>CM033694.1:41425456-42735782 GCA_019514585.1 Dendrobium officinale
TAATGACAATATAAATCATATAAAAAAATTAAAGAAAGTACAAAGAATTCTAACTAAATATGGATCAATTCATAATAGATTAGTATATAAAAAATAGAAATATTATATATATATATGAGATATTTAAATACATAAGAATTCAATGTTGTGTATGTAAAACCCTTTTAATTTATATGCCTTATAATGCTTGAAATTAGATAAATATGTCTAATGCTTCATTTCATAGCTTCTATAACATAGTAATTTTATAAATTATAAATTGATTTGTAAATTCATCAATGTTGGTCAATAGAAGAGAAGCATAAAATTAAGCGTTGCAAAGATGAGGGTGCCCACGTGAATTAATGGTTTCAATCTTGGGGACAGAATGTGAAATGAGTATATGCCTGAAAAGGTTGGAGTAGCTCAAGTGGTAAATAAGATTAGAGAGAGTCATCTTAGATTATTTGGTCACATAAAACATCAACCTTTCGATTACCTGATTAAGAGAGTAAATGTATTCATGGGCGGATTTAGAGGGGGGCCTAGGAAGGCACTTGCTCCCCCTAAAAAAAAAACTTTATAGGGTGCTCCTTGGCTGTCATCGTCTCTTTCCATCTCTCTGCTACCTATCTTCTCTCTTCTCTCTCTCTCTTTGCCATTTTATTATTATAGATGGCAACCTCCTCCACTAGCCCACCTCTCCTTCTCTCTCTCTCTCTCTCTCTCTCTCTCTCTCTCTCTCTCTCTCTCTCTCTCTCCATGATGGGTGAGACTAATTTTCTCTCTCCATCTTCACTAATTTTTTTTTAAATCTATAACTAAATTATAAATTAATCTTTAATTTCCGTATCATCCATTTTACAACATCTATTAATTTAATGAAAATTTAATGCATATGATCCGTATAATTAATAAAAATAGAAATGAAGTAGACAATAAATACAATGGTAATGTAATGTTCAAAAGGGATTTATGAATCAATATTTCTATGAAATAATATATATACTTAAAAGTTCCATGAAGAATTGTATGTGATCATATTTTACTTCTAACTTATTCTTCTATGAAATCAAACATATTATGTGTTGTGTTACATACACTTCATAGATGCCTTTATAAATAAGGTGTAAGAGATTCATCAATTAATATATGTAAAATCTATTTGAATTATGATTACTTTTACTTAAATTATCTAATGATTTACCTTATGACAGTCTTGAAAACCTTTATGTGGATTTATTGTCAAATAACATTGAATGCTCAAGCAACCCAAGCAAAACACTTGGAATTTATTATTGCAAGTAAGTTCTAAGACATTGTGTAAAAGGGGTCACAATTATATAACTTTAAGGTTTTTGTAGATATTGGGATTTCACGTACCACCTAATGAATTTTATTCCAGTTCATTAGAAAATATATGACTTATACAATATATCATGTCATCAATAGCTCATCCTAGCTCACTTCTAAGATACTATCTTCATACCACTTGAATGACTGCTTCTTCTTTGTCTAATTGTACATCACAATTGTTATTCTATGTTGATGATCAAATATTTCATTCAATAAAATTATGTATAATTCATAGATCTTTTGGATAGCTCCATATTTGCTTCCTTATTAGGAAATATAAAAAATAAATATGTTACCAAAAAATAAATTTAATATATTGAATTAATTTCTCACATGTTTAAGAAAGCAAAATATTTGTTATCTTACTATCTAATCATACTGATAGAGCATTCAACTACTTAAACTACTCTGCATTTTTACTTCCCACTTCTAATTCCTCATAATCATCAACCTAATCTAATATATAAGCCTTAAAATTAGACAACTTCTCCTGATCGATGGAGTGGAGTTGATTAATGATGTATGGATCGGTGGGCTTGTGTCTCTTCCCCGATGAATTTATGAAATTCCTAATCAATTATCGTTTTCTCTTATGTGAATAAAATATGTTGTTTGCTAATTGCACCTTACACTCTTGCAATATCTATGAATGGGGTCACAACCCCTTCTCAGCCTTCATTCACACATGTACATGGCATGAGATGGGTTATGTAAAGTGCTGTTTTTGTTCCAGGATCATCCAGGACGATCTTGGATCGTCCTGGGACGATCAGTGGAAGTTTTGCTCCAGAATTTGCCCAGATTTGTTCCAGGTGTTTTTCTGTAGGTATTGTCCGGGCCGATAGGGACATCGTCCAGGCCGATCTGTACTGTTCAAAATATCGTCCTGAGAATAGTTCTGGGAACCGTCCAGGACGATTGAATTTGGTCTGATTGTCCCAGGACGATCTGGCGATCGGCCGGGCCGATCTGAGTATTATAAAGCTGAAATCAGTCGTTTTGAAGAGAGAGAAAAATCAAAATAAAAATATCTGATTTTTGAGGAGAGAGAAAGTCGCGAATTTTTGGAGAAAAGTTGATTTTCGGGCGACGCGGAGCCGTTTTCGTCTGACGAGACTGTTAAGGAAATTGCTGTACGCAAGGTAAGGCACATTCCGCCTTTCTCAATTTTCAGAACAATCGTGTTTGGCGGTGTTTTCTGTTCGGATTTGATTTTGGCGAGGCATTTTCGTCCGTATTTTCCGTCTGATTCAGTTTTTACCGCGTAACTTTCTGTATGTTGTTGACGTGCCGAGTGTGCACATTTTGGTTATTTTCTGAAAAGTTTTGTCCGGGTATTTTTGATTCGACTGTGTTTTTAGTCGACTGGATTTTTCTGTGTAATTGAAAATTGTCTGTGTAGTAGAATAAATGTTCTGAAATGTTGTTATCTACATTATGTGCAAATTTGATATTTTGTGATTTTCAGGAAAAATTGTGTAAATTCTGTATACTACCGTTGTGCTGCCCGATTTTTGTATGATTTCTGATTTGTCCGGATTTCTTCTAAATTGATATGCTATCTGTATATGCTATAAAAAGGGAGTTATAAGGGGCCTGGATCCTAAGCGATTCAGTTAGTGTCTGGGAAATCTGAAATGAGCTCAAATCTGAAATCTGATATGTGTTATGTTCCGGATCTGATGAATTCTGTTCTGGTGCTATAAGCACATCTGTTCTGGTGCCGTGAGCACAAAGGGAGGCATAAGGGGCCAGAATCCGAGAGATTCTGTCAGTGTCTGGGAAGGGAGGCATAAGGGGCCAGAATCCGTTGAGATTCTGTCAGTGTCAGGGAATCCGTTCTGTTATCTGTTATGTGTTAAATTATATGTATGTCTGATCTGTTCGGTTTCTGATTTGATATGACTTCTGTTTCCGTACAGTTCTGTTTGCTTTGATATCTGTTCTATTCAGTTCTGTCTGATTTGATATGTCCGTATCTGTTCTGATTTGATCTGTTTCGTTCTGATCTGTCCGATTTGGTATCTGTCCGATTCTGTTCTGATTTCTGTACGGATTTGTCTGATGTTTTGGTTTTGGATTCTGAGAATTTTGATTGGAGATTTGTCGCTTTGCTGAGCTGTTGAGCTCACTCTTGTTTTCTGGTGGTTTTCAGGTTCTGGGAAAGGGAAGGAAGTCCAGGAATAGATTTCAGAGTCTGATCCGTAGGTATTATTTTGTACTTTTGATTTTTGTACAGTCATGGCTTTTCTGCTCTGTTTCTTTCTGTCTGAGCCACGTACTGTATTTGTAGATGATTGTTTTGAGGAAAAGAAAAATATAGATGTTTTGTTCCGCTGTATTTGATGATTTATAGTAGCTCTGTGTCTGTGTGTCTGTTTGAGTTAAATAATTTGGAAGATTCAGTTCATAACCAAATTCCATAACCAGATCCTGGTCAGTAAGTCAGTCTGTTCGTTCCGGTCGCGACCCGGTGCGAGCGGGATTCGTCCCGGATCGGGTCGGGTCGTGACAGGTTACATCTTCCACGGCCACACCTTACACTCTTGTTAAGGAGCACACCATCAATAGTAAAGCACATCCTAGGCTTCCATGAATCATCTTCATAACACACTTCATAAATTTATTTTTTAAGATAATGTATTATTGACATTCTTATCCACATTGAAGTTGAACTCAAATAGCCCGTTGTGTATTGTTATCCTTTTGAACTCAACATCATATGGGAAACCTAAACACTAAAACAAACTTTTCAATTCTAAAGGTTGAGTTCTTCCATCTAATATTGAATATATTGAAGTTCTCACCCTTCTCTTCATCAGTAACCATTCTCAATAATAATTCATGAATGAGAAATCAAAGAATTGCATTTTAGGATTGTTAAAGAAGGACCTAAAGAAAGATCCCTCAACCAGAGTAATGCGATCATTAGCCTCAATTTTACTAAGCAACTAATTCATAACACCCTTTGACTTTATATGTAACATAAACAAAGAAATGCCTATGAACTTATAATATTGGCTCAAATATTTGCATAGATAGTAAAACAACTCAAATGAGTAAATCCTTATACATCTTCAAACATGTTCAGCAATATTCAAATCAACTTTGATGCATTTTAGCCTTACTCAAACTTATTCGAACCTTATTTAACTTTTTATTCAAATTATATTCAAACCTTAATCAATTATCTTCACAAAGGACCAAGCATAGTTTTGATCAAGAGTTAGCTTCGAATTAGTTCGAGAAAGACTAGAATGTGTTGATCATAAAAATAAAAAAAATCAAATGCAACTCATTTTTTAACCCTGAGAGGCAAACTAAAAAATAATACTAATCCTCTAATACGATGAGCAGGGAGAGATTGTCACTATGACTTTATATCATAAGTCATGCAGTCAATGATCACCAACAACACAAAATGAACAAATGTAGGGTTATATATCACTTCTTCATGTGGTTTCCATCTAATTGTTTAAAAGAGGTGATATTTTAGTTTTAGGGTTTAGGGAACTTTTAGATATATTTCTTTAAATAATGAAATAGATGGCATATTTCTTGAAATTTGAGGCATAAAATTCAAATATATATATATATATCTCTCTCTCTAAATATTTTTAAACCAAAATAATATTAATTTACTAAATATTTTTTTCTATTTTTTATTAATATATATATATATATATATATATATATATATATATATATATATATATATATATATTAAATGAATTTTAACAAAACTTTTTCTATTCATTTAACATTGCCTTAATTTTTTTGTCAAATGTTAACAACAAATAAATTAACATTTTTAGGATATTTTAAGTTGTTTTTTAATATATATTTTTGCATATGACTTTTATATTCTTATTTACCCTTTTTTAAAATTCAAATATTCTTTATTTTTTTTATATATGAATATCTTCACTAATAAAAATAAATAAAAAATATTCATTCAAAAAAAATTATTTATATATGAATTAAAAAAAAAATGCCAACTTATTACATTACCCAAATAAACAAATAGTCTATTTTACATGAAAATTAGCATCCAACAGTACTAATTGGCTTACAATCTTCCTTCTAACGAGGACACAAATCTCCAAAACGAGAGGCTGTATCCGTTAGCTTCGATTTGTAGTGTCGAGGAAGCAAAGAGGAGGAGAAATGTCTCCGGCCTCAGCGTCTTCCATGTTGATTACTCCTCTATCAGTCAACACACGAAGAATACCTGCATTGCACTTTATCAGATCTCTTCCATCCAAAAAATCTTCAAAGTTGTTTCCTTTCCATCACTCTCCTCCGAAAACTTTAAGATGTTTCTCCCGCAATCAAGCCACGGAGGAATTCGAAAGGCTTTTCTCCAATCTGAACCAGGCAACGATGAAAAGAGAACCAGGTTTACCTTTCAATTTCTAAACCCTTCAATTGCTCCTATTCTTTTGAATTTTTTTTCTGCGATTAAGTATTGATCTGGAGTTTTTCTTGTTCGTCAGGCAGTTTAACCAGTGCTATCTTTCTGGTGGCTGGAACCACAGTATGCATTTTTTCTTCTTTTTGAGAAGAAACACATTGTTGAGGGCACTGATAGTCTGTACTGTTTACTGTTTGTAGGTAGGCGCTGGTATACTAGCAATTCCTGCTGTCACACAAGAAGCTGGCTTTCTGGCCTCTGCAATAACATGCATCCTTTGCTGGATTTATATGGTAAGATTCTGCCTATTAATTAAGCAACTTTATGTGCTTTTTATGGTGTTTGAATTTCGACAAACAGTTTTTTCATGATGCAATCATTTTAGATGAGAAATTTTGTTATTCCTGGCTGATCATAATTTGCAGGTTGTGACAGGATTATTGATTGCTGAGGTAAATATGAACACAATGTGCGAGCTTGGTTCTGGAGGGGTATCACTGGTAAATCATCATTTTTAAAATTGCTTGTCATTTCTATGATTTATTTTTTTGAAATCGAACCATTTACTATTGCTTGGTTTTTTATTCATTCTTCTTCTATGTGATACATTTTTTAGCCACTATGAGCAACTTCTAAATTAGCATATGGGGAAGATATCATTGCTGTCCCAGTTGTTGACTAGACTGGTTCCAGGAAAGGGGGAAGAATGGGTGATACACCTCTCATTGTCTAATTGTTTTGCATTCTTGTGTTTCTATTGCAACTATCCCTGCTGCTTTGCTTGGATTAAGTAGGGTGATTAGCAACTATTGCAAGATACTTCGCCATGAATTTTATATTGAAAGCTCGTGTGGTTCTTGACAAGACTTGATTTTATTTTAAAACCCTATGATGAGGCCTTGTATACCCTCGCCCTTGAAAGCGATGCTTGGAGGTGCAAAATCTTTTGGGGAAATTTTAGAGGAGGAATAATGGGAGATACACTTCTCATTGTCTAATTGTTTGCATTCCTATGTTTTGGTTTCCATCATCACTGTTGTTTTTGTTTGGATTAAATAGGGTGATTGCCAACTACTGCAAGATACTTGCCCCATGAAGAGCTCATGTTGTTTTTGCCAAGACCATTTTTTTTTTGAAACATTATGATGTTGTTTTTTATATTCTTTCCCACAAAGCTTTAGTGATTCCATTACAAAATATTTTATAAGATGGAATTATTTATTTTTCTTTTCAGGTTTCAATGGCCATGCGGACTCTTGGAAGAGTTGGAGTTCAAGTTGCTTGGTATATGCCTACAAAGTTATAGGGATAATCTTAAGTTACTAATGTCAAAGAAGAATTAAGTTCATCTTTACCTCCAATATCAAAAGGAAAGAGCATCTTGCATGCAAATTCATGTGGAGAACTCACGTGGCATAGCATAGAAGTATGCTATTCAACCATATTAAATGGCAAATATTTGGTTTAGTATTTAGATGGTCATTATTCAAACTTTAGCGTAATTGCCACTTGAAAACCTTTGATTTAATTTAAAGTCTAACTAGTATGCTACTATGCTCTCTAAAACACTATGCATTCCAAAAGGTTCATAATCATGATCCAAACAATCTGAAAATGAAAAGTCTCATACACACCATTGCTTTTCAAAGAAAGAAAAGGAGTGATTATGCAGATATCATTATTATGAGGCTCGTTGTGTAGTCTGTTCATGCTGTTTCTGTGTCTTCTTCTTGGAGATATTACATTAATGTGTTACATAGTAGAACTTGATATAGAGTTAACCAAATTTATTTATTGAAGTGGTCTGGGCAATGTCTTTTATTTGGATTGTCTGCATATTTGTTATTTTGATGTTTGTCTTTTCTGCAGCTGGTCGTACTTATTTATACACTACGCACTCCTTGTGGCATATATAGCTCGATCTTCAGATATCTTGACAAATTCCTTTGGCATTCCATTGTATGTATCTTGATCTCCATTCTTTTATTGGAATTGTAAGGATGAAGTCGTTGTTGCCCAGAGATTTGATTAAGATATTACTGCGGTGCAGTTTTCAAAGATATTTGATCAAGATAATAACACCAAACTGGAATGCAAGCTACGTTTATAGCTATAAACATAAAATATCACAGGGGAAAATGTAACTGAAGTTTTCACTTGCCGAACAATGGGAACCTTAATATGCATTGAAGTAATTTATTGATTGATTCAATTGTAAGTACTCGGATAATGTAGAATTTCTTCTGTTTGTTTTCCAATTTATTTGGCTGGAACCATTGCTTTTGATTTTCAAGTTGAGTTGACTTGAATAGCATAATGTAAATTTGTTGCACCTTCTAAAGCTCAGGTACAATTTTAGTATTTAATGTGCTTCAACTTTGTAACTTTGTATAGGATGGTTGATATTAGATCAAATCAATTTAAAATCTCTCTCATAATTTTTGAGGATTTAAGAAAGTCAGGATAAATGTTTTAAAGTGTAAGGAGGTCAAAGAAGCACTTGTCCAATTCATTCCTTGAAGGTGTTTGGCCTTCAGGTCAGTTAGCTGGAGTTGAAATGGGTCATAGTTGATCAGGCCAGGAGAGAAATTACTCTCTTTCTCTCATGACCAAGAAGATTTAAAAAGTCTAATTAGTGAAAAATAATCACTAGGGGTTCTATTTGTAGCTTGAGCGAAGGGTGCTTGGGCATTTGGAAAGATAATTAACAGAGAATTTGATGTTGTGATGACATAATTGACTAGCATAGCCTTCTAGCATTCTGGAATCTCTTGGATATTAGCTTGATCATACAGTGAGCGGCATAATGCTGACCTCTAGAAGAGAGCAACTGGCTGTGGACAGTCATTTGGGGATTGAAGAAGGTTTGTCAGTGCCAACCTTAGGTGGACGTTGTGTTCTTGCATTGTGGTTCTGCCCAGCTCCACAAATTTAATTTTGGGTTCTGTGTTGAGTGTATAGCGTCAACTAATAGATTCCATTGGTTTAGGGGCAGTGGAAGCCAGTTTCAACTTCCAGATCCAAATGGATTCTATGTTTTTTGCATTATCCTCAATTTCTTTATTTTAAACGATCACTAGATTATCGTTTGACTTATATTTCTTATAATTTTTAGTTTACATAATAAATCAGGTAGTTGTTTCAAACTGTTGGTATTTGCATTGCAATTTTTCAATCAAAATTGTTTATTTTCATACATCTCGTCAAGTAGTCGCAATAAGAATACTGGAACTTTAAGCATCCTGCGTGAATACCTTATCAGGTTCCGGATAGCAGGTGTGGATTAAAGAATAAATCTGTTCGACATCCTTTATTTTCTGTCCAAGAGATAAGATAGTTTAAATAATGATCGATGGGCCTTGAAAGATTTGTGCTGTAACTCAAATTTTTATGTATTTCTCTGTACAATCTCTAATTAATCTTAAGGTATTTCTATTATGATTTTTAGATGTTTGGGTAATATTGATTAGTATGTGTTTTTTTTGGCACGCCTTACCTCCATTTGGGTTGTGTATCTGACAATGCTATGCATTTTTTTTTTCGTTAGAATCATGTTTAAACTTTTTTGCCAGTATTCTATTTTTTAATATTTTCTTGAGCACTCTTGCAGATGGGAGAGTGCCACCTTATTTTCGTTAATTTTCGGAGGTATATGCTACTATGGAAGGTCTGTTATTAGCTCACTTTATAAGTTTAGATGTGTGATTGAATTTCACTTTGTTATGAGCATAAGCCACAAGCACCTTCGTGCTTAGATCTAAAAAGACTTGATTAGAAAAATAGAAATAATCTTTCTTTATTAGATTTAAATGAGAATTTAACTCTTAACATGACACAATGGAAAAGATTCATGTAGCCAACCTCTTATACTGGGATAAAGGCTTGATGTTGTTGTTGTTGTGCTTAGATCCATGTAATATAACCAATTCAATTATAATTTCATAAAAGATACCTTTTAAATCTTCATGATATCCTTTTCTCCTATAATGCTCTAAAAACACTTCTCCATTTTAACCACTAAATCTTAACTCTTGAAGCCTCATTTATATCTTTAATTTTCTATATAATAATTTTAAGATACCTAAAACTTATCATTATAGGTACCAATCATTTTACTTTTGATAATATTAATTGAGAGAAAAAGCCCAGAATAGTCCCCTGCTATTCTTATATGGCCAATTTAGTCCCAAAGTATCACATTTCTTCAATTTAATCTCTCTATAATAAAATTGATTCTCAATTATCACTCTAGTAGAAATTGATTCAAATTGGGATATAAAATTAATCTCAATTTAGTTCATTGACTATGCAATATTGATCCCAATTTAGTGTATAAGGGACTATTTGGGATCAATTTTGTATAGTTAAAAATTAAGTTGGAAAAACGTGATACCGTGAGGCTAAATAGGCCACATATGAATATTTGAGAGATTATTTTAAACTTTTTTTTTCTGTTGACTAATAATTGTTAGCATCATGCCTACTGGAATTTTATGCCATATAATTAGTCTTTGTTTTGCAAATTTTAAACTTTTTATCTTCTAAATATTTTCATCATAGTTCAAACTTTTTATTTATTTTAGTGAATGTCTTGCTGAATAAAACTATCCTTTGTGAAAACATTCACCAAGATATTTTATTTTTGAATGTCCTTTAGAAGTATCTCCATGAGCAATATAAAAAAGTATGAATTGAATGCCAATTTATGATGCACAGACACAAACAAGACAACACGGATACAGCATGACACAAAAACGGGACATGTCCATTATTGAAAATATAGGACATGGATACGGGTTGGACGGTATTATAATTTTTATATTTTTAAAAGTGTATAAAAATTGAATAAGTATAATATTAAAAATAATTTATAAATAATCGATGTCGTGTATCAAGCATCGAGAGAGGAGACAATATTGCTGTTGAGAGTCGGACATCAATGTTATGCAGTAAGTATCGAGCTTCGATGTCAAGAGAGTGTCTTTCGTCGATGTTGAGAGGGTGTTGGGTCGTCGATGTTAAAACAACATAGGACGAAGATGAGCTATCAACTTGTGGGTGTAAAAATTGCTAACGTCAAGCATCAATGTCAAGACAATGTTAGACTTTGATGTTGAAATTATTTTGAAATGTCAATGCTGTAAAGACATCAAACATCTATGTTGAGATGACATCATACATTGTTGTGAAACTAAAGTCGCAACCCGTCTAAGAGAAATGAAAATGAGAATATTCGGTGAATTTGATATTGAGTGCGGACGATTGATTTGGTGTTGTGGATAAAAAATAAGAAATATAGTTTTATATTTTAAATAAATAAAAATTTAAATACAAGATATTATATTTAAAAAAATTTCATAAAATATTTAAGATATGAGTGTCAAATGTGTCATATTTGTATTTAATTTTTTTTTAATATGACATATTTTTGGCATGCCAAACACGTGTCAGAGTCATGTCAGACGCGTGTTATGTCGGATATGTTCGAACACTGCACGACTATTTGAGAAGAAGTGTCGGTGCATCATAGATGCCAATCCTTAATGCAATCATAATGTAAATGAAAACAGTTCGGTTACGTCACAATTACTTTTATTACTAATCAATACTACATCATGCATATCTTTAATAGATTTTGTATGCCTTTGACTCTCACATTTATTCTTTAATGCATATTATATCAATTCTTGTGGTGTTTGATCATTTGTCATCTTAAATCAATAAAAATCATAATAAGATTATTTCTATTTCCTCTATATTTTTATTTATTACTTTAACAAAAAATTACTTTTATAAAAGAGTTTTTTGTGTAAAAAACAAAATTGATTCTGTACCAAAGTAATTTTTCCAAATCTTTTTACAGAATTAGCTTGTTAATTTTCTTGGCAGAATATCTCTGAAATTTAACTAAAGTTACCTTAATTTCTGTGATTGTTACTTTTCATCAAGTTTTTAGATCTATAAGATTTAACTCCAAATATTCCCTAGTTATCATATGTAATTCTTCTGAAATTATTGTGAAGTGACCTACAATTTGTGTTTAAGACGACAAGGTTATTTATGTCTAAATACAACAGGTTTTGTTCTTTGTTTATGTCTTATCCTTACTGTTTCAGACTTTATAGCAAATCAAATTGATTCTGGCTAATTGATACTGTAGTCAGCGGGTCATCGGAGCAATTAATGGGTTTTTGGTTTTCGGCATCATCATTTCATTTGCAGCCCTCGTGGTAAGAGCCTATCCACTATGACTTGTTTTGCTTTAGTTACTTCATTATTGAATAAACATTGTGTTATGTTAACTATGCCATACCTTCATTTTAGGCTCAAGGGTATTATGGACATGTTTTTTAGAAAATATAATTTTAGTTCTTGTTGATTGAGATTGGGTGCGTATAAATAGTGAGAGGAAGGAAATAAATATGTGAATATCCTCAATTAAGAGGATAAAAATGTAATTTTCTAATCCATTACTTCTCAAAGATAATACTTTCCAATATAGTATTTTTTCTACAATGTCACTCCCTTTCAAGGTGGAGCACACACATCAACAAGTTTCAATTTGTTATAGAGTTTAAGAAAATGAAGAGGTCCTAAAGCTATTGTTGACCTGCAATAAAAAATAAAATAAAAAATATCATAATCCCATACCTACTCGCACGACATCACCCTCCCTCGCACGTCGCAAACACGTTCGCGGCGCTCCTTCCACGTTGCACGACCTTGCGTCGTTAAATAGCTGAAGAAATTCGCTCTCTTGGCTCTCCCGATCGCGCGCTTCTTCGGATCCTTTGCTGCTGTTCGACTTTACTCCGATGACGTTCCCTCCAAGTCAGATCAGAAGCTACGACGTTTAGGTCGGAAGCAACTACGGGAGCTCGCTCGCTGTGGAGGCAACTTTCTTCCTTCGACGCGCTTCTTTGCCCCTCCGACGACGTTCGTTCCTGTCGGAACAGAAGTTACAACAGTTCGATCGGGAGCGAAGATAAGAGTTCGCTTGATGTGGAGTAATCGTGATGGGGACATCAGCAACGATTTCGACACATGTACCTTCAGGAGATGCCGGAGATCGACGACCACGATCATGATCTATATTTTCATCATTTTATGTAGTAGTTTATTTTTATTTTATGTTTTTCCGTTTTTGCCCTCATGGGTATTTGGTAGCTATTGTAGCCCAAGGGGCATTTTAGTCTTTTGCTTCTTTGTCATTTTGAGGCCTATTTATAAGGCCCTTTTCTCATGTAATAGTTAGTTTTTGATGAATGAAAATTATTTGCCTTGTGTTCTCTTTGTGAGTGCAAACCTCCACGATCTCTTAGTGAGTTCGTAGGAGAAGCTAGATCTCTTTGTGAGTTCTAGGTTTTTCTCGTTCTACTGTTTTCCTTTAGTTCTCTTGTTCAATTCGTGTTGTGGAGATTTGGATTGAAGCCATTAGTGGGAGATTGGATTTTCATGTTTTGAATCCCGAGATTTTCCCCCACAATCTCCCCTCCCTTGCTCTTGCCGCCGCCCCCTCCCTGGATTGCCCAGGCCGCCGGCCTGCAGCCCAACCGCCGGCCAACAGCCACCGGCCAGCCCATCCCCACTCGCCGGCTCCCTTTGCCAAAGCCTCCCGCCGGACTGCTCCCCTCCCCCACCTCTTCAATTCTCATTAATTCCCCCCCTCATAACCTTCCTAATTTGGCTTCAATTGTTTTGAATAGATTTTAAATTTCAAATTCCTATTGAATTAAATTGAAGAGCTTTCATCTGTTTCCTAAACCGTGAGTTAGGAATTCCCATATTAATTCAAATCTGATGACCAAATAAGATTTTAATTAATGACCATTAACTAGCCGGGCCCACTACAAACCCCTCAAATACTCCTCTCTCTCTCCCGTATTAACCCTCTTGTAACCTTCCCTTATTTCTTTCCTTTTAGACAAATTTCAGACTTGAAATTTCAAAACTGAAATTAAGTCTTCCACAATAAAAAAAAAAAATCTGAAATTAAATTGGCTCTCAACGTAACTGTAGCTTTTAATTCCAGATTTCAAAATCTGTTGGGAATCAGGATTACACCCCCTTTTATTTGGAAACTAATTTGTTTTCAAATCAGTTTTCCCATCTCCACGTCTCCTCACTTGAGCTCAATTTAAAAAAATTCTGAAATTGTTTTCTCCTGAAGCTTCCTCTCCTACCCGAGCTCCCTTCTGGACGTGATTTGTTTTCTCCAACTAGTTCCCTCCTCCAACGTCAGCTAGCTGACATTGTTTCAAAGTTGACATCAAACCATTACAAGTTTTCTGCCATTACAGATGCCATACTGTGAATTGGAGAGGTTACCATTGCAACCCACTGTCCGCTAGTATCAAATTCAGCAAGCATACTTATCTGGGATGACGTCGTAGCTGCTGTCCAACACTTCTGCAGGCTCCCTGGCACCACACCCTCACCCGGGATATAACGACCCCAAGATCCGTGTAGCGAAAGGATTCATCTGATCGTTCTATTGCCTCTATTTTTTTTTTCTTTCTATCGGTTTCCTCATATCAATACATACATACATATATCCAGAGCCATAGATAATTACATTACAGAAAAGAAACAACAGCGGATACTATAATTCACATATAGTACAACAGTCAGAGTACAGCCAAAAGAGAAATCTACACTAGCCGTACAGGCTACAAAAGAAAGCCCACCAAGGCTACAAAAGAAAAAGCTACAGAACTCGGCAGAAAGATCTTCAAGCTGGAGGCCATGCACCTGAAATTATTAATCACATATAATGAGCTTACAAAGCCCAGCAGGTCACCAAAGCCTACAACTGATATCAAAGCACGACACTGAAAACAATATGCTGGTTAATCAAATCAAGTCAAATCAATCCGTCGTACATGATCAATGAGTCAATGCAATACAGAAATCAATACGGAACAGAAATCGATAAAATCAATAACCAGTAGGAAATCCATAAAGCTCAAAAATCAATGCGTCAATCCATTCTCTACAATCTCTATCATAGCAATCGATAACATCAATTACATCAATACAATCGTCTAGTCGTCTTACTTATCGTATCACATCAGTCCAATCAATAGAGTGGAATCGTGTCGGAACATATACTTGCAAATCAATCTATCGTTCAATCTCACTTACTTCTTATCAATACGGCAGTGTATGTATCCATATCCATAAAAAGAACCATCCATTGACGACCACGAACGATGTTACAACAGTGAAATCGTATCAATCAATTCTGCCAGTCAATAGTACCAATCAGCTCAAAATCCCAGTAAACGATCAAATCAGTACGGCGAAAGATCAATTGAAATCAAATCAATACAAAGATCAATTGAAATCAAATCAATACAATCAGCTTCATAAAGAAATCTATTTTACGATAAATTAAATCCATACGGCAACAATCCATTCAATCAATCAATCGATAATCGGTACAACGAATCAATGTATCAATAGCTATGAATCAATACTAGTGATAAATGATCAATCAATGAATCAATATCTATAGTCCATAATCCCCCTGACATGCTATTGATCTATCATGTCAATATCTATGAATCAATACTCAGAATCCATATCAATGTCGGTACCGGTATCTATGAATCAATACAATCCATATCTATAAATCAAGTCGATATAATCAATCGGAAAAGCAATACGATAAATCAATAGTAGCAAGTCAAATCAATATTGAATCAATAGTATCAATGAATCTATAAATCTATGCCGTCCATGTCCATATAAATGTCAATAATCAACAGTATCCATACTCAATGATCAATCAATAAAATCAATAAATCCGTTCAATCAATCAATTCAATAAAACCAGCAAGATCAATAAATCGATCAGAAATTAATAAATCGATGCATATCAGGAAATTTATGCGATGCAATATCGTATGCATGCAATTTCATACAATGGTCTTACTCGACAAGCACAAACACTAGCTATGATCAATAGTGCTGTTGTAGAAATCCATAGTGCTGTTGTAGAATCCATATTGCTGTTGTAGATATCCGCACGTTGGTTTCGATCAAGAAGAGTCGTCACTCTTTTGCCCGTCGGCATATAAAACTCCTTATAACTCCCAATCGTTATATCGATGATCTATGGTTTAAAGGAAAGCCCGTCGGCCCACCATCCTGTACAGGTCAAGTTCTATCTCCAACCAACGTTCAACCAGGTTCCCACTTGTCTTTCAGTAACACTCAATCAATGCAATAATCGATGCAATAAACAATAATAAAGAAATCTAGAACAATCATATCAATAAATCAATTCAATCTATCAATTTCGGGAAAATCAGGAATCGTACGAAAATGGGGCAGAGCAACGGCAGTCTACAGAATTTATACAGAAATCTCCAAAAATTACAAGTCACCAAATTAATACAGAATGTGCACAGTAATATTATAAGACTATTCTTTTACTGCTCAAACCAATTCGGACATCATAATAAATTGCAGTCAAAATAAAACTCCGCAGAACCAAAACGGACCGGACGAAATCTGCCAGAAAATAATCAAAACATGCAGAATAATCACATCTACAACATACCACAAGTTATGCGGTGAAATCTTCGCCAGTACCAAACCGGGTACGAAAATCACTTACAAAGACACAAATCTGAGCACCATTTTACAAAACCTCAAAATCTTCGAAAACAGAAGTAGGGTTCGGAGTCCTTACAGCGAGACAAACAAAATATCCAACAACAACGAACAACGAAAATCGCTCCGCGGGCCCCGAAATCGGACTTCTTCCTTTGCTTTTCCGCTCTTTCTCTCTCCTCAAAATATCTGATATTTTAAAATGATTTTCTCTCTCCTCAAAACGAGCTGATTTTCTTATAACATTAGTCTGATCGGCCCGGCCGATCGCCACATCGTCCCGGGATAATCAGACCAAAATCGATCGTCCTGGACGGTTCCCAGAACTTGTTTCAGGACGATATTTTGAACAGTACCGATCGGCCTGGACGATCTCACTATCGTCCCGGACGATTCAGTCCAGAAATCACTCCAGAGAACATTCCAGAAATCAACTGTTTTCAATGCACTGATCGGCCTGGACGATCTCACCATCGTCCCGGCCGATCCTGGGGAAAAATCACTTTTCCCAGCAGCTACAGCAAAGGAACGAGGTCTCACACGGGAGGCCCCAACCGCCATCCTCCTCCACTCCGGCCACCTATCCAAGAACGACGATCCAAGGTTCCTTCTTCCTCGGGGCGACCTTGATTCTAATGTGGAGATTCTTCTTCCGCTAAAGTCTAGACTATTTGAGCGTATGGGCTCCAAAGGTGAAAGTTCTCATTATTAAATCGTGGATTCTTGTTTATCGTCGCAGCGTACAATTACTCTTTGAGTTTTCTTGAATTGTTTGGTTAATTGACTTCGCTCTTCTTTGCCTAAGCAAGTTAAAAACTAAGAACTCTAAGGATCAATAATTGTTATAATTAATAATTTTATTTTGGGATTATTTTGTTAAATCTGTTCTCTTTAATTTCCTTAAAATAACTCCTGAATGAGTTTGTTTCACATCAAATCGTCTCCCCTTCGCACTCTTCTTCGGCCCCCTAGTTGCTGGTCGACTTCGTTCTTCGATGGTTTTCCCTTCCTATCTGATCAGAAGTCTCGACATTTTGATCGGAAGCAACAACGCTTGCTCAGAAGGTAACTTTCTTCCATTTGCACGCTTCCTCGGCTCCCTTGTGGCTGTTCGACTCCGCTCCTTCCACGAATTCCCTTCCTATCGAATCGGTAGTTCGGCATTTCGATCGGAAGCAGGGACGGGAGCTCGTCACTGTGAAGGTAACTTGCTCCCTTCAGAGTGCTTCTTCGGCCAAATCCAATATATCCATTGAATGGGTTTTAATTGATTATAATAATTATTAATTATATTTAATTATAATTATAATTAATTAGTAATTAGTAATTTATTAGTAATTATAATTGTTTGATTAATTATAATTAATTTTGATTAATTATAGTTAGTCATTAATTAATTATTATTAATTAATAATTAATTATAGATTATAATTACTTAATTATTATTATAATTAATTATAATTAATAAAAAGAGAAAAGAATCATGTGCCTACCCCTCATCTTGTCTCGATCAGCGAGCCAGCACCGCCGGTCCATTTGCGAATATATAACTTCTAACTTGAAATCCCTCTATCGTGGCTTGCGATGAGCCGACAAACCTCCCTACGCGCTCACGTAGTACGGGGGGAGGGAAACCGGTACGACGCTTGCGACATGGGTAATCCCCGGAGCGCTCATGTAGCGTGAGGGGGACAAAATTAAGTACTCATACGTAGGGAAATCCCTGTTCTCTTTTCAACAGGTGCCCAAGGCCCCTAAGCTCTCATGTAGCATCTTAGGGATTGAAGAAAATGCAGCCACGGTGTTTACAAACATCTACCTGAAGCGCTCATGTAACGTGGAGGGGAAGTTCCTTACCTTTCGTCTGAGAGAAAACATCTCTGACATCTATAGGTCTTGGAAGTACAAACGGTCTTCGAAGTTTGGCATCACAACACAATATACCTGTACATTAATAGTGTTATAGTACCATCTCTGCCGACATTGTTCAACCAATAAATACAAGTACCTTGATTTCTTGGACAAAATCCTCCCATAGAAAGGATACCTCCTATAAGAATGGAGGAGATGTTTGAGCAAATTCAAACTAAACTTCTTGGTGTTCCAAAATTTTTCCTTGATTCTATACTCTGGAAGAAAACATGAAGATTGGAAATGACAAGTGCACCTAGATACCTCTATTCATTTTGAAGGCCAATTATCTCGTTACAGATGTTACATCTTGTTGGTCTATTATACTGTAGATCTTGAAAAAAGTTATTTTCAAGGCAGTAGTAACTGATTTCAAGGTCCAGAAAGACCTCCTGGTGAACGAGAAAAGGGGAGTCAACATCAGGATGATGAGATGCCTCATGACATCCAGATAATATCGCCATCAGATCCGCAACACTCGTATTAGCAGACATAAGGCATATATAAGTTCTCAAATGGAATGTTGTGTGCATTCAAATGACAGTTATCTGCACAACTAAAATATTTCAAAATGTCCTCGTACATGCACTGTAATATGTATACACATAGGTACATAGAAGGGCATATGCAATCAAAACCCGCATGAGCTCCGGTGAGCATGTTATGGGTACACACGTGACGTCTAGGGATGCTGCGCGGGTCAATAAATGTAACTTTTATTTTATCCAGTGAACGTACGCTCCTCTACGTTCGGTTTAGGCAAAAAAAGCGCCTGTACCGAGTATCGAGTACTGAGTACCGAGTTGTACCGAGTTTTTTCAAAAAACTATACAGGCGCTTTTTTGCCTAAACCGAACGTAGAGGAGCTTACGTTCACTGGATGTAATAAAAGTTCCAATAAATGAATGTAGTTCGAGCCCGATCATTCTATATGGATATATAGGAGTCAACAAGGCTCGAATTATCAGACAGATATATGGTCAGGGTGTTGATCAGAATATCTATTTTATACGTTCATATAAGGCTTTTAAGGCCTTCAATAAAGAAAATTCATTAATAAAACCATAAATCCTAGGGACCTGATCCTATGTCGAACAACAGATAGAGTTGATAAGGTCCAATCAATGAAATTCCCAAGTGACCTCAAAGACACCCTGATGATGGCCGTGTTAAACGTAGATCTAAATCAGAGGGGTTAATTTCAAATAATTCAAAATGCCCTCAAATTTCCACAAACTTCAAACATTTTCAAGTGACCTCGAAGTCACTCTGGTGATGGCCATGTTAAATGTTTATCTCAACCGGAGGGATTCACAGACACTTTCAAATGCCACCCGAAATTTCAAAATCTCAAAATCCAATTATTTAAAATTGAAATCATCCATCAAACTACTTAAAGCAAAATTCATCCACCATCCGCAATAATTTGTTGGGATGAACAAATTAAAATTTACTTCAGCTCACATTAGAGTTAATGCCTAGTCGAAAATATCACTATGATCCATTCTCAAACAATCTCCTGCCAGTAAGGACGTGGTACATATCCTCTGACCGACGATTTTGCCGCCAAATGGCACTGCAGGATAAACGGTTAGGACCCGGGGCCCTCTGAACTGAATGATTTTGCCTCCAAATAGCACCACGAGACACCGGTTATGGCCAGAGCCAGTACGTTCCTTAGTGGCATTAAATCATCGAGATATGAATCAATAAGATATAATTTATAGGGCACAAAGCTCTTTATTAGCTAAGGTGGATTCAAATTTATCCCCTTAGGCAAATACCCACCCAAGATCTACAAGGTACCCTTGGACGAAGCAACCCATGGCTGCTGACAAGGATCCTTCTGTCAGGTTGGATCGACTACCTCCTATGACTAAGTTGACCATGGACCACGATGGCCCGGGACGATGGAACCATGGGATCTTGATTGGCCCGGCAACATTTTTCTGGCGAGAAAATTTGTGGAAATAGAAGAGGAAGATTGAGAGAGAATCAGGTATGTTCTATTTAAAGCAAACCCCTCTCATTCTCAAAATTTTTAGAAAAATTTTTTTTAGGATTTTTCCAAAATGCTAGTTTATTTCAAAATTTCTTTATGAAATCATTAGGGAATGTTTAGGGAGATGATTTAACGATAGAAACGAAATTTCCTCAAATTATTTTGAGTTTTGAAAATTAGGATTTCTCCTACTTTATGATTTTTAAGCAAACTCATTTATAATTTTTATTTCTTATGATATTATAAGTGTTTTAATGATAAAAATATAGGTTTTTAGTAAAAATTCTATTTTTTGTAATTTTTTAATTAAATAAATCCGAAAATAATTAAGGTAATTATTAAAAATTAGGGATTTTAATAAATCTAAAAATTCAAATTAAATTATTTTAATTTGATTAGGTGTAATAAGGAACGAATAATGAGAAGCGAAGAGTTTAGACAATTTGGATTTTTTATTAAAACTTTAAGGAAGAATTATAGATTTACACTTCCTTTTATGTGATTATTAGGTTGTGATCATTAAGGGGAGCGAAGCATGTCAAAGCGACACTGAAAACGTGTCGTGCTTGTGCTAAGGTAGGTATTCATATCTATTGTAAAAATTTCATGTATATTGCTTTGCTTTTGTTTTATTCAATGCAAATCTTGAGAGTTTTTAAAATTTATATGGTTTATGAATTATGTTTTGCAAATATCATGTTAGTAGAATATCTTTATTTCTAGATGTTAGTGAACTTTCATGTTATGGTTTAATTCGTGATTTTTATATTTTAAAGAAATGATTTATGAAACATGATTGTTTTTCATTAAGCATATGATTGACTAAAAAATAGATATGAAACTATACATGTTGATGCGGAGTGCCCAAATGGTAAAGGGCTTGACAGAGCCAAATGATAAAGGGGCTCATTAGAGCCAATGATAAAGGAATGGCCAAATAATGAAAATGTATACCTGATCAGTACAAACTTTATGGGCACCTCCGAGACAGATGTTATAGTAAATATTATGCATATTATGATTCATATATATATTTTATGCAAAATGAAAGTTTATGTTTGAGAAAAAGTTATATGAAAGTTTATGTTCGAGGAAAGATTATGAAAATGCTTCTTATACAGAAAGGTTTTAAAATTATGCAATATTGACCGTCGTTTAAAGTTTTCATATGAAAAGATGTTTTATTGTGGTTTTATGCAATTTTTTATGAGAAATGTGAATTATCTGCTGAGCAAGTAAGCTCACCCCTGATTGTGAGATTCTTTTTCAGGAGAACCATCAATGAAGTAATGGCAACGAGACGACAATACATCTACCGTCGTAGAGGGCCTCAGGAAGAAAGGTTTTATATTTTTATTATATGTATGAGTTAGTGGATTATAATAAAGAGTCTATTGGAGTTTATATATATATTTATGTTTATGTTTTTAGTGGTTGTGCTTTAGAAGAAATTATTGGAAAACTTTCAATTTGATGTTTTAGTGACTCATTCTTACTTTGTATGAATGATGATTAAGTTTATGTCCTTTTATTAAATGATAATGGAATTGTTATGATTTAAATGTTATATGTGTTTTACGTACGACTGTTTGTTTTCGCCCCATTAATTCGGGCTTGCCGGGTCGGGTCGTGACAGCCTAGGTAGCTACCTCTCCTCACAAGAAGCTATCATTCTTCAGCTGTTCTGTCAGTGGCCAGACTATGGTGCTATATCCCCTTACGAATTTTTTATAGTACCCAATCAATCCTAAGAAAGCCCCCAGCTCCCTCAAGTTCTTAGATAGAGGCCATTTCAACATTGCCTCAATCTTTGCTTGATTAGCAACCACCCACTCCTAGGATACCATGTGCCCCAACTACTCCACACTGGCCTGTGCAAAACAACACTTCTTCAGATTGGCCATCAGCTGATGCTTCTATAACACCTCTAAGAACACCCTTAGATGCTCCAAATGCTCCTCCCTGGACCGGCTGTACACCAGGATGTCATCAAAGAAAATTAGAATGAACTTCCTGAGGTATGGTCAGAACACCTTGTTCATGAGGGACTGCAAGGTAGCAGGGACGTTGGTGAGACCAAACGACATCACTGAGAACTCATAGTATCTCTTGTGTGTCCTGAATACCTTCTTTGGAACATCCTCCTCTCTCATCCGAATATGATGGTATTCAAACTTTAGGTCCACCTTCGTGAATACCATTGTTCCACAAAGCTCATCTAGCAATTCATCTATCACCGGAATAGAAAATTTGTTTGGTAAAGTCTCTTTATTCAGGGCCTAGTAGTAAATATAAAATCTCTAGCTTCCATCATTCTTCTTGACCAGTAAATCTATGTTAGAAAAATGGCTCACGCTCGACTTGATGATCCCTACCTTCAACTTCTCTCGGATCAGCTTCTCAATCTTATCCTTCTGGATATGAGGGTATAGCGATACGGCCTCACACTAATCCGTGACACCACCTCTCTCAAAGTGATGGTGTGCTCATGCCCCCTTGGTGGTGGCAACCCCTGAGGTGGCTGAAAAAATCTCACTAAACTGTTGTGTAATCGGCTATACTGAAAGAGGGATTTCCCCCTTTCCTCTCCTCTGACCTCTTCTAAACTCTGTAGCTCCATAAAAAATCCTCCTCCCACCTTCTGTATGAGTCTTACCATGGTTTTGAGAGAGACCATGGCTTTAGAGAGCCTTGCATCTCCCATGATCACCACTCTTTTTTCTTCCACCAGCAGTTCCATCGTTAGTGCTCCTCAATTGACCTTAGTATCCCCCAAGATCTACAACAATCTCATCCTTAAGGTGACATCAGTGCTTCCTAGCTCCAATGGGAGGAAGTCCTCTCTTACACTTGTATGGTCAGAACCACCCCCTTACACTCCTCTACCTGTCTCCATCTTCCCAGTTCCCATCATTACCCCATAACACCCTATATCCATCAGTTTCACCCCCAATTGGTCTATGACCTAGTTGGAGATGAAACTGTGGGTAGCCCCACTGTCTATTAGCACTACTACCTCCCTGTCTGTTATTTCTCCTCTCACTTTCTTGGTGTGTTTAGGAGTGAATCTCACCACTAAGTTTAAGGAGACCTTTGTCATGTCTAAATGCAGCTTTTCCTCATCCACTGATGCCTCTTATCATCACAAACGGTGAGAATCTAAAGAGTTTGGTCCTTAAACTTGTGCCCTGGTGTATACCTTTCATCACATCTAAAATATAACTCTTTTGCCCATTTATCTTGCACCTCCGCTTCGATAAGGCACTTGAAGTTGTCTCCAGGGCGAACTCCCGTACCTTTTTCCTTCGGTGCTTCCCTCTAAAATGATAATGCTGGGTTCTCGGTGCTAGGGTTGTAAAGGTGCTCCTGTAAGCTCTTCCCATGATGTTGCTCCTGTTGGCCTTCTCCCAGCGATATTTTTCCTCCACCCACCGAGCAAGCTCCATCATCTTTCTAAGCCCTCTAGGTCTCAGTACCCTGAGCTCTGCTCGTATGTCCTCCCTAAGCCCCTTCATGAAATTCCCTTCCAACTCTTCCTCGAAAATTCTCTCAGTCTTCTTGACAGCAATTCAAATTCTCTCGATACTCCATGACTGTCCCGTCTTGAGTTAGGGCATATAACTGTTTGTGGAGGTCTCCTTCCTTAATGGCTCGAAAACATTCTAACAAACACTCCTTAAATTTTTCCCATGAATAAATCTGATATTGAGCCTTCCTCTACTGAAACCAAGCTAGGGCTTTTCCCTCCGAGCATAGGCACGCTGCCATTAGTTTTTCCTCTTCCGTCAGCCTATTGATAGCAAAGTAACGCTCCGCCCGGTACACCCAACCCTGAGCATCTTCCCCTTCAAAGATCAACATCTTTAGCTTCCTTGATCTTGCATCCATATCCCAATGGTTTCTCCCTCCGTGGGTTCCTCCCATGTAGTAGTGGTGTGACTCCCTCGCTTCCTCCCGTGGTTGAGTTGGACCCCATGGCTCCGCCCAATCATGACTTCCTCCTATCCACCTCTCTCCATGCTTGGGTAGTCTCCCAAAGGGTTCGTCCTCCCTCCTTGCTGTCCTACCTTCGGAATACCCCGATCCACTCACCAATAAAGCCCCCCCGTGGCGGTCCTTGATGGAAAACACTCTCCACTTCATCACCGTCCTCCTGAATTTCCTTTCCCCTTAGTTCATCCCTAGGAATCACCAGTAAAGCTGTCGACTGCATCATAAGCATCTTTTTCATAATATCTTCCAAGTTTCTAAAGCGATTCTCGATGGCTGAGAGTCTTCCCTCCACCCCGAATTATTTTTCCTCTACTCCGGCCTTGCGTTGTTCTATCTCGCCTTCCAATGCATCTATCTTCTTTGCTGCCATTAACTTGGATCTAGGTTCCAACAGCAAAAATCAGCGTAGACAACTTGTTTTTCTTCCTAAGAAGGTGATTTGATACAAATTTGATAGGAAATGCTTCTTGACATAGAAGAAAACCTAGGCTGAAATTGAATTTCAACAACCCCAAAATAGTAAGCAAGGAAGATATAGGTGGAATCACATGAGAAATTTTTTAATTGATGATAGAAGAAACAAGTAAGATACAATGGATCATCAATTGGAGAGGAAGAATCCGGCTCTCCGAAACCCTAGCCGCCCACTAGAGTCCCTTTCAGCTTAATTCAACAAAAACATAATATGACTCTAACCGTGGGTGAACAATCTATTAAAAGCATACAAACCAATTCCTAAACAATCCTTCAATTTAAATTTCCCTCCCAACCGCCCTCTACACTTTCTTCATTATGGCGTGGACCCCACCCCAAGGGGGTCGACAAAGCCTGGGACGAACCAGGCTTGCGCTTGGAGTAAAATATGGCCGGTCCCTCGTGACCGGTCTAATAGTATACTAGATAGAAGAAAGGAAATAAAAAAGATTATTATCCTCAATTAAGATGCATGAAAATGTAATAAAAACACATCTCCCTAATCTAGTAATTTTCTTACAATAACAATGTAGAACTGCATAAGTTTATATGAGTATTTTGTAACCAAAAAATAAGGAAACTTTTTTAGGACTAAATAGTGAAATTTACATATAGGGAGTAGCAAGCGGTGACCTGCAATGGAATTCTCTTCTTCGGGCTAATGTTGAGGCCGTTCCACGAAGTGTTCCTATAATTGCTCTGTCGTTTGTCTATCAGGTAAATGATGTAGCATTTTTGTTCTTTTATTGGGTATGTGTAACACTATCTTTGTTATTTTCAGAACGTAGTTCCAGTTCTTTGCACAAATCTTGAGGGAAACCTATCAAAAGTCAGGTGCAAAATTCTGTTATTTGGTTTTGTTTTTAATCCTTTTCCCTTTATATGAAAATATTAGATTTCAAGTTAATTATAATTAGTGCCGCTCAAACACATTATAATAGAAGTGACCATTAAATCAAATCAGTTTTATATTTGTAAATTTATAGTATAATGAAGAAGAAAAAAAAGCTAAGCTTGAATGCCATGAATGGCTTAAATGCTTGCCAATTGGCATAATATTTGCATTTAAGATGAATGTGTCCGTGAAACGCAATATCTAGTGGAATGGTGGTTTCTAAATCTGAGATGAGAAAGAGCTTTAAAATTTCAAGGACAAAATATTTTGAAATGGTTCTTATTTCCTTAAAGTTTATGTAGGAGCTAATATTTGCATTTCATCTTGGTAGGTCAATAAGACAATAACTTGTTTGGTTTTTAGGAGAGAATACAGTTATATTTGTACCGCAAAATTATGTAAGTAGAATCATAAAGTAGTCCCCAAATAATTTGGATAAGTCTAATGAATAATGATGATAAACATTTGTATGAATGCACTTAGAATCCCAGTGTGCCATTGTGGTTCTGATAAAGGCATATATTAGAAGTGATACATCATCGAAAATCGTCTTGATCAAACACGAATCTAAAGGCATATTTGAAATATAAAGTTCCAAAGTTAAATTCAGGATCATCCAAACTTCAATTTCAACAAACTTATAGTCAAACTGAACGTCTCGACAAGACGAACCAAATGACACAAAAAAATGGTTCAATTTGAGCCCAAATCAAGAGCTTGAAGTGTAATTGAAAGCTTTAGGACATTAGGAGGATGACTAAATGACCTCTAAATTTGGCATGCTTATAGTTGAATCAAGCCAGCTCGGCGTGAAAAATCCAACGAGCCCAAGATCTCTTAATTTCTACCTAATTAAGGCACATAAATGTTGAACAAATGCTTGATGATTAAGAGAATCAATATGGGACATCTGATGGAGTGTTCTATATTCTCTCTATATTTACGGGCATGCCTCTAAAAATTCCTATAAATAGGCCCACAATATCTATATGACGAGGGGGAGAGCTTGGAGCTGAAACCTAAACTCTCTCTCTTGAAATTCAAGAGAGCTCTTAGACTCTAAGGATCCTAGAGCATCACGGTCGGGCCTTCACCAACTGACCACCATGGTCTTTCCGACCTTCATCGCCCGCCAAATTAGTCCTTCGTACCTCTGTCACCTACCGACTACGGTCCTCCAACCTCCATCACTCACTGACTACAGTCATTGGACCTCCTTCACCCACCGACTACAGCCTTCGACCACCGTCGATTGACTACATTTCTCCAACCATCGTCGCCTGACTATGATCCTTCCTACCTCCGTCACTCGCCGACTGCAATTTTATGACCGTCGTCGCCTGACTATGGTCCTTCCGACCACCGTCGTCCGCTGAGTACACCCCCCTCCCTGAGTACATTCTTCCGTCCTTCGTCGCCTTATTATGATCATTCCCGTCACCCCGCCGACTACGGTCCTTCGGTCACCGTCACCCACTAACTATGGTTTTCTGACCTATAATCTCTTTTATCTATTATCACCTGACTACTCCAACACCTACTGGCTTCATCACCTACCATTGCTAATAAGGCCAACATACATTATCACTTATAGGATCGATGCATGCCGTGGACATCAATCCTGACTTCTAACTCCATTTATGATGATTTTCTGCCAAATAGCTCTTCCAACACAAGTTCTTCCCTCAAGAAAAGGCATTGTTTGTAATCAATAAAAAATACTAATGGAATCATTTCAACTGAGTCAGGCCCGGTAATTTTTCTCTTTTTTTTAGTTTCTCGCATAAAAAATATGGGTTCTCTTACAATATTTGCACCTCTCTTATTTATGTATTGGATTTTTGTGCAAAACTATAACATTAAATTCTCCATGTATCTCCACCGCCACAAATATTCTGGCATGCAACAAGAAGGAAATTAATAATGGTAGTATGGTACTAAACAACCTCATACTACTAGTCAGCATGGCGAAAAATTTCAAAACTTCTGGAAGGGCTTGGTAATCTTTGAATGGATATTAGCTGAACCTGTAATAAACAAGAACCAGCTAATATTCCAATACATGTAGTTGTAGCAAATCATAAAGCTTGCATTGGTATTGTTGCAAAGTTCTCATTTTTATTGATTTTTTCTATCTGGTCAATCTGTTTTGTAGCAAGGTTACCAATATGACCAAAGCCTCAAACTATGCCACAAATTGGAAATGGCATCAAACAAGCTTGTAATGCGTTGGTTATTTAACAGTCATAATTACAATTCACACAACCATACATATATACATGCATGCCCATCTAAATGACAAAAGAAATTTGTCTTTTATACCTACAATTTACCTTGTAGCTTGTTTCTTCTGGATTTGTGACCGTTTTCTATTTCCCAGCCTAAGTTGATATCAAAATATCTTGCAAAGTTTCTTTGCATTTGAACCATAATGTTGCACATTATGATATCCATAGCATTGTATAAATGCCATTCCATGCTGCCTTTCCAACAATGCCATCCAACCATTGTTCACTAACTATATATATATATATATATATATATAAATTTTTTTTATATATCTTAGGTCTGCTATTGTCTTCGGGACAGCTGTTCCCCTTGCTTTGTTCATTATCTGGGATGCTGTAATACTTGGTGTTCTTCCAAATTTTGAGATGAACACTGCAAATATCATTGACCCCCTCGAGCAGCTGCGGTCAAATAATGGGTTAGTTGGGGTAAGTTCACTCGCCTGTACAACTGAAAACTTCCTAAAACTGCTTTAAATTTATGGCTGCTACTGTGAAGAGCTAAACATTCTAAGTTAATCAATCTTCATGCGATGAATGCAATGTAGCCAATTGTGGAGGTGTTCTCATTTCTTGCCATAGCCACATCTTATATCGGATTTGTTCTGGGGCTTACAGACTTCATTGCTGACTGTAAGTGTTTTCTGTGTTTTTGTGGTGCTATTAAGTACTTACCCCCCCCCCCCCCCCCCCCCCCCCCCCTATCTGTTCCTCTTGCTTTTCTTTGTCATCGATGAAAACAATTGTGTCAAAAATATGGGTAGAGAATAATGTAGCATCAAAGTTTGATAAATTCACCCATATTTTTATTTTTAAATGTTATGTTAAAGGCTTTGATAAGATTAGAGGGACAGGATACGAAATGAGCATATACGTGAGAAGGTTGGAGTAGTTCCAGTGGCTGATAAGATTAGACAGAATCGCCTTAGATGATTTAGTCAAATAAAATTGTGGCCTTCCGATGACTTGGTTAGGAGAAATGATATATTAGATTTAACCTATGTTAAGAAGGGTAGAGGTAGACCTAAAAGAACTTGGTTAGAAAATATTAGAAATGACCTTTCTTTATTAGATCTAAATGAGAATTTGACTCTTAACCGGATATAATGGAGAAAAAAAAATTCATGTAGCCGACCCCATGTAGTGGGATAAAGGCTTGATGATGAGGATGATGTTGTTATGTTAATGGCTTTGATCTTTAGGCAAGATTAAGGTAATCAAAATAATAACTACTTTGGATGCTATCTATAGTGCCGTCATCTCGATGACCTAAAGATAATAATCATTTTTTATTATTCTAAATAGCATTACTTTCTGTAAGTAAATTTAACCAAGCACACTATATCTGTGAGCTAATATTCGTATCAAAATAACAATGTCTCTTTGAGGGCAATTTCATCAAAAAAGTGATAGATATCAATGCTCTCTTAGGCTTCGTTTGAAACGGTTTTCTTTCTGCTTTTTAAAGCAGCTTTTTTGTACTAAAAGTTTCTTTAAGAAATAAAAAGAAAGCCGTCCTAAACAAAGCCTTAATATCAATATTATCTAAAAAAGGGTAATAACCAAACAAACTCTGCATCTAATGTTATGTGCAAGACATTTCTTAAGTTTCTTCGAGTTATTTGCAGTGCTTAAGCTACCAGCTGGGCAGAACAAGCCGTTGCCATACTTGCTGACTTTGTTGCCACCTCTCATTTTATCTCTGCTTGATCCAGAAATATTTTTCAAAGCCTTGGACTTTGCAGGGACTTATGGAGGTAGGAATACTTCAACAATCACAGTCAATTTAGTCGTTCAAAACTCAACCATTTAGCACCAAAAACAAAATAAGGCTCATTTGGGACGGCTTTCTTCCCGCTTCTTAAAGCAACTTTTTTTATATAAAAATAAAAATTTAATTTTTGTACTCAAAAGCTGCTTAAAGTTGTAAAAAAACAGTCCCAAATGAAGCCTAAATGAACTTGATAACTAGTGCTGATAACTAGTGCTTTAGAATCTTCTAGCTGCTACTTTTTTTCGATTTTGTGGCAGTTCTTGTGCTATTTGGTGTTCTTCCTGGTGCCATGTCTTGGTCAGAGAGGTACTCAAGTTCCTCAGCTTCCTCAATGGTTCCACCATTGGTTCCTGGAGGGAAAATTACACTCACCATTGTCATTGGTTTCGCCATGATTATTATATTTTGGGAGTTGCTTGAGAATGTTGTGCACCTGTAATAATAGTCAGTATCGTGAAGGAGGAGGGGCATATTATGTTGTCAGATATTTATGCAAAGTTTTGTATGAAAGTATGATCTTCTTCCTTATGGATGCTCTTACAGTATAGTCTCAAAGTGTTCTCTGCAAGTAACTTACTTAAACATTATATACGTAACAAAGGAAACAATTATTGCAAGTTGTTTGATACTACTGTAAATTAGCCTTTTGTTTTTAATTTTATTTTAAGTGCATAAGTTTCAATTACTAGAAGCTTATGAATCTGCTCATTTAATCATTATTGTTGTTGATTGCAATCTAAGGTCTCATTGGGGACATTTTTTTTAATTGTTTTTAAAGCAAATTTTTAATATAAAATTTTCTAATTCAAGAAATTTTTTTATTAAAAAATAATAATAAAGTAGTCTCAAACAAAGCTTAGCAGCTATTATTAGGCTTCGTTATGGATGACTTTCTTACTGCTTCTTATTAAAACAACTTTTTAATATAAAATTTTAATTTTGTATTGAAAAGCTGCTTTAAGAAGCAGTAAAGAAATTATCTCAAACAAAACTTTAACATGTTGGGAAGGCATAAGGCATACTTTGTATGTTTGAGAATCCTATATGGGGCGATAGCTAGATGTGGATGTAAGTTGAGTTAGATGTTGGATCACATAAATGTTTTGGTGTTGTACCTTGGCATTTTGCTTTTGTATTTTTAAATTTCTTATTCTCTTGCTAAGATTGATTGTTTTCATGTTAATTTAGGGTTTGTTGGGGATAAACTTTAATTTTTTTTATTTTTTATTTAGTTTTGTTTAGTATATTTTTAAAATAAATTATGTTATTTTTTAATGACATTCAATATAATTTTTAGATTTTTAAGTATTTTTAAAAAACAATCATGCTATCGCTAGTGATGGCGACCATCAATATCGGTTGATAATCGTTGTCATTATTATTTTGTACATCATCATTGCTACTCGTAGGTGTGGTGGTCGTTGCCGCCGTAAAAAATAACTAATTTTTAAGATTGCAAATATGATCTATGTCATGAATGAGCATAGGCTCTATTTTTATTTTGTTTAATGATCAACGGTAAAAGATTAAAATGAGCTAAAAATTTTAGCTTGCAAGTCAATTTGGCTAAAGTTTAGCTTGTCCTTAATTACAAATCAATTCAAATGTTAAGCTAGATTAAACCTTATCATAGATTTAATTGAAATTTTAGCTCATTATTCAATTTTTTTGAAGCTCACATAAATCTGATGATCTTATTTTCATATACTTACAATGCGAATAAAATCATTATTTTAAAAAGAATCGTATCATTTTATTTGCTACAATGCTTGTTGATCTACTAAGTTTCATAAATGCATGTTAAATTTTTCTTATTGAAAGAAATTTTTTTCTTTTTAAACTTTTTTTATTACTTTATAAAATAATTTTTTATACAAAAATTTATTAAAAATAATGATTAAAAACTATCCCAAATATAATATATATACTAGATTAGAGAATGTTTAAACTTTGAAATCAATGTTGGTATCTATCCATCCAATTAAATGATTAGTCATAAAAACTAAATTAAATTTCAAGCAATCCCATAGCTCATCTTGATTGAGCTATGATCTGTTGATTAAAAATTTTAGCTACTGCTATCAATCAGGTCTTGAGTTCGAAATTTATGCATGTTAGTTTGACATAATTGACCCAAAAATCCAAAAATAAAAATTCAAGCAATCAAATAAGTCATCAGCAAGTTTGCTTCTTAACATTCACAGAGCCGCAAAACAAACTGAAGCGAACTCAACAAGAAAAATATTTAGATTTCGTTTGGGAGAATTTTTTTGTTGCTTCTTAAAGCAACTTTATAGTATAAAAATTTTAATTTTTTATTGAAAAACTGTTTTAAGAAGTAATCAAAAAAGCCTTCCCAAACGAAGCTTTATCTTTAATGAATAACTACTTAAAAACAGCTGATTCTGAAACGTTGCAGGCCATAAAAAGCCATCCATAACTCTTAAGCAGTTTGAGAAATAAGCATCAACTGAATACTATGGAAACAGTAATCCTATAAAATAAATGCATAATTCTACATTCTATTTATTCACAAATAATTAGCTTCCACTGAATAAGGAGAACAATACAAGGGCTCGCCACGCTTATTGAACTTCCAGCATTCAATACAAACTAATTGTGCTCAAATGATAAGCGCCAGATACATTCTTACTGGAAGTTGATCATTATGAAATTTCTAATAATCAGATTTTTGTTGAGATGGATTTAGATTTAGGCTTCATTCGGGACGATTTTCTTACTGCTTCTTAAAGCAATTTTTTAGTACAAAAATTAAATTTTTTTAACTAAAAAACTGCTGAAGCAGCAAGAAAGTCGTCTCAAGCGAAGCTTAGTTTGATTCAGCTTTCTTACTGTTTTCTAAAACATCTTTTTAGTATAAAAATTTTTGTACTAAAAAATTATTTTAAAAAATAATAAGAAAGTTATCCCAAACAAAACTTTAATATAAATTTTAATTGATTAACAAGTACCACAATTCATCTCCACTTTTTAGCACGGTGGGAGCATTTGGTTTTTACATCAGATTCCTGGCATCTAAAGACTCATCACGACACATCATAAGTTTAGAATCATCATCTTGAGTTTTTCAAGCGTTTGGCTTTGTCTTAAAAGAAAGCTTTGCCACCATGATATGAATTTACCTGCAAATTGCTGCTTGAGTCTGGCCTTGGCAGCGAACTGCAAGATATGGGTGAAAAATGTTAGTTATGATGGACTTAAAAAATAAGAGATAAATTTACAAAAATTGGAGGAGTCATAATTATTAACCAAAAACTTTGTGAAGTTGCTTGCTAGGATTTTAGGCTATTAATCTTTCAACATTCAGTAGAGAAGATTTAGGCGTTTGGGACAGCTTTCTTGCTGCTTCCTAATACAACTTTTTAGTACAAAACTTTTAGTTCAAAAAAAAAATTATAATAAAAAATTGCTTTAAAAAATAGTTAAAAAAATTGTCCCAAATAAAACCTTAATTTCAACAAATATTTTGTAGCAATGATGAAGACTATGGCTTTCTAAAGCATCTTTGTAGTACAAAAACTATTTTAAATAAAAAATTTTATACTAAAAAACTACTTTAAAAATTAGTAAGAAAAATGTTCAAATGAAAGCTATATTACAATATAGTAATAATTTAACAAGGCCTTCATCGTAGGTACGACATTTAGAGCTACTCCTAATCAGTTGGCATGATTCTAGTGACTTGCAGGCAAAGAATGTGTAATGCAGTACAATGAATTAGGCTTAAATTTATTTTCAGAATTTTAAAATTTATTTAATTTAAATTAGGATGTAAGATTGTTTATTTACTTTTTTTAAAATATTTTTAGATAATTGCATATTTGAATTATTAGGATTACAAATAGATTAGACAGCATTATATTTTAATTCAAATAATTGGTCTTATCTTGGATAGAATCTGACACTTCTTATACACATATATAGACTTTAAGATTTGTTATTGATCATTGCTGAATGAATTGAACCAAAGATATTTCCCAAATCTCCTACACGGGAGGACTCCGGCTACTATTCTATTTGGCATTTGCTCCTCTCTTGGGGCTACTTTCATAGTGCCCGATCCCTATTGCTGCTCACATCTATATCAATGGGTATCAAAGCCAAACCAACTCTTCATTCCCTATATCACACCCCCGTCTCCTTTAGCTTGTGCTCACCCACATAAATGAGCCAAGATGACTTGTGAGGTAGCTTGAGCTCAACGTGGGCTCTAAAAATTAACACTGTATCCTCTATGCTAGCTTGGGGCAGTTTTAAGATATGTTCCGGGTCAAAATTTCATAAGACAACTTATGTTTGTGTAAGAACCGGGTGGTTCGATTCAGCCGAACCGAACCTCATGCTGAAGCAGGCGAGCATAACTGGACTAGCAGGAGAGCCGAGCGGATGAACTAAACTGGCCACGCGCAAGCGGGAGTGTTCACCCTCAAGAAAGTGGAAATGTTGCACTAACGCATGAACCCCACTTTCGCAAGCCTAAGGTCCCATTTTTTCCTAAGTAGATTGGATTTTAATTTAACCAGATTTCCAATAATGATTAGCATCAAGGTTTATTTAGTTCTAAGGTTCCACTTCCTATGAGTACAAGCTCTCATAATTAATTACCCATTCTAATGTGTTGAAAAGCACCTTGATTAATGATGAAAGTATATTTAGATGTGCAAGAAGTGCATAATTATGCAAGTGTTCTAGTTTTAGTTGTGGGGGATGAAGGTACACCCGATCAAGATCTCATAGTTCCATCATCCCTGGTATATCGTAGGTTTCAGTCTACCAATACTAACAAGCATTGATTTTAGCATCCAGGAACTCTGATTAGCAGCCGTGGGTTGCCTCCTCTTAGATATATGTTGATTTGGTTTGGGTTGGGACTTGCAGCTCCGCTTAGAAGTTGCCCTTAGTTTAGATTTGGGTTAGGTCTTACGAACCAGTTTAAAAGTTGTCTGAATAGCGAGTCATACAACCTCTATTAGAGGTGGCCCAGGCTTGGATTTTTTGCTCCCCTTGGGAGGTTGTGTGTATTAACTTAAAAGAAATTTATCCTATTTTAGCTAGTAGTTGTCTATTAAGATAGCTTTAAGTAGTTACACACCCCACCACCCGACACTAATTCCTTCTACCTTAAGCTCTCAGTAAAACTAAAATTAGGGCAGGAACTTGGAATATAGGTTCCTTTACAGAAAAATTAATGGAATTAATAGATATTATGATTCACAGGAATATAAATATTTTGTGCATTCAGGAAACTAAAAAGATTGGACAGAAAGCTAAAGAGATTAATAGCTTAGGATATAAACTATGGTATTCGGGTAGGAGTCGTATTAGAAATGGTATTTGTGTGATTATAGATAAGAGTTTGAAAGATAATGTTATAAAAATTAACAAAATTGGAGATAGAATTATAACTTTAAAGTTTATTGTTGATGCTAAAATTGTTAATAATATAAGTGTTTATGCTCCTCAAGTAGTTTTGGATATGAGTTTAAAATTAAAATTTTGGAATGACTTAGAAAAATTAATATAAAATATACCTCTTGAAGAAAGTTTTTATTGAAGGAGATTTAAATGGACATGTTGGTAGAGAGGTAGATGATTTTAAAAACATCCATGGTGGCCATGAGTTTGGAACGACAAATAAAGGGGGTAAGACTATATTAAATTATTTTTAGCTTATGATTTCTTAATGGCTAATACATTATTTAAGAAAAAAGATGAGCATCTTATCACTTATAAAAATGGATATATTAAAACATAGATTGATTATTTTCTTATAAGAAAATTAGATCGTTTAGATTACATTGTAAAGTTATTCCGAGTGAAAATTTCTATACCCAACATCGATTTTTAGTTTTAGACTTTAAGAAAAATGAGTTTAAAAAAAAGGTAAAATAATTTTCTAGGATTAGATGGGGCATTTAAAGAATATTAACAAAAGTATTTTTTTAGAGTAAGATTTTAGATCTTAAGATTTTTTCTATGCATGAGAATGTCAATATTATGTGAAAAAAGGTGACTTGTGATATTAAGATATTGCAAAAGATATGCTTGCAGTTTCGAAGGGAAAAGCTCCTAATAGTAAAAATAATTGGTGGTGGAATCCAAATGTGCAAGAAAAGATAAAAAATAAGAGAATTTCTTATAAAAATTAGTTTAGATGTAAAAATTTTGATAATTGGAAAAGCTATAAAAAGGCTCGTAAGGAATCTAAGAAAGCTATTTGCGATGCAAAAATCTTAGCTTTTAATGATTTATATAATATATTAGATACTAAGGAGTGAGAAAGATATATGTATAAGTTAGTCAAGTAAAGAGATAGGAGTACTAAGGATTTAGTTCAAGTGAAGTGTATTAAGGATGAAGATCAAAAAGTACTTTTCTTAGAAGACGATATTCAACAAAGGTGGATGAGATATTTTGCTAAACTTTTTAATAAATAATTTGAAAATATGATTGACTTTAGTGACTTTATCACCCTAAATAAAAATAAAGATTTTTATTTTTATCGGCATATAAGTAAAACCACAAAGTTAGATAGGATTTAAAGAAAATGAAGTGTGGAAAAGCTGTTGAACATGATGATATTCCAATAGATATGTGGAAATGCTTAAGAGATGAAGGAATTTCTTGGCTTACTAAACTTTTTAATACTATTTTGAAGACTAAAAAGATGTCAGATCAGTAGAGAATGAGTGTGTTACTTCCTATTTTTAAGAATAAAGTGATGCACATGAGTGTGCGAATTATAGAGGAATTAAGTTAATGTATCATACTTTAAAACTATGGGAGCAAGTTATTGAGCGTAGGTTGCGGCCTGATCTAATGTTTCTCAAAATCAATTTGTATTCATGCCGGGTAGGTCTACTATGGAAGCCATACGTTTATTGAGAGGTTTGATGGAGAAATATAGAGAGAATAAGGAGGTTCTACACATGATATTTATTGATTTAGAGAAAGCATATGATAAAGTTCCAAGAGAAGTGTTATGGAGAGTTCTTGAAAAGAAAGGAGTTAATAATGCTTATATTCAAATCATTAAAGATATGTATGCATGAGCTATTACTTGTGTTCAAACACAAGGTGGTTTGACCAAGTATTTTCTTATTTCGGTTGGATTACATCAAGAATCAGCCTTAATTCCATATCTTTTTGCTTTAGTCATGGATGTTCTCACTAGACATTTGCAAGATGATGTATCTTAGTGTATGCTTTTTGCTGATGATATTCTTCTTGTTGATAAGACTAGAGAGGGAGTTGAAGGTAAACTTGAATTATGGAGATCAACTTTAGATGCTAAAGGTTTTCGCTTGAGTAGATCTAAAATTGAATATATAGAGTGTAATTTTAGTAGCAATAGAACTAGTGAGGGGATTGTGACTTTGGGCGATCAAGTCATTAATAAGAGCAATTAGGATCTTGTAAGTAGTTAAAAGTTATTTTGTGCCAAACGACCAAAGTGGCCAAAGAATCTATCAAATTGCATCTCTTTCAATGGTACCATTTCCAAGTTCTGAATGCAACTTAAAACCAAAAAATTCACACCACCATGAAAAGGCTCAAAGAAAAGTGGTGCCATAAACTTGAAACATAAGCAACTGTGAATCCATAAGGGATCGGTACCTGTGAAACTTATCGGAACTTGTAAGGCCATAGCTTTCTAAGTCCGATTTAGGATGATGAAAACTAGATTGTTTGACGGGTAAGAGCTTGCACCCTAACTCATCTGTGATTACTTCCAAGCCACATTCAAAACACAAGGACTCAAGCTCCTGCTCCTGAAAAGTTCAGTTGTCTAACATCAATTCACCAGCACAGCAAATGCCATATGTCATCATGCACAAAACACTAGGCAGTGTCTAGCCAATTTAAGTTAGAAATAAGATATTAAAAAGAATCACGCTAAAGACAACATCAAGGGGTAATCAATACCTTGATCATCAGCACTTCAGACAGATGTTCTAAAGGATAAGGTTGAAGCTTGTAACCACTGTGATTAATGCATGATATTGCTTGCACACGAGCCTTCAAGGAGTGGTAGAGCTCACAATTAGTCAACTAAGTTCAGCTTAATCAACTAATCCAAAACAAAGAAATTAAGACAATTTTGCATTGATTGCAAACACGAGGTCCAAAAATTATAAGAAAATTTAGGATGGGCAAGAAAAAATGAAAAGAACTTGGATGCTTTTTAAAATATTTAAATTTATTTAGGTTGGTCTAAAGAATCTTAAATGTTGATTATAATTTTTGTGAAGCACTGCAGCTCTGATATCATTTGTCATATAAATTTTTATTTATGGTCTGATGTATGATGTGAGTAGATATGTCTTTCAAACAGTATTTACAAAGCGCAATGCTAAGTGAAGGAACCATTTTTTGCTTCAACGCACAAAGAGCGAAAACAAAGTAACACTTTTGTTAACTAAAGCGCTGACAACTTGTATATATGTATATATACTAAATAATACTCACTTCGACACCAAAGATAAATTGCACCAGGTACTAAGGAAATTAAATAACATACGCAATATCAATAATAAACATGAATACATTTAAAACATGTGATCAAAATGTAAGTAGCAATAGAAGCATGCTTTAAAGTGCCCTGTTGAAAACATACGTTCAGTTGAACCATCTACATGAGCAGAGACAAACTGAGAAAATTTTCAAAGATAACCTCATTGAGGAAGGGTTCTATAAGGCACAACTGCAGTTGGGATGCTTCCGTTTTTAAAATACCAAAGAAGCGTTTATAATCCCCCATCCGAAAGTACCTGGCGTAAGTAGAAGTGAGAGTTCTCAGAAATATAAAACGTTTACAGGAGTTGATGTTTATATCTTTCTCTATCATTGCTAAGAAAAAAAATGAGTGGGTGATTGAAGGAATGAGACCCAGAACAAAGTTGATTGTGCCAATACATGATTTAAAATGAGTGGGTGATAAGCTAAAAAAAAAGAAATAATAAATATAGAGGGGGGGGGGGGGGGGGGAGAGAGAGAGAGAGAGAGAGAGAGAGAGGAATTAACTTAAGTAAACGTGATTGAAGGAATGAGCGACCCAGAATAAAGTTGATTTTGGCATAAATGATTTAACATGAGTGGGTGATAACCTAAGGAAAAAGAGCGAAATAATAAATATAGAGAAATTACAGGAGTGACACATATAAGAGACTATATTACAGAAAAAGATAAAAAATCTAGCACGATGTAGACATGTACAATAGAAAATAAAGATGCATCAATAAGTACGGATATAGAATTAGGGTGAAAGGAATATGAAGGAAAAGGTATATACCATACCAAAAATAAAATGGCTAAAAATTATGCAAAAAAGATTTGTACAAAATGGGAGTAAAGGCCACATGCAACACTAAGCATGAATGGTAAAGAGAGGATTCCAAAGGACTGCACAAAAAATTTGGGATAAGGCAAAGGATGAAGAGGACAACTATAATGATGATGATCAGATGTCATTTGTATTTGCATTACGGTCTAACTTACAAAGGAACAAGAAATACAATCTCACCCTGCAGGTTTCATCACATAAAAAGCTTGATAAAAATCATACTGCAGGGTCCTGATATAATATGAATGCACTGAGAAGTACCTTAATAAAGTCCTAGCAAAACGCATTTCTTTGGAGTGGAGAATTGGGGAAGATAGATGGCGAAACCATAAAGAAAGTGAATCCTTCTGCACATAATTGTATGGCTAATATCAGACATTCACTTAATGAAATCAACCATAAAGGTATCATGAAAGTTTTCTTCACAGCAGAATTTGCTAAGCCAGGGATTAACCATTATTGGGATCTTATAACCAATATGAAGGAGTATATAAAATGAATGAAACTCCATTTCATGCTTGTTTATGAATTGTAGCCTTCTATTAATATCATAAACTTCATAGAGTGACAGAAGGCATTTTGTAAGCTGCTCCATGTTAAGATAATGCAAGGAAGAAGAATCATCTGGCCCACTACGACGTTTTGCAAGCTTCTGGTGGGATATAATATGAAATTTGACCTGCGAACACGTGATAGATGTAGTAAATATTATAGTAATTTAAAAAGCAAGTTCAGTCAAAGGACCTTCAACTAAAACTATATTACTGCAAGTTACGAATAGGAAAATAAAGATATAATATTTCTGATGCAGGACTAAAATGTTTATTAAATGGATGCGTTAAGAATTGCACGATTTCTTGAATAAGCACGTAATATTAAAACTGTTAGCAATCAAAACGACAATAAAAAGCAAAAGAGGGGTGCCTACGTTTAGGCTAAGCCACATGCCAAGCACTTGGAGAATCAAAACAAGTTAGAAATTTAATAACATGCAAGGTAAATAGCTTTCAACAAAATCCCTATTCTAACAATTAGATTAGAAGCATAGAAAGTGCACTCAATCCTACGTTTACTAAGCTTAGGCATAAGGCGAAACTCGGCTCTTTGTGATTCGTCATCACCTACAAGATTAGGGGATTAGAAAGCTAATTGAAGAGGAGGATAAGTTCACCTTAGTCAAAGTCCGGAAACAAGTAGTCGAAATGTTGAAGAAGTTTGTCGTAGGAGAAGCCGTATTCTGTTTCCGGGTCAGCCATCCATGCGAGAAGTCGCTGTTTTGACGTTGGGAAGTGCTGGACAGTAAGGAGAACCTTCCCCGATGGTGCTACGGTGAAAGGAGCCGGCAGGAACTATTGAACAGCAAGCTGTCCTCTCAAGGCAGTAGTTTTGAAGCCTCTGGCTGAGGAGAATCCAAGAACTATTGCAGGAATTTTCTGGCAGCAGCATTAGGGAGCAGGAAGTTCAACGTGGGATAGAGTTTGGGAGGGATTTGTGGAGGAAAAACAACACCAAAGCCTTGGGGATTTTCGGCCAGCAGAGGAGGAGAACTTGAGATTTAATTCCCACTTGGGAGGAGTGATTTTGGAAGAGAACAAGGGGAATTTCAGCCAAAAGAAAAGGAGGAGTTTTGAATTGTTTCCAAAAGGGGTGTAGTGATTTCAGGAAACAATTTCAAAGGAGATCTCTATGGGGCCGGCGGCATAGGGAGTATGAGGAGGGAATTATGAAGGCATTAAATGCTTTATTAAATTAAGAAATTAAATTTGGAATGAAAGATTTCATCCAATTTAATTTGAAATTTAAATAAGCTATGAATTAGGAAGTTACCAAAATTAAGAGAATATTCTAGGTAACTATTTTAAATTGGATTAAGAATATACCTAGAATATACTCAAATCCATTTGAATTTAAAATAGTTACCTAGAATATACTCTAGTCCCTATAAAGTCACGATTATCGAGGAGATCACTGAAGCGGAATTCGATCCCAAAATCGACCAGATTCAACAAGTGGACAATGATGGTGAATTCTTTGAGGAGGATGAAGACACTGCTGTCATCCAATACATCCAGAAAATTGACACTTCTCCCACCTGTGTGGTGAGATGTGCACTATCACAACCCGTTACCACCGACGACTGGCGTAGGACTATGATCTTTCACAGCTACACTAAAATCAAGGATAAGAAATGTAAAGTCGTCGTGGATAGTGGCAGCTGCATCAATGTTGTCTCCTCCAGCATTGTGTCTAAGCTTGGCCAGTCTGTCGTTCCCCACCCCAACCCCTATAAGGTAGCTTGGGTCAACACCACTGCCTCGGAGGTAAAGGAACGTAGCTTCATACCTATCTCCTTCGCTGACTATAAGGAGAATGTTTGGTGTGATGTGTTGATTATGAGTGTTGGACAAATCCCTCTAAGTCGTCCCTGGCTATTTATTAGAGGCATTTCATATGTTCTAGATCTAGCCCCTAGAGCCTCCCTATCCGATCGCATACCAGTTAGACTCGACGACCATGATTCGGTGACTTGTACCCTTGGTTTAAATCCTTCTAAACTTGTTTATGGGTTCAAACCTAGATCGCCACTAGACCTTATGCCCATGTGTTCTAAGTATAGGTTTTTTTAGTCTGCATCATCATTTTCATCTAATATGCATGGGTTTTATAAAGGAATTGCACGACAAATTCATAAGGGCAACAACGATTACAAACTATATGCCGATCTGAAACGAAAATTTAAAACTTTTGAGGTTGGTGACTCCGTGATGGCATGGATTCGTCCGTAACAGTTCACGCAGGGAACGGTTCTTGCAGGGAACAATTAAGGAGCTGTATGTTAAGAGTGCTGGACTGTTCAAAATAACTAAGAAATTTCATGATAATTCTTATGTAATAGTTCTGCCCACAAAATTCAACTCCAATCCCTCCTTTAACATAAAAGATCTAGTTGCATATGAAGGTCGTGACTTCAACACACCAGATCCACTCATACAGCAGCCGTGTGTGACCCCACCATGTGAGAACCTAAACCTACCCCCACCCCCAGATATTCCTAAATCACCCATGGCAGAAAAGGTGGATTCTATTCTTAGTGATGACATCATCTCCACGAGAGAAGGGGGACGATGGAGGTATTTGATCAGGTGGAAAGGAAAGCCTAAGTCAGAGGATACATGGCTGGATTGCAAGGCGCTGCAGAAGTTTGACCCCGATGCATTGGAGATCTACGAGAGCATCAGAGACACACCCCGGGAGAATGATGGGGACATCAGAGCATGAATCATATATCAGAGGCGTGGCCGTCGATCTACGGCCACGATCGCATCAATGTATTTTGAGTTATTTCATGTATTTCTTTTATTATGTTATTTGTCTTTTATCATTATTTATGTTGTAATTGTTTTTCCATTTTTACCCCTTACTTAAAGGGATGTCGTATGTAAGCCATGAGGGCATTGTGGTCTTTTTATTTTGAGTCTTATGTACGAGGCTATTTATAGCCCCTATGCTCTCTTTGAAAATTAATGAATGAATGATTATTTGAGAATTTTGTCTTCTTGCTTTGAGTTCTTGAGAGAGCTTAAGAGATCGGAGAGAGATCCCTTGAAGAGGGAGATTGACGCATCACCCCACCCAACCTTGGAGATGGCCGAGTTCGTGATTTCATATCTTTGATTTCACTTAACCTATCTCCCACCTTCTTCACAATCTTCTTACTTCTCCTTAGTCGTTTCCTTCCACCCACCATCACATCGTCTCCATCTCCACCTTGTCGCCGGCCCCTTACCCACCCCATTCAAGCCGCCGGCCTCACCCTCTCCCATCCTCCATTGCCTACTTTGGATAATTCCTATTTTTGGATTGTCATAATTTAGTTGGTCTTTGAATTCAAATTTCTCCAAATTTGAAATTCAAATTATTTCCTAAATTATAACATCTATTTTAGGAAAGTTTTCAAATTTTCCCTCCATTGGATTTTGAATTAATTAGGATGACTTAATTCATTCTAAATCCAATTCCCAGAATTAAGGAAGCATTAAAGCCTCCTTAATTCCCTCCCTCTCTCACCCCTAGTCACCGGCCATACTTGGCGCCGGCCCCACTCGACTTGCCATTAAACCTTGCCTAAATTAGCATTCCATATTTTAGGTAACTCAATTCATGAATAAATTCAAATCCATTTGAATTTAAAATAGTTACCTAGAATATACTCTTATTTTTTGTAACTTCATAATTCATAGTTTATTTAAATTTCAAATTAAATTGGATGAAATATTTCATTTCAAATTTAAATGGATTTAAAAAGGTAGCATAGGCAAAGAATTTGAAATTTTCTTGAAAACCGGTTTAACCGTTTAATTATATTTATCATGTCTCTTGATGATATTACAAGTTCCACACAAAACCTCTCACGAATCATGAAATTCCACTCAACCAAAGCTTCTGTATATCATGCAAAAGATATCACTCTTCAAAAGTTTCCTGGCCTTTCTTTCAACAAATTTAAAGTTTCTTACTACCTAAAAGTAAAAGTTAAATGTTTTAAAGATGATGTGAATAATGAAAGGAAGAAACTAAAGTTGATACGTATAACATTCAACATTACCTCTAAGTCACTATTCAAAAGCTTTCTAGTTTCATTCTCAAAATAATTCAAAATTCTAACAATGTAACCTTATCATAAATCATGCAAAGTCAAAGTCCATGGCTATATGGTTTCATTTTCAACAAATTTCAAATCCATCTATGGCTCGAACCAAGAAAATTTATACTCAACCTTGGTTTTTCTTTTGGGCTGAATTCTAACAAATTTCAAATCCATCTTTTTAAAGGTTAAAAGTTAAATTCACACTGCTAAAATATTGAAATATACTAGTACTAGTACTCAGCCCAAAAGTCGGAACCCAAATCGATTCTCAAATATGATAGAATATAGAGGGTGAGTGGAACATATATTAACTTTCCACCAATCTTGCACTGAAACATGCTTCTTGGGCTCCGAATTGGCAGTTCAATTGGTCTGTAAGGATTTCCCCACGTCCAATTACATACGAACCATATTAAGTTTGCAAGTTTGCAAGCACGAATGAGGAAAGATGCCAAAGAAAAAAGTAATACCATTTCCTCATACATTTCTATTGCCTCTTCATTGATGATGTTCTGCATGCTCAGATCTTGCCGTATAGACCTTGTCCTATCAAATACAAAATCATGAACAACTTCAAATGGATGCTCTGAAGAATCCATTAAGCTGAGAAGATATTTTAGTGTGTTCTGCAATACTAGAGTAGGCCGTAGATCTGATGAATGAACTTCATTGCTAGACAAAGTCCTGCAAAACTAGTGCAGACTGAGGGGTCAGAAAGTACAGGGTGATATGAAGAGCTAACAGCAATCAATGAAGATGATGATGATGACAAAATACATGTGGTGTCTACTATAAGTATATAGGAATATGATAAGGTAACACTACAAATATTTCCAAGCAACAGCAAATCTATACGATTATGGAAAAAAGACGACCAGCTTGAATGATATATACAGTAAGATTTAACTTGTTATGATTAAGTCAGTAGTAAGTTATAGAGCAATTTCGTGTTAATTAATTAGCGATTAGACATAGTGTGAAAGTGAAGGCACCCTTCTAAAAGACCGTATACAAAGCTTACCAGATACTCAACTAATCTAAAGTCAAACAACCAAACGACATGGCTTAGTGCAAGAAATATAATCATGGGCTTATAAATTATTTATGTTAAATAATTTTTCATTAATAAATAGATAAAAATATTTTTATAGTGAATAAATAATTAAATTATTATTATCATTAACTAAAAAATAAATATTTTTTAAGTTATAAAGAATTAATATATATATATATATATATATAGAGAGAGAGAGAGAGTTTTTATTTTATAACCTCAACTCATCTATTTAGTCCCACATCACTTGGGAACTTTCTCTTACTATTATTTATATAGCTTTTTGGGTTTGCAAGTGCTAAGAATTCACATGAAGTGGTAGTGTTATATGAAGATGCTTCACTGGTGTTTTGGTGTGAATAACTATTATAAATTTTTTATGCTTATTTAATATTAATTATTTTAAATTTAAATTAATTTGTTAAATTATAAATATTATTTAATATTTGATCCTTAATATGATAAATTAATTAATTTAATTATTTAAATAATTATGCAAATTGAACGGTCGGTTCACCGTTGAACTGGTGGCTTTGGCTAATTTGATGCAGAAGCAATTTTCAGGATGGACCGAACCGACCTAATAATCGATTCAAGGTCGGACTGAATGTTCTGATCCGGTTTTTAAAACCTTGTTTTCATTTAATGATACTTATTATCAATATTTAATAATTTATATTATAAATAATTAACTTAAGCATTGTTTGGTTGCAAGTATTTAGAATTCAAGTGTACATTCTGTGTAACATAAACTGAATGCATTTAAAATACTTGATATTTTGTTCTTTAAAAAATAAATTCATAATATTGTTTTTTTGGCATATGGATTGTTATAAAGTGTACAAAAATTTTAATTCTTTAAAATTATTTTTGTAGGAAAGGCACATAATTAGGAGAAAAATGGTCAAGGGCTTATTAATGAAGGTAGGCAAAGTTAGGGTCGTGGTGACGATATAGCAGGCGCAATTAGGGGTCATAGATGACTGAGATACAACGGTGTCGCCTCAAACAAAAGCGTAGTGGCAATGGAGGATGAGGTGCGGTTATGGCGAGTTCGCATAACTAGGTCCAAGACACATGCGAGGACATCAATGGTTGGGACACAATGAGGTCAAGACATGCATGCATAAATGTTGCAAGTGCAAAGATTGCAAGTGAAGAGCTTCGTGACGCACTATACTAAATTTGCCCAATTAAGGCAATTTCATAATACATCAAAAAAGATTTATATGGGAGTTTTGATCTTCAAAAATTTACTTTAATTACTTTACTCACAATCAAATACTCAAAAACTTAAAATTCTTATACTCAAATGCAATACACTCAAAATACTACTAACCAAATAACCGCTTGGTGAAAGCTTGTGCTTCATAGAGTATTTGTCTTCTCCTTCACAACAATTTGCACTATACACAATTTTTGCACTTTATGCATACACTACTTAACATAAAGCGCTATTACTTTTAAAATGATCCAATGCTTATTTTGGATAGAAAAAAATTGGCACTTGTCCAACACACAAAATTAAACATTTGTTACAATCTTAGGAGGATCACAACAACAAATGGCGATCTCGAGCTCACTAACAACTACAATATTAGGGATTGGAAAGAAAAAAATATTATCACAACAAAAGGAGTATATATATATATATATATATATATATATATATATATATATATATATATATATATATATATATATAAGACACTGAAGGACTCCTTAAACTACCTATTAAGCACTAAATGTCCATAAGGCCATAACTATCTATGAACTCAATGATTCACAAAGACCTATTGACATATCCAATGCATTTATTTAATCAAATAATCCATAGCAAATTCCTAAGATTACCAACCCCTTCATCGACCTTGTCCTCAAATTTTAAACACATAGTAAAACAAGATAAAAGCAACGTAAGAAACCTGTGCAAAATCTTGAGTTCATGGTATGCAGGAATCAAAGTCGATGACTTTGTCACTGTCTCTCAATGTTTTTCTCTAATTAGTTCATCCGTGCCACTCAGCAAGCCTCTTCACCTCCCCTTTCACTATATGATTCCCTCACTTTGTGTAACTCATCGTTTCTTCATCAAATCTCTCTCTGAATCCAGTACCTATACTGATTTAATTCTATGAAAATGTAAATATGTCAATGAATATTTGTATGATGAAAGATGCCTATTTTAAAATCATTAATTTAAATCCTTGTTTCATCAAGAAGTGAGTTCATCAAGTATGATAAGAAGTCATTTTCTTCTTCAACTTAATATGGTGTGTGATTGGATGGGAGTCAGATTAATCATAAGTTAGTTTCAATTTCAACTCAGATAAAAGATTACAAATGTAGCTACTGATAGAAGCCATTATTTTTACCTCTTACCTAAAATATCCTCAATTTACACCAGAAATCATTTACAATTAACGAAGCCTCTAAACAATATATAGTGCCAAACAGGATAAGTAATTTATATGAGATGAGCATTAAAATATACAGTTTTGGAATTGTAAACATAATAAAAATACATTATAAAACTTGAGTTTCTCTTACTAAAAGAAATTCTTTGTGATTGCTGAATAAGAAAATTTATGCTCAAGTAAAAAAATTACCTTTTTTACAGCAAGGCTGGGAGAAGTTTTTCCAGGATTTCCATTAAGCCTCTCAAACACTGCCAAGTCTCTGAGTCTTTCACGCTGGATCCTTTCCTTTGCTGAAACGAATATAAATAACAGATTAATCTGAATCCTGCAAACAAACCGCGCGCAGTGTATAACACGATAGTGAACTTTGTTTTGGAATCCTCAAACTTTAGATTTTATCATTTCAGGCCGTTAATTGTTCCGAAAAATGCTTTGCATTTATCCATTTGAAAGTATGACTAAGTGGAAGCATCATATGAAAAAGTATTACCAAAAGGACTAAATACAACTTCTTCATACATTCACTCTGCATGGCCAAAAACTACAAAGAAAAAAAAAACAAAACAGATCCTGATGATGGATAATATTTTGTGAACCTGGGCACATGTCGGGGCACGTTCCAACCAAGTTCGAGGAAATCAATAACTCCCGTGATTCGTAATTGGGATCCGAGTCGCGGGTCGACGAGCTGTTCTCGAAGATCACCCTGCTGTGGGCCGATACAGGATGCGGTCGGACAGTCTGCACTCGCCGAAACCCTAATTTTCCGACCCTTGTGCTACTCTCCATCCTCGTCTTTCCTGTAAGATTCTACGGATTTCTCTTTCAGACCAAGTCGAACATCTGAACCACCCCCATGATATTCTCAGGATCTCATTTCATATCAGGACGAAATTAATTATAGAATAACATGAAAGCTAAAACGCTGGTTGGACTTTTGTTTGGTTCTTCCTCTTCGTTTATAAAAGATAGTTTTAAAAATATTAATTAAGAAAATGTAGTTTTCTAATATATAATTAAATATTAAAAAAACTTTTTAAAATTCTAAAAAAAATAAAATTTCTTAAAAAGATTTTATGTAGAAGTGTTTCATCCAAGCAGCGATCAAAAAATAATTTCTTTATTTCTAAACAGAAAAGAAAAAAAAAACTCCAAAGCAAACGAGATCTAAAAACTTTTTAGTTAGAGTCACCCATATGGTAAATTATTCTGTGCGGAGTCCGGATGAGAAAAATTAATCGGACATATAAGCGTACACACTATGTACATATTTATATACAATGTGTATCAAATATTTATGTGTACACAGTATGTAAACTCAAAGTTATGACGGTTCTTTCCGTCCGAACTCCACACAGAATAATTTATCCATCCATATATATTATATTTGTCAGTATGAACGCTCTTTCTTAATTCTTTCAAATATATATATATGAAAGCAAAAAAATTGGAAATATTAATTACATTATTTAGTTTATATGTGCAATCTTTTTTATAAAAAAAATTATGGTCAATTTCTCTTGTAAAATATGAATGTTATTTATCTATAAAAATTCAAATACATACAATTTTTTATGATATTTCAATATAAATTTTCATGTATGACTATTTGTATATTTTAAAAATACAACTCCATCACATTTGGTAAATTGATAAGTATGACATTAGGCAATAACACGTATTATCATGATCAAAGTAACTAAAAGCACCTCCATAATGCATTCCATATATGAGGAATTTCATAGAGAATGGTAGAAATAAGAGAATTTAGGATTATGAACTATTATAATTGATAATAAAATTTTATAATTGGGATAATCTTTTTTATTTTGTCAAAATCGTATGATCTTGATACTCGTGGTCCATAATAGCGTGTGCATCATACTTAGGAGGAATTTGACGATGCAAACCGAAAAATATAATATCAATCATAGAGATGGTGATGACCATCAAGCATGTGAATATAATAGAGTCAAATCTTCAAGTAAAAAAAAATATATATATAATTATCAAGAACAATCAAATCAAGTATTGATACATGTAAGAATCAGTACATCGGTCAGTTCAATCGAATCGGCCAGCTTTACTTAATATCGAACAGGGCATAGCGGCGGCAGATGGAATCGCAAACTCGGCGGACCGAGCGTGGCCATAAATTGGGGCTGGAGAGTTCGATTTTCATTTTCGAGCGAGGGACCGCATATGAGAGTGAAAACGAACTACTCCTCGTAACTAATATCTCTGTTCCACTCACTCTCGTAAGGGCAAAATGCGTGAGAAAGCTTCAGCTGAGATATGAGGCAGAGAGGAAGAAGAATGAAGAAGGTAGGTTTTCCAATTTCATTTATTAGGCACATTTCTTTGGTGATTTAATCCTTTGAAAATATCAATTATTTTAAAGGAAGACAGAGGAAGGAATTAAGAATGAAAATGAAGAAAATTTTTGGGAAAAGACGAATCAACGAGTTTTATTTCTGACGACAGGAGAAAGAGTAATTGAATTAAAATTTTCTTTTGCATTCACAATTATTATTTTATATTTTTCTAATTTATGAAATAATAGGTGATTGCCAAATAGAAAGAGAGAAAAATTAGTGGTTAATCTAAATTTCGACGAGGAAGGAAGGAATAATTAGTTGAGGCTAGGTAATAATTTTGATTATCAAATAATTTGATTTTGAGTTATGTTCAATATATGAAAGAAATTTTTGACATTTTATAATAATAGCTGATGCATTTGACGTTACTCTTAAGGATGTTGGTCAAATCAAATTCATTGTGATTTTGAGATTGTAAACTCTTCAACGATAATTAATGAAATCTAATGTTATTTGAAATGGTGAGATTTTCATAGTTGAGAAAGACAAGTATTGGAGGAATAATTCAATGAATTGAGGATCTGATCAGATAGTAATCAAGTGGTAATTATAATGCAATTATTTATTTAATTTTATTTTCTATTTATGTTATTACAATTCCCTTTTTAATATTATTATTGTTGCATATTATATGAATTAATGGAGAGTAATAGAAATAAAAATGTGAATTATCATTGCTTGGAATTGTTGTAGTATAGATAATATGAATTATTATAGTATAAATAATATAGTTAAATGTTACATATGCAACAACCTGAAAATGAATGAATTACTAAGGTATATAGTGTAATGTATATATGAATAGTGATTTATACAAAAATAAAGTATTAAAAGAAGAAAAATGTGCATGTATGCAAATTATAAGAGTTCACCTCTGTATGGTACGAGTTGGAGAAGCAACGTACTCGTGCACATTAAATAAAAATGTAAATGATTGTACCTTTATTAATACGTTTAGATGGTGCTCATTTACTGATTGAAATGAAAAAATAGATAAATGTTAAATAGAAATGGGCAAATGACATAGAATAAGAAATAGGTTATGTAAAGAATAAGTTATAAAGATCTACAATACATACAAGATTATACATATGTTAACCATGTAAAAAAAGGTCAAAGAGCGTACATGCTTTTAATTATATGCTTAATTGTTGTATATGAAATTGTGATTATCCATTGAGTTTACTATGTGCACTCAAATCATGTATGTCTTTTGATAATTAGAAATGGCTAAAAGAGTTGAGGAACGCGTATGTAGAAGACGACAATCTAATAAAAGAAGGTAATACATGTTATTATTCAAATGTATGTTCGAATGTAAAAGCGATGTTAGTGGCTTTTAAGTGTTTGAGGAATGCTAGATTTTACTAATAGGTGCAATTATATATATAAAGTGTACTAACCGTCCGACAAACTATTCCCACCTCATTAATTCAAGACTCTGGGCCTGATTGTGACAAAGTAGTATTAGAGCCCAATTAGGATATGCATTATACTAAAAAAGTTATTATATTGATTATTTAAGTTTAAAAAGCTAATTTAAGATTAACTTGTGAATTTTATAAAGATATTTTATTTATGGGCTCAAAATGATCCTGAAGAACATATGGAAAGGTTAGTGCCTAATATTGTTGTTAATCCGGATGCTTTGACTAAATGATGAAGGACAGTATCCCGCCCATGATTTAAAATCAACAACTATAGTTTTTGCATTTAAATTTTTGAGGCATTATTAATATGGAGTCATGTGTGAGATCTTCATGATCATAAAAGTCTTAAATATATATTTAATCAGAAAGGGCTCCATCTAAAGCAGAGACGATGGTTGAAACTCATTAAATATTATGATTTGGATATACAATATCATCTTTAAAAGATAAATAAAGTTGCAGATGTACTAAGCAGAAAGACTCTTGAATGTGCACATTGGCTGATTAACCAGTGGGAGTAGATAATTAGAGATGTGGATAGATTAGAAATTTTAGTAATTAATTAGAAAGATATAAAAGTTATGCTATTAAATCAACTGATGATTTAATCCACTTTGAAAGACAGAATATGTAATTCATTGTCTGAAGATGTAAATTTTCAAGAAATCATAAAGAAAGTGTAGGCATGATAGTTGGAAGATTTTGTATTTAATGATGAAGGATTATTTAATTAAGGTGTGTCTATTTATTCTTGATTTAAAATTTTGAGAACGAAATTTTTATAAGAATTATAGATTATAAGAACTAGTCCAACAGGTTCAATTGAACTAGCCAGCTTTACTTAATATCGAACAGGGCAAAGAGGTAACAAACTGAATCGTGAATTGGGCGGGCCGAGCGCAAGCATGAATCAGAGCTAGAGAGTTTAGTTTACATTTTTGAGTGAGGGATCACATACGAGAGTGAAAGCAAACGACTCCTTGTGAGTAATATCTCTGTTTCACTTACTCTTGTAAGTACAAAACTAGTGAGAAAGCTTCAGCCAAGAGAAGCAGATGAGAGGAAGAAGAAGGAAGGAGGTAGGTTTTCCAATTTCATTTTTAGGCACATTTCTTTGGTGATTTAATCTTGCAAAAATATCAATTGCTTTAAAGGAAGACAAATGAAGGAATTGAGAAAGGAACTGAAAAAAAGTTTGGGTAAAGATAAATCAACGAGTTCTTATTTCTAACGACAGGAGAAAGAGTAAGCGAATTAAATGGTTATTTTACATTCACAATTATTATGTTGCATTTCTCTAATTGATGAAATAATAGGCGATTGCCAAATAGAAAGAGAAGAAATTTAGTTGTGAATCTAAAATTTTAGCGGATAATTTCAAAGAGGTAGGAAGAAATCATTAGTTGAGGTAATAATTTTGATTATCATAGAATTAGATTGTGAATTATGTTCAAGATATGAAAAGTTAGAAATTTTTGATATTTTTATAATAATAGATGATGCATTTGAGGTTGCTCTTAAGGATGTTAATCAAATCAAATTTATTTTAGCTTTGAATTTGTACACTATTTAGTGATAAAAAATGAAATTTAATGTTCTTTGGAACAATGAGATTTTCATAGATGAGATAAGACAAGTATGTGAGGACTAATTCAACAAATTGATAATTGGAAATATCTAACAGTAATAAAGTGGGTAATTTTAATGTAATTATTTGTTTAATTTCATTTTCTATTTATGTTATTACAATCCCCTTTTTGGTATTATTATTATTGCATATTATATAAATTAATTGAGAGAATAATAGAAATAAAAATGTGAATTATCATTGCCTAGAATTGTTTTAGTATAAATAATATGGTTACATGTTAAATATTTAGCAACTTCAAATTGAATGAATTACTGAAGTATATAGGATATATATATATATATATATATATATATATATATATATATATATATATATATATATATATATATATATATATATATATATATATATATATATATATATATATATATATATTTTTTTTTTTTTTTTCTATGAAAATAAAAGTATTAAAAGAGGAAAAATGTGCATGCACGCAAATTATAAGAGTTTACCCCCACATGATACGCGTTGGAAAAGCAACATACTTGTGCATATTAAATAAAAATTAAAATGGTTGTATTTTTATTGATACATTTAAACGGTGCTCTTGAACTAATTGAAATGGAAAAAAAAAATGTTAAATGTAAATGGCCAAATGAAACAGAATAAGAAATGAGTTATGTGAATTATAAGTTATAAATATCTACAATATATAAAATATTATGCACATGCTAACTATGTAAGAAAGGTCAAAGAATATGCATGCTTTTAATTTATATACTTAATAGTTCTATATGAAATGATGATTACTACTGAATTTACTATGTAAACTCAAATCAAAATACTATATTTTTCAAGCAAGTATTCTGATAAGTAGAAATTGTTGAAAGAGGAGAGGAGCACATCTACAAAAGATGACGATCTAATGAAAGTAGGTAATATGTGTTTATATTTAAATGTATGTTAAAATGTATAAGTGGTGTTAGTGGCTCTTTAGTATTTGAAGAATATTAAATTTTACTATTAGGTGTAATTATATAAAATATATTAATCGTCCAACTAACTATTCCCACCTCTTTAATTCGAGTCTCCGAGCCAGATCGAGATAATACATCACTAAGAATTCTCTTAATCGAGCATAAAATTCGATGCATAATGGAATTGAAAATACGTTAAAATTTAATTTAGGATAATTTAAACTCTAATTTCAACAAACTTATATGAGGTGAAATTAATAGCAACAAAAAGTGATATGATCTCACTCCAAATTATATATATATATATATATATATATATATATATATATATATATATATATATATATATATATATATATATATATATATATATATATATATATATATATATATATATATATATATAATTCTCAAACCAGTCTAGCCTTATACATTCATGGCTATAAATATAAATAACAAAAAATAAAATAAAATTAAACACTTTCAACTGTAAATCTAATTCAACATCATGTTGCTGGATCCTTACCCTCTCTAAAATTATTAAAATCACATAAGAATTTAACTCCTCAATAATTTACTAGAACCTATAACTGCTATCAATACATGGAAATAGAAATAATATGCATATAATCATTCAATCTAGATCAATATGAATAATTATAATAACCATGAGCAGTAAAAATTAATGCAACAAGTATCAATCAGTAAGTAGTGAAAATCAAGGTGATTAATAATCATTGAATAATCAGTAAACTCTTTCATTTTATATCGATATCAATTACAACATGTGAAATTATAAATCTTTGCATATACACAAAAGAGTAAACTTTGATATGACAAATCATTATAAGTATCATGTGAATAGAAATAATGTTTCTATGATGTTTTAAATTATAGATTTTTTGTTAGATTGTTTAATACTTATTGATGACTATAGATAGCTCTGGTAGAAGATTGACTTAAAGGATCTACTGAATAATTCTTCCAAGTTAGATATTGGGGCATCACATCATGTTTATCAGTAGCGGGGGATTTTAATACAAATAAACGATATAATTTATATCATGAATGTTAATATGTTTATTATGCCATGCATCTTTTTCTATTTATAGCATACCATATCGATGCATGTTTATTATGTATCACTATCATGCATTAATACATCATGTATCTTGTATCATGTATTATGTATCAATTTCATCAGTCTTATTATGTGATTGTATATGTAGCATCCTTCATTGCGTTAATGTCATATCATATTATTTATGCAAATATCATATCATGCAATGTCCTATTAGTTTATATGCAATTATTATTATGCCATATACAACAGGCGAAAAGCTGAGCAAGCCACTGCAGCACCTACCTGTCCTCCGCTGCCTACAGCTCGTCTAACAGGAGTAGGGTGATTCAACTCAAAAATGAGCTGTACAATGTCTCCATGAAAGACCAGACCATGTCTTAGTACCTGAACAACATTAAAACAGTAGTGGATAACATTTCTGTAGCAGGCTCCACCATTGATCAAGAAGACATTATCTTCTATATACTGAATGGTCTACCAGCCAACTACCAATCATTCAAAACTGAAATAAGAACTAGAGCATACCCCATCAGTTTAGACGAGCTGTATTTACTGCTATGCAGTGAAGAAATCAACCTGCTGGCAGAACATATCACCTTTCACCATCTGACGCGCAATCTGTAGCTTTCACGGCGACCAGAGGTTGCGGCTCTGCATCGCGCGGACGCGGGCGTCACACAAGTGAAGCTCAATTCCCAACCCGTCTGCAGTTTTCTCCTGCTCGAGGCTGTGGACGAACTCAAGGATCTCAACGCGTAAGCTGTCAAATCTGCGGTAAACCTGGCCACATAGCCTTGCATTGCTGGCACCGTGCAGATTTGAACTACACTCCACAGACAGCTGCACCAGGAAGAGCTCTATACACCTCCACATCCCCATCATCACCGGACTGGTACCTGGATTCTGGAGCAACAGCTCACATCACTGCTGATGCAGGAAATCTCAAACAAACCAAACCTTACTTTGGCTCAGATATGATATCCATTGGAGATGGCTCTTCCCTTCCGATATACAGCACAGGAGACGGCCTTCTACCCACGCCTAACTCTCATCGTAATCTCCACTTAAAACAAATCCTTCATGTGCCCGTTGTCACGACCCAACCCGACCGGGACGGATCCCGCTCGCATCGGGTCGTGATCCAAACTCAAACTGACTGAACTGATTCCAGGATCTGGCTTTGGAATTTGTTTCAGAACTTTCTTCCAAACATTTACACACAGAAACAGACACACAGAGCTAATATAAACATCAAAATACAGCGGAACTGATCATCTATCTTTTTCTTTCTCAAAAGAATCATATACAAATACAGCTCATAGCTTTCAGACAGAAACAAAAAATAGAACAGAAAAGCCATGACTGTACAAAAGATCAAAAGTACAAAATACCTATAACAGATCATACTCTGAACTCCTACTCCAAAACTTCCTTCCCTTTCCCAGAACCTGAAAACCACGCAGAAAATAAGGATGAGCTACAACAGCTCAGCAAGACATCAAACCTCCAATCAGAATCCTCAGAATCCACATCAAACACATCAGACAAAATCCGTACAGAAATCAGATCAACAAAATCGTATATCGAATCAGAACAGAACATAAATCACAGAAATCATAATCAGAACAGAATCATACAGATCAGATCAAATCAGAACAGAACAGAATCGTATCAGAATCAGATCAAATCAGAACAGAACAGAATCGTACATATTAGATCAAACCAGAACAGAACAGAATCGTACCAGAATCAGATCAAATCATATCAATTCAGAACATATCAAAAGTCAGAACAAATTTCCTAACCCTGACAGAATCTCAACGGATTCTGGCCCCTTATACCTCCCTTCCCAGACACTGACAGAATCTCTCGGATTCTGGCCCCTTATGCCTCCCTTTGTGCTCATGGCACCAGAACAGATGTGCTTATTGCAACAGAACAGAATTTATCATCGGATCCGGAACAGAACTTGTTTTCAGATTTCATAGCTCATTTCAGATTTTCCCTGACACAGACAGGATCTCACAGTATCCTGACCCCTTATAACTCCCTTTTCATAGCACACAATCATATCATGTCATTTCAGAACAGGACAATTTCAGAAATCGTACGAAAATCCAGCAGCATAACGGCAGTATATGGAATTTACACAAAATTCACAGATTCAGAAATTTACCAAATTATCACAGAACATTCACAACAACATTATAAGACTTTTATTCTACTGCCCAAACAATTTTATACTTCATCAGAAATTACAGTCAAAATAAAACACCGCCGAATCAAAACTATCCGGTCAAAATTCTTCAGAAAATAATCAAAATGTTCGCACTCGGCACCTCAGAAACATATCAAAAGTTACGCGGTAAAAACTGAACCAATCGGAAAATACGGACGAAATTCGCTAACGAAAACGAAATCCGGACAGAAAAATCGTTCAAACTTCACCGTTCTGAAAATTAAGAAAGGCGGAATGTGCCTTATCTTGCGTACACCAATTTCTTGAACTACTACAACGGACGGGAGTCGCCCAAAAATCACTTTTCCTTCTTTTTCCTTCGTTTTTCTCTCTCCTGAGCTTTTCTCTCTTCAAAATATCTCATTTCTATATATATCCAGACTGATCGTCCCGGACGATCGCAACTTCGTCCCGGTACGAAGTGGCTCTAGACGAATTTCGTCCAGACGAAATTAATTATCGTCCCTGGACGACTGGGCTCTGTAAAATTTTCGTCCAGACGAACCATGCAGCCAAACATGTTTTCCTGCACAACCTGTACCGATCGTCCCGGACAATCCGACTTCGTCCGGACGAACCTGGGAGCAAAATGGCCTTTACACCCGCCATTTCTCATAATTTACTATATATTCATAAACTTACAACTAATAACCACTGTTCTGTGCTTTTTGATCCCAACGGCTACTACATTAAGGACCTGACCACTCGTGAAATTCTACTTCATGGACCAAGCTCGAACGGACTCTACCCAATCACCAACTCCAGCAACTCTTCAGCAACTACTGCTCTTATGGCACAACTCACCTCAAGTAGACTATGGCACTCTCGCTTAGGATATTCCCATAGTTTTGTAACAACTGTTGTCATGCGGTTTCTTAGTTTACCTTCTTCTATTAGGTTCTGTTGTGTGTCTTGTAACGTAGCCAAAGCCACAAGTTATCTTTTCATTCGCAAATGAAGTCTGTATCTAAACCCTTATCTTTAATCCATAGCGATGTATGGGGGCCTTCACCCATTCTATCTCACAATGGCTTCAAATATTATGTCATATTTATTGATGATTACTCAAAATTCTCCTGGCTTTATTTAATGACAAACAAATCGGAAACTTATCAAAAATTCACTCATTTTCTTGCTATGGTCAAAAATCAATACAACACTAACATTCAATATTTTCGATCAGACAATTGAGGAGAATACACCTCAACTCAATTCAAATCTCTTCTTGCATCAAAAGGCATCATTCACCAACTTACATGTCCCTATACCCAAGAACAAAATGGGGTCTCTGAACACAAGCATAGACACATCCTGGAGACCACCCGGGCTCTTCTATATGAAGCTAGTCTTCCTCCAATATTTTGGAGTGATGTTATACTCACCTCCATTTTCTTAATTAACCGCCTTCCCTCCAAAAATACCTCTAACAAATCACCCTATCAACTCTTAACCAATAACCTACCCACATATCATCAACTCAAAGTGTTCGGCTGCCTTTGCTTTCCCTGGCTCAAACCACTATCCCCACACAAATTCTCTCCTCTCTCCACTCCGTGCATATTTCTAGGCTACGCAAACTCCACAAATGTCTACCGTTTCTACAATCCTACTACCAAAAAAATCATCTTATCCCGCCACGTTATCTTTCATGAAGACCAATTTCCATACTCCTCTTCATCATCCCAACTACCCCATAACAGCCCAACTACATCAACCTCCCCTCTACTACTCACGCCAACTTCAATTTCCCCATCCATTACCCCACAAGACCGTTCAACCACTTCTACAACTTCTACTCCCCTCCCATCTCCCACAACCAAAACTCATCATACAAGTCCCTCTACAGATTCTCCAACTTCCACAGCCTTGTCACCCTTACAAATACCCAATTCCACTCCTCCCAAAGTCCAACCACATCCCATGCTCACTAGATTCAAGTCCGGCACCTTAAAACCAAAACAAATTTTTACACTTACCGCCGCTCAAACAACACCATCTACTCCTACCACCTTTCATCAAGCAAACAAACATCCTCAGTGGCGTGCAGCCATGTCTACAGCATTCTACGCTCTACAAAATCAAGGGACTTGGACTCTCACTCCACCTCCACCCAACGAAATGGTTATAGGCTGTAAATGGACCTACCGTCTTAAACTTACACCTACCGGAACTATTGATCGCTACAAGGCTAGACTTGTAGCCCAAGGATATACACAACAATTTGGCATTCACTTTCACGAAACGTTCAGTCCAGTAGCCAAAATGCCTACCATTAGACTTCTTCTCACTATCGCTCTCCATCACAATTGGTCCATCCGTCAATGCGATATCTCAAACGCCTTCTTACATGGACCCCTTCATGAAACGGTATACATGAAACAACCTCCCGGATTCATTGATCCTCTCCAACCCAATCATGTGTGCAAGCTCCACAAAGCAATCTATGGTCTTCGCCAAGCCCCTCGTCAATGGTTCCAAACCTTCTCCACGTTCCTACTTAAAAATAATTTCAAAATAAGCAATTATGATCCTTCTCTCTTTATTCACACAACAACAACCACCCAAACCTATCTTCTTCTCTATGTTGATGATATCCTCATCACCGGTAATAACAACCAACATATCACTATCACCCTCTCAAATCTACAAAATCATTTCAAACTTATAGATCTCGGTTCCATATCATTTTTCCTAGGCATCCATGTCATACAGCAGCCCAATTCATACTTTCTTCACCAATCTACCTATGCTACCTCTATTCTAAAGCTTGCGGGAATGGAGAACTGCAAAGCCACTCCCACTCCTATATCCGTGCAGACCAAACCTTATGCAGACAGTCATTTACCTTTCAATGATCCACTTCTCTTTCGCAAGATAATAGGCTCACTCCAATACCTCACAATCACTCACCCAGACATCGCTTTTACCACAAACCTCCTATGCCAAGCCATGCAACAGCCTCTCAATCTACATTATCACCAACTCAAACGTCTCCTTCGCTATATCAAGGGAACAACAGCCTACGGACTTCCGATCACACGAGGAGATCTCATTCTACGCTCTTATTCCGATGCCGACTGGGCTTCAGACCCTTCTAACCGAAAGTCCACCACTGGATATTGCTCCTATCTTGGCAACACGCTCATTTCCTGGAGCGTCAAGAAACAACCAACAGTCGCTAAATAATCCACGGAAGCGGAGTACCGAGCTCTTGCAACAACCGCAAACTGACATTGTGTGGCTTAGGCGACTACTAACCGACTTTGCCAGCAACCAGTCGCTCGCCACACCCCTATACTGTGATAACATCTCAGCTATGGCCTTAGCCAATAATCCAATTTTTCATGATCGTACAAAACACATTGAAATAGACTATCACTTTATCCGTGATAGAATCCATGCTAAGGAGATCACAGTTCATCACATTTCTTCTCATGATCAACCGTCGGACATACTCACCTAGGCTCTCCCTCCGAAAAGGTTCAATGAACTTCGTTCCAAACTAACCATCCAGCCTCTGGATAATTAGTTTGAGGGGTGGTATTATGCCATATACAACAGGCGAAAAGCTGAGCAAGCCACTGCAGCACCTATCTGTCCTCCGCTGCCTACAGCAATACAAGTAGCATAAAACCATCTTCTCTCATTATTACAAAAACTGTAAAAAGCCATGTTTTGTGTAAGGGATTGTCTCCCCTCATCTCTATTTAACACAAGCATTGTAAACAGTGAATTGTGTATTCTACACTATAGAAATGCTACTTCTGTTCCGTGAGCTCTTCTCTTGATTTCTTATAATTATATCATGTATACATGTCCTATAATACCATTAATAAGTACGACAAGATATCCGGCTCATGTGGTGTTTTCCTGTATCAAGTCCTATAAGCCATTCAGACCAAACAAAAATGAGTATTATTATTCATATTAGTCTTGTAAACAAGAATTAGTCATATCCATCACAATTTAGGTGACTTCATACACTAATTCATTACTTTTTACTTGACGATGAATCATATCAATCAATCTCCATATGCATTTTATTATATTACTTAGGATTACACCATGAATTTATTTGAATGAAAGTTTGTTGGCTCACCCTTTCTCGGATTGACTTGAATCAATCAATCATTCCCAACCAATTTTTCTTTCTTTCACACACACGCTAAATCATTTATATCATAATATTAGTAATTATCACATGTCATGTACATATCCAGTGCAATTGATATAACATGTAAATATATATCCAGTGTACTTATTAACATGTGTATGCCTTATGCATGTCATGTGGAATGAACAAAAGACTTCATGCATATAATATATTTCAAGTCCAAATTAGATACACTAGTTTCTATTAATTTTATATGAGCTATTATCATATTCATTTAATATAAACAACATATATACAAAGCAACCTACTAAAATCTTAATACGATCATATTATAATGTTCAGAATAATAACATCTACTACATATAAAAAGTTAATTACATAGTAAAATCATCAAAATCACGAAATAATGCATTTTTATTGAATTTGAGTGCAAGAAAATTATAGAAATCAAAACCTCTGAAAACAAATATAGGGTAAATATTGCCTACTATGATTAGAGCAACTTTTATAACTAAGAGAATGAATAGAAATGCCACAAAATGAATTTGTCTCTTTCTCCTCTCCCCCTTCCTCTTCTCTTCCTATGTTCTCTCCTCACATGGCCATGTAAATGAGGATGGGAGGATGGTGGTGGTGAGGGTATTAAAATGAGATAATGGAAATAAATTTAATATATATATAACTTGCATCAATGCGCTCATTACCACAATGTCGTAGTGTTGCCCCAAGTTATAGTACAACAGAAGAGCTGACGCTATAGCGCTAAGGCACAGTGTCGCCATGCTCACACCATCATAACCTTCCATACAGAGAAGCTAACATCACTGTGCTCGCTAACATGACACCACAACACTCTTAGTGAGACTTCCATGCATGCAAGGCTTTCCAAGCAAGGTTCATGTTGGATATTTCAAAATTTATTAGTTAGTTAAATTTTGGGTCATTACAAGTGATGTTATGGGATCATTAAAGCCCCAACATTTTGAATCTTAAGCCAATGCTCAGACTCTCCTCTTCTTTGTGGAGAATGCGGTCTATTTATTTATTTTTGCGAGTGACATGCATGCAAATATGGAGAAAATCATAAACATTGATTAAGATGGTCCATATTGATTCTTTTGATTAATAAGCATTAATTCAACACTTAAGTGCTTTAATGATGTCAGAATTAAACAATTTAGAGTTCGTTGGGTTCGTCTCGTCAAGTTGCTTGATTGGGCAATGAACATGCCAAAATTTGACATCATTTGATTATCTAATTAATATCTTGAGATTTTTTAATTATGGATTGGGGCTCGTTCATGCTCGAATTGGACTATTTTTTATGTCATTGGATTCACCTTATTGAGACATTTGATTTGACTATAAGTGTTGAAATCAGAGCAAATATGATCTTTGATATATTATCAAAAAATTATCTTGACCGGGCATGACTCCCGAAGCAAAATTAAGTTGGAAACTTCAAAAACTAAATTCGGGATCATCGAAGCTTCGATTTCGACAAATTTATAGTTGAACTAAACATATTTGAAATACAAACCCAACGACACCAAATTTGACCCAATCCAAGTTCAAATTGGTCCAAATCAAAGGTTCAAAGCACATTCAAAAGGTTCAAACCATAATTTAGATTATCAAACAGTTTTCAAATATGACATGCTTTATAGTCGAATCGAGCGGCTAGACAAGAAGAATCCAATGAGCTTAAGATTGTCAAATTCTGATATAATTAAGACATTCAAATGCCCAATAAATAGTCTATGATCAAAGGATTCAACATCGATCGTCCATTCAAACCACTCACAATTTACCCTTGATCTTCTTGCTATTTAATGGGCATGCCACTATCAGAAAACTAAAAATAGACCCCTCATTTTTCATAGAAGGGGACCCTCAATGTGTGCTTTTGTATGTGTGTGTGTGTGTGTGTGTGTGTGTGGGGGGGGGGGGGGGGGGGGGGGCCAAGTAAGAAGAGACGAGAAGGAAGGGACTCCTCCTTGATCACCGCCGGACTTTCACTCGGCAGCCGACTAACGCCGAATTTATGCCCGATCACCAACTAACACCGTAATTAAGCAAAGAAACAAGAATAGAAGGAAGAAAAGGAAGGGACGAATAAATTTTTCATGTCATCAGACTCTTTCTCGATCACCGCCGATCTTCTACCCGGTAACCTACCAACGGTGGAGTTCTACCCGAATGACATCTGACGCCGGAGTTCTGCCCGACCGCCAACTGACGTCAGACTTCTACCGGACATCAGACCTCTGCTCGTAGCTGGATTTTTACCCGACTCCAGGCTTCTACCTGCGCTGGACTTCTACCAGAGGTTGAACTTCTACCCTACATCCGACATCGGCTCATCGTCGGATTTCTACCCAACGACCGACTTCTGTCCGTCGTTGGACTTTCGCCGGGATTCTATCCGACACCAAACTTCTATCATTGACAGACTTCTATGCAACGTTGGATTTTCACCCGCTGCTATATTCTTACATGACATCAGACTTCCGCTCGTCGCTGGATTCCTTCCCAATGCTTGACTTCCACCCGTCGTCGGATTCCTGTATGACGTCGGACTTCCGCTCGTCACCGGACTTCCGTCGGACTTGTTCCCATCGTCAAATATTCATCGGACTTCTATCTGACGTTGGACTTCTGTCCACACTGAACTTCTACCCGACGTCGTCCTTCTGACCTCCGTCGCCAGACAATAGTCTTTATGACCTTCATCGATCGCCGACTATGATCCTTTCGACTTATGACGCTCGTCGACTACGGTCCTTTCGACTTATATTGCCTACCGACTACGATCCTTCCAACCTCCGTCACCCACCGATTATGACCCTTCCGACCAAGCGAACAAGTCAGCAGTGATTCTTCTCATTTCCACCATATAACACACTCTATATGATGCATATTTGTTACATCAAGCCAATGTCTTCTCCCCAATAAAGGGTCTCATTTGTAATCAACTGCAAATACTTGTGGATTCACTCAAACTGGACTAGGCCCCATGGTTTTCTCCTTTTCAGGGGTTTTCAAATGAATATTGCACCCTCTCTCTTATCTTATTGTGTGCTGGATCTTCGTATAAAGCTAAGACTTTAAACTTTATATTTCTCTACCGCCGCGAATATTCCAAGACACAACAATCTTAAATTTATTTTTAAAAATTTTCAATTTAAATATGTTTCAAGATTTATGCCCATCAAAATGAATTTCAATGATACATCAATTATGTATTAAAAAAAATTTCAAAAAAAAAAAAAAATAAAATTGAATTCAATTGCTAAAAAATACGTTCACAAAATAAAAAAGAGTAAAATAACATTATTGCATCACAAAAGATGAATATTAACAATAAAAAATTGCACGTAGCTCATCTTGATCTTAAGTATCTGATATATGTAGGAATTTGACTTAATTGATCTTATCTTTAAAAAAAAAATTTTCCACATTTAACATTAATTCCAAAAATAAAATGTTAATTTTGTCAGCAGTGTCGGTGGCCCTTTCGTAGCCTCGTCCTAACACTGTGAGGCTAGCGGTCTTCCCTCAGACAACGGCGGACGCGCGTCTTATTCATCCATTCCCAAAAAATCGGCCCTCTTCACTCGAAGAGTCCAACTTTATCCCTCCGATCCCTTTCCTATCCTCTCACTCGCTCCGTGGAGTCTCCTTCCACTTGTGTCCTTCGGCCAGTCTCCGATTCAAGGTTCGCCCGTGAATCGACCGCTTCTCCCTTCTTTCTCTCCTAATTATTCCGAAAGGTACAATTTTTGCGATTTTTTCTTATTCTCGACGCTACAAAGTTGGTGTATGAGCGTCGGTTTCCGCTAAAAAGCTTGATTCCGCTCTTTTGTGTGTGCATATTGCTTTATGTTCTCTGTATAGTGATTTATTCTCAGAGATTGGTTCTTCAAGGTGGATCGTAATTGTTTTGAATTAATTTTTCTTGAGAAACTATTTTCCAATTGTAAATCTCCCTTAACCTAATCATACAGGGACAGAGTTATTGCAGCGATATAATTTGTTCCTTCATTTGTCTTTAAACTAATTGTTGTTGTAGGGTTAGGGATCTGTGTATTGCTTGTTCCTGATTTTCTCTTCCGATATTGTTTTTTTTTTTTTTCTGTCAGAAAGCCATCTTTATATTGTTTGGCACAAAATGAACCCCCCATTCTTTTATTTTCAACTTAATTTGTGAAGCCTTGTAGAAAATACTAATTTACTTTGCGCAAATAATTGAGTATAATGCTGGTTTCAGTTCAAAATATGTCTATAATTGCTCTCACAGTCTTGATTAATCCCTATAGACTGTTTAGTAGTTCTAGGATTTTGTGAAAGTCTTCAATTTCAGTCCTCTCTTCAGGTGAATGCGTTTAATTCTGTTCCTTGTACTGCAGATATCAAACTTGAAAAACCTGAATTTGAGTTCAATTACAGGCTTTTCTTTTAGGGGATAGTTTTGGTTGGCCATGTCAAGTGTTAGGAATACTCACTGGTGCCACAGATGCATGAGAGCTGTCAAGCCTCTTGGGCGGGACATGCTCTGCCCCAACTGTAGTGGAGGCTTTGTTCAGGAACTTGATGACATGGGAGGCATCATGAATGCTTTTTTCGCAACAGACCCTGATGAATTCCATGACCATAGATTTGGTATAATGGATGCCATTGCTTCCATGATGAGGCAAAGAATGGCAGGGAGGGATCGCGGCTATGATTTCCAACCCAGGCATGATACAATAACTAGTGATGGGATAGGCTTTGGACCTGGTCCATGGCTGCTGTTTCGCGGCCAGGTTCCTGAGGAAAGAGGGTTTGAGATCCTCTTCAATGGTGGTCCTGGTTCAGGGATTCGTCGCACCAACATTGCAGACTACTTCATGGGGCCAGGGCTGGAGGAATTGATAGAACAATTGACTCGGAATGATAGGCGCGGACCTCCGCCAGCTGCAAGGTCATTGATTGATTCCATGCCTACTGTTAAGATCAGTCAGCGGCATCTTCGTGGCGATTCTCACTGTCCAGTGTGTAAGGATAAGTTCGAGTTGGGATCTGAAGCGCGAGAGATGCCTTGCAAACATTTGTATCACTCAGATTGCATCGTCCCTTGGTTAATACGGCACAATTCCTGCCCAGTCTGTCGCCAAGAATTGCCAACACATGGTACTGGGGGCAATTCTCGCTCGGGTTCAAGTAACAATAGTTCAGCTGTTAGTGAAATACAAGTAGGGAGTAGTAGTGATTCTGGTGATAGGGATAATGGGGGTAGAAATCAAGGAAGAAGAAATCCTTTCTCATTCTTTTGGCCTTTTCGCTCTTCAAACTCCAATGCCAGTTCCTGATAGCCACAGGGTGAAGGCACTGGTTCTGTCTCTGATGGTGAATTAGAGTTGTTTGGATGGCCTTTCAATACTGGCTGGCACCTAAATCTGCAACTCATGTTTTGGTGAAATCTGAAACAATGGCTCTTTTATAATATATTTCTTATATGTTAGTGGTGGCATGCTTTCCTTTAATAGCTATGTTTTGTAATTTGTTTTTTTTTTTTTTTAATTTCATGGTGTTGCTCTTCAGAATTATCCTTAAAAGCTGTTATTTATTCAAGTTTGGTGAACTCGTTCTGCCATCTGATGATAGGAAGTCAGTTTGGAACTTTTTTTTAATCTGATTATGGTTTGTTTGTTGTCACCATTTCATTCATCACTTGTTATGCCATTGATTCTGAATTGTCAGGGCAGACGTTCTGAATTTAAATATTAGGAAAAATTATAGCATAGAATAGCCCATTTGTCATTTTTTAATTTCTGTTCTTCCATTTATAATCATTGTGAAGTCTAAATTGGTTTATTTTACGTATGTTCTTTGTTTCTGATTAGCTGAGCTATGAAAAATAGGATCTGAAACATGAGAACAGCATCAAAAGTTATCTTTTTTCAACAATGGGCATAGTCATCCATCCAGTCTTTAATAACTATGAGCCTTTGATGATATCATCTCTTCTGTTAATGTGCTGTAAGTTATGTAGCATAGAACTGGATGGTTAGTAAGAAGTTTAATTATTCTCATTCAAATATATGTTGAAAAGGAATGTCTTTATGATTGCTAATCATTTTTCAATGATCTTCTGAAGAAGTTGATACTTGACTTTGTTGTTGCATAGGATTTGAGAGAAGCAGTAAACAAGGGCAATATTTATAGAAGAATATGGTGGTGTAGGAAGGCTAGGTAGGAACTAGCATGAGCAAAGTCCAGCTGAGGGATATTAAGTAAACCGAAGAAAGTTAATCAGGTTGTTCACCAAGGAAAACATTTGAAATAATAACTTGCCTGTTCAAGCTATTATGTTCTAATTGTACACGTTAGTTTCAACTTGATGCAGTAGTCAACAAATGAACAAAGCTGGTTCTTGATTGATGATCGATCCGGTAAGCAAAGAGGCATCTATTTTTAAATAATGATATAATTATTTAGTTAATTTTTAAATAACTAATTATTTTACTAATACTATTAATAATTTAATTAATTAATTAGTTTTAAATATTAATTATATTATTATTTATCCCATTAATCATTTAAATATTGTAATTGATAATAAATAATTACTCATTAATCACTTAATCATTCAATCACTAATTAATAATTTAATTATTATTTGCAATATTAATTACATAATTAATTGTTTCCATAAGTTCTATTCTGTTTTTGTAAAAGATAGCTTTTTTAAAAGCAAATTTTAGGAAAAGCAAAAAAAAAAAAAAAAACTCCATTATTTTCATCCAAGCAGCCCTACTTTTTAGTAGCTGCTTTTTCTACCATTAAAGCAAAAATAAAAAATAATAATTGAAGCTTTAGTTTGATAAAATCTGTTTGGAATGATTTACTTGAATATGACATTGGATTCATTTAGTCATTTGTTTATCCAGTACTCAAATCAAAATCAAATTAAGATTTTTTTTGGACGATATTTTTACTGCTTCTTAGAGCAACTTTCTAGTATAAAATTTTTAAGTTTTATAATAAAAAATTGCTTTAAGAAGCCCAAACGAAACCTAACTCAGCATGCCAAGCCCGACTCATATGAGATTGAATTGAAAAATAGTTCCATAATTTCATATTAAACTTGAAATAAAAAGTTGAGTTCTTAATATAATGTTAATGATCTGCATTCAATTAGCTTAATGCTTCGTTTGGAACAGCTTATTCAATTAGCTTAATGTTTTGTTTGGAAGAGCTTTCTTATTGCTTTTTCAAGTAGCTTTTTAGTATAAAAATTTATTAAATAAATCATTTTTCTGCTAGAAAGCTGCTTTTAAAAGTAATAAGAAAGTTGTCCCGCACAAAACCTAAGTTAGAATTGATGATGTCCATCTATCAGTACATTGAATTCAACTCGAACGAATTGGTTTAGGAGGTTATGTGAGTTTTTGGTGCATGAAATTTGACATTATTGAAAAATTCTGATTTAAGGGAGAGTGTTGATCAGTATCAGTGAATCTCACTTAAAGATAAAACATTAGAAATCTATAGTATTAATATGATAAAGTATCATTGATCCACTTAAACGTTTGGGTGGATGAAAATCAATTTTCTTATGTTGTGATCATTTTGAACCCTTGATGTTCCACCCTCCACAAATTTTAGAGTGGATCAATACAACAACAACAAGTCTTTATTCTACTACGTGTGTTCGATTACATGAATCATTTTTCTCCATTGTGTCATGTTTAGACTGAAATTCTCATTTAAATCTAATAAATAAATGTTATTTTTGTAATATTTTCTAAACAAGTCTTTTTAGATCTATTTCTACCTTTCTTAACATAAGTCAAATCTAATATATCTATTCTTCTAATCGGGTCATCGGAAGGCCGCTGTTTTAGATTGGATCTGTGACGCCCCAGGCATCCATAGTGAAAGGATTCGTCTGATAGTCTTGATCAACCATCACTTTATGCTCCCTTGCTCAGACCTGAAATTATTAACCACATATAATGAGCTTCAAAAAGCTCAGCAGGTCACCAAAGCCTATAACTGAAATCAAAGCACGGTACTGAAACAATATGCATGTCAGTCCATCAAATTCATAACAGTCAATTGCACATGATCAGTGAATCTATGCAGCAGGTACGAAAATCAGTATAGAAACAGAAATCAATGCATAAACAATAGAATCCCAAAATCATCAATGATAGAATTAGTGAACAGTAGAAATAAAATCAATAAAATCATATAAATCAATCAAATCAATACATCAATAATCACGTGCTATAAGAATCAATACAATGAATCAATGTATCAGTGGATCAGTAGTATCGGTATCAGTATCTGTAGTATCAATAGTATTCATGAATCAATGATTCCATAATATCGATGAATCAATAATATCGGTATTTGTATCCATGAATCAATACAATATCCATATCCATATCGGTGTCGGTATCCAGTGACATGAATAACATGCAATATCAATGAAATCGTACAGTAACAGTAAACCCGTAAATCCGTCAGTAAATCCATTCAGTAATAAATCAATTTAATACAATAAATCCGTCCATATCAATAAATCAATAAATCCATTCACTAACAATAAATCCGGCGATATCAATCATGCGTAGGGTAATAAATAAATCAATCAGAAATCAATAGATCAATTCATATCAGGAAATCCATACAAGTCAATGTCAATAAAATCCATAAGGAGATCATAAAGACAATACTGTACACATGCAATTCAATACAATAGTCTTACTGAACAAGTACAATCACTGGCTATTAAGACGTTTTTCAAGTCGATAATCCATAGTGTTGTTGTAGAAATTCATAATGCTGTTGTAGAAATTCATAAATATATATCCGTTGGCTCAACAAGAGTCGTCACTCTGTGCCCGTCGGTCGCCCGTCGACATAATAATCTCCTTATGACTCCTAATCGTTGTATCAATGATCAATAGAGGATATCGCCAAACCCTTTTTAAAGGAAAGACCGTCGGCCCACCATCCTGTACAGGTCAAGTCAATCTCCAACCAACGGTTCAACCAGTCTTCACTTGTCTTTCAGTAACAATAACAATAATTCAATCATATATTCACATTCATATGCATATCAATAAGGTATTGCAATCAATAAATTCAATTTAGCTCAATGCAGAAAACCCCTTAAAATAACATATAGCAGACAGACGTCATTGCAAAAATGCATAGTTACCAAAAATTACCGAATTACCAGAAATCGAATAAAACAACGTTTCAAAGCTTTACTTGTACTGAAGCAACATTTTTCAACATCATGATAATTTTCTATTCGACAAAAATCTCACAGAACTCAAAATAACCGGTAGAAACTTTACAAAAAATACTCAAATCGTGCAGAAATATCATATCAAAAACATTTCAGAAGTTGTGGAGTAAAACTTTCGTCAATATAAAATTATGCGCGTTATTCGGTAACGGAAACACAAAACTGAGCACAGAATTCTCAAAACTCGAAATCTTTGAAATCAGAAATAGGATTCGGAGTCCTTACTGTAAGACGAACAAATCTTCCAACTGCGTCGACGGATGAAAAGTGCTCCGCGGGCTCCAAAACCAAGCTTTTTTTCCTTACTTTCCTTCTCTTTTTCTCTCCTGCTTTCACTTTCTCTCTCTTCAAATGAATCCAAAATATCTCTATCGGATATTTATCAACACTGATCGTCCCGGACGATCCAAATTCGTCCCGGGACGAACTCCTCTGGACACGGATCGTACAGACGAAGTTAATTCCAATTTATTTCGTCCCTGGACGAAACTCTCGGGTTCAGTTCGTCCTGACGGTTCGTCCCGACCCTTCCAGGTTCGTATAGACGAAATTGACAGATTCTTCATAATTTTCTTCAGTTCGTCCGGGACTAAGGCCAGTTTGTACGGACTAACAGCACTCAAAAAATCAACTTTGGAGGGGTTTTACATGATCAATATCAAGGTAAAACGGTCCTTAATTATGAACTTTTGCTTAGATAATATCAGGAAAAAAATGCACATTGCATGTTATTCACTCTTATATTCAATGATTAAGTTTGAATACAAGTATCTTGAGTTTCATAAAGAAGAGAATCAGTGAGCAATTTTTTTAGTTGAGAGCTCACATTGTTAATCTTTTTTTCCCCCAAGGATGGCATAGCTTTTTGAAGCTGGAGTGGATAACAAAGGCTTCGTTTGGGATGAATTTTTTACTATTTTATAAAGCAGATTTTTAGAACATAAATTTCAAGTTAAAAAAAAATTGTACTAGAAAGCGATTTTATAAGGCAGTTTTTTAGTACAAATATTTTTTGAACGAGAAATTTGTGTACTAAAAGTTGCCTTAGAAAACCGTAAGAAAGCTGCCCCAAACCTAAGGCTTCAGTTGAGACAGCTTTTGGTGATTGTTTTTTTGCTGCATTCTAGATTTTTTTTTTACTATAAAACTAATTTGAGAAATAATAAGAAAATTATCATAAATGAAGCCTAACTGTAGGGGTTAACTAAATTGATAAAATTTTGGTTTATATGCTTGTAATTGGATTGAATTTTTTATATCAAATTTATGCTTCAGAAAGTAAGTTGTGTTCGAAGTAAAAGAGTGCTTAAAATTTGCTTTTAAGACATTTTATGAAAAAATAAGGTATGATAGGTTGGGAAATTTCTATAAGTGGGCTCATATACTTATACATTAGAAGCTATCTAAAATTAAGCCAATTAATTTCGTGATCTATTTAAGTATTAAATTATTATTTGGCTTATGTGGCATCTCAATTAAATTTTGTATGAAATTAATTTGTGTAGAGGCCAGATATTTATTTTATTTTAATGATGGGCTGAAATAAAATATTTACACTTAAAGTATAAAGGGTCGTGGTCCCCAGTTTAAGTGGTTAAGTTCTCATTTTCCTAATTTCCCATATTGAGTGAAAAGAAGAGGTTTCTCGCTCTCTTGGATAACGCCGCTCTAAACGTGGAAGATCGAAAACCTCAATTCTGCATTTCAATGGATTCAGGTACGCTTCTGAAAATTCTTCTCGATAATTTGACGTGTCTTTCGAAGACGATGAATTATTATTATTTTTTGTCTCCATGAAATCCTAACATATTCACAATTTTTTTTATTATGGTTCATTTTTAAACATAAAAATGTAAACAAGTAGAATAGCCCGCGAACAATTAGCTCGCTTAACCATGGTTCGTTTAAGCCCATCTCTCACTCTGTAAAAAAAAACCCTAATTATTTTATATATTTATTCAACATGAAATGTTGATTATGATCTAGACACTTCAAAGAAACAGGTGACACGTGTGGTGGGTGGTGTGATTGCTGGATTAATAGGCGACGTGAGTATGGGCAATGTAATATGAAACCCTCTCCTCCTCAAATTCTTATTTTGTGCGGAGACCGGATGCAGAATGCCGTTCGGAGACATGACGCAGATTGCTGTTGGGAGACAAGATGTAAAACGCTATCCGAAGACCAATCAAAATACGCCACGTTAGTAGGGGTGTCAATTTCGAGTCACGGGTCGGGTTTGGGTCGAACCCAGAACTGACCCGGGTTCAAACGGGTCGACCCTAATCCGACCCGGATGGACAAACGGGTCGGAAATCCGAACCTGGACCAGACCCGGCGGTTTGCCGGGTCAACCCGACCCGACTCGGTTTGGGTTATGCTGGCGCCGAAACTGCGGCAGGCGGACGACGGGGGCGGACGGTGGGGGTAGAGGCGAGCGGGGGCATCAGCGCGGGCTCGGGCGCATGGGCACTTGCGCGGGCGCGCGGTATAACGACCCAAGATCCGTGTAGTGAAAGGATTCATCTGATCGATCATTCATTTTTTTTTATCCGTTATTCGTATCAATATATACATCCGGAGCCAGAGATAATTACATTACAGAAAAGAAACAACAGCGGATACTATAATTCACATATAGTACAACCAGAGAACAAACAAAAGAGAGTCCAAAAGAAATATCTACACTAGCCACACAGGCTACAAAAGAAAGCCCACTCAAGGCTACAAAACAAAAAGCTGAACTCGACAGAAAGATCTTCAGACTGGAGGCCCTGCACCTGAAATATTAACCACATATAATGAGCTTACAAAGCCCAGCAGGTCACCAAAGCCTACAACTGAAATCAAAGCACGACGATTCCATCAATATGCAGGTCAATAAAAATCAAGTCAATCAATGGTCAATGAGTCTATGAAATGCGGAAATCCATCGTCAAATCAAATCCATCAATAGTCAATAGTCAATGCAGCAGAAATCAAATCAGTAAGTGCTTCCTATCAATCAATACTATCAGTTCAATCAATCGTGTCGTCTAGTCCGTATCATCTAATCAATTCATTGTATCCATATCATCAATCAAATCAATAGGGTGTCTGTATTAATTAATAGCAATCAATAGCGTCAATTAATTCAATAAGGGACTCGTGTCAGAACGTACTCTTGCAAATCAGTCAATCCAATTATGTTCAATGACACTACGACGGATTCAATAATGACGACGTACGATGCTACAGTAGGGAAATCATCTCAATCAATAAAGCACTTTCCAGTCAATTATATCAATCAGCTCAAGTCCCAATAAACAATCGAATCCATACGGCGAAAGATCAATTGAAAATCAAATCAATAGAATGAAATCATCAGGCCAATAGAAATCAAAGAAATCAATTCTACGATAAATCAAATCCATACGGCATTCAATCAATCCATCGATAAACGGCACGACGAGTCAATATAATCAGCACGACGAATCAATGTATCAGTATATCAATAACCTATCAGGATCTGTCGTATCAATAATATTCATATGTCAATATCATATCTATATCAATGTCGATATCGGTATCTATCATCGATACAATCTATATTCATGTCGCTGTCGATATCTATCAATACACAGAATCCATATCAATATCGGTGCCGGTGAATCAATACAATCTATATCAATATTAGTGTCAATCTCTATGACTCAATACGCATGATCCATATCAATATTAGTGCCGGTATCTATGAATCAATCAAGTCGAGAAAATCAAACGGAAAAGCAATACGATGACTCAATAAAATCAATAAATCCGTCAAATCAATCAATCAATCAAATCCAGTCTATACTATCAAGTCGATCAAATCAATCGGAAGGACAATACGATAATCTACAGTAGCAAGTCAAATCAATGCAGGATCAATAGTATCAATGAATCTATGAATCTATGCCGTCCATGTCCATATCAATATCAATAATCAATAGTCAATAATCAATAGTAGTATCAATGCTCGATGATCAATCAATGAAATCAATCAATGAAATCAATGAATCCGTACGATAAGAAATCAATTCGATAAATCCAATCAAGATCAATATCAATCAAAAATCAATAAATCAATGCAGATCAGGAAATCCATATGATGCACATGCAATTCCATACAATGGTCTTACTCGACAAGCACAAACACTAGCTATGATCAACCAGGTAAACTGGCTATTATCAATAGTGCTGTTGTAGAATCCGTATTGCTGTTATAGATATCCGCACGTTGGTTCTATCAAGAAGAGTCGTCACTCTTTTGCCCGTCGGCCGCCCGTCGGCATATAAAACTCCTTATAACTCCCAATCGTTATATCGATGATCTATGATTTAAAGGAAAGCCCGTCGGCCCACCATCCTGTACAGGTCAATATCTATCTTCAACCAACGTTCAACCAGGTTCCCACTTGTCTTTCAGTATCAATCAGTCAATGCAATAATCGATGCAATAATCAATAAGAAAGAAATAAAAAACGATCATATCAATAGTCATGCACATATCAATTCAATCTATCAATTTCAACCAAATCAGAAATCGTACGAAAATCGGGCAGAATAACGGCAGTCGGTCAAATTTACACAAAAATCTCCAAAAATTACAATTCACCAAATTAATACAGAACGTGCACAACAACATTATAAGACTATTCTCCTACTGCTCAAACCAGTTCGGACATCATAATAAATTGCAGTCAAAATAAAACTCCGCAGAACCAAAACGGACCGGACGAAATCCGCCAGAAAATAATCAAAACCTGCAGAATAATCACGTCTACAACATACCAAAAGTTACGCGGTGAAATCTTTGCCAGTACCAAACCGGGTACGAAAATCGCTTACAAAAACACAAATCTGAGCACCATTTTGCAAAATCTCAAAATCTTTGAAAACAGAAGTAGGGTTCGGAATCCTTACAGCGAGACAAACAAAATATCCAACAGCAACGAATGACGAAAATCGCTCCGCGGGCCCCGAAATCGGACTTCTTCCTTTGCTTTTCCGCCCTTTCTCTCTCCTCAAAATATCTGATTTATAAAAAATGTTTTCTCTCTCCTCAAAACGAGCTCATTTTCTTATATCATTAGTGGGATCGGCCCGGCCGATCGTCATATCGTCCCGGGACGATCAGACCAAAATTGATCGTCCTGGACGACTCCCAGAACTATTCTCAGGACGATATTTTCTACAGTGCAGATTGTCCTGGACGATCTCAAATCGGCCCGGACGATCCTGGGAAAAATTCACTTTTCCCAGCAGCTACAGCAACAGCAAAGGAACGAGGTCTCACACGCGGGAAGCGGGTGCGCTGGGGCGGGCAGCGCGCAGAGGCGGGATTTGAATTTTTTTGAATTAAACGGGTTCGCGGGTTGACCCGGCAACCCGTCGGGTCAACCCGAATCCGACCCGTTTTTTGAAACGGGTCAATTTCTTGAACCCGAACCCGACCCATTTTGAAATCAGGTCGGGTTCAACCCGGATTTTCCGGGTCGGATTTTCGTGTCATGTCAAATATTGACACCCCTACACGTTAGCAGTACCGAGCCGAGGCACCGAGCGAAGGGTTAACTTGGTGCATTATGATTGGTCTCCGGACGGCGTTCGACGTCCACACAGAATAATTTTCCCCTCATGTAGGATGAAGTAGATATGGACGGTGTGATGTCGATCGCTCTCCTTAATTCATCTCCCCCATTCTTTAGGTTTTCAAACAAGCATCAACGCCATGATGTTTGGCTTCACACAAAAGAAACACATTTTGTAACTTTTGAAAAAAATCTTCGGCAAAATCTTACATAAAGTTGTTTAAATACATTATATTTATTATTTTCTAGACAAAGCATTGTGGTCGTTTCCATTAGAAATCAAATACTCCATAAAATAATCTAAATAAATATTTTTTCAATTATTTGATATATATTTTTTAACCTCTGAAAATTAAGAAATAATGACCTAAAGTTTCTAACTATGCTTACAAGTTCTCCATATATGACTATTGAATTTGGCTTTGGATCAATGTTTTGGTAGTATCATTTTGTTCGTCTTATCAAATCAGACCGTCTGATTATAAATTTATTAAAACAAAATCCAAATGATTTTATATTAGTTTTCTTTAATTTACAAAATGCACATAAAACGTTGGCCTTCCGATTACCTAGTAAGGAAAGTATGTGTATTAGATTTAACTTATGTTAAGAAAGATATAAGTAGACCTAAAAAGATTTGATTAGAAAATATTAGAAATGATCTTTCTTTATTAGATTTAAACGAGAATTTGACTTTTAACATGACACAATAAAGAAAAAAATATTCATGTTGCCGATCTTAGTGAGACAAATAAAATGCGCATATTTTATAATCTGAAAAAGTGCATCAAAATTGATGTTTTATAAGATGAATAATTTTAAATTTTAAATAATTTTATGTATTCTATAAAAAATCCACGTAGCCTTTTTTTTTTTTCTTCCGATTTTGATATTGCATAAATATAATTAATCACCTCGTTCAAAGAACATTGCTGTGAAAGCATCCGAAGCGCTTTAGCTGACAGCAACTAACGAAAAATACATTCATCCTTTTGCCGTGTTGACGAAGGCACTTTGCATATACAATGACTCATCATATATTAATAGGCATTCATAAATATTTTTTTCCTTTTTTCCAGAGGTTTTTCACGTAAAATTTTTGGTGTCTCATAAATACTAGACTCTCTTTCTTATCTGATTGCGTGCCAGATTTTCGTACAACGTTAAGACGTTAAACTTTATATTTCTCTACCGCCGCAAAAACTCCTGGACGCAACAACAATGTCTCATCATATATAAAATATGCATGCATCTCTTTTTTGTGTGTGGATTAGAAGTTTTGACTATCAATTAAAAAGTTTTGGGTTCAAAATTTATGTATGTATTATGCTTGTGTTAACTTAGGATTTGATTAGGATGGCTTTTTTATTGCTGCTTAAAATAATTTATAAGTATAAAAAGTTTAATTTTTATACTAAAAAACTGCTTTAAGAAACATTAAGAAAGCCGTCCCAAAAGAAGACTTAATTAACTCAAATCTCCAAAAAATATAATATAAACACGTCAAAATATTTAAGATGTTTCTTGACGAAGAACACCTTTAGGCTTTATTGATTTGTTTTACGTTAAAAAAATTACCTTAAAATAATATTTCATTAAGTTTAATCATATATTTATTTAATTTTAAATTAAAAGAATTTAAACAATTGAATATATGATTTAGTAGGTGTGTAAAAGAGTCAACCCGAGCTTAAGTCATTTTTGACTTGACCTTGATTAGTTAATCGAGTTCAAGCTCGAGTTTTATTTTAAGAATTTGAATTGGCTCGTGAATCAATTTATTTTTTATGAAAGAGAGAAAATAATTATTATAATAAAATTGATACAAAGGATGAAGGGTTATAAGAAAAAATAATAAAGAATTACTTAATACAAAAAAGAGATAAATTTTAATTATTTTTAATAACTTTGCTATTTAAATCCTTAATTTAATATATTTTAAGTATATTTATATTAATATTTTTTAAACGAGGCTAAGTAGTAGAGTTGGGGTTGAAGATTGGCTCGATAGCTTATTGAGCTCTACTCATAAGCTATTTATCTAGTTTAATATGAGCTCCGATCAACGAGTTGACTTGACTCACTTACAACTGTAAGATGATAGAAATATTTCAGAGTTCTCTTAACTATTAAGTATTAACGGTAATCTACCTTCAAGCCGCGAAAAATTGGGTGTCACTTTGGTAAATTAGTCCGACATCCGTGCCTCATTATTCAGCTGCTTTCCCGCTCGTCCCTGCGGAAAGAAACCACGAGAAAGGGAATGTTGGGCCCACCGTCACGAGATCTCCTTTGGCTAGTTGGCTGCCCACTAGACTACGCCACACGGCGCATCTTTACCTAACGTGCGCACCACCTCGCCTTTTGTTTTTGAAAATTTGAACCGATTAAAATTACTAATTTCCTTATTTTTTTTTGGGTCCATTTCAGCTGCGAATTACTTCTACTGATATTGCAGGTTAGCTCACCCTTTTTCGCACCTCCCGTGTTCCTCTATCGCTGTATCTCTCTTCTTTCTGCTTTCCTCCTACGCGAAACCCTAACCCGACCCGGCGTCGTCAGTGGTTGTTCTTCTGCTATTGCGACAATGGGAGTGATCGGAGATGGGTGCTATAATGGGGATTGAGGTGATCGGGGTGAATGGGGAAAATCGAGGAGGAGCAGTTCTTCGACGTGGTGCTTGCGTCGCCCGAGCCTGCGCTGGAAAATGCTGCTCGGAGATGTTCACCATGCCGGTCTGTAGGGAGGGTCGTGAGCTGTAGATGCATCGCGGCGCTGCTCTTCGGGGTAGCTGTGCTGCTCTCGGGTATTTTATGGCTGCCGCCGTTCTTTAGGCGTGGCTCCGGCGCGGCGGGCATCGACCGTGACCCGCAGCACGGAGGTGAGGATGCTTGGGGGTATTTTTGTTCTTGTTTGGTCTCAACTTCTTGCTTAGGGACTGGAATGCTTATGGTCACCGCATTTTGGTGCATTCATTAATCTTGTTTTGTTAGTAGCATTTTTTTTTCTTGTTCATTTCACTGATTTTTGAACCTTTGTCCTGCCTCTTGAGGCTTCGATTGTTGCCCATGGATGTTTTTCGGAGAGTAAGCGGTTCCTTTCTGCGGGATTGATCGTGTACATGAGTGCTGATTAATATGTTGCCAGTGGAATACCAATTCGGAACACCAGTCGGGCAGCGATGTAGTTCTTTTAGCACTAATTAAACAAGTAGATAAATACCATCTAAATATTGAAAAGATCAACTAATTAATAAACTTAAGTTTGAACAAATATAGCATACTACTTACATATTTTCAGTTGAATATCTTCTGCATATGAAGTCTTCTCTATCAGCCATTTGCTTGATTGGAGATATTCCTGAAATGCTCAATTTAATGCATTGAGTTTTTAATATCAACTAAGTAGTCAATTACAATTTTATAGTGTATTATGTTGCCAGTGGAATACCAATTCGGAACATCAGTCAGACAATGATGCAGTTCTTTTAGCACTAATTAAACAAGTAGATATATAACATCCAAATATTGAAAAGAGTAACTAATTAATAAATTTAATTTTAAACAAATATAACATATTACTTACATATTTTCAGTTTCATAAGAAGTTTTCTCAATCAGCCATTTACTTGATTGGAGATCTTCCTGAAATGTTCAATTTAATGCATTGAGTTTTTAATATAACTAAGCAGTCAATTACAATTTTATAGCATAACAGTTAATGAAATATGCACATGAGTAGTCCTACTATATCATTAAACTTTTCATTTAATAATAATTTGAATGTGAATACTGTAAATCTTTTTTTTTTTTTAAACATAACCATTCCTTAGTATTTCTATCATTCATCTTTTAATTTTTTAATATTTTATTTATTATATGAGCACTGTCTAATAGTATGAATTTAGGCACTTTTATTTCCATTTCTATTACCAACCTTTTTCATTTATCATGCACAGGTCCAACCAGTATCATAATGGGTAAATTCTTGTATTTGCATACATATACCTTTTTCATTTCAATACTTTTCATTTCAGGTTATGATTTATTATTATTATTTTTTTCATTTACATTTATATACATACTAATCTTAAAATAAAGCTATCATATATAATGTGTATTATATTGTAAAATCAGTCATTTAATTTTCTCATGTTAATGTAAAATAGTTTTACTAAAATTTAGCAAATGTGCATACAAGATAGAGTTTTAGTCAACGCATTGAATCAATAATAAAATGTCACATGCTATAAAATAAAATATAATCATCCACCTCTTCTTCCTTTTGAATTCACTTTAGAGTTCTTTTGATGCAGGACTACATATGAACGTGATCACTTCATTAGGATTTTGCACAATTCTTTGATTGAAATAAAATGAAAGAAAACTAGTAGCAGTTTAAAACGACAAAGTAAAACGAGTGAGGGATCACACCCGCTTAGGCTAAATTACATGCCCAGAGAGTTTGGAAAAACCTTCAAAACAAATAGTAAATTACCTAATGCCGTAGTAATAGTTTCAATACAATCCCTAATCTAATAATGAAAATTAGCAAGCATAAAGGCACGCTCAAGATCCTACGTTTACTAAGCTTAGCAATAGCGGAGAGAGTCGTTATTTGTGACTACAATCAAGCACAAGATTCAGTTAGACTAAAGAAGTATAATGAAAAGGAAAAAGGATAACCTCTCGTCAAGGGGTAGTGGAGATCCCCCACTCGATGCCTTCGAAGTGCTTGTCGATTGCCTTGACCAAGTAGATCAAAGTGCGCTCTAGGTAATCCTCGATCGTGTGATCAACTCTTGGATTGTCATCGAAGTAGGTGGATTAAAGAATATCCACGAATCCACGTTCGTCGTATGCAATTCCGTAGTCCACTTCGGGGTCAGCCATCCATGCGAGAAGACGTCGTCTTAACGTTTGAAGAGGTTGGATGATAATGAGGGACTTCTCCAATAGTGCTGTAGTGAAAATTGGTGGTCAGCAAGCTGTCCCTTTTATGCAGCTGTTTTGAAACTTCTGGTTGATGAGAATCCAAGAACCACGCAGGAATTTTCTGGCAGCAGCTTTGGTGAGCATGAAATCCAACGTGGGATAGGATTTGGGAGGAGTTTGTAGAGGAAAAACAGCATAGGAGCCTTGGGGAAGAGTTCGGCTAGCAGGGGAGAAAAGCCTGAGATTAATTCCAACTTGGGAGGAGTGATTTTGGAAAGGATTAAGACGGTGGTAACAAGAGGAATTTCAGCAAAAAAAAAAAAAAAAACGGTGGAGTTTTGAATTGTTTCCAAGTGGGATGAAGTGATTTCAGGAAACAAATAAAAAAAGAAATCTCTATGGGGCCAGCGGCATAGGGATTAGGAGGAGGGAATTTAGGGAGGCATTCAATGCTATCTTAAATTAATAAATTAAATTTGGAATGAAAGATTTCATCCAAATTAATTCAAAATTCAAATAGGCTATGAATTAGGAAGTTGCCTAACATAGGATTATAATTTAGGTAACTATTTTAAATTCAAATGGATTTGAATTTACTCATGATTAGAGTTACCTAAAATATGAAAGGATAATTTAGGAAAAGGTTTAATGACAAGTTGATGATGGTGGAAAAGATTTTGAAGACTTTCCTAAAATAGAATTTATAATTTAGGAAAGAATTTGAATTTTAAATTTGGGGAAATTTGAATTCAAAGACCAACTAAATTATGGCAATCCAAAATTAGGAATTTTTCAAGAGAGGCATGAGGGACTTAAGCCGGTGGCTTGAATGGGGTTGGGTATGGGGGGTCGGCGGCTATGGTTTTGGCCGTGGATGATGGTGGTGGGGTTTGGGCTTGGCCGACGGGTGGAGGTGGGGGTTAGGGTGGCCGGTGGCTTAGGAATTTCGGGGAAGTCTAGGCCGGCGGTTAGGAGAAGAGGGGAAAGAGAAGAAAAAGATAGAGAAATAAAACCACGAACCTGACTTATCTGGGTTGGTGGGTGATGCGCAATTCTTCCCTCTCATAGGGATCCTTCTCCATGACTCTCAAGCTCTCATGAGAATTCACACAAGAAAACAATATTTGATTAATCATTCGTTCATTAACCATGAAATAATAAGCAAATGACTATATATAGCCAAGTACAATGGACTCAAAGAAATAAAAGACCAAATTGTCCTCTGGGCTCACACATGACACTTCCCACTAAAGGGGTACAAACGGAAGAACAAACATGAAACAAAGCAAATAGAAAATACATAAATAATAAAATAACATAAATGACTCAGAAATACAAGGACTCGATCGTGGCCATAGATCGGCGGCCACGCCTCTGATAAACCTTCCACGAGCTGATGTCCCCATCATCTTTAAACTCTTTATTAGCTTTCCTTGGAGAACAACTTATCTATGAAGGATGTAGTTATGTCACTCTATGCAGATGATTTATAACTGTATTTACATTAAATTTTTAATTAAATTTCTAATAACACAATTAACCCTTACATAGGCTTTTGAGAACCCCTTTTTCTTGTTTTCAATGCTCTGCCTCACTTATACTCAATTCATTCTCTATTTAAACCCACATTAAAGTGTTTAAACCACATCAAATAACATTGGAGATGTCAAACATTGACAAAGTAACATCGAATGTTGACAATGACAACGTTGAACATCTCTAAATTATTCAGCAATATTTATAATTATTTTGTATATCATTTTCTACAAAAATAGTTGAAATTAGTCTAATTAAGTTACATTAATTACCTCAAATTATTTTCCTCCATTTTCTCGTAATCTCATAATTGTACTTCTTGTTGAACAATTACATAAGTTAATTTAATAATTTCTAAATCATAGTTTCCTTCTCAGCAGAAAATTTACTTACTCTATTTTCCTTCCTTTTTGTCTCCAACGTCAAACAATTCACCTTGAATAGCGGCTGCATGCAAACTCTCTCCTCTGCCTTCGACTTCATCAAAAATAGACTCAACTACATTTGAATTCCTCCTTCTCTAGCTTCTTCCTTCATATGAAATCGAGTAGCAATGAACCACACTTCTTCCTATTCGTCGAACACAAACTTCTCGTTGGCTTCTGTAATTGAAGCCATGAAATTACTTGGAAACTTGTTCTTCCTATTTTACTCATATATTTAGTTTCGTCCAAGTCCTCCATTTTCTATTGAAGCCTCGAAGCTCACTTGTACTCGCGAGGAGTTGCATTCGCCCGCTTAAGCATCACGGCAACAATTGCATGTTTAACATGACCTCGCATGGCTACTGGCACTCGCTCAACCTAGCCTGCTTGCTCGCTCGCTATACTTGCCTGCTTGAATGATCTTCTGGACAAGTTTGGTTGAACTGGTTCAACATGCTAGCTCAATATCCTCTTTTTAATTAAAATTTAAATGAAAATAAAATAATCATATATTAGTTGAATAAATGTGGATATTAAGCTTTCATTTTCAAATTCCTTCTCTCATGTAGCCTCTCTTTCTATTACATGCTTTTATAGAATTTGAATGAGCGATACATCTTTATTTCTATGTCGTTTCTCATCATATTCAAGTATTCTTTCACATTTTTATTTATTTATTTGAAATAAGGTTGTATCTGAACTGAATTTGACACAATTTGTTTGGATTCATCAGATATGTATTTATGTGCAAATATATGAAAACCATTGTGTATTATTTGCATATTTGCTGGTACAACCATCTATTAGCAACGTATCCAACCTTTTTTATAATTTCAAATGGTCCAACATATCACGTACTCAGCTTTTCTATTTTTCCAAACTGCTGCACAACTTTAATTTTATTGACTTTGATAAGGACAAATTCACCAATCTCAAATTCAATTGACCTATGTTTAGCATTATAATTTTTTTGTTGTTTTTTTTTTCTGCACAACCTTCAATATGTCTTTGATCAGTCTAATCTAATTAATAACATCATCCACTAGTTCACTATCAATCACTTTTTTTCTCAATCTCTACCCAACATAAAGGTAATGCCATGAAAAGTTTCATATAGGGCCATCTTAATACTAGATTGAAAATTGTTATTATAAATATATTCGATTAATGGTAGTGTGATTCCCAATTTCCACAGAAATCCAGTATACACAAACAACATAAATCTTGCAGAGTGTGTATTCTTATTTTAGATGGTCCATCTGTTTGAGGATGAAATGCAGTGAATGTTAATTTAGTTTCCATCGCCTAGCTATGGTCCTTTGATCACTTTTGCTCGATTACGCCCCCTCAAAATATGTTGCACAACTATAGTTCTCAATCACTATTACTCGACTACCATCCTCCAACCATTGTCGCACGAATATGGTCCCCCGACTAACATTGCCCGACTAGTATAGTCCTAGGACTGCCATCACCCGATAATGGTAACCATTATTGGTCCATTTTCACATGTACCTTAACCCCCTCACATAAAAACTCTTTACATCAACTTGATCTCAATTTTCAACTAGGCTTTATCACACTTGTTAGTAGGGAGGAACACAAGGGCCTAAAGGTGAGCTTAATAGTCTACTGGATGGACATTTATTTATCCAAAAATCTTAAGACAATAGATAAGGGCCAGCACTAGTATATAATGAATCCAACTCTTGCATCACATATGACAAGGTTTACGTAGATTCAAGATGAATGCAATATAGGTGCAGTTGGTTTTTGGTGAACCTTTTAAGTTTGAGCTATAGCACTTTTTCCTATTTTGGAGATGATGCCGGACATTTTAGGGCCTAGGGTTTTATATAGATATAATATTTAATTAACAAATTCAAGCGCACAAAGGTCAAATTTGCAACCACAAACTTTTACTTGAGCCAAATTTCATCTCTTTTGATGAGAATATGAAAGTATGTAAATTCCTTATGAATGATAATTCATGATTGCCCAAACATAAATTTTGCAAGTGTTGGTTCATTAAGATAGTAATGTCAGGAGAGATCATATATTTGAAGAATATCTTATTAGAGTGATATGCTTTGCACATAAATATGAATTTTCTCATCATTATTCGTCTCCTTTTTGTATCATTCATGTTTTCCTAGAGGCACCTATGTTCAGTTGATAAACGCACCAAAATTACTTCTCCTTAATATAGTATTTAAACAAAGTTTTGAAACATTTCCCGACTGTCTGCTGTCTTAATCCCCATAACCTGATATTGCTCCTAACTTCACCTAATGTCTGACTAGTGCCCGTGCACCCTTTGCTTGCACTCTGAGTACTTATTGAGCACGCTCCCATTGCCCTGCACCCACATGCTCCTTTCCCTCACTAACATGGTAAGTGAATGTGCACCACTAAGCACCGTACGCCCACATGCGAAGAGCGTAGGAGTGTGTCTTTTGTACATGTTGCTTGGCACAAGTTTGTCTCTTTTCACATTGCTCTATGCCATGAGCTCTTCCTGCTCATGTGCGTCTCATCCGTTGCAATGTTTAGCACATACATGCTAGCATTCACTTGCATTGTTCTGATGTTATGTGCTTGCGCTTCATCCTCATTGATTTGTGACCATATCCACAACCCTCACCTATCATGGCCTTTCACGTTTGATTACTTGCCCTAAGGGGACAGCTCCCACGCCTCATGAAGTAAATATTTTCATTATTCTTAGATACATTTCTCTTAAATGCTGTCATAACTTCACAACACCCTCTTAATGATTCTGAATCCTCATCCAATATCAACACCACTGCAAGTTTAATGGTAATGATTATCTCTTGTGGTTGAGAGCCTTCGGTTTTCTTCTCGGTTCTCACAACAAACTCTATTATCTAGATGCATCTCCTCCTAATATTAATGCCATCATGGAGTTTTCAAAATGACAATTATTCAATCACACTGCCCTATTTGGTTAATATTCTTAAACAGTCAACAGCATTAACTGTCTTGCTTCAAGATTTAGCTAAGATGGCATGACTTTTTTGTTCCACCTATTTTTATGAGTAATATTTCTCGTCTTTACACTAGATAGTCTTAAGATTTTCTCTCTAGCAAAGTGATTTGTAGGTCCAAGAATACTATAATATTTTGTGAGGTAAATGGATCCAAAAAAATTTCTTAAATACCGCCCATTCTCAATTGATTCAACTGTTTGGCAAAAGCAAAACAAAGAATATCTTATTGTCAAATTTATACCGGATTTGTACCCTTAAAAAGTGTGAACCTTAGTCAACGGCTTACTCAATGTTGCACAACATTGCAAATTCCTGCCGCCTTTCTTACAGCCACACTAATCATTCACATGAATGTTGCTGGGAGAAATTCCTTTACCCCTCAACTACCCAATGCGCTTCCACATCAGGTTTAACTCTGCCTACCCCCCAGAGTGCCTCCTCTTCTAGATCAAATACTAATTCCTTAGGAAATTATGCTCAACTGCTTCAACAATCATAAACATCAATCAATACCTCTCATGTTGTTTTGTCTTTTGTATCAGCTCCCTTTTCTACCACTTTGGGGGCTTTCTGGTGTTTGAACTTGACAAGTTTGGTGTTCTTGGATTCGTCTCCACGGGCTGATACCTATAGCAATGTTTTCATGGTGTTTCGAGCATATTTGATCAACATATTAATTTTCCCATGAGAATTGGGTCCCAATTTAATCTTTTTGAACTGATCTTTGATTTGTGCTTTGCATGAGAATTATACTTTATCTGGTAGGGTTTTTGTGATCCCAACAGGTTCGCCATCATAAGCATGTTTATACCAAGATAAACTAATATAAAATTAAAACTGTGAAATAAAAACAACCGATCTCGAAACACTGCTTAAATCATCAAATATTTCATATCCATGAACACATTTTATGTTTCCAGCGAGTTTAAACTTTAAATTTTAATGAAGGTTGGGAGTTTTACAATTCTGTGTTTGTTGTAAATTTAGTTTTACACGTCGGAAAAGAAATGCTTAACTTTACCGATAATTACAATGAGGCCTGTTTATTTTTCAGAAAACACGAGAAGTTGGGTATAATCATTCACTAGGTTTTGGATTTGATGAGGGTGATGGCTTAAAGTAGAAGAGTTTATGTTGAACCACTCATCTCAACTTCCACGTAGATGAGTGATTATCAGAGGGAAGAGGAATGTATGGCTCGGTGGCTGCATCACCCACTATAACCTCGTTGAGCGGTACGGATTTCATATTTTTGTGAGAGAGAAGTAAAGATGAGCCTGACAGGGTTGTGTTGCTGGCGCCTGAGAAAGCCTTTTTGTCATCATGTTAGAAATGAATATGTAGTAAATTTTGGCACAATATGAATGCATTTTGCAATGTAAGGGTGTTGACCTGTAACTACTTCTCAGACCCCCAACTACCCCACGAATGAAACCGACACCCACGATCGCAAATAACCGTCGCTTCTCAAGACACAAAACACTCGCTCAACCCCATTTGCACTCTCATGCTCTCAGAACCGAAACAGGAAGAAAGACACGCACAGAGAAAAAGAGAAGGGATTTCCGAAACTTACCTTTCGTCGCTCTACCCCGTCGAAGCCCGTCGACGTCTCGAACCCACTAAAGCCCGTTGACCTTCATTGTTGTGCTTCCTTCTCCGACCGAACCAGGCCAAACCCGCCAATCCTCCGTTTGTCTGAGCCCATACACACAATTGACGCCCTCTATGGAGCACACCGGCCGCCGCCTCTTCCTTTGCACCCGCCGGCCAGATCTTGCTCTTCGTCACCGACGTCTTGAATCCACTGAAGCCCGCCGACTTCCGCCTCCGTTTCCGACAAGACTAGGCTTGCCGACCCTACTTCCTTCTCTGGACAGAACTGAGCTCTGCAACCGGCCTTCGCCTGACACCCGCCGGCCATACTCGCTGCCGACTTCGACCCGCTGCCTTGTCCGACTCCTGACGCCGTGCGTGGCTCCGCCTTTGGCCCTAGCCCGATCGGGCTCTTTCCGATCCGCCTCTTCCTCTCTGTTATCTATATATGTTATATATATTATATTATATGTGTTATAATTTAATATATATAGAAATATATATAAATGTTATATTATATTAATATATTAATACAATAGTATAATATAACAATATAATAATATAATGTTATATCATATTATATTAATATAACATTATAATATTATAATATAATACTATATTATATTATTATATATATATATATATTATATTAAATTATAATATATATTGTATTGTAATATAATATATGATTTAAAAAGAAAAGAAAAAAAAGAGAGACGAAGATAAATGAGAGGATTTTAACAGGTATGAAGACTTGAAGGAAGTCCCGGGGTTGATCCGGTCCCCTGAAACCCTCGGTCGTCGAGCCAAAGGGCAAGTGCCCTCCCCAACCTCCCCTAGCGGGGAGGGGGCGTCGGAAGGTTGCCAGATTTTTGAGGGGACCAAAAATATTTTTAAAATTAAATTAAATTGCTTAAATTAGCAGGTTGCGTACATTAGAAGACTTGAAGACTCTTTTATGGGATCGATTCACTCTCCCAAATTTCCTCGCCGTGGATTTGATTCGGCCGAGTCGAGCACTCCTTTACCTCCCGACATTGGGGAGGGGATGCCAGGAGGCTGCCAAAATTTACTCGAAAAAATGCTGGACTTAGCCAAATTTTTGTGAAGATTGAAAAATGCTTAAATGACCCTCATATAATTGATTAAAAAAAATGAAATTTTATGAATTTTTTTAATCAATTTAAAAATAAGGAAAATGATCTAGACTCAAATATGAACTCGATTTCTAAAATTGACTTGATATGTGATACATTGAAATTGAGCTTTCATTAGGATCTCACACTCAACGAGATAACAAAATTACAAGAGTCATTATAAAGCTTGAATGGTACTAATTACAGGAGCAAATCATGCACAAAGAGTAACTACCAAACAACTTGATTAGATTATCTTTGAAATTATGAATTATGGAAATGAAAACATCTCTTAAGTGTTACTTGATGTGAAATCCTGAAATATGATACTGCATATAAAGATGAATGTTTAAATGCTAGTACAATTGTTCCACTTCATACCTCAAAACTTTTCAATGCTATCTTAGAAGGATAAATGCCGAAGAAATGTTGTATTTGATACTGATGAGTAGGTTTGCACAAGATGAAAGAAGTGAAAAGGTTGATGTTGAATCAAATTGATAGGGCATAATTACAAGATTATCTGATATAAGTAACTTTGGTTGCAATGATAAAAAGAAAAAATATCTTGTATTTATATAAAAATATAGTCTTGGTGGTAGATAGTAGCATTGACAATAATCACAAAAGCAAAGATTACACACCATCAAACAAGTTTTAAATGCAAACATGATACTCAAGCATACTAGAATTCACATATGAGAATGAATAGGGAATTCGTAGTGCCCACAACAACTAGTTTTCAAGCAAGGACAAAGAGCTTGTATCAAATAAATTAGTCTATTTATGGGAAAGAATAGGAGAACTTGTAGCAAGCAAGATAATTCTCCTATGAATATTAGCACGATCTCTTAATGCCTATTGAACAAGCATTCCCTGTAAGCTATGTTGAGTGGGATAATAACGACAAAGGGATATCTTCTATGTGTTACAAATGAAACATAATTTAGAGTAACACCACTGGATCCACAACATGTGTGTAAGCAGACAGAAGGCGTTCGTAGACCCTTAAATAAAATCCCGGGTCATTTTCTAATGAAATCACTAGCAAAAAATGGATCATATTTAAATATTTTAAAATGCCCAATTATGTATTAAATATGATCCATTGAACTAAATAAATCCCTGCATGTGCTCCAGTCAATGTGTTAAAAGTATAAACATTAATGTCCGAGAATGATGCGCAGGGTCAAATGCTACAACCCTGCATGTGCTCCGACAAACCTATTAAAGTTACAAACACAAATATTCGAGAATGTTGTGCAGGGTCAAATGCTATAACCCACATGTGCTCCGATCGTTACATTTAAGTCCCAAATCTAACGATTCGAGAATGCTGCGCGGGCCAAATATTCAAGTTTCATCCTCCTCCTTGAAAGGATTGGAGTTGACACAACTTGAATTACAAAATTCCTCCAAAAATCCTACAAAAATACAAGTGACCTTAATGTCATCCCGATGATGGCCGCGTTGACATAAAATATTAACCGGAGGGGTCAAATCCCAAATCAAACAAAAGCCCAAGTTCTTAAAATGAAACATATCACCAAAAAACTTAAAACTAAAACACATCCACTCCTGCAACCATTTGTCGGGGGTGATAAATTTGAAATTAACCTCAGCTAACAAAGAGTGAATGTTGTGTCGGGTGTATCACTACGATTCATCCTCAAATAGTCTCTTGCAAGCAGGGACGTGGCACATTCCCTCTAATCGGGTGGTTTTGTCGCAAAATGGCACCATTATATTACGATCACGGCCAAAGCCCGTATGTTCCCTAACGGCGTCAAACCCTTAAGTTATGAATCATATGGTATATTCGATAGGCATAAAACCCTCTGTCAGTTAAGGTGGATTCAGATATGTCCCCTTAGACAAATATCAACCCAGGTCTACAAGGTATTCTTGGACGAAGCAACCCATGGCTGCCGACAAGGTGTCTTCTGTCAGGTTGGGTCGACTACCTCCTCTGACTAAGTAGACCAGGGAACATGACAGCCCAGGACGACGGAACCATGGGATCTTGATCGGGCTCGTCTTCATTCCCGATTCCACCAGCTCTAAGTTTATGGTGATAAACTTCAAATTCCAAACTTCAAAATTTAAATCCAAGACTCAAATCCTAAATTATTGCTATTATACGATGGATTTATAACCTATTCAATGTCTTTAACGACTAGCCTTAATCGAAAGTTCTCTCTCATTATCGGGAGGGGTAATTAACTATAGGGGCTTGCACCTATAGGAAACCAGAACTCAGATAAAAAAGTCCTCACAAAATGAGTGCGAAATTTCTAGGTAGTGTCTTAATCTAAAACCCAATATGCCTTTTGAAAATTCATCCGGAACTTAATCTCGTTAAAACTCTCTATCGTCATCGTCACACTTAAAAATAAAAGAAAAATAGATTGATGGCGCGGAGAGGTTGGGATCACACATTAAATGGAATTTTCGGAGCCCACAAAGGGACCGAAGTTACATATTTTAATTATTGCAAACCAACATATAATAAGAAGTTAAGCTTATGGAAGCCTTTTGTTGGTGTAACCATTCACCTTTTTCTTCTGTGCTGTTGATATATTTTCTAAATTCAGCATAGCTGGCCTAATGTAATTCTATTAAATCTATAAATCTTTAGATATAACTTTGTCTAGCATATTTCCATAATTAATTAAGATTTTGGTTTTGAAAATTTAAGGAATCTAGTATGAAGAAACCCTCCATGTTTTGGTAAAAATTCTTTTAGTTTGTTTGCTATTTTTTTAATGACTTGACTGATTTCTTGCAGCTGATGTGGTGGCTAGTTTTCAGACTACAAAAGCCCATCTCTTTATTGAATGCAAATATTGCCAAGCTTCAATTTGACATCTTTAATGAAATCGGTGTTCCAAATACTACTGTACATCTCTATGACCTTATCCCTGAAGTTTATGGACTTTTTCGTTTGGTTTAACCTTGTTCATATTTTAGGTAGCTGTTATTTACCTGGATCCTTTCAGAATAAACACAACCGATGTTGTGTTTGGGGTGTGGCCTTATCCAAAGAATTTGAAAATATCAACCGGGCTGAGCATTCTCAAGTCTTCTTTTGTGTCGTTGGTTCTACAGCAGTCTACCCTACACTTGACGACACCTTTGTTTGGAAGCTCATACTTTTTCCAGATTTTAGAATTTCCTGGAGGGATTACTATAGTACCGCCACAAGTTGCTTTCCTTCTGCAGAAAGAGCATATGCTTTTCAATTTTACATTGAATTTTCCAATATACCAAGTGCAAGACAAAGTTGATGAACTGAAGGACCAGATGAAGTTTGGTTTACATCTAAAATCTTATGAGGTTTGCTTAATTGATTTACTTGCCGCTTATTTACACTCAGTACGCTTTCCTGTATCAATTCAATAATGTTTGATAAGCTAGCCTAGCTTCTAGAATTCAATATTGGCGACAAAGTTAGTGTAGTTGCCTTTATCAACAGAAATTCACCTTTTTGAGCTTGAACTTTGCTGTGCAAAACTCTAGGATACTTATTTTTGTTTCTACAGTACTTATGTAAGGTAATTGTTCTCCATTAGTAAAACTACTTCATGTTACGAGGTTTATATGGAATAACTAAAACAGATCTGTTCTTGTTACTAGATACTAAAAATTCTTACATCTCTCAACTAAGATTTAAAATTCAGCGGCCAGAATTTTACCCCTATATTCAAGATTAAACTTGACCACTTTGTTGTGTCTATTCATGATCCATGCCTATCTATGTTTTTTTACTCCTATTTGCAAGGTAAAATTTTGACCACTTTGTTATACTTGCAGATTTTGTTTGTCAAATTGACAAATACAAAGGGTTCTACTGTGGCTCCGCCTACAGTTGTTGAGACATCCATTGTGCTTGCGGTTGGGAATAATCAGCCATCAGTGCCAAGGTTGAAGCAATTGGCTCAAACTATCAGAAATTCCTCCGCAGGAAATCTTGGCCTAAATCACAGTGTGTTTGGTAGAGTGAAGCAGATTCGTCTTTCCTCATTCCTTCAACGTTCTTTAAATGGTGGGGCTGGTTCTTCTTTGTCACCTAGTCCAGCTCCTCAACCTAGCGTAGATGCTCATCACCATCATCCTAACATGGGTGCTCATCGTCATCATCATTCCAATATTCACGACCATTGGCACCATTCTGATGTGCATTCTGTACCTGCACCTTCCCCAAAACCCTTATTTACTCATCTTGCTCCACCTCCATCTGGTTGTGATTTTGGATTTTCTAGAAACCACCAAAAAAAACGAGAGATTGTTCCTGTTGCAGCACCTGCAGCCACACATCTAATACCTGCTCCTCCACCAAATGAAGCTGCACCTTCACCTTCACCACATTTGCACCCAAAATCAGATCTGCCACATATCATTTTTTCTCGTGCAAAGCCTCCAAGTGAAAGTGTAAGCCATATCAAACCTCAGGATGGGGCTTCATCGATTTCGACTTCACCGTCTTCATGTGAGTATTTCCTTCTAAAATGTTGTTTTAATCAAGTATTTTATAGGAAATATAATAACTAATTTTTTGTTATAACAAAAAATGTTAATGTGTATCTTGTCCACCTGAAGAAGGAAAAAGAAGAAAAGATGGGGCCATTCTTTCCTACGCTAGAATTTGTAGATTAAATTAACCATTTGAAATGATCCATTAAGTTCCAGAAATTTAAATACATCAAGAAGTTATGGTCAGAACAAAAGCTTCCATTATGTGCGATTTATGTACTTTTCTGTTGGTTTGGTGTTGGGCAACTAAATTTTGGTAGCATGAAACAATGTGCTGGACACCCAAACAAAGTATATGTTTCATGAATTTATTTTAGATGATATTTATAGTATTTGAAAAACTTAGGACAATGCTAATATGTGACTTTGTAGATTCACATGTATATTAAAATATTCAGTGAAGCAATTAAATCGGCACCTGAGTACGTATATCTGCAAATGTGTTTGCCACAGATACAAGTGTGTTCAGATGAAACTTGATTAATGCTATGTATGGTGAAGAGAAGCTTGAGATCATCATAAGAATTTATATATGGAAAATGCTTTACTTTTCATTTAGATCCCTAAAATAAGTCCACAAAGTTTGTTGGATGGATGACACATGTCGTGTGTTTGTCACGTGTCCTCCATGTATGGTTTTGAAACTTCTGTTGGTTTCTATTTAAGACATTGTATCATTTCTTTTACATGATATTGGACAATAGCGGATACAAAAAAATTAATAAAGCAAATTAGCCTATTCAATTTCAAGTGATTTTAAATATATATCAAGAATCCATTTAATGAATAAAAAAAATGTGGCATTTAATATTATGAAAAGAGTAACTGACATTCAAAATTTTAAATTATGATAAACATATAAAAAATATTTATGGGTAAGTATGTTACTTCTAATTATACATCATTAAACAATCTTGAGAGGTTAGGCAAATTGGAAATCTTAGTTTGTTAGTGTATAAAATATTTTGAGAAATATATTGAAGAAAATGCTAAATGATAAAGGTGTATTTTTGGTTTGGAAATATATGTCCTATCTTGGTACTCAAGAGAGGCGTAGCTATAGGACCTCACACACATAATAGGATAATACTATTACTCAAGGTTGTGAAAATCTGACCAGACATAAAATAAAAAATGAGAGATTTAGGGTTTAATGGTTCGACCGGGGTCGAACTAGATGATGTAATAAGTATGAAAATTATTTAAATAAAATTTAAATGATTGAAATAATCATGTAATAATATAAAATTTTGATTAAAAAATAAATTAAATTCACACAGTAATAATATCTTATATAATTTTAAATTTAAACACATTCAATCTTTAAATTTAATTTAAATTTAACAAAAAGTTACCTTACATATAAATTTATAAATTTAATATAAATTATTATTAATTTATATTATATGTTTAGATATAATTTATACCTTACGTATAAAAAAAATAAATTCACACATTAATAATATCTTATATAATTTTAAATTTAAACACATTCAATCTTTAAATTTAATTTAAAATTAACAAAAAATTACCTTACATATAAAATTATAAATTTAATATAAATTATTATTAATTTTTATTATATGTTTAGATATAATTTATACCTATAAATTATATATTAACTTCATATTATAAATTTAAATTTATGAATTATCAAGGTTAGACCACTTACTATTAATAAATAAATAAATAAATAAATAAATAATTTTTATAGTACATAAATAATAAATGAAATATATAATTATTTAACATTATTAAGTAAAAAAATGTTATTTATATAAAAAAAATTATTTTAAAAATATATAGCGTATATTATAAACTTAAGAAGTAAGAACTTCAATTTATTTAGTACCACTTCACTTAAAGAACTTTCCCTTGGCATTGTTTACACTTTATATTGACTTTTGAGTTTAGATAGGGTAATAACTTACATGGAGTGATGGAGCTATGTGAAATTTTTAGTTGAAAAATTTTTATTTAAAAATTAAGAATTTCAAATTTAAATTAATTTATTAAATTACAAATATTATTTAATATTTTATTCTTAATATATTAATTTATTTTATTTAATTATCTAAATATTTTAGAAATTGAATAAGTCGATTCAAGGGAATCGAGACGGATTCATCGGTTCGCCGATTGAGCCAGCTGTTATAGCCGGTTCATCTCAGTTTGATACAAAATCAATTTTCAAGCTAAAATGGATCTGCCTTTAGACCAGTTCACGGTTGAACCGATCAATTCGGTTCGATTTTTAAAACTCTGCTATTATTAAGGTATATCTAGGTGAGTGATTTATGTTATGGAATTAGTTAGCGAGTCTTGTGCCTCAACTTTATTTGAGTAGATAGGTGTTAAGGCTTGCTTGTTGAGGATGAGTTGATTTTTTGGTAATGATAATTGTAGTTGCTTCTCCATTATAGTAATCAATGACTTCTATTTGGGATCATACTTGTCAGCGGTGAATGATGCAAAGTATCCCCTAGAGCCTTGATGTATAGCTCACGACTCATCTCGTTATTGATGTAGTAGCTGCAATGCAAGCAAAAAAACACAAGAATTAACTCCAAAGATGGAGAGAAAAATCGTCCCTAGTGGAGTCACCAAAGATCTTCGGGCTTCAAATGATGCCTCCAACACTGAAGTTGATTAATGTATTCTATAGGCTCGCGGGGATCAATGAAAGGCAGATTAAGTTTATGTCCCAGAGATTTCCCCTTCAAGGAATGTTGCTCTAAGCAGGGTTTATTTTAATTCTGGGGATTGAGTTTTCTCAAATGAGCAAATTCCTAATGTTAATTACATCCTCAGTGTGCTCGAGAACACTCTCGATTAAGGAATTAATGCTTGTGTTCAAATTTGATATATGAGTGGTTGATATTTGATGAGGTGAAAGTCAAAACGAGCGAGTGATCACGAAGTAAAGATTAACCTACCAAGTGGGTATGACACCCCGGTCAAGATCACATGGTTCCATCATTTCGGGTTCTTTGGTACCCTTAGTCTATTTAGTCAAGTGATGACCAAAGGATCTATGCTAGCAACCATGAGTTATCTCATCCAATGAGACCTCACAGACCAAGGGTGTAGACCTATTCTTAGGTTGATAGATGAGAATTATACTCCAGTGTTGTATGAGGGAGTAACCCATATTGAAGTTATAGTATTGCATGGTGATATATTGATGCGGACATCGGCACAAAGATCTGGCACATCTATCATAGGAGGCGTCGTAAATTGACGGCTCTAATTTAAATTGTTATTTAAAATTTATTTTATGAATTTTAGCTATTATTTTATGTTATTTCATGTTTTACCTCTAGGTTAGTTTATTTGAGTGTTATGGCCCAAGGGGCATTTTTGTATTTTTATTTTCTCATGTTATGGCCTATATATAGGGCCTTAAGCTATTGTAATAGGATGATTAATTGAAATGAAAAATTGTTTTTCACACTTGTGTTCTTATTGTGAGAGAGCGTTAGTGAGATTTCTATGAGAGGAATTGAAATCTTCACCAGCCGCAGGATGGGTCCGGGCTCGTGAATTGAAGTCCCTTGGAGAAGGGCAACGCAATACCCACCAGTCATTGGAAGAGTCCGTGGCTCGTGGTCGTTATCTTTTCCCCTAGTCTTTCTTTCCTACCCGCCACCATCCCCAATTGCTCCCAAGCCGCCGCCTCCCTTTCCTCCACCTCCCTCAAATTCGGTCACCACCAATTGTTGAGTTATCATCTACTAAGTCCCCCAAATCTCTACCGCCAATCTGCTCCCAAATCCCCCACCGGATTCCCAAGCCCCTCCCCACCATGCCGCCGGCCTTCCCCTTTTTCCTCACCATTAATGAGGAATAATGGCATAATAACATCCTCCCAAAATAACCCCTTGAGTTAGGAAAGAGAAGCCCCAAATTTTGAAATTCAGATTTTAAATTTCAAAATCTTTCCTAATTTGCCCCCGCCATATTTGGAAAGTTTTGAATCTCATTCAATTTAGTTTTAAATTGAATAGGATTTAATTATTTCCCCTGAGTCAATTTGAAATTCAAATTTTGAATTTCAAAACTTCCAAATTTTGGAAGTTCCTAATTAGGAAAATACTTAAATCCGCTTCATGATGAAATTCAAATTCAAATGGATTTCTTCATAAGCTTTTCTAAATCCTATGTGCTAATTTGGAAACTCCTCAATGGCTTCCACACTCCTCCCCTCTCTCTACATGCCACCGGCCTCACCATGCGTGGAGCCCCATTCAAGCCCATTAATTAAGGCATTGATTACAACTTAATTTGAATTCAAATTTCAAATTAATTTCCACCCAAAACCCCTCAAATCCTGAATTTAATTTCAAGATTAGCAATAAATCCCTCCTCCCTCTCTCTTGAACCGCTGGCCACCCTTTAAAATGGGTTTCCATTAATTAATTGCCCATTAAATCCCTCAACCTCATTTGAAATTTGAGCCTCATTCCAAATTGGTTTTTCCCTCCAAATCCCCTTAAACCTGAAATTAATTTCAGGTTTAGATTACAACCCAATTCATCTCTTGGTCTAACCTATTTTCCTCTCCCCAACAGCTACTCGCCGCCTCCCCATCTCCTTATTAATTGCTTGAGAAATCTGTCCAGAACTACAACTTGTTCCTTTGGCTAGATTTTCCAAGCCCCACCATTGCTGGCCGTGACTCTCAAAGTCCCAACCTCGGTTGTTTCTCTCCCAAATTTCCCTGTGCACCTACAACTCTCCACTTGAGTTCTAAACCCCAAACCCTTTATCTCCACTTCCATTCTCTCAAGAAGAAAACCTGAAGTTTCTCTTAGAATTTTTGGATCAAAATCTGAAACTGTTTCAGATTTTTGGGAAGCGGATTTAGAGCGTTTTTCATTCTACATCATATATGCCAAGATTTACAAGGCTACTTAGGCTCTATGACTGACGTTCTGAAAAGAAGGTATTATCTGCATATGGTGGAGACAACATCCAAGATGGGGTTTACAACTCAATTATGAGCGATTGAGAATACCCAAAAAATCTGAACACCTCCTCAATGTGATAGAGGAGATGAGATAGATACCAACATCTTCTCAATGTGATAGAGAAGATGTCCAAGGAGTGGAACCTTGAATATCTCCTCAATGTGGTAGATGAGACATTCAAGGAGTGAGACTTATGACTCAATTTGTGTGACTTAACCAGCCCGTACATATTCTTAATGTTATAAATGAGATGTCAAAATGGGACTTACAACTTGGTCGGGTGGCAACCAAGAAAGCCTTGATGTCTTCTCAGTGAGGTAGAGAAGATACCAAAGGAGTGATAGAGACCATAAGTGTCGCCTCAATGTGGTAGAGGAGGCACCAAAAGGGAGGAAGTGATGGGAAATGGTGAGACTTACAACTTGATAGTATGAGATTGAGCAAGCATGACATCTTTTTAATGTGGTAGAGAAGATGTCAAAAGTGGGACTTACATCTTGATTTCATGTGACCAAGATGACGCAAAGTATCTTCTCAATATGGTAGAGCATATAGTAGCTTGGACTTACTTCCTGTTTGGGTCTGGAATGTCAGTCGATTCATCTAGTCAAGCGTGATAGTGCAAGGTACATCTTTCTTGTGGAAAAGGAGATGGACACATTCTGTACTGACTAGATGAAGAGAGTGCCTACGTGTATGTGCAGTGAACATATGTCTAGGTTGTCCATGTAGATGAAAGGCATGACATGTTAGGCGTTAGAAAAAGGTTAGAGGCTGACTAGTGTAGAGTGTCCGTCGAACTTATAGACGAGGCGGGTCTTATATATTAAATTATCTTAGCCTACTAGTGAGTGTGATAACCTAGAATGCTACTCGCCTCTACAAACACTAACCCAAGTATTAGTGTGGGGGTGTCACCAAACTGATATTAGGTAATTAACCTAGTGTCAAGCAATTGAGATCATACATCAAAGAGTGTGGCTCCTAAGGGTGTAAACGAGTCGAGTCGAGTTAATTATCTACCTGATCGAGCTAAGCTTTTTTAGTTCTTTATGAGCTCAAGCTCGACTCGTTAAACAAATTTATAGGCTTGAACTCGGCTAGATTGTTAGAGTTCATTTGGAAAACTCGAGTTTAACTTTATTGTTAAGCTCGATTTTTTTAGCTTTAAATTAAAATTTTCAAAAATTTGAAGATTTTTTATTTTTAATATAGAATAAATTTAAAATGTTAAAATATATTATGTAATGCTAATTTAAATTAATTTTTAAATATATTTTAAGTTAATCAAGTGTCTCAACAAGCTTTCAATCCGAGCCAGGTTGAGCTCGAGCTAGAGCTCGTTTAATATATAAGCTTGAGTATACGCTCGAGCTCGAACTCAAAGCTCCATAAGCTTGACTCGTTAGCTCGTTAAAGAGTGGAGCTCGCTCGAGCCAGCTCGGCTCATGTATGCCCCTAGTGGTACCTAATTCTTATGTTTCTACTGTTCGCTGTCATAGGGTTTTTACAAGATAAATATGAGTAGGAAACAACATAATATGATAGTTTTATTTATATCACATACGAATTTGAAAGTACATGTAAAAAAAAAGGTACACGTAAACAAATGCCATGTAATATGTGAACAAATGCTAATTATGATTAATTGAAGGTTTGACTCAACACAAACAAATAATTGGATTTAATGTTAACAATGCAACTGTTTGCAAATTCTATCTCAAAGGTTAAGTTTGCACTTACTGCATCAATTATCTAATTAGCAGTATATTAAAATTCCATTGTGATGAAGAGCCATATTCCTAGTATAAATCTGATTGTGTTTACACAAAGTTTAATTTTGTGTTCAAATAAAATTAGATCTTAATTTTTTTAATATATAATTAAAAAAAAAGTCTAATTTCATAATTTGTTTAAGAAACATCTGATTTATTTAATATAATGAAAGAAGATTTTTTTTACAACTTTTCTAAACATTGGCAAACACTTATTTTATCCATATGTGATCATTGAAACTATATAAGATCCATACATGTGAGATATTACCAATGAAAGTGCTCCAAGATAATCGGTTATGGATTGTTGGCAGCAAACATAGACTCATGTGAACTAAATTTGAGTCAGAATTCATACCTTAAATGCAGAAAATTGTAGGAAATGGGACAGCCTGTAGTATGGTGAAGAGAAATGAAGCTCTGCAGACTCGTTCTTAATTTTTCACAATGGAAGAAGTGTCACTTGGCCTGGAAAGGAGGCAAGGACTTTATTGAGTTGAGTGAGTCAGGAGAATTGGGCTTTGGCAGATTTTGAACTCTATAGTTTTAATGGATTTTTCATGAGTGTAGGAAAACCTTGGCTAAGAGGTTGGCTGAAAAAGATTTGGCTTGTTGTAATCGGAAACATGGAAGAAGCCTAAGGGCTACCGGTCGTGATTAGGGTTGCAAACGAAACGAGTCGAGTCGAGCTCGAGTCAGGGAGTGTTCGAGTCGAGCTCAACTATCAAATACCGAGCTAGAGCTTGAGCTCAAACTCGAGTCAAGCTTAAAAATTGAGCTCGAGCTCAACTCGTTCCAACGTAAACAAGTTCGAGCCGCTCGTTGAGCCTTTGGCGTAGTCCGATTCACGACCTTCCAAGTTCCAACAGGCGGTCCTAAAAAATTTTTTCTTGGTATTTTACGACTGCAGTGGGAGGAATTTTTTGAGAGAGAGAGAGAGGGAGGGTATTGACTATTGAGTGTTAGCCTTTATTATCTGTAGATTGTAGCCTGCCAGAGAGAGAGAGAGAGAGAGAGAGAGAGAGAGAGAGAGAGAGCAACATTGAGTGTTAGCCTTTATTATTCATCTAACGAATGTTAGAGATTTGAGAATAATGTCAGGATTTTCGAACTGCGCGTGGAGCTGGCGGGAATTTCAAATACACGCCGGAATTTTCGAAATACGCCAGAATTTTTTTAAAAATATTTAAATTTAATAAGTTCGAGCCGAGTCTCGTCGAGCTCGTGGCTTGATAAGCTCAGCTAACGAGCTCATAAACGAGTCAAGCTCGAGCCGGCTCGGCTCACTGTTAGACCGGTCCACTGGACCGGTCCAGCTGGTCCAGGCGGGACCGGTTCACGGGCGTAAATCGCGAACAGGCGAATCTGGCGGAGAACGAGCGGCCCGTCCGCCCCCGTAGAGCCGTTTAGGAAGTTTTTTTAGCGTTTTGAGAGGGAAATTTGAACGTAGGGACTGTTTAGGGAATTCCTTTTGATTTGTATGCATTAAATAGTAGATTTTCCTAGGGTTTGAGGATCTTGAATTTGGCTGAAATTTGAGATCTCGTAGATTTAGGTTTCTTTGGGCTCTAGTTGCGTCTAGAGATTTGGGAGAGATCGATCCTCCTCTCGAATTGAGGATCAATTGTATCTTTGCTGTTTTCCTTGATTTTCTAGTGAAATACAAGCTTCTACTTGTGTTTTTCTCTACGTTTTCCCTGTTTCCTGCTGTTTGGCTGCTGTTGGCTGCTGTGGACAGCAGTTTACTGCTGAAATTTTACTGATTTTGGTGAGAAACACTTGGAAATCCAAGTGTTTCCTATGAAATTGGTATCAGAGCCGCGATTCTGGGCCACCGGCGGCTGAAATTCTGAAATTTCAGCAAGTTCCTCGTCTCCGGAAGAAGTTTTCTGTGGATTTGTTGGGAAGAAAGATGGCCGGAAAGAAGGTGGAAGTATTGGAAGGCGAGTTCGGACAACTAAAGACAGATCTGGAGGGAAAGTTCCTGGAAATCTCTACCAACAATGACAGGTTGGAAGGGAGGTTCGCGGCGATGGAAGAAATGATGAAGAAACTATTAGAAATGAAGACCCATCCGACGGCATCGGAAGTAAGAGAGACCACCGACGGCCATGTCGTAGGAGGAAATCCAAACCCGACCCGGGGGAGGAGGAATCCGGAGGTGGAGATCCTTGAGGGGGAAGACGATATGCCTCCTCTAGAACCGCTTTCTAGAGAGGAGATGAGTCGGGGGTACGATCGAAGAGGTGCTGATTTTGGCAGTAGAAGAGAGGAATTCCAGCGTCGAGGTGCTGAATTTCAGCGTCGAGGTGCGGAATTTGAAGGCAGGAGAGGGGAATATGAGGGAAGTGCATATTTTGGCAGTAGAAGAGAGGAATTCCAGCGTCGAGGTGCTGATTTTCAGCATCGAGGTGCGGAATTTGAAGGCAGGAGAGGGGAATATGAGGGAAGTGCATATTTTGGCGAAAGAAGAGAAGAGTATCAGCGTCGAGGTGCTGAATTTCAGCGTCGAGGTGCTGATTTTAAAAGGAGAAGAGGGGAATATGATGACGAATTCGGATACCAACGCCGGAGGGAAGACCGGGACACTTGGGGAGCACCTCATCTTCGAGAAATGGGAGGTTATGGAGAGTACCAGGGTAACGGAAGGGATCCGAAGGTGAGGAAGTTGAAGATGCCCATCTTTGAGGGCGAAGATGGCCATGGTTGGATCTATAAGGTGGAGCGTTACTTCGCTGTCAACGGGTTGACAGATGATGAGAAGCTAACGGCAGCAGGATTGTGTCTGGAAGGGAAGGCTCTGGCATGGTATCAGTGGCGAGACAGGAGGGAGCCTATCCGGAGCTGGAGAGAGTTTAAGGATTGTTTATTAGAGCATTTTCGAGCCGATGGGGGAGGAGACTTCTATGAACAATTCTTTGCTCTGACGCAGGAGGGGACTGTGGCCGATTATCGGGACATATTTGAGTACTTGGCTAGCAGATTGGATCACATTTCAGAGTCAGCCTTAGAAGGGAACTTCATGAAGGGGCTGAAACCTGATATCCGAACAGCAGTCAGGGTAATGGAGCCGAGGAACCTGGGAAAGGCAATGGAGCTGGCGCAGTTGGTAGAAGATCAGAAGAAGGCAGAAAGAGGGGCTCGAGGAAACAACTCAGGAGGCTCTAACAGGACGATGACCACTCTTCCAGCACCCAAGGGGCCTACATCAGGCAACAGTAATGAGACCACCCAGGAGAAGCCAGTAGGAGGAGGGAGTGGGGAAAATTTCAAGAGGTTGACAGAGGAGGAGGTGCAGGATAAGAGGACAAAGGGGTTGTGCTTCAGATGTGATGAGAAGTACATGCCAGGGCATAGGTGCAAGGACCGAACTCTTCATGTTCTCCTTGTCTGTGAAGACGAGGAAGACGAGGAGGGAGGTGGGAGCAGATCTGAAGAGGAGGAGAAGCTGCACCTGGATGTGGCAGAAGTCTCTCTCAACTCTGTAGTGGGATTCACCCCGAGTCACACTATGAAAGTGAAAGGAGAGATAGCTGACCGTGAGGTGGTTGTGTTGATTGACAGTGGGGCAACCCATAATTTTATTTCCAACCAGATAGTGGAGTCATTGGGGATGGAGTTAGTGGATACCGGAGGCTATGGAGTGATGATGGGCACGGGGAAGGTGGAGATGGGTAGAGGAGTCTGTCGAGGAGTAGTACTGAAGATTCAAGGGATCCATGTAAAGGAAGACTTCCTTCCCTTGGAATTGGGGAGTACGGATGTCATCCTGGGGATGAAATGGTTGCAGACCTTGGGAGAAACCAAGGACAATTGGGGAGCACTCACGATGGAATTAATGGTGGATGGGAGAAAGATGGTTATAAGGCGAGATGCAGGGCTATCCAAAGCCACGAAATCACTTAAGACCATGGTTAGGGACATACAAGAGGTGGGGGAAGATTATTTGGTGGGACTACACAAGCTGGATGGGATCAGGATGGAGGAGGAAGGGGATGTTTCTCTTTCCATGCAGCCCTTGGTTCAGCAATATAGTGAGGATTTTCAGTCACCTCAAGGATGGCCACCTCCGCGGGAACACGAGCATATTTCCACCTTGAGGACAAGGTGGATCTTTGGGAGGGGAGTATTGTTAGACCGGTCCACTGGACCGGTCCAGCCGGTCCAGGCGGGACCGGTTCACGGGCGTAAATCGCGAACAGGCGAATCTGGCGGAGAACGAGCGGCCCGTCCGCCCCCGTAGAGCCGTTTAGGAAGTTCTTTTGAGCGTTTTGAGAGGGAAATTTGAACGTAGGGACTGTTTAGGGAATTCCTTTTGATTTGTATGCATTAAATAGTAGATTTTCCTAGGGTTTGAGGATCTTGAATTTGGCTGAAATTTGAGATCTCGTAGATTTAGGTTTCTTTTTAATGAATATTGACTATAGTGACCTTAGCACCCTAGATGAAAATAAAGATTTATATTTTTATCGGCGTATTAGTAAAACTGAAGTTAGAGAGGCTTTAAAGAAAATGAAGGGTGGAAAAGCTGTTGGACCTGATAATATTCCAATAGAGGTGTGGAAATGCTTAGGAGATGAAGGAATTTCATGGCTTACTAAACTTTTTAATACTATTTTGAAGACTAAGAAGATGCCAGATGAGTGGAGAATGAGTGTGTTAATTCCTATTTTTAAGAATAAAGGTGATGTACAAGATTGTGCGAATTATAGAGGTATTAAGTTAATGTGTCATACTTTAAAACTATGGGAGCGAGTTTTGGAGCATAGGTTGCGGCGTGATACTAATGTTTCTCAAAATCATTTTGGATTCATGCCGGGTAGGTCGACTATGGAAGCCATACATTTATTAAGAGGTTTGATGGAGAAATATAGAGAAAATAAGGAGGATCTACATATGATATTTATTGATTTAGAAAAAGCATATGATAAAGTTCCAAGAGAAGTGCTATGGAGAGTTCTTGAAAAGAAAGGAGTCAATAATGTTTATATTCAAATCATTAAAGATATGTATGCAGGAGCTATTACTTGTGTTCAAACACAAGGTGGATTGACCAAGTATTTCCCTATTTCGGTTGGGTTATATCAAGGATCAGCCTTAAGCCCATATCTTTTTGCTTTAGTCATGGATGTTCTCACTAGACATTTGCAAGAGGATGTACCTTGGTGTATGCTTTTTGCTGATGATATTCTTCTTGTTGACAAGACTAGAGAGGGAGTTGAAGGTAAACTTGAATTATGGAGGTCAACCTTAGAGTCTTAAGATTTTCGCTTGAGTAGATCTAAAACAGAATATATGGAGTGTAATTTTAGTAGTAATAGACCTAATGAGGGGATTGTGACTTTGGGCGATCAAGTCATTAATAAGAGTACACGTTTTAGATATCTTGGATCTATTGTTCAGAGTGATGGTGAAATAGATGGGGATATTATCAGCAGAATTCAAGTTGGATGGTTGAAGTGGAGGAATGCATCGGGCTTGTTATGTGATAGAAATGTACCCCTCAAACTTAAGGGAAAATTCTATAAGATGGTAGTGAGGCCTGCAATGCTTTATGGTGCCGAATGTTGGCCTTTAAAAGAGAAGCATAATACTAAGTTAAGTGTGGCAGAGATGAGGATGCTCAGGTGGATGAGTGGCTTTACCCTTAGAGATAGGATACGAAATGAGCACATACGTAAAAAGGTTGGAGTAGCTCCAGTAGAAGATAAGATTAGAGAAAGTCGCCTTAGATGGTTTGGTCACATAAAACGGCGGCCTTGCGATGACCCGGTTAGGAGAGTAGAGGTATTAGATTTGACTTATGTTAAGAAAGGTAGGGGTAGACCTAAAAAACTTGCTTAGAAAATATTAGGAATGTCCTTTCTTTATTAGATTTAAACGAGAATTTGACTTTTAATAGGATACAATGGAGAAAAAGGATTCATGTAGCCGACCCCACGTAGTGGGATAAAGGCTTGATGTTGTTGTTGTAGATTTAGGTTTCTTTGGGCTCTAGCTGCGTCTAGAGATTTGGGAGAGATCGATCCTCCTCTCGAATTGAGGATCAATTGTATCTTTGCTGTTTTCCTTGATTTTCTAGTGAAATACAAGCTTCTACTTGTGTTTTTCTCTACGTTTTCCCTGTTTCCTGCTGTTTGGCTGCTGTTTGTAGGTGATATGAGAGTACAGTGGGTGTTAGGAGACAATGCCAGAGAAGCGGTGGAGATTTTTTTTAGTTTCAGCCGAAAAGAGCTGGAACAACTATTTAATACTTGGATGGTTTTGTGTGGCAATTTAGAAATTCAAATAGATTAAAGGCTGATCTGTCTTATCAATTTTGTTAAATTTAATTTTAATCATATATAATAATAATAATAATAATTTCATCAAAAGTCCCAAATCAATTGTCACCTAAAAAAATCGAATTGTGAGACACTTGATTGAATCAACAATTGTCGTTCGAATGGATTGCATCAAAATTATAACTATAAGGGAATTTGCAAATCATGACGTGACACATGGTTGACGACCATGATTGTAGCGAGACACAAATGGCCGAGTGACGATCGCGATTAAGACAAGATGCATATGATCGTGATCGAGATAAGACACACATGATCAAGCGACGATCTTAATCGCCGTGAGATGCCATCATCAAGACCGTGGCTAGACACGAATGATCAAGTGAAACAAAATGATGTGGAAGACTAGAAAGTGAGCTAAATCGAGAAGCCCGAGTTTGAATCGTCGATTGTGCAGGCACTATGACGGTAGAATGGGGAGACTCGAAGTCAACCAAGGTGTGTGAGCAATGTTGAGCTCGAGCACAATGAAAGCGAGGTCAACAAGCTCCTCGAGGGTCCTTGGATTGGATTGCTGGAAGGTGTTAAGTGGCCTTGAAGCACTCAGGCAATTCTCTTTAGGGATCTTGTTTGCTTCGTCATCTTATTTTGGTTGTTGTATACACATGATTGATTTTTACAGATGCGATGACGATAATTACTGCTATATATAGGGGTGTCAATTTTTGACACGACACGAAACACGACCCGAACCCGACCCGAAAAAATCCGGGTTCGGGTCAACCCAAACCCGAAACGGGTCGGGTTCGGGTTCATGAAATCAACCCGTTTTAAAAATCGGGTCGGGTTCGGGTTGACCCGCCAACCCGAAATTGACCCGAAAGTGACACGAAAGTGACACGAAAAATCATTTTTGACCCGGAAACCCGAGATTGACCCGTTTTGACCCGATTTTGACCCGAAAACCCGAGATTGACCCGATTTTTTACCCGAAAATTAGCAATTTTGGGTCAATCCCGGGTCATTCGTGTCGGGTCGGGTTGACCCGGACCCGAATCGGGTCGGGTTCGGGTCCAGAAACCTGACCCGTTTTTAAAAACGGGTCGGGTTTGGGTTGACCCGAACAGTGCCGGGTCAGTTCCGAGTTCGACCCAAACCCGACCCGTTGACCCGAATTGACACCCCTAGCTATATAGAAGATACCAGAAAAGAATGCATCATCCTACTTTTATATGTTGATTGATGACAGGCTGATTGCTTGGCTCGATATCAAGAAAATCAGCATCTTTAATGATTGTTTTTATTGGAATTTGACATAAAAGACTAAAGGGAATCCCGAAAGATTCTCAAAATGAGAATTCGTCAAGATAAATCTATATGCATTTTGAAACTTTAACAAATTTAATAACTTGAAATGATGTTGTATTGATTCAATATGATGAAAGCAAAGGTTGTAAGCACTTTGCTTGCAAGTTACTTCAATCTCTCAAAAAAATAATTACCAAAGACAATAAAGAGAAAGTCTATATTACCACAGAATAATTAATAAAAACATTAGCAACTGGTTTTTCAAAGTGTATGTAATGATTTGCAGAAGACCAGTTATCACATATATAGCGGGAGTTAGAGTTATCAGTCAATATCTAACATATCTAGAAAATGAATTCTACGAGGCTATAGAGTGAATAGTTTGCTACATGAAAGATATGATTAATCACTCATTGAAACTGCAGAGATATGTTGATGTAGATTTGGTGGGAGATCTAAGGATAGACAATATACATATATTGTAAATCAATAAATGGCAAATCTAGAAAAGAAATTCTTAGGCTATAAAGTGAATTATGTGCTACATGAAAGATACAACTAATCACTCATTGAAGATTAAAACAGCTAATATGAAATTGCAATGATATGTTGATGCATATTTGGGAGGAGACATATACACACAGAGTTGTAACGTGAGATGCATCTACACCTTAGGTGATATTGCGATCAATTGGGTGTCACAACTGTAAATAATAATTGCATCATCAATAACAAAAGCTTAATTGTCACCAAAGCCAACAAGAAGATCTGATTGAAAGGCATTTCTTGGAAGAATTGTACTAATCGTAAGAAGACGTCACTCTTTTGTGATTGTCAACTTTCTAATCACTTGGAAAAGAATTCTATCTTCCACGACTGAACAAAACACATAGAACTCTAGTACTATCATATATATAGTTTGTATGAGTTGATGCCTAACAAATCGTCAAAATTGAAGGAGCTGCATATCCCGTCTATATGCACAAAAGTGGTACTTGTTAAAAAAATTAGATTTTAAAATTGCTTCAATTAACCAATGTGAATGATGATATGAAGTTGCCGCACAGACAAATGTTAATACTTCGGCTACTGAGCAAGTACATAAAAAATTCTATCTTAAGTGAGAGATTATTGAGATAACTTACTTTACTTAACCCCTATAAGTCTTGCCTAGCATAGTCAACCTGACCTTGTGAGTTTATAACCGACGACGCTTTACCTAACCTCTATAGTTAGGTTATTTATAACCACTTGCGTAACTTTTATAAGCTTGCTACCTAACACCTCTAAGCATTTTGTAAGAAGAGGGGTGCCAATTGAAAAGGGGAGGGAGGAGTTCTTCAAGTGCCTAGATAGATCTTATTGTTCTTCGAGAAGGTTTTGTTAGTTTCATTCATGAAAAAGTGGAGCTTTCATTTGGACTCTTGCAACAACGAAGGGGAGATTGCTCAACTATATGCTAGTCTAATGAAGCGTAGGATATCTGAAATAAAATAACAATGCACATCTTGAGGGAGACTAAGGTTAAGGTCATACCTATTTCGAAAAAATCAACTTGAATTCATTACAAATAATTTTCGGGAGTTGAGCCCCAGATCACACCAAACATTTTTGTCATGGTAACCTGTTTAAGGGTTCAAGCTGCACAGCACATACGAATCTTTTATTTTGGGATTGAATTCTAATTCATTATATCAGCATAAATGGATGTTAAGAACTCCGAAAATGTTGGCATTTATCTTGAGAAGCTTTCCCAATTCCTGTCAATGGTGGCCTGGCATGTTTCCAGTGTGTGGAAAAGATTGAACTTTTTGAGGGAAAATAATCTCCCCAACTCCCTTGTAAATTTAGCTTTTGATATAACATTTTCTAATACCTCTAAACCAACAACAAAATAGCGTAAAACTCTAATCTAGGGCATGTCTGGGACTGATTTTTTTCCTGTTGTACTTTGCCAAATATAATCGAGAGGTGGTTTGGGGTTTCCTGATCGTGCTCCGTTCTCGACAATTTCACGTCCTGCAGTTGCTTCTCACGTCCGAAGGAAGCCTCCTGTGGTTTTCCTGCTTCCCGCTGTTCGTAGCTATGATAAATACATTAATGCCCTTGCTAGCTGCGAACTGCCCCGTTTTCTTCTTCATCCTCGCCAAGTTCCCCTCCACTCTACTCCTTTTGTCTCATCTCACTACACTCAGGATTCGCTCAAAGTTTTTCGTATTTTTCTAAATCGTAGCTTCGACAAATCCCGCCTTCGCCTCCTTCACTCTTGACTGATCTGAAGTCACAACTCTCGCCGTTCTTTTGTTCAATCGGAACCAAGGGCGACTATACGAGCTTGCTTGCAGCAAATGTAAGATTTCTTCCTTTCTTTAGATGTCAAATAACAAGCCCTATCCAGCCGTCTCCACCACCCTCAATAGTGTTCCTGCTTGGCTAGACGGGAGTTCGCTCATTGTGAAAGTACCCATCCTTCTTCCTTTCGAGTGGAATTTTCGGGGAAAAAAGGGTTTTGTTCAGCTATCAGATTCCATGAATTAACTTTTGATTTCAATTTTATGGTAAACTCTCATACTCTCCCTTTTATCTATTCTATTATGTCCATAAGAGGAACAGAGAGCAACCAGCTTCAGTTTCAAATTTGTTTCTTCTGAAATTTGAAGAGATAATCTCTTGCATTCATCACTTGCTACCTACAAAGATTTAAGAAACATTTTATTTTGCATATTTAACTTATTATTGCTGAGAAAGAGTAGCTGAAGTTTGTGTATAGTTCAATAACCTTATGTTTTGTGGAAATGACAATTTTTAATATTTTCTATTATTTCGCTGCTACCGTTCTTCTGTAAAACATCTTCATTGAATGCAATATTCAGCTTGCTCATGCGCAATGCTGCAAAGAAAAATGACAATGCAATAGTTGATTTGACGCCTTTTTTAATGTGTTGTAAAATTTATTTCATAATTTATATTTTGAGTTTATCTAGACAGACACACGGGATAATTACTCTTGAAAATATATAGAAATATGAACATACAAATTGAAACATCATCCATTATCTAGATAATACTTTTTAGAATGAGTGCATTTTTTTTCTCTAGTTCTATCAAAACATAATACAAAATAAATAGTTATATTTTTTTCCAATCATCTGATATTTATGTATAATTAGCTTAAGTTTTGTTGAGGTAAATGATAATAACTATCATTAAACTGTGAATTTAGATTTATGAGAATTTTCTTAATAGGATAAAAAACCTTAGGCAAATATATTATGATAGTAACAAAACCTGGTTATTGTTGCATGAAATTAATGCTTATGAATAAACTTACAGTTTGCACTTCGTTTAAGACCAGTAAAATCAATTTAAGTTTTAATTTTTTTGCAGTACATAGAAAAATATGATGTCTCTTATTTTTTAAATTATTAATAACAACTATGAATTATATTGATCTGCATATTGCCTCTTATAATTTATAAATTTATAATACTGCAATTAACAAATACAATGGGTAACCAAAGGATGGCAGACCATCCGTAACATGGGAGAAAGATGTGAAGATTATATTCTGTGATTTATGTCTGAGAGAGATTGAACTTGAAATCGTTTGACTACACGCTTCAATAAAGATGATTTGATGAATTTAATTAAAAATTTTTATGAGAAAACTGATAGAGAGTATAATAAAGTTTAGTTAAAAAATAAATGATATCAATTAAAAAAGATTAAAAATTATGAAAAAAATTGAAGCGTGAGTACACTTGATTGGGTTGAGATCCTGGAGAAAAATCATTGATCCCCCTTATGAATGGTGGAAAGAAAAATTATAGGTAAATATTAATTTTATATATTTCATATATTTGTCTAATTCAATAATCATATTATATCTCTTAATTTTACAAACTGAATTTTTTTTTCTAGGTTGTGCTAAATGCAAGAAAATTTAGATATTGTTGCATTGATCCCGAGCTTGAAGATAAACTTGATCAGATGTTCATAGGTATTTTTGTTATCAGAAATCATACTTGGTCTCCGAACAAAGGACTTCACCATGAAAATATTACTAAAGGTCCTGAATACATTGATATAAGTATTGAGTCTTTTGAATATCCTTCACAAAATCTCGATAACATTAGTAACTGTAGACAATTAAAATATTATTTATCAGCAACTTCATCCGGTAAACGGGAAAAAACCTTTGGTTTTACATTCCTACTGATTTGACTTTGATGCATTAGTGTCCGAGCTAATGTTTGTGCATGAATTGACTTGTTGAATAGTTTGAGTTTTTAGTAATATAAAGCCAAATATTTTTTTTCTTCTACTGGTTGAAGTTATTGAGGAAGGACATTTCAATTGGCTACAGTCTCTAATGTTATCAAGATTTTGTGAAGGATCTTCAAAAGACTCAATACTTATATCAATGTGTTCAGAATCTTTAGTAACATTTTTATGGTGAAGTTCTTAGTTCGGAGTCCAAGCATGTTCTCCGGTAGCAACAACACCTAATAATATATGATCAAGCTTATCTTCAAGTTCGGGATCAATGCCACAATATCAAAATTTTCTTACATTTGACATAAACTAGAAAGAAAAATTCAGTTTATATAATTAAGAGACATAATATGAGGATTGAATTTGACAAATGTATGAAATGTATAAAATTAACATTTAACTCTAATTTTTCTTTCCACCATTCATCTGGGGCATCAATGGTTTTCTCCTAAAATCTCAACCCAATCGAGTGGACCCACGCTTCAATTCTTTCCATAATTTTCAATCTTTTTTTAACTGATCATATTTATTTTTTAACTGAACTTTATCATACTCTCTTCCAGTTTTTTTATAAAAATTCTCAATTAAATTCATCCAACTCTCTTTATTGAAGTGTATAGTTGGTCGATTGTCAAGTTCAATCTCACTTAGACATGAATCACAAAATATAATCTTCACATCTTTCTCAAATGTTGCGGATGGTCTGTCATCCTTTGGTTTACCCATTGAATTTCTTAATTATCGTATTATAAATTTACAAATTATAAGAGGCAATATGCATAACAATATAATTCATGATTGTTGCTAGTAATTTGAAATAAGAGATATCATGCTTTTTTTATATACTGCAAAAAATTAAATATAATTGATTTTGTTTGTCTTAAGCAAAGTGCAAATTGTAAGCTTTATTCATAAGCATAAATGTCATGCAATAATAATCAGATTTTGTTACTGTCATAATATACTTGGTTGAGGTTTTATCATGTTAAGAAAATTTTCATATATCTAAATTCCCAATTTAATGATAATTGTGATCATTTACCTCAACAAAACTTAAGTTAATTATACATAAATACCAAATGATTGGAAAAAATATCACTGTATCTTTTTTATTATGTTTTGACAGAACTGGAAAAAAATGCACTCATTTTAAAAATTATTATCTGAATAAGGGATGATGTTTCAATTTGTCAATTCATATTTCTTTATGTTTTCAAGAGTAGTTGTCTCGTTTGTGTCTGCCTAAATAAATTTTACAACACATTAAAAAGAACTTCAAATCAACTATTGCATTATCTTTTTTCTTTGCAGCATTGCGAATGAGCAAGTTGAATATTACATTCAACAACAACAACAACATCAAGCCTTTATCCCACTACGTGGGATAAAGATATTTTACAAGAGAATGACTAACAGTTAAATAATAGGAAATATAAGAAATTGACATTTCCACAAAACATATGATTATTGAACTGTACACAAGCTTCAGTTATTCTTTCTCATCAATAATAAGTTAAACATGCAAAATAAAATGTTTCTTAAATATTTTTAGGTAGCAAGTAATGTATGCAAGATATTACATCTTCAAATTTCAGAAGCAAATTTGAAACTGAAGCTGATTGCTCTCTGTCCCACCTATGAACATAATAGGATAAATAAAAGGGAGAGTATGAGAGTTTAACATGAGGGGAAATTGGCGAGAGTATGAACGTTGTGAGATGAGGCAAGAGCGGAGGAGTGGAGGGGAAATTGGAGAGGATGAAGAAGAAAATGGGGCAGTTCATAACTAGCAAGGGCATTAACGTATTTATCATTAGCTATGAACAACGGGAAGCGGCGAACTGTGGGAGGCTTCCTACGGACGTGAGAAGCAATCGCAGTATGTGAAATTGTCGAGAACGGAGCACAATCAAGAAACCCCAAACCACCTCTCAGTTACGTTTGGTAAAGTACAGCAGGGGAAAATCCGTCCCAAACGCGCCCTTAGTCTTAATTCATGAATATTCAATGGAAGTTGAATGTTTTCTTCCCCCATATTGGAGTATATTTGTTGACCACCAAGTACTACCAAGTACTATCCACTAGAGTAATCCGATAGTATTTTTTATTAACTTTTCTGATATCTGTCTATCATACATAATCTAATATTTTATTAAAATATAAAAAATATTCATACATATTATATATAAAATTTATAGAATACAGTTGATATATAAAATATCTTAAGTCCCAAATTAATCATACATGCTAAACTATTTGCTTCATTCTGATTTGTTATCTTTTATTAGTGCGAATTTTTTATTTTTAATAAATTATGTATTTGTTGTTGATGATTTTTTAGTCTAAAAGTACAATGGTACATATTGCTTGGTTATTACAATTTCATTTATAACAGTTTTCTTACTGCTTCTTAAAGCACTTTTTTATAAAAAAATATATATATTTTTTAAATTTTTTACTAGAAAGTTGCTTTAAAAAAACAATCTGCCCCAAATAGAGCTCAAGGCCTTGTTTGGGACGGCTTTTCTACTGCTTCTCAAAGTAGCATTTTAGTAAAAAATTAAAATTTTTATATTAAAAAGCTGCTTTAAAAAGTATCTACCACAAAGAGGAACGTATCATTTGTAAGAGTCCTTCGGATTCTGGTACTAATACTGATAGCCGATTGTTAATCAAATGCCGGTTCGGATAGAGCTCATTAGAACATATTAGTTACCATTCACATTCTCTTCAATCACATAAATATTTAATCAATTAACTATCTGACTGCATGAGCATTATGAACGCTGCTTTTCTTTTTCTATGGTGCCGTTGGAGTTGTATTCCTCAGTCTGATTACATTTTGATATTTTCCTGTGCAGCATTTGCCGTTGGGCTAACAAAAACCCATTGGATTTTTGCACTACTCGTACATCTAATGGTGCCCTTATAGATACTGGAGGAAAATTTTGTTTTCTGGATTCAGACCTCACCTAAGGAAGATGAGCTCATCGGTCTGCAACGCTGATGTGTTAAGACACAGAAGTTTGCGTTTGAATGCCACACAAGCAATGAAATGCCCTTTTCTCAGCCTGTAATTCTAATAGATGTAATGTATAGAAGGATAAATATGTTGTTAACAAAATATATTTCATGGTCGAAGCCACACTGGTGGCAGGCCCTTGTCAAATCTTGTAGCACCGCCTTGCTTTCCATGTACCGTTATGCAAATACCAAGAGAAAAGAAGTATATTTTTTTGTTTAATAGAAGTAAAAGGAAAATGTGATCGTTACAATCTTTTTTGCAATTAATCAGTATTGTCAAATGATACCATTTGATTTAGGCTTCGTTTGGGACAATATTTTTATTGCTTCTTAAAGCAATTTTTTAGTAGAAAATTAAAAATTTTGAACTAAAAAGCTGCTTTGAGATGTAGTAAGAAAGCTGTCCCAAACAAAACCTCGGTCTTCGTTTGGGATGACTTTCTGACTGCTTCTTAAAGCAGCTTTGAAGTACAAAAATTTTTGTACTAAAAAATCACTTTAAAAAGTAGTAAAAAAATCGTCTCAAACGAAGCCTTATACAACAGACCTTGTATTGAATTATGTTTCTTGTTTGCCAGGTTTTTTTAATTGGGTTGAGTTTGATGTCAGGATGACTTTCAAAATTGTAGATTTTGGTGTATCTGATTTTTTGTGATGATGAGGTTCTCAAAGATTTGAGAGATCATTATATCGTTATGAGAGACAAAAAAAGATTGCATCCATTGAAGGGAAAAATTTAACTATTATTTAGTTATTTTTTCTCATACTTAACTATTTTGGGTGATTTTTTTTCCTGCATTGTCATCTATGTAACCACTTCGATCGTTAGCTTAAATTTGACTGTTTCCCGTCTGCCTTCTCTAATTTGCCTGATTAAGTTTGGGGAGTGAATGAGTCAAATCAGCTCAAGTCATCATTAGCTAAAGCTTAGCTTGATTAATTGATGGAGTTCAGGCTCAATTTTTGTTTTAGACTTTATTTAGGATAATTTTTTTAATTACTTACTAAATTAATTTTCATCTATAAATTTTTTTTATTCTAAAAATTTATTTTAAGAAACAATAAAAAAGTCATTCCAAATAAAACTTTTGTTGCGGACTAGAATATACGCGGCGATAGAGTTAAAAATTTTCTGTCTCAGCGTTGTACGAATATCTAGCATACAAACAGAGGAAAAATAGCAACACTAGAATTTTTACGTGGAAAAGCCTGAAAGGGGAAAAACCACGGAGCCACGTCCAGTTGAAAGAGTTCAACTAGTGTTTGCTTGAAATAATAGAGGCTGACTCGTCCTTAAAATTTAGGACGATCAGATTAAAATGAATCTTTTTAGGATTGAAAGTCAGTTACAACGTCGAGCAGAGTTCCGGCGTCACATGGAGATTAGGCGGAATGTTGGCGTCCTTCGGAAGTAGAGTAGAATTCCGGCGTCGTTCCGAAGTTGAGCAGAATTTTGACGTCGTTTGGAAGTCTGGTAGAATTATGGCGTTGGGCAGAATTCTGGTGTCACTTGGGAAAAATTCTGACGTCACTCAGGCGTCCGACATAATTCCAGCATCACTCCGACGTTAGGCAGAACTCCAGCTGTGGTCGAGGATGAGTTATTCCCTCCTATCCTTCTCTTCTCTCTTCTCTTCTTCTTCTCTTCTTCTTTCTTCGGTCCCCTCTCAAGAGAAATGAGGGATCTATTTATAGATTTTCTGGAGTAAATAAGGGATCAGGGGCAAATATATAGTGGTTCAGATGGACGGTCGATATTGAATCCTTCGATCATGGACCGTTTATCAGACATTTGAAGGTCTTAATGACTTCGGAATTTGTGATCTTTGGCTCGTTGGATTCGTCTCGTCGAGCCGCTCGATTTGACTATAAGCTCGTCAAATTTGGAAACCGTTTGGTAACTTAAATTGTGGTACGAAGTTTTCAACAGCGCTTCGGGTCCTTGATTTGGACTCATTTCGGCTTCGATTGAGTCGAATTTGGTGTCGTTGGGTTCGTATTTTTGAAACGCTCAGTTTGACTGTAAGTTTACTGAAATCAGAGTTCAGGTGATCCAATATTTAATTTTTGAAACTTCCGGATTGATTTTGCCTTGAGATTCGTGCCCGATCAAGATAATTTTTTGATGACATAGCAACTTTAATTTTATAATTTTGAGTCGGCTTAAGAGTTGGCTCATTTTTAATAGAATAGAAAATAATTCTTAGTTAAATAATTATTATAATAAGATAAAAAAGAATTAAAATTTTAATAAATGATATTAAAAAAATTATTTTACATAAGAAAGAAAATTATGATATTTAAAAATTCTTAATAATTTTATGTTAAATTGATTGACTTTTTATATGTTTAAATATATTTAATATTAAACTAACTCACAAACTTACGAGTGACTCAAAAGTCGAGCTCCAGTGGACTCAATGACACCCCCAAATCCCTAAATCGTCTTCGCCTTTACCTTCTTCCTCTGGCCGTCGGAATAGAAAAAGGTATCCTTTGGTGCCGGAACTGTTGGTTTTGTGGTGCTTGATGGAGGCAGTCGTGATCCATTACGTCGACTGTTTTCCAGTTCTTCTAATCCCTATTTTGTAATTCCTTCTCCTCAAATCTCTTGGAAATCTAAAAGGCTTACGATCTCTGGAGTATCCACGTAATCACATTCAAGGTATACTTTAAGTTTTTCCTTTGATGCATTGAATTGCTCTTTATAGATTTGATAGTTGATATTTTGAATGTCCGTGCATGATAAGTAGGTTTGGTTCACTCTTCATTAATAATTCTCATTTTTCTAACTAATGTTTATTTACTGTAACTAGCTGTTTTTGAAAAAAAAAAACACCTGGTGATTACTGAATGCGCCTGCTTTCTTTTTATTTGCTGGTTGACTAATAGCTTGAGATTGTTCATTAGAGGGAAGGAGAGAAGGAAGATTGGCCAATCGCCTTCAGTAACTCATGAGCATAAACATGAAAGTATACTGAATTGTTGGACCTCAATTCCAACATGAGTTTCTTGATATCGTTTTTGGGCAGTGTTGTCTACATTTTTTTTTCTCTCTTGTATTTGGTTAAATTCTACAATTATATATATTCTTTTTGTTTGTGACAGCAAACTCCATCAGCTTGATGTCTCTTCATGACAACAATGAAAAAAATCAAGTTTTATAAATTGCAGGTGTCCAATTTTGCTGTCCTTATTTGGTTGCTCAAGATTCTTGAACCTTCAACTACATCAACTATCATGTTTTAAGATTTTAGCTAAGAAATTATAGCATTTTTGTTCCACCGACTTTTAGGAGTATAATATTTCTCATGTTTACACACTTTACTATTAGTATTTTCTCACCCTATCAAACAATCAAAGTGATATGTGGATCCAAGAATACTATAGCATTTTGGCGAGGTAAATGGGACAAGTTGTTTCAATACCGCTCTTTCTCAACAGATCCAAATGTTTGGCAAAAGCAAAATGAGGAGTTACTTATTGTCAAATTTATCTTTGGTCTGTACCTTTCCCCATAAGGCGTGCTATTTTAGTTAATGTACGACTTCTCATTGTTTAGTGCTGTGACTGTTTTCTCATTGATTCTTCCCATTATTGAGCTCTCCATTCTTCACACTTTGGTTGTCTTATAGGTGGGAGGGGACATCATTGTTTGTGGTGGCATGACTAATTGTGGTTGTAGTCAAAATCTTGTTTGCTAAAATTTAGCTAATGAAAAGATTTTAACTTGTTCGCTGCAATTAAGCAATCACTGAAAATGCAATTGCCATTATCATTTCATCCATGTTTTTCAAAGATTTTGAAATAATCTTATTGTATCTGCTCACCTGTTTTGCACCGTAATGCTTAGTTTATATGATTATATTTTTATCTATCAAAAGTAGTCCTAATTCCGCATTTTTCACTAGCATCTAATACTTTTCTGTTTTTTGCAAATTAGAAGTTATACACATGCTTTTCTAATTCCCTATTTTGCTTTGCAATAGCTTTTTGGAGTTATCTATTTTTTATTCGTGCAGGGTAGAGGTTCATGAATGATAATGTCAAGCGTATGTCATTATTTATACGAATAAACACTCAAAATGTCTTGTAGCCGAGTTCTTTGAAACACAATCGAACTCCTTTATCAGTGAACTTTTTTCTCTATATCTCTTATTTTTCTTTTTGACTTGTATTTTTTTTAGGGGTTTACATACATATCATACAGTTATTATCTATTTAGATATCTAACATTTAAACTTTAATATTTACTGATATGACACTTTAGAGCCTCAACCATATCAACATATATGTATGAAAGTGTATTTTACTTAAAGAAAAGTCAAGATTACTGAAATTTTTTATATGTTTTAGGTTTTGTTTGTTACTACTTTCTAAAATAACTTTTTAACTATATTGCAATGATACACCTATTTATGAAGTCGTGCTATATTTGATACACCGATACACGGATACGCCTCCGATACGCCACTGATACGTGTCGGATACGTCAAAGCCGTATCCAATTAAAATATTATTTAATTTCAAAAGGACACGCGTATCCGATACGCGTGTTCTTTGAAAAAAAAAAAAAAGACGTGTCGTATTTACTTCCGCGGCAGCAAGCAAGGTTCTCTCATTTTTGAGATGGATTTGAGTCTCTTGATGATATGAGAATATTAGAAATTGCTAATCTTTCACTTGATGAGCCTGAATTAGAAACTATGATATTTATTGAAGATGATATAGATGTTCAAAGACAAACCACTGAAGAAGCTAATCATATCATTCCTTCTATTGAATAGTTGAAACTTCATGCGCTAGACAATTTATGTTTATGCTTTTGTTGTTGTACTAGACATTTAATGCTTAATTATATTTTGATATTACAAGCTACAAGGCCATAAATGATGTTGTTTTTATTTTTTTTGTAATTTCAAATATTATGCTTTGATTGCTTTCTTAATTATTATGTATGATTTATAAATTATAATATCGTGTCCGCGCCGTACTCGTATCCTGTATTTTTAAGAATTGACTTGTCTCGTATCCGTATCGTGTCGTATCCGTGTCGCCGTAACCGTATTGGTGCAACATAGCTTTTTAGTAAATACCAAATTTTTTTTGTACTGGTAAACTAATTCAAAAAATAATAAGAAAGCGGTCCCAAACAAAGCCTTAATGATCTAGGCGTTATATCAATAAATATCAAAGTTTAAATGTTAGATATATAAATATTTAAGAATTGTGTGGTACGTATGTAAATCCTTTTTTTTTATTGTTCTTTTATTTTATCTTCATAATTATTTATTGAGTCAAACTTATAATTAAGTTATCTTAATTTGGCAGCTTTTTGGAATGATTATGCTCTCCGCTTCTTCATTGAGCCTATCCAGTTTCCTCTTGAATGTATTCCTAGCTGGTCCAAATTCCCAACTTCACCACAGAAGCCTCAACATTTGTAAATATAGAGAGCCCTTTCGACAAACTTGTTCCAGGCCCTCTTCTGCATGCTTGTTTCATGGGGAGGTGATTAATTTGGAAGGAGGAAATGGTGAGGTAAAAGAAGGATTGAAGCTAAAATGGCATGATGTTGGGCCGGAGTTAACAGAGGCCCAAAAGCATGAAATATCTCAGCTTTCACCAACGATGACAAATCGCTGCAAAGCCATTATGAGACGCCTTATCTGTTTCTCTGAAGAGGAAAATTTGTTCCTCTTGTTGGCTTCATGGGTGAAAACCATGCGACCAAAAAGATGTGATTGGCTGTCCGTGCTGAAGGAACTAAAGAGGGTAGATCTTTCTTTGTTTTTGGAGGTAAAGCATCACCCCACGCCTCCTCCCAAGTAACTCTCTTTCTTAGTTCTTACTAATTTTCTTTTCAGCTATCTAGTTTCCCTTTACAATTACCTTTTGGATTACTTTGAGAAACAAGTAGTTGATTTATTTTCCTATGGGCTATGCATGTTTTTCCTTAGGGGCTGCGTGGTGGAGTATTTTGAGGGTAAATTAGGAAAAGGAATGCAGTGTTTTTTAAATTTTAGTAATTTGGTTTGGATCAAAACAAATGCAAAGTAAAATTTCAAAATATTTGTATCAAGTTATTTTGTTTGTATTCAAATATTCTAATTTGTCCAAATTGGATGAATTCATAATAAATTGTCTTGCCGACTCCTGCTGCACAACTTCATCCTCATTTTCATAATAATCTCAGCAAGCTCTTCTTCTCCTTTATATGCCACTGATTCCATTACAACTTGCCTCTTCTACTTTCTTCACACGCTTTTAATCCCATCATGGCATGTCTTGAGCAAGTGCCCCTTATGATCTTCGCTTCTCCTTCCTTCACCTGCTACCAATCCCGCCGTGACCTCGATGTGCCCTAGGTTTTTTTATATTTAATTTAAGCTATTTTTCATTAAAGAAAATGATCAAAATGGTTCCTTGATTTTTTTAAGAAAGACTAAAATAGTCTCCAATTATATTAAAGGATCAGTTTGGTCCCTTAACTCCTAAATGAGGAACCAAAATGGTCCCACTATGAGCTTATTTTGATTCTTTTTTAAAGACTTGTGGATCAAAATGACCTTTTAATATAGTTGGGGACCATTTTAGTCATTCATAAAAAATCGAGAGGCAATTTTATTCCTTTTCTCTTTTAAAGTTCTCTCTCTTTCTCCTTCAAAACTAACTCTCTTGATAATCATCATTAACAACTTATTTAGCTCCTTCAATAAATTTTTTCAATTACATCATGAATAAGTATTGACTTGTGAATCTAGTATGACTTGTGAATTTTATTAATTATGTTATTTGATATTTTGTTCATGATGTTGTATACAAACTTGAAAGTTAAAAAAATTTCAATAGAACTATGTTATTGTGTTATCTGAAATAAAATAAAATAAAGAGTATAATTTTTATTTTGAACTGAAGGCTAAGATTTTTTAGATAAACAATGTCAAATTCATGAAGTGGAAAGCATCTTACTTATTGTTTTCTAAAGCATCTTTTTAGTATTATTTTTTTTTTTAGTTTAGGAAATTTTTATGCTAAAAAGATGTGATAAAAAGCAGTAAAAAAGCCATCCCAAATGAAGCCTTAAAGTGGTGGAACTAAAAAATTGTGGACTAAGAGATCTAATAAGAGAGTAGAATTGGGAAAGTACCTTAGAATAATAAACAAATTACATTTAATCAAATTTTAATTAAAAGATACAAAAAAACTATTATGGCTTCGTTTAGGAGGGCTTTCTTAATATTTCTTTAAGCAGCTTTCTAAAGTAGTAAGAAAGCCATCCCAAATAAAGCCTATGTAACTTAATATCAATCTTTTAATAAGTTAATTATTGAACAACAAGTTGTTTATTTTACGAATTTCAAAAAACATTTTAGACTGTGGCCAAGCTTGATTTATCTAGCCATCAAGTTTAAAAAAAATCACATTTGTTTAAATACTAATTTGGAAGTGTATTAATTAAATTGAACTATATATATATAACTGATTAAGTGTATTAGAAATTTTAATTTTTTTTTTAAAGTTAAATAATATATTTCTTGTTACTAACTCATTCTAGTAAATTTTGTTGTAAAAATATTATTTTCACCACTCACATTTTTAAAATGCAAAAAAAAAAAAAGGAGTAAAACATAAATATAGAAGTTGCTTGTAAAGCCAAGTTATGAAGAAGCTGTCCTAAAAGAACTCTAAGCATATCTTTGGGACAACTTTTTCATAATTTTACTTTCTTGAAAGCTTCCACACTCATAGTTGGCTACTACTCCATTGTTGCTTTTAAAAAATTTTATGATGTAAAGCAAATTTTTACAGCAAATCTGCCAAAGTACATTAGGCATAAGAAAGTATGACTTTTTGAAATGAGGAAAAATTTTATAATACCAATAGCATCTTTTAAAAAAATTATTTTTCTAACATTAGCTTTACAATAACTTTTTTTAGAGACAATTGAAGCCATCCAAAATAGACTTTAAATTTTACTTCATGAATTTTGTATAAATCCACCCAATTAATTACTTCATTATGTTGTCATTCCCTAATCTATCGCATCTCTTGCATAGTGGAAAAATTATTCTATGCGGATCCGGACGGTGTCCGAAAACCAACCAGAACATGCCGCATCACTTTCTTGCTCGGCACCGCTGTGTACCAGGTGACGTGATATATTATGGTTGATTTTAGGATCGTCTGGTGTCCACACAAAATAATTTCTCCACATATTGACAGTGTCATTTCTTTATTAATGAAAAAAGGCTAGGGTAACTGAAATTTAGAGGGAAAATCTCAAAATAATCTTAAAGAAATTACTCATAAATATTAAGGTTTCATTGACCAACTGTGCATAAGATATTCTTCAAAGACAGAAATTAAAGCTTCTTAACATGACAAAGGAGAAAAAAAATGTCAGTTTTTCTTTGTATTCCTTGTTGTTTCATCTTAATGGTTTCTTCATCTGTAATTTATCTCTTGAAGATTACACCGGCATTTCTTCCATTTGAAACTCCTGCAATATAAATTTTTGGCTAAATGTATATTTGAGTTTCAGTTTATAATATACAAAGGCTTGTTAACACAGCTATGATCATAAATAAAGTTTATTCTACTTTATCTCACTGGTTTCAGTAGGTTATGGAGTATGCCTTGGTTGAAGAATCATTCGAAGCCAACGTTCGCGACTATACGAAGCTCATAGACGCTTATGCAAAGTACGGTCGCTTACACGACGCACAGAAGTTATTTCAATCCATGAAAACCAGAGGCTTCCTCTGTGATCAAGTGACCCTGACCGTCCTCATCAACATGTACAGCAAAGCCGGCGATCTCCGCTATGCCGAGGAAGCTTTCGAGGATATCAAGCTGCTGAAATCACCAATGGACAAGCGAGCCTATGGCTCAATGATCATGGCATACATTCGAGCAAAAAAGCTGGAACTCGCAGAAACCTTGTTGAAAGACATGGAGGCCGAACAAGTGTTCGCCGGTAGAGAAGTTTACAAGGCGATATTGCGAGCATTTTCAATGGCTGGGGATGCCGAAGGTGCGCAGAGAGTGTTCGACTCCGTCCAGTTTGCAGGAATTGTTCCAGATAGCAGGCTCTGTGCACTTCTTGTGAATGCTTATTGCATGGCTGGGAAGATTGAAGGAGCTCGCAGCACCATAGAGAATATGAGAGTTGCAGGACTGAAGCCAAATGATAAGTGCATTGCAGTGATGCTGGGGGCTTACAGAAAGATGAATAAGCTGGAGAGAGCTTTGGATTTCTTGATGGAACTGGAGAGAGATGGTGTGGTGGTTGAGAAGGAAGCATCAGAAGTATTGGCTCAGTGGCTTAGGGGGCTTGGTGTAGTTAATGAAGTAGAAGTTGCTCTTAGAGAGTTTTTGGTGGTGAAAGAAGAAAGGAAAGTTGTTTCTTTGTAGGTGGTGGCATTTTATTTCAAAAGGATGATAAATAAGTCCAAGAAATGAATGAGCTTTTGACTTCTTATATTGATAAATACTTATAAAGTCTAAAGAATGAAAAACAAGCTCAAAAGGAAACATCAATATTTACTTGAATAGGAATCATTCATTGGGAAATAAGTTTATACCAACTCCTTAAAATGGTTGTATCACTATCATCTTATAAAAGTCAATATATATATATATGGTTAATCAATTTGGATTCATGTCGGGTAGGTCGACTATGGAAGTCATACATTTATTAAGAGGTTTGATGGAGAAATATAGATAAAATAAGGAATATGTATATGATTTTTACTGATTTAGAAAAACATATGATAAAGTTCCAAGAGAAGTGCTATGAAGAGTTCTTGAAAAGAAAGGAGTTAATAATGCTTATATTCAAATAATTAAAGATATATATGCAGGAGTGTGTTCAAACACAAGGTGGTTTGACCATGTATTTCCCTATTTTGGTTGGGTTACATCAAAGATCAGTCTTAAGCCCATATCTTTTTGCTTTAGTCATGGATGTTCTCACTAAACATTTGCAAGAGGATGTACCTTGGTGTATGTTTTTTGCTGATGATATTCTTCTTGTTAATAAGACTGGAGAGGGAGTTGAAAGTAAACTTGAATTATGGAGGTCAACATTAGAGACTAAAGGTTTTCGCTTGAGTAAATCTAAAACGGAATATATGGAGTGTAAATTTAGTAGTAATAGACCTAGTGAGGGAATTGTGACTTTGGGCGATCAAGTCATTAATAAGAGCACACGTTTTAGATATCTTGGATCTGTTGTTCAGAGTGATGGTGAAATTGATGGAGATATTATTAGCATAATTAAAGTTGGATGGTTGAAGTGGAGGAATGCATCGGGCTTGTTATGTGATAGAAAAGTACCCCTCAAACTTAAGGGAAAATTCTATAAGATGGTACTGAGGCCTGCAATGCTTTAAGGTGCTGAATGTTGGCCACTAAAAGAGAAGCATAAAACTAAGTTAAGTGTGGCAGAGATGAGGATGCTTAGGTGGATGAGTGGCTTTACCCTTAGAGATATGATACGAAATGGGCATATACGTGAAAAGGTTGGAGTAGCTCTAGTAGAAGATAAGATTAGAGATAGTCGCCTTAGATGGTTTGGTCACATAAAACAACGGCCTTCCAATGACCCTGTTAGGAGAGTAGATGTATTAGATTTGACTTATGTTAAGAAAGGTAGAGGCAGACCTAAAAAGACTTGGTTAGAAAATATTATGAATGTCCTTTCTTTATTAGATTTAAACGAGAATTTGACCTTTAATAGGACACAATGGAGAAAAAAGATTCATGTAGCCAACCCCACGTAGTGGGATAAATGCTTAATATTTTCTAACCAAATTTTTTTTAGGTCTATCTCTATCTTTCTTAATATAAGTCAAATCTAATACATCTATTTTGCTGATCGGGTCATCAGAAGGCCTTTGTTTTATGTGATCAAACCATATTATTTATATGAGAAAGACAACAAGAAATAAAATATTTCACTTTTCACTATATGGTGGTCACAATTAAAAGTAAGACCCATTCTATAACTTGTACTTATTTATAAAAGATACTATGACAACTATTTTTATGCTAACTTTCATAGGTTTGTTATCTTGCTAACTATTCCAATTGAGCATAACAATCCTTCTAGCACCTTCTTGGCCTCATAATGATTAAGATTTTCTAATTTTTTTAGGGGAAACTTGTAAGTGCAATTTTGTATTGAGTAGTTGTGTTATCCTTATACCTAACAATTTTACTTTCTTGAAAGCTTCCACACTCATAATTGGTTACTACTATTGTTGCTTTTAAAAAAGTTTATGATATAAAGCATTAAGAAATTCGTCCCAAACAAAGCCTTAGCCATAGCCCAAAGTGTTTTGCATTTAGGAGCTTAAGTATCAAATTATGGTCGAGTCAAATAAATTGACATTCAAGACTTATTGAATCCAAAACAAATTTTTATGATGGCTTGATTAATAAACATCGAATCTCACCTATTTATGTTGTATTTATCATATATCTTATCTATTATGACCCAAAGTTTGAAATCAAACATGACAGTTATAAGGGTAAGTTGCTTTAGATATCCAGCATATGTAACATCTGTTATGAAATTTTATTTTACTTAAATAAATATAATATCATTAAAACTGATGGTGATTATAATTTTAAATTATATTATAATCTTGTAAGAAACAAATGGCTTAATTTTTTTTACCCTTAAATTTAATTGATTTAAATATTATTACAATAATATTAAATCAAACAACTATATAATAATACAATATCTTTCCAGAAAACATATTATTTTCCAGAAAATAATATAATATCTTTCCGGAATATATATATAATAAGAAAATAGTAGCTAAATGAATATGTGGTTGTCTATGATATACAAGCAAATCAGATGAAAAGCTGCTCAAACAGACCCTTAAAGATGTAATTGAGGTGATATGATGGTTTTAACTACTGCCTGAAAAATTATTATTTAAAACTATAACGTAATTAAAAAAAAATATAGTAGCTTTGTAAAATTTTGAATTTAGAAGCTACTAAAAAAATATGTTATTTAATGTCACAAAAATAATTCTAGAGAAAATGAGTTTACGAAAAATGATTAAAAAGATTATTATTTGTTGCGTGTTGGAATATTCACAGCAATAAAAAAAAACTGTAATATCGTAGCTTTGCATGAAGATTGAGTACACATATAAATAAGAGAGGAGTACAAAAATTATAAGGGACATGAGAGTTTTTATGTGAAAATTCTAATAGCGCGCGCCTGTCATAGTTAAAATGATTTCACTAATATTTGTATTTGATTACTAGTGAAGCCCCTTTTCAAGAGAATATAATGGTACATTTTAATTAATATATTATTTGGTTGAAGTTGGAAGATCTATTTGACAGGAATCCAACTTATATTCTAATTTTGTAGTTGGGAGTCGGAGTTGATGTCGACGACATTCATCAATCATATAAGTGACGACATAAGTTGACATTATTAATGATGATATGTGATAAAGTAAATAGGCGTTGGAGTAGCCATACAATAATGATCAAAATATTACAGGTTGGTGGAACATAATCGGGTGATGGAGGTCGGACGATTGTAGTCGTGTGATAGAGGTTAGAGGACCATTGTCGTGTAATGGAGGACCGTAATGTGATGCCCTAAGATCTAATAGAATGATTGAAAACATAATCCTGTGATTTAACTCAATCACAAATGCAATCAATCAGAGCTACTACGAAATCTAAATAATAAAAATGCAATTTAAAAACATTTCATTTCATCTCATCAAAACACATGTACAATAATCTAGTTCTAGGATCAATCTCTCCATCAGAATAATTAAAATCAAATTACAAAATGATGCCTTGACTATCCTGCCTCAGAGAAAAATTGACACTACTTTCCAGCTCATACGAGCTCTTTTCTTTTCCTGAAATATTAAAATGATTCATAGAATGAGCACAATCAGTTTATTGGACTTCTTTCCCTAGCTCATGATATATATCACTATCTAAGGGTTTGTTTGGTTGGTTAAAAAAGAAATGCAGAGTAAAAAGAATACCGGGTTATTTAGATGAATGTAAACTAAATACAAGTGAATGATTTTAGTTGTTTGATTTGAACTAATGAATATAATGTAAAGTTCAAAAATGTTGCCCGTCGACTAAGGTCTCTCCGAACTCCGGAGTTGTCCTACCAACTAAATAAATAGACTCGCATTATCTTGAGAACAACTCTCATATCACTGAATTCTTTCAATTACTACATTGTAATGTGCTCTATATGATATTTACTACATCAAGCCAAGACCTTCCTCCCATTGGAAGGGACTAGGGGTGCAAACGAGTCGAGTCGAGCTCGAGTCATAGGTGGATCGAGCCTGGCTCGTTAATGATACAGTTGGCTCGAACTCGAGCTCGAACTCGACTCGAGTCAAGAACTTGAGCTCGAGCTCGACTCGAGAGTCAGATTCGTGGCTCGAATTCGACTCGTTAGCTCGAGCTCGAATAATTGGCTCGAGCTCGACTCGATTGTTGGCTCGATAAACGACTAGAATTGATTTTTTTTTTTTTTTTTGGAAATTTTACCACCAAAATGATATTTTGATATATTATTGATTATTTTGGAATTAAATGCTTTGTATGATATTTCTTAGCAAAATACTTGGCATATTGTACTCCTAAATTATAAACATCCTCCAATATGCTTCTCAACAAATTCCAATCCCTCTATTATCTCCTCCCAATGCCCAGGCGGACTGTTCTCTTGCATTCTTCGGTAGTTCAGTTGATACAAAGCTTTAAAATATATTTTTTAAACAAGCCATATATCTTATTTATTATTTAACTACATTTTTTACTTATATATATCTTATTTAATATTTAACTACAATGCAAACAAAAATTATCATCAAACAACCATATATCATATAACAAAAGTACTTCAACAAAAACAATATTTAAAGATTATAGCTGACAAAATTTTCACCACCCAACAATTTCAACAATAGTTTCCTTCCAAAACAGCCAATATAACATAATAAAAGTACTTCAACAAGAACTCAAGCAACTGAAATACAACTAAAGCAGAAGTAAACACAAGCAGAACCTAATCTAAAACTAAGTCCATACACAAACTTTAAAATGAAAGGGAAATACAACCACATATCTCCATACCAAGTTCAAATTACATTTACTAAAGTAACTAAACTAGAACATTACAAAATTAACAAATAAAAGGAAAAATAATTTCTCCATCATCGCTTCATCTTTGACAACCTGTAAGCAAACACAAGAGTTTTAAGAAAGTTGGCAAAATTTAAATATAATGAAAAATAATAAATAAGTCATTACCAAGTTCAGCAACTTCTCCCAGCCATTAACATGTTTAGGTAATTTTTTGTCCCAACGACCAGTCTACAAACTTAAAAAGCAAATTAATTTTTTGTCCCAACGACCAAGTTCAGCAAATTGAGTTTTATAGAAATATTTCAAATAAAAAACACTTTAACTTGAAAATCATATTAAGCACATGGAATTGGTATCTCAATTTCTTCATCTTCTTCTTCTTCCTGCAAATTATATTAGTGAGAAAATAAATACTAAACAATTTACTAATTCATTAAAAATGGATACCTTTGTCCTGCCATTCAACCCATAGTGAGCACGAATCCAATTTGACCCGCATATCAAAGCCTGAACTGTTTCAATACCCAATTTGGAACTATATGTATCTACAACTCGCTCCCCGGCTGAAAATGTTGATTCAGAAGCAACAGTGCTAATAGGAATTGATAATATGTCTACAGCCAATCTTGATAATAAGCGGTATTTTGCTTGGTTGTTCTTCCACCACCCAATAACATCAAATGTTTTGCTAGCTGCACTGACATCTAAGCCATCTTCCAGATAGTTATCTAAATCTGTTTTTGCTGGTTTTTTACTAGTTTTTTCAGAAACATATGCTGTGAAATCAAGCCATCCGCTAAACTTGTTTGATCCACCTTGTTGACTCATCTTTAAACCACTACTTTCTCCTTTTGAAGCCCCTTTGCCTACCTTACATGTGTCACTTGCTTCTTTGGCTTCTTCCTCAAAACATGTTACATACTCTTCAAACAATTCATAAAGCAATGCACGAACATACGAGATGTTTTGCCCACTTTGCTCTCCATATATCATTGGATATGCAAACTCTATCACTAGAAACTTCATTCTAGGATCCATAATAGCACCAAAAGCCATGAGAAGGCTTCATTAAAAAAACCAAGCACATCACAAACCTTCTCAATATTACTCCATTCTTCTTATGTGGGATAGTTGTGATAAGTTAAATCTCTCTCTCTATATGAAGTGAATGCCTCCCTTAACTTAAGAGCCACATTTAGCATGTTGTAGGTTGAGTTCCATCTTGTTGGACAATCCATAATTAATTTTTTAGTAGGCAAATGTAATTGATGTACAACATCAACAAATCTAAGTAACCTCCCTTCAGATGCATTTAAATAACTGACTGTATCTCTAATTTTTTCCACAACAAACTCAATACTCTTTATACTATCTTTGACCATCAAGTTCAATATGTGAGCACAACAACGAACATGAAATATCCGTCCTCCAAAAAATAACTTCTTCCTTACACGAAAATTATCCTTTAAAAGTTTAATGGCACGATCATTATTAGATGCATTGTCAACTGAAAGTGTGAATACTTTATTCTCCAAACCCCATTCATTGAGTGACTTGTAGAAAGTGTCGACAATTTCTGTAGCTGTGTGAGGAGGTGACAAGTGGAGGAAACTTAATACACGTTTCTGCAATTTCCAATTTGAGTCCACATAATGGCCTGTAACTACCATATAAGATATTCGTTGATTCTTTGACTTCCAAATGTCTCTTGTAAAACTGATTCTATTTATGCTTTTCAATGCATTATGGAGTTTTTTCTTCTCCTTCTCATAAACTAACATTACATCACTACGAGCAGTTGTTCTTGAATATTTCAAAAAATAAGGAGACATTGACTTCAAAACAAGATTAAAACCAAACTCTTCCACAACAGAAAATGGCTTTTCATTGATCAAAATATAATGTACTATGCTCTCTCTTACTTTAGAATTGTCATAAGAAAATGTGGTCAAACTAGCACTCTCTTGGGAGTTGTCAGCTATAGAATCAATTTCCTTGGGCTGAAAATGAAGTACTTTCTGATTTCTTATGAAACGAATCCTAGCTGCACAACGATCAAGGTGACGTCTAAATTGTGTTGTCGACCCTGTAGTACTTATGGATAAGTTCTTTTTACAATGAATGCATTCCCCTTTTTTCTGCCCATTAGGAAGTATTACTTCCTTAAACTCATCCCACACAGATGATCTCTTCAACCTTTTTTTTGTTGTGATTGGATTTTCATCTTCATTTTGATTACATGTGCCTACATTACACCCTTCTACACCGTTATTTTCCTCCACCACAGCCTCATTTTCAGTCAACTCAACATTTACTTCTACACTATCAGATGGTACTTCATCAACTGTCTCCAAAATTATTTCCTCACTTAAATTATCTTCAACAATTGGTTCGGGCGACATTCTAGCATAGGTAATGAAAACACATATAAGTTAACTCAAACATTGACTAAACAATAATTCGTTGTAAGGAATATAAACACGTATAAACATATAAAAAAAATTATTTTAAAACAACAATGAAAATGACTAAAATGTAGCAGTATTTATGATTATTGACAAACAATACAGAATAATAGCAATAAGAGAATACAACCTAATGAAAAATTCGTAAAAATCACATAACAAATAACGCAGCAAAATCTTTTCTGTAGCAGGTCTCGGGCTCGATAGGCGGAGAGAAGCAGCCGCCGAGAGCTCTGCCGTGCCCTAAATCCTGACCTCGAAGGCTAAAATTTTTGTTTCTAAGATGGCGTAACTAGTGATTTTCTTCTACGCAATTGTGATTTATGAAATCTGGCATGTAAAGTCCTGCTTCGAGCTGGTTGCTTCAGGAATGGCTTAACCAAAACAATGATAATGAAACAAACAAATAATTAATTCAGAAAAAAAAAATCTGTTTACTTATAATATACCTATCAAGCGGCTTCAACCGGAGAAGATAACAGGTCGAGCACTCAAGCTTGCGAAATCCTCAACTGCGCGGACAACCGGACATAATAAAAACTTCAGGCAAATTAAAAAAAAAAAAAACTGAAGCAAAATTAATTGAATATGAACTTACCTAAACCACATCAGATAAAAACTTTGAGAACCAGATGAACGATGGCAAGAAGCGATGATAAAGGCAAAAAGCTACCTAACCATGGAAGTTAGCAGCTAAAGTATCAGAAAAATGAAGTCAAGAAAACATTATGAAGGAAATAAGTGAACTAACCGGAGAAGATAGCAGGTCGAAGCGTCGACGCCGTCGAGCACCGGAAGAACGAATTCAACCCTAGCTGAGGAGCGCCGCACTCTATCTCACGAACGAAAGATTTATGTGGACCGGCTTCGTCGAATTAATGTTTAGGGTTTTTTACAGGGCTTTCGTTCGGTTCAATGAAAGCCCGGTTCAGCACAGCACATCTCAAGTGCTTGTAATACCGAAATCCATAAATTCAGAGCCCGCTCAAATTAATCGAGTCGGCTTGACGAGCCATCGAGCCGGACAGGGTAAATCTCGAACTCGAGCTCGTTAATACACCGAGCTCGAAATTAAGCTCGAACTCGAAGCTCGAAGCTCGATATGCTCGACTCGCGAGCTCGTTAACGAGTCGAGCTCGAGTCAGCTCACGAGCCGGCTTGACTCGGTTGCACCCCTAGAAGGGACTCATTTGTAATAAACAATAAACACTAGTGAAATCATTTCAACTAGGCCAGATCCCGTGGTTTTTCTCTTTTTAGGGTTTTTTATGGAAAAATTTTGGTGTCCCTTATGGCTATCACACCCCTATCTCTTTATATATATGTGTATTAGATATTCGTTCAAAACTCAGATATTAAACTATTTTTCTCTACCATCATGAATGTTCTGATTCGCAACACCACTTAAGGAAAATGTAAAACTCTTATAACATATTTAACCACCGGGTCATCTAAAAGCCTCCGTTTAATGTGACCAAACCATCTAAGTCGGCTCTCTCTAATCTTATCTTCCGCTAGAGCTACTCCAACCTTTTCACGTTTATGCTCATTTTATATCTATCTCTAAAGGTAAAATCACTCATCCATCTGAGCATCCCCATCTCTGCAGCCTTTAAAAATGAACATAAAATTTATTTATTTTTTAAATAATATTTACCAAAAGTTTATCGGCCTATCTAATAAAAGTAAATTCAATTAAAAAATTTATATGTTTTTTTAATATTTTAAATTTTTAATAAAACATTAAAAAAATGAAAAACAACGTGCCTCCGTTCAGAGCAAGCTTCGCGAGCCCGCAGAGTGAGGCCAGAGGTGAGCTCACAGCGGTGACGAGACCAAGAAAAAAAAATGCAATTTAAGAAAAATTTTCCTTGAAAGCTCAGCAAGTTCGTCATTTCTTCTCCCGCCCCTGAGTTCCCACCTCCCAGCCGCTTACGTGAGCTCTAGTGATCTTCTTTCTCCGGCGAAAAACGATTCATAGCAAGATGAATCGATTGTAATTCATAAAACCTAGTTCGGAGATAGAAACATAGATATAGAGAGAGATAGAGATAAAGAGTTGTTGGGGGTGAGACGATGGAAAGATTTCTGAAGGAGAACTTCGATTTGCCGGCGAAGAATCCGTCCGAGGAGGTGCAGCGGCGATGGCGCAACGCTGTCGGTCAGATCGTCAGGAATCGGAAGCGGAGGTTCCGCATGGTTGCGGATCTTGACAAGCGTTCAGAGGACCAGGCTCGCAGACGCAGCATCCAGGTCCTCTCTCTCTCTCTCTCTATCTTATAGTTTGAATCTGGTTCTTTGATGCGATTTTTGTTCTTGAACCAGTCGTTTTCGTTTTACCCCTTTCCCGTGATCTATATTCTTCGAAAATATGGTTTAGTGATGTGCAGGGGAGGGTGGATGCATGGAGATTTGGGATTTGAGAGAGAGATTTGGGGAGGGGGATGCCAATCGTTATCGGCTTATCATCCTGTTCTGCGCATTCTAGCGACGCGCATGTTACTGTTCTATCGTGTTCCCTTCTGATTCCCGGCAACACTTTAAAACTATTATGCCATTATTATTGCTGCGCATCCAGGCCGCCCAATGCCCATTCTGAATCGGTTTGTTAAAAAGTAAAAAAGTGCTTTGCCATTAGTGGTCATAATGGCAGGGGCAACAAATGCTTATAGTAATTACAAATTATATAAAATGATAGAATGACTTTGTCATAAATTTTGTGTGCCAAACCTTATCAATATTGTTTGTTTGATAATTTAGGTGATTAATCTAACGAAAATATGGAGTGTTTTCACGATTCATGTAGCTATGTCCGAGTGATCTTTTGGATTATAATTTCTTTTCTCTAACAAAAATCTTGCGTTTGGTTCTGCAAGTTTTTTTTTTTTTTTTTTTTGGGGGGGGGGGGGGGGGGACGGGGGGGGGGGGGGGGGGGGGGGGGGGGGGGAGCTAAAAATCCTCTAAGTTTAGTTCTTCGGTCACAGGCTCGCAGCTCTCTGCATCCTTCCGTTCTTCCATCCGAAGGCAAACAGTCGCGGACGACGATAGGTGACCAGCGATACTCTTCCATTAACCGATGTTGAAGCCGCCGGTGATGAGATTAGTTTCCCTTAAGATTGACGACGGCAGCACCCGATTCCGACTTGCCACCTTGTGCTCATCCGCTCCCCACCTCTTCATACTCGCCTCTATCCTCACTATTAATATCTTTGCCCTATACACCTTCATCTGGGCATCGAAATCCACCACCAATGCTATTTTTCACATCGTTAAGAATATCTGTTTTTAAGTGCTCTCATTACAGAAAATAAAAATTACTTCTACCCAGCTGACCACCGCTGTACCGGTAGGCGGTTGCCGGGTTAATGCAATATTTAATAAAAGTAAAAATAATATGGTTTGATTTATAAATAAAAACCGAAAGCTCCCCTGTTTAGGACCACGAAGGGTTACGGATAGCCTGTACGATCTGCCTTTATTCCGTGCTTTTAATTTATTGGATTGTATAATAAGGACATGGGTTGGAAGTCTCCTCGAAGATGGGGAATACGGGAGAAATTATCAGGATATTGTTATTAAAATTCTGATAAACATGAAGTTTTTAAACCAATAAATTTATTTTAAAATAAATAGAAATTTTTTATAAAAAATTTTAAACTAAGTTTAATGATTTTAACTAGGAAATCTGAAACAGACTTTTTGCTGCGGAATAAGTCAATTGAGCGATTGTCAGGCAAGAAGCTTCAAGGAAGCTTCCTGCTTGGTTGCCGGGAAAAAAAAAAACAGAATCTCTGCCTGCTTTCGCGGTGGGATCAGATGCCCACGTCTTTGGGACAATTTCTCTGTACTTTTCAATGGTAATGTTCTTGATTGAAGAATATAATATAATTTTCAAAATTATGAATTTAGATAAATTATTTTTCATTATTTTAAAAATTATTTAGTAATTTAAAACCTAGAGGAAATTTTCCAAAAAAAGAAAAAACCTTCATATATCATAAAAAATTTTCTTGATCGAGCACGAATCTCAATGAAAATTCGCATTGAAAACTTCTATAATTAAATTCATGATCATCCAAATTCCGATTTCAACAAACTTATAGTCGAACTAAATGTATCGAAGAGATGATCCTAACAACACCAAATTCAATCCAATCCGAGTCCAAATGGGACCAAATCGAGGACTTGAAGCACGTTCGAAAGCTTCAAAGTATAAATTGGACTATCAGATAAATTCCAAATATGACATGCTTATAGTCGAATCGATCGGCTCGACGAGATCTATAAGGAATCCAACGAGCCCAAGATTGTCAAATTCTAACATCATTAAGGCATTCAAATGCTCGATAAACAGTGTATGATCAAGAGAATCATTATTGGTCATCCAATCAAACCACTCCCAAGGTTACCTTGATCTTCTCGATATTTATTGGCTACGCCACTCAGAAAATTATAAATAGACTTTTTATTTTTCATTGAGGGATGGAGGAATAAGGAGGGGAAGAAGAGAGGAGAGGAAGAGAAATCTGATATCTCTCTTGCCACCAAGTTCCTTCTCAACCAATGCCCAGCTACTGATCGTTGTCGGACTTCCTCCCAACCACCGACTGTCACTGTACTTGTGAGACCTCGTTCCTTTGCTGTTGCTGTAGCTGCTGGGAAAAGTGAATTTTTCCCAGGATCGTCCGGGCCGATTGGAGATCGTCCAGGCCGATCTGCACTGTAGAAAATATCGTCCTGATAATAGTTCTGGGAGTCGTCCAGGACGATCAATTTTGGTCTGATCGTCCCTGGACGATGTGACGATCGGCCGGGCCGATCCCACTAATGATATAAGAAAATGAGCTCGTTTTGAGGAGAGAGAAAACATTTTTATAAATCAGATATTTTGAGGAGAGAGAAAGGGCGGAAAAGCAAAGGAAGAAGTCCGATTTCGGGGCCCGCGGAGCGATTTTCGTCGTTCGTTGCTGTTGGATATTTTGTTTGTCTCGCTGTAAGGATTCCGAACCCTACTTCTGTTTTCAGAGATTTTGATATTTTGCGAAATGGTGCTCAGATTTGTGTTTTTGTAAGCGATTTTCGTACCCGGTTTGGTACTGGCAAAGATTTCACCGCGTAACTTTTGGTATGTTGTAGACGTGATTATTCTGCACGTTTTGATTATTTTCTGGCGGATTTCGTCCGGTTCGTTTTGGTTCTGCGGAGTTTTATTTTGACTGCAATTTATTATGATGTCCGAATTGGTTTGAGCAGTAGAAGAATAGTCTTATAATGTTGCTGTGCACGTTCTGTATTAATTTGGTGAATTGTAATTTTTGGAGATTTTTGTGTAAATTTGACCGACTGCCGTTACTCTGCCCGATTTTCGTACGATTTCTGATTTGGTTGAAATTGATAGATTGAATTGATATGTGCATGACTATTGATATGATCGTTTTAGATTTCTTTATTATTGATTATTGCATCGATTATTGCATTGACTGATTGATACTGAAAGACAAGTGGGAACCTGGTTGAACGTTGGTTGAAGATAGATATTGACCTGTACAGGATGGTGGGCCGACGGGCTTTCCTTTAAATCATAGACCATAGATCATCGATATAACGATTGGGAGATAAGGAGTTTTATATGCCGACGGGCAAAAGAGTGACGACTCTTCTTGATAGAACCAACGTGCGGATATCTACAATAGCAATACAGATTCTACAACAACACTATTGATAATAGCCAGTTTACCTGGTTGATCATAGCTAGTGTTTGTGCTTGTCGAGTAAGACCAATGTATGGAATTGCATGTGCATCGTATGGATTTCCTGTTATGCATTGATTTATTGATTCGAATTGATTGCTTAACGTCCGGATTCATTGATTTCATTGAGATTTCATTGATTGATCATCGAGCATTGATACTACTATTGATTATTGATATTGATATTGATATGGACATGGACGGCATAGATTCATAGATTCATTGATATCATTGATTTATGCATTGATTCGACTTGCTACTGTAGATTTATCGTATTGTCCTTCCGATTGATTTGATCGACTTGATAGTATAGACTGGATTTGATTGATTGATCGATTTGACGGATTTATTGATTTATCGTATTGCTTTTTCGATTGATTTTCTCGACTTGATTGATTCATAGATACCGGCACTAATATTGATATGGATCATGCATATTGAGTCATAGAGATTGACACTGATATTGATATAGATTGTATTGATTCACCGGCACCGATATTGATATGGATTATGTGTATTGATAGATATCGACAGCGACATGAATATAGATTGTATCGATGATAGATACCGATATCGACATTGATATAGATATGATATTGACATATGAATATTATTGATACGACAGATCCTGATAGGTTATTGATATACTGATACATTGATTCGTCGTGCCGTACATTGACTCGTCGTGCCGCTTATCGATGGATTGATTGAATGCCGTATGGATTTGATTTATCGTAGAATTGATTTCTTGATTTTTATTGACCTGATGATTTCATTGATTTGATTTGATTTCAATTGATCTTTCGCCGTACTGGATTCGATTGTTTATTGGGACTTGAGCTGATTGATATAATTGACTGGAAAGTGCTTTATTGATTGAGATGATTTCCCTACTGTAGCATCGTACGCGTCATTATTGAATCCGTCGTAGTGTCATTGAACATAATTGGATTGACTGTTGCAAGAGTACGTTCTGACACGAGTCAGTTATTGATTGATTTGATATTATAGATTGCTATTGACTGAAATAGATATTCAATTGATAAGATGAATATAATAGATGCAATAAATTGACTAGACGACACGACTGATTGAACTGATAATATTGATTGACAGAAAAGGGCTACGATGAATAGATATTGACTGAAAGCACTTATTGATTTGATAGCTGTGACGTTTCTTTTGCCGCCGTATTGACTATTGAGTATTGATTGATTCGCTTTGATTTGAGTTCCGTACCTGCATAGATTCATTGATCATAGCCTATTGATTTGATTTGATTGACCTACATATTGTTTCGATCGTGCTTTGATTTCAGTTGTAGGCTTTGGTGACCTGCTGGGCTTTGTAAGCTCATTATATGTGGTTAATATTTCAGGTGCAGGGCCTCCAGTCTGAAGATCTTTCTGTCGAGTTCAGCTTTTTGTTTTGTAGCCTTGGGTGGGCTTTCTTTTGTAGCCTGTGTGGCTAGTGTATATATTTCTTTTGGACTCTCTTTTGTTTGTTCTCTGATTGTACTATATGTGAATTATAGTATCCGCTGCTGTTTCTTTTCTGTAATGTAATTATATCTGGCTCTGGATGTATATATTGATACGAATAACGGATGAAGAAAAAGAAAGAAGAAAAAGAGAATGAATGATCGATCAGATGAATCCTTTCACTACACGGATCTTGGGTCGTTATAGTACTTCCACCCGGCCACTAATTATCATCGGACTTAACGCCCTGCCCACCAACTGTCACCAGACTTAACGCCCTACCACCTACTATTACCAGACTTTCGCTAGGCTATGAACATTCGCCAGACTTATGCCCAACCACCGACTATCATCGGACTTTTGCCGAACTTCCTCCCAACCATGACTGTCAGCAAACTTCCACTCAGCCACAACTGTCACTAGACTTATGCCCAGCAATCTACCTTCGTCGGACTTTCTTCGAACTTTCGCTCGACCATCAACTGTCTATGGACTTTGTTGGACTCCCACCCGCCATCGATCGTCGCTAACTATGGCCTCTCTGACCAACATCGTTGACTATGGTCCTTACGACATTCGTCACTAGAAAACAGTCTTTCTAACCATTGTCACCCTCCGACTACGGTCCTTCTGATCACTGCCGCCCGACTACGGCCTTTTTGACCTACATCAACCTCCAACCATGGTCCTTTTGACCATCATTGTCAACTATGGTCTTTCCAACCTACATCACCTGCCAACTATGGTCTTTCCGATCTTAGTCGCCCGTCAACTAAGGTCTCTTCAATGGGTCATACGCTAACTATGATCTTTAAGGCCTCTACCGCCCGCTGACTACCGTTTTTCCAATCGCCGTCGTTCGCCGACTCCGGTTCTTCCGACCATCGTTGACAGATGACTACAGTCCTTCCGACTATCATCGCTCGACTATGGTCTTTTCGACCTCCTTCGCCCGACGACTACGGTCCTTCCGACCACCATTGCCCGACTACAGTCTTTCTGACCTCCATTGCCCGCTTATTAAAGTCCTTCCAGGCTATATCATTCGCTGATTATGGTCCTGCCTACCAAACAAACATTTCAGCACTGATTCTTCCAATTCTCACCATGTAATGCATTATATATGACATATATTTACTACATCAATCCAAGGCATTCCCCCCAAGGAAGGACCTCATTTGTAATCAACTACAAACACTAGTGGATTCATTCAAACTGGATCAGACCCCGTGGTTTTTCTCCTTTTTCAGGGGTTTTCACGTAAAAACTCTGGTGTCTTTTATGAATACTACATCCCTATTTTCTTATCTATTTGTGTGCTAGATCTTAGTATAAAGCTAAGACATTAAACTTTATATTTCTCTACCACCGCGATTATTCTAGGACGCAACAAACCTAGAAGGAGACATTCTAGTTTTATTGATTATATCAAGCTAATAAAAAAAAAGATTTTTATAAAATTATTAAATATCTTTTGCCAAATTTGGCCTAAATTGGAACAAAATTTGTGTTATGCTCAAAATTCTTTGATATAATTTCAAATTTATATAATCTAAATTATTTATATATTATGTTTATTTTAAAGTATTTTCATGTTTTTAATTTAAATCTATATCAAAATTTGGCCAAAAATATACTTAATTATTTTCATATTTTTTGTTGAATTTGGTCTAGATAATAGAAGGATTTGTTGTAGTACAACATTTGTTTGTTAAACGTCTATGAATGGCTTTCTAGTTTGGTCTATAGTCAGGGGTGTATCTAGCTTCTTTTTTAAGGGTGGACAATTTTTTTTTTTTTTGTGGGGGATGGATAAAGACTCTTAGGATTGATAAAATTAGGGCAAAAAATTTTTTTTGAGGGGTGACAAAATATCTCCTCAAAATTTTAATATATATATATATATATTTTAGGGTGGGCATTTGCCCATGTCTACAGTAGAGGTGTAAACGAGTCGAGTCAAGTAGTGACACTATCGAGCTAAGCTCATTTACCTCACGATGAGCTCGAACTAAAGCTCGAGCTCAAATTGAACTTGTTTAATGAACTCAAACTCAACTCGTTGTATAATATCAAGCTTGAGCTTAACTCGATTACTCGATTCAAGCTCGTTTTCATCTAATGTTACCGTGAAAATGCAAAATCCAGCAAGACGAAGAAGGAGACGTCCGCATCGGGAAGGGTAAGAGGAAGAAGAAGACTTGCTGTCAACATTGCTATGGAAGAAGCTTGTGTTGTTTCCCAAAACTTAAATTAATTAAGTGGCTATTGTTTTTTTTTTCATTACAATAGTTCCCAAAAAAAAAAGAAAGTTAATGCTTCAACTTTTTATTCTTGGAAAACATAACTTTAATATATATATATATAAGCTAGCATTTAGTAGGTTGCAGGCATTAATTATTTTAAACATTCAAATTTATAATAATTATTTAAAAATTCCTAATAGTCATTCAAGCCTGCTCGCGAGCCGAGCCTCATCAAGTTTGAACTTGAGCTCGAGCTCGCGGCTCAATAAGCTCGGCTCGCGAGCTCATTATTGAGTCGAGTCGGCTTGGCTCACTTTCACCCCTAGTCTACAGTAGCAAAAAGATTTTGAGAGAGAAGAAAAGGGAATATTTCTTAAAAGACTAGCTCCTTTGCATTAAATCGGACTGAACCAATTTGAATCGCTTGTTTTTTGTTTCTTTGAACTGGCCAGTTCAATTGTTATTAATTTGATGTAAAATAATAAATTTAACAAATTATTTTAAATTTAATATATTTATCTTTAATAGCCAATAAACTTATAATAATTATTTGGCAAAGAAGGATCATCCAAGCATTTTTATGCAGCCCTATCACTCCACGTAAGTTCCTAATTCTTGTAAACCCAAAAAGATGTATACAAAATACTGAGAGAAAGTCAGGGGCGGAGACGGACTTTTTTATCAGCAGGAACACAAATTGATGATTTTCAAAATACTCTTAATTTTTTTGGAGTTGTATTTTTTTTTTAATTTTCATGTGAAACAGTATTTTGATCAAATATCAATATATATTTTTTGTAAATTATTAAAAAAATTATTATATATTTTATTAGTTATATCACAAATAAATTTATGATTTTCTCATTTTATTTTAAATATTTAGTTGTAAGTTTTATTAAAAAAATTATAACATATACATTTTAAATGATTTAAGTAGGATTTCGTAAATCCTCCAAATCCCGGATTTACGAAATCCTGTGGGGTTAAATCCTGAAAACTGTTTGGTAACATTCATGATAAATCCAGTAAAATCCTTTGTGACTGTTTGGCTGTTCATTTTAGGATTTAAGGCGGTTAAAAAGTTAACATACTTTATTAGGATAATTAAAGCACGACAACAAAAGTTTAAATAAAATATAACAAAACTTTATTAATACTAATAAATTATTTAATTATTATTTATAATATTTTATAATAAATTTTTTTATTTTAGATCATATTTAATCCTATTAATTATTTTGAAATAACTAAGTATTTAACTAATAATTTTATCAATTATTTAAATATTATTTAATTAATTTCACTTAATTATTAATATTTTAAATTATATTAATTAAATTATTCAACAATTAGAAGTGTCTAGGTTTTACTTTTTCCCTCCTGTATTTCGTTCGGCTTTGTTCCTTCGCACCTAAAATTTTCAAGAGTTCTTCATCGTCATTGTTCGACTTTGCTCCTTCGACTACATTACCTTCCTGTTGGATCGGAAGTTACGACATTTTTTTGATCTGAAGCAACAACGGGAGCTCGCTTGCTGTGAAGGTAACTTTCTCCCTTTTGCGCGCTTCTTCGGCCAAATCCCGTAAATCCGCCGCAACCAAAGGATTTCGGTTTTGAGTGTCCGGGATTTAGAGCGAATCGGCGGAATTTTCCGTCCACGGAGGATTTCGTTTGCCGTGAGATTTGGATTTGCATTTTAGGCCGTTTGGCTGGATATTTTATTTATTAAAGATAGATGATCTAATATGAATGATATATATATATTCAAATTTATAATATGAATTTAGTTTATAATCTAGAGGAGTAAATTATATATAACCATATAATATAAATTATTATATTAAATTTATAACCTTTATGTGAATTAAATTTATATGAATGTGAACTAAATTTAAAGATTGAAGTTTTTTAAATTTTGAATTATATAAGATATTATCTGTTTTCAAGTTGTCTTCTCAACTTTCTAACACTACCGGCCTTTGTTATTTCAGGAAAAGATTCGAGTTGCTCTATATGTGCAGAAAGCTGCTTTGACATTTATTGGTGGTATGATCTCGGTTAAAGTTCAATATAGAGATGTGTTGGTAGTTATGGATCTGATACTATAATTATAGAAAATTGACTTATTCTCCCTTTGCAGCTGCAAATAATATTGAATATCATCTTCCTGAGGAGGCCAGAAAAGCTGGATTTTACATTAACCCTGATGAATTGGCCACAATTGCACGAGAACACAATTCAAAGACCTTGAAAATTCACGGAGGATTAAACGGGATATCGAGAAAATTGTCAGTTTCACTTGAAGATGGAATCAAGTCTAGTGATTTGTCTATCAGACAGAATATTTTTGGAGCCAATCAATTTCCAGAGAAGCCTGCTAGAAGTTTCTGGATGTTTGTATGGGATGCGCTACAAGATTTGACCTTAATCATTCTGATGGTTTGCGCTGTAGTTTCAGTAGGAGTGGGCCTTGCCACCGAAGGGTGGCCAAAAGGGATGTACGATGGACTTGGGATCATTCTCAGCATCTTCTTAGTAGTTACCGTTACTGCGGCCAGTGATTACAAACAATCATTGCAGTTCAGAGACCTGGACCAAGAGAAAAAAAAGATTTTTATGCAAGTTACTAGAGATGGCTACAGGCAAAAGGTTTCAATTTATGATTTGGTTGTTGGAGATGTTGTTCATCTGTCAATAGGAGATCAGGTTCCAGCAGATGGACTTTACATATCTGGTTACTCGCTATCAATTGATGAGTCAAGCTTGTCCGGAGAAACTGATCCAGTTTATGCTTCTCATGAAAAGCCTTTTCTGCTGGCTGGGACTAAAGTTCAAGACGGGTCAGCTAAAATGCTAGTAACTGCTGTTGGTATGAGGACTGAATGGGGAAGACTTATGGAAACTTTGAGCCAGGGAGGAGACAATGAAACACCGTTGCAGGTGAAGCTTAATGGTGTTGCCACTATCATTGGAAAGATAGGTTTGGTGTTTGCCACATTAACTTTTGTTGTTCTACTAGCCAGGTTTCTGGTTGATAAGGCAATTCATGTTGGCTTGTTAAAATGGTTCCCAGATGATGCCTTATTAATATTGAATTACTTTGCGATTTCTGTTACCATAATTGTTGTTGCTGTTCCGGAGGGATTACCTTTGGCCGTGACATTGAGTCTTGCATTTGCAATGAAGAAGCTGATGAATGATAAGGCACTTGTAAGGCACTTATCAGCATGTGAGACAATGGGATCTGCTGGATGCATTTGTACTGACAAGACAGGAACTTTGACTACTAATCACATGGTAGTGGATAAGATATGGATTGGTGATGCATCTAAATCATTCAGGAGTAAGGAGACCTCGGAGCATTTAAAGGCTACATTGTCTGACAAAGTACTTTGCAATCTTCTGCAGTGCATATTCCAAAATAGTGGCTCAGAAGTGGTGAGAGGAAAAGACGGAAAAAATACCATTTTGGGTACTCCAACAGAAACTGCTTTGTTGGAATTTGGATTAGATTTGGAAGGTGTTGTGGATACTACCCATCATCGAGATTGCACTAGATTAAAGGTGGAACCCTTTAATTCGGTTAAGAAGAAGATGTCTGTTCTAGTGTCACTACCAGATGGAGGAACTCGAGCTTTCTGTAAAGGCGCATCTGAAATTATCTTGCAGATGTGTGATAAGATCCTTGATTGTGATGGAAATCCCTTACCTTTATCTGAAAAAGAAACAAAAACTATCTTGGATGTCATTAATCTCTTTGCCTGTGATGCTTTAAGAACACTATGTTTGGCCTACAAGGACATGGGTGAAGCTTCAGAAGGAGATGAAATTTCTACTGATGGTTATACACTGATAGCTGTTTTTGGAATAAAAGATCCTGTGCGACCTGGAGTCAGGGAAGCAGTTCAAACTTGTGTAACTGCTGGTATAAAAGTACGTATGGTGACCGGAGACAATATTAATACAGCTAAAGCAATTGCCAAAGAGTGCGGCATATTGACAGATGATGGTCTGGCAATAGAAGGACCTGAATTTCGCAGCAAGAGCCCAGAGGAGATGAAGGAGTTGATACCAAAGCTCCAGGTATTTGTCTCATACTTCTGGTTATTTCCATTCTCCGAATGAGCTAAATAAGTATTGTCATGAACTTGTTTAACAGGTAATGGCCCGTTCGTTGCCTCTTGACAAGCATACTTTAGTGACCAATCTGAGAAGCATGGGGGAAGTTGTTGCAGTCACTGGGGATGGAACTAACGATGCTCCTGCGTTACATGAGTCAGACATAGGCCTTGCGATGGGTATTGCAGGCACAGAGGTCTGTCCTCCACACGTTAATGTTTTTTAAATTCTGACATTCAACTTTTTTTACTGGATATATTATTTTCAGTGTTTTTTACCTAATAATTTCATGGGTTGTGAGGATTGTTTGGGATGCCCAACCACAAGCCATGGAAAAAAATTGATGCTTTGAGTTGTCAAGTATTAGAACGAGTTAATAGATAGGAGTCTGCCTTCATCTGTTTTAATGCAATATGCGGATCTTTTTTTCCATTATTTTTACTTTAGCAGTCTTAAATTTTCTAAGATACCTATCTTTCGTAATGACCATTGGTTATGATATCTAAATATTAAAAAATGATTTGGCATCTTCCGCCTGATAGTCCTAGTTTTTATCAAAATCTTGCCGAATCTAAATTAAATCGGTATTAAAAGTATGGTGGAAATGCTGATTTGGGGAATGGAACTAGTTTAGAGAGAGAATATATACCATGCAAAAAGATTGATTGCTTAATTTTGTTGATGCAAGACGTCTTAGAGTTACTTAATCTTATTAATACAAGGTATCTTAGGGTGGAAGGTTTCGTAATACAGAACTAGGATGATCAATATGGAAGAAAAAGGAAAAAAAAATGCTATATGGTCCTATTCAACTGATTCATAGTATTATTTCTGTCCACTGCAGCATTACTTCCATATTTTCACAAAAAATGTTTATCTGAATGTATCTTCTTACACAGGTTGCAAAAGAGAATGCTGATGTTATTGTCCTAGACGACAACTTCACTACCATCATTAATGTAGCTAAATGGGGTCGTGCTGTATATATTAACATACAAAAGTTTGTGCAGTTCCAGTTGACGGTTAATGTGGTTGCTCTTATGATCAATTTTGTCTCGGCATGCATAACAGGTATCTTATTCAGTATTTTGGAAGCTTTTCTGCTGATTATTTTGCACATAAGAATGATCACTTATTCAACTTCTCAGGGAATGCTCCTCTCACTGCTGTGCAGCTACTATGGGTGAACATGATTATGGATACGCTTGGTGCCTTGGCATTAGCAACAGAACCTCCAAATGATGACATGATGAAGAGACCACCTACTGGACGTGGTGAGAATTTCATCACTAAGGCTATGTGGAGGAATATCGCTGGCCAGAGTGTTTATCAATTGGTGGTTCTTGGAGTTCTCATGTTTAAGGGGAAGAGTCTACTCAAATTAACTGGTTCTGATTCCGATGTCATTCTAAACACTTTCATATTCAATACATTCGTGTTTTGCCAGGTATGTATTCTATCCACATTGATGGTAAAGTTCGAAGGTTTGAAATTACTCCCTTCCCATAATCTCCGATCCATCATTAGCAGATTAAATAATATGCTGTATTTGATCCAAACTCTATTATTAGTATTTCGTTTTCTTGTGATCATAGAAAATTGCTAGAAATTGGGTGGCGTCAGAGTATATTCTACCCTGCGCAAAGGCATATGACACAAAATATAACTTTAAAATGTACATTATGAACTTGTGAAAAAGGCCATCCAGACAGTTTTATGTGTTATAGACGTTTAGATGTGAAGCCCAGTTCCTCACGAAATTTCATTGCGAAGTCAAAATCTAACACATATTTGTTATGTGTTCTCATGCTTTCCTAAAAACTTCACCTAAGCTCAACAAATATGTTATCTAACTCGTATGCCATTTGCCTAAACCCTATAACTTTGTTAACCAATATTTCTAAGTATTATATGATGAGATAGTTGCTTCGTGTTGAAATGTACTTCTTGCTTTTCAACTAGTTACAGAAGTAGATGTTGACAACGTGGAAGTGGCCTTTTGAGTGATCAAGAATAGGTGATTTAGGATCTATAGGATCTTTATGTTCAAAACAGCAATTTGCTTGGTCTCCTCTTTTGGTGGTGGTAGAAGGGTTATTTGGATGGTGGTGAAACGTGTATTTAGGGTTTAGATAGATTTAGTGTTAAAACTTCTAGGTTATTAAAAGACACTTTTTTTCTTTGAGGCAAAGGTGGATAAAAAATTTAGGCCGACTTGCCTTCAAAGGTGCATCTAAGGTTTGTATTAAACCTTTTATGTGTCATCCGACTCCTGTTCCCACAACTTTACTCTCAACTATTGCTAGTTATTGCTGATTATTGCAAACCGTGAGTATAAGAAATGGATATAAGTGTTCATGTACAAGAAGAAATAAATATATAATAATAATAAAAAAGTGAGAGCAAAGCAAACAGATGTGCAAATCTAAGACCTCGTGTCATTGATTTTAAGTCCGGTCGGAAAGAATTTCAAGTGAAGCCCTTGCGTTGTCAATCTTAGATTCGACCAGGATGAAATTGAAGATCTCACGTCGTTGATCTTAGGTTTGGCTAGGAAGAAATTATCGGCAAGTGCCGTTCTGATCTCCCCGCTAGGGGAGAGGATGTTGGGAGGCTGCCGACATTCCTCAAGAGACTAATGAAATTGTCTAATTTAAGCAATTAGAGAGCAAATTGGATTTTAATTAATCAATTGATTATTTTTTAATTAAAATTATTTAATGAAAAGTAATTAGTTAATCAAAATTAATTAGTTTGATAAATTTAATTAACTAAAATCATTTAATTAATCAAAATTAATCGGTTAATTAAAAGTAATTAAGTAATTTGGATTAATTAATCAAAATTAATTAATTAAAATCAAATTCTAACTAGTTAATTTTAATTAGTTGATTAATTTAAAATCCAGGAGGAAATTTAAAAAGTCGAGAGCAATTAAAATTCATGAGCAATTTAAAAATCTAAGAGTAATGAAATTTAAATTTAATTGGTTGATTAACATAAAATGTTTAGTTGATTGATTAATCAATCAATGTGGAGAAAACCATTTTAGTAGGCAAGGATTTTGTTTAAATAAAAAAAGAAAGAAAAAGAAAGAGAAGTAAGAACAGTTTCCACTAGTCAATATGTACAACTCAACATTGTACTCTCAAATACTATTCCCCAAACTCTCAAACAAAACTCTCTAGAGTCTGACACAAACTTTGAACAAGAACCTGCCCTCTAAAACACCATGACAAAAATCTCCAACTCAACACACTGTGCAAAACTTATAAACTCTCAAACTTCGTTCTCCAAACACTGCAAACCCTTTAAACTCTGAAACCCAAGCCACCACGTCTCCAATCCATTAGCCCACACTTTCACCTGCTTCTACCCATTCCTCTTCCCAATCATAGCTGACAATTTCTACTAATCCACCAACACCTACATTCCCTTCCACACAGCAGGAACAGACCTCCTTACAGCCATCATACACATCTCTACCTCTCTCAATCCAGACAATCTGCCTAATGAATTAAACTAGTAAACTTATGATGAATATAACTTACCCACAGGCAATAACCATTGACTTCAAATGATCACTACTTTTTTACAGGCAATATTAATCAAGCTTGGAATATACGAAAGCTGCCTACATGCAATAGCTGGTGGCTTTGAATGATCATTACTTTTCTACGGACGATATTAATGAAGTTTGCAATGCATAGTAGTCTATCTATGAGAAATAACAAGGGGTGTGTAGTACACTACAATTCACTTATAAATAAAAGCAAAGAATTCGTAGTGCCTAGTTATCATACCAGACAAATAGCTTGCCTGCAAATGACAACGAGAGATTCATTGAGAACGATGTAGTTTACTTACAACAAGAGCATGATCTCCTAATGCCTATTGAGAAAACATCCTATATGAGCTGTGCTAAGTGATAACTTAAAGGGGTCAAAATGAATTAAATGATATCTCTAACAGCTAAAATTTAACTCGCATTCACAACTCTCGTACAAGCGGGCTTTCTCGAATATCAAACAAAATCTTGCACACTTTCCAACAATAATCACTTGCGCCAAATAATATATTTAAATATTTTAAAATCTCCCTCGCACATTAAAATATCATTCTCCAGACTTAAGTGCGATAGACTCACATGTGCTCCGACAGACGTGCTAAATCTGCAACACAGACGTCTGAGAATGCTACACGGGGATTAAAAGCTCGCTGATATTAAATCCTATTTTAAAACTAAACATATACATGTGCTCGTACCACTACATTGACCTCATAATCTTAAGGTCTAAGAATGTTGCGCAAGTCAAATATTCAAGTTTCACCCTCCTTTAAAGGAGTGGAGTAAACATGACTTAAATTAACAACGAATGCTTAACCATAATCGCAGTAGTGTCAGATACTCCTTCCAGCCAAAGGGAGAGCCTATTCCACATTACAGATAGTATGTGGAATGGTATTCATTAATCAGGATATGTTTATGCTCCTTGATTTGTAAATTTAGATTTTATAATCACCAGTTCTGTTTTCATTCCTAGACTTTTAATTAAGGCTTCGTATGGGACGGTTTTCTTGATGCTTTTTAAAGTAGCTTTGTAGTATAAAAATTAAAAATTTTGAACTAAAAAGTTACTTTAAAAAGCAATAAGAAAGATGTCCCAAACGAACCCTAAGATTTTGTTATTGCAAGCTATGTCTTCATTCATTTATTCATCAATTTTCATCTCTTGGTTTCCTCTACCCATCAGCTATTCAACGAAATAAACAGCAGAGAGATGGAGAAAATCAATGTCTTCCGAGGATTTTTTACCAGCTGGATATTTTCCGTAGTCCTAATCTCGACGCTGGTCTTTCAAGTAATCATCGTTGAATTCCTTGGTGCTTTTGCTAACACAGTTCCATTAAGCTGGCAATTATGGCTTCTCAGCGTTCTAATTGGATCAGTGAGCTTAATCATAGCTGTGATACTCAAGTTCATACCAGTTGGTTCAGCGAAACTCCCTTCCCACAGCCACAATGGTTACCACCCCATCCCAAATGACCATGAACAAGTCTAAAAGGTATGTACTCAAAATTCTCATAACTTTATAATATAATTTATATTAGAATACATTTAAAAATCATCAAATTTATCAGTAATAAGTCAGTATGTAGATAGCAGTTACGTACGTTGAACTAATCCTATAATCTGTTATAAATATGAACTGAATAAACTTTTTGTAGTATATATTGAGCTTTATTTGGGACGACTTTTTTGTGACTTTTTAAAATAATTTTTTAGAAAAAAATTAAAATTTTTATATTATAAAATTATTTTAAGAAGTAATAAAAAATTGTCCCTAATGAAACTTTAATTGTAAATTATGGGTATTTTGCTAATTTTTCTTCCCAAGTGGGCTCTTTTTCTTTTGGGGTAGTTCATAAGCACGTTAGCGTTCCAACTAGTCAGTATTTAATATGGTGAACTAAGCACAATGAAGTTGAGGTTTTTTAGATTTTGTTTGGAACATCTTTTTTTAATATTTTCTAAAACAGATTTTTAGTACATAAATTTTTAGTTTAAAAAATTTTTGTGCGAAAAAGTTTCAAAAAGCTGTAAGAAAGTTGTCCTAAGTGAAATCTTAATCAATACTGTAAGGGCCATTGTGTCACGTAATTGTTTAGAAGTTCAGATTGAGGATCAAAAGCTGGCTTTAATGATGTTTAAAATCATAAGCAATATTTTAATCCAGGTTCTTTTTAGTTGTTTTTTATAGTCTTATTTTGGCTTTGTTAAGAACAGATTTTTTTATTGTTTCTTAAAATAAATTTTTAGCATAATTTTAAGATTTAGTTTGGAACAATTTTTTTACTGCTTTGAAAAGCGAATTTTTAGTATAAAAAGTTGTTTTTGAAAGCAACAAAAAAGATATCTCAAATGAAGCTTAAATTTTGTACTAAAAAGTTATTTTAAGAAGTAATAAGAAAGTTATCTCAAATGAAAGCTTAATGTAAAAATGTTAAATAAAGTTACTTTTAAGGCCATGCAAATGAAATTTTTTTATTTCCTTTGATATTTAGATATAGTTTTTAATCAGGCGAATGCTCAAATTAACTTCTTAAATTCAGTTTTAGTAATTTTTAGATACTTACCTAAAGAGAATAATACTTTATGCTCCCAATGTGGTGCGGTCAAATTCAAGTATGATTTTTAATTTTATTAAAATTTACATTAGAATCATAATTATTATAGTTATGTAAAATAATATGCTTTTACATGAATAAGTGAACTCCATAATTTTATTTTGATATTTTACTTCAATTCATTTTGCTCCAAAATAACTTCTTAGTCTTAAAAAAAAAAAAAAAAAGAGAGAAAAAGTTGAAGCAGCATCACCAAGCTAATCATATCAAAGTTCTCATGATTCGCGCTACGTCACTCAAGGCTTAGTGCATTCCGGTGATATGGCATCTCCGGATTCACTTCCAGACGGTTCGGACGACGCATCTAATAATCTATATCAAACTTAACTGTAAATCGTTGTAATTATTGGAAGAGCGGCCTACTCCAATGGATTCGGGAGATATGCCACAACAAAAATATCTTTGAAATTTTTATTGTCCTAATTTTTATTTTAAAAGCAAATACTCAATCCTAATTTGCCTGGATTCTTGTAAAATCTCTTTTCCTTGTCATGTCATGATCAAAAATCAAAATTTTCTTTTATTATCAAACGTTGAGGGATAATTTAAACACGCTTCTGTGCTGGGGCATTAATGAATAATTAAACTGTGAACTAATTCAATACTAAAGATCTTTGGGGGAAGAAAAATCCTATGAGAATTTAGCCTCTGTCTGACAAACAAATAAAAAAAAAATTACAGATTGAGAAAGTTGTCTTCCAATAATGACTTATGAATGTTACCGCAACACCACGAGATTTCATAGGAAAAATCACAAAATAGAAAACCAAGCTGAGTATTGCATAAGGAAATCAGTTTATTCATAGCAAATAATGAAAATAAACGAGGAATCAATATAATAATGTGTTTTTCTAGGTCACCAATATCCAGCGCAACTGAAAGAGCTACAACTTCTGGATTCATCTTGCCATAATTCCCACAAACCTTATAAGAACCAGTAGAATTCAGAATCGGAAGACGACAAAAGTGGGATACTATACTTGAAACAGGATGACCTATTGTGAGGTGTTCATCCAATTTTATGATAGGTTGATCCTGCAAGTTATCACAATAATATAAGTAATTATATATAGGCATTGTAGGCTGATATATAATTTGAGAAAAATTGAAATAAAGCTTTAGGAAGATTTTTCCTCCTAAAATCTATCATCCCTTCTCTCTCTCTCTTTCTTGCAAGAAGTCTCAAGAAGCTTTTAAGATTCCTCCTAAATTTCTAACAAATGGTATCAAAGCCTCGTTGAGGTGATCAAGAAGGAAGAAGCTTATGGCCTCGGCAAGGAATGCGATTTCGTTCGCGTAAGGCGTATGAGAGAGGAGAGGTCGCACTGCCAGCCGATCGCAGGCTATATTGAGCAAGGAAGTGATCTTCACAAGATGTACCGCAAGGAAGAAGAAGCAGGCCACGTAGGACCTAGATTGTGCGGACAAGCAAGGCTAAGCAGCCTGGTGCCGCGATCTAGAGAAGACTCGTGGACCGGCAGGTCTACGAACGGGCCAAGAAGAGCAGACGCCGGAGGAAGGCCGCACAATCTTGGTGTTGCGATTGCGAGCTCGAGGATTGCGCCAGGGCGGACATGCGTGCGTGGAGCGAGAGAATCGCGCATTAGCATAGAGCCTTGTGCGGGAGTTTGAACGCCACAGATGGAGCCGTGTGCGGACGAAGGTGTCGCGGGCAGGTGTTACAGACAAACCCTGTTGGTCGCACGAGGGATCTAGATGCGCTGCTTTGTGCTGGATCAGGTCCCGTGGAGGCGCGGCAAGTGCCGCAGGCAGACCGCAATGGGAGCTTGGAGCAGGTTCGAGATGTCGGGCCAAACACACAGGTAGATTTCACGCGATTGGGCAGAGCGGCATTGATCGATTAATTGGGTTCACACGGGCTTGTGTAGAAGTTTGGACGCGTGCAGGTAATGGTTGCAGACCTAAGGTGAGCCGAAGAGATATGCCTAGGAATCTTGTGTAAAGAATTGTTGCGAAAGTAGTTTGATTGAAGACAAGCAGCATATTTGCGATTAGATCGCCCTGCATAGGCATGGAATTCATGAGGCATGACAGAGAAATTGTTCTTGTTATAAGATCTAGTTAGATCTTTTGAGGTCGAGCTTCAGATTTAGGTGGAGCTTTAGATTCAGGTGGAGCTTCAGGGTCATTTGGCTAGCTGTTGTGTGTCATGGCAGTGGATCAAGAAAGGTAAGATTAAGAACCTGGGCAACATGTTGGTCGCAGACATAAAATCAAACTTGTGTTGTGTGAGGTCGCAGGTTGGAGCGTGCACGAGTTTCCGAGGAAGACTGGCGAGTCGGTGCTGGAGCGTTAGCTAGAGCTATGGATTGGGACGCCCTGTAGAAGCCGTTTGTGAGCAGGATTGGGCTCGGTTTGACAGAATTGCTCAGTTAGATCGCATAAAGTGCACAGGTGGTTCTTTGATTGTAAAACCTAGATCAATGTGGAGATTGTGCGGTGTTGGTCCAGTTTTAGGATAGGTTGATTCTGCAAGTTACCACAACAATAAATGTCTATATATAGACATTGTAGGTTGATGTATAATTTGAAGAAAATTAAAATAAAGCTTTAGGAATATTTTCCTCCTTAAATATGTCATCACTTCTCTCTTGCTCTCTCTTGCAAGAAGGCTCAAGAAGCTCTCAAGATTCCTCCTAAATTTCTAACACCTATCAGACTAAAAATAAGAGGGATATATATATATATATATATATATATATATATATATATATATATATATATATATATATAGAGAGAGAGAGAGAGAGAGAGAGAGAGAGAGAGAGAGAGAGCAGTAAAAAAGGTTCAACTTAAATTAATAGAAAAAAATAAATTATTTGAACCTTTCACTTTGAAGGTGTAGCATGAAATAGTTGAAAATACTTATTCATGAATGTGGCATAAACAATTCAGACAAAGTTAACTTAAAAAGTTCGAAAAAAAAAGAAGATTATACCATCATTGCCCATTCAACTTCGAATCTGCTTCCTTCACTGCCCGAAGAAGATGAGAAATACGGTAATGAAGCTTCAAATTTTGCTCAACTTGCTTCTTAATCTCCTTTGAAGCCTGAAGTTTCATAAGAACAGATAAAAGTTAGTGAGTTAAAGAGAGCAAATAAAATTAAGAGGTTTCAACCTTCTCTTGCTCGGATGCGAGTTCAGCTTGGGCTATTTCTAACTTTAACTGGAGGTCTTTAATAACAGATGACATTTGCTTGCTTTCAGCATTTGACTCTCCTGGAAGAACATGCATATAATCATTCAAACTGCAATAAAAAAATGCTTCAATTTAAAATTAATATAGAAGCGTACCTTTTTTATTACCAAGCAATGCCTCCAACCTCATTATACGTTCCTTCAAAAAAAAAAACTTGTTAGGATGCTATCTTGCAATCTAAATAATGCAGATAGAATGCTAATCTCAAATAGAGCTTACAAAGTGAAAATTCAAATCATCAACCAAAATACCAACACAAGCAAAGAGAAGAATATGATCCAATTCTTTCTAAGATTGTTGAAGTTAATGCCAATGAGGACCTAATGTTATGAACCGCCATGAAATTGTCCCAGCTGTGCAATTTTGAAATTAGCATCAACGCCCAAATGGATTGAGCCATTTGTTTTTTAATTACAGCTCTTGAAAAGATGCTAACTTAAACAGACATCTGCAATGGTTATCCATGCAACCTTCAGCCATAACAGAATTGATGAAGCCCAAACTGTATATAAGGACGTAACAAGTTATTGTCTTTAAGCAGGCCCAAAGTTATCATATTAAAGAAGCATAACAAAGATACTAGACTCTAAGGAAGCATTACATTATCCACTACATTTCTATGTTGCTTACCATTTTAGATTAATTAATAATGGGAATTGCAGCCAACACATGATCATGAACTTCATTTAAGCTTCTTTGGGCTGCCTTCTCTAGGTATTAATGACCTTTCTTTATTAAATTTAAATGAGAATTTCACTCTTAACAGGACAAAATCAAGAGAAAGGATTCATGTAGCCAACCCCACACAATGGGATAAAAGCTTGATGTTGTTGTTGGGGCTGCCTTCTCTAGGCATTAACCTAGTGTAATTTTCCACAGGTGAAGAGTCTCAAAGTTTTGATCCATAAACTTGTATCTTTTGATAGGCTGAAATTGACATGAAGTGATCTTTGGGATTAAAGCTCATCAAACATAAAAATAATTATGAATAATGTAATCGCCACATGCCTGATTTAAGCCATTCATGTCAATTGAAACCAAATAAATATGACTAAGTTGTTTTTGCGTGATCCTAGAATTATATTTGTGGAGTATCGTGTTCAGTAAAACCAACTCCAGTGACTTAAAAAAACACGTTTCAAACATGTTCTTAGAACCAATTCAAAGGTTCCATATGAAACCATAAAATCACATTCAACTTCACCTGCTAGTATCTTCTTTGCAAACAAATGGGCAAATGTCCTTCTGCACATGGCAACACCAACATCAAGAACAAGAAAATACTCCAAGGAACCATTGCAATGGCAGGACATAACTCAAATCATAAGAGTTCCTAAAGTTAATTCATCAAAGGTACAAGTAGTTTTTGGTTTTGTACTTTTGTCGCCCAACTTATTCAGCACCTTCCTTTTGGTTGGCCATAATCCATGTTTACAAATTCAATTTCAAGTACCATTCAAATCTGGAAGTACAGATCATTGACAAATAAATTCAAGCATATTAATGTCAAGTTCACCATGTTTATCAGTAGGCACGTGTACTGCAAACAGATATATAGCATAACACAATCAGCAAAATTAAAAAGCTAAAAAGTAGGAAATGTAAGGGATAACAGGTATTCTCTAAACGCAAAACTATATACCCAAAAAAATAACTTTTCATATTAAACCCAAAATATGCTCTAGATTTTGAAACTTAAAATACTAGGATCAACACAATTGCAGTGATAGAGGCTTAACAATGGAGTTACCATAGAAGCAGCTAATTAGCTTGCTTGAAAAGTTAGAGGACATAAAATCTACATTTTCCCCTTCAATTTCTAATTTCTACAGCCTTGACCTCAAATTGGGAAACCATTTTTTCTGGTTAGTGTAATACTAGAATAACAAAAAACACTACGTAAAAAAACCAATTCATGTAGGTTTTGAGAGTGATAGACCAAACAATTACATATCAAACATGTAGGAAATGATAAAAGTAAAATCGCAACTTTGAGAAAATGAAGTTGGTTTCAGTTCAAACCCACATGAGAGATGTTTAAGCTGTACCTGAGATAAAGTCACCAATGAAGTAGTATGACTACCTACCCCCAAGGTAGAAGATCAAGTTTCTATCATGTTTTCTATCATAGAATTTTGTTTCCATAAAGCCTTGCCTCGGTTGAACCCAAACTCAGAACCTGATTGCAAACAAGCTGTAGCCCTCTGCTTACACGTCCATGATCAAAACAACATTTCTAAAATTACTGTAATCTGACTCTTCAAATAGATGAAAATATGCATTTACACGCTATAATTCTACTACATAACTCTGTTCAACGCCAGAATTTAATACTCAAAAAAAGGTCTAACAATTAATCAAAAACATGATTGCAGACAACAAATAAATGCAAACCACATGCATTTCAGATACTCCATTGATATACCTAGATAGTTGCTACGAGTTATGCGAGGAGAGAGTAGCCAAGTCTACTTAGTCAGGAGATTTGAACTCAAAACATCACTCAACAACTAAGATCATCAAAAATCCTCTTCTAGTTTCATCTCCTGAAAAAATCCTATAAACATTGTGCTAGTGTGACCCTTTCCTCTGCAGAACAAGCTAGGGCAGCGCAACAACCAGATTTCCAACTCGAGAAGCGAAATAGAGAAGAAAAGGAAGAGGAAACCGTGACAGCATGAGAAACGAGAATAATTTCCATTCAAATAAGTCGAACCCTTCGAAGCAATACTTCCACCGATCCAATCGTCATTGGGGTACATATAAGGTGAGATACGATCGCTAACCTCAGCTTCAGAGGCCCTCTCATAGAAGGGCTTGAGCACCTCGTCCGTGTTCTTCGTTCTCAACTCCTCCGTCATCGAGGCAGTGTATCCGTTCCGGAAAACCTCGTGGAGCGCAGCGGCGATGTCCCGGCTTTTTGGAGTCCGGCGAGCAAAATATGAAGTCAAAGTTAAAATGGGTCGGATCTCGTCCGATCGTACGCGAGCCGTCTCATAAACCTGATCGTACGCGGTTTTTGAGTATAAAGAATGTAATTTAAAATATTTTATAATTATGTGATTGAATGTGAACTAAATATGTATAAGATTTTTTTTTTTTATGTTTAATTTAAAATAAAAATAATGGCTAGTCATGGCAGTGATAGGGTTGAAGAAAGCGGCTAGCTAGTGACAGTGGTGATGACTAATGGTAGTACTGGTTGTGGTGATCGACAATGACATCTGGTGGTGGCCAACGGTAAGAGCGATGAGCAGCCAATGGTAGTAGTGGCGGCTAACGGCTGACGGCTGTAACAAGCAGTCAATGATAGTGGTGATGGCGATGACAGCCAGTAGTAAGGATGGTTGCAACTTGTTGTAGTTAGCGGCAAAGAATTTATGAGTGTTTGAAATTTTGATCAAATCAATTGATTTTTCAAATACTTGAAAAATGATTTAGATAAAGAATTTCAAATTCATCAAAAATTTATTGTATTATAAATGAGGCATATCAATGAACCAAATTTTCAAAATGCATGCATTTAATTTACTTTGCACCAATAATACAACAAATGAAACAAGTATGTGTTAAAAAAAAAGTAAACAATTTCAAATAAATTTGTTGTAAGAAATTTAGAATAGATTTTTTTTTTAATGAATTTAGAATCCATTTGAAATTAGTAAATTTTAAATTCATTGTTCTCATGTTTTTTTTTTTTTTTTTAATACTTAGACTAATTATGACAAATTTACATATCACATGCACAAGCTTCGAACTCAAAAGATCTTAATTGATAACCAAAGCTTCCAAGCAATATATGAAGATGAGATGCATCTCGTGTCCCATGTTGATTTCAGACCTCGCATCCCGTGTGTCTCCAACATCATGACCTCGCCAACCTAGCTGACTATCGTAATCCCATCATAATTGCCATCTTGCAACCACTTCGACCCGTGAACGTTGTTCACACCTTCTCATGTCCTCCATCGCCGATAACCCTCTCTCCACACCAACCATCCACGTCAATCTTGTCTAATCCGCCGTGCTCTAGATTATTTTTAAATAAAAAATAAACGGAGACATTACAATAATATATTAATAAAAAATTATATATTTGTTTATACACAAGTTTAAATTAATTTTATTTTCAATCAAGCAAAAAATTTTCTAAAACTTTTAGAATCAACAAAGTGATAAAACTCAGTTTGTTCATGGGATATTCAGATTAAATTAAGCTTGAGAGATTTTCAACGACATCTGTGTGCTAGCAAATTATGAGTTCTTACCTTATTGGTATAAAAGCTTGAGAGTTTTCCAACTTCCTTTGCATGTTAAAAAGGTTCCTCTCTCATTTTGTGCTCCGATAAAAATTATTTTCTTTCTTATTTGATAAATTATTAAAAAATTCATGATCTTTTGCATATAAAATATAAATCTAAAATGATTAAAAAACTCACAAATAATTATTATTAATGAAATTATGAGAAAAAATGAGCATTCAAAATTCAAATCCAACAAAGGAATCAAATTCATATTGGTGCACTTTGAGATTGGGAAAGCTCCAATATTGACATTAGTATGAACTAAGTGTTTGTTTGGAACAGCTTTCTTATTGACTTATGAAATAGTTTCTTAATATATATATATATATATTTTTATTTGAAATTTTTTAGTAATAAGATGCTTTATAAAGCAGCAAGAAAATTGATCCAAATGAAGCCTAAAACTATTTGCAAACAAGCTTTTTTTACAGCCTTGGGATGGAACTTTTTTTAGGTCAGGACACCTGACGTAGCACTACATCTGGACGCCAATAAAATGTCGTCACGTGCTCTTACTCTTTACCGTGCGCCCGACAGCCCGGCCCAGATCGGAACCCGATATTGTTATGTATTAGCTGATTTATGCAGACCAGGGTATAGCTAGGTATTGATCGGTAACGAAAAATATCATTATGTCAAGACTAATACCTAGCAATACCCCGGTTTTGCTAGGTATTGCTCGATATTGGTAGGTATTGCTCGGTCTTGGTCTTGAAAGAACGATATTTCTCGTTATTGTCAAGCAATACCTAGCAATATTTAGCAATACCGAGCAATACCTAGCAATACACGAACATAGTAATACCGGGTTCCGGTCTGGATCAGGTCGTTGGGCCGCACGGTAAAGAGTAAGAGCATGTGACGACATTTTATTGACGTCCGGATGTAGATCTACGTCAGGTGTCCTGACCTAATAAAAGTTCCTTGGGATGAGATGAGTTAAATTAGATTGATGCTTACCTGCTATTTCCATAGCAAAATTTGTATATATATATATATATATATATATATATATATATATATATATATATATATATATATATATATATATATATATTGAAATCAAATAAACTTTTGAATCATTAAGAGTTCGATTGTGATGATCATAGATTTTTGTAAAGATAATTGTAGGATTGTTATAGATATTATAAATATTTTTTTTTATAAAAAATTTTGAATTTTTGGTTTATTGTAACTGCCATCATTTAAATTCTAAGAAATTAGTAGCAAGAAAAGTATAGTAACAGCATGAAAAGTAAAACAATGAAAAATTTATCAAAATATAAATTAAGGTTTTCTTTAAGACTATTTTTTTTATTGTTTCTTAAAATAAAATTTTAATAAAAAATTAAAATTAATTTTTTTTATAAAACTCTAAACTCTAATTCATCCCAAACAAAGTCTATATCTGATTCAATTGAGAGTATGAGCATTTTTCTTTTCTTTTAGAAGTTACAAGCACACAATACAATTTTATTAACTATTAATTTATTCCAAATTCAAATTGATTGTTCAAAAATACAGATGTTAAGTCAAATATAATTTGATTGGAACATCTTCAATTTTTTGTAAATATGGTATGATTATGGAGTTATTATAAAAAATTAATTTTTTTAAATATAATGAATATGATAAATATTTTTAAAAATTAAATATCAATTTTCTTACAATTATAATTTAAAAGATATATTAAGGTGATTAAAAAATAAAATAGTTAAAAAAAGGTCCCAAATTGAGTTTATTTTTGTTTTCTTTACCCAATTAGGGGTGTCAATTTTTGACACCATCCGAAACATGATCCAAACACGACATGAAGAAATACGGGCTAGGGTCAACCCTGACCCGAAACTGGTCGGGTTCGGATTGACCCAACAATCCAAAATTGACCCGAAATGGATGTGAAAACTCTTATTTGACCCAAAAAATCGAGATAGACTCATTTTTGACCCGAAAATTGAAGATTGACCCAATTTTTGACCCGAAAACTAGCAATTTTGGGTCAACCCCGGATCATTCGTGTCGGGTCAGGTTGACCCGGACCCGAATCGGGTCGGTTCGGGTCTGGGAACTGGACCCATTTTTAAAAATGGGTCAGATTCAGGTTGACCCAAATAATGCCGGATCAGTTTCGAATTCAACCTAAATCCGACCTGTTGACCTGAATTGTCACCCCTACCCAAAACCGACCTTTGCCAGTTTGCCATGGCATCCAATCAGACATTCGGGTCGGGTCGGGTCGGGTCGGGTTGTCGGCTCCCGCCTTGGCTACGTAGCTGGTAGTTCGCGACATATATAGGGCGGCCCTGTGGCCTGGGTCGCCCATTTCGCCGTTGCATCACTGCCCTCTCTTCTCCCTCTTCAAGCTCGCTGTACCGCCTGCAGGGCTTTTAGGGCAGCAATCAAGCGTCAAATATATCCACCCCATACTTCATTTCTCTTAAGGGGGGTTAGTGCCTGCGAGCCAGTCGTCTAAATGATTGCATGAACTGTTTGATAACAATGTATACGAACTCTCCATTCATGATTTCGTGCAAGCCATTCTACATTCTGTAGCTTACTATGGACTTCGTCAAAAGAAGTTGGTAAATTTCGCAACGCCGTCGAACTTCTTCTGCTTATTTTGTCTAATTATTATCTCTCTAGAATTTTATCTCGCAATGTGCTTTCTTGATGCTATCAGTTCTTGAAGTAGATGAGAAATTTTTTCTTTTATTATTGTATGTCACTGTATCTTTGCTTGGCACCATATAATTTGCTAAATTGCTTCCTAGATTTTGTTGTGTGGTGGTTGGTTTCCCACATGCCAGGTTAAGGTTTTGACTTGTCAGAATAATCTGGCTGAGTTACTGGTTGCAAAACTTCTACTGTAAGTAAAATTTCATATGTTATCTCCTTGATTAGTCAGTTTATTGCTTTACCCGACAAAAAGATCTATTATTCAATAGTTATTTTGATGCAGCTTTTAATATAATTTAATTTCCCATATAGTCACTAATACCGAGTTATTTTGGATTTTGATTGAGGTAAATAATGATTAGCATGAGAAGCATCCTGGTGGAAGAAACCTTGCATGCTGGTTCTGCATTTTAAGCCCGTGATTGTTCTTTATGAGTCGCTCATCGAACAATTATTCATCTGTAGATGCGCTTGTAAAAGTGGAGAAAAATAATTTATCATGTAAGTCTTCATGCAATAGGAGAAATGTTGGTAGAATTCCATTAAATATGTTAAGCTATGAATCAACTCTAGTTATATAAGCGCATCTCTGGCAAAGTGGGTTACCATTATTAAGCCTAATAGTGAATAATAACATTTGCTGTTGGCTAATGGTCGAAACTTTTATACCTTGATTAGAGGGAGAAAAATAACACACTACTTCTTAGAAACTGACATTGCAGAGTCTCTAGTTGTAATTTAAGTCAATTATAGTGAATGTTCAAATGATTATGTATATTATTATGTATTAAAAGTAGAGACCCTCTCCCTTTAATGAGGAAAGCCCCCCACCACTCCACTAGCACCACCAACATCTTGTGCACACACCCAGCCACTAAAAACAAAGAATCCTAGAATCGTATTCCTATCAAATGCCCATGTAATTAGGCAAAGAATATACAACAACAAGAGCAACATTAAGCCTTTGTCCCATTACGTGAGGTCGGCTACATGAATCATTTTTCTCTATTGTGTCTTGTTAAAAATAAAAAATAATTGTCAATTAAAAAATTTGGAAGGCTTTTTAATGAGTTTTGTTGTTAAATATAAAGGTGAACTTCTTTTGTAAAATCACCTTGAAAAAAAAAATTTTGTCCAAGATTTACAGGTTTGCGTTCTTATTTGCATTAGCATTATAGTGATAGGATGATACAATCCAAATTATAAGAAGGATGCATAATTTATGAGGAAATCACTATCTAAATACTATGCACATACCACTCATAGATATCCACTATAAAACCTGTAAATAGAAAAAAAGCAGTGCTCTCCATGTACACAGATTTAATCTCAAATGAACATGAGAGAACTTAAAAGTAGCCAATATTTTTCAAATTATAATTACATTAAGTTACTTTTTTATATTTGGATTGCAACCTAAACTTGATATTTAGTTGGAGTTGGGTTTACGGTTGTCCATCAACATTTTTGTTTTTTCCATAAACCTCAGATTGACATACTTTCACACCGCTAACTACTTCCATATTATGTTAGAGTTTACATCTTTGTCAAATATATTCAAATTGATCATTGCCTGGTGCTAATATATCATGAGAAGTTATGCATCAATATAACTCAACATGGATGGAGTTGTTGATTGTTCCAGAAGGATAATTTCCCATTCAAAATTAATTAAACTCCATTTTCCACAATAGGATTGTTCTCATTAAATTTTGGATTAGGCTTGAGATTTTGCTTTCTAGTCTTTCTTTTGCTATTCCATAACAAAATACAACAATAACAACAAGCCTTTATCCCACTACGTGGGGTCGACTTCATGAATCATTTTTCTCCATTGTGTCCTATTAAAAGTCAAATTCTCAATTAAATCTAATAACAATGTCATTTCTAATTTTTTAACCAAATTTTTTTAGATCTACCTCTACCTTTCTTAATAAAAGTAAAATTTAATACATACTCTCCTACCCGGATCTTTGGAAGGCCGAAGTTTTATGTGACCAAACCATCTAAGGCGACTCTTTCTAACCTTATTTTCCATTGGAGCTACTCCAACATTTTCACATATATGCTCGTTTCGTATTTTGTTCTAAGAGTAAAGCCACTCATTCACTTGAGCATCCTCATGTCAAGGACACTTAATTTTATGCTTCTCTTTTAATGGCCTACATTATGTGCCATAAAATATTGCAGGTCTTACCACCATCTTATAGAATTTTTCCTAAAGTTTGAAGGATACTTTTTCTATCACATAACAACCCGATGCATTCCTCCACTTCACTAATAATATTCCCATCTATTTCACCATCACTCTGAACAATAGACCCAAGATATCTAAAACGTGTACTCTTATTTATGATTTGATTGCCCAAAGTCTCAATCTCACCACTAGATATATTACTCTTTAAATTGCACTCAATGTATTCGGTTTTAGATCTACTCAAACGAAAACTTTGAGACTCTTAAGGTTGACTTCCATAATTCAAGTTTACCTTCAAATCCCTCTCTAGTCTTATCAACAAGAAGAATATCATCAACAAAAGGCATACAACAGAGTACATCCTCTTGCAAATTTTTAGCAAGAACATCCATGACTAAAGCAAGAAGATATAGGCTTAAGGTTGATCTTTGATGTAATCCAGACCAAAATACAAGAGTTTATATATATATATATATATATATATATATATATATATATATATATACTTAAACTTGACATAGATGGGGAGCCAAACAAGTTTGGATATAATTTAAATAAAAGTTTGATTGTTCTAATAAAATAGGCCCCTTCCAATAAAGTGCAAAACTAATGTAAATTTAAAAAAGTCATCCACATGTGTGGCATTAGAATAACTGATTATTATGTCAAGCCCACTGACCACTATACATGATCGTATATTTGTGAATGTGGCCCCCTTTTGTATTATTTTAGTTGGGAATTTTCTTATTGATTAATGAAAATGGATCAAACTTAGGTTAACCTTTATCCATTGGAGGTTATCAGAGGACACACAAGCACATATTACACTTTAAGTCATGAAAATAAAGGCAATAAAAAAAAAACCCAATCAATTTATCCATTGAAGACATGGCGTTTTGGTTTACTATACATCATTATAATTGTTTTCATAGGAAAAATTTTAGTGTTTTTGGGGTAATATTACAGGTTAACCTAGCATACATGTTTAGCTATTTGCTCAGTTCACAGAAGTTTTAGGTTCATTCTCACAAGACTAAAAATGCTACAAATTATATGACAAACAACCCAATGATAGATCTACTAAACTCACCAAACAAAATGTTCCCATAGCACATGAAGTTGAATCGTCTCCATTCAGCAAAAAGCTGATAAGCCATCTTCTTAAATTGCTAAAAACATAATGCTCTTAACAGTTATATGCGCAAGTACGTAAACTTTCCTTAACTATTTCTGTTCTTAAAAAAATCAATCATGAAATTATAAATTTAGAAAGTTCTGATGGCATGATTCGTCACTTTATTTTTTTTTTTTAGTTCTTATTACACATCTTGATTTTGAAAATGAGTAAAAGCTCAAAATAGTCTCCTGACTATTAGTAAATGACCAATTTAGTCTCAGACTTTCATAATGTCCTAATTTAGTCCTCTAACTATTAGAAAATGTCTTAATTTGATCCCAAAACCAAAAGTAATAGACTAATAGTAAAGTTCACACCAACAGTTAAATGTGATGGTATTTTTGATATTGAAGTATATATGAGATTATATTATTATTTTTATATATTTTATTATTCATCATATTAAAATAAATATAAAAATATAATGAAAGTTAATAACATTTATTAATTATTTACTCTTGTTATTTAATTGGTTAACTTCTATTATGATATATATATATATATATATATATATATACACACACACACTATGAAAAATAACAAATAATATAAAATTAATAATCTAATTTCACATACACCATAATACATAAAATGTACTCAAATTTAACTATTGGGGTTAATTTTAACTGTTACTTTTGACATTGAGATCAAATTGAGATATTTTCTAATAGTCAGGGGGACTAAATTGAGTCATTATAAGTCTGTGACTAAATTGGATATTTACTAATAATCGGGGGACTATTTTGAGCTTTTACTCTCTTGAAAATATAAAAATTGTAGACGAAAGTTTTTTATTCATTGTTGGCAAATGTTAAACTAAAATCTAAGAGAATATTACCCTTAATAATATTGTACATGTGACCAAATATGCTTGAAATATTCTTTCCGTTAGTAAACACTCTAAAGATTACAATTGTTCAGTATTTTTTTCTTCCTTCCATTTGTGTTTTTAATGATTGGAACTTGAGCAAGATGAGTATAATTTCTAGAGAAATAAATGAAGTATAGTACTTGGGATAAAAGCAATAAACTTATAGATTTGATTGTACTCATTCAATTTTTATTAATGGTTTAGCTATACTATGGCATATGAGATTAAGATATCCTAGTTTTTTTAATATAAATATTTATTTCCTAATTTTTAATGGTTTAGCTATACTAAAATATTTATCATCAATGAAGCCAAAATTCATCGTGTGCTTTTCTAATGAAGTCTTACTCTGTATGTTTCATTGTGATGTTTAGGGTCCTTCTAAGGTCAAAAATACTATCTGACAATAAAATAATTTGTAACTTTCATTGATGATCCTCGAGATTATGCAATGTCTATTTATCAGATAAAAATATTTGAGCTTGAGTAAAGATTTAAAATTTTTTTCCTAATGATTGAAAATCAATGTAAAACTAAATTTGATATTCTTAAAGTTGACAACTGAGTATTTTAATCATCACTTAAATACATTTCTATCATTCTATGGGAAAATATGTTGTTCACAAATCAACTTGTCATAATATTCCACAACAAAATTACATAGCTAAAAGAAAAAATAGACACTTAGTAAAAGTTGCTAATGTCATTATATTGTCAAGTAATGTTCCAAAATGCTTTTGGGGAAATGCTCTTGTGACTAGTTGCTATCTAATAGATGGAATGCCACCAATAATTTGAAATTTTAAAATACCTCTACAAATGCTCAAAAATTAATTTATTATATCCCATATTATTGTTGATCTTACTCTCAAAGTTCTTGGCTGCATTTTTTATGTGTACATACCAAATACTTTTTAAGTTAAAAATTGCTCTTAAAATTAAACATTGTGTTTTCGTGGATATGCTTCTAAATTCTAATAAAAGGGGTACAAGTAGTTAATACTATCAGATGATAATTCTTTGTAACTATTGATTTTAGCTTTATTGAGTACCCCCATTTCTTTTATAAAAAATCCCCTTAGGGAATAACATTATAGAGGAACATAATTTTTGAGAAACTATCAATTTCTTTAATTAACTCTAACATAAATAAGAGTATGAAAACTAGTGGAAAGCACACTAAATGCAAATTCTTCATGTATGTTTTATCAAAAGAAGGGGGAGAAATACTGCAAATGAATTATCATCCTCAACTAGAACTTCAGGTTTATATAAGATATAAATTCTGTAAAAGTACTACTGTCCCAATTATTTTTTAAGCAAATATTCTATCCGATTTACGGAGGGATGATGTACTTCTCAAGGTAATATTTCTTCGGCATCTATTCTATCTTTTAATTTTGTCATTCTTGTTGCATTTAGAAAGGAAACATGAACATATACCAAATACCTCGTTGCAAAATACCTATCATATGGAAAAATATCAAAAAACCATAGGACATTTGTGATAGGGTGTCTAGGATTTCTAATTTGTTTATTTTAAGTATTGTTCAGAATGCATTAGATGATTCAAATTGGAAATTAGTAATGATGGAAGAAATGAATACTCTAAAAAGGAATTATACATGGATTATTCTTGATCTACAGAAAGGCAAGAAGACAGTTGTATGCAAATGGGTATTTGCAATAAAATGATTCAAAGTTGATGGAAGCCTGAAAAGATATAAAGTGAGTTTTGTGACTTGATGCTTCACTTAGATCCATGGTATAAACTACCAAAAGACCTTCACCCCTATTGGCAAAATCAACTCCATCAGAATACTTTTATTTCTTACAGTAAACTACAATTGATTATTTTATCAACTCAATTATAAGAACACATTTCTTATTGGAGACTTGCAAGAAGAGTTATACCTGAGTCCTTAAAGGAGAAAGTATGCAAGTTGAAGAAAAAATTATATAGATTGAAGCAATCTTCTAGAGCTCGGTATGACAGATTTGGATGGCACTGTGATTAGAAAACATAATTTTCAACAAAATCAAGCAGACACTTTGTTCTTCATGCATTCTGTTGGAAAAATAATCATCTTTATTGTTTATGTTAATGATATAATCATAATTGAAGATGATTTCATTAAAATTAGTAACTAAAAGAAAAAAGCTTGAGGTTGAACGTGATATCAAAGGTCTATGAAAGCTTATGTACAGCAATGTTATGGAGTTTACCTGATTAAGGGAAGGTATTTTTATCAACTAACTCAAATATTTTCTTGATATTTGAAGACTAAAAAGATTAAGGGAAGATTTTCTTAATATTATTTTGAAGACTAAAAAGATGCAAGATGAGTGGAGAATGGGCAAATTATTGCGTCCAGTCACCGGACGCGGAAAATAGGTTCAGACATCCAATAAAAATTTGCCACGTCCCTTGCGCTTTTGACTGCGCTTTTGACTTGCGCTTTAGTTGTGCTTTGACTGCGCTTTACGTGCGCTTTTGACTGCGCTTTGACCTGCGCTTTACCAGCGCTTTACATGCCCTTTTGACGCGCTTAATTTAAAATAATATTTTATTAATATCCGGACCTATCTCCGCGTCCAGTGACCGGATGCAATAATTTGCTGTGGAGAACGAATGTGTAATTCCAATTTTTAAAAATAAAGGTGATGCACAAGATTATGAGAATTATAAAGGAATTAAGTTAATGTGTCATACTTTAAAACTGTAGGAGAGGATTATGGAGCATAGGTTGCGGCGTGACATTAATGTTTCTCAAAATCAATTCGGATTCATGCCAAGTAGGTCTACTAGGAAGCTATGCATTTATTGAGAGGTTTGATGGTGAAGTATAGAAAGAATAAGGAAGATCTACATATGATTTTTATTGATTTAGAAAAAAAAACATATGATAAAGTTTCAAGAGAAGTGCTATGAAGAGTTCTACATAAGAAATGGGTTAATAATGCTTATATTCAAGTTATTAAGGATATGTATGCAAGAGTTGTTATTTGTGTTCAAATGCAAGGTGGTTTGACCAAGTATTTTCCTATTTCAGTTAGATTACATCAAGGATCAGCCTTAAGCCCATATATTTTTGCTTTAGTCATGGATGTTCTCACTAGACATTTGCAAGAGGTTATACCCTAGTGTATGCTTTTTTCTAATGATATTCTTCTTCTTGATAGGGCTAGAGAGGGAGCTGAAGGTAAACTTGAATTATGTAGGTCAACCTTACATTCTAAAGGCTTTCGTTTTAGTAGATCTAAAACTGAATATATAGAGTGTAATTTTAGTAATAATAGATCTAGTGGGGGGATTGTGACTTTGGAGATCAAGTCATTAATAAGAGCACGTGTTTTAGATATATTGTTCAAAGTGATGGTGAAATAGATATGGATATTATTAGTAGAATTCAAGGTGGATGGTTGAAGTGGATGAATGCATCGGGCTTGTTTGATAGAAAAGTCCCTTTCAAACTTAAGGGAAAATTTTATAAGATGGTAGTGAGACTTGCAATGCTTTATGGTGCAGAATGTTAGCCATTAAAAGAGAAGCATAATATTAAGTTAAGTGTTGCAGAGATGAGGGTGTTCAGGTGGATGAGTGAATTTACTCTTAAAGACAAGATTCAAAATGAGCATGCATGTGAAAAGGTTGGAGTAGATGGTTTGACCACATAAAACGGTGGCCTTCCGATGACCTGGTTAGAAAAGTAGAGGTATTAAATTTGATTTATGTTGGGAAAGGTAGAGGTAGACCTAAAAAGACTTCGTTAAAAAATATTAGAAATGATCTTTCTTTATTAGATTTAGATGAGAAATTGATCCTTAACAGGACACAATGGAGAAAAACGATTCATGTAGCCGACTCCACATAGTGGGATAAAGGCTTGTTGTTGTTGTAACACAAATATTTCTTGACTTACTCAAAGAAATAGGGATGATTGGTTGTAAAGCCGCATAACTTCAATTGAGCCCAACTCAAAATTAAAACAAACTATTAAAACTAAAGTGGTGGATTATAAACCTTACCAAAAATTAGTCGAGGGATTAATCTACTTATGATGTAGGACTACAATGCTAAAAATAATTTGATAAGAACTTGCATGACTTATTGATTAGAATAATAGTGATTAGACTATTAGCAAATAAAAACGATAAAATAAAACATAAGAGCGGTCACTTCCGTTTAGGCTAAGTTGCACAATAAGGCTTTGTTTGTTTTTTGTGTGCTTTTGTAAAAGACAGTTTTAAAAAACATTAGTTCAGAAAATGGAGTTTTCTAACGGAGAAGCACATATAAAAAGCTTTCTCAAAACTGCAGAAAAATGAAAAAAAAAGAGTTATTGGGAACGTGATTTGACGAACCAAACAACACAAAAAAAATCCTCCGTTTCCGAAAACGGAGAAGGCAAAAAAACGCTCAAACAAACAAAGCCTAAGAGTTTTGAATTATCAAAATAACAAAGAAAATCAACGACATGCAAATATATGCTTTCAACAAAAATCCCTTATCTAACAATAAGATTAGAAATAAATGAATTGCACTCAATCCCTACGTTTACTAAGCTCGGCATAATTTGGCGAACACGATCTTCATGAATTAAATCAAATCACAAGAGATAGGGTTAGACTAAGGAAATAGAGGAGGAAGATTGGGAGACCTTCGTTAAGGTTCGGATGTAATCCTCCATTGTACGACACCAAGTTGTTCTTTAATAGCCTCGACGAGGGTGTCCAGGATGCGCTCTACGTACTCTTCTACGGTGTGATCGATGCGTGAGTTGATGTCGAAAAAGGTCGAGTAAAGAATGCAAACACGGGCTTGTTCGTCGTAGGAGAGACCATAATCAAGATCCGAATCAGCCATGCATGTCCTTTGAGGTTGGGATGTTGGCGACAATCGTTGAGGCTTCCCTTGAAGACTCCTCTTGAGATGGTGGAGATAATCTAGAGAAATCAAGAGGAAAACAAGGAGAATAGGTGGCCGACCAAGGATGTGGACTAGGGTGAGAGTTTTGGTTCAGATTTTGGGAGAGGAGATGGAGGAAAATCTAATTCAGCACTTCCTAATTATCTTCTTAATTGAAAATAATTAAAGGAAGGTCAAAGATCAAGAGGGGGGTGGCGGCAAGAGAGGTGGGGTGGGGTGGATTTACTTCCAAGTGGAGGAGTTCCTTTATTGGAAAGAAATTAAATAGGTGGGGCTAGGGGAGGATTTGGCCAAGGTGAAAAGGAAAGAGTTTGATTTGTTTCCTAAGTGGGGATTTGGGTTTTAGGAAACAATTCCTAAATTTACCCTATAGGGGCTGGCGGCATCAAGGGCTAGGTGGGAGAAGTTTGGGAAGTTTTTTAATGCTTCTTTAGATTAGGGGAATTAAATTAAAGATGAGAGATCTCATCCTTATTTAATTTAAATTCAAAATAAACAAGGATTTGGAAACTTTCCTAAAATAAATTTTCTTAAATTAGGAAAAAAATTTCAAAATTCAAAATAATTTGAAATTAAGCTTCCCAAATTAAGGTGAATTATTTATGGAAGGTATTTAAAGAGGGGAATTTGAATTTGGGAGGGGAAGAGAGGGGGGAGAAGGCCAGCGGATTGGTTGGTATTGGAGGGGATTTTGGTGGGGGTGATGGGGATGAAGTTGGTCGGTGGTTTGGGTAGGAGGGGTTATGTGGTGGTGGTGGAGGGAAGTTAGTGGCCGGCGGCGAGGATTGGGAGAACATTGGCCGGCGGTTAGGGGATGGAAGAAGGGGGTAATGAGAAGTCAAAAGATAAGGAACCACGAACCCGGTCGTCTCCAAGGTTGGTGGGTGATCTGATTTCCCTCTCCTAGAGTTTCTCTCTCAAACGCTCATAAGATCTCACAAAGAAATCAAAACGGAAGAAAATTTATCATTCATTCATTAACTTCAAAAGAAGAACAATAGGGCTATAAATAGCCTTGTACAACGACTCCAGAAAAATAAAAGGATGGCAATGCCCCTAGGGCTTACATACGACCTCCCTTAATAAAAGGGTTAAATGGAAAAGCAAGGAACACATAAATAATAAAAGCTACATAACATAATAAGGAAAAATAATTACATCATAGGACTCAAAAATATATAGACTCGATCGTGGCCGTAGATCGACGGAAACGCCTCTGACATACTTTCCATGCTCTGATGTCCCCATCATTCTCCCGGGGTGGGAGAAAACTTGACTCCATCGAGTAAGTATCTATGGCACTCTCGTAAATCTCCAATGCGTCGGGGTCAATCTGCTGTAGCTCCTCACGATCCAGTCATGCATCTTCTGACTCGGGCTTGCCTCTCCACCTGATCAAGTACCTCCGTCGTCCACCTTCCTTTGTGGAGATGATGTCATCACTTAGAGTCGAGTCCATCTTTTCTTCCATGGGTGATTTGGGAATATTTGATAGTGGAGATGGGTTTGGGTTCTCACATGGTGGGGTCACACAAGGCTATTGTATGAGTGGATTTATTGGGTTGAAATCAGGACCTTCATATGCAACTAGATCTTCTATGTTAAAGGAGGGATTAATGTTGAATTCTGCAGGCAGATCTACTACATAAGCATTATCATTGATTTTCTTAAGTATTTTGAATGGTCCAGCACTCTTAGCATGCAGCTTCTTAACTGTTTTCTGCGGGAACCGTTTCTGATGAATTCGCATCATCACAGAGTCACCAACCTCAAAAGTTTTAAATTTTCGTTTCAAATCCGCATATAGTTTGTAATCATTATTGTTCTTTTCAATTTGTCGTGCAATTTCTTTATTAAGTTCGTGCAAATGTGATGCAAATGATGATGCAGACTCAGAAATCCTATACCTATAACACATGAGTGAAAGGCGTTGGAAAATTACAATTTAGTGCCCATTTTCATCAAAGGATTTTCCAAAAATAGCTAGTGAATTTCACATCCTGATCCGATACGATGGTTTTGGGTAAAGCATGTAAGCGGACGACCTCATTGAAATAGAGCTTGGCAATGTGAGAGGCGTCAGATGTTTTAGAGCAAGATAGAAAATGAGTCATTTTGGAAAACCGATCTACTACAACACAAATGAAGTCGTTCCTACGGATTGTCTTGGGTAGGCCTAAGATAAAGTCCATGCTAACGTCCTGCCAATGGCAACTAGGGACATGCAGAGGAGTGTACAAACCCGTGTTTTGTTTGCATTGCTTGGTCAGTTGGCAGGTGTGACACCTATTGACCATCCGACCGACATCTCTCTTCAAGTTAGGCCAATAAAAATGGTACTCCACGACTTCAATAGTTTTGTCCCAACCGAAGTGCCCAGCGAAGCCTCTGGCGTGGATTTCTCAGACTCTAAATTCCCTAAGGGAGGTGCTAGGGATGCAAAGTTTTTTGGCTTTGAAAAGATACCCATCCTCCAAAAAGAAATCGTCCACAATGCGCGTGCTGCCTGTGGACAAGAGAGAGTAGGTCTCCTTGAAGTCGGGGCATTCCAAATAGTCCCACTTTATTTGGTCAAATCCCACGACTTCTGCTCTCATCTCAGTGGTAGTCATCATATGACGACTGAGAGCGTCGAGAACTTTATTCTCAACTCCCGCCTTTTGTCTGAGGGTATAAGTATACCCTTGAAGGAACTCTACCCAACGACCGTGGCGTGCATTTAACCTCTTTTGAGAGTTGATATAACGCAGAGCTTATTGATCCAAGAAAATGATGAACTCTTGCGGGAGCAAGTAGTGTCGCCAATAACAAAGAGATTGGACCACCGCGTAAAATTCCTTGTCGTATGTGGAATAACGATGCTGAATATCATTTAGCTTTTCACTGAAATAGGCTACTGGATGACCTTTCTGGGAGAGGACTCCTCCAATTCCGACCCCCGAAGCGTCGCAGGTTACATTGAATACTTTGAAGAAATCATGAAGTCTCATCACTGGGGCTTCCACCATCTTTTTCTTAATCTCATCAAAAGCTCTGATGGCCGTCGGGGTCCAGTGGAAATCACCATTCCTTAAGCAATCAGTGATAGGAGATATGATAGTACTAAAGTTTTGAATGAATCTCCTATAGAAGGTGGCTACTCCGTGGAAGCTGCGGACTTCTCGGATGTTATGAGGAACATACCATTCAACAATGGCCCTCACCTTCTCGGGGTCTGCTGAGATCCATTGGGCTGATATGATGAAACCCAAAAAGATAACACGATCTACAAGAAAGGTACATGATTGGCGTAAAGTTGTTCCTTCCTTGAGACCTCACAAACTTGCCTTAAGTGGTCGAAGTGCTGGCTCACGGATTGACTGTAAATAAGAATGTCGTCAAAGTAGACGACGACAAACTTTCCCATAAATGGGTGCAGCACTTGAGTCATGATCATCATGAAAGTACTCGGGGCGTTACTTAACCCACAAGGCATGACTAATCACTCATAGAGACCATCCTTGATCTTGAAGGCAATTTTTCACTCATCTCCGAGTCGGATCCGGAGATGGTGGTATCCACTCTTGAGATCAATTTTGGATAATAGAGTGCACCTGTCATCATATCGAGCATATCGTCCAACCTCGGAATAGGGAAACGATATTTGACGGTGATTTTGTTGATGACATGACTATCCACACACATTCTTCAAGATCTATCCTTCTTCGGAGTAAGAAGAGTTAGCACTGCGCAGGGACTAAGACTCTCCTTAATGAAGCCACGCTACATTAACTCATCTACCTGCCTCTTAAGTTCGGCATGTTCTGTAACATCAAATCTGCTCCAGGATCGTCCGGGCCGATCTGGATCGTTCCGGGACGATCAGTGCAATTTTGTTCCAGTTTCTGTCCAGAAGTTACAGGTATGATTTCCTGTAGGGATCGTCCGGGCTGATCTGGGATCGTCCCGGGACGATCAGTGTATGACAAAAGTCAGAGAGCAAATCGTCCTGGAAATTAATTATCGTCCTGAGAAATCGTCCCAGGACGATGCAGTTTTGTTCAGATCGTCCAGGACAATCGTGCGATCGGCCGGGCCGATCAGTGTATTATTTAGCTGAAATCATCTCATTTTGAAGAGAGAGAAAATCAAAATAAATATCTAAATTCAGCTGAGGAGAGAGAAGGTCGAGGGCAATTTTAGAAAAGTTGATTTTCGGGTGACGCCGGGCCGTTTTCGTCCATCGTGACAGTTCAAGAAAGTGTTGTACGCAAGGTAAGGCACATTCCGCCTTTCTCAATTTTCAGAACGGTGAAGTTTAAACGAGTTTTCTGTCCGGATTTTGTTTTTGTTAGCGAATTTCGTCCGTATTTTCCGATTGGTTCAGTTTTTACCGCGTAACTTTTGGTATGTTTCTGAGGTGCCGAGTGTGCACATTTTGATTATTTTCTGGAGAATTTTGACCGGATAATTTTGATTCCGCAGTGTTTTCTTTACGACTGCAATTTTTGACGATGTCTAAAAATGTTGTGGCAGTAGAATAAAAGTCTTATATTATTGTTGTGAATGTTCTGTGGTAATTTGGTAAAATTCTAATTCTGTCAATTTTGTGTAAATTCCGTATACTGCCGTTACGTTGCCGGATTTTCGTACGATTTCTGAATTTGTCCGGATTTGTTCTGAAATGACATGTTATGATTTTGTATGCTTTTGGGAGCCATAAGGGGAAGGTGTTGTAAGCACAAGGGAGCTATAAGGGGAAGTTCTGAGAAGTTCTGTGAAGTTCTGAAATTATATATATATGTTCTGTTATGGTGTTATGAGCACAATTGGGAGCTATAAGGGGAAGTTCTGGTGCTATGAGCACAATAGGGAGCTATAAGGGGAAGTTCTGGTGCTGTATGCACAAGGGAGATATAAGGGGAAGTTCTGAAATCTAGAAGGAAGATTTGTTCTGAAATATTTGTTCTGATTTAATTTGTTCTGACTTTTGATATGATTTCTGATTTCTGATCTGTATTCTGATTCTGATTCTGTCTGTTCTGATATGATCTGATTCTGATTTCTGTACGTTCTGTCAGCTCTGATGTGATGTATTTCTGTTCTGTTCTGATTTGATCTGATCTGTACGATTCTGATTCTGTTCTGATTTGATATACGATTCTGTTCTGATTTCTGTACGGATTTCTGTCTGATGTGTTTGATGTTGACTCTGAGGATTTTGATTGGAGGTTTGTTGTCTTGCTGAGCTGTTGTAGCTCATCCTTGTTTTCTGCGTGGTTTTCAGGTTCTGGGAAAGGGAAGGAAGTCCAGAAATAGAAGTTCAGAGTCTGATTCCGTATAGGTATTTTTGCACTTTTGATTTTTGTACAGTCATGGCTTTTCTGTTCTGTCTTTCTTTCTGTCTGAAAGCCATGAGCTGTATTTGTACATGATTCTTTTGAGAAAAAGATAGATGATCTGTTCTGCTGTATTTTGATGTTTATAGTAGCTCTGTGTGTCTGTTTCTGTGTGTAATGTTTGGAAGAAAGTTCTGAAACAAATTCCAAAGCCAGATCCTGGAATCAGTTCAGTTAGTCTGAAAGTTCCGGCCTCACGACCCGATGCGAGCGGGATCCGTCCCGGTCGGGTTGTGACATGTTTCGTGGGGTTCATGCGATAGTGTGGCAGGTTCGAGAGGGAGGCTCCAAGGACGAAGTCTATGGCATGCTGAATGTCTCTAAGTGGGATCTGGGAGATCATCGAGGAAGATATCAGCATACTTTCCCAGAATGGCTTGGAATTCTTGAGGAATACGTTCGTCAGATTTGATGGGAATCTCATGACCCACAAAGGCGTATAGAGGTGCGCCTTGAGCAACCTCAGAGTCCAGAACCTTGGCGGTGACTAGGTTCAGTCCTTTCTTGAATTTAATAGGGTTGGATTTTGAGTCATCCGTAACCCGAGGCTGCGATGGCAAAAGCTTAATCTTTTTGCCCGCATGTTCGAACACGCATGTGTTTGAAGGTCAAAAAATGTGGACATCGTTATCATAGATTCAGGGGCGACCCAAAAGGATTTGTCCAACATTTATAATCAGTACATCTCACCAAACATTCTCCTTATAGTCGACAAAGGAGATAGGTATGATGCTTCGTTCTTTCACCTCCAAGGCAGTGAAGTTGACCCACGCTACCTTATACAGGTTGGGGTGAGGAACGGCAGAAAGACCCAATTTGGATACCATGCTAGAAGAAACAACATTTATGCAGCTACCACTATTCATGATGACCTTATAGTTCTTGTCTTTGATTTTGGTGTAGGTATGAAAAATCGCGTTCCTACGCCAATCATCAGTGGGAGTTGGGTGTGATAACGCACATCTCTCATCTCACCACGTAGATGAGAGATGTATCCAATTTTTAAGGCAATGAAAGACCGTAGTGTCGTCATCCTCCTCGAAGAATTCGCCTTCATCCTCAACCTGGTGGATCTGATCAACCTCGGGCTCAAGATCGTCCTCAGTAACCTTATAGGGACTGAAGCACTGAGAAGCGATATGCCTATACCCCGGACATCGACAACACGGTCACGGGACTGGACCGAAAGGTATATGGGGTAAGAGTCTTAGTTCTAAAATCAGATCGAGGTGCAGGAAGACCCGTGGGTGGTCGGGTTGTGCTCTCAGAAGTGGGTCGGGCAGCAAGAGTGTGGGGAGTGGAACTACCAGACGGTATGTAGGAGGGTCTAGAATCATGTGAGCGGCTCGGGTGTTGGGAACGGGTCTCCTCTAAATCAAGTACAAAACTATAGGCATTCTCCATGGTAGTGACGTTCCGGGCAAACAACTCGTTGTGAAGATCCTCTCGCAACCCGGTACGAAACATAGACAAGATCTGCGCAGGGGTGGTAGAGGTCTCCCCTTTGCAGTGAATCAAGTAATCATCGAAGGAAGTGATGTATTCCTTGACAGGTTTGTTTCCCTGAGTCAGCCTATTCCACCTATCCAACAACCTAGGGAAGTACGGTGGGGGCAAGTACTTCTGCTTAAGTTCGTGCTTCATAGATGGCCAATCAGTGATGGGATAATCGTTCCTGGCTTCCTTAAGGCTCTCTTAGTTCGCCCAAAACTGGCTCACCCTACTCGTGAGTTTCGTCTCCGCAAAACTAACTTTCCTAGCCTCCAAAATATTATACCACTTAAAGAAACTGTCCATAGCTTTGATCCAGTCCAGGAAAAGTTGGGGGTCAAGAGTGCCATCAAAGGTAGGAGCGTCAATTTTAATATTTTTCATAAGCGGTATATCAGTATCATGACGTGGGTCATGTCCATAGTGGGGAACTCGATGATTGGCACAATGTTGCCTCTCATCCGGGTAGGTGTCATCCCCATACATAGAAGGTGGTCTAGATGGGGTGTAGGGGGTAGGATGTTCTCTCGCTCGCTCAAGTGTGTCAAATTGCTCAGTGGTGTCTCTATGAAGCTCGGCTAGGTCGGCTTGGTTCTCTTTGAGTTGCTGGCTAATATTGTTCATTTGGCCTACCAACAAATCTAAAGTCCTACCAAGTTGTTCTGGGTCCATTGAAGTTCACCACGGGACACCTACGATGACTAGGATGCAAATGAAAACAAATTATATGATTAAAGCACACTTATGTTGTGCAAAATGAGTACACGAAAAGTAAGGACAGCAACCTATCAAGTTCTAAATGAAACAAATACAATGAAGGAATGAATAACAAAGTACAATGATAAAAGAGAACTCTACGATGGATTCTAATACATGCAATAACAGCATACCATGCTTTGATACCATATGATGTAGGACTGCAATGCTAAAAGCAATTTGATAAGGACTTGCACGACTTATTGATTAGAATAATAATGATTAGACTATTAGCAAATAAAAATGACAAAATAAAACGTAAGAGCGGTCACTTCCGTTTAGGCTAAGTTGCACAATAAGAGCTTTGAATTATCAAAATAACAAAGAAAATCAACGACATGCAAATATAATAGCTTTCAACGAAAATCCCTAATCTAACAATAAGGTTAGAAACAAATGAAGTGCACTTAATCCCTACGTTTACTAAGCTCGGCAGAGTTAGGCGAACACGATCTTCAAGAATTAAATCAAGTCACAAGAGATTGGGTTAGACTAAGGAAATACAAGAGAAGGAAGATTGAGAAACCTTCATTAAAGCTCGGATGTAATCCTCTACTATATGGCACCAAGTTGTTCTTCAATAGCCTCGACAAGGCTGTCCAGGATGCACTCTACATTGTCTTCTACGGTGTGATCAATGAGCGGGTTGACTTCGAAAAAGGTCGAGTGAAGAATGCAAACACGGGCTTGTTCGTCATAGGGACCGTAATCATGATCTGGATCGGCCATGCATGTCCTTTGAGATTGAGATGTTGGCGACGATCGTTGAGGCTTCCCTTGAAGACTCTTGAGATGGAGGAGATAATATAGAGAAATCAAGAGGAAAACAAGGAGAATAGGTGGCCGGCCAAGGATGTGGGCTAGGGTGAGAGGCTAGGGGAGGATTCGGCCAAGGGGAAAAGGGAAGAGTTTGATTTGTTTCCAAAGTGGGGATTTGGGTTTTAGGAAACAATTCCTAAATTTCCCCTATAGGGGCTGGCAGCATCAAGGGCTAGGTGGGAGAAGTTTGGGAAGTTTTTTAATGCTTCCTTAGATTAGGGGAATTAAATTAAAGATGAGAAATCTCATCCTTATTTAATTTAAATTCAAAATAAACAAGGATTTGGAAACTTTCCTAAAATAATTTTTCTTAATTAGGAAAGAATTTTCAAAATTCAAAATAATTTGAAATTTAAAATTAAGCTTCTCAAATTAAGATGAATTATTTATGGAAGGTATTCAAAGGGGGGAATTTGAATTTGGGAGGGGAAGAGAGGGGGGAGAAGGCCGGCGAGTTGGTGGGGATTGGAGGGGATTTTGGTGGGGGTGCTGGGATGAAGTTGGTTGGTGGTTTGGGTAGTGGGAGGGGTTATGTGGTGGTGGTGGAGGGAAGTTAGTGGCCGGCGGCGAGGCTTGGGAGAACCTTGGCTGGCGGGTGGAAGAATGGGGTAATGAGAAGTCAAAAGATAAGGAACCACGAACCCGACCGTCTCCAAGGTTCGTGATTGATCCGATCTCCCTCTCCTAGGGATTTCTCTGTCAAACGCTCATACGATCTCACAAAGAAATCAAAACGGAAGAAAAATTATAATTCATTCATTAATTTCAAAAAAAGAACAATAGGGCTATAAATAGCCTCGTACAACGACTCAAGAAAAATATAAGGATGGCAATGCCCCTAGGGCTTACATACGATCTCCCTTAATAAAAGGATAAAACGGGAAAGCAAGGAACACATAAATAATAAAAGCTACATAACATAATAAGGAAAAAAAAATTACATGATAGGACTCAAAAATACATAGACTCGATTGTGGCCGTAGATCAACGGTCACGCCTCTGATATACTTTCCATGCTCTGATGTCCCCATCAACTTAACTCATACTCAACCACTCATAATCTATGATGTAAGCATTGTAAGCCAGAGTATGCATTCACATGGACCCGTCACTTTAAAACAGTGCTTTGTATTTTGAGATACCTTAAAGGGACTCTATGAATGGATTCATTTTCTAAAATAAAGGCCATATTCAGGTGGAAACCTATACAAATGCTACCTGGGCATGATAAATTAATGATAGAAGATCTCCCATGAGATATTGTACCTTTTTTAGGAGGTAGCCTGATTAATCGTAGAAACAAAAAATAAAGCGTTGTTCTTATAACTAGTGTTGAAGACAAATTTTATTATGTTGCACATGGCTTTTGTGAAGTATTATGGATAATAGGACTTCTAAAAGAATTAAAGGTTCCTACACCAATGCCTAGCAAAGCTTATTGTGATTATAAAATTATAAATTCTATAGCACATAACCTTGTTTCATATGATAGACCAAAGCATATAGAAGTGGTATGATATTTATGATCTACATACCTACAATAGATCAAATTACTGATATTCTAATCAAAGGACTTCCAAAACCATAGTTTGAATTTCTCGTTAGCAAGCTTTCCATGAGCGATCTCTTCATACCAGCTTAAGGGAAAATGTTGAATGGTTCACCTGATGTCCGCCCAATCCACCTTATGCAGCATCTGCTTGATATAGAAACCCCATAGCATAACTCCTTTCTAATCAACGGCCATTGATTTCTGCAATTTATTTCCCTTAACAGCCAATCAAATTCTGCCTGCAGAGGCACATGGATGTCCTCCCTCTTGAAACTTACAAATTTCAGCCTAACTGCATGTCCATGGTTCCAGTGGATGCCGCTATTTTTTTTTTCCTTTTTTCATATGTATTGTAAAGTATCTTGATTATTTTCACTATGTAAAACCTATAAAAAAAGTCTATATATATACATAGCAATAAAAATGTCAAATTTTTTTTTCACTTCTATAGTCTCTTTTTCCCGTTTTTAGAATTCCATGTAAAAATCCTTATAAGGAATGTCCAATCAATATATGAAAATTTTGATTTAATTGATCCTACTCTATGCTTCATAAATTTAATTAACTTCAAACTAAATTTATGGAGACTGGATAATCCTTATAGCGAATTTCTCCCTTATAAAATTTTGTTCATGTACATATACTTAAACATGAATGACTATTCAATAGTGAGTCTGTACCACTTATGAAATAGAGCTAGATCCAATTTACTATAGCCTAAACATGAACGTTGACTTAATCTTGAGCTCATAAAAAATCATTGCCACTATTAACCTCACCTTAACTTAGCAACCTTTGGTTTTTAGACTTAAGATTACATATTTTGTTTGTACATTAATCTTATTTTAATATATGATATGCCTATTTTTAAAATTTGTCATAATTAGTTCAACCACTACTAAATTACTATTATTTTGCAACAAAGCTTGCAATCGATAATGGGAGGTGGTTGCAATTTGTTATAGTTTTTGTTTAGTTGGGATCAATCATAAAAGTTTGAAAATAAATTGATCGGCTCGAACTCCCCTTTTGTTTCTTCTTTGTTTCTTACCAGATCATTAACCTAGCTATACCCACTACTATGCCTTTCCCTACTACTGAAGGATCTTTTATTCTCCTGAATGGCGTGCCCTAACTAGTACTGACGCGTATGCCCACTCACATTCCTACTGCAATATAAACTCTCTTTCTCCCGTCGCCTATGACGGGTGAGACTTGTCAACAAGCATTTCCCAGCTCCTTCCAAAGCCACAACATCTTTTCTCTCTTACAACATTATCTCTCGAGATCAATGATGCTACAGAAGTGCTAAAATCTTATCCTATAATAATTCGTATATTTTTTCCCAGTATAGAAAGTATATATTAGTATTGAAATAATTTATTATTATATTGAAATTGGTTATTTTCTAAACCAAGTTGGTTAGTGCTTGATTAAATTTTTTATTTTTTTATTATGTTGATTTTTTTTTTTGTTTAAATTAATCTAGTTATTTTTTGAATGAGAAATCATTATTATGGTGCCTCTTTACTTGTTCACTAGTTTCACTTCCTGGATTGAGTGATAAAGAATCAAATTGGCTTCATTGAATGTAGTTATTAACACACACACACACACACACACACACACACACATATATATATATATATATATATATATATATATATATATATATATATATATATATATATATATATATATATATATATATATATATATATATATATATATATATATATATATATAGTTAAAACATGTGATTTTTAAAACTGGTTTCATTTGTGATTTATTATGAAATTGTTATTTTCTAATAGAGAAAAAGATCAAAATGGTCTCTCAACTCTTTGTGAGAGATCAAAATAGTCCCCAACTCTTTTGAGGGACCAATTTGGTTTATTAACTCTTTAAAATGAGATTTTTTTGTCATAATATCCAATGTTGGAGTTAATGGTGTTAAATATAAGGGTATTTTACTTATTTTTAATTAAATATTTATTAAATATAATTTTTAAGTAATTATATATTTTTAAAAAGTCTTATTAAATATTTCTTTAATAAAAATAATGATAATCATTTTAGTTTTAATTTCAAAAATTGTATTCATATTTTAGAAAATATCATATTCATTGATTTAGAAAAATCAAATGCAAATAGATATTATTTTTAACTTAGTCACATATTTTTATTAATCATATTTTATAAAATATGATTAAATTTTTTAAATTAAAACTAAAATTATTATTAATTGTTTTTATTAAAGAAAAGCTTAATAATTTTTTTAGAAATATTATAGATACTTGAAAACTACATTTAATAAATGTTTAATAAAAAATAACCAATACCCTTACATTTAACACCATTAACTCTAATATTGGATGTTATGACAAAAAATGTCACATTTTAAATAAGAGTTTGGGGCCATTTTGGCCTCTCACAAAGAGTTGAGGAACCATTTTGGTCATTTTCTCTTTTCTAATACGAATCTAGTTTCCTCATGAATATTGATATTGGTTTGATTAAAATAGTAAAATACTAATTGTGTTTTGAAATTTGAAATAGACTTATAATGAGAAAAATGTATGACTCATCTACTATCTAAGCAAAAGTTTTATATAAATATAGGGAAAAGTGTCACTTTCCCTGTGGAATACCCTTTGGAAGATATATTTTAAATAACCAATATTGTGTTTGAGTGGGAGAGAATGATAGAGGAGCTTGAAGAGGATAGGATGACAATTGTTTGAGGGTAATTGTCATTCACTAGGTTTTGTGAAACGTTTGGATGTAGATAAGATCAATGAGATAAGAATTCTTCACACTTTGATAATTAATCTTATTCTTCATTGAAGATATGACCAGTGATCTTTAATGGATATATCACTGGTCTTACAGAAAAAGTCACCCAACATATTAGTTTATTAATGTTATAAATCAATTTCTCAATTTTGCATTCTTCAAATATGATTAAATGCCTTTGTTTGAAATGTATTTATAAGTGTTTCAATGCTTGTGACAATGTTTTTATTCATCTCTATTAAAAGGTTTCACCAAAGCTCATTTATTTGTTATGCTTTCACTCACTTAAGCCCAATGTGAGTCATCAAGCAGGAGAAATTACATGACGTTGATGCCACTGAAAGTTTTTGAGCTCGAACCTTACATTCATATGGTAGTAGATGCTTCCATACAATCGATTCAGTTAACATTTATGTCTAAAATCGAAAAAGCATCAAATGCACTTATTGCAAATTTTGCCTTCATAGTAAATGCTAGTAATTCTCTATGGTACAGGTGCAAGCAATATTTAAAGTTATCAACATTTCCTCAGTTGTTGAATTATAAATATTAATTTAATGTATCAAATATTTGTCACAAGCACTATTTATTATTATTAAGTCAATGGTGTCATGCATCAAATTAAAAGAATGACGAAGAAGCTTATTCTCAATGTTGAAAAATTTTATTCTTGTAAAAATAATTGTATGCTAATCTATAAAGATAAGATTTAATTTATCAGAATTTATAATGTATGGACACCCTTGATATAAGCCAAAAAGGTTTTAGGTTGTCGACGCAAAGAATGTCTTATATGGTGCTTCAGTACTTGACATTAATTCCAAGACTTCAAACAATGTCTTAAGGTGCTTCAGTAGTTGACATTAATTTCAAGGCTTCAATGTTTGTATATGTTAATGAGGATATAAAGTATATGATTTGGCATGCTAGCAACAAAAAATCTTGATAGAATGTTTGCATATACTCCCGATGATGGATCATGAATGCACTTCCCTTGTATTTATCCATCATTTTATCAAAAGTGCGTAATGTATAACTAGGGATATGTACAGATGAATTTAATCTTTTTGGACAATCAAGTACTCCATGCACATATTGGCCAATTCTGATTGTTATGTCAAACTTATCATCTTAGCGTGAAACATTCTTTTATCTACATTTCATTACTCGTTTTTGGACCAAAAATTCAAAGAAACTTGAATGTATTTTTATGACTATTGATTGATGAGTCGAAGCAATTATGGAAAAAAAATTAAGAATGTTTATTTATATGATAAACACAAGAAATTATAATTTCAAGTGAGTCACTGATTCACTATCATGTGGACAATCAATGATTTCTTGGCACATGTTATGGATTGAATACACGTGGATGATTACACATTGATTAGTATAATAGGTAATGTTGAAGTAATCATAGATTTTTAATTTGAGTAAGATTATATCTTGGATCAATGTTTACTTCATATATTTTTATATTTATTATGGAGATGCTGTATGTATATTCAGAATATGGTGCCTTGGTGTATAATTTTAATGGACAATAGTTCTAATCAATGAGACATTTACTGAAATAAATGGAAAGTGAAAGCACTAAAGTAAATGCTTTGAATATAAATAGCTTAGAATTAGTAGAACAAAAATATAATATATATGCAATTTTGTTGATGTGATTATGATAATTATCAACCAATTTTATTAAAATATATCATGATGCTTGCGTGAGAAAGATTTAAAATGTCTTGGATTGACTAATAGAAGGGTAATAATATAGATGAGGATATAATTTATAAATTAAAACTAGGTGGTTAAAATGAAGTGCCTTAGAACTATTATTTGATAAGAGGATATCATAGAGTTAAAAGGTTCAATAACAACATCAAGCCTTTATCCCACTACGTGGGGTCGGCTACATGAATCTTTTTTCTTCATTGTGTCCTATTAAGAATCAAATTCTCATTTAAATCTAATAAAAATGTTATTTATAATATTTCTAACTAAGTCTTTTTCGGTCTACATCTACCTTTCTTAACATAAGCCAAATCTAATATATCTACTCTCTTAACTAGGTCATCAGAAGGCTGATGTTTTATGTGACCAAACCGTCTAAGGCGATTCTCTCTCTAATCTTATCTGCCATTAGAGCTACTCTAACCTTTTCATGTATATACTCATTTCACATTCTGTCTCTAAGAGTAAGGTCACTCATCCACCTGAGCAACCTTATCTCTGCAACACAACTTAATTTTTTTATTTTCTTTTAATGGCCAACATTCTCCTCCATAAAGCATTGCAGGTCTCACTAGCATCTTATAGAATTTCCCCTTAAGTTTGAGGGGTACTTTTCTATCACACAATAGGCCCAATGCATTCCTCTACTTCAACCATCTAACTTGAATTCTACTAATAATATCCCTATCTATTTCACCATCACTTTAAACAATCGACCCGAGATATATAAAATGTGTACTCTTATTAATGACTTGATCGCGCAAAGTCACAATCCACTACTAGATTTATTACTGCTAAAATTACACTCAAGGTATTCAGTTTATGATCTACTCAAACGAAAATCTTTAGACTCTAAGGTTGACTTCCATAATTCAAACTTACCTTCAACTCCCTTTCTTGTCTTATCCACAAGAAGAATATCATGAATAAATAGCATAGACTGGGGTACATCCTCTTGCAAATGTCTTGCAAGAATATCCATGACTAAAAAAGAAAAAGACGGGCTTAAATCTGATCCTTGATGTAATCCAACCGAAATAGAAAAATACTTTGTCAAACCATCTATGTTTGAACACAAGTAATAGCTCATGCATGAGTATGCTTAATGACTTGATTATAAGCATTATTAACCACTTTCTTTTCTAGAACTCTCCAAAGCACTTCTCTTGGAACTTTCTCATATGTTTTCTCTAAATCAATAAATATCATATGTTGATCCTCCTTAATCTCTCTAAACTTCTCTATCAAACCTCTCAATAAATGTATAGCTTCTATAGGAGACCTACCCGACATAGACTTAAAAGGTTAATTTCTAAAATTGCAATTAGGTTAACGATTATGTGGATTTAATTGTTTGGCAATTGAAAAAATGTTGATAGCTATGTTAAGTGTAGCTAAAATGAGAATGTTAAGATGGATGTTTGATAAAACTAGGATAGATAAATTAATGAATGATTATATTAAAGGAATAGGCAGAGTTATATTAAACATAATATAATTAAAAATAGACTTAATTAGTTTGTATATGTACAATAAAGGATGGCAAAATAATGAAAATATATATAGATACATAGAAACTATTCAAAATAACTTGTGAAGAATAGATTCGACTTCTCGTATAACAATTAGCATGAATAAAAAAAAAAGACTTATAAAGCATACCTTAAATTATTTGGATAAACTAATGATCATAATGATTCGTTAATATGAACAAATGTGCTTAAGGATTGCATCTTTGAACACTGGCTGCCTATGGTCGTTAAACGGAGTTGCATTTGGGTTTTCTCGTTGTTTTGCCAACCATCTAAGCTCATCAATGATTTACTTTATTGACACCTAATATCATGTGCTGTTCAGTATTTTTCAACAATTTGATGTCTTCTAGAGACTTATTAATTTTTTGTAAGGGAAAACAAGGAACAAGATAGAGCTATTCATTAATTTGGTATGGAAGGAAAATAATGGGAGTGTAATTTCCAATCTATTATAAACTAAGGTAAGGATCGAGATTTTCTTTTCTCATACAAATTTTAGATAAGTCTACACTTTTTTCATGGAATTTCAGGCACCCTGAGTGGGTTTCCTGCAAAATTCTGCCTGAGCTATTACCGAATTTGATGTACATGAACTAACATTAACTCTTATTTTGTGCAATCTAGTGTAGGCGTATGGAAATTTAATGTGAAATTTTCAACAATCCGACTTCCTTTTTTGGTTCGTCATATATTTTCTTTTTGATGAGAAAAGGGTTTCAAAAATATCATTTGCTTGTCTATGTTTTAGTTGCTCATTTTTCCTGATATTTTCTACAATCAATATATCCGTCAAATGACAATTCTGTAATTATGACTCCAGTAATAGGAGGCATGCGTTATGCTATATCTTTCATTCATAAGATATTATTTTATTTTAGTTATGTTTTTAACGTGGTTGCTCCTTAGTCCTCCTTGAGTTTGGCTAATTTTTCATAGAAAAAAGAATGAAAGAATATCATTGCTGCTTGTTGGTCGATCAAATCTCTGAAAGGTTGGAATATCCATTCAATACAACCCCTCCCTCAATAAAAACAAAAGAAAAAAAGAAAGAAAGTTCATCTGATTTTCAGTCTTTTCAGAAACTATCTATTTTACCCACAGGTTTACAGGAAAAAATACATCCTTACGCTTTTGATAGCTGCACTAAGTTTTTTTCATGGTCTGATGACGTTCTTAGCAACAGTTACTGTTTGCCATACAGTTAATTATGATGATATGCTGTGTTAATCACATACGAGAAACTTAGCAAAAATACTTTACAGCTTCCTTATGTGTCTGGTTACACTCCTCTAGGCTTGAGTAATGCACACATTTGATCTTTTGAATCTGAGCAGGCACTGTTGATAGGACTAAATCTTAGCATGCCAAGCCTACCTCTTGTCTGTGGGGTACTCCACAGGCAATACCATCTGGCGTTCTTTAGAATTTTGCATGTGCATGCAAGTGACGCTGTTTGTATTTGGGATTTCTCTAATCTTGTTTGAAAGCCATATGTACATTGATCTGTGACATCTTCGTCTTTTTTCTCCATCCTGATGTTGATGCCTAACTCCTGTTTTTTCTCTCACCATGAGTCATTTTCCTTGCATCCTAGTGAAAAAGATTTCTGGTAATGATATTGTTTTCTTCTGTTTTTTTTTTCCTTGCTTGTCTTCCTTGCAGCTGGACATATTCTCATCCAGGATCAGTTTTGGATTGTTGCCATACTCTTTCCTTTACTTTTATAGGAAGCAGCCAAACTACTTTTAGCTGCAGGCTTGTAAGGTGTTACAAAAATATGAAAAATTATTTCTATGGCTATTCTTTTTTACAAATATGTGTTATATGGGGAAGTCAACTGTCATAAGGAAGCTACTGCCTTCTGAAAAAATCCTGTGTCCCGGTGCAAGAATTGCCAGAGGATCATAAGCCTGTTTCTTGTGTTTAAACTCTTCCCATCTCGGCCCGAAGTGGAACTTCCATTCTTCTTGTGTTGTGTAATGTGGCAAGTATTGCTTCATTTGGATGTTAGCCTTCTTGCAGAATTCTAAGATCCTTTCCTGCTGTTTGAGTGCTTTCGCTAAGCTGTCTTGACCTGAAGAGCATGGTGCAGATGAAAGGAAAGCCACCAAGTAGAACACTTCTTCATTAGGAATAATTGCTGATGTTCTGTTATCCCACCTTAAAAAATAAAAAAATAAGAAAAAAGAAACAATAAGCTCTAGATGTTCATGGTCTCATGCAGTATAGGCTGTGGCATTTAGGAGGAAGAGTATACTTGGATTTGTTCAATGGGTATAGCAGTATTGGACCATTGCTGCTGTCTGTGAGGATCTTTCCAAAAACCTCATTTGCGAAGGCATGGATTCCAGTTCTGGGTACTAGAAGATTAAGCCATGGGTGTGGAATTTCCCACAAACCTTTCGATCGCAGCATCACTTCAGATACATGCACTCTGTCAAGGAACTCTAGGAATGAGACTTCCGATTGGAAGAGTGTGGACGGAATATATCGAAGTTGTGATAGGAGCTCCTCAACTTCCTGCAATCAGGAAACACTCTGTTGGATATAGAAAGCGGAGTTTTCTTCAATCTTCATTCATGAATTTAAAGCATGTTTTACACTTGCCTGCATCATTATCTCAGGATATTCAGGGTCAAAGTTCTTTGTCATCTCGAGGCAGAAAAGAGTTTTCCCTTCAGAGTTGAAATGGCTGGCCTGCACTGGGTCCTGTGGATTGAAGGATGATCTCCAGTTGTTGAGAATCCCTGTCCGGTTTATGATCACAAAACCTTCAATGTAGTCAAAAGTCTTTTCTGCTGAGATGAGCTTCTCTTGATCCTCTGTGAAGCTGGTGAAGTCCGAGTAGAGAACTCTAATCCATCTCACCTGCAAGGGTAAATTGTTGCAGCTCGTTAGACGCAATGTTGAGTTTGTAGAAATTAGTATAGAAGTTCCCTTATGTTTACCATCTTTGGCGCTGGCTCTAATGCAATCCTAGCTCGGGTGATGATACCAAATTGGCCAAGACCTCCAAGAACACTATGGAAGAGCTCAGCATTCTTGGTTGAAGAGCAATTGATAATTTCTCCTTTCCCTGTGATTACCTCAAGCTGGTGGACATTACTGATCTGGGGGCCTTGCCGGAAGGCCTGACCACTAATCCCAGCATTTGATAGAGTGCCTCCAATGGTGAGATGGAGGTAATCAGTCCATGACGTTGGCGCTAGCCCGTGCCTTAGAGTCTCCTTCAGAACGTCAATCCATAGCTCTCCACCAGGAGCTTCGACATATGGGCTTTCTCCTGCATGCACATGCATGTTTTTAGCCCTTCCCAGGGATTCCATGCGCACAACAATGCCACCAGGGGCCTGAGCCTGGCCTTGGAGTGAGTGCGCATGGCCACGAGCAGCAATGGTGAGCCTGGAGCTCGGGCCAAGCTGGAACACATGCCTCACAGTTGCAGCAATATCTGCAACTGATCCTGGGTGAAGAACCGCCGAAGGAAGGAAGTGGTATCGGTTTCCGAAGTCCATGGCGGCATTCGACACATCATGGGTGGTGAATTGCCCATCGATGGCCATGCTCCGGAAGGAGGCCGTGATCGGAGCATCAGGGTCTGACTTTCTGCTGTTGATACTTGCAAGCAGCAGGGCCATGAGTAGCTGTGGGATTGGAGATGCTTTCATGGTGGTCCTCTTAGCAAAGAGTGTTGAGAAGGAAGGAGGAGTTGGAGAGGTTGGGTTTGGTTTGAAGAGGGATGGAGGGAGATTTTAAAGGGGTAGGAGGGGGTTGAGGCCTGGTTACCCGGTCAACTAGCTATGTAACGTGAGAGGAATCCACAGAAGACCGACCCACTTGTTTGGTAAGTTGTGTGTGCATTAAGGATTTTCTTTTTAAATTGCCTTCACTAACATTTTTTTAAATGCAAAATGATATATGAGAGAGAATTGCCTCTCACGTGTATCCTTCTAACACTTTACAAGCTCCTACCCAGAGCTAACATTCTAGAACTTCAACCTGATCTAGATCACAAATATGTCTTGATCGGAGCTGCTTCTGCAGTGATTCTCTCTCTGCAAGAGGACTAAAGTTAGGCACTCAAACACCGAATTAGAGAGAGACTCATTTTTCACCAAAAAAGTTAACATCTTTGGATGAGCGTCAAGCACTTGTACTTCTACACCGACGTAATATATTCAGTTCTCCTCACAATTTGCTGGCTGGGCCTGATGGACAAATGAAAGCCATGGGTGGACCACTTGGGATGCGAAGTGGGTCTTCCACCTAGCCGCCTCCAGGTTTGAATATGGGTGGGGGCCTGGGCTTTGGTGTCCTGAGGAGTGGAGAGAGAGAGAGATAGATAGAGAGAGAGAGAGAGAGAGGCTGGAGATATTGGAGGATATCTTCAAAAAGTGGGAGGGGGATGTATCAGAATAAGCAGCAGGAGCAACAGCAGCATAAAGCGTAAAGTCTGAAAATGTTGGAGGCTTACTCCCAGAGCAGGGACAGCCACCACAACTTGAAAGTGAAGCTAGATCCTCTGCTACAATAACCAGAATTCTTTGCAATTAGCAGCTCGGTAAACATTAAGGTTTTGTTTGGGACGGCTTTCTTACTGTTCTTAAAATAGTTTTTGTACTATAAAGCCGCTTTATGAAGTAGTAAAAAAGCCGCCTCAAACAAAACCTAAATTACTGTCCTTGTGTCTGCAAGTCAAGAGCTATGAGTATGGTACCTACCCTATGACGAGGGCCATGGTGTATCATTTTGTGAAGCCCATGTGAGGTGGGATTTTTGGAATCTTTTGTCTTCCTTAGCCATGAGGGCTTCCTTGTTGTGACCTGCGAAGGGCATAATTCTCTGCGTTGTTATTGTTGTGCTCTATTAGTTTTCTCTGCTCATTCGCTGTCTGCCCCTATTTGAGCGCACCAACTCTTATTAACTGGTGAGTTATGTTATTGTAAATATATCAAATATTGTAGATTTGATTTACTATTGGTAAATGACTTGATTTGATCTCTATGTGTGTCTAATATGTTCCATAAACAAAATCTTAGCTTTCATTACGCAAGCTTTTGTATTCGTTAAATAAATTCATAATTTTTCGTCCATTATGTGAACATAATAGAGAAAATGATTCATATCGTTGGATTATGAAAGCCTAAATTTGAGTTATTTTGAACTGAGATTGATTTCATCTATAAACCAGTTGTTAATTAAGTAATTTAGTTCGATATAAGGCTTCGTTTGAGACGGTTTTTATATTGCTTCTTAAAGCAGTTTTTTTGTACGAAAAAAGCAGTAAGAAAGTTATCCCAAATGAAATCTAAATCTTATTTGACTCAAAAAAAATAAATTTGAATTTATTAGCGAATGAGTTGACCTTAATTTTGTTGGGATTCTAGAATGATATCTTGGTGGATTCCAGTAGTTGGGATTTAAGAGATTTTGTCCATACAAACAGGGATTGCATGCGTCACATTTAAATTGTGCTTATTCTGACTGGCTGTTGGCACGCGGGATTTCTTTTGAATTGGTTGATGAGAAGTTGTGAAGAGGCCAACATTGGACTATTTAAATGAATTTTTTTTTTTCTGAGTATAAATTTAATATTGGAGGATTTCAATTTCGTAACAGTGCAAAACAATTTTAATATTTTAATATATTAAACTATTTATTTGATGGATTTCAGCATCTCTCTCTCTCTCTTCCTGTTTTAGCTTTTGACGGGGATTGAGCTCGAATATTTTGACTGACAAAACAACTTGTATTGAGTAATGCCTTGATCAGATCAGATCAAAATGCATGTGATGTGGTTAAATGCGTGAACTCATTGCAAATAAAAAATTATTTATGCATAAATGTATATATTTGAAACCAAAAAAAATAATCTTAAGAGATTATAATATAAGGACTGTTTGTTTTGCAGTAAGTTTGGTGTGCAGTGGTATTTGGAAATCATCATTTTGGGGATTTTCCAATATACAAAAAATTCATTGTCATTGACACCGTCAATCGCCAGCTTCCACCATTGTTGTTGGCCATCTTCACCTTTGGCTGCCGCCGCAAGCCACCACCATTGCCATCGCTATTCACTTGTGGCCACCAATGTTGACCATTGTCCACCTTAAGCGTCAACAGCCACCAACCCCCATCAGTCTTTGCCACCTCCGCCCCATCTTAGGCCTTCGTCAGCCACCTTCGACTCACCACCGATCATTAACCACCATCATATTTGAAGTTTATATTATATTCATTTTACTTCAAACAAAATAAAAAAATAATCACATGCATTTATTTTACACTCATCTAAACAACACCAAAGTATTTCAAATATACTGCATTTTTTTACCTTATATTTATTTTATTATGCATTTCTTTTTCAGCTAATCAAATAAACCCTTGATGAAGAGATAATTGCATGATTCTACAACTAGATTTAGAATCTATTTGGGCCAACTTTTTCTTTATTTTATTTTTAATATCATGCCACCCTTTTGCTTGGCTCCTACATTTTGGCTGGATTTCAATCATTTTAGGCTTCCTTTGGGATGATTTTTTTATCGCTTCTTAAAATCGTATTTTAATATCTAAATTAAAATTTTTTTACTAGACAATTGCTTAATAAGCAGTAAGAAAGCCTTCCCAAATAAAGCCCTAGGCATCGTTTGGGATGACATTCTTTCTGCTTCTTAAAGCAGTTTTTTAGTATAATATTAAAAAAATTTGTACTAGAAAGCTGGTTTAAGAAGCAGAAAGAAAGTCATCCCAAACGAAGCCTTAGTCACAAAAAAAAAATATTTTTTAATCATATTTGTTAGCAAGTAAACTATTATAATATTTTTTTTTCAAAAATAATATTTATCATACTCAACAACTTAAAAAATTTCTCAAAATAACTTTACACTCATCTTTATAAAAAAATATAGCTAACTTCAATTCAATCTTAAGCCAGAATCAAATCCGCAGAGTTCCTAACCAAATCAATACTTTCTTTTCAGTCCTTTCTTTCTTCTTTTTTTTTTTCAAATTTGTTTGATCATTGAGATCGTGCAAGACTGTTCAATGTAAGTGGATACAGATTTATTAACCATAGCGTTGACCTCACAATTTCTGACAATATGTGCTGCGTGCATAGCTGGCCAACCCCAAAGTCAGCGCCACCTGCTCCTTATTTTTCTCGAATGCTAATGAACAGTACGACAATTCTATTTCTAAAATATTATTATTATTTATTTCTAAGAATGTATTTTTAATTTTATCAAAATTCTGTTTGAAAATTTTATTATTTTTCAATTTTCAAAATTGGCTGAAATTAAACTAATGACAGTCCAAAATGACAGCTATTTATTTTAAATTTCTTTTTTAGACTTATGTGAGATTCAGCTGTCGATTTGGGGAGGTTCTTACGTCTCCTCCGATTATGATAATGATGGCCAAATTTAATGGAGAGATTATGATTTATTGCTTCTTAAAATAACTTAAAAACTACTTTTTAAAAAATTGTTCCAAACGAAGCCTTAAATTAATTAAAAAACGTATTAAAATAAGTCAATTTAAGAAGATTAGGGGATAAAGCATTCATATTATGTCATTTGCAGCATTACAATTCTTACCATTAAAAATAATTAATATGCAAAATCTAAGTTTGTGTACTGTGCAATCAACATAAATATATAAATAATATTCACAGTGATTCTCCGAAGAAAATATTTTATATTATCACTGTCACCGTCCAAGAGACTTACTTTGGCAACTACATTGGAACCAATAAATAAGTGTTAGTGATGGCATTTTAATATATGGATCTCCAACTACATTAATGTACCTACATAGTAGAAGAATCAAAGCATATCATTATATTATAAATTACACTTATTTGCTTTTGGAGCCATGTCATCAATGAATCAAGCTGACTTGTGAGGAGGCTCGAGCTTGAATCGATTAATGACTTGTGAATTGAGCTTGATGAGCAGATATGTCAAGCTGAGCTAGCCTTGATCCGACTCATTAGTTCACGAGCTATTAAAGTTATATATTTTTAAATTAGATTAGCATTCAGGAGTTTATGTAGAAAGTTATTCACGATATTTAAAATTTACATCTCACTTTCTTATATCAAATGATTTTTCATTACTTTTCTTTTCAATTTTTTTATTTTCTAATCATTTTATTATAATAATTACTTTCATTTGACTCGTTTTTTGTCGTTCATAATAAATAAGCTTGCTCTTTAGCCAACTCAAACTCGTGCAGCTAAGCTCGAGCGCAAGCTCTAAATCGATTAATTAATCAACTCAAGTTTAAGCGCAAACTAAGGATATCTCCGGCTCGGCTTAACACGTTTACACCATTCGATCTATTATATTCTTGGGAAGCATAGTGTTGAATGACAATATGTGCAAGATTGTGCCTAGATCTTATTATGTGCAAGATTATGCCTAGATCTTATTATGTCTACAAACAATCAATCATATGCAGATCTATTATTGCACTAAACTTCAAAAGATAATCGCATGTATTATTTTTCTTTTTTTATTAAATTCTCAATAATTTTATGAATTTAATCATTAATTTTTTTTACACTAAATGTTAACTTTATAAAAATATATAATTTTGATGATATGCATATAAATAATAATAATAATTATTATTATTATTATAAGACAAATCTAGATTCTATATCCATCAAATATAGATTTTTGATTGATCCCACATTTTATCTCCTCATTTTGCATGCTTTACACGCCCACCTAATCAATCACATCAAATTTATTTGACAGCTCATTTAATTCTGATATTATGCTGCAAATCAACATTAATGCATATATCTCAATATTCGGATGCTATCTCATCAAAAAATAATTTTTGTAATCTTATAAATGAATAGTATACATACCGACATATATTATATGATAAGCTAATTAGTTTTCAAAAAAAAAAAAAAATTAGTTTAATTTTCGTTTGGGACTACTTTCTTCTGATTATTTCTTAAAAGAGTTTTTTAGTATAAAAAGTTACTTTATGCAGTAAAAAAGAAGTCACAAACGAGAAAAATTATTCAGTGCGGAGTCCAAACAGAAAAGATCTGTCCGGATTGGAATTGTACAATATGTACATAGTTTTGAATTAAACTATGTACAAAAATTATATACAATGCGTACATTCACAGTCCGGACATACATTTTCCGTTCAGACTCTACACAGAATAAAAGTTATCTCTGCAATGATTCTTATGTCTTCTATCATGTTTTCATGCACAATTATCATGTGATAAATCCTTAAACATCATTTTCCAAGTGGTCTCTAGTTCTAAAAAGGCGTGTTTCTCTTTGCGGCCTCCTGATTTGCTAAAAAATCAATATAGAGTAAAATGAAATGCATTGTAAAAATAATAAATTTGAGTTATTTTAGAGAAATATATCTTAAAATATCCCCTTTGACTGAGGAGTAGTTATTTAAAATATGCTACAACACGCATTGATCTAAACCATATATTCCAGTAAGATCGGACCATGTTCGGACTTTATTCGAGCATTAATTTAACATGATTCGAATGTGCTTTTAATAATGATTGTATAAGATTTGAGCATGATTTGAATATAATTAAGAGCGAGTGAATAGTCATATGATGTAAATTGTCAAAATTGTAAGATTAGGAGAGTGACTATTCACCACTTTTTAGAGGAAAGTTACTATTCACTTTTTATTTATTTTGTATCAATCATTTTATATAGTCTTCAAAATTAAGATCACTTTTTTTATTATATCCTATAACATATGACTTAACACATGTTCAGAGCTTAATTCATTTTTATAATGATTTAATTATTCATCAAATATGCAAAAAAATTAAAAAAGGATCACATGTCATATATAAGTCATTTATAAGATTTTTTTTTTTTTCAATTTTACTTGTTAATTTCAATTCAAAATCATTTAGTACAAACAAGATGTCGATAACTCATATATTTATATTTAAATCATTTGAAAGTTAAAATCACAATTATCTTATGTTGTAATCAGAATTATCTTTCGAAAAAGTTTAATGCATCTAATTTATGATCACATTATTATAAAAACTATTAAAATCGTAGATTCCATCATATCTTATATTAATAAAGACAATGAATGATTTTAATGTTATATTTAACATCAATAATCAAGCTTTTTAAAAACTTGATTGGATGAGCCAGTTCGACCGGTTCAATCGTTAATAAATTAATTTGATATATTTAGAATAAAATATTAACTTAAACAAATTAATTTAGAATTTAATGTACTCTATAGAATAAGATTTATGAGCGGGGAGAGTCTAATATATTTTTATGATGATTTAATTATTCACCAAATATGTAAAAAATACAAAAATGATCACATGTCCTATATAAGCCATTTATAAGAAAAAAACCCCAATTTTACTTGTATATTTCAATTCAAAATCATTTGATACAAACAAGATGATGATAACCCATATATTTAATTCCAAATCATTTGGAAGTTGTAATCAAAATTATCCATTGAAAAAAATTTTAATGCATCTAATTAATGATTACATTATTATAAAAATGGTTAAAATCATAGGTTTCACTATATCTTATATAAAAAAAGATAATGAATTATTTTAATACTATATTTAACATTAAAAATGCTAAAATAAATTTTGGTAAGATCACATGAATCACATAATCATTAGGCCTAACTCAATACAAATCAATTAGTATTAATTTTGATTTGTTGATCAACTCATTGGTTTCAATCCATACTAAAACAATAAATTCACATATTCAATTATTTTGAATGTAAATTCAAATTAACAGTCTTATCTATAATCTCTTGTTATCTTGGAGATAAAGTGAAACTCTGGCAAAAAGAACATTAGAATAATTGATTTGATGCTCCCAACTTAAGTAAAAATAATCCTATTTATCTGAATAAAAGATTACTCCATAAGTAATTAAGAAGAAAAAAGAAAAAGAAATTGCTCAACATCAGTAGAACCCCCTTGCACACATCCAATATGATGTTGACAAGTGGAAGGTAAATTTATATATTATTTTTTCACTAAAGCCCCTCGACACCATCATCATGGCCACCATTATGGACTCCATGATCGGCATCATGATTCTTTAGGGACCAAAGAAAGTCTCTTTTTGATGAATGTTTTGGTTAAGGAAAGGGAAAGACTATGTAGGGCATCTTCTTTTGTCATATTTGCTAAATCTCACACTATTCCACTATCATCTTGACCCCACTCTTGTCTCTAAAGACCATAACAAGCCAAAAATATATCCTTATCCATTGATTTTTTTGCCTTCATATAAACCCACATATGTGATATATTATATATATTTATATATGTAGGTTTAGTGGTTGCTTTTGCATATATTCTTGCTAACACTAGGGTTAGGTGCTAAGCTTTTGATATTTGAGAAAATAATGATTTACTTCTACTTGCATGGAATTCTATAACTAGCAAGATATGATTCCACATAAATTATGATATTTTCTTCTTCTTTTTTCCTTTGGTCCCATACTTGTTCAATATTTGCAATCTAGGCCTTTTGTAGTCATAGGGTTTGACTTGAATGTATATGGGTGGATGAATTCATAAAAAGTTTGCCTATTTTAAAAGTTGGCTTGAAGGTTTTTTATGACAAAATAAAAATAGGAAAATTAGAGAGTTTTGTTAGGTGGCTTATAAAGCATTTATTATGTATTTTGTTTATTTATTATTTAATATATGTAAAAAGAAATTATTAAAAAAAATTATAATTATATTTCTCTGATTACTGAAGCTCTCATAATTTGTATTAAATGATTTAGAAGGCAAAAAATTTGCAACTATATAGAGAATACCCATGCAATGGGATTGCGAGCAAGATAAATTTTCTTATGGAATGGATGGCCTTCTAATAGAGTTATCTTGCTCTTTGCTCTATTTTGAATTGTAATATTGTGGCCTTGTATTGATTTGGTCGGTCTTTGGTGGAGCTTCAGTTTTCGTGTGTTTTTTTTTTTTAAGATGTTTATTCAACTTAGAGGTTTTTAATATTCTAGTTATGAAATTTTTTTAAGGATTTGGTGATTCCTATTGATTTTTTTAGTCTCATTATACCTTTTTTGGTTTACTTTTTTTAAGGTAGAGTAAGTTCTTGAACTTGACTCAATAGTATTCTCAAACTTGTTTCCAACCAGTGTGTTACAAGTTTACTGGTTACAAGTTTGAGAGTTGTTGGATATAGCTTGTAGATAAATTATTGTTGTGGCAAATTATGTGGATGTTGGATGACATTTTTACCTTTTAGCTGTGTATTTTGGTTGTGTGGGCACTGAGGTATAATGATCATGCTCAACCTAGCTATCAGTGATTCTATCAATTATGTACTATTTTTTAGATATATTTCTCATATAATTGTTGAACGGAGCATGAGGGCTATTTTGAATATATTTTTGAGGCTATGCATTATGCATTATAGAAAAATGAATATTTCCGGTGGACAAAAGCCATCGAAAATGAACTATTTTTGTCTAAAATATTGACTTTCCGACGGATTTTTGACGGAAAATGGGTCGACGGTAAAATGTGCGACTGCCGATAATATTTTCAGTGGATTTACCGATGGTTTTCCAACATAAAAGTTTTCTAAAAAACTACGGTTCCCTATCCCTATTTTTAGCGGGTTTTTATGTCGGTATTTCCAACGGAAAGTAATCGTAGTAAATACTGGCAGTCAAGCCATTAATTATTTCCATCGAGATAACTAGCAGGTATCATCGACAAAATATATGCCAGAGTTACCGGCGGAAATTTACGGCCAAAAATGCTATACCAATTCTTTGTATCATCATTTCCGATAGATTATCAGCCGAAATCCACTAGAAATATGTAGCAAAAAAAAAAAAGCCTTCCTCTTAATTATTCAACAACACAATAATCTTGTAAAAAAACATAAATATATCATACTCACATTTCAACTTCCAACAGAAATACTAATGCTATATGACACCTAAAATATTAAACGTTTATAGTCACGTAAACTCTCTGATGAGGGTGGTGGAGTAACATAAAGAATTATGGAATGATTAATTTATGACTATATTCATCTCTAAACAATGTTTAGGTTTTCTTTGATATAAAAATTATAAAAAACTCACTTAATATTTGCAAGTACACATGTTGAATCAAGTAATATAACTATAGAGTTGAAATTGATCCCACAAAAAAGAATATTTACTTGCAAATATTAATACGGTCTACTATAATTATAATAAGTCAATAATTATCCTATTCAATAAAAATAAATTATGATAGATATTCAATCATTTAGTTTAAAATTAATAAAAAATTTAAATAAAATACTATTTGGATAAAATATTTTGGAATGATAGAATATAAATATAATATATTTCATAATGATTCTCTTTTATATTGATGTTATTCAAAACATATACACCAGCGACCGCTCAGTCAAGTATGAAGAGATAGATTAAATTCTTTCAACTTCAATTCCACTCTAAAGTCACATAGTCTGTCACCCTATGAAAATCTTAAAAGAGTAAGTAAAATATTTACTGTTAAAACCCCCTCATTATAATTCATCTTTATAAATTTGGTATATGTTAAGCACAATAACAATGCTTGCATCACACCAATCCAATATATCTGGTTATGCCTGCTTCCCATTCCTAGGCTCCATACTCTATACACATAATATTAATTATATATATGGTCACTATATGCATTAAATAAGTTATCTAGTTTAAGTAACTCAACGGTTATTCCACTGGTTATTTCAACATAACTGTTCCGATGTAAACCCTGCTAGTAAATTTTGTCAGCAAGAGCTTAACAGCGGCTTTATTGAAGGATTGGCTGCTGGAACATTAACGGTAGTATATCCACCAGAAACACTGTCATATTATTTCCAGCAAAAATACTGCCTATTTTTTCGCAGTTATTTTCACCGAATGTATGTCCGTCGGAAATTACAGTTTTTTTTTGTAGTGATGCATTTTATTATATTTTTTTTCTTAAATTGATTCTTTTTTACTACTATTTTTGTTAGGTTTGTTTTTTTTTTGCAACTACTTTCATGTAAGTATTCGGTGGTAATTTGTGTAATAAAAATTAACTAATGATTCTATGGAGTTCACTTTTTAGTAAAACACCTATGATACTTTCTCGTGAGCACCGATGCGTAATTTCGCATATACATTTTAAATCTTAATTATTTATGAAACAAAAACCTCATATCTTCATTTAACAATCCTCTCTCAAAACTCCAATTAATTGGCAATTTTAAGGTAAATGTCAGTTTTATAAATATGATGAGCTAAAGAATTATTTACATATTTACAAAAAAAATCTACAAGATTTACTTATAGTTTATTTCAATGTCTAAATTATATCAAAATATATGCATGAATATGCATATTTTATTAAAAAAATAAATTTTTTAATATGGTTTAGAGATCTGAGTGTTATATAAATAAATATAAAATTATAAGATGTATAAATACATACAATTTTTTTGATAGATATGTAAATATACTAAATTTTAGTATCATAGACGTAAAACTCCTCAAGATTATATACATAGATCATATAAATAATACTGACCATAAGAATTGGATGGAGGGGCCTACGCACGTGATAAGTGAATAGTATGCACGTGGCAGACAGACCATGAGGCTGGGCTGGGGTGCTCTCACAACCATGAGAGGCTATCCTTAGTTTGAAAAGCTGTAGGACCCTTTGATTCTGCTGTTTGAAAAGCTGTTGCCCTTTTGATTCAACAGCTAGAAATTGCTTCAACATCATCTCATGCTCCCACTACTGCTTTACATAAGTTGTAGGAATTATTAATGGAAACTAAATCTAATTTTGTTGAAAATATAAAATTAAATTTATATGTGAGATTTTCTAATTATTTAGAGAGCAAGCATACATATTTATGAAGCAACGCATTAACTTACAAAAGAATATGCCACCAACACACAAAAGATGTAAAGTTGATGGCAGCTTTAGATTGGCTCTTTAATTTTTAGACCAATAAATTGAAAAATAATTAAAAATAACAAAAGTTGAGAGAGAGAGAGAGAAAAAAATTATTTACCATGGTTCTCTTGAATACTCACATTTATATATGTTGGAGTTGCCTTGAATTTGGCTTGACGTTTGTTTGTTCATGTCCTTGACCGTCTTACGCTTTTTAAATATGTCAGAGGTCTAAGGAGGTAACGCCCCTGCGGGATTTTTTAATTACATCTCTCGGCTATAAGGGTAATTTTGAAATTCTGTTTGGTTTTACCGCTACCTTAATTTTGCCCTATAAATATATTGTAAAGGGCTTAGGTTTGCATGGTAATCCTTTTGTATTTTGCTTATATATATATATATATATATAAACTGTTCTCCATCATCCACATCTGCCTTCCGCCTTGCCCTCATCCTTTGCTTCCTCCTAGCACCCGAACAAACCCCAATCGCTAACCCCCCCATCCGTCCGGTGTCCGGATTCGTCCGGACACCAATCCAGACGCGCCACACACCCAAATACATCGGGCCCCGGTGTATTTTGGTGACGCGGCACGTCTAGATTGGATGTTCGGACTTCTGGTGACCGGACGTAATAATATGCCCAAGTTTGTATTTTATGAATTCAAAATTATTTTTAGCCATTTTCTTATTTTGTCATTAATGGTTAAACTCCCAACTTAATCTTCATTAATGTAAGGATAATGATAATGAAAATGACAATGAGGATTTCTCTATCTGTCATTTTAGTGTTTTGATTTTTAGCTCGTGTATCTTATTTTTTACTATTTTATTCGCCGACTATTGTAACTCTTGTTATTTTAATAAAATTTTCTGTTAAAAAAAAAACAATGATGATGATACTGAAGATTGAGTATGAAATATTTTAACTTATTTATAATCTTTTTATATTTACCTAATGAGAATTATATACAAGAGGGCAATTATTATGACTGTTGAACTCTCTTTCTCTTTATATATATCACCAACCATTAGATGTCTTCACCTTATTTGATGGTCCGTGCGAGGCTTCGAGGATGCTGGGAGCCTCGGCCGATTACTGAGACCTCCTTTTGGTTGTATTCTGTATTTTTTTTCTTTTTTTTTTTTCTTCCCCTACTGTTGTAACCGTTTGTTTTATCTTAATGTATTTGTGTTTTGGTTTTATATATATATATATATATATATATATATATATATATATATATATATATATATATATATATCACCAACCATTAGAAGGGCTTAGTAAGGTTTCATGAGCAATACCAATAATGGTTCATGTGCAATGCCAATTGGGGATAATAATGGCAAAGTTGATGAGACCAAATCCAACTATAAAGAGTAAACAAAAAAATAACTTTACAAGGTAGAATAGACGTAAACGTTGACTAACTGTTATAAACTTTCTATTGCTTTTATTTATAGGTCGTTAATAGATGGAAAACATCAATAAATGATAAACAAAATGTTATTAAAAATTTAATCATAATAATAATTCATTTAAATTTAGTGATTAAACATCAAGCATTATAGATCTTGTTAATTATGATATTTTTGAAATAGATAAAAAGATTAAAAAATGGTATATATATTGACTCTTTATGAATGGTCAAAATGATCTCTAATTATATTAAAAGAACATTTTAATCCCTTAGGTCTTTGAAAAGAAATCAAAATAGTCTCATGGTGAGATTAATTTATTTCTTCTTCAAGGAGTTGATAGATCAAAATAGTTCTTTAATATAGTTGAAGACTATTTTGATCTTTCATAAAAAGTCGATAGATCATTTTGATTCTTTTCACTTTTGAAATTACAACTATTTCTTTTGCATTTAAAATAATGTTCTCAAATAAATAAATATTTAAGCATTTTTATAAATGATCATTATTATAGTCACCTAATCAATAATAATAAACTTTTTTTTTAATATAATCATAAATTAAGATTTTGTTTGGAATAGCATTTTAGCAACTTTGATGGTCGTCTTTAAAACTACATTTTTTTTAAATCGTAGCTAAAGCTTAGTTTGTGATAATTTTTTAATTATTTTCTACCGCATCTTTTTAGTACAATATTTTTTGAAAGCAGCAAACGAACACTGACAAAATACTGTCCTAAATGAAGCCTAAAAAATGATCTTAAAAAAACAAAACAATAAGAAAGTTTAAATTACTCAAAGTAAAACTTAAAAATATTGCTAGTTAAAGATGAGACAAAAATGATGTAAGAACTTCATAAACGTATCACTATTTCCTTTCTATGTATCATTTGTTTAGTAAAGTTGAATGCTACAAAATTTATCAAAATGATAATGGTCTTGAAAAACAATACCATACAAAAGAGAGTATGGGCCCTCCTTGATGATTAATCATTTTGTGCGGACACCGAACACCGTACGGAGACCAACCAGAAAAAGCCACGTCACCCCTCGCTCGTTACCACGGCTTGATACTGCTCAACACCGAGTGGTACCTTGGCTCGGTACCACTAACGTGGCTGCACCTGATTCGTCTCTGGATATAGAGTTGTGTACGACCTACGCAGAATAATTTCTCCTCCTTGCTAGCTAGTTTCCACTTTTTAGTCTGTGGTATCTCAGTGTGGGGTCAACTCTTGAGTGCTTAGTTTGGAAAAGAAACACTGCTTCTCAGTGAATCAGCAGCCAAGAGATTTAGTGCTTTCTCTTATAAGTCTAGAAATAGGAAGTAGCTAATGGCCAGCAGAATACTTTTGCTCTAAAGAAGAAAAAGATAATTTTTTTTTTGTTTAAAGTACTTAGATCTCTGCAGGTCCCCTCTCCTGAGGGTTATGAAGTGGCCAATGGGAATGGGACATAAATAAGATTGTCTTCCACCAACAAAGGGGCTGAGACCAAATAAAAAATAAAAAATTTGAGGATGTGAAGCTCCATTATCTCATGGAACTTTGAAGTTGTGTGTTGTGGTTCTTTTAAGCTCTACTAGTATGCTTATTTGAATTCTTCGTGTAATTGAATGATAAGATAGTTCATAATAACATCATGTATCTTGAATCTTTGGAAGAGAAGCCTTTGAATGAAGAATATTAAGGTTTCGCTTGGGACAACATTTTTGTAAAACAATTTTTTAGTACAATTTTTTTAAAAAAAAAAAAAATTCGTACTAAAAAAATGCTTTACAAAACAATAAGAAAGCTGACTCAAATGAAGCTAAAGTTTTTTTTTTTTAATGGTTGAGAGTATTTAATATAAAATGTCAGCCTTTCGATGACCCGGTTAGGAAAGTAGAAGTATTAGAATTGACTTATGTTAAGAAAGGTAGAGGTAGACCTAAAAAGACTTGGTTAAAAAATATTAGAAATGGTCTTTCTTTATTAGATTTAAACGAGAATTTGACTTTTAACATGACACAATGGAGAAAAAGGATTCATGTAACTGATAGCCAGATACCATATTATGGGACAAATGCTTGTTGTTGCGGTTAACAGTGTTGAACTTATGATAGTTCATGTAGCCATGCATATTTATGTTTGATTAAAATGAATTTTGGAAGAGAAAGTTTTTTTTTTTTTTTTTTTGCAACTATTTTGTTGAAAATAAACTATCTTGAGGTTCATTAAAAGTAAAAGAGCTAGAATGCTATCATAATATTAATAAAATTAAATTAAACTAATGAGATAATACATAAACATAGAAAATACTACAATGTAAGCAAACATAAGAATTGAGTTTTGTTGAAATGAATTCATTCAATAAAATAAAATAAAACTTAGTAAAAAGAAATCAACATTTCTATAATTTTCTTAGTAACTTATGACAAAACAAAATGGAAAAAATAATTATAATAAAAAAATTATATGAACTATTGACCCCAATTAAACTATTAATCAGCTGTAATAGTGAGTGTATGTTCAAAAGAGATTAAAAGTTGCCTTGCCTTAGCAATCTTCATTGAGCAATCAATAGGAAGCCTTAATTCCTTAATGAGTGGCCTATGATGAGATTTTCCTTTAGAAATGTTAATCATTTGTTGGAGACTTACCAAAAATCATCTTGAATGATCAAATTGTACTGAGTATTACCTTACATTAAAAAACATTTTATTTCATAATTTTATTTTTATTTTCTAAAATAAAATTTTAGCTATAAATTTTTATATTTAACAACTATTTTAGAAAACAGCAAAAAAACGGTCTCAAATAAAATCTAAATATTAAAAAATCTCATGAGATAAAAATTTTATTAGACCTAATTAAAAATTTCAAACATTAAAAAATTATAATAAAAATTATTCACCTCAAAACCATTAAGAAAATTTTAGTACAAGATACCTCTTATACAATTAATGAAGTGAGGGGCCACCAAAAATGGTCCTTATGCTGATGAATGAGACAATAAAATAATTATTTGTTCAACATTTGTGAAAAAATCAATGGCTTTATTTTATATCATACAACACAGCATATTATTGTTACCACATAGCATCTTAGATATCATGCTTGTCAATATAACTTATAAATTTGAAGGGTTTATGAAATTAGGAGATAACTATAAAATATTTTTCTTTATTTTAAAAATCTAATGATATTTATTATTTTTTTAGGAACAATTATTTTTAAATAAATTTGATTATTTTTTAGAATATTCTAATACTAAATTTAAATATTAAAATGATTATATAATAATTTTTATGCATGCTAGAGGTGCTAATGAATGAACTGACATGTCAATCTGATATGAAAAATTTGAGTTTGGGTTGACCTATTTCATAAAGGGATGAAATTCATATTTGAAATTCCGACCTCTTTATTTAAGCAGGTTGAGTTCGGGTTGACCCAATAACCCACTTTTGTTTAAACTATTTTGCTTGTTGGTATGAACTTCTTATTTTTGATCAGTTAATCTAGTATTTATAGTTGATAAATTATAACTTTTTTAATCAAAATGAATTGTTCCACTTTTTCTACTCATTTATTTTAAGGGTTGGTTTCAGGTTGACTGAAATTAGGTTGGAATAATTTTCGATCGGACCCGAATTCGACCCGTTAACTAATTTTTACACCCATATTCATGCCGGCAAAAAAAACAAAGTCAACTGAAATCATGAATTTTAATTTTGAATAAATTCTTTTTTTTTATGGCAAATTTAGATTGATTTTGTCGGATTTTTTTTAAAAATTAGTCAATTTGTTTTTTTAGTTTCAACCAATTTTTTGATGTGTCAGCCTAAAAACTACAAAAATTAGGTGAAAAAAGTTGAAATACCTAACCATCTAAACTACTGAAACTCGATCTAAACTACCAAAACTCATTCAAAACACAATACAGATCTACCAATGATTAATTAGGCTGTTCAGAGACCAATTAGAATACACAATGTCATTCTTTTGCTCGGTACCTCGGCTCGATACTGCTCAGTACCGCGGATCGGTACTGCTGACGTAACATATTCTGATTGGTCTTCGGATGACATTCTACATCCAGTTTCCGCACAGAATAATTTTTTTAAAACCAATGGGCTGTTTAGGCTTCTCTTAACAAAACAGCTTTTTTCAATTCCTCTTATAGCCTGTAGTTGTTTGGTGCATGTATTAAGAAACTTGCAGACTTCAACAGCTTGGTTGGCAGAAGCCAAAAGGCAAATATCTTTTGATTTCTTGAAATACTTGTCAGGAACTACCTACTTTCATTTACAATTTCAAACCGCCACGGCTAATATTTTAATCTTGTGGCATCAATCATGGAGTTGGCAATCAATGAAATGACTTCAATTATTTATAGTTAACGGCTAAAATTAGTATTGTTGATATTGAGGGATTATCTGTCGGCGAAATTATGGGTCTGTTTGAGATAGTTTTTTCGCTGTTTTGGTTTCCATGCAGCAACCACAGTTTCTTTTGACTATTGTTTCATTGCTGCTTTTTTACTTTTTTTTTTTTAATTTTGTGGTGGAATGTAGCTTTTTGAAACAGAAATAGTTAAGTTGCTTTCTCTGCAGCAACATTAAAACTAATTTTATGAAATATCACAGTTGTTTCAGAAATATTTTAAGTGAGAGAGGGCGAAAGATAAAGTTTTTATACCTTATATAATTACAAGATAACTTATGAATAGAATTTTCTTGTTATGTATTAGCTAGATAAGATTGTTAAATTTAGCATATGTTTGGGACAACTGCAATTTTTTACAAAAGTGATTGTAAAGCTGTTGTTGAGAAAGCTGTTATAAAAAATAACTTCCTAGCAAACAAAATTTATTAAAAATAATTTAAAAGAAATGAGTAAACAAAACTTATAATTGCGCTTTGAAAAGCAAAGCAGTAAGAAAGTTATCCAAAATGAAACTTTAATTTATGTTTGTGAGATTAGAGGAGCTTAGTTAACAAAGGCAGGGAGATCATGAGATGAATTGATTGCATTTCATATGATTTGAAAATGCACTTTTTTTTTAATGATTTTTTAATAAATAAATTTTAAATTTTGATATATTGTAGAGTTGAAGAGTATTATTTCAAATAAAGTGTAATGCTCAATACTTCTACTTTGGGCATCTTGTTAATTAAGCATTTATTAGAAATTTAATATTTTTCTAAATGCACCATTTATGATTAAAAAATTTTAATAATTAATTCTATTCTTTTTTTAAAAATACATGATAAAATATCAAAATTATAATAAAAACCTAAAAAAAATCAAAATAAAAATGAGCAGCCGTGAAATTTACAACACCACCTGATGACATTCATATATATTTAATAAAAATAAAATCTCTCATATAATTTGCAAGTTCATCACAACATTTCAATAATCATAGCTTGCATTCATGGAGAATCAAAGTTTTGTCACTTTCTTGGACTTTGCATAGGAGATCTTATGAAGATCTCCATCTTTATTTTGTTGTGGTCCTTCCTTAGACATCCTTTTCAAAGGGTTTGGTTTTGAAAGAAAGACCAATGGCAAATAATACTCTAAGAGAAAAAAGCAAGCTAGTAGCCTACATATGTATAATCAATAGGCTAGCAAGAAAAATGTCATTCTACTAAAGGATGAAAAGAAGTCAACATAAGCCAAAGCCACACATTTCTTCACCAAAATGAACTCATCCACAGCCCAATTTATTTTTTTGAAAAGAAAGAGACCTAAAATCTTTGAAGGAACTCTCTATCAACTAGTCCTACCAATATTGTTAACCATTACAACTTGTGGATAGAATTCTAAAATTGATGCTAGCCTATGGACCCTATTTTTTATGCCTTTATTAGTCTTATTATTATTATTATTATTTTGCTTGGAAATGTTATATTCCTTAAATAGGGTTTCATTGAATTTATGTCGTATCAATTGTTTTCATAACAATTAATGTGATGCTTTTTTTTAATTAATTATTCAAAAATCAATATTCAAGATCTATTTTGACGGCTGAGATTTTTTATAATTTTTTGTGTGAAAAAAAAAAATTAGCTTGTTTGAAAACTGCTGTAAAAATAGCTTACTAATGTAGAAATAAGAAATTCCTTCAAAAAGTAATGAGAGTAAAAATAAACCTTTAAACTTTATTTAGGACAACTTTCTTATTGATTTCTAAATCAGTTTTTCAGTACAAAAAGTTCTAGTTTAAGAAATTTTTATACTAGAAAGCTACTTTAAAAAGTTGTAAGAAAGCTGTCACAAGCGAAACCTAGGGTGACTTTTTTACTGTTTTTTGAAGCAATTTTTTAGTATAAAATTTTTAATTTTTGTAATTAAAAAATATTTTAAAAAGCAACAAGAAAACCGTACCAAACGAAGCCTTAATTTATCCCACACCATTTTTATTCATTTTTAGCATATTTACAGCTAAAATCATCATTCAAAATATAAAATATTTCATTTAAAAAAAATGAAATGAAGTTACTCTTTCTTGATAGAATTATGATACTTCTTCAACCCAACATATTATTTTGGGTGCAATATGATATTTCTAAAACTGAAATATCCTATTTAATTTAGCACGCATAAGACAATGCATAAGGTGCAAAATGAGAATAATTTAATATTTGTTTGCTCATTTTAAAATTGCAATGTAAATTATCACAAAAATGGGGTGAAGAATATTTAAATTTAAATCTGCACCAATAATGTAGCCTTGTTCCTGTTTCATAGTACAATTTCTTCAAGATAAGAATCTGCCCAAGCTGGGCAGGTTACAGTGCGACAACAATTATCCCATTTGATTTGGATAATATTTTATATAAAAAAAAAATATTTTTTTTATATGTTTCAGTTTCTATCAGTTCAGCTGAGCTTATGGGATATAAAAAATTATAGTGCTTCGAGTGAAAAAATTACTTAGCAATCATTAAGCTGAAGAGGAAGAAGGCTTTGTTTGTTAATGGGTCCATTTGTATAGGTAAGGGCCTATTGGGCTGTCGGTAAAGCCCATTCTCACAATATTTTCATGCTTAAGAGGTAAGTAAATAATGGCATTTTTGTATGTTAGGGCTATTGATTATTGGATCTAAAAATTAGGCTTTATTTGAGATATGTTTCTTACTATTTTTTTAAAATAATTTTTAAGTACAAAATTTATTGAACGAGAAATTTTTATATTAAAAATTATTTTAGAAAGCAGTAAGAAAATTATCCCAAATATGTATAAACAAAAGCATATATTTGTATGCATTCATGCATACAAGTATATGTAGTTCAACTTGGTCTTAACAATTCAAGTTTGGCTTAGTTTAAGTTTAATTTGAATTGAATTTGGTTCATTAGCGTGCTATCATACTTTGATTTGACTCTAATGTATGATCATATTATTAAGCGAATTTTTAATGTTTGTGCCAAGTTTATAACTCTTGATGTGTCTAGAAAGCAATTTGATGTAAATAATAGTGAATCTAATTACTCTAAATTTAGTTCTTTTATTTGAAAATTGTTTCTATGAGGTTTAGGGATTTTAATTACTTGACTAATGCTTCGGCAGCTTTCTTACTGTTTTTTTAAAATAGTTTTTTAGTATAAAATTTTTTTGTTATAAAATTTTTTATACCAAAAAATTCGTTTTAAAAAATAGTAAAAAAGCCGTCTCAAACCAAGCCTAACTTTAAATCAATAAACCAAAAACATGTCTATTTAAGATGGAAAGAGAATTGATTTAGATGGATTTGATTGCTTGAGCATTTATTTAATATATCAAAGTTGCTATAATGAAATATTTTGAAATTGCTTATAAGATTTTTGAGATTTTGAAGATGTAGAGATCTTTAAATGATTTGATATCAAATATATAGATGATGTGATGATGATGATGATGATAGGTTGCATGTATTAAATAATTTTAATTAGTATGATGATGATGATAGGTTGCATGGTGATATATAACTCTTGAAGTATCTAGAAAGCAATTTGATGATGATAGGTTGCATTTATTCAATAGAAAAGTTGATTAACCATTTGGTTGGACCTAACATGCTACATTTGCAATTCTTTATATTATATTTGAAGAGGTTATGATTATCATTGATTTAGTAGAAAACATATCATGATCCTCAATATTATCAATTAACCATTAAAATTTAAACTCTTATAAGTTGTTGTTCATAAACAATTTTCCATATCCTAACTACTTAGTTGACTATTGATGGCATTATTTTGTTGAAATCTAGATGATATATTGCTCTCATGTGATTAAAAAAAAGACAAATCAAAGATATTTATTGAGTAATAATTATCATTTCCATCAATTCCTAACTAATTAGATTGATCTTATGAGTTGTCATATCAAATTAAAAGTTGCTAATTATTTAATGAGATTTAAATTGTTGAAGTGAATCTTAAATTTGAATGAGAAAGATTGAAAGTTGACGTTTGGTTGATTAAAAACTTTTAAATTTATATATGATGAATTTAGAGAAAATTTGGGTCAAGATATTTAAACTAATTATTTAATGTATAATTTATTGGTAAATGTAGTATAAGAGTTGATTAATTAATTATATATTATATTAATATCTAAGTAAAATTAATGAGTAGTAAATTTATCATGAATTAATTTGATTATAACATTTTGACTTACTTTTAATGAATTTATATTTGATCTTTTATATTAGTAATTTAATTATGGCATTTTGTTCAATTAATAAATAAATAAACACATTTTAAATACAAGGATTAAAAAAATATAGTTAAGGGCTAATTTAAGGCGCGGTATGAGAGAGTCCTATCCTCTAAATTTTTAATATATATTTATATATATAAGGTACCTATTAAAAACCCTCACTTTTTAATGTATAGAAAATATTTAATTTATGTCATATATATAATTCAAATAATTTGTGTTTTCATTAAAAAAAAATTTGGCTTCGTGAAGTTTGAGCGATTAATAAATAATAATAAAACTCATCATTCAGAGCCTAAAACTGTAGGCTTGTTTCGAGCAATTTTATGAGTGCTTTTCGCTCTTCAAATTGATGTCATATATTTATTTAACTATTATTTTATTTTTACTTTTAAAAATTTTCTATAATTAAAAGCTATTTTGATGAATCATATTTACAAGAATATGCTAAGCTATTAAAAAAAAAGAAATTTATAATTTTTAAATAGCTTCAATTTTTTTTAATAATTGATTAAAAAAATATTTTAGAATATTATTAGATAAACGACATATGAACAAACTTAACATTCATCCGTTTTATATTAAATTAAAAGGGATTTACCTACATAGCACTCTAATTTTTTCTATTTACATATCTAACACCTAAAACTCCTAAAATACAGCACACACTAAAATTACATATTCTCTCATATCTCACACTTCGTTTTGTCTATGTGAGGCACACACATGACAGCTCCCAACCTGTAATATCAGTTTTTGCTCCAGGTTCGTCCGGGACGAAGTTGGATCGTCCGGGACGATCGGTACAGGTTGTGCAGAAAATCAGTTTTGGTTGAATGATTCGTCGGGACGAAAATTGGATCGTCTGGACGAAAATTCTCCCGTGAACCCTTCGCCAGGGACGATATGTCATTTTTCGTCTGGACGGAATTCCTCTCTTCATGGATCGTCCGGTACGAAGCTCGTTCGTCCGGGACGATCAGTCTGGATATATATAGAAATGAGATATTTTGAAGAGAGAGAAAAAGCTGAGGAGAGAGAAAAACGAAGGAAAAAGTGGAAAAGTTGATTTTCGGACGACGCGGGAGCCGTTTTTTTCGCCCGAAGTGGCTGTTGAGGAAATTGCTGTGCTCGAGGTAAGGCACATTCCGCCTTTCTCAATTTTCAGAACCGTCGTGTTTGGCGGTATATTCTGTCCGGATTTCGTTTTCGTTAATGATTTTTGTCCGTATCTGTTGATTGGCTCAGTTTTTTACCGCGTAACTTTCTGTATATTGTTGACGTGCCGAGTGTGCACATTTTGGTTATTTTCTGAAGATTTTCGTCCGGGTATTTTTGATTCGACTGTGTTTTTAGTCGACCAGATTTTTCTGTGAAATTGGAATTTATCTGTGCAGTAGAATAAATGTTCTGAAATGTTGATATCTGTATTCTGTGCGAATTCGGTAAATTTTCTTTGCAGGAATTTTTGTGTAAATTCCGTATACTGCCGTTGTGCTGCCCGATTTTTTTTGGGTAATTTCTGAATTGTCCGTATTTCTTCTGAATTGAAATACTATGTGTATAAGCTATAAAAAGGGAGTTATAAGGGGCCTGAATCCTATGAGATTCAGTTAGTGAAACGGGAAATCTGCAATGAGATCAAATCTGATATCTGTTCTGTTCCGGATCCGATGAATTCTATTTTGGTGCTATAAGCACATCTGTTTTGGTGCCGTGAGCACAAAGGGAGACATAAGGGGCCTGGATCCTATGAGATTCAGTCAGTGTCTGGGAAGGGAGGCATAAGGGGCCGGAATCCATAGAGATTCCGTCAGTGTCAGGGCATTTAGCTATATGTATCTGTACTATTTTCTGTATCTGTTCTGTTCTGTACGAAATTGTGATTATGATATGATATGATCCGTACGATTCTGATTCTGGCTCTGTTGATTTGTTCTGTTCTGATACGATCTGTACGACTCTGATGTGATTTGATACCTGTCCGTAAGTTTTGATTTCCAATTCTGTTCCGATTTCTGATCTGATTTCTGTCCGATGAATTTGGTTCTGTTTTCTGAGAATTTAGATTGGTGGTTTGTTGCTTTGCTGAGCTGTTGAGCTCACCCTTGCTTTCTGGTGGTTTTCAGGTTCTGGGAAGGGCAAGGAAGTTCAGGACTAGGTTTCAGAGTCTGATCAGATTAGGTACTTTTGTACTTTTGATTTTTGTACAGTCATGGCTTTTCTGTTCTGTCTTTCTTTCTGTTGAAAGCCATGTACTGTTCTGTAGATGATTATTTTGAGGAAATGAAAAGATAGATGTTTTGTTCCGCTGCATTTGATGTTTTTAGTAGCTCTGTTGTTCTGTGTGCTTCTGTTGAGTTAAGAATTTGAAAGATCAGTTCAGTAACCTAATCCAAAGCCAGATCCTGATTAAGAAAGGTCTCTCGTCGCGATCCAGCTCGGGCGGGATCCGTCCCCGTCGGGTCGGGTCGTGACAAGCTTTTTGTGGTATCAGAGCATTGGTTTTGGAAACAGGTTGGATTGTAAAACAGAGCTCTAGGAAGTGATCAGTGAGTCTGTCTAGGAGGTAGTTTTGGGTCGTTTGGCTTTTTATTGTGTTATTTTGTGTTTTTTTGTGATAGTTTTTCGGATTTTCTGGATTTTTCTGTATGGATCAGCCAGACCCAGACATGACAGACGGTCAGAGTGACGATCAGGCAGCACCAGTGGGGAGTACAGCCCTAGTGGTCGGTGCTGATACGCTTTCACAGTTTGCTTCACTTGTTGCTCAGATGATGAGCGAGACTCAGAGCAGAACTTCGACTGTTAGATCTGAGGACATTGATCGACACCTGCAGTTATTTTTGAGGTTGAAGCCTCCGAGGTTTGAGGGCGCTGTTGAGCCCAGAGCAGCCGAGGAGTGGCTGAGGAGATTGGAGAAGACTTTTGACGAGATGCAGTGTCCTGCAGACAGGAAAGTTCCGTTAGCTGTTTTTCTGTTGGACGGAGAGGTTGAGCACTGGTGGGATGGCCAGCAAGCAGCCAGATTTCAGGGCAGATTGAACTCTTTGATTACTTGGGAGGAGTTCACCGAAGTATTTCGGGACTGGTTTGTTCCCCCTTCTGCACGACAGCAGATGCAGGAGAGTTTTCTGAGACTTGTTCAGGGGAGCAAGACGGTGATGCAGTACGAGGCTGAGTTTACTGCATTAGCCAGGTACGCTCCGCAGCTGGTTAGCACGTCTGCTGAGAGGTGCTACAGATTTCTGAGAGGCTTACGAGACACTTTGAGGCAGCCTCTGATACCGTTCCGGATTACTGATTTCTCTGAGCTTGTGGAGCGAGCTCGTCTGATTGAGAATGACATGACGGCTACTCAGCAGCGGTGGACTGCGAGTAGGAAGAGGTTTGGAGGAGAGACATCTGGCAGTGGTTCCTCTGGGAAGAGAGAGATTTGTTTCCTGGATCTGGATCTGGAGATTCCAGGAAGAGCGGAGGATCGTCTGGTACTGCTACCAGTACGACTAGTTCTGGATCTGTCAGTACGGCACCTGTGTGCCAGAGTTGTGGACGGCGACACCATGGCCAGTGCTACAGGATAGCTGGTCTTTGTTTCAGATGTGGTCAGCCGGGACATAGGATTGCAGAATGTCCGCAGATGGGATTTGATCAGCGTTCTGAGCAGCGATCTGAGGGCTTTGTCAGACCTGTTGGTTCAGCAGCAGGAAGACCGAGGACTGTTCCTCCTCGCCCTGAGGGATTTGCTGGTAGAGGTGGTGGTTCTAGTTCTGCACCGCGGAGACCACCTACGATTCAGAGGGAGCAGAGAGTAGTTCTGTTGCTTCAGTTCCTGCTCCAGTTCAGCCACGAGTTTACAGTCTGAGTCAGCAGGAGGCTCGTGATGCTCCGGATGTTGTGACAGGTACGGTTTACATTTCTGATCAGCCCTGTCGTGTTTTGTTTGACTCTGGAGCGAGTCATTCTTTTCTGTCCGAGCATTGTTTTGAGATTTTACATTTGGATTCGATGGTTTTACCGATTTCTTTGTCTGTGATTTTACCGGCGGGGAATCCATTGATTGCTCGACAGTTTTGTTTGTGTGAGATCGAGATTTCTGGCAAGAAGTGGAAATCGAGTTTGATTCGATTGCCGATTTCTTCGTATGATGTGATTCTGGGCATGGATTGGCTGAGTCAGTATGAGGCTCAGATAGACTGTCTGAAGAAGCAAGTGAGTTTGCTTGTGGCTGGAGAGAGAGTTGTATTTCAGGGATTACGAGGTGTTCTCTCCAGTCTGGTTTCTGTGTTGGAGGTGAACAGTATGTGGAAGAAAGGATGTCCGGTATTTTTAGCTTCGGTGCGGGATCTGAACCTGGAGGTTGGTTCTGTTTCTGAGATCCCTGTGGTACGGGAATTTGCTGATGTTTTTCCTGAGGAGTTGGTTGGTTTACCTCCGGATAGAGATGTGGAGTTCTCTATCGATGTTTTTCCGGGTACAGCTCCTATATCGAAAGCTCCGTACAGGATGGCACCGAAAGAACTTTCTGAGTTGAAAGTTCAGCTTCAGGAGTTGGTTGACCAGGTTTTGTGCGTCCTAGTGTTTCGCCCTGGGGAGCACCTGTTCTGTTTGTGAAGAAGAAGGACGGTACACTCCGTATGTGTATTGATTACAGAGATTTGAACAAGGTCACGATCAAGAACAAGTATCCTTTGCCTCGGATTGACGACTTGTTTGATCAGCTTTCCGGATCTTCGGTATTTTCGAAGATTGATTTGAGATCTGGATATTATCAGGTGAAGGTGAAGGAAGCTGATGTGGTGAAGACTGCTTTCAGTACTCGGTACGGGCACTACGAGTTTTTTGGTTATGCCTTTTGGGGTAACCAACGCGCCTGCTATTTTCATGGATCTGATGAACCGAGTATTCAGGGAGTATTTGGATCAGTTTGTGATCGTCTTCATTGACGATATTCTGGTATATTCTGCATCTGAGGATGAGCATGCCAGACATTTGAGGATTGTGTTGGAGACTTTGAGGAGGCATCAGCTGTATGCCAAGTTCTCTAAGTGTGAATTCTGGCTGAAGAGCATTTCTTTTCTGGGGCATGTGATTAGCGGAAAAGGCATTTCTGTAGATCCCCAGAAGATTCAGGCTGTTGCTGATTGGCCAAGGCCGACTACGGTATTTGAGGTACGTAGTTTCTTGGGCATGGCCGGGTATTATAGGAAGTTTGTGAAAGGATTTTCACAGATTTCGACTCCTCTGACGAGACTGACTCAGAAGTCAGTACCTTTTGTTTGGACACCGGAGTGTGAAGCTAGTTTTCAGAGATTGAAGGAGTGTTTGACTTCAGCTCCAGTGTTGGCACTTCCGTCAGGTACGGAGGGTTTCCAGGTGTTCAGTGATGCTTCACTGAAAGGATTGGGTTGTGTTCTGATGCAGCATGGTCAGGTAATTGCTTATGCTTCGAGACAGTTGAAACCACATGAGAAGAATTACCCGACACATGATTTGGAGTTAGCTGCAGTAGTTTTTGCTTTGAAGATTTGGCGTCATTACTTGTATGGCGTCAGGTGTGAGATCTTTACTGATCATAAGAGCCTGAAGTACATTTGTACTCAGAAGGATCTGAATCTGAGACAGAGGAGGTGGCTCGAGTTGATCAAGGACTACGATTTGACTATTCAGTATCAGCCTGGGAAGGCGAATGTGGTAGCGGACGCTCTGAGCAGAAAGTCTTCTGGATTCTCAGGTATTCAGCTTACCTGTGATGACTTTCTGATTCGTGATTTGGAGAGATTGCAGTTGGAGGTGGTTTCCTCCAATGATTTGGAGTTGGCTCAGATGAGTATTCAGTCTTCTTTGGAAGCACAGATTCAAGAAGCCCAGAAGTCAGATTCTGACTATTCGAAGTTGATAGCTCAGATTGGATCTGGTAAGACTCCTGAACTTCGAATTTCTGATTCTGGTGCTATTTTCTGTAAGAATAGGTTGTGGGTACCTGTGTTTGAAGACTTGAGGCAGGAGATTCTGTACGAATCTCATCATTCTGGCTATACTGTTCATCCAGGCAGTGGTAAGATGTACGCTGATATGAAGCTTTTGTTTTGGTGGCCTGGGATGAAGAAGGATGTGGCAGAGTTTGTGTCGAGATGCGAAGCCTGTCAGTTGGTGAAGGCAGAGCATCAGCGACCAGGTGGACTGTTGCAGTCGTTGCCTATCCCTGAGTGGAAATGGGAGGAGGTAACGATGGATTTTGCGATGGGTTTTCCTCGATCACGACAAGGACATGATGCCATTTGGGTGGTTGTAGATCGATTGACGAAGTCAGCCCATTTTCTTCCGATCAGACAGACGGATTCAGTTGATCGCTTGGCACAGATTTATGTGAAGGAAATAGTCAGATTGCACGGTGTGCCTCGTGTGATCGTATCTGATCGAGATGGACGCTTTACTTCCAGACTTTGGAAAGGCATTCAGCAAGGCTTGGGTACGAAACTGCATTTCAGTACAGCCTTTCATCCTCAGACCGACGGACAGTCTGAGAGGACGATTCAGGTACTGGAAGATCTGTTGAGGCTTTGTGTTCTGGACTTTAGCGGAAGTTGGGAGGATCATATTCCGCTGATTGAGTTTGCCTATAACAACAGTTTTTAGTCCAGTATCGGTATGGCACCGTACGAGGCTTTGTATGGCAGGAAGTGTCGCACTCCTTTGACTCTGACGGAGGTCGGAGATAGACAGGCTTTGGGGGCCACTTTTGCTGATGAAACTGCTCAGAAGATCAATTTGATAAGAGAAAGATTGAAAGCCGCTCAAGATCGTCAGCAGAAGTATTACAATCGGAAGCACAGATTTGTTGAGTTTTAGGTCGGTGACTTTGTGTATGTCAAAGTCAGCCCGATGAAAGGTGTGAGCAGATTTGGTCAGGTGAGTAAGCTTAGTCCAAGGTATGTTGGACAATTTGAGATTTTGGAAAGAATTGGAAAATCTGCTTATCGCCTATTGCTTTCTGATTCTATGCCTGACGTGCATAATGTGTTTCACGTATCCACTCTGAGGAAGTGGGTATCCGACTCTGGGAAGAAGTTGTCAGCTGATGAGATGGAGATTCAGGAGAATCTGGCGTACAAGGAAGAGCCAGAGCTTATTTTGGCATACGACGTCCGAAAGTTAAGAAATAAAGAGATTCCGATGGTTAAAGTCCAGTGGAAGCACCGGACTGCACGGGAAGCAACTTGGGAGAAGGAGTCTGATATGAGACGGTCGTATCCGTACTTGTTTTGACGGAGGTTGGATTGGATAATGTCGAGGACGACATTTTTTTTTAAGTTGGGGAGATTGTAATATCAGTTTTTTGCTCCAGGTTCGTCCGGGACGAAGTTGGATCGTCCGGGACGATCGGTACAGGTTGTGCAGAAAATCAGTTTTGGTTGAATGATTCGTCGGGACGAAAATTGGATCGTCTGGACGAAAATTCTCCCGTGAACCCTTCGCCAGGGACGATATGTCATTTTTCGTCTGGACGGAATTCCTCTCTTCATGGATCGTCCGGTACGAAGCTCGTTCGTCCGACAGGGGACGATCAGTCTGGATATATATATAGAAATGAGATATTTTGAAGAGAGAGAAAAAGCTGAGGAGAGAGAAAAACGAAGGAAAAAGTGGAAAAGTTGATTTTCGGATGACGCGGAGCCGTTTTCGCCCGAAGTGGCTGTTGAGGAAATTGCTGTGCTCGAGGTAAGGCACATTCCGCCTTTCTCAATTTTCAGAACCGTCGTGTTTGGCGGTATATTCTGTCCGGATTTCGTAATTTTTCGTTAATGATTTTTGTCCGTATCTGTTGATTGGCTCAGTTTTTACCGCGTAACTTTCTGTATATTGTTGACGTGCCGAGTGTGCACATTTTGGTTATTTTCTGAAGATTTTTCGTCCGGGTATTTTTGATTCGACTGTGTTTTTAGTCGACCAGATTTTTCTGTGAAATTGGAATTTATCTGTGCAGTAGAATAAATGTTCTGAAATGTTGATATCTGTATTCTGTGCGAATTCGGTAAATTTTCTTTGCAGGAATTTTTGTGTAAATTCCGTATACTGCCGTTGTGCTGCCCGATTTTTTTTGGGTAATTTCTGAATTGTCCGTATTTCTTCTGAATTGAAATACTATGTGTATAAGCTATAAAAAGGGAGTTATAAGGGGCCTGAATCCTATGAGATTCAGTTAGTGAAACGGGAAATCTGCAATGAGATCAAATCTGATATCTGTTCTGTTCCGGATCCGATGAATTCTGTTTTTGGTGCTATAAGCACATCTGTTTTGGTGCCGTGAGCACAAAGGGAGACATAAGGGGCCTGGATCCTATGAGATTCAGTCAGTGTCTGGGAAGGGAGGCATAAGGGGGCCGGAATCCATAGAGATTTCGTCAGTGTCAGGGCATTTAGCTATATGTATCTGTACTATTTTCTGTATCTGTTCTGTTCTGTACGAAATTGTGATTATGATATATGATATGATCCGTACGATTCTGATTTCTGATTCTGACTCTGTTGATTTGTTCTGTTCTGATACGATCTGTACGACTCTGATGTGATTTGATACCTGTCCGTAAGTTTTGATTTCCAATTCTGTTCCGATTTCTGATCTGATTTCTGTCCGATGAATTTGGTTCTGTTTTCTGAGAATTTAGATTGGTGGTTTGTTGCTTTGCTGAGCTGTTGAGCTCACCCTTGCTTTCTGGTGGTTTTCAGGTTCTGGGAAGGGCAAGGAAGTTCAGGACTAGGTTTCAGAGTCTGATCAGATTAGGTACTTTTGTACTTTTGATTTTTGTACAGTCATGGCTTTTTCTGTTCTGTCTTTCTTTCTGTTGAAAGCCATGTACTGTTCTGTAGATGATTATTTTGAGGAAATGAAAAGATAGATGTTTTGTTCCGCTGCATTTGATGTTTTTAGTAGCTCTGTTGTTCTGTGTGCTTCTGTTGAGTTAAGAATTTGAAAGATCAGTTCAGTAACCTAATCCAAAGCCAGATCCTGGTTAAGAAAGGTCTCTCGTCGCGATCCAGCTCGGGCGGGATCCGTCCCCGTCGGGTCGGGTCGTGACACAACCGCTCCTAGCTGCGCCACTTTCGTAATTTGTTGCTTGTCAATTTTCCTTTGCTTCTTCATCTTCTGATATGTGAGAATGCCCGTTAGGCCATGCTTTCAGCAATGCTGCTCTTTATTGTTTTGCTACTCATGTGAGTTTTGAATCATGCCATAAATGTTTTTTGTCTTGCTTCTTGCCACAAGATATATATTCATGCAAATTTTTTTTTTTGTTGGTTAATTGTCTACCTTTTTTTTCTCATTTTGAGTTAGTTGGAGTAAGCTTAAATGGATGTTATGGTGAATGTGGGTGAATATATTTGTGTTACATTTATGTTGGGAGGATATTAAAATGAAGTTAAAGATGAACAGAGAAGACATTATGAAGGTGGGAAATAAAAAATGATGAAACTTCGGAATAATTTGATTAACTATTTTGTCCTCCGAAAGAAGGTTGAAATGATCTATCTATGGCTTATTGGCCATGAGTTCAAGTTACACTATCATGTATGTGCTACTTCTCCCAATCTACAAGATTATTTTGAGTGATGTTGAGGTGATGAAAATGATAGAACATTGTAATGGAAGTTGGCTGGTTGAAATTGTGGTTACAATACAAGATGATGTAGTGGTTGATTTGATCTTAGAAGGTTTGGTGCATTGTCCTAGCACCAATAAAGCTATTAATTTTTCTTTAAATAACATTAATTTTCAAAGCTTAAATTGTGACCATCTTATGACACAAGTTAGTGATGATAAAGCATTAGAAGTTAGTGCTTACTTTCATAATGCTAGTAGTTTCAAGTAGTTTCTCTAATCCACCACAATTACTAATAACTTTGGGGTCAAGATTAAGGCTAGCAATAATTCTAGAGTTATAGCAACATGCTCGCATCGAGGGTGTCCTTGGAGGGTATGTGCATCGCTATATAGAGATGGTCATACCTTTGAAATTAGGAAGTTAGATGATACATATCTATATCTTGGTGTTAACAGAGTTGGAAATAAACTTGCTACATCAAACTGGTTTGCTCTTGAAATACATGATATTGTGAAGAAAAATTCTGATATATCACCGTAGCACATTAATGATAGTTTGGAGTAAAAATATGATTTATCATTGCCTTATATGAGATTGTTGCACTCTAGAGAAGTAGCACGAGCAATGAATTTTAGTGTTGTAGAAGTAACTAAAAATGGGTTTCTACTATGAGATGTGAGCTCATTGCTAGAAATTCGGGCTCTTAGATCACATACATCTATGATGCTGATGATTACTCATTTAAGAGGTTTTATGTAAGCTTCAATATTTGCATTAAAGGTTTCATTGTAGGTTGCAAACCCTTAATTGGCCTTGATGTTTGCCATCTCAAATCAAAGTACTTGGGTGTTTTACTATCTACCAAATCACTTGATGGTAACAATAATCTATTTACATTAGCTTTTACAGTTGTTGAAATAGAATCAAAAGATACATGACTATGATTTCCTACAAATTTGAAATAATATTTTGGATGCGAGTTATAACCACTTGCATTTATTTCAGATATGGAGAAATGTTTGTGAGTAGCAAGTAAAAATGTGTACCGTGACGTACAATTAAAAGTTTGCATGCGTCATCTATTGAAGAACATGAAGAAGTACTTTCATTGCACTGATAGTTCAAGGTTGAGAAACAATAACTTATATTTATACACTCTTTCAAAATGCATACAAAAAATATTACATTTGCTCTTGCAAGTACAACATAAATGTCTTCAACTCTTCACATTACAACATGTTTACAAATAACATTGACGATAGAAGAACAATAATAACAAAAGTACATTGACGTCTGATTAGCTTCATCAATCCACCTAAGGAAATTACAATCGTATTATGGAGTATTGTGAGGGCACCGATAAAATCTTCAACCACAATTATCACTTTGATATATTTTAAATATCACACATTACAAATTACAATAACAGAGTTTGACGCAAGTGATTTCTTGTAAATCCTATTGAATATCTTAGACTCATTTTTCAAACAGAGCATTACTTGAAAACTATGCAACTTTGCAACATTACATTACAAACAAAAACTCAAATGAAAGCTCAAAGAGAATATCATAAGTCATCAACATAGTCATTTCTGTCACTAATACATAGGCTCACAGTAACCAACTGACTAAAGCCTCACACTGCACACACATTAACTAGCTATCATTACCTACCACGACTTATAGCTACTCATAACTAAGTATCACCATAAACTGTATACAATAGCAGAGGAATTTTACTATACTTCATAAAAAAGATCTACAATCTCTTTCTTACAACCAATCATCACCGAAGTATCACAAAAAAAAAGCAATTAAAAAGAAAGAATGATCTTTTGTAACTCATCCATACAACCAAGTATCATCAGGCTTAGACTTAAAAAAGAATGAATCAACTAATAGATGAAGAGAGAGACTAGAGAAGCAGCAGCAGAACGTGTTGCCTCTCCCACAGTTGATCACATTGCACTCCAATGTTCCCATGTTATCCTTCATCTTTAGCGTAGGTGAGGAGATTAACTGATATGAGTCATGGTTGCAACATAGATCATTCAGGTAGGGAGCCATACAACATAAACCAAGCAGCACAACTCTAGCCCTGTTTTCCTTATTGTATAGACTTCACAATGAAATACTAGGCAACCCGTGAACCCAAATCAATATGTGAAAACCAACCAACAGACAGACGACAACAACTAGCAATCCACTTCAACACTACTAGAATTCTCACCAAAAATATCAAGATAAATGGAAGATAAAATCCTTTTACAATGAACTCTATCAAGCATATCCCAGATAAAAAAATTTACAGCTCAACAAAGAGCAAAAGAGAGGAAACACAATTGTCAGATTGCAAAGCATTTTTATACTATCAAATACAATTGAATCATACCAACTTCCAGAGCATTTTATACCTTAAAATGCAACTAAATCATACCAACTTCTCCCCTTGAACCAACAAGCACAAATGCTTAAGCCAGGATAAGTTTTCATCAGAATCATACCAACTTAACTTCCCAAAATCGTGGGAGTAGCAGAATGACGAAGGAGCAAGAGTACTAGATGGGATTTAGGGCATTCTCATGCATTAGAAGACAGAGAGATAACAGTAGATCGATATGCAACAGATGAAGATGGAGGCGCATATGGGAGTAGCTTTAGAGTGTAATGTGTGCGCATCACAGATATGGAACAAAAATGTGAGATATGAGGAAATATATAATTTGTGGTATGGGAAGTATATTTTAGGAGTTTTTAAATGTTAGATATACACAGAGAAGTTTAAAATGCTACGTAGGTAAATCCCCCAAATATTAAAGCATGCATCTCTTTACTTTCTAATGTTGTACCAGACAATTTATAAAGTATGGCTGCGGATCCGAAACAGACCCAAAACGGAAGATCAAAATGACAGCTATGATTCTTGATAATGGGCTGGCCCAGGTTTGTTTGTTAGGCCATTATTCGTGTAGGCCAATGCTCGTGGCTTCGCATTCCTCCTTCCAACTCGGCTCTCGCTTTCTCGCCGGAAATCTTAAAGGGCGTCAAAGCCCTAGCCAGGTCGGTAGTTAGAATGAGAGTTCTAACGCCTTTCTATGGTGTCTCTTCTCATCTTCTACGGGTGGTTTTCCTCAATGTCCCCGCCTTCAAGAGATCAGCTCTAGCTTCCCTGTGTTCTAACCTACAGGTTTCTGCATCGATTTGCTTGGCTGCTATTTTCATTTCTTCCATGTTGGCGAATTAGCTTTTGAGTTCATTGTAGAATAGGAATGCATCGATTTGCTTTATTGTCTCTCTTGTCTTTGTCTTGGTTTCAGTAGTTGCTTTAGAGTCACTGATTAGAGATTGAACCCAGAGGAATGCATCAGCGTGTTCGCTTTGCTTACTATACCGTGACATTGGATGTTATTTTATAGCCTTTTTTTGTTCTTATTAATCGGTTGTTTTGCTTTAACTTTTCTAAGTTTTATTGGGCAAAATGTTTGTCCCCCCACCCCCCCCCCTCCCCCCACCCCCCCCCCCCCCCCCCCCCCCCCCCCCCTTTATATTGGCAAAATCCCCCCCCCCCCCCACTCCCCCCCCCCCCCCCCCCCCCCCCCCCCCCCCCCCCCCCCCCTTTTTTTTTTTTTTTCCTCTTTTCGCAATATGATATTTTTATATTTTTCTGATATATATATTTTTTGTTCCATAGCATACTGAGGGGGAATATGCATCCTCGTTTCGGATGAACGGTCGTTGCCTTTCATCGTCGTTAGTAGGTGAAGTACCTCCGAACCTTTTTGCATATATTATAATTTGTGGTTTTTTTTAATAGGGACCCATTTTAATTCATAATATTTATGCTTGTATATGTGCTCATTAACCATTGCTTTAGAGTTGCTTGGTTAATAGTTATAACTACTTACTGTACTATCTTGCATTTCCAACTTCAATGTGATTTGAATTTTTTATGCCTCCCAAAATGCTCTGCATTTTTATATGCCATTTCAAAATTATCCATGCCATTCTTTCATTAAGGTTGCAAAGCTGGCAATGTAAAAAAAAAGTATTACGAAATGAGGCATATTTTGCTTCATAAATTTATTGTGTCTGAAGTTATTTAAATATAATTTTCCATTTTTATTGTTACTAAGAACTATTACTCATATAGCTCATGATTTGGGAGGTTATATGATGTGCAACAAATTTTCTTTAGCAAGTGCTTCAACAACAACGACAAGAACATCAAGCCTTTATCCCACTACGTGGGGTTGGCTACATGTATTCTTTTTCTTCATTGTACCTTGTTAAGAGTCAAGTTTTCATTTAAATATAATAAAAAAAGGTCAATTCTAATACTTTATAACCAAGTATTTTTAGGTCTTAGCAAGTGCTTCATTGCTTAAAAATGTTTAGTTGTAGTAAAGTAGGTATATAACATCATTGCCAGGTCTTAAGTACTGGATGAGAAAAATGAAGGGTTGCGTTAGGTAGTCAACAACAAGCATAAAACTTGCCAAATTATCATGACATGAATCCTTTAATGTATTGTGTTAATGTTACGACATTCCCTAAAAGTGACGCGCTGTATGGCTTGAATACAACGACAAGTGTGCAAGGGCCGTTGTACCGGCTCATGGGTGCAGTGTTAAATAGGCAAGGGTTCCCACATCATGGACGAATATGGGCAAAGAAGCTAGTCCATGAAACTAAAATTAGGATATGAACTTAGAATATAGATTCTCTTACATGGAAAATTAATAAAATCAATAGATGTTATGATTCATAAGAAGATAAATATTCTATACATTCAAAAAAACTAATTGGGTTGGAGAGAGAGTTAAGGAGATTGATAGTTTAAGATTTAAACTATGATATTCTTGTAGGAGTCGTACTAGAAATGATGTAGGTGTGATTATAGATAAGGGTTTGAAGGGTAATGTTGTAAAAATTAATAGAATTAGAGATAAAATTATGGCTTTAAAGATTGTTGTTGATGCTAAGATTATTAATATTATAAGTGCTTATGCTCATAAAGTAGTTTTGGATGTGTTTAAAATTAAAATTTTGGATAACTTAGAAGAATTAATACAAAAGATACCTCTTCAAGAAAGAGTTTTATTGGAGGAAGTTTAAATGGACATGTTGGTAGAGAGGTAGATTATTTTACAAGCATTCATGGTGGGCCGGTGGCTATGAGTTTGGAGCGACTAATGAAGGTGGTATGACCATATTAGATTTTTTTTAGGTTATGATTTTGTAATTGCTAATACCTTATTTAAGAAAAGAGATGAGCATCTCATCACTTATAAGAATGGACATAGTAAAATTAAGATTAATTATTTTCTTATAAGAAAAGTAGATCGTTTAGATTACAAAGATTATAATATAGAGTCAAAGTTTATGTATATAACATCATTTATTACTTTTGGACTTCAAGATGAATGGGTAGAAAATAAAAAGTAAAATAAAATGTTGTTTTGGGATTAGATGGGGGCATTTAAAAAATATTAACAAAAATATTTTTGAGAGTAAGATTATAGATCATAAGATTTTGTCTATGCATGAGGAAGCTAATATTATGTGGGAAAACTATAGTTAGTGATATTAAGAATGATGCAAAAGATGTGCTTGTGGTATCAAAGAGAAAAGCTTCTAAAAGTAAAAATAGATTGTGGTGGAATCAAAATGTACACAAAAAGATAAAAATAAGAAGATTTGTTATTAACATTAGTTTATATATAAAAATAAGATATGAGAGGCCCATAAGGAATCTAAAAAAATAATATGTTATGCAAATATTTTAGCTTTTAATAATATATATAATTTATTATATACTAAGACAGGTAAAATATATATGTATAAGTTAGTCAAACAAAGAGATATGTGTAATAAAGATTTAGTTCAAGTGAAGTGTATTAAGAATGAAGATACAAAGTGCTTTTATTAGAAGAGAATATTCAACAAAGGTGTATGAGATATTTTGCTAAACTTTTCAATGAGGATTGTGAGAATACGATTGACTTTAGTGAACTTAGTACCCTAAATGAAAGTAAATATTTTTGTTTTTACCGACATATTAGTAAAACTAAAGTTAGAGAGACTTTATAGAAAATGAAATGTGGAAAGTTGTTGGACATGATGATATTCCAATAGAGGCGTAAAAATTCTTAGGAGAGGAAGGAATTTCTTGGCTTACTAAATATTTTAATATTATTTTAAAGACTTAAAAGATGTCAGATGAGTGGAGAGTAAATGTGTTGATTCTTATTTTTATGAATAAAGACGATGTACAAGATTGTGCGAATTATATATGAATTAAGTTAATGTGTCATACTTTAAAACTATGGGGGATAGTTATGGAACATAGGTTGTGGCGTGATACTAATGTTTCTCAAAATCAATTTGGATTCATGCCGGTTAGGTCTACCATGGAAGCTATACATTTATTGAGAGGTTTGATGGTGAAGTATATAGAGAATAAGGATGATCTACATATGATATTTATTGATTTAGAGAAATCATATGATAAAGTTTCAAGAGAAGTGCTATGGAGAGTTATAGAAAAGAAAGGGGTTAATGATGCTTATATTCAAGTCATTAAGGATATGTATGCAGGAGTTGTTATTTGTGTTCAAATACAAGGTGGTTGGAATAGGTATTTTCCTATTTCAATTTGATTACACCAAGGATCAACCTTAAGCTCTTATCTTTTTTCTTTAATCATGGATGTTCTCACTAGACATTTGCAAGAGTTTGTACCCTAGTTTATGCTTATTGTTGATGATATTCTTCTTGTTGATAAGACTAGAGAGACAGTTGAAGGTGAACTTGAATTATGGAGGTCAACCTTAGAGTCTAATGACTTTCGTATGAGTAGATCTAAAATTGAATATATGGAGTGTAATTTTAGTAATAATAGATCTAGTTGGTGGATTGTGACTTTGGGCGATCAAGTCATCAACAAGAGTACACATTTAGATATATTAGGTTTATTGTTCAGAGTGATGGTGAAATATATTGGGATATTATTAGTAGAATTCAAGTTGGATGGTTTAAGTGGAGGAAAGCATCAAGCTTGTTGTGTGATAGAAAAGTTCTTCTTAAGGGGAAAATTCTATAAGATTATGGTGAGACCTGCAATACTTTGTGGGGCAGAATGTTGGCCATTAAAAGAGAAGCATAATATTAAGTTAAGTGTTGCAGAGATGAGGATGCTCAATGAATGAGTTGCTTTACTCTTAGAGCAGGATTTTTTTTTCTTCTACTCTTAGAGGCATGATACGGATTGAACATATACGTGAAAAGGTTGTAGTAGTTCCATTGGAAGATATGATTAGAGAGAGCCATCTTAAATGATTTGGTCACATAAAACGATTGCCTTCCGATGACTTGGTTAGGAAAGTAGATGTATTAGATTTGACTTATGTTAAGAAAGTTAGAGGTAGACCTAAAAAGACTTGGTTAGAAAATATTAGAAATGACTTTTTCTTATTAGATTTAAATAAGAATTTGACTCTTACTAGGACACAATGGAGAAAAAGGATTTATGCAGTCTACTTGACATAGTGGGATAAAGGCTTGATGTTGTTGTTGTAGTAAAGTAGGTATGACAATGATGTTTTATTTTCTATTAAAATATTTTATATTTTATATTTTCATGTTCTATAAGAGGTTCATGTTTACGAATTTATGTAACTCAGGGTCATATTTTCTCATAAATGTGAGATAACCTTTATGGTTTATTTAGGGTAAGATGGAAGATAAGTTAAATGTATGAATTATTTTTTATGTGTATTGTTAGGATGCATCTGAATAATTAAAATCTTATGTTATGATGGAAGATACGTTAACTCTATGAATTGTTTCTCCAATATTTTCATGTTGATATACATTAATAACATATAGTTGACTAATTGAAAAATTCCCGAGCCTTAGTTTCCCTATGAACTACTTGAAATTTGTCAATTACATATTTTTTCATACTGGTATGGATGCAAGATAAATCTTGATGTTTTAAATTGAATAACCATTTTGAAAGAATATTTGGTTGCTATAATAAAATAGATTTCGTGAGTGTAAGTGCTTTCATTTAGTTCTCTCTGTCAGGAGTTTCATTTATGGGACTCAATTGTGTTAGATTTTTTGACCTGGGACTGATAAAGTTTTGACACCCCTTCATATGTATATTTTTATATCATTTAACGACTAAGCCTATATACTTATGCCCTATTTATGAGCTTGTAATATTGCAGTGGATAGTGTTTTGGAATATGAGAGAGATCAGCAATGGGATGTTGGAAAAGTGGAGGAGAAGAATGCGACGCTTCATCTTGCCTTGTCCCAGCTTGTTGTTGATTTTGATAGAGACTCTAATTTATCTATGCGTCGTTTCTTCAGCACACGATGGGCACCAGTGATTCCTACAGGCTCTTTGAAGCTTGATCAGGCCCTTGGAATTGGAGGACTACCAAAGGTGATTATGTGGTGCTCTAAGATGAAGATGGTTCAATGTTCTTTTTTTTCCCCTCATGTTGAATGCCCTAAGTTTAATATCTCTAAATTAAAGAAAAAATAATTTTAACTTTTACATTACTAAATTCTTGTCTCAATTATGAAACGGTGCTAACATGGTTATCAATATTTTCTATGTATTCGAAGAGTTTGATTTGCAGTGAAGTAATTTAAGATAGATCGTAAGAGTTATGAGCTTTTTGTTAAGATTAGTTTGTGGAAACTTTCGGATATAAATGTGAAGGTCTTGTTTTTGAAGTTTTGTGACTAACCAAGGGCCAATGTACTATTTCATATGCATATCAAAATATTTTTGAAGTTTGCAAGGGGGTCATCCTGATCTAAACATGTCAAAATCATAGGAATTCTACTAAAAATAAAGAAGTTTGGCACCTTTATCAATTAAAATGCCAAGAAAAATTCTCAAAAATGCAATGGTGCATTTTCTTAATATTGTGGTGTAAATTGGTTTCAGGCATTCAACTTGCATATCTAGTTTAATATTCTTTGATGATTTGTATGACGTGTAAGGAGTAAAGCATCACCGTATAAGCTTCTTAAGGTGAAGTATTAATATGTTTATATTTGAAACCTCCTAGGTGATACGTTGCAGCTTGTTCATCTCTTGTTTAACATTAATATATCTTTAGAATATCTTCAACCCTTGCTGTATTGCATCCTTCCGATATGTGGAGATTAGATCATGAAGGGGATGATAAAGCCTACTTTCTACTTCAAAGAATTACATAATTTGATGCTACCATCACAATTTAGGCATAAGATCATGAAGTGATCAAGAGATCTATACAGTAGATTTCTAACGTTTGAGTTGTTGTTGATGAAAATCATCGATTGTAGTTTTTTTTAGATTACATTGACGAAATTGGAGTAGATTTTGCGGTAAGTCTATATGAATGATTAGATCATCAATTAAATGTCATATGGGGAAGATCAAGTTCCCAAAAGCTGAACAATTTTGACTAAAACACATATTAGAATTACATAATGATGAATTTATAAAATAATTTGGATAGACTTATTCTTGAATTTTTAATTTCATGGATTAGATAATTCTTATCCTTCTGAATTAACTTATCTAGCTTATTATTATAGGCAAGGTTGCCTCTTGTAAAATTTGTTCAGGAGTGGATTTGATTTTATTCTCTAATGTAATAGCCTTAGTTCCTACAATGAAATCAAGTGAAAATTAGAAACTCTCTCAAATCTTCCATTTTTCTCTTTTTTTTTTTTTTTCTCTATTCCTTCCTTTTTTCTCGCAACCAGCCTCACAGAAGCCACATGTCCCTCTGATTCTTCGGTCTTTTATTGTAGTACAAGCCGGAATATCTTGTTGCCTTGGGTGAGAACTTGAATTCGTTGGACCCCCACTTTCTCAGAACTTTCTGAAACCAAACCTTGCCAAGAACCATCACATACTATTGCTGTAACTCTTTGAAGCCGAATTTCCCATTTTCATTCTTTCCAAGGCTAGCCATGATCTACATGAGTTAACAGAGGGTGAGAAATTGCTGGTACAACAATTTCACATAGGGAAAAATTATGCATTTGTCTCCATTTTATGTGCTATTAGTACAAAAATAGTGATTTGTTGTCATCTGAAGGAGAGTCAAAATTTAAGGGTGTAGCTTTCTGTGTTTTATAAGAAGTCAAGAAACATCATCTATCATGTTGACAACTGGTTTACTGGTAATTTAATTCGTTACTTTGTTTGTAAGAGCTACTGATAGTTTCTTTGTTTTGGGGGTAATTTGTGTAAGTTTCAATTTACACAATTATTTTGAGTTGTGACCATAGATACACCCTCAACCTTTGTTGTAATGACAGTCCATTCTTTTTTTTTTTCTAGAGAATTTATTCTCCTCTTCTTTTCTTTCTCTCCTTCCCGTTGTTTTTGTTTTATTTTCCCTTCCCAATTTGTTGGGTTCTTCTTCCTTAGGAACCGTGAGGATAAGCTGTTTTTTTTTTCTCTAATCACATCCCTGGAAGAGGGAGGCTAGGCTTGAAGAGCAAAAATTGTTGTTGCCGTTGAATGAAGAACTGCTATTTCCTCTGGGAGATCTGCTTTTGCGGTCCTGCTGTTGAAAACTTCCACTCCTTGATGGTTGCATGATGGCCAAGAGGTGCTGGGCAATTAAGAAGAGCTGTTTTGTTTCCTAGGGAAATGAAATTCGTGACTGCTGTGAAAGAGGGGTTGGTGAAGGGTTGATTGTAGGTGAAAATCCCAATCAAGAAGAAAAAGTTAAAGTGAAGATTCTTATATATGATTAGATGGTTAGTGCCTAATAGTTGGGATGCATGAATCGACCAGTTGCAGCCTTACCTCAACTTGTATGTTATAATATGCATGATAAGTTTTCCTCCGTGCAATTTGAGTTAAGACATTATGCACTGATGCAGTGAAATGCCCAAGTAATGATGAATGAGACTTAAAAAAAAAAAGTAAAGATAAATGACCATCAAGTGGCGGCTTGAGGAATATTCAAGCTGTTGTTGCAAAGATTGGTAGATGTGATATATTTTGAGGAAATGTCAAAGACGGTCTGTGCAGAGTATACCATAGAGTACTGATGTAAATTGATCATGTTGCGAATAAATCTTGGGAAGATACAGATATTGATGAAGCACACCCTAGGATTTTATTTTTGAATTACAAATAAATTCTGCTTGTTTCCAATCATTTATCTTTCTCAAACGGCCATAGAATGCAATAACTAATACATGAGTGGGAAGGCTTAAGAATCATCCCAGTGAGGTCTTCTTTCTTCAAAGGAAATAAAGAAAAGAAAATTAGTGATGGCCATTATTTTGTTGCAAACTGTCTATCCACCATTTTTTCTTTTTTTTTTTTTCACGAACTTGTCTTTGTTTTTCCATCCTTCTTGTTTTAGCATTTATTTTTGTGTCTAAATTTCAGGCAAATTATAGCGAAGCTTTGTCGTTACTTGCACAGAGTAATGGTAGTAAACCATCTTTCCATGTCTATAAAGATGTATTGGGTTCCCTGCAAAGGGCATGACAACCTATGAAAAGTCATCCTATCACACCAATGAATGTGCTTTGGAGTGTTTTGTATGAATGTGTTTGTGCAGCATCACCTAAAATCTACCCAAGAACATGCTCATCATTGTGTTAAAATGGTTCGAATGGTCACACATAAGTTGCCCAAATATTTTCCTCATGTTTTGCTTGTCCTCGCAAGGGATTGAGAGTGAGCTTGTGATAGGAAATACTTGAGTTCGCAAGTAACCCTAAAGGTAAACTTGAGATCTCAAGCAATCCTAACACCAAACGAAGAGCAAACAGCAGTAAATCTGCTGTCCACAGCAGAAAAAACAGCAAAACCACAAGGAAATCTGAGAGAAAACTCAAAGAAAAGCTTCTATTCCACTAGTCGATGAATAAAATAGCAAGATACAATTGATCCTCAATTCGAGAGGAGGATCGATCTCTCCCAAATCTCTAGACGCCGCTAGAGCCCAAAGAAAACCTAAATGTAAGAGATCTCAAATTTCAGCCAAATTCAAGATGCCCAAACCCTAGGAAAAACAACTATTTAATGCATACAAATCAAAAGGAAATCCCTAAACAGTCCCTACATTCAAATTTCCCTCTCAAAACGCTAAAAAACGCTTCCTAAAATGCTCTAATGGGCTGGTCGGGCCGCTCGATCTCCGCAGGAGGCGGAGATCTGTCACTCTTTGCGACTTGCCGGTTTTGTGCGGACCGGCTGGACCGGTCTAACAGCTTGTTGTAAAGGGAGATTGTAGTAGGAGAGAAAGGAGGGAGAGCTCATTTATAGGGTATGGGAGCACGTAAAGTGAGGGAATTTTTTTTTAAAACTTTTAATGTTACATTATGTCTTTTTCTTTCTTATTTTAATATGCCCATATATACTTTGAAAAACTTTATTATGTATATTTTAATATGTATACATAAATCTTACTATTTATTAGTGTTATGCATTATTAATTTATTATTTATTATCATTGTGTATATGCTTATTATTCTTTTTTTTTTTCAAAATATCTAACCTCTGGGCAGTCCCCATGAATCCCCTATTATAAATGGTGTTTCTTTCCATCCTCACACAATCTTAAGTAAAATGTAAGGCTTTCGTACATGTTGTGACACATCAAAACACAATTGTTGCCATTTTTTGGATATACCTGAATAAATAATTATTTATTTAGAGTCATATTTACTAATATTAATACAACAACAACAACATCAAGCTCTTGTCCCACTACGTGGGGTCGGCTACATAATCCTTTTTTGCTATTGTGTCCAGTTAAAAGTCAAATTCTCATTTAAATCTAATAACGAAAGATCATTTCTAATATTTTCTAACCAAGTCTTTTTAGGTCTACATCTACCTTTCTTAACATAAGTCAAATCTAACACCTCAACTTTCCTAACCGAGTCATCGGGAGGCCTTCGTTTAATGTGACCAAACCATCTAAGGCGACTCTCTCTACTCTTACTCCAACCTTTTCACATATATGCTCATTTCATATCCTATCTCTAAGGGTCAAGCCACTCATCCACCTAAGCATCCTCATCTCTGCAACACTTAACTTAGTATTATGCTTCTCTTTTAATGGCCAACATTCGGCACCATAAAGCATTGCAGCTCTCACCACCATCTTATAGAATTTTCCCTTAAGTTTGAGAGGGACTTTTCTATCGCACAATAAGCCCGATGCATTCCTCCACTTCAACCATCCAACTTGAATTCTGCTGATAATATCCCCATCAATTTCACCATCACTCTGAATAATAGATCCAAGATATCTAAAACGTGTACTCTTATTAATGACTTGATCGCCCAAAGTCACAATCCCCTCACTAGGTCTATTGCTACTAAAATTACACTCTATATATTCAGTTTTATATCTACTCAAGCGAAAACCTTTAGACTCTAAAGTTGACTTCCATAATTCAAGTTTACCTTCAACTCCCTCTCTAGTCTTATCAACAAGAAGATATCATCAGCAAAAAGCATACACCAAGGAACATCCTCTTGCAAATGTCTAGTGAGAACATCCATGACTAAAGCAAAAAGATATGGACTTAAGGCTGATCCTTGATGTAATCCAACTGAAATAGGAAAATACTTGGTCAAACCAACTTGTGTTTGAACACAAGTAATAGCTCATGCATACATATTTTTAATGATTTGAATATAAGCATTATTAACTCATTTCTTTTCAAGAACTCCCCATAACACTTCTCTTGGAACTTTATCATATGCTTTCTCTAAATCAATAAATATCATATGTAGATCCTCCTTATTCTCTCTGTATTTCTCCATCAAACCTCTCAATAAATGTATAGCTTCCATAGTTGACCTATCCGGCATGAATCCAAATTGATTTTGAGAAACATTAGTATCATGCTGCAACCTATGCTCCATAACTCGCTCCCATAGTTTTAAAGTATGACACATTAACTTAATTTCTCTATAATTCGCACACTCTTGTGCATCACCTTTATTCTTAAAAATAGGAATTAACACACTCATTCTCCACTGATCTGGCATCTTTTTAGTCTTCAAAACAATATTAAAAAGTTTTGTAAGCCAAGAAATTCCTTCATCTCCTAAGCATTTCCACATCTCTATTCGAATATCATTAGGTCCAATAGCTTTTCCACACTTCATTTTCTTCAAAGCCTCTCTAACTTCAGTCTTACTTATACGCCGATAAAAATAAAAATCCCTATTTTCATTTAGGGTGATAAATTCACTAAAGTCAATCGTATTTTCACATTCTTTATTAAAAAGTTTAGCAAAATACCTCATTCACCTTTTTTGAATATCATCTTCTAAGAATTTTTTAAAGGATTCATGTCATGATTTTTTTCGACAAGTTTTACGCTGGCTGTCGACTATCTAACGAAACCCTCCACTTTTCTCATCCAGGACTTGGGACCTGACAATGACAGTGTTATATTTACTAATATTAATATTTAATTCAAATTGTTCGGTATTAGAAGATTTTGCTTACAATAGGTGAAAAGCATCTACTTTTATATACATGCCTAGTTATGAGAGAAGTTTAGAACATTTTAGATATTTTCTCTTACTTTTTTAATTATATGCAAAATGTATTATTTTAGATTGTATGTGAAAATTTGATGTAAATCAAAAATTTTTTGGTTTAAAGGCTCTTTTATGATATTTTGAGTCTTATGTAAAGGAAAATAAAGTTTGGTTTAAATTGTATTTTTTTCCTTTTAAAGTATAGCAAGCTTCCAACTTTCAATTGATTATTTTTTCCAGACTTAGTACTTCGACTCCAGGGTTGGGCTTTGACATTCGGCACTATCAACCGGGTTAGTTAAATCAAAATGTGGTTTGCTCCGATGCTGAGTTTATGGTGTATATATTGATTGAGATCAATAGTAACTGAACCTTTTTGTCCAATGATTTCAGTTCTTCATTTTCTTGTTTTTAAATTTATTCCGTTGAAAAATTGCACTATATCCTATTTTTTTAATAATCTTTCTAAAGAAATCATGCTGCTTTGAATGGCAACTTTACTCTCTATGTAGAATCGTAGGGACAAAGATCGGAGTGAGAGTCAGCTAAATTCCTTTTAGGAAAGTAAACATCAATAAAGTGAGAAATCTTTATATTTATACCTATACTATTGTAATAGGGAAAGTTTTGCAAAAATAATTCTCCCTGTTATCAGTATTTATTTATTAATTCTGAAAGAGAGCAAGTTTCTAATGATAGAACCTATGAAAAAAACCTTATTTTAGGATAGGACTATCCAACTTCAAAATTGAGCTCCATTTAAAATCTGATTGATTAAATTTTTTTCCCTCCCATTTTAGACAAAAAGTGGTATGTAGTACAATTTCTTAAATAAAAAGAATGAGAAACTATAGGGTTTAGTTTTGTTATACTTTTACAAAATTACTTGTTAGTTACATTATCTAATTTTTAAGCTATATAAATTTTCTTAACCCTCCAAAACAACCCCCGCCTCCTGGTCATTTTTTACTTTTTATTCTCTTTTATTTTTTCAGAGTTGGTACAAAGATTACTTGGATAGTTTCTAATCGTTAAATCCCCAACAGACCACAACCATTCCCTCATCTACTATTGAAGTGGAGTCCTTTCTTTTCCTTTCTGAAATGTTATTAACTTCTGATCTAATTGTAAATTATATGGAAAATCTCATATTAAATTAATTTGTGTAATGTCATGTAGTGCAGGGAAGGATAGTTGAAATATATGGAAGAGAGGCATCTGGAAAAACAACACTTGCACTTCATATCGTGAAGGAGGCACAGAAGCTTGGAGGTTTTTTGTTCTTTCTTCTATTATTTTAATTAACTTGTAACCGCATGCCATTAGCTGTTAATACTTTTTATGATATGTAACCGTATGAAAATATTGTGTTCTTAGTGGAGGTTTACTTTACTAAAAAGATGGGTTAAAACAAGTACACGATTATAATCCACATCATCATCATTATTATTAGCCTTGTATCTACCATTTGGGATTGTCTTTATGGATTCTCATTTTCCATTTGTTCCTACTTAGAATTTCTTGAAATGTTAAAATTTTTTAATTATTTTGAACAACTTCTTTTTATATTATTTTAGGTCAATCTATTCTTTTGTCCTGAGCCAATTTTTTCTTCCCATCTAATTGACATATTTTTTATCAAATGGTGTTATTTCTTCTATTCTTTTATTTAACATGCAATTGGAAACCATTAACTCCTGGTAATCTTTCATGATGTGTAAGCTTATGAAGATGTTGTGTTTTTAGTAGAGGTCTGCTTTACTAAGTAACATGTGTTAAAAAAAACTACATTGTCATCATGATTAGCCTTATGCCACCTATTTGAAGTTGGCTTTATAAATTCTCAATTTTCATTTGTTCCTGCTTGGTGTTCCTTCAGATGCAAATTACTTTGAACAACTATTTATATTATTTTAGGTCTACCTTTTTTTCTTTTATTGCAAAATTTACCTACCCGTCTAATTGTTTTTTTTACACTTTTTTTAATGTACCAAAACCAATTAAGTTTATTAAGCATTTTATAATCAATAGATGTGACACCAATTGTCCCTCTTATTAAAGTATGACTTAATTTATCTATCATACTTATCACAAATCTATCTTAACATTTCATTTTCACCATGTTCAAGTTAGCCATTAACAGCTTTTTTATTGCTCAACATTTGAATTTTTTCAACATAGCCATTCATCTTGATTGTAATTTTATAAAATTTACTTTTAAGTATAGTGCAATTTTTCAATTCATCTCCGCAAATTCTATGAGTGCCACTTAATATCCTCATGTAGTCCTGTATGGAGGTTGTTTCCTGGTAGCATGTCCAAAATACAGCATGCTTATTCGCTTTCAAGTCTCACTTTTTATTGCATGACTAGTCATCAACTCTGTAAAACCCGAAAATTCTATTTTAGTGCATCGCACGCTTTTTAAAGCTCCGTGACGAATTTTTAAGTAAAATTTTCAAGGTTATCGGAATGCAACGAAAATAATTTTAGAAAATCCTACGCGAAATTCTGATCATTTTGATATAAACAACCCTTACCTAATTTAGCCTATTTTAGGAGCTAAAATTTAACGAAGTTTTGTAATGACAACTTTACCCCTCATTTGTATTAAGGCCAAATCCATTTAAGTGAGGATAGTATGGTAATTAGCAAACCCAAATTCTCTTATTAGGCATAACCGACCCCTCCTCCCTTCTCATTTCACGCAAACGAGCGGACCGAACAGAGAGAGGGAGCGGACGGACGGACGGGCGGCTTCTGCGAGGGTGACTCCGGCGACGATTTTCCGGCGAGAGCTTTAGGTCAAATCGAAGAGGGCGACGAGAGGATTACTCCGGTATGTTTATTTTCAAGCGAAACTTCCTAGATGTCTAGATATTTGGAAAAGAATTTTCTAGGGTTTTGTAGGATTTTAGTTTTCTTTCGTAATTTCTTTACGGAAACTCTAAGAAAGGATTAGAGGAAAGCTTTAGCAATGAAAACATGTAAATTTGAAGAGTTTTTGGATATTTTAAAAAAAATTAGGATTTTTCTTAGATTTTTGAATATCGAGGAATTTCCTTTACAAATATTATTCCTAAGGGTATTAGAAATGTTTTGAAGACATGAATTTGGATTTTTGAGAGAAATTTTGTTTTCTTAATTTTCTAAATTATTTTTAATCCGAAAATGATTAAGGTAATTATTAAATTATGTTTAAGGAAAACTTTGACATGATGATTTGATGGAATTAATGAATTTAGGGTTTCCAAAAAAATTTAGGTATTTTATTAATCCGAAAATAAATATTTATTTAATTAAATATTTATTAAATGTCGTATAAAAACGTTAAGGAAATATGATTGGTTTAATGATATGTCTTTTTGGAACCATCTATAGGTTCTAACCATTAAGGAGGAAAGACCTTGTTGAAGCGACGAATTGTGCTTAAATTTGAGGTAGGTGTTCAGAAACAGTTAAAATTATAAATGCTTTAATTCTTTAGTTCATTTATAATTCATGTTTTTATTCAATTGAATTATGTTTTAAATTCAGTAACTTTTGTAAGTTTATGTCTTTTATTTGATTTCATCTTTTGTTATGCATACGAATCATATAAAGAGACATATTTGGGCATGAAATTTATATGAAAGTTTATGGAAGAAATTTTATTGAAAAAGAAAGAATTAAGGGAATAGTAACCTTTCATGTTTGCATGTTGATCCGGATGTACCCAAATGGTAAAGGAGCTCTTACGAGCATTGGTAAAGGAAGGTTCTTATGAACCTATGGTAAAGGAAAGTTCTTATGAACTTATGGTAAAGGAATTTGGCCATTATTTGACTGCGTACCTGATCAGTACGAAATGGGGTACATTCGGGACGGGTGATTCATTAAGCATACATAATCTGCACTTTGCATTTCATATGAATAAGATTAAGAAAAGAAAAGAAAGGAAATGTTTATGTAAAAGAGAATGTTATTGTTTTAAGACATGTTTAAAGAATCGGTTTCTAATTAAAATAGTTTTATTTCAGCAATTTATAAAGTTAATTGTATTATGAACTACCTGCTGGGCTTTAGCTCATTCCTCGTTTTGGAAATCTTTTTCAGGAGAAAAGTAATGGCTGCACGACGACCTTACATGTATTGTCGTAGGGGACCTCAGGATGAAAGGTTCCATTTATTTTATGTTTTAAGTCTAAGGTTTGAGTTAGTATCTGAGTATGAACAGTATGTAGAGTTTATATAATGTTGACTCAAAAGTTTTTATTGGTATTGAGATAATCTGAACTGTTTGGGACTATCTGTATTTGATGTTGTTTTAGTGGCTCTTTCTTATTTATGGATGATATTTATGTACTGATGTTATTTATCTAATGAATTTGATTTATGTTTCTAATGCTCTTCCGTACGATTGTCTGTTCCCGCCCCGATATTATCGGGCTAGCCGGTCCGGGTCGTTACAAACTCATGATTTTCGCTCAGTATTTTCTTTTGATTACCTCATTTACTTTGCACGGGCAAACATTATTGAATGTAGTAGTGTTAGGCTATCCCCTATCCCATTGTACCATTGACTTTAGGTTTCATGGATACTGGATCTATTTTTTTTAGCACCATTTGAAATGGAGTCATTCTCTTGTGATACCTCTATGTTTCCTTTCTTGACTACATGATCTTCCCTCCAGTTGTTACCCATCCTATAAATATGAATATAGTAAAGGCAAGTATTTCAAATGCTAATAGCTTGCTTTTTTATTTATATTTTTTATGAGAGCTCAATTTAAAGGTTTAAAAAGTATTTTGGTTTTATGTGTTAGGCATTGAGACTTGTCTTATTTAGAGAAACATACTCCATGCAAGTAAGCAACTATTCCATCTTTAAATTTGTTGAATCACATGACAAGGAGGGGGCCATGACTTTGACAGGTTAGTAATCCGTGGGTTGCAGTTGAAGATTTTCTCTAATGACACCAAGATCCATTAAGAAATTGTGTTAGGGCGTCCCCTGGAAGTGACGCGCTGTATGGCCTGAATACAGTGACAAGTGTGCAAGGGCCGCTGCACCGATGCCCGGGTGTAGTGTTAAATAGGCAAGGGTTCCCACATCAAGGACGAATGTGGGCAAAGAAGCTAGTCCATGAAACTAAAATTAGGATAGGAACTTGGAATATAGGTTCCCTTACAGGAAAATTAATAGAATTAATAGATATTATGATTCATAGGAAGTTAAATATTTTGTGCATTCAGGAAACTAAGTGGGTTTAAGAGAAGGCTAAGAAAATTGATAGTTAAGAATTTAAACTTTGGTATTCGGGTAGGAGTCGTACTGGAAATGGTGTAGGTGTTATTATAATAGATAAGAGTTTAGAGGATAATTTTATAAAAATCAATAGGATTGGAGAGAATTATAGCTTTAAAGATTGTTGTTGATGATAAGATTGTTAATATTATAAGTGTTTATGCTCCTCAAGTAGGTTTGGATATGAGTTCTAAATTAAATTTTTGGAATGACTTAGAAAAATTAATACAAAAGATACCTCTTGAAGAAATAGTTTTTATTGGAGGAGATTTAAATGGACATGTTGGTAGAGAGGTAGATGATTTTAAAAGCATTCATGGTGGCCATGGATTTGGAACGACGAATGAAGGTGGCAAGACCATATTAGATTTTTGTTTAGCTTATGATTTTTCAATTGCTAATACCTTATTTAAGAAAAGGAATGAGCATCTCATCACTTATAAAAATGGATATAGTACAATCCAGATTGATTATTTTCTTATTAGAAAATTAAATTGTTTAGATTGCAAAGATTGTAAAGTTATTCCTAGTGAAAATTTATGTACCCAACATCGATTATTAGTTTTGGACTTTAAAATAATGGGGCATTAAATAAAAAATAAAGTAAAACATAAAAAACTACTTGGACTATCCGGATTAGGACTCGAACTGAAAAAAGGCGCTAGATTTTTCTAGGATTAAATGGGGGCATTTAAAAAATATTAACAAAAATATTTTTGAGAGTAAGATTTTAGATCTTAAGATTTTGTCTGTGCATGAGGATGCTAATGTTATGTGAGAAAAAGTTGCTAGTGATATTAAGAATATTGCAAAAGATGTGCTTGGAGTATCAAAGAGAAAAGCTCCTAATAGTAAAACTAGTTGATGGTGCAATCCAATTGTGCAAGAAAAGATAAAAAATAAGAAGATTTGTTATAAAAATTGGTTTAATTTTAAAAATTATGATAATTGGAAAATATATAAAGTGGCTCGTAAGGATTCTAAGAAAGCAATATGCGATGTAAAGACATTAGCTTTTAGTGATTTATATAATAGATTAAATACTACGGAGGGAGAAAGATATATGTATAAGTTAGCCAAACAAAGAGATATGAGTAGTAAGGATTTAGTTCAAGTGAAGTGTATTAAGGATGAAGATCAAAAAATACTTTTCTTAGAAGATGATATTCAACAATGGTGGATGAGATATTTTGCTAAACTTTTTAATGAAGATTGTGAAAATAAGATTAACTATAGTGACCTTAGCACCCTAAATGATAATAAAGATTTCTGTTTTTATCGGCGTATTAGTAAAACTGAAGTTAGAGAGGCTTTAAAGAAAATGAAGGGTGGAAAAGCTGTTGGACTGATGATATTCCAATAGAGGTGTGGAAATGCTTAGGAGATGAAGGGATTTCTTGGCTTACTAAACTTTTTAATACTATTTTGAAGACTAAAAAGATGCCAGATGAGTGGAGAATGAGTGTGTTAATTCCTATTTTTAAGAATAAAGGTGATGCCAAGATTGTACGAATTATAAAGGTATTAAGTTAATGTGTCATACTTTAAAACTATGGGAGCGAGTTATGGAGCATAGGTTGCGGCGTGATACTAATGTTTCTCAAAATCAATTTGGATTCATGCTGGGTAGGTCGACTATGGAAGCTATACATTTATTAAGAGGTTTGATGGAGAAATATAGAGAAAATAAGGAAGATCTACATATGATATTTATTGATTTAGAAAAAGCATATGATAAAGTTCCAAGAGAAGTGCTATAGAGAGTTCTTGAAAAGAAAGTAGTCAATAATGCTTATATTCAAATCATTAAAGATATGTATGCAGGAGCTATTACTTGTGTTCAAACACAAGGTGGTTTGACCAAGTATTTCCCTATTTCGATTGGGTTACATCAAGGATCAGCCTTAATCCCATATCTTTTTTCTTTAGTCATGGATGTTCTCACTAGACATTTGCAAGAGGATGTACCTTAATGTATGCTTTTTGCTGATGATATTCTTCTTGTTGATAAGACTAGAGAGGGAGTTGAAGGTAAACTTGAATTATGGAGGTCAACCTTAGAGTCTAAAGGTTTTCGCTTGAGTAGATCTAAAACGGAATATATGGAGTGTAATTTTAGTAGTAATAGACATAGTGAGGGGATTGTGACTTTGGGCGATCAAGTCATTAATAAGAGTACACATTTTAGATATCTTGGATCTATTGTTCAGAGTGATGGTGAAATAGATGGGGATATTATCAGCAGAATTCAAGTTGGATGGTTGAAGTGGAGGAATGCATCAAGCTTGTTATGTGATAGAAATGTATCCCTCAAACTTAAGGGAAAATTCTATAAGATAGTAGTTAGGCCTGCAATGCTTTATGGTGCCGAATGTTGGCCTTTAAAAGAAAAGCATAATACTAAGTTAAGTGTGGCAGAGATGAGGATGCTCAGATAGATGAGTGGCTTTACCCTTAGAGATAGTACGAAATGAGCATATATGTGAAAAGGTTGGAGTAGCTCCAGTAGAAGATAAGATTAGAGAGAGTCGCCTTAGATGGTTTGGTCACATAAAAAGGCGGCGTTCCGATGATCCGGTTAGGAGAGTAGAGGTATTAGATTTGACTTGTGTTAAGAAAGGTAGGGGTAGACCTAAAAAGACTTGGTTAGAAAATATTATGAATGACCTTTCTTTATTAGATTTAAACGAGAATTTGACATTTAATAGGACACAATGGAGAAAAAGGATTCATGTTGCCGACCCCACATAGTGGGATAAAGGTTTGATGTTGTTGTTGTTGTTACACCAAGATCCATGGGATATAATTATTAGAATCAATTAGATTAAATGACTTTCCTCTTATGTTTATTATAATTGATTAGATAAAATGTCTTTCCTTTTTTGTTTATTCTCCTAGAGTGTATATATATGTAATGATTTTAAGGAATAAAATTTGAATTCAATTTTTCCTAAACAATTTCTTCATGGTATCAGAGCTTAGTAAAATCCTAAGCCTTCTCTGAGTGTCGACGACAAACCTTCCTCCCTTTCTTCCAACCTTCAGTCGGCAATAACTCTACATCACCCTGCCGATAACTTTTATTTAAGCACCGATAACCCTTGCCAAAAATTCATATTCTCCTTCATCCGAGGAAACCCAACCATGTCCATGGACAGCGGGATCCCATCCTCCTACCCAAATATTGTCGATTTAAACATCGGAAACTTTGATTTGCAGAAAAACCCTTATCCTCTTCATCCTCTCATCACAAACCATAGATTTAATGGTCAAATTTTTTGCAATGGTCTCAATCGGCGAGAATGTTTATTTGTGGGAGAGGGAAATATGACTATTTCATTGGTGAAGCCCCTATACCAACGCAAACCGATCCTCTCTACAAAAAATGGAAAACAGAGAATCATCAGATCGTGCCTTGGCTCATAAACTCCATGAATATAAATTGGTGAGAAGTTTCTTCTTTACGAGACGACCCAAGAAATATGGGAGGCCGTTAAAGAGACCTACTCTAGTTCCGACAACACTTCCGAGCTATTTGCAATTGAGACCATCCTTCACGACTGTCGACAAGTGGACCTGACGGTAACTCATTATATTAATATTCTAACCTGTTATTGGCAATAATTAGATATGCTTGAACAATATAAATGAAAATGCCTGGAAGATCACACACTTCACCGAAAGATTGTTGAGACAAAAAGAATATTCAAATTCTTGATGGATTTGAATAAGAACTTGGATGACGTTAGAGGACGGATCATGGGAACCAAACCTCCTTCAAATCTCTGGGAGGCCTTTTCTGAAGTTTGAAGGGAAGAGTACAAAAAAAGGTTATGTTGGGAGGCCTACAATGATCTCCAAAGGTTTAAGAAGGAAATGCTCTTACTGTTCGCAGCAATCGAAATCCCTCACAAGTTGAAAATGAACATCAAAAGAAGGGAGGAAGACCATGGTGTGATCACGGTGCTAAACCCGGATGTACAAAGGAGACAGATTGGAAGATTCTTGGAAAACTAACTGATTGGAAGGCAAACAAATAAGTGCAAGAAAGCAAGGCGAATTCTATCAACACAACGCAAGATCAATCCATCAAAGCTGAAGCCATTCCTTTCACCAAGGAGCATTTAGAGATGCTTAAGTTGTTGCTTAACAACATCACGAACCAACCAGTCTACACACTCACTCAAGTATAAAACAGTCAAAACTTTGGATTTTTGACTTAGGAGCATCAAATCTCATGACAGGAGACATTACACTATTTCATGAATATCAACCCTATCATTCAAATCGTGTAGTTAAGGTTGTTGATGACTCAACATCCAAAGTTTTGGAAATTCGTTCCGCTTTTTTCATAGAAGTTATCACCCTAAAATCGGTGCTTTATGTGCTCGATCTTGAGTCGAATTTGATTTTCATTAGTAAATTGACTCGTGATAGTAATTGTTTAACAATATTCTTCAATAATGTATGTATTTTTCAGAAATTGGATTTGGAGAAGAAGATTGACAGTGCTGTGATGGGTTTTGGGTTATACTATGTCAAGAAACCCAAATCTTTAATTGCTGCTAAGAATCATCTTATTGTGGGTCAGTTTGTTGAGTCATTCTAGAGTTAATCAAGATAGAAAGATTATCATGTGGCATTATAGGTTAGGTCTTCCAAATTTCATGCATCTTTAAAAACTTTTTCCTTATTTATTTATTAATAAAAATTCAAGTTTGTTAAATTGTGAAACTTGATAATTAGCTAAACATACCAGATCATCTTACCCAATTGTTCCTTACCAACATGCTAAATCCTTTGCCTTGATCTAATGATATTTGGGGAGCTTCAAAGGTTAAAAATATAAGTAGCGCAAGGTGGTTTGTAATATTTGTTGATGATCATACTAGACTCACTTGAGTTTATTTAATGAAGAAAAAAATGAAAATGAAATAATATTCAAATCATTTCAACAGATGATTCAAAATTAGTTTGATACAAAAATTTAAATCTTAAAGTCAGACAATGAGAGATAGTGCTTTCATTCTATCATGAGAGAATACCTATCAAGCCAAGGGATAATCCAAGTGAGTTCATGTGCGTATACACCTCAACAAAATGGGGTAGCTGAGAGGAAAAATAGGCAACTCTTGGAATTGTCAAATCTATTATGCTATTTACAAAATTACCAAAATATTTATGGGGGGAAGCCATTCTTACTGTTGCATACCTAATAAATAGGTTACCTACTTTGGTACTAAAATTTGAAACACTTAGACAAACTCAAAGCTTATTCTCATGCTCGGTTCATATCATCAAATCTTCTACCTAAAATTTTTAGGTGCTCTGCCTTTGTTCATATTTATTCTCAAGATAGGAGCAAGCTTAACCCAAGATAAAAAAATGCATATTTATTGGCTATTCTATGACAAAAAGAGGTTACAAGTGCTTTTGCCCTACTTCTAGGAAGGTATTTGAATTCATGGATGTCACATTTTTTGAAAACAATTCATACTTAACTAGTTCTGAAATTTAGGGGAAGAGTGAAGGAGAATTTCAAACTGTAGAGTGGAATTATTTATTATATAACAAAACAGAGTCCATTTAAAATCAACAAATATCACAAGAAATCCAAACCTTGAGTATTTCCCAAGGTATATCTCCTATGTCTCAACCTCCACTTTTAGGCCTATTACCTCCACCCATAAGTTCTAATCAATCCCTGCAAAGAACAACAATTACGGAACAATAATATGTATATTCAAGGAAAGAAAGAAACATTAGCATATGTAGAGCAGTGAGACACACCTTGCACATGTCAAATCTCTTTCAATGGATCCAACAACTGTACAGTTTTTGATTTAGGCAGGGGGGGTCAAAACGTCTCCATTGTTTCTTGGACTTGGCTAGCTTTGAATGTGCTATTTGCTTGGGTTCTTTTGGTCTTTTGGACTGCTGTTGCTCTCAGGTTTCGCTTTGGCTGCTTTGGTTTTGAGCTGTGTTCTTTGGGAATTTCTTGGTTTTAGCTCATAAATGCTTGAGCTAAAATTTTAGCTCATTATTATGAAAAGTTTTTTACTGGATAGCTCATTGGAGTGGAATTATTGTCCCTTTTCTCTTCCCCTTCTTGTGTCTCTTTGGTTTCTTCTTTGTGCTGTTCCCGTGAAACCTGCTGGGTGCTAGTTGCCTTTTCGGTTTTCCCCCTGACTGCTTTACCGTAACTTCTCCAGTTCGGTTTCTGTGTTAGCTCTTCGGGTCCCTCCCTGGCTATATTCCCGTGGCTTCTCCTTCCCGTTTCCTGTGCTGATTTTGGGAATTGTTTTGTGTTGCCCGCTCCTTTCCCGTGGCTGTTTTTACCCCGAATTTATGTTGCTTTTTGGGTGCTGTTTTGAAATAAATGCAAGGCTCTTTGGGTGCTGTTTTTAGGGTTTTATGTGGTTGTTGGGCTCCCCTTTCTTTACCTATATATAGGAGATATTTGTGGTTGTTTTAGAGTTTTTAGAGGATGATATAATGGTATTTTTGGACATGAAAACCTGAGGGTTTTTGGGAAAAGCTTGAGAGCTTGTTCCACTTCTTCTTCTTCTATTTCTTGGGAAGGCTTGCGAGCTTGTCCTCCTTTATCTCGAACTTCTTATCTTATTCGTCTCTCCGCAAGTGACCACCCCACCTGTATCTTTCTTCTCGACGATTGGCAAAGCTTCTTTAGGTGTTGTTTATGTGTCGTTTTTAAGTGTCAAAGTTTGTAAGAGTCGTTTTTCTTTTATAAAAGTTGTAATTTGTCTATTTTGGGGCATTTTATGTAATTTCTATTTCCTAAGAAGGATTAGTTTTTGCTTGCAAAATTTGGGGCTTTTCCCAAATTTTTGCTTGCATCAGTTTTATATAGGAGAAAAATGAGAAAGTTTAAAAGGAGATAGAGTCATCAAATGGCTAGAAATAATCGTGCACCAAGCATCCAATTGAAAAATTTATCTCATATAGCAGATTATCAGATACTTATCAAGTCTTCCTTTCCAGGTTGGATGATGTGCAGATTCCGACCAATATTCAGGAAGCTTTGAATCACCCAGGATGGAGACAGGATGTTGAAAAAGAAATTATGGCCTTGGAGAAAAATCAAACATGGGTAATTATGAATTTCCCACTTGAAAAGAAAGTTGTGACCTACAAATGGGTGTTCACTGTAAAGCATGAGGAGGATGGTAGTGTTGAGAGGCTGAAAGCTAGATTAGTTGCAAGAGGATTCACTTAGTATTATGGAATAGACTATCAGGAAACTTTTGCTTCTATTACAAAGCTCAACACCATAAGGATTCTTCTTTCCTTAGCAACAAATTTAGATTGTTCCATACATCAACTAAATATCAAGAATACATTCTTGAATGAGAACATGAAAGAAGTTTACATGGAGATTTCAATGGGGATTCAGAAGTCTTATGTAAGGGACAAAGCGTGTAAACTTCTGAAATTCTTGTATGGATTAAAGTAGTCTCATAGAGCATGGTTTGGAAGATTATCAAAGTATGTAAAAAGCCATGGTTTTAGACAATGCCAGGCAGATCATACCTTGTTTGTGAAGTAGTCAGAAAAAAAAATAAGTAGTACTGATTGTATATGTGGATGATATCATTAGTACTGGAAATGATATAGGGAAATATTGAAGATCAAACAGGTTCTATCGAAGGAGTTTGAAGTTAAAGATCTAGGATCACTTAGATACTTCCTTGATATGGAGGTAGCTCGATCAAGCAAAGGTATATTTGTTTCCCAACGCAAGTATACCTTAGACTTACTGAAGGAGACCGGCCTGTTGAAATGTAGACTAGCCAGTGCACCTATGGATCCTAAGAAGAAATTTGGAATAGAAAAGGAGGATGTTCCAGTAGATAAAAGAATCAACATATGGTAGGAAAGCTTATTTACCTCTCTCACACCCGTCCATATATTGGGTTTGCTGGGAGCATGGTGAGCCAACATATGAGTAATCCTATGAAAGAGCACATGGAGGCAATATTTTAAAATATTGGGATATCTCAAGAACACTCCTAGAAAGGCTATTATTTAAAAAAATGAAGATAAGAAATTGATCATTTATTCTGATGCAGATTGGGCTGGAAACCAGGTTGATAGCCGATCGACCATATGATATTGTTCATTTGTGTGGGGAACCCAGTGATATGAGGAGCAGGAAATAATCTGTTATTTCTAGAAGCAGTGCGGAATTTGAATTGAGAGCATTAACAATTACTATTTGTGAAGATATTTGGATAATATTTGTATTAATTGAACTGGGAATAAATCTTGAAGCCACGATAAAGTTGAAATGTGACAATCAAGCAATAATTAATATGGTCAAAGATCCAGTACATCACGATAGAACAAAACATGTTACCATTGATAGACACTTTATATTTGATAAAATAGAGAATTTAGAAATTGAAGCAGTTTATACCCCAAATCATGAACAACTTGCCATTGTTCTAATAAAAGGCAATATCAGACTCTCTGCTTGATAAGTTTGTTTGTAAGTTAGGATTGTACAACCTGTACAAGCCAACTTGAGGGGGAGTGTTGAATCATATGGCAAGGAGGGGGCTCACGGCTTTAACATGTCAGCAATTTGTGTGCTCCAACCATGGGCTGTAGTTGGAGGTTTCCTCTTCTAAAACCAAGATATGTGGGATTGATTCCAAGATCTGTGGGATATAATTATTAGAATCAATTAGATTAAATGACTTTTCTCTTATGATTATTATAATTGCTTAGATTAAATATCTTTCTTTTTCTATTTATTCTCCTAGAGTATATATATATGTAATGATTTAAAGGAATAAAATTTGAATTCAATTTCCCCTAAAAACAATTTCTTCAAAATTCATAACAACGCTTCTAAGTGAAAAGAAGGAAAAATGTTATAGGAAACTAAAGCCTTTTAGATTAATTCAATGATGAGTTGAAAAAAAAAGAAGCTCTATACTTGAGTGAAATGACTACTTTTAACCATATTCTTAGACCTGCAGTTCTCTGTTTTAATTGTGAACACTTTACTGTAAGTCAAAGTTGTCCTTATTTCTTTAAGTATGATGCTGTTTTAGTCGGTGTAAATTGTCAATTTTCTATCAGTTGACTTAGACCTAATATTCCTTTGAATGTTACATATTGTTATAGTTGACTTTAAATTTATGCACCAATGAAGTCTTTGTTTTCTGTGGTTGTAACTATCCTTTGAAATTGTTGACTTGCTAGATTGCTATCAAGCACATTCACGAATGCAAGGCCACCCAAAGTTACAAAATAAAATTAGTTGAATCTAGACTTATAGTATCCATTTAAGAGTTGAACTTTGTGGCCGTGTGATTAAATTGAAGACATTGACTCCATTCATTGGGATATTACTTTTTTTAGGTATCTTAATAAAAGCTTAGTATGTATGTATATATATATGTATATATATATATATATATATATATATATATATATATATATATATATATATATTTTTGCATTATGAGATTTATACCCTCAATTTTGATGCTTATGCTGATTTTTTGCGGTACCCAAGGTTGTGAAAATCGGACCAGGCATAGAACCAGAATAAGGAGAGGTTCAATGTTCAATGGTTTGACCGGGGTTGAATTTGGGTTGAACCGGATAATGTAATAAATATTTTATAATTTTAAATTTAAGCATATTCAATCTTTACTTTTAATTCATTATATATATATATATATATAATATAATTTCTAATTTACAAAATTTATATTATAAAATTATATCTATAAATTCAAGTTATATTATTTATTAGTAAAAAAATAGTTAAAAGTTAAATTTTATATTATATAATTAAATAAATGAAAAAATAATAGATATAATTATATATATTAATAAAATTCATATAGAAATAATATATTTTATAAATTTAAATATAAATATATTCGATCTTTAAATTTAATTCATATTTAATATAAAATTAGTTTACATGTATATTTCTAAATTTAATATAAATAATTTTTAGTTTATGTTATATGTTTAGATATAATTTATACCTATGAAAAGTATACAAAATTTACATTATAAAATCATATCTATAAATTCATGTTATATTATTTATTAGTAAAAAATAGATAAAAAAAATCAATTTTCAGATTATATAATTAAATAAAATGACAAAATAATCGATAAAAATTGCATATTATTTGCATTATTAAATTTTAATTAAAAAAATATAAAAATATGTAGTGTATATATTGTGAATTTTAGAGTTGAGAACTTCACATTGATTTTTTAGTCCCACGTCACGTAGGCACTATATGTTAGCATTGTTTTTGTTTCTATAAGCTTTTTGAGTCACATAGTTAAAGGGGTCACATGGTTTGATGGGCCATGCGATAGAGCATAGTTGATAAATCATTGTTGATACTCGTTTAATTAAAAATATAAATTAAAATTATTTTTTAAGTAAAATATTTAATAATAAATTTATTTAATTAAATATTAGCCAAACCGGTTTTTGAAAACTGGCACTGGTTCACCAGTTAACTCGGTTGAATCGCTGGTTCAAGGCAGTTAAAGCAGGTTCATATTTAAAGCGGTTTTGATAATATTCTGGACCGGCCAGCGGACCGTTTCACGGTTCAACTGGTTGAATCAGCCGGTCCGGTTTTTAAAACATCGCGGAATCCTTTGAATACTTGCAACAATTTTATTTCATCTTAATTTTCCGAGACTTTGGGGAGATTTGTGATTCTTGTGTTTATCATCTCTAAATATTTTATTACTTGTTTAATGACATTTGATTCTTTTGAATGTATGTTGGGCTTTGGACCTTTGGTACATGTATTTAGCATCTACTGTGAGGGTTTTGCTACTATTAATCATGACCTTGCCTTCTCTTACAGGATACTGTGCATATCTTGCTGTTGAGAATTTGATAGATCCATCACTGGTGGAAGCAATGGGTGTTGATACGGAAAATCTTCTTGTTGCTCGTCCTAACTCAGCTGAAAACACATTGAGCATAGTAAACACTCTTGTTAATAGCAGATCTGTGGATGTTATTGTGGTGGATAGTGTAAGTAAATATCGTATCACATGCCCCATAATTTAGTCAAGCATACAATTTCTTTATTGTAATTCAGAACATCATCATCATCGTAATCCTTGCTGAGTTGCTTCAACTAGTTGGGCTCGTCTTTTTAATCCTTGTTTTCATTCAACAACAATAACATTAAGTCTTTATCCTACTACATGGGGAAATTTTATAATAATTATTTATAATATTTATAAATTCATATGTAACAATCAGTTTGATATATATTCAATTGGTTGTTAGGTGCACAACAAGCAACAAAAAAATGGATTTTTTTATTTGTTTTTGATTGCAGATGAGATGTTGATTGCTACTAAAAAAATGTAACAAATACAGAATCCAAAAGCTGATTTTAGCAAGGCATTTGGGATGAATAATAGAGTTGGAAAGAATGTACTTGAGATGGAGATTATAAGAGACAGAAAATGGCATTTTATGAGGCAATTCTAAAAGTCTTTATTGATTGGAATTATCAGTTAAGTGTATTGCGGTTGTTTTTTTTTATTTCCTGATTCATTTTTATAATACAAAACGTATTTATGGTGTTCATCCTATTGAGAGTGGGTTGTGTCTCACGTATTTTTTATTTAGTTTTTAGGTTTACAATTATTGCAAGGGTCCTAGTTTAATCAGCGTCATGAAAATTCTAAATGTCCATGGAAGCTGAGATCTACTCCTAATGCTTCTTAATCCTATGACATTAATTTTATGTACTTGTCTAATAGGTAAGTTGATTTAGAATGTGTAGAAGGATCTAGGGTTTTTATGCAAATAGGATGTTTCCATGGATTTATATCACAAAAATAAAATTAGGGCTGACAGATCAAAGATTACTAAATAGCAAAAAAAAAAAAAAAAGTTTATTTAGCTGCAATTATAAAGTATTATAATTTAAATCACAAATTCAAACCTTGAAAAATAAGGAAGCAAATGAATTTTTCTTGCTATAATTAAAATTTGAGTTTTATCGAACAACAACAACTACTACTACAACAATCAAATGTCTAAACTTTATCCCATATGTTGGGTTGGATAAAAATTTGGTTTTATCGAATTTGATCAAAATCAAGAATTCTAGCAAGGCAAGAACAAAAAATTTAGAAGAAACTAGACAAAGGGAAGAGATCACCATTGTGAAGAAATTTGAACTTCTTATGAGTACAAGGAAATGACTTTCACTTAAATTAGGTAATTTTATTTGTACCACAATCAAGGAATCGCACATTCAATACACAAACATTAGATTGAGAATTGGATATGAAATTTATTCCACCAGAAAATGTTTTTATGTGCTTCATATTGACATTTAGAAGTTTTTAGTTCCTAGTCATCCACCACTTTTTATTTCTAAACTTAGATCTTCTCCTTATGCTTCCTAATCATATGACATTAATTCTATTTACCTAATGGGCGCATTGTAGGACGCTCAAGGATCTAGGATTTCTTTTTCAACGAGGCTGTTTTCAGCAATGCATAGAACAACCATATGAATCTTACACCCTTCTAATTCACATAAGTCTCTTGAAGTCATCATCCCACAAACCCGTTGAAGCCCAAACTAAAATTATGGAGAATCAATATTGATATGGAAATACAATAACAGAGAATCAATATTGATACGGAATATCCCCAAAAAATTAATATTGATATGGAAAATCTTCTTGTTGCTTGTCCTGCTGCATAACCAAGAGTCAAACCGCCCAAGTATTATAAAAGCAAAACTAAGCTAATAGCCACCCATACCGTGAACCATCTTAACTATAGAGAACACAACCCATTCTCATAATAAGCATATTATCTCATGTATGCTCAAATTTAGTTGTAATTGAAAATTACAAAATAAAATAAAGCTATCAAATAAAGGAAACTTAAATAAAACTTGCTCAAGTCACATATTTGCTTGACATTTCTTCCAAGTGTAGGCATGCAAATCTCCATTATACTTTTTCTATCCTTTGTTATATGTTTCCAAGCTAATTTTGTGTATTGTTAGTAGATTTCACTCCTTCCTCTAATATAATTATTCCTTAGTTTATTATTTCTAGATTTGCCACATATCTATTTTAACATTCGCATTTTTGATCCATTTAACTGAGATTTCAATGATTATTTTACTGCCTAGTATTCATATATACAATATCGTCGACCTAATTTATGTCTCCATGATGTCATCTTGCTTCCTAACTTCATGAGGTATTTTTTTCATTTTAGCCATCTAGTCTTAGCTCTAGAAGATACCATGATCTTTATCTTTATTCTTTTATATAATAGATTTAACATATTTAGACCTATAATATTAGCTATCATCTTTTTTTTTAATAATATTAAATAATAATTATTAATAGTGCACCCACTAAAATAGCAAATCATATACTCATTCTTTGTTCTATTAATTTTCAATCTTCTATCTTCTAAATATTTCGCCAATTATTCTAATTTTTCATTTATTTCAATTGATGTCTTATAAATTAGAATTATATCATTTGTAAAAAATATACATCAAGTCACACCTACTAGACAACTTCTTAAATGATATTTGTTAATGTTTTTGTGGTATTGAATTAGGGAAGCTCTCTGTTACAAGCTTTTCATATTTATTGTTGTCACTTCCTATAATTGTTTTATGGAGCAGGATGATTGTTGACCTGCATACCATATCCAAAGGAAAACAAAAAAAATGAGCTCAAAATCATTCCTTGCCCGACGGACCCAGAAATCCCGCACCTCAGAGTCGCTCCCGCAAAATTCGCAAGAGATCCCGCTGATCTACTGTACCATTCGGCGCCGTTCCGGGAGTTCTGCTCAAATCCTGCGATCCTTTCCTCGATCGAGCCCCATTCACATCGTTAAATACCAACCCCAAGCTCACGATCTCTCCCCGACTACACACGACTTCTGCCTCTCCTCACCACTTCCGATCCAACTCCCGTTCTCCGCTCTCTCACGAACTGCCTCCCCTCACCAAGCCGCTCAATCCGACGGCTGCTTCCTTCCTCTCGACTCCCCAAGCCACTGCCGAGCTCTATCCCGTCCGACCTCCCTCTTCGACCTCCACTGTCGGGCTCTTACACAAGCCGAGAGAGAGAGAGAGAGAGAGAGAGAGAGAGAGAGAGAGAGAGAGAGAGAGAGAGGAAGAGCAACTTACCCGAGCTCATCCCGTCCGAAGCCAAGCCCAACGTCCTCCTCCTACAAGATCGGAAGTCACAAACATTTTGATCGGAAGCTACAACAGGAGCTCGCGTGTAGTGTAGGTAACTTTCTCCCTTCCGTGCCCTCATTTGGCCAAATCCTGTAAGCAAGCCGAGTGAATGGGGGGGAGGGGAATTTCTTATTTATTATTATTTTTTAATATAATTAATTATAATTAAGTTATTTTTAATTATAAATAATTATGTTAATATTTAATTAATTAAAATTAATTATTGTCAATTATAATTAATTAATTTAATTATAATTCAATTATTTATTAATTTTAATGAATTAATATTAATTGTAATTGATTATAATTAATTAAAATTAATTATAGTTAATTTAATTAAAATTAATTATTTTAATTTTAATTAACTAATATTAATTATAATCAATTAAGTTAATTATTTATTAACTTTTTAGATTATGATTAATTTTACTTAATTATGATTAATTTAAATTAATTATAATTAAAATAATAATAATAAAAATGCTTCCCCCCACTCTCTTTCCTCAGCGTCCGTGTCGGACCGGCAAACCACCTAAGCACGCCTTTAGTGGCAGTGGTAGGAGGGAACCCGGTGCGACACCTACGACGAGGTAGGTGAGTGACACCTCGATCCACGTGTCAACCACGTCAACCCCGCGGAGGTACGTACTCTTCTAAACTCAAAACCTTGCTTCAATATCCGTGGCAAACTGGAGAACTGTCCTAAGTACGCCTTTATTGGCCGTGGTAGGATGGAATCCCGGTGCGGCATGTACGGCGAAGCAGGGTCACTTATAAGTACCCCCGGGCGGGGGGAAATCAAAAACTGCTTTTTTTCAAAAAATACTTTTTATAAAACCCCATGCACGCCTTTATTGCGTGTGGTGGGAGAAAACAAAAATACAACCGCCGCGGTGTCTCACCAACACCAACCGTGCACGTATGTATTTACGTGGCGGGTAGGCGGCCTCTTGTCTTTTTTCCCCTTAACGGGGGAGACGCCGGGAGGCTGCCGAAATTTGGATTGAAAATCTAAGGACTTGAACAATTTGAGATCCGGACTTGATTGAACTTAGAAGAACAATGGAAGACTTCTACTTGGACTTTGGACAAAATCTAAATGATTTAAATAAATTTGAACCCAAATAAATTTGAAATCATAAGACTCAAATGTGCAAATGAAGTTGAACTTGAACTTGATTCAATCATTTGAAATCAAACGAGGATTTGATTAGGACAACAAGACTTGGACTTTCATTTGAATTCGAACTGGGACTTTACAAGACTACAGAGGACTTTTGATATTGAACTTAAACATGTTTTTGGACTTAAAAAGTGAACTTCAAGCAAATCATGTCATTAAATATTAAACAAAAAAAAAGAGCTTAAGTTTTGAATCAAATGATGAAGACTTACAAGTTTGGACATGCTTGGAATCAAGCATGGTGGATAAGAATAGAACTTGAATTAATCTTACAAGTGTTTGAGGCTTGAACTTGCAAGTGACATATTATAACTACAAAGACTTGAACGCATATTGAACTTGAATTCAAATCTAGATTTGAATTACAACAAATGCAAACTCAATTTGAATTTGAGTATAATCAAGGTGAACAAATTATAAGAAATTTGAATTCAAGATGAGTTTAATTTGAGGAGGAGCAAACTCATAATACAAGATTTGGGTCATCCTTTTGTGACAATGAAAGACTTACAACAGTCAATATGACCTAATTATATGCAATGATCAAATGAACAGTGATAAACAAATTCTTGCATACCACTTGATTACAATCACACAATGACATATATTGGATAAAGAAAATTCTTTCATCCACTAGCAACAATCAAGACAAGAACCCAATTTTACTATGAATAGTGGCATGAGATCTCCAATGTACTCATGAATAATATTTATCCCTATCATATTTGCAAAGTAGCAATAATTTCAAGGAGGGGATATTCATGAATAATATAAGAAATGTAGTGACCCCTACTACATCTACTTGTAAGTATTAACTAAGGTTTGTACCAAGCACACTAGTCTACTTTTACATAACAATGATGGATGAGATGCAAAAGAAGTAATCCCCTTACAACAAACATCAAATGTCTTTCGACTACAAGCAATGACAAACGACATGTAACGACTTGCAAATCAAAACACATGAAGAGATCGCCGAAGAATGTGGTTCAACCAACAACTAATATCAAGTTACAAATAAATGTTGAAGGTCATAGCAAAGGCTGGAGGACCAAAATAATGGCGAGCTCCTACGAGCTACCGTAGGAGACCTATTATACATACAGTCTATAAGTGAATACAAAAGGGCTATAACAGATATCAACATCTGTGAACATAAGGCAGGAGATTAGTTAGTGCACTATGACCCGCCTACAAAAATCAACAAATAGTGCACGACAGTCTACCTGTACGAAGCAGCGAACAATTCTGTTCAGAAGCTGCTACGCCACCGGATCTGCAATCTCCGTACAAGCAGACAGAAGGCGTCTATTGCAAAAATACCCCTGCACGTGCACTATAAATTGTATACACATAGGTACACTAAAAGGGGTAAAAATAATTATAAAACCCGCATGGGCCCCAGCGAGCTTGTTATTGGTACACACGTGACGTCTAGGGATGCTGCGTGGGTTGACAAGTGAATTCTAGTTCGAACCCGATCCTCCTATACGGGTCAATAGGAGTCGACAAGGTTCGAACTCTCAAACAAATATACGATTGCTACGACCGATATATTTGTCTTAATATATTCATATTAGGGTTTTAAGGCCTACGATAATGAGAATTCACTATCAAAGGGTACAAAGCCTACGAAACCCGATCCTCTGTCGACAGCCCGACAGAGTTGACAAGGTTCAATCCGTAAAGTGAAAATGACCTCAAACACCCCGATGATGGCCGCGTTGATTGAAGATCTCAACCGGAGGGGTCCATTCCAAATACTTTTAAATTCCACCCAAATACCCAAAGCTTCTCAAAATCCAGAAAAAATCTCAAAAAATTCAAAATTCCAAAAATATTTAAAATATGAAATCCAACTATCCACACTTAAAGCAAATTCCATCCACCCTCCGCAACAGTTTGTCGAGGCGGATAAATTAAAATCAACTTCAGCTCACAAAGAGCGAAATGCCTAGTCGAAAATATCACTAGGATCCATTCTCAAACAATCTCTTGCTAGTAAGGACGTGGTACGTGTCCTCTAACTGGCAGTTTCGCCGCCAAATGGCACTGCAGGTAAACGGTTATGACCCGGGGCCCTCTGAACCGAGTGGTTTTGCCGCCAAATGGCACCACAGATAGCGGTTATGGCCAGAGCCAATACGCTCCTTAATGGCGTTAAATCCTTGAGATATGAATCAATAGGATATGATCGATAGGGCACAAAGCCCTCTGTTAGCTAAGGTGGATTCAAATTTGTCCCCTTAGACAAACATTCAACCCCGGTCTACAAGGTCCCCTTGGACGAAGCAACCCATGGCTGCTGACAAGGATCATTCTGTCAGGTTGGGTCGACTACCTCCTCTGACTAAGTAGACCAGGGACCACGATGGCCCGGGACGACGGAACCATGGGATCTTGATCGGGTCCATCATCCATTCCCCCACCATCCGCTTTAAGTGAAAGATGGTGAAAATTTCCATTTTTAAATATCAAATTTCTAAACATTCAAACTTTCCAAATTCTCCAACCATTTCCAAACCCATTGCTGCTACTATATGCCAGATAACACGTACTTCTACGTATCTGATCGACGACTAGCCTTAATCGAAAGTTCTCTCTCGTTATCGGGAGGGGTAATTAACTATAGGGGCTTGCGCCTATAGGAAACCAGAACTCAGATCTTAAAGTCCTCACAAAATGAGGGCGAAATCTCTGGGTAGTGTCTTATCTACAAACCCATCTGCCTTCCAAAATTTACCCCGGAACTTAGTTCGTTAAAACTCCCTCGCCGAATAAGAAAAGCGAGCGGAGGCCGAGGCCGAATTTTCGGAGCCCACAGATTTCTCAGGATGCTCCGCTGGGGATTGGTTTCTCTTTCCATCTCTGGCTAGTCATTCATAAGCTATAGTAGCAGCTATATCAAATCGTACTCAAAATTCTGAATCTTTCAAAATGATCATTCAAGAAATTAAATATTTGAATTTTCTAAAGAATGATCGTTCAAAATTTTTTATTGAGATAGCGTATTTAGCAGTATTTTAGATTTATATTATTTGAATTGCTCGCTAATGTTATCTTCTCTTATTTTTGTGTTCTGTGCAAGTCTCTGCATTTTGAAAGTGCGGGGTGATGTATCAGATTCTGATTACTAACCCTTGCCTTTCATTTATGCAGATGGATCTACAGAACACCCCGATGACTGTCCAGCTGGGACAAGGAGCCAGGATCCAACTGGCTAATGCTATTATTGAGACCAGAAATGCCGGAGCTACCATCCAGTTTGGTAGCGTTGACTTCCCGGCGATCGCTGCAAGGAGTGCCACCATTCCTGCGAATGGTAGGAATGCTGAGAAGTCTGCCAGGAGATTCAATGCTAATGAAGCTCCTATCCGTCGTGTGCATCTGCCGGCACAACGACCTGTTGCTGAAAATTCTCGTGGGAGAATTTCTGTGTTTGAGAGGCTGTCACAGCCTGAGGCCCTGACCACCAGGAGAACTGTGAATGGTGGAAGAATCTCTGTGGTGACTGCAAACACCACACCCCTGCCAACCAGGTTATCTGCACCTGGGAAATACGATGCTGAAGCCTCCTCATCTGGAGGAAGGCTTACAAGGAGGCAGAGAAGAAAAATGAATGCTGAACTCCGAGCTCAGCAGCAACTAGTGCCAATTCATTCCTCCAATCTGTCGGCCCAAGAGCCTGAAGCCAATGTTCCTACCCGGAACAAGTTTACTGACCTGAAATGGGTTAAAAGAAATAGCTCTACTAGGGAGCTGAAGAAGTCTTTCTGGGAGCAACGACGTGAAGTCCCAGCTCCTCCAAAGAGAAAGGAACCTGAAACTCTCTCAGCCCGGGTCTATCGGGTCCTGAAGACTGTAAAGGATAAAGGTCTGAAGAAGAAGTGTCAACGACCTTTAGTGATTGAGACTAGTAAATCTCCGCCAAGGGAGCATCTATCTGCTGTGGCGGAAAGAAGAGAAAGAAGATATGTTCCACGCGGTGAACATCGGGGTGTGACACCTGAACCATATGTTCTGGGATCCACCGCTGAAAGGTCCCGGTGGAAAGGAAAACAAGTTTGGAGGCCAAAGCCTCGGAGAAATGAAAAAGATAGAAGAGAAAGAGGAACTGATCTGGGCGTGACATCTAGCGAGGCTTCCCGGAGATCCGCCCAAGTCTATAAACAACGTCAGAAGTGGACCCCAAAAAGGACCTATAATGATATTCCTCTAAACGGTAGACACCTTGGAGAATCCTCCAGGGGATCCCGTCGCCCTCCATCCCCTCCAAAGGAAGAGACTAACTTTGATCGCAGCCCACTGATCGAAGAAGTCCCCGTGCCTAATCAAGAACCGGAAATCCAATGGCGTCGTCGCTCGGAGATCCGACTACTGGAAGAAAATATAGATGAACAAAATATAGAAGATGAGGAATTCCTTGGAGAGGATGAAAATATACAAGAATACCTCGAAGGGGATGAAAACATTGAAGAAAATATTGAAGAAAATATTGACGAATTTATGGAGGAAAATTTAGAAGAAAATATTGATGAATTTCAAGAAGAAAATCTAGAAGAAGAAATTCAAGAAACAAATGATACTCTGGATATGGAAGTTGTCTATATGGTGACACATATAGCCATCGATAATGGTGCCAATTACGATGACGATGAAGATGAAGAGCGCTGGCAACCGCCACCCAGGCAAGTATACCGTCGTCGTCGTAGGGAAGGGTCCACCACTAGCAGAAGTCGTCATTCTCAAGAAGAAGAAGAAGTGGAGGAAGTAGATGAAAACCCTTATGAGGCCTAAAACGTTACACTCGCTGAAATGCGGCGACAGATGAGACGACAAATGAGAGCCAAAGACAGGGAAATCTCTCAGTTAAATGAGAAAATGACTGAGATGATGGCTCAAATGGGGGCGATGATGCAGATGATGCAGAGAACTGCCGCTGTTGGTGCCATGCCTAATCCTCCTGCTGACCCTCCAAACTTCCAAGTGCCACAAGGTTTAGGAGTACAGGGAGCTCCTGAAGGTGGTCGCGAAGCCCATAATATCGTCCGTCAGCCCACCCCACAAAATGTTGCAAGTACTTCCGAACCAGTGACTGCTGCACAATTGGAAGGAATCATCACGGAAAAGATCAGGGCTATTATAGCCGTCGATCAAGCAGAAAAGTTGGTGGGTAAAGGTCGTCCGTATCCTGCTGAATACGACCAAGTACCGTACCCAAAAGGGTATTCTGTACCAAAGTTCAATACTTTCAACGGTAATAACAACCCCAGGCAGCACCTGGCACAGTTTAAAGCCACCTGTGGGAATACAGGAGGAAATGACGCCCTACTCTTCCGACAATTCGTCAGCAGTTTGACAGCAACTGCTTTCGAATGGTACGCTGAACTACCAAATGATTCTGTGAAGACCTTCTCAGAATTAGAAAATATGTTCGTGAAGAGATTCGCCAGTGCAACAGAGAAGATCACGATCGCTGACTTCGCTCTGGATAAGAGAAAAAGAGAAGAATCAGTGACTAAATACATCACTCGCTGGCGAAATTTGAGCATGAAATGTGAGCAGCAGTTAGAAGAAGAGCATGCCGTACAGTTGTTAATGAGAAACATTGATGACAAGATGCAACCCTTCCTGTGCATGGCTACGATAAACACATTTCAAGACTTGCTCGACAGAGTGGCCAAATTTGAGAAACTAAATTTGTCAAGATCAGAAAATCACTCTGATAAGCCCAAGAAGGCTAAGGCCCCAGGTGCTAGAAGGGGTGAAGCCGACTCTACATTCTTCTCTAGAGCTGATAGAGAAAAGCAAGTGATTTACAACGTAGACAAGGGCAAACAATCGATGCAATATCAAGAAAAGCCTAAACAGGCTTACAACCCCAACCCCCAACAAAAGCTGATATTAGGGGGAAATGATAAGCCACAGACTTATCAGGCTGAAGGCCAGAGACAGACAATAGGAACTGGTGATAGAACATTCCAATCCCTCAAAGATAAAATAAATAAAGAATATTCATTCAAAAGGGAGAGTGTCGCCAAATTATTTCGACAAGTGTTGAAATCGGGTTTAGAACTGCTTGAATGCAAGAGACCCGAAGAGTCGAAGCACACTAATGACCCAAATTATTGCCCATATCATAGGGTACTCAGCCATCCTATTGAAGATTGCTACATATTCAAGGATTGGCTTGAAAGAAAATATCAAAAGGGGGAGCTGACACTGTCCGATAATGTGTTGTCTCACCCTAGAAAGGAATCAACTCGGGTGGTCACTTCCTCTTCCGTACCCCGGGTTGAAGAAAGAAGAAATGAAAAGAAACCAATTCAAGAAAAACAGTGGGAGACTGCGGTCTCTAAGAAGACTGTGAAAATGTTGAAGCAGCTTGAAGGAGTTTCAATTGTAAAGTGGAAGTCTCCTATTGAGCCAATGATAAATTTGAAGGCACTGCCAGTGGTACGACCTTCTACTTCAAAACAGTTTTCCAATCAAGTTAGTTCTTCAAAGGCTGAAAAGAAGAAATCATCCAAGAAGAAAATCAAGTTGAAAAAGCCTAAGGAGAAAATGACTGCAACTCAGAGAGTTATCAACAGTTTGGATGAATATTATCAGACTGTGAGACGACCTATCAAGCTCGCTGATTTCATGACAGAGCTTAAAATCGATGAGGCTGAAGAAGGAGATGAAGATTCTCTTCCCAAAGAAGTATGTCGGGTCATCTCAGTGACGCCGAGTACCTCGATAAAAGAAGAATACACAGAAGTACCCTCTGAATCCTGTATGATAGTTTTGTCAATGGATTACTGTTCGGAGGAGGACTTATATTTCCCAGAAGAAGACGAATCAGACCCGAGCATAGCGTCTCGGATGGGACATGTAAACCTGGGTGGTGATTCTGAATCAACAAATGAGTCCCTAGATGCAACGATGGCTGACTCTGAAGAAAATGCACAGTTAAATGACTCTGAACCGGAGGAGATTGCTCAAGTGCAGTTAAGAAGCGGCAAGGTACTACCGCCTCCACCGAAGAAAGGGGTCCCTAATAAAGATAAGGAAAAAGAGATAGTTATCAACGATGATATTATCCCTGAAGATCCTAAGAAAAAGAACACTTCATCCAAGGGGATAGATTATTATATCTTATCCCATTTGAGAAAAATTCCAGCACAGCTCAGCATATACGATGCTTTGGTGATGTCTAAAGACCTTCGGGAGACTCTGATTCAGGCTCTCAAAGATCCCGAAAGATACGAGGCGTATTTTGCTGAACGTAATTTGACTGAAGTTCTACAAGCTCGAAATGAGCCATTCATTACTTTCTCCGATGAGGACATGATGCTCGGAACTGCAGACCATAATCGTCCTCTGTATGTTACTGCAGAGAGCGATAAATTGATTATCAGTCGAATCCTAATCGATCCTGGATCCTCAATCAACCTGATAAGCTTGAAAGCACTGAAATCCCTCTGCCTTGATGTGGAACACCTTGGGCCAGATAAGTTGATGGTGCATGGTTTTAACGAAAAAGGGCAGAAGACCCTTAACCCTAAACCCTAAACCCTAAACCCTAAACCCTAAACCCTAAACCCTAAACCCTGGTTTAGGGTTTAGGGTTTAGGGTTTAGGGTTTAGGGTTTAGGGTTTAGGGTTTAGGGTTTAGGGTTTAGGTGGATCATTCATGCTCCCTCTTGTATTTGGAGAGCTCCACACAGAAGCTAAATTCCATGTGATTGATGCGGATACTTCATTCAAGGCGCTACTAGGTCGTCCCTGGTTGCATGAATATGACATTGTCCCGTCAACATTACACCAGTGTATGAAATATCTCAAAGATGGAGAAGAGTTCAGGATCTCTGGTGACATTCAACCATTCACAGTTCATGAAGCTACAGTTTATGAAGATGCTCGGTACTTCATGCCAAAGAAGCAAAAGTCTTCGAGCTCCCTCGAAGCTAAAGCATCAAATTCGAAGGGTACAAAGCGACCTGAACGAGAAAGCCAGAAGAAGCAGGTGGGGAGAAAGAAGGCAGTGCCGACTCTTCCCAAAGCGCCGACAATTCCAAAAGAAAAGAAGCATATACCTCATCTTGGGAGTGACACAGATGAAGATGAGGTTACTCCTACTAAATCTCGGAAAGTATGCTAGTCCACGGATGAATGGAGTAGGCATGTTGAATTTTCAAATGATGATTATGACTACGATTCTATTTATATGAACACGGTGCAGAATGTGTTCTCTAGAAGAATTGACAGCTTATCAATTTCAAATAGTGTACTTGTAGTCACGCGTGTTCCCTTACAACTTTTCAAAGAAATTATTCCGCACGAGGTGCATAAGATTGAAGAACTCGCCACCCTCTATCTGCCTCCCCGAAAAAATGGGACTGTGCCAAAGAATGTGCTATATTCTACGGGAGTACGTGAAGAGGAGAATCATGATTGGGATTGCATGCTCCTCGACTCCGAGGAATTATTTCCTATAAGGCTACCCAGGTTCAATACCAAAAATATTCAGAGAATGCTACGAAAACAAGTCAATATTCCTACCACCAAGCGACAACTTCGTACAAGTTTAGGCCTATGGTATGGGAGGAGTCCGCGTTCGCTACGGCAGAAGGATACAGACGCATATAAAGGTATTGGATTTATCAAAAGAAAATTCCTCCGGAAAGAAACTTGTCAAGCAATCACATGTATGGAAATTGAATCCGAAGATGGTGATGCTGAAGAGACATACGAAGCTGATGATTATGATGAACAGCCCGTAGAAGCCGAACCTGCACCAGAAGAGCTTGAAGATGGTGGACAGGCAGCCACTATGGATGAACTAAAAGAAGTCAACTTGGGGACTGAGGAGGATCCTCGCCCAACCTTCATTAGTTCTCTTCTACCCGAGGATCAAATAGAAGAAATAAAAGAACTTCTCCGTGAATTCAAGGACTGCTTTGCCTGGACATATGCTGAGATGCCTGGCTTATCCCCTGACGTAGCAGTTCACAGATTAGCAATCAAACCGGAAGTAGCACCCGTCAAACAAGCTCCAAGGAGAATGAGATTGGAGATTGAAGAACAGGTGATCACAGAAACGAAAAAAATTAATAGAGGCAGGCTTCATCCGAGAAGAAAAGTATGCTGATTGGATTGCCAATATTGTCCCTGTAAAGAAGAAGAACGGGCAAATTCGTGTCTGTATTGACTTTAGGGACCTCAACAAGGCGTGCCCAAAAGATGATTTCTCACTCCCTGTATCCGAACTCCTAGTGGACAATACGTCCAACTACGACATGTTCTCCTTCATGGATGGATCGTCAGGATATAATCAAATTAAGATGGCGCCCGAAGATGAAAAACATACATCGTTCAGGACGCCCATCGGAATTTTCTGCTACACAGTCATGCCCTTTGGCCTAAAGAACGCTGATGCCACCTACCAGCGGGCGATGACTCATATATTTGATGATTTGATACATCAAAAGGTCGAGTGCTATGTGAACGACCTTGTTGTCAAGAGCACGGATCGAAGAAATCACCTAGATGACTTGAGGGTTGTATTTGAAAGGATCAGGAAATATGATCTAAAAATGAATCCTCTCAAATGTGCCTTTGGAGTCTCTTCCGGTAAATTTTTGGGGTACGTTGTCCGTCATCGAGGTATCGAAGTTGACCCTAATAAGATCAAGGCAATCATGGAGATGCCACCTCCAAAGAATCTTCGACAGCTTCGCTCACTGCAAGGACAACTGGCTTTCATTCGGAGATTTATATCAAATCTATCAGGAAGATGTCAGCCATTTTCAAAACTAATGAAGAAAGACGTCCGTTTCAAATGGGATGCAGAATGTCAGGAGGCATTTGACAGCATCAAAAGATATCTATTGAATCCGCCCATTCTTGCAGCGCCAATTCCGGGGAAGCCTCTTATACTATATACAGCTGCACTAGAAGAATCCCTCGGAGCACTATTGACCCAAAATAATGAAGATGGAAAAGAAAACGCGCTCTACTACATCAGTCGAAGGTTGATTGGAGGAGAAAGCTGTTACTCTCCTATTGAAAAGCATTGTCTGGCGCTGATTTTTGCAGTTCAGAAACTCCGCCACTATATGTTATCCCACAAAATCACATTAATATCAAAGATCGATCCGCTGAAGTTCTTGATGACAAGATCAGCGTTGACAGGTCGTCTAGCCAGGTGGGCAGTGTTGTTATTACAGTTTGATATCATATACATGCCACAAAAGGCGGTGAAAGGACAAGCCTTGACAGATTTCCTCGCTGCACACCCAATCCCGGCCGATTCTCCATTAAATGATGATTTGCCCGATGAGCAGATAATGCAGGTTGAGGAGAATGAAAAGCTACAATTCTGGGAAATGTACTTCGACGGGGCATCGTCGATTAGACCTGTCCGACCTCCAAATATTGCAAGAGCCCGAGCCGGCATCGGTCTCATTTTCGTAGCACCGAGGGAGGCATAATGAGGTTCTCATTTAGTCTGACTGAACCTCGAACCAACAATGAAGCCGAGTACGAAGATCTATTAGTAGGGCTGGAGATTGCGATCGATGTCAGAATCCAACATCTCCAAATCTTTGGTGATTCTCAACTTGTAATAAATCAAGTGCTTGGAATTTATAAGATTGGCAAAGTCGAATTGGCCCATTTCCATCGGCGAGCCCTCGAGCTTCTGAAGCAAATACCAAATGTCAAAATGACTCGAGTTCCTCGAGGACAGAATGCTAAAGCAGATTGTCTGGCCAAATTAGCCAAAGAAATGGCGAACATCAACGAGAAAAGGCCTATATTCATCGGGGTTTACACTCGTAGAGTCTTGGAGCCCGCTCTATTACAATTCCCGAGGGCAGAAGGAATTCCGGATTCAAGTCAGCAGGATGAAACTTCAGTTGACCCTCAACCTCTCCATCAGATCGTTATGGAGAATTATCCAGAAGAGCATCACGTAGCCAAGAGACATAAAGCTAGTCAAGCTTCAGAATCGTGGTGGCATTGTTTAGATATTGAAGTCGAAAATGATTGGAGACAGCCATTCATTAACTACTTCAAGGAAAACAAACTCCCGATAGAAAATTCTATGGCCGCACAAATTCGAAAAAGGGCGTTGAGATACGCATTTGTTAATGACACGTTGTACAGACGAGCCTTTGATCAAATGTGGCTAAGGTGCTTGGGGACCAAGGAAGCTGATAAAGTAGTAACAGAAGTTCATGAAGGGCTTTGTGGAGCACATTAGTCAGGTCCCAAAATGGCCGCTAAAATCAAGAGAATGGGTTATTATTGGCCAACTATGGTCAGGGATTGTATTGACCACGCTAAGAGGTGCCACGAGTGTCAAATTCACGGTGATGTTATACATCAGCCTCCAAATCCACTGCACCCAACAATAGCATCCTGGCCATTTGAATGTTGGGGCACTGATATAATCGGGCCAATAGATCCGCTGTCATCAGCGGGACACCGTTTCATTCTGGCAGCGACGGATTACTTTTCCAAGTGGGCAGAAGCAGCTCCATTCAGAGAGGTCACATCCGAACATGTGATTAACTTTTTCACCCATAATGTCGTTTACAGATTCGGTGTACCACGCCGCATAATCTCAGATAATGGTACTGCATTCAAAAGTACAAAAATTTACAAGTTCGTTGATCGGCACAAAATCGATTGGCGATATTCATCTATATACAATCCAAGGGCGAATGGATTGGCAGAAGCCTTCAATAAGACATTGGTGAAATTGTTAAAGAAGATCCTCACCAAGAACAAAAGAGAGTGGCATACGAAAATGGCAGAAGCTCTATGGGCCTATCGTACAACTTACAAAACACCAACGAAAGCCACTCCGTACTCTTTGGTATTCGGAGTTGAAGCCGTATTACCATTAGAGATTGAACTACCGTCACTCCGGGTAGCAATTCAGAATGATCTCACTCAAGAGCAAAATGTCCGCCTCAGAATGGAAGAGCTCGATGCACTTGATGAACTGAGGTTACAAGCTCAACAAAATCTAGAAATCTACCGAGGGAGAATGGCAAAGTCTTTTGATCGAATGGTGCGTCCTAGATCATTTCAAGAAGGAGAGTTGGTCCTGGTGTTGAGAAGACCAATCATCCCACACAGAAAAATTGGTGGCAAGTTCGTTTCCAATTGGGAAGGCCCCTTCGTCATTGAGAAAGTGTACCAAGGAGGAGCATATCAGTTGATCGATCTGAACGGTCAGAGGCCTATGCCGCCAATCAACGGCCGACATTTAAAGAAATATCATGCATAAAAGTTTCATAACTAATGTATTTTGTGATGAACAAAGTTTATATACATAGTTATCAGAACACGCATATATTTATATTTTGAAATTCTCTTGTATAACGAGAACGCATTTCAAAATCCCCCATCAGACTGGGGGCATTTTAAATATTTATTTGGGTCGACATCGCGCTGCGTGCTGAGATCCCCAAATAAATATTTAAAATCTCAAAGATACAAGGCCTATCCAAAATGTCCATGCATGACAGGGGGCATTTTAAATATTCATTTGGGTTGACATCGTGCTATACGCCGAGATCCCCAAATGAATATTTAAAATCTTATATTCCAAATCTATTTCATTCTGAAATGTCCCTGCGAGACAGGGGGCATTTTAAATATTTATTCGGGTCGACATCGCGCTGCATGCCGAGATCCCCGAATAAATATTTAAAATTATCAATCCAGATATTCTTTTGTGCTAAAGAATACAAATATTTATTTTTCAAAGTATATGCAGGTGATCTTTCAAAAGTTAGAGACACCTTCTCCAACAAACCAAGACTCAAAAGTCAAGAAAGAGATTTTTGTGGCTACGCACTCCTACGAAATTGAGCCGAAGAAGCTTGAAGTCTTTTGACAGCCTGAAGCTTAAGGTTCGAATGGGTGTAAAAGGTCGGATCCAACACGCCCAAATATGGTCGGATCGCTGGTAGCTCCGTCTACTCAACAAGCCATAAGAAAGGCCGTAGTAGCGGAACCCCCACTTCGTCAACCCGTCAGTAGGGACTGTAGGAAGTACGAAGGCAAATTTGACTCGACAAGTTCAAGTGATCATAGTCTACAAAATTCTCCTAAGTGACTGGAGAATCAAAGTTTTAGTGGAAGGATGAGTCTCGAACAACTACCAAATGTTCGTAGGCTCCAAAATCTGCAACCACAAAGGATGACTCCAAATCTACCAACTTCAGCAAAATCAGCATTGGGGAGCGCAATTCCCATAGCTCAAGTCTGAAGCCTGAATGGGTGTAAGAGGTCGGATCCAACAAGCCCAAATATGGCCGGATCGCTGGCAGCTCCATCTACTCAACAAGCCATAAGAAAGGCCGCAGTAGAGGAACCCCCATCTCAGCAACCAGAGGACAAAGAGCTATCAAATTCTAGCTCTCCCGATCTGATGAACTCAAGTAATTCAGATTAAAGTCTTCTCACGTGGTTAAGGATCAAGATACTACCTACGTTCGGTACTATCAACTGAATCCAAAACCTGCAAATCCTTCAACAAATCCGTAAAGCATAAAGCGAGGATCGAAGGAATCTTTCTTCAACAAGTCCGTCAAAGCACAAAGCAAGGGACCGAAGAAAATTATCCCAAAGTTCATGAAAAGCCTTAGGCTGAACTAAGTGGATTCCGTCATCAACAAGTCCGCTATGCACAAAGCTCTGGACCGATGACTTCTTTCCATTGACCTAATACAAACCTAAGGGTTTAGGTCACCGGCATCTACTCCTTCAACAAGCCCGCCAAAGCTAGATGCATAGGGCCGAAGGAACACAAATCTCCTGACAAGTCAATAAAGACAAATCAGGAAATTCTCCATCATTGTCCGCAGCACAAAGCATAGGGCAAAAGAAATCAGTATTTCAACCATCTATTGATAGATCCAAGAGATCCATGGAGAAAGAAGATCTTAGTGTGACATCCAATCAGGCTATTGGAGATCCACTAAATGAGAGCTTCAGTGTGACATCCAATCAGGCTATTGGAGATCCACTAAATAAGAGTTTTAGTGTGACATCCAAACGAATTTTGGAGATCCACTAAATAAAAATCGTAGTGTGACATCCAAGCAAAATTTTGGAGATCCACTAAATAAGAGCCTTTGTATGACATCTAGAACAAATATCTAGAGATCTACAAGGTCAATCAGCATACAACAAACGTGATTCGCTCTGGACGCGTATCACATTTGTTGGGGGGCATTTGTTGACCTGCATACCATATCCAAAGGAAAACAAAAAAAATGAGCTCAAAATCATTCCTTGCCCGACGGACCTAGAAATCCCGCACCTCAGAGTCGCTCCCGCAAAATTCGCAAGAGATCCCGCTGATCTACTGTACCATTCGGCGCCGTTCCGGGAGTTCTGCTCAAATCCTGCGATCCTTTCCTCGATCGAGCCCCATTTGCATCGTTAAATACCAACCCCAAGCTCACGATCTCTCCCCGACTACACACGACTTCTGCCTCTCCTCACCACTTCCGATCCAACTCCCGTTCTCCGCTCTCTCACGAACTGCCTCCCCTCACCAAGCCGCTCAATCCGACGGCTGCTTCCTTCCTCTCGACTCCCCAAGCCACTGCCGAGCTCTATCCCGTCCGACCTCCCTCTTCGACCTCCACTGTCGGGCTCTTACACAAGCCGAGAGAGAGAGAGAGAGAGAGAGAGGAAAAGCAACTTACCCGAGCTCATCCCGTCCGAAGCCAAGCCCAACGTCCTCCTCCTACAGGATCGGAAGTCACAAACATTTTGATCGGAAGCTACAACAGGAGATCGCGTGTAGTGTAGGTAACTTTCTCCCTTCCGTGCCCTCATTTGGCCAAATCCTGTAAGCAAGCCGAGTGAATGGGGGGGAGGGGAATTTCTTATTTATTATTATTTTTTAATATAATTAATTATAATTAAGTTATTTTTAATTATAAATAATTATGTTAATATTTAATTAATTAAAATTAATTATTGTCAATTATAATTAATTAATTTAATTATAATTCAATTATTTATTAATTTTAATGAATTAATATTAATTAAAATTGATTATAATTAATTAAAATTAATTATAGTTAATTTAATTAAAATTAATTATTTTAATTTTAATTAACTAATATTAATTATAATCAATTAAGTTAATTATTTATTAACTTTTTAGATTATGATTAATTTTACTTAATTATGATTAATTTAAATTAATTATAATTAAAATAATAATAATAAAAATGCTTCCCCCCACTCTCTTTCTTCGGCGTCCGTGTCGGACCGGCAAACCACCTAAGCACGCCTTTAGTGGCCGTGGTAGGAGGGAACCCGGTGCGACACCTACGACGAGGTAGGTGAGTGACACCTCGATCCACGTGTCAACCACGACAACCCCGCGGAGGTACGTACTCTTCTAAACTCAAAACCTTGCTTCAATATCCGTGGCAAACTGGAGAACTGTCCTAAGCACGCCTTTATTGGCCGTGGTAGGATGGAATCCCGGTGCGGCATGTACGGCGAAGCAGGGTCACTTATAAGTACCCCCGGGCGGGGGGAAATCAAAAACTGCTTTTTTTTCAAAAAATACTTTTTATAAAACCCCATGCACGCCTTTATTGCGCGTGGTGGGAGAAAACAAAAATACAACCGCCGCGGTGTCTCACCAACACCAACCGTGCACGTATGTATTTACGTGGCGGGTAGGCGGCCTCTTGTCTTTTTTCCCCTTAACGGGGGAGACGCCGGGAGGCTGCCGAAATTTGGATTGAAAATCTAAGGACTTGAACAATTTGAGATCCGGACTTGATTGAACTTAGAAGAACAATGGAAGACTTCTACTTGGACTTTGGACAAAATCTAAATGATTTAAATAAATTTGAACCCAAATAAATTTGAAATCATAAGACTCAAATGTGCAAATGAAGTTGAACTTGAACTTGATTCAATCATTTGAAATCAAACGAGGATTTGATTTGGACAACAAGACTTGGACTTTCATTTGAATTCGAACTGGGACTTTACAAGACTACAGAGGACTTTTGATATTGAACTTAAACATGTTTTTGGACTTAAAAAGTGAACTTCAAGCAAATCATGTCATTAAATATTAAACAAAAAAAAAGAGCTTAAGTTTTGAATCAAATGATGAAGACTTACAAGTTTGGACATGCTTGGAATCAAGCATGGTGGATAAGAATAGAACTTGAATTAATCTTACAAGTGTTTGAGGCTTGAACTTGCAAGTGACATATTATAACTACAAAGACTTGAACGCATATTGAACTTGAATTCAAATCTAGATTTGAATTACAACAAATGCAAACTCAATTTGAATTTGAGTATAATCAAGGTGAACAAATTATAAGAAATTTGAATTCAAGATGAGTTTAATTTGAGGAGGAGCAAACTCATAATACAAGATTTGGGTCATCCTTTTGTGACAATGAAAGACTTACAACAGTCAATATGACCTAATTATATTCAATGATCAAATGAACAGTGATAAACAAATTCTTGCATACCACTTGATTACAATCACACAATGACATATATTGGATAAAGAAAATTCTTTCATCCACTAGCAACAATCAAGACAAGAACCCAATTTTACTATGAATAGTGGCATGAGATCTCCAATGTACTCATGAATAATATTTATCCCTATCATATTTGCAAAGTAGCAATAATTTCAAGGAGGGGGATATTCATGAATAATATAAGAAATATAGTGACCCCTACTACATCTACTTGTAAGTATTAACTAAGGTTTGTACCAAGCACACTAGTCTACTTGTACATAACAATGATGGATGAGATGCAAAAGAAGTAATCCCCTTACAACAAACATCAAATGTATTTCGACTACAAGCAATGACAAACGACATGTAACGACTTGCAAATCAAAACACATGAAGAGATCGCCGAAGAATGTGGTTCAACCAACAACTAATATCAAGTTACAAATAAATGTTGAAGGTCATAGCAAAGGCTGGAGGACCAAAATAATGGCGAGCTCCTACGAGCTACCGTAGGAGACCTATTATACATACAATCTATAAGTGAATACAAAAGGGCTATAACAGATATCAACATCTGTGAACATAAGGCAGGAGATTAGTTAGTGCACTATGACCCGCCTACAAAAATCAACAAATAGTGCACGACAGTCTACCTGTACGAAGCAGCGAACAATTCTGTTCAGAAGCTGCTACGCCACCGGATCTGCAATCTCCGTACAAGCAGACAGAAGGCGTCTATTCCAAAAATACCCCTGCACGTGCACTATAAATTGTATACACATAGGTACACTAAAAGGGGTAAAAATAATTATAAAACCCGCATGGGCCCCGGCGAGCGTGTTATTGGTACACACGTGACGTCTAGGGATGCTGTGTGGGTTGACAAGTGAATTCTAGTTCGAACCCGATCCTCCTATACGGGTCAATAGGAGTCGACAAGGTTCGAACTCTCAAACAAATATACGATTGCTACGACCGATATATTTGTCTTAATATATTCATATTAGGCTTTTAAGGCCTACGATAATGAGAATTCACTATCAAAGGGTACAAAGCCTACGAAACCCGATCCTCTGTCGACAGCCCGACAGAGTTGACAAGGTTCAATCCGTAAAGTGAAAATGACCTCAAACACCCCGATGATGGCCGCGTTGATTGAAGATCTCAACCGGAGGGGTCCATTCCAAATACTTTTAAATTCCACCCAAATACCCAAAGCTTCTCAAAATCCAGAAAAAATCTCAAAAAATTCAAAATTCCAAAAATATTTAAAATATGAAATCCAACTATCCACACTTAAAGCAAATTCCATCCACCCTCCGCAACAGTTTGTCAAGGCGGACAAATTAAAATCAACTTCAGCTCACAAAGAGCGAAATGCCTAGTCGAAAATATCACTAGGATCCATTCTCAAACAATCTCTTGCTAGTAAGGACGTGGTACGTGTCCTCTAACCGACAGTTTCGCCGCCAAATGGCACTGCAGGTAAACGGTTATGACCCGGGGCCCTCTGAACCGAGTGGTTTTGCCGCCAAATGGCACCACAGATAGCGGTTATGGCCAGAGCCAATACGCTCCTTAATGACGTTAAATCCTTGAGATATGAATCAATAGGATATGATCGATAGGGCACAAAGCCCTCTGTCAGCTAAGGTGGATTCAAATTTGTCCCCTTAGACAAACATTCAACCCCGGTCTACAAGGTCCCCTTGGACGAAGCAACCCATGGCTGCTGACAAGGATCCTTCTGTCAGGTTGGGTCAACTACCTCCTCTGACTAAGTAGACCAGGGACCACGATGGCCCGGGACGACGGAACCATGGGATCTTGATCGGGTCCATCATCCATTCCCCCACCATCCGCTTTAAGTGAAAGATGGTGAAAATTTCCATTTTTAAATATCAAATTTCTAAACATTCAAACTTTCCAAATTCTCCAACCATTTCCAAACCCATTGCTGCTACTATATGCCAGATAACACGTACTTCTACGTATCTGATCGACGACTAGCCTTAATCGAAAGTTCTCTCTCGTTATCGGGAGGGGTAATTAATTATAGGGGCTTGCGTCTATAGGAAACCAGAACTCAGATCTTAAAGTCCTCACAAAATGAGGGCGAAATCTCTGGGTAGTGTCTTATCTACAAACCCATCTGCCTTCCAAAATTTACCCCGGAACTTAGTTCGTTAAAACTCCCTCGCCGAATAAGAAAAGCGAGCGGAGGCCGAGGCCGAATTTTCGGAGCCCACAGATTTCTCAGGATGATGCAGTCTTCCAATGAAATTGCATTAGAAATTAAAATCATATGTAGGAATGTTCTTCTGGCCATATTTATTGACTTTTATGAGCTATATTTCAAGATTTTTTCAGTTATTGTGAAGAGGTATACTATGGTAGAAGCAGGAAAGCAGCAAGAAAAATAACAAGAAGGCAATGGAACAGTGCAAAGCTAAAGCCAAATTATAAAATTCATCAACTGTGTCTTCTTCTTCTCCATGAGAAGATAAACAGTGAACCTTTACTATAACTAGAAAAAGCCAAAAAGTGACTACTGCCACATACTACTTGCGGAAAATAAGGTAGTGGAAATAACGGAAAAAGCTGGGAGAATAATTAAAGTAAAAAGATAGTGTGAACCGTCCCTTGGTCCACGTGTAAGCCGAGCCTTGATCCAAGTGGTCTTGATGCACCGCATCATTCTTCCCCTCCCTCAGAAGCATCCGACTCGGATGATGATAAGTTGGTAATTCCAGCATCAGGTGGATGATATGCGATGAGGTCTCCAATGTTGAAGGTTGAGGACATATTGTAATGGCTCGGCAGATCAACGACATAAGCATTGGGGTTGATACATTTGAGGACGGCAAATGGTCCTATTTTCTTCTTGCTCAATTTAGAGTAGGTTCCTTGAGGGAAGCGCTCACGCCGGAGGCGGATCATCACCAAATCTCCTGGTTGAAAGCTGCGAGCCTTGCGGTGAAGATCTGCGTCAGCTTTGTATTTCTGATTGGCTTTAATCAGATGTTGGCGAACTTCATCTATCATGGTACCGAATTGTTCAGCGAACCCAGTTGCTGTTTTGCTGTGACACTTTGGCAAGACGGCAATATCCACCGTATGGTTCGGTTCTTTCGTATATACAACGCTAAAGGGGCTTTTACCAGTAGACCGATTGGTCATACTATTGTATGCAAATTCGGCTTGCCCCAATAGTTCGTCCCAGAGCTTTGGGTGTTCTTGAACCACGCATCGAAGTAGATTTCCCAAAGTCCGGTTGACGACCTCAGTCTGGCCGTCCGTTTGGGGATGATAAGAGGAGCTGAGCTTAATTTCTGTGTGAAGTCGTCTCCAAAGCTCCTTCCAGAAATTGCTAATGAACTTAACATCTCGGTCAGATGTTAAGCTACGGGGCAGGCCATGTAATCGCACGATCTCAGCAAAAAATATACGGGCGACATTCAAAGCATCGAAAGTCTTTTTACAGGCTACGAAATGAGCCATTTTTGAGAAACGATCAACTACCACCATGATCGAATCATGCCCCCGTCGGGTTCGAGGCAAACCCATTACAAAGTCAAGGCTTAAGTCTTCCCAAATGGTTTCAGGTGTCGGTAGTGGCAAATACAGTCCTTGTAAGTTTCCACCGGTTTTGTATGTTTGACAGACGGAGCATCGCTCTACGAATCTCATTACATCACGGTGTAGGTGAGGCCAATAGAACCGGACCTGCATTTGCAAATAAGTATTGTTTCGCCCCACATGTGCAGCTAGGCCTCCACAATGAATTTCTTTAATTAGCTGAGGTCTCCAAGATGACTCTGGGATACACAATTGGTTGTGTCGGAACAAGAATCCGTGCCGTATTGAGAACTCCCGCACCTATTCTTGAAGCTGGCACTCTTCCCAGATTTTGGCGAAATCGTTGTCTGTTGCATATAATTCTTTTAAGCAATCCAATCCCGTTATTTCAGTTTGCAGCTGCATTAGAAGGGAATGCCGTCGACTGAGGGCGTCGGCAAATTTGTTTTGAGCTCCCGCCTTGTGGTTTAAGATGAAATTGAACCGTTGCAGGAACAGAATCCATCTAGCGTGCATACAGTTGATGTGCTTCTGGCTGTTGATGAACTGCAATGCTCGGTGGTCACTGCTAAGAACGAACTCCCGATGAAGAAGATACGGCTCCCACTGTTTAAGGGATCGCACCACCGCGTAGAGTTCTTGTTCATAGACGCTCCATTTTTGTCTTGCCGGGCAGAGCTTTTCACTAAAATATTCTACAGCTCGGTTCTCTTGGCTCAAAACTGCTCCAATGCCGACTCCCGATGAGTCGGTGCCCACATGAAATGGTTTGTCGAAATTTGGTAGAGCCAATACAGGTGCCGTTGACAATGCCGATTTGATTGCAGCGAAACTTGATTGCTGTTCTTCTCCCCAAAGGAATTGCTTGAGCTTTAAGCATTCGGTGATAGGCGCCATAATAGTGCTGAAGTTCCTGATAAATCGGCGATAGAAGTTGGCGAGCCCATGGAAGCTACGGACGTCAGTGAATGACCGGGGTATTGGCCAAGACGTGATAGCATCCACCTTACGTTGATCAACTTGTACCCCTGCAGAGGAAATTACGAAGCCCAAAAAATACACAGCAGGTGAAGCGAAGTCACACTTACTTGGATTCAAGGATAGCTGATTCTGACGAAGAGCGGTCGGAATCTTTACTAAGTGCTCGCAGTGACGTTCCAGGCTATCACTAAATATGAGGATATCATCGAAGTAGGCAACGCAGCACTCGTTAATGAATGGTTTAAGGACTTCCGTCATTAGCCGCATAATTGTCGACGGCGCGTTGCAAAGCCCAAAGGGCATGACCCGCCATTCATATAGCCCATGGCGAGTTTTGAAAGCTGTTTTCCACTCGTCGCCCGGGCGAATTCGTATCTGATGATATCCACTTCGAAGATCAAGTTTTGAAAAGATTGTGGCTCCGGTCAATTTCTCCAGCAATTCTTCCACTCTCGGCACTGGGAATCGATACTTGACGGTAATTTTATTGATCGCGCGGCTATCCATACATAATCGCCAAGATCCATCCTTCTTTGGGACAAGGAGCGCTGGTACCGCACATGGACTTAAACTGGGCTGTATCAAGTTGTTCTTCAGTTGTTCATCCACCAATTGTTGAAGGGTCTGATCCTCCATGGGCTCAAGCGGTGATGAGGTAAGTTAGGCAATGTCGAACCCGGGATTAAGTCGATTTGATGTTGCAGGGATCGCAGAGGTGGTAGCGTCGTTGGCGCTGGATCAGCCATTACATCCCGAAATTGCTCCAGTATCTGAACTATGGGTACTGGATTTGTTCTGTTCTCCTTTGGAGGCCCGGATTGCCGAAGAACTAAGGCAAACAACATAGTCTGTTCTTGGCATAAAGTTATTAAAGCACTACCTGTCACAGAGTGGAGCGCTGACGGCATCAAGCTGGGTTTGTCTGCTGGTGAGGAATGCGGCAACAGTCGCAGTCGTCTACCTTTCCACTCTAGAGAGTAAGTATTCGCGCGCCCATCATACATTGCCCCAACGTCGAATTGCCATGGGCGACCCAAGATTAGATGACAGACATCCATATCAACCACGTCGCATAAAACTTCGCAGGAGTAATGCTTCCCGATTGAAAATTGAACTCGGCACATGTCCGTGACCGATATCTCCATCCCCTTTTTGACCCAGCTAATTTTGTAAGGCTGTGGGTTTCTTGTTGTCTTCAATTGCAGAGCTTGTACCACAGCTCGCGATATAACATTCTCAGTGCAGCCGCTGTCCACCAACAAGTCGCACACTTTTCCGGCGATAGTGCATTTCGTCTTGAATATAGAATGCCTTTGTGAATTGATTACCTTCTTCGGGGCCAAGAGCAGTTTTTCCAGCACACACATGAGAGGTTCGCCCTCATCAGCAACAACATCCTCGACCAATTCTGTGAGTTCCTCCTCTAGAAATTCTGGCTCCAACTCTGCGTCTCCGTCGAGTAGCTGTAATTGTTGTCTGTTTGGGCACTCATTAGACTTGTGCCCAGGCTGGAAGCATCTGAAGCATTTGAGACCTTGTGGTCTTGGATATGGGTTGTCTCTGATGGGCCCTCGCGGTTTGGGTGCTATCTTCGGTTCGGCATTTGGCTTTAGTGAGCTCTCGGACATGCTGTTTTCTCCTCCAGGTGGTGTTTTACGAGCAATGGTTCCAGGTGTCTTGGCGAGTTCGAACCCAGTATCCAATGTATTCCGCCGATGTGAACTTCCCCGTCCATGCCGTGCTAACTGTAATTATGCTTTGAGAGCAAAATTCACTGCTTGCGAGAGCGACCAAACTGAGTTTAATTCTAGTTTGTCCTGTATGGCGTCCTTCAGACCACCAATATAGCGGGCGACTAATTGGTTGGTGGTTTCATTCAAATCATTCCGTGCGGATAGACTATAAAATTCTTCAGTATATTCGCTCACTGACCGCTGATTTTGAGAGCAATGTTGATACTTCAGGTAGAGCATCTGCTCATAATCAGTGGGTAGAAAATGTCCGCGCAGGAGTCGTTTCATCCGCATCCAACTTCGAATAGGGCCCTTTCCTTCCCGTCGCCGAGATTGTAACAGCTGAGACCACCAGGCACTCGCACCGCCTTTGAGTCTACAGGCGACATACTTGACTTGTTTCCCCGGCTCTATCTCCATATAATCAAAGAATGTCTCTACCGAACGTTCCCAGTCAAGATAATCTTCGATGTGCAGTTTACCATCGAAGAAGGGTATGTCGAGCTTGACAAGAAATTCTCCCTGATGTCGGTCTCGGCCTTGGTAACGACGCGGTCGTCGTTCGTCGATTTCTACATCAGAATCAGAGTTTACAGCCTGCCAGTTGGTGTCGAATTCGTCTTCCGAATCCGATATCTCCGGTAGCAATGCTGCCCTCCGGCGAGCTCTATTTGGAAATCCTCTGAGTCCTTCGACCGGAGTGATTACTTTCGGAGCAAGTCTGCCCAACCTGAATGGCTCTTCCCCCTGTCTGCCGACTGGTGGCTCTCGTCGTAAGACAGCGGTGAGACGATCTACAGCCGCAGCTATGTCGTCCAGGCGTTTCTCAACTCCAGCGTGCGCAGCCCAGAGTGCCTCCAAACTCCGGTCATCACCGCTCGCCGCACGCTTGCTAGACTCTGCCATCTTACCGAGCCGCGGGCTCTGATACCAGCTGAAGAGGTATACTATGGTAGAAGCAGGAAAGCAGCAAGAAAAATAACAAGAAGGCAATGGAACAGTGCAAGGCTAAAGCCAAATTATAAAATTCATCAACTGTGTCTTCTTCTTCTCCATGAGAAGATAAACAGTGAACCTTTACTATAACTAGAAAAAGCCAAAAAGTGACTACTGCCACATACTACTTGCGGAAAATAAGGTAGTGGAAATAACGGAAAAAGCTGGGAGAATAATTAAAGTAAAAAGATAGTGTGAACCGTCCCTTGGTCCACGTGTAAGCCGAGCCTTGATCCAAGTGGTCTTGATGCACCGCATCATATTGTTTTGCTTCTTTTCTTGTTGATTGTGAATGGAGGGTGAACCTAGAAAATGGATAGGTCGCCTTTTTTATGAGCTATAGGTTTTGGTTCAAATATCAAAAAGAGTTCCGAACATTGAAGTGCAATTTCATGTGCATCAATCTCTCGCCGTGCCTCACATTTGCGGGAGCATCATGCATTACTATGACCTTCTTATGTTTAAAATGAATGCAAATAAGTGTGGGACAATCCTTTGTATGATGCATATCTCTGCAATATGATTTTATTTGTGTTTTTTTTTCCATTTATTTAGATTTGTGTGGATTGAACGAAAACTAAACGAATTGAAATCCCAAATTTTTTTCATTCGTTTTTTTTTTTGGTTTTCCTCACTCAAATTCTTAGCATCCTAACATAGTCTTAATATATCTATTTGTAACTTGCGTTTGTCTTAAATATATGCCAGGTAGCTGCTCTTGTTCCTGAATGTGAACTTCTTGGTATGATAGATTCTAAATCTGTTGACATGCAATCACAATTGATGACCCAAGCACTTCGCAAGATTCAACACTCTTTATGTCTGTCCCAAGCTCTTGTAATTTTTGTTAATCAGGTAACTGCATTTTCTTAAACATACTGGAGTGGAGCTTGCAAAATTCACAGAATCATATTTGTGGCTTTTGTGTTTATGTTAGAAAATTGTTGTTTTAACGACTTTAGATGCTGATCCATGGAAAACTCTATATTAGACGGTGTTTGTGTTGATGAAAAATTGTGCTTATTGCATACAATTTTTGGTACTTTGAAGAAAAAAAATGTTAATATTGAAAGTTTAGTCATTAATTTGTGGAATTGTCCGTCTATAACCATCAAGTACTTTAAAAATGACACAGTGCTTGCTAATTCATTAATTTCAAATATATGTAAAAGGTCAATGTTCTTAGAATTCATGTGATACAATTATGGAAAGTATATGTTGTAAGGACACGGACGCGACGACATAGACACGTCACTGCATGGACAAGGGACACATCAATTACTTAAAGTACAGGACACATGTACGGCGCATACACGGCATTATAATTTTTTAATAGTGATTAGAAATTAAGAAAACATTCAATTCAATGTTCTAATCTAGTTTTAATGCAAACTTGAAATCTTTTGTATAGATAGATTTAGAGCTCACAATACATTCTTATATTATATTAAACTAGTATGAAATGAAAGAAGCTAGTTCATATACATTCGTTGAGTTTAAACCTAAATCTTAAAGTTTAAAAATCATCTTGGATTATTTAAAACTCAAATGAAAAGAACTTATGAAATTGTATTGTGATAAGTGATAACTTCAATAATAAACATTGCTCATAATCCGACATAATTTCATAGAACAAAACACATTGAGATAAATATTTCATTAAGAAAAATAAAAAAGGAAGTCTAACTTGCATGTCTTTATGTACCCTAAGAAAATCTAGTAGTATTTCACCCTAGAAAAACATAAAATGCATATTACCTTATTAGTGATAGCCTTGCTGCTGAAGTTTCTCGTGAAGTGAAGGACTCGCGAGCCAACCTAAGAATGTTGGGGAGCCGATTTATCATCGCCACCCGCTATTGCTGGAGCTATTTGACGTCTAGATCATGAATGGAGTGGGAGATTTTTGCTGGCTTGCGTCTTCCTCGTCGCCAACTACCGATCGTTCACCCCAATCAAGCTAGCCCTAGCTGCGGTTGCGCCTTCGTTTACAGATCGAGATGGAGCGGGGATTGAGCTGCTCGGGATAGGAGTAGAGTTGATGTGGCTAGTTTGAGTTTTTATTAGATAATAAAATATATATTTTAAAAAGTTTAACTTAAAATATTTAGAGAAGTATATTTAAAAAAAGTTATTAAGAAATAGTCAGACAGACTTGTCCAATTTTTTTAAAATTTAATTTAATTTTTACACATTTGTGCCATGTCCGACACGTATCCCATCCTTGTTGGGCGCTTGTCCATATCCTAAACACGTCCAACACTGCATACTGTATTATGGAGGAGTGTTGCCGTGTTGGTGCATCATAGTGGAAAGTATTCCATATTTTCATTAAAGATGGAACACATAATTTGACTGCAACTTTTTTCTTGGTTTAGGTATTAATGAGGTACAGGAAATTTAGTGTGTCGAAACAGATAAATATTAATGAAACAATAGGCTACCTCAGATGAATATTTATTGTATCGTGTAGTATACATATTAATGTAGTTGAAATTTATTCTTGTGCCTACTGAATTGAGTCTTGCGTATGCTGAATTGAGTTTTTAGCTACTAGCACATAATTTTTCTCTATGATCACTTTGTAGGCAAATATTCAAGTGATTATCTTTTCTTTATTCAGGAAAGCTTTTGATTTCTTTCTTCTCTTAATAAGATTTTAGTTTCATTTTTGTTCGAACTTCTATTGTACTTAAGCTGTAGTTCCTTTATGATGTACATGTATGTGCTTAGCTTGTTATCAGTGTCTGGGACATAAAACGCAATACTATGCTTCTGGGTGACTTGACAATATTGCATGATACATACTGTGCCCACAGCTAGCTGAATTGGAAAACACCTTTAACTCCTTTCTTCTCAGTACTTGAAATATTTTAGTCAGATTGACTGCCAGTTGTCGCATTGGAGAAGGTGATGGTGGATTAAACAAATTTTCTTAGAAATCTACGGGTGCTCTAGCTGTCAAATTACAATAGTTGAGAGTTTCTTTTAAGTGCCTATTGTTGTTTGATCTTAAACAAAGCACTTATTCTTTGGTATTGTCAATGTGGCATTGCGAGACGAAAAGTTTCCATTTCACGCCTTCCACGTACTGTGGCCTCGTATAAAGTACTTTGGATTTTGTGTGAGTTGGAAGATGTTGTCTTCGAAGTCCTTTTCACTTTATTATGTGAACCTCTTTATCATATTTAATTAATTTAGCTTGTGAAAAATATAATCTGACAATATAGCTCATACTTTTTATACTTTTCACAGCTGTAGTCATGTGAATTTTATTTTCATCACTAATGTAACGTAATTGTTCTTTCAGTAACCACCAAAGTTGTTTTAGTTCCACTTTTTGGAGTGTTTTAGTTCCACTTTTGGGGGACCACTAGCTTATTAGAAAATCTGCTGAAAGATGATTTCTAGAGTTTTTAGATAGTTTATTTTTTAGACACCATCACCATTCTCATATTCATCACCCTACCCCTATCTTGCTGTTTTGGTCTGTCCTTATGAATCCTTCGCTTGTCATTCCTATTGCTTGTTGCATGTGGCATTAATTCTAGTTTACACAAATTTTATATTTCCTTAACTTGCATTTCACTATCATAGATCTTCCCAGTTGCCTACATTTTTCTTAATATTAGTTTTATCATTCTACCTTACTGTTTTAATAATCGTACCTTGGAAAGAATGAAATTATTCTTTAATAGGTTCTACATTTACATTTTCCCCAGTATGGTTATTCGCATTCTATCCTTTTGTCTTACCAAATATCTATAAGAGCATTCTCCTGTCTTTCTAATTTTGTTTCACTGATTCTTTGTTTCCCAATACTTGGTCCCACAGAACATAAAATGTCTGATTTGGACAATACAAATATTTTGGGTAGTACATCAGTATCGTCAATGCTGATCACGTAGTATAATATCATTTGTTGTTATTGAAAACATTGGGCTCTATCTTTTGAGACAATATAATCTAGTGTACTTTTTATCTTCCAGTCTTTCAAATTGACTTTCATTTAATTTCCACGGATTTAATTGGCTTTTCTATTATGATTAATCTTCTAGATTTATTAATTTGTTGAATTGAATTAGTTTTATCTTTTTTCCTAGGTTAGAATGAAGTCTAGCAAAGGCTTTGACGAGGCAAATGAGGTAACCTGCGGTGGAAATGCCTTGAAATTCTATGCAGCTGTTCGGATGAGAATTACAAGAAAGGAACTACTACATTGCCAGGATAAGGTACCTTCTTAAAGGACAAATAAGTAAATGAATAATGTTTGTTATTTGCTAGTATTGGAATTTTTTTAGGTAGGTACCTTCTTATATAATGAGTAATGAATGTTTATTTAATTTTAATAATTCTCTCTTTTGGTTATGGTTCAATTTCTTGTCATTTTTCAGGACAAATACTATCATCTTGATGTATCTACTCCGAATAGTGCTCACACTGCCAAATTTTAATATTACAAGCATTTGAATATGCTATTATTATTTGATTGCTCAGTACTTTTGAGCCTTCCATTGTTTCAACTATAAGCTTCAAGACTGTTAAAAATACGTGGTTTTTTCTCTGCTCGTACTTTTAAGAAAGTAATATCTTTAATATAACTATTTTGTCCATGTAGGAACATTATAGTTCACTGTTAGGAAAATGAGACGAGTTAATTTTGTACAGGCCATTCTCTATTGATTAGACTATTTAACAAAAAGTAGAACAAACAATTTCTTGGCACCAATTTCATTTATGTTCCCATGTTTATCTTTGACATTTATCCTCTATAGAGTGCACGATCTCAAATGATTGATACAATCCCTAATGTTGAGATTGCTCTTCTTTTTTTTGTTCTTCGCATCCATAGAGCTCTCCACGTTCTAATCTCTTAATCCCGACAAATCAAACTTGGTCGTTGGTTCTATGGGCGGCTCAGGGGAGCCATGGATATGGTGGATGAATTAGTGGTGGTCGCAAACATAGCCATAATGCTTTTTTACCCTATCATCAATGTAGTTGCACCAATCTCATCAGCCTTAACATTGTAAGGAAAAATTGTGTTACCCTTGCGCTTCTTAGCATTCATCCACAATCAGTCCAACCCTACCTCCTCCTTTGGCACTTCCTTCTCTAGGTTTATTAGTTATTACTATCTTATTAGGACTATGAGCACCCACGTTATAAATCTCAAACATCTTTCTTAGCGTTTTGTGTGTTTTATTTCATTGGGCCGCTATCAGTGTCTCTATTATTACGTTTGGCTTTAAGATTTGATTGTCTCTCATATGAAAGGTAATTGTTGATTATTTTCATTTCTCCGTTTGACTTTCTTACTAATTATTATTTTTAGCGGCCCTCCTTTCTATTGTTTCTTGCAACTGCAATATATATAATTTAAATTGTATCTCTCTCAGTTGTTTTATATGTTCCACAATTTCCTGTGAATCTACTATCTATTCATAGTCATGGGGAAAGAGCGCTGATTTGAAAATTAAAATTGGGATGGGAGGGGAGGGGGGATCAAATGGGATTAATTCTGCCATTAATTATTTATCATAGAAAATCAAAATTAGGAGGGAATTATGAAAGTTTATTTAGGAAAAAAGTGCTGATTTGAATTCGGATTTAGAAGGAATTAGAAAGATTTCCTTTGGGAAAGATGGCTGATTTGAACTTAGATTTTGGAGGGAAGTAAGAAGGTTCATTTAGGGAAAGATGACTTATTTATATTTAGATTTAAGAGATAATTAGGAAGGTTTATTTAGGGTTAATTAGGTTGTTTTATTTTCATTATGTGAATTGTGTTTGACTTTAGTTTTCTTTGAAGTTTTTTCCTTACAATGCCTAGGGTTTGTGGAGAGTCGATCTACCTCTAAAATAGCGAATCAACTTGTATCTTGGTTTGTTGTGCAATATCTCATTCTTTCTCGCTAATTTTTGTTGCATTCTCTCTTCGTTGTTGTTGTTTTTGCTATGCAGTGATCATATTCCTTCCAAATTGGTATCAGAGCACATTTTTTGGGACCTATGGCGGGTAAGAAAGTTGATGCGTAGGAGGAGAGGCTTGATGATGAAGTTGAAAATCTAAAATATGAATTCAGAGATTGAATTTCATCAATTGAGGGTAGATTTTTGAATCCGGAAGATTTGATGAAAAGGATGTTAGAGTTTCAATATAAACAACATCATCGGCGGCAAGGGCATCGTTGGTCGGACAAGGAAGTGGGGGAAACCTTGATATAGGGACGATGAGGGAGGTGGAAATTTTTGGGGAAGATGAGGAGGTGCCACCTTATCAGCCACTTCCAAGGAGGGGAACTGTTGAATGGTATGGCCAGGGAAGAAATTGGGATGATGAAGATCAGAGAGCTGATTTGGGGGTGAGTGAAACATGGAGGAATCACAACACCCGCTACATTGGAGGAGAAGAGGCTATTGGGGCGGTGGTGATCCTAGGGTGATAAAGTTGAAGATGCCAGTTTTTGAGGGAGAAATTGCTCCCCTGTGAATTTATAGGGTGGAGTGATATTTTGCTGTAAATGGGTTGACAAAAGATGAAACTCACCGTAGCCACTCTATGTCTGGAACGGAAGGCTCTGTCCTGGTACCAGCAGTGAGACTTGCGAGATTTGATATGTTTATGGAGGGAGTTCATAGCTTGTTTACTAAAATGTTTTCCACTTATCGGGAAGGAGACTTTTGTGAACAACTTTGGTGCAGGAGGGTATGGTGATAGAGTATTGAGAGAAGTTTGAGTACCTCTCGAGTTGATTGGGAAGGTTGTCAGAGACTTTGATAGAGGGGAACTTTATGAAGAGGCTCAAGCCTGATATTCGAGCAACATTTTGAGTACTGAGATAATATGGCTTAGGAGAGGTTATGAAGTTAGCCCAACTGGTGGAGGATAAGAACTTTTTGGAGAGTAGCCATAGCAGCAATTCGGGAGCCTCATACTGCATGACCACTATATTTCTGGCACCAAAGGTGTAGATGATACCTATTCAGAAGGAAGCTCTAAGGGATAAAGGTTAGGGTGTATGTCCATGGGGAAAACATCAAGTGGTTGACTGAGTCAGAAATCCAAGAGAAGAGGGTCATAGGTTTATGCTTTAGGTTTGATAAGAAGTTCGCTCTAGGCTACCGTTGTAAGGACCGTTCGTTACAGGTCCTGATAGTCTACAATGTGGAGGAAGATGCTGCAGGAGAGGAAGTAGAGGAGGAAGATGATCACCTGTACTTAGATGTTGTAGAGGTATCCCTTAACTTAGTGTCGGGTTCACATTGAACCTTACCATGAAGGTTAAGGGGAAGATCGGGCATCGAGAAGTGGTAGTACTGGTGGATAGTGGAGTTACCCGCAACATTATTTGCAACATCATACTGGATCATTTGAGACTAAAATTAGTGGACATGTGGGGCTTTGGGGTTATATTGGGAACAAGAAAATTAGAGACTAGAGGAATTTGCAAAGGGATGATCCTAATCCTTCCAGAGGTTTAGGTAGTTGAAGACTTTCTGATATTAGATTTGAGGAGCACTGATGTGATAGTGGGGATGAAGTGGCTGCAGAAGTTGGGGAAAACGAAGATTGATTTGAAGGCTCTTATGATGGAGTTCAGGGTTGAGGGGAGGAAAGTGGTTATTAGAGGGGATCATAGCCTGTTTGAAACTATGGTTTCACTCAAAACCATGTTAATGGCAATCCAGGGTGAAGGAGTGAGATTTTTGGTGGAGCTGCAGAGTTTGGAAGGAGAAGAGCATGGGGCAGAAGATAGAAGCACCAATCATGGTTCAACCACTCTTACAACAATATTGAGAGGTGTTCTAGCCAGTTTAGGGGTTGCATCCTCAGCGGGAACACGAGTATGCTATTATCTTGAAGGAAAGAGTCTTACATATTAGTGTTCGTTCATATTGTTATCCCAAAGTCCAGAAGGATGAGATTGAGAGATTAATCAGAGAGATGCTAGAGGCATGGATCATTCAACCCATTATCTATCCAATTTTCAATTCAATGTTATTAGTAAAAAATAAAGATCACAGTTGAAGGTTTTGTGTGGACTACCGAGTATTGAACAAGGAGACTGTGGCAGATAAGTTTCTTGTTCCAGTGATTGATGAGTTACTATATTAGCTTTATGGAGCTGTGCTTTCTCGAAGATTAATTTGAAGCCAGGGTACCATTAGATCTAGATTAGGCCAGAGGATGTCCTCAAGAGAGCATTTAGGACTTAGGAGGGACACTATGAGTTTTTAATGTGCCTTTTGGCCTCACTAATGCTCCAACTACTATCTAGTCCCCAATGAACAAGATATTTCAGCCATATATACGGAGATTTGTGTTAGTCTTATTGGATGATATTTTTATTTATAGTAGGACTGAGGAGGAACACTTAGAACACTTGAGATTTGTGTTATTCACTATTCGGGACCACCATTTGTTTGCCAATTTGAAGACATGCTTATTTGCCCTGCCTAGAGTGGAGTATTTGGGGCACGTTGTATTATAGAAAGGAGTAGCAAATGACTAGAGCAAAATCCAGGAATGCTGAGATGGCGAATACCCAAGAGGTTAAGGGTGTTGAGAGGGTTCTTGGGGCTTACAGGCTACTGCATAAAGTTTATGATGGGATACAATTCAACATCATGGCCTTTGACCGAACAACTAAAGAAGGATAATTTCAATTGGGGCGAAGTAGCTATCAAGGCCTTTGAAGAGTTGAAGAAGGTGATGACAAGCATGCCAGTGTTAGCCCGCCCGACTTCACCTAGAATTTTATGGTGGAGACAAATACTTCAGGGTATGGCCTAGGAGCTATACTTATGCAGGACCAAAGATTAGTGACCTATGATGCACCAATACTTCTAAAAAAGATATGAAGTGTCTGATACGTATCAGACACGACATGCATTCAACACATCATCGATACATGTTGGACATGTCAAGGCATCTCTGACTCGCCTGCTAGCAATGTTGGAGAATTTATGTTGAATATAGTCCACACACGTGTGATAGTTAGTAACTTTTGAATGATCATCACTTGCCTACAAAATTTGCATTGCGTGGCATCTTACTTGTATGAAGCAGTAAGCGATAATATCACAACACTACGATTCATTTGTAAGCAAAAGCAGAGTATTAGTAGTAAAAAATGCAAGTTACTAAAACGCAGCGTCAAGCCATCGAATCCTTAACATTCGTACAAGCACACATAGACGTTTAGAAGCTCACAAATAAAAATTGTGCATTTTCCAAATGATCACCACCTGCGCAGTTGGTTATATTTGAATATTACAAAAATAACCCCTCATGCATTGTGTATAATGACACATTCATATTATGCATGTGTTTGCAATATGCAGGCCACATCATGCAAGCACATTACCCAACGTGTAAAAATGTACTGCACGACAGCAATGCACTACATTGGCGTGCAAATATATCATGTACTGCATGCAACTACTTAATCATCATGTTAATGCATCATTCAAGCAAATAGACAATGTATATATACATCATACATGCATATCATGCAAATATTCCATAGATTGTATACTTGCTATGTGTATAAGATGCCTACACACCTACAAGTTATTGTAACAGAAGATAGTGAATGTCACAACACTCCTACGATCAGCTACCATTCAAATGGTTAGCAACCACATTGATTCGCTACAAGTGGAGATGAAAAATGTGCAGTAGATGTAAGCTCCTACGAACTGTCGTAGGAGATTTGTTGTACATTCAATACATCATCCCCAACAAAATATAAGATGGCTACATCAAGTACAAATGACAACGAGTCACTGTGAGAAACTCTTGATGCATACAACGGGCCATTTACAAGCATCTACAAGTATAAAGCAGGAGATTAGTTAGTGCACCAGAATCCATATGCAGAAAGCAATAAGTAGTGCACGATAGTCTACCTGTATAAAGCAGCAGACAACTCTATTCATAAGCTACTACGCCATGCCATCGGATCCGCAATATTCTTGCAAGCAGACAGAAGACGTTTACAAATATTTCAAAATACCCCCGCACGTGAACTGTAATTTGTATACACATAGGCACACAAAATGGGGTATGCAATCAAACGCCTGCATTGGCCTTGGCGAGCGTGTTATAAGTACACACGTGATGTTTAAGGATGCTGCACGGGTCAATAAGTGAATTCAAGTTCGAACCCGATCCTTCTATGTGGATTAATAGAAGTCGACAGGGTTCGAACCCTATAATAAATATACGGTTGTGACGACCGGTATATTTATTTTAATACATTCATATTAGGCCTTCAAGGCCTATAATAATGAGAATTCACTAATAAAGGTATAATGTCTACAAAACTCGATCCTCCGTCGACAGCTCGACAGAGTTGACAAGGTTCATGCACAAAATACAAATATTTTCAAATGGAAATGATCCCGTACACCCCGATGATGGCCGTATTGAATGAAAATCTCAACCGGAGGGGTTCACAAATATTTTTAAATGCCACTCAAGTACCTGAAAATCCGAAATCCTAAAGATCATCCAAAATCCAAAAATTCCAAATTCAAGATATTTAAAATAAAAAATCCAATCATCAACCACTTAATGCAAAATCCATTCAACTTCCGCAAGAGTTTGCCGTGGTGGACAAATTAAAATTTACTTAAGCTCACATAGAGCTAATGTCTGGTTGAAAATATCACTAGGATCTATTCTCAAATAATCTTCAGCCAATAAGGGCGTGGTACGTGTCTTCTAACCGGCGGTTTCACCGCCAAATGGCACCGCAGGATAAATGGTTATGACCCGAGGCCCTCTGAATCGAGTGGTTTTGCCAAATGGCACCACGAAATATCGGTTATGGCCAAAGGCAATACGCTCCTTAGTGGCATCATCCTTGAGATATGAATCAACAGGATATGATCGATAGGGCACAAAGCCCTCTGTTAGCTAAGATGGATTCAAATTTGTCGCCTTAGGCAAACATCCATCCTAGGTTTACAAGGTACCCTTGGACGAAGCAACCCATGGCTGCCGACAAGGATCCTTCTGTCAGGTTGGGTCAACTACCTCCTTTGACTAAGTAGACCAGGGACCACGATGGCCCGGGACGACGGAACCATGGGATCCTGATCGGGTCCATCATCAATTCCCCCACCATCCGCTTTAAGTGCAAGATGATGAAATTTTCAATTTTAAATATCAAATCTTCAACCTTTCCAAACATCATGCCCATGCTGCTACTATATGCCATATAACATGTATTATCTATGTATCTGATTGACGACTTGCCTTAATCGAAAGTTCTCTCTCGTGATCGAGAGGGGTAATTAACTATAGGAGCTTGCACCTATAGGAAACTAGAACTCAGATCATAAAGTCCTCAAAAAATGAGGGCGAAATCTCTAGGTAGTGTCTTATCTACAAATCCACTGCCTTCCAAAATTTACCATGGAACTTAATCCATTAAAACTCCCCCCGAAAAAGAAAAAACAAACAATTGGGCGGAGGCCGGGGTCGAATTTTCGGAGCCCATAGAGATGAAGGGCCAAAAGGATAATCTAATATTCACCTGACCAAACAGTCGATTGCAAGGGGATTATTCTTTTGAATTAGAGATATTTAGTATGAAAGGAATTATGAAATGATTTTTTAATCAAACATACGGATGCAACTTTATGGATTCTTCTATATATTGTCCGGCCAAACAATTAATAGGTCATTCTTCCCAACTGCTGAATAATTAGTTATACTAGAGTGTACGTCCTGCAATGCTCACTAAACTATAAATTTTTTCATAAATAATCTTTGTAGACTCAAATACTTTTTTCTGCATTGATAATAGCAATAAGTTAGGCTAATAATTTCATCTTAACACGGCAATAGTAGCATATTTCCATTATGATGCTAATTGCTTGAGTTAAGTAATCTCTACTGCAATGAAATTAGTGATAAAGTATGCTACAATCCAATTTTCAACTTTTATATTGCCAATCTTCCATTATTTACTAATTTTGGCCCATTTTGAAGTCCTAGAGATTATGAAGTTTTTGTTAGTTATTCACCCAACACTTAACTGTTCGATCATACAAATGGGTGTTACAGGACCTTGTTTAGTTCTCTTGGAATGTGCTTTCTAATTCATTACAATTTTTTAGGCCTTGTTTTTTTTACAACAGCCTCATAAAGCCAAGAGGTTTTCAACTTTTTATATGTTATTAGTTAGCGATTACTTAGCTATCACAGCTTTTGTACCACCCCACAAGACCTCTTACCAGTAGCATAGAGTGCCATATAATTGAACATAACATTCATTTTCTAAATCTAGTATTTCTCATCATTTGCATACTTATATAAAAACATCCACTGATAAATACATGTACTGAATATACGGAAGCATTTAATAATCTCAATTACATCACACAACTACTTACAGAGCCACTAAGAAAAATAGAATGCATCATCAGATTTAGATTGCTTACATATCTTAGAAGAAGACATCACAAACACTATTAAACAGAAACCTAAATATTCTATAACTTGCCTACTCAGTTCAACTTTATATTTGCCCTTCCCTGTAATAATAACCAGTATAAAACTGGTTAGTTATGAGGCTCATAAAGTCGTGCAATTTAAATAAAAATTAAATGCCAGATACAATAAATAACATAATTAAGTCAACTCATAAATATTTACAAAATAACATAAAAATCATATTTATGATCATCCTTTAATTCATTTGAAGTCTTTACAAAATATCATAATTAGTATTCTCAGGATTTTGCTATCATTCTCATATAGTTAACTTTCATAATAATGTTCAATAGAGTCCAGTAAACCTGATATTATCATCATTGAACTACATAGAAGTCTCTTTTGTCTTTTTAGGGGTCTCTTTTACCCCACATGCTATGCAGGTATCATATCTGGGGTCCCTTTTGCCCCGCCTATAACGCATATATCATATAATTTCATAGCTAACATTTCCTAATTTGATATTCAGTAGATTTCAAATATTAATAATTAATATTTGTTTTGTATGATTGCATTCTTTTATAACAATATATCCGTTATACCGTTTGCATAAAGAAAGTGTATATGCAATTTGTAAAGAATTGGATTTCTTTCTAAATTATTACCAACTAGAAAAACCTTTAAATAAACATATTAAATCTTATTTAAAATTCCAATGATTTAAATATATAAGTGGTTATTCATACATGAAAATTTGGATGTATTCACATTTTCAATGCATTGAATAAGCTTAATGTCCCTCTTTCCTTCAAGGAATTAAAAATTAATTTCTATGCTTATAAATGTAAGTAATTGCATGTTTAATTAGAATTGCATCACTTACCTTCTTGAAGAGCGGTCTCCTCAAATCCTCCACCTCGTATTCTTCTTCAATTGTAAGTTGCCTACAATTCATCTATCTAATTCTATAAATTCCACAATTTATTACTCAAATAAATTTCATAAAACCAACTTATACTAACATAACAATTTACCTCAAAACCAGTTTCTCTCCTCATATACCAAATAATATTTGTACATTTGGGCATAGTCTTCTTTAGAAATTTGTACTAATCTTTGGAAATCTATCAGACCAATTTAATATAATCAAATTGCTTACCTCATTTCCTTCTTTCTTCTTCCTCCTCCACTGAAAATTCACTCTTCACCCACTGTAGCCCTTCCACTTCGGATAAACACTTGCCGAGTTACAGTGCTTAGCCACAAACAGACTTCTTCCTTGGTAGAAGCTGCTCCCACAACCCGTTATAGATCCCTCACGGCTACCGCTTTCACCCGATCACTGCTTCGGCTTTAATTAGTGCTCCTCTCCACCTTCACTTCCCATGCAACAAGACTTCTCTCGCTAACTGCCGCTTGAAGGAACTAATGGAATAACAGATTACAGGATTTCTCTTATATGCTAATGCTAATCCATTCCCCGCCATCTGAACCTATGCATGCACTGTTTATGAGTGCCTGAGTGTAAGCATATATTAACTAATATAATATTAGTGCTAGTGGAGTACGAGAATCCTATTAGAGGCCTAATTAACATACTTTAATTAACAACAGTTTAAACATTAATCATAATTTATTGATATTAACAGTAACTTTTAATTATTTAATTCTTTAACAATAACCATTAGTATTAATTAACAGAACAAGAATCTATTTATTACCAGTAATTAATTGTTAATCATAATTAAAAGTATTTATAAGTTAAAATTTTAGGAAAGTAAATTTGTTAGAATTTTTAATATAAGTTAACAATTCAGGGATAATTTAATTAAGCAAATGTTTTTTTTTTTATAATCTTACATGGAATTTGGGTTATTATAGCTTTGGTGGTTTTAGATTACGAAAATATATTATACTGAAAGTTAATATTTTTACAACCTCCATCTGTGTTGTAGTTTTTACTCGTATTACTTCTAATACCATCAACACTACTTTTTTTACATTGGTAATTTAAATAGTAACAAAACTTTGGTTCAATTCTGCTACATTTATTAAGAGATTATCTTTTAGATATTAGCTTTTAACCAAAAAAATAATCATCAAGCATGTTTACGCACTTTACATTCATTCATTTATATTTATTCTGGAAAAAATGTTAATGTTCAAATTATTCAACAAATCTGATCAAAGATACTCAACTTGACTATTTGTGCTGAGCAGAGCCAGTACTATTAAAGATGTAATTAGCTATACGATATCTATCATTGATGCTAGGCCCAAGCATATTTCTTTCCTTAATTTCAATTTTTCAGTCCTCTTTCCTTAGATATTTTAGTAAAGATAGTTTATTTGTGCTATTCATGGCCTCTACAATTTTTTTTTTCAGATTACTGGCATTGGCATATCTATTGAGATCATTAAAAATAAAATGGCACCTGCTTTGAAGAAGGTTGATTTAGAGATAGAATTTGGTAGGGGTTTTCGGAGTGAAGCTGAGATTTTAGCAATGGCTTTAGATCATGGAATAATAATAAGAAAAGGAGGTGGGTATTGGATTAAGCGAAAATTCTTTAAACATAAACAAGAAGTTGAATGTTTTTTGGCAGAAAATAGTGATGTGACGGAGGAACTTGTTAACCGGTTAAAGAACCAGTTGTTTGAAAAAGAGCAGAAGATGGCTGAATCGGCAGAACATGTTTCTTGCTCTTAAATGCCTCTGAAGTCTCCTTTGAGAGCAAATCAATTGAAATAGAAAGATTGGTACTCAAACTTGTAAGCGGCAGAATTACTTCAACCTAGATAGATCAACTCATTTACTGGTACTTAATGGGACCATTAGATACATGCCATGTGCAAATGGTGTCACTGTTTTAACATAATCAGCTTCATTCAGGTACCTTCTCGTATGACAAATGTAGCTGCTTGCTTGGGTTGTTACTCTACACTGCTTTTATTCTAATTTTAATCTGTTGCAAAGCTAAGGATATTTCTCTTGACTGTTGCTGTAATTTTGTACTTCTAGTTGCATGTTTTTAATTATGGCCTGATGGAAGGATGTACATGAAAAATGCACTTGATAAGCTCAGCAGGTCAGCAGTTTATGTGCCCTGATAATAACATAGTTTGTGCCCTGGTAATAACATAGTTTGCACTATTTCCTTGCTTTCCTCCTTGCTGATTGCATCCCGTTTTGATTATGAATGGCATGAGAGGGCTTTGGTGTGAGTGGGGACATGTGACAGATCACAATTGTTCTTTGAGCCATTGAAGGTGGTCCTCTTGAGACTGTGCTCCCTGTATTGTGGCTGACTTTGGTGCCATATTCATAAAGCTAACAATTTTTAAATGCAGGAAAGCAGAAACTTAACCAAGAGCTTCATCCATTTCATCATGATTAAACATCTACTTTGCACTCAAACCAGGATGATGATAACTTTGAACAATAAAAAAAATCTAAAAATTATGTGAATCCATCACATCTTTTGAATGCCTATCTTTATCAATATGCAAAAATTCTGTCACATCCTTTCTTATCAATAGCAAAATACCTTTACATACAAAATAAAATTTTAAAAAGATTAAATATGATGTGGTGACTCATGAGCACTAACTCATATAATACATAAGAATGTCAGAAAATGAAGCATAAACAAGAACATTAATTGGGTAGATTTCTTCTCCCAAGAAAGGAATCCTAACTCAACCAAGCTAGTCCCGATTTGGACTGGTTGGGAAAATTTTAGGTCTAAGTGAGACCTATGTTGATTGGTTCAAGCATTCACTGACTTGACGTAATGTTCCAGAGTTCTACTGTGTGTTGATTATGCCATTTTGAGCCCATTTGTGAATGGTTTCAATCGAATCAAGTCAAAAGCTTCAATTTGTTCCTACCGGGACACCTTGAGACCTATACGTCACATTAGAAATAATGCTTGGTCAAATATGAATTTTACGATCCCAAAAAGTCCTTTTTTCCCAACTAGGATCATAGCTTTGTGAATCTCTCTTTATTCGTTTTTGTTGTGTGCTAAATGAGATGTCAACTTCATTGTTTGCCAATCAATCTTTCTTTTCCGACTATGTTTCATTTCATGTTTTCTCGTTTTTTTCCTAATCCTTCAATGTTGTTTTATCTAATCATTATAGCACAGTAGTATTATGAAAAGATTTACACTATTTTAAATTGAAATTGTTAATAAGGATCAGTCATTTATCTTCCACCCCTATTTGGGAGTCAGCACGCTACTTCTCTCATTTCCAAACTTTATACGATAAAGTTTTTCTTTATTACAGTAAGCAGATTAAATATTGTTATTCGAAGATGTTTGCTGCTCATTATTATGAATAATCAATAGAGTTAGTTGAAACAAATTTAGATTGTGAGATGTCCAAACGAAATTCATGAAAAATTGTTCAGCGAACACTTTACTAAAGAAAATCATATCACTAGTAAGTAAATACTTGTGAAAGATGAGAGAATATTCAATAAGTAGTCTTTTAAGTCACCAAAGAGAAGTCTTACGACAACCACCGTTCTTCCTCTTGCCTTTTTCCACCAAATCCTTGTTTCCCATTGTCTTAATCATATAGATCGCCTGAAAACCCACCATCTTAAAATTCATGTTTATCTTAATCTTGGTTATCATTTCAGGTGAAGATGTTGATTTTGATGGCCTTGTAATTGTAATTATTGACCTCAAAGTTGAAGCCATTTCCGAAATAACCCTTTGAGATTGTTTTATTTTTTTTAGATCCAGAATATAAATAAATGTTTTTTTCTATGAGAGAATATTAATTAGCAGTCTCATGTCCAAATATTTATCTAATGCGTTTGATTCATCAAAGAAAAGTCTTTCGACAACCACTGTTCCTCCTGCCTTTCTACACCAAATTCTTTTTTCCCTTATCAGCAGAAAAGCCTTCATCTTCAAAATCTTCTTCTTGATCCTTGGTTGTCATTTCACGAGATGATGTTGATGACCTCGTAATTGTAATTATTGACCTTGAAGTTGAGGTTGTTGCCAAAGCAACCCTTTGAGATTGTTTTGATTTTATTAGACCTAGAATATAACAACGACAACAACATCAAGCCTTTATCCCACTATGTAGGGTTGGCTAAATGAATCTTTTTTCTCTATTGTGTCCTATTAAGAGTCAAATTCTCATTTAAATCTAGTAAATAAATGTCATTTTTAATATTTTCTAACCAAGTCTTTTTAGATCTATCTCTACCTTTCTTAACATTGGCTTAATCTAATATATCTACTCTCCTGATAGGGTCATCGTAAGGCCTCCGTTTTACATGACCTAGAATATAAGGAACTATTATTCTTCCATTGCTCAGTCTATTTCTAAACTAGTAACTGCCTCAATATTCATCATGTTAGTTCATAATTAAATTGTTTATTTCCTGCATTGTCCACCATTTCAGTAACCCATTGTCCCATTCATAACTATCAATAATAGATTTGATACACTTGTGAGGCCCATAAGAGTTAATATTCGCTATGTAATCAAGGGGAAGTTGTTTGGAAATGTTCTTAATCAAGAGAGAGATATTTAGGAAGGTTCCTAATCAGTGGGGAGCTATTTAGAAAGGTTCTTAGTCAATGGAGAGCTGTTTAGGAATGTTCCTAATCAAGAGGGAGTTATTAGGAAGATTTTCTAATTGCATTTATGCTATTTAGAAAGGGTTTAATTGTGTGTTAGAGCTAATTAAGTTGGGGGGGGGGTTGTTTAGGGTTTGGATCTTATATTTTGTTGAAGTTTATTCTAAGGTTTGTTGTGAGTTTCCTAGTGACGTCTAAAGTTTGTGGGAGAACTAATCTATCTCTTGAATAGTAGATTACTTATATCTTTCATTATTATTGAAGAAATAATCTAAAAATCAGTCCTAATATTTGATTCCTGCAATTTTATTCGGATGCATCAAGATTCTAAGCCAACTCAAGGTGAAAAAATTGGTATAAATTCTAATTTTTCAGCTTAAGAAGCCCTCGAAGTATGTTTTGACGCAAAAATTAGATACTTAATTCCCATTCCAGTTTATATGTAGCGATGTTGGGCTTTCACATCATTTATACTATAAAATCAAATCAGAAGAGAAAAATTCCCAAATGGCTAGCACATCTTCTACTTTCATGGCATTGGTCTTATTAGAATTCCACTTTACGGGCTCCAAGTATTCTTACACTTGTCTCTGTTTGCTCCACTTCCACTATTTTTACTCTACAAATCTCAAAGAGACATTAATGATGTTTTCTCAAATAGGACATCCGGTGCTCTTATTAATGTAAGGTCTTGGCAGGGTATTGATGTAATGGTGCATCCTTGTTGAATGGTTGATGGTCATGGTTCAAAACGAACTCATTTGCATCTCATAGTTCTGTTAATGAATCAATCTCAAGTCTATTTGATCCCAACTCAAGAATAGTTCTTAGTTCTTACACACACACACACATGCAGTTGAAATGTCCGTAGTTTAGAATACTCATATCGTGGGGAGGGCCTCTTGGTACATACGATGTAGTGCGATGGGAAGTTTTTGGTTTAGTGGGCATTAAAGTTTTTTACTTTCACTGTAAATGTGACTCAACTGTTTTTACATAAAAGTAAAAAAAAAAAAGAACTATAATTTGATTTTCTTTGTCTTGTTAACGGTAGAGCGAAGAACATAATGGAATTACTAGTCTTTGTAGCAATGGAAAGATGTACTTATATGCTGTAGCTGATCAATCTTTTTAAGAGATGGAGAATCAAGCTGTCATCTTTATCCCACTTATTTATTCCCTCAATTTCTTTTCTAAGAAGGACAGGGCAATGATATCTGTTTTGTTCTTAGGGTTTTGTACCAGTATAGAACCTAATTCTGGCTTCGTACCATTTTTTTTTACTATAAAGAGAAGCATCGGAAAGGAAAAAAAGATATACGGTAAGATTTGTTTCTTGATAATAGAAACATTCGTCAAGCTCTATATTAATGGAAAAATTGGTCAGTGTTTGTGTTCACCAGATCATGCTTTCTAGGAGATGGAGAATCAAGCAATCATTTTCTTTTGTGAAATGGTTCTTCAAATTCTGTTTTGAGTAAAGAATATGACAAGGCCATCGATTCGTATGGTACTGTACCCAATTCTGGCTTATTACCATAATAAACACCCAGTTTTTCTTAGGTATCACCCACGCTTCAAAACCAAAGAACTAGCATCCTAATTATCTCAGGGTAGTAGCACAACTATTTCTTCTTTTTCTAAAGCCGCCATCCCATTTTTGCTTGTTCTCTACTACAATAAGGCCTTCTCCAACCGAACTCCAAAGGCATGGATGGCATCGCTCACAAACTCCAGCTGAACGGCAAAACTTTCGATATTTGATTGCGGGTGAACAGTGCGATGCCAATATTAGCGTGACACTTGTGGGCTCCGAAAAATTCCATTTTGTGGATGTGATCCCAGGGGAATTTTCAGAAGGCAGATTGGGTTTGAGATAAGACATTACCCAGAGATTTCGCCCTCATTTAGTGAGGACTTTTTGATCTGAGTTCTGGTTTCCTATAGGCGCAAGCCCCTATAGTTAATTACCCCTCCCAATAATAGGAGAGAACTTTCGATTAAGGCTAGTCGTTAAGGATGTCACATAGGTTATGAACCTATCGTATAATAGCAATAGTTTAGGGTTTTGAATCTTGAATTTGGATTTGAATTTTAAAATTTGGAATTTGAAGTTTATCACCATAAACTTAAAACTGGTGGTGGGGGGAATGAAGACGAGCCCGATCAAGATCCCATGGTTCCGTCGTCCCGGGCTGTCATGATCCCTGGTCTACTTAGTCAGAGGAGGTAGTCGACCCAACCTGACAGAAGGCACCTTGTCGGCAGCCATGGGTTGCTTCGTCCAAGAATACCTTATAGACCTGGGTTGGTATTTATCTAAGGGGATATATCTGAATCCACCTTAGCTAACAGAGGGCTTTATGCCTATTAGATATACCCTATGATCCATCGCTCAAGGGTTTGACGCCTTTAGGGAACATACGGGCTTTGGCCGTGATCGTAATATAATGGTGCCATTTTGCGGCAAAACCACCTGACCAGAGGGCACGTGCCACGTCCCTGTTGGCAAGAGACTGTTTGAGGATGAATCGTAGTGATACACCCGACATGCATTCGCTCTTTGTGAGCTGAGGTTAATTTCAAATTTATCACCCCCGACAAACGATTGCGGGAGGCGGATGATTTTTAGTTTTGAGTTTTTTTTTAGGTGATTAACTTTATTTCAAAAATTTGACTTTTGTTTGATTTGAGATTTAACATTTGAGATTTGAAATTTGATATTTGAGATTTAAAATTTGACATTTGAGATTTGAAATTTGAGATTTGACCCCTCCGATTGAGATTTCCAGTCAACGCGGCCATCATCGGGGTGACCTCGAGGTCACTTGAAAAATATTTGAATTTTGTAGAAGTTTGAGGGCATTTTGAAATATTTTATGAACCCCTCCGGTTGAGATTAACATTCAACACGGCCATCATCGGGGTGATTTTAAGATCATTTGTATTTTCGTATAATTTTGGGAGACATTTTGTATTTCAAGTTATGTCAACTCCGGTCCTTTCAAGGAGGAGGATGAAACTTGAATATTTTTAACCCGCGCAGCATTCTCGAATCGTTGGATTTGAGATTTATATGCGACGATCGGAGCACATGCGGGTTGTAGAATTTGACCCTGCGCAGCATTCTCGACGATTGATGTTTAGGAATTTATTGCTTTTGTCGGAGCACATGCAGGATTATTTTAGTGCAAGTGATCATATTTAATATATAATGAGCATTTAAAAATATTTTAATATGATCAAATTATGAGAGTAATTTTATTAGAAAATGGCCCGGGATTTTGTTTAAGGAGCCTACGAACGCCTTCTGTCCGCTTGTACACATGTTGCGGATCCGGTGGCGTTGTTCTAATTCAGGTTTCACTTATAGCACATAAGATATTTCTTACATAGTTTGCAAGGAATGCTTGTTCAATAGGCATTAGGATATCATGCTAGTATTCATAGGAGAATTGTATTAGTTGCTATGAATATTCTGTTATCTTCTTTCTTTTTCTCCTCTTAATGTATCTCCACCATTCTCGTATCTTAAGATGTATCGACGGGTACACAAATCATTGTAATCAGCCCCATGTCATAAACTAACTTGATGATTGAAATTTCATATATCTTTTAAGGATTCATAAATCATCTTGGAGGTATTACCACAATATCTTGAAAATGCTTTGTGAGAGAACAGAGATACTCACTTATTTTCAACAGAATTTGTTTAAAGAAAGAGAATGATGGTGTGGAGTATCATGTTCATAACACATTGATTTTGTAATCATATGAGACTATTGAACAGGTGCTAAGGGTGTCTTATGGTCCATAACTGATTACTTATATGATTATGGGTGATATTGCTATATATCTCTAAAGCTATAAAATCATATTTATTTTTATTATTGCAACATAAGTTGCTTGCATTAAATGATTATATAACTATAGCTTGGCAAATTGATTCAATAGCAATTTTTATATTTCTTTCATCTTGTATGGACCTACTTATCAAGTTCGAATATAACCTCCCTTTGACATCGAACTTTCTAAGCATTAGAAAGATTTAGGAAAGTATGAAATGGAATAAATGTACTAGCGCTAAAATATTTGCTACTTTAAAACGCTAGTTATGCGCACCCATTAACCTTGAAATCAATATAAGTATCTCTATGTTGATTAACATATATAGTTCTTGAAGTAAGATACCCATTATCACTCGTCGATATGAGATTAAAATGTTCCCAAGCTTTCTCGAGTTGTTTATGAAATTAACATCCTTCATGATTTAGTAGTGGCTCAAATGATTTTGTTATTCCTTTGAGTGCAAGAAAGTGACGAAAATCTCTATTTGAAAGCATCACATATCAAGTCGATTTCAAATCGAATTAAATTTGAGTTTATTCTGAATTTAGGTCTAAAATTATTTGATCGAATTTTATTAAAAATTGATTTTAAATTTGGATTTCGTTCAAATCAATTTTTTTAATTTTTTAGTCCAAGTCCCGTATTGTCCACTGAAAATTTCGGCAGCCTCCCGGCGTCTCCTCCCCACCGAGGGAGAAATCGGGGCGGCATCTGCCGAAATTCTTCCTACCCGGGGCCTAAGGTCGACGGCGTAGGGGCTTCGAATTTTAAATCATCCCGGTCGGACCTAAGGTACGACGACCGGGGTCTTCAATTTTGGAACCATCCCGGCCGGATCTAAGATGCGACGGCCCGGGGTCTTCAAATTTTAAACCATCCCAGTCGGACCTAAGTACGACGACCGGGGTCTTCAATTTTGGAACCATCCCGGCCGGATCTAAGATGCGACGGCCCGAGGTCTTCATATTTTAAAAAATCATCCCGGTCGGACCTAAGGTACGACGGCCGGGGTCTTCGACACCTGTTTCAAAATTACTTCTCCACTCCTCCACTTTTTTTTTTTTTTTTTTAAATAATATATTATAGTAAAATATATATTTATTATAATATAAATATATTATATAATATAATATATATTATTATTATTATATACAAATAATAATAATACATATTATAACATAATATATATATATTATAATCTATATATATATATATATATTATATATATATAATAGAATAGAGAGAGGGAGAGAAGGATCGGATGAGAGCAAAGTCCCGATCGGAGACAGGGAGGCGGGATCGGAGGCACGCACGCGGGATGGCCAGGCTCGGCGGCGATTCGGGCGGAGATGGCGGCGGCAGCGGCGATCCGGCGGGGTTCTTAGTCGACGGTGGAGGCAAGAGGTGGTCCGACGGGATCTAGGGCACGTCGGGTTGGAGTCGATTGGGGGTTGGATCGGCGAACGCAGGCGATTGGAGGTCGGAGATGGCTGGAGGATCGGTGAAGAAGGATGAGAGGTGGCTGGAGTTCGTTCGGGGGTTCGGGTTGGTCGGCGTCGGCTCAACGTGAAGGAAGTCCGGCGGTGGACGTCGGCTCCAGCGAATGGGAAAAAGGTAAGCCTCAAATTCTTTCTCTCTCTCTGTGCGTGAGTGTGTGTGCGTAAAACGTCCGAATGAGAGGGAGCGTTGTTTTATTTCGTGAGAGAGGCGGTGGGTAAGTCGGCAACTGAGCGGCTGTGTCGTTTGGGTATGTCGGTAGGGATGAACGGTTACAGTCAACAAATGCCCCCCAACAAATATGATATGCGCTCTATAGCAGATCATGTTTGTTGCAAACCGGTTGACCTCATGGATCTCTAAAACTAAATTTTAGATGTCATATAGAGAGACTTTTAGATATCCATTATTTATCTTTATGATTTGTCAGGAATTAACATTTCTTCTGCCATAGCTTTGTGCTTTCATGGGCTTGATGAAGAATCCATATTGGTGACCTAAATCCTTTAGAATGATATTAGGTCGGCGACAAATAGTCATCTGTCCAAAGCTTTTTGCATGACGGACTTTGATGATGACAATATTCCTTTAGTTCAGCCTATAGCTTTATAAGAACTGCGGGATGACTTCTTCGGTCCTAAGCTTTGTGCTTCGGCGGACATATTGAAGAAAAGAAGCCCCTTCGATCTTAGCTTTGTGCTTGACAGATTTATCGAAGGATAATGCTTCTAAATTTGAAAGGAGTTTTTATTGTGGCTTGCTGCCTTTAACTTGACTGAGACTTTTCTGAATTTTGCCTCAATTCATTTGTTAGTTGAGAAAATCTTCTGAATCTGAACTGCTTTGATTTGCTATATTAGACAAATATCAAACTTGATAGTATTTGTCATCGGGCTAACAAAACAGGTGCTTTCCTACTACGGCCTCTTATAATGGCTTGTTGAGTAAGTAAAGCTATCAGTGGCTCGGCCACATATAGGCTTGTTGAGACTGATATTATATCTGTTTGAGCACTGGACTTGTACTATAACAGCTCATACTTGTTGAATTTTATTTGTTGAAGTTGCATATCAAAATTTCTTCTTAATCTGAACTTCGAGATTTTGGCAAAATTTTTGCGATGATCGTATACTTGTTTGCTTGAAGGCACCAGCTTCTGCCCCATATTTATGCTATGATAGCTTCATGGATAATTTTAAATATTTATTTGGAGTTCGATGATAACCCAAATAAATATTTAAAATGCCCCCTGCCTTGAAGGAAAATTTCATCCGCCATAAGATTTTTTGGCATTTTTAAGTTTAAAAATGCCCCCTGTCTTGTGGGAGAATTTCTAAGACATCTTAGAAATATTATCTCCCATTACAAGGGAATGATATTTAACTTACTTCTTTAAGAATAATAATACTTCTTTAAGTATCTCCCATTGATCGGGGGCATAGGTCGTCAACCTTCCAAATCGATAAGTTGATATGCTCCTCCTTGGTACACCTTTTCGATAACAAAAGGACCTTCCCAATTTGGTTCAAATTTTCCACCAATCCTTCGGTGTGGGATAATTGGTCTTCTCAGCACCAGGACTAATTCTCCTTCTTGAAATGCTCGATGGCGTACCATACGGTCAAAAGATTTCACCATCCTTGCTCGATAAGTCTCTAAATTTTGTTGAGCCTGGAGTCGGACTTCATCCAACGCATCAAGCTCTTCCATTCGTAGGCGAGCATTTTGTTCTTCTGTGAGATCATACTGAACAGCTACCCGAAGTGACGGCAACTCAATTTCGAGTGGTAACACAGCTTCAGCTCCAAACACCAATGCATAAGGAGTTGCTTTCGTTGGTGTTTTGTAAGTAGTACGATATGCCCATAATGCTTCTGCCAATTTAGTATGCCATTCTCTTTTATTTTTAGAAAGAATTTTCTTGAGCAGCTTTATGAGCGTTTTGTTGAAGGCTTCTGCTAATCCATTCGCCCTTGGATTATAAATTGATGAATATCGCCAATCAATTTTATGTCGTTCAGTAAACTTATAAATTTTGGTACTTTTGAAAGCTGGACCATTGTCTGAGATGATGCGACGGGGTACACCAAATCTATAGACAACGTTATGAGTAAAGAAGTTTATCACATGGTGAGCAGTGACTTCTTTGAATGGAACTGCTTCAGCCCATTTAGAAAAATAGTCTGTTGTCGCTAATATGAAGCGATGCCCAGCAGATGATGGTGGATCAATTGGCCCTATTACATCTGTTCCCCAACATTCGAATGGCCAGGATGCTATAGTGGGATGTAAAGGATTTGGAGGTTGATGTATAATATTGCCATGAATTTGGCATTCATGACATATATCTGCATGATTGGTACAGTCCTTTACCATTGATGGCCAGTAATAACCCATCCTTTTAACTTTAATGGCCATTTTAGGACCTGATTGATGTGCACCGCATAGTCCTTCATGAACTTCAGAAATAACCTTATCAGCTTCATCTTTTCCTAAGCATCGTAGCCACATTTGTTCAAATGACCTTCGATACAGCGTATTGTTGACAAACGCATATCGCAATGCTCTCTTCTTGATTTGTGTAGCTAATGATTTATCTGCGGGAAGTTTATTTTCTCTGAAGTAGTCAATGAAAGGCTGCCTCCAGTCATTTTGCTCTTCAACTTCTAGGCATTCAAGCCAAGATTCAGAGGTTCTTCCAAATTTTCTTCCTGTGAACATCTGAGGTTTATCTTGTTGATTTTCAGGAATAATCTGTTGGGGAGATTGAGGAATAACCGAAGTTATATCCTCCTGACTTGGATTTGATGACCCCTCTTCCTGCGGGGAACATAGAATTGCCGGTTCTAGTACTCGACGAGTGTTGACACTAATTAGAACCGGCTCATCATTCATGCTCGCCATTTCCTTAGCAAGTTTTGCTAAAGAGTCTGCTTTACTGTTATGAGCTCGAGATACTTGGATTAATGTAATATCTGCAATCTGCTTCATGAGCTCGAGGACTCGTCTATGATAGTGAATCAATCCGATTCTGCCAATCTTATAAATACCCATTACTTGATTTATAATGAGTTGAGAATCACCAAAAATTTTGAGATTTTGAATTTTCATTGAAATAGCGATCTCAAGACCCGCTATTAAAGCTTCATATTCTGCTTCATTATTAGTTCTGGGTTCGGTTAAACCAAATGAAAATCTCATTATTCCTCCGTTCGGTGCTATGAAAATAAGACCGATACCAGCTCGAGCTTTGGGGAGGTTTGGAGGTTGGGCAGGTTTAATTGATGATGCACCATCAAAATACATTTCCCACATTTGTGATTTCTCTTTTTCTAGAACAACTAGAATTTGTTCATCAGGCAGATCGTCATTGAGCGGCGAGTCTGCAGGAACGGCATGTGCAGCCAAAAAATCTGCTAATACTTGCCCTTTCACTGCTTTCTGGGGGACATACGTGATATCAAATTGCAGAAGTATCACTGCCCACCTAGCTAGGCGACCTGTCAACGCTGGTCTTGTCATCAAGAATTTCAGCGGATCGATCTTTGATATCAGTGTAATTTTATGAGATAACATATAGTGGCGGAGCTTTTGGACTGCAAAAATCAACGCCAGACAGTGTTTCTCAATTGAAGAGTAGCGTATTTCTGCTCCTATCAATCTTCGACTGATATAGTAGAGTGCATTTTCTTTGCCTTCTTCATTGTGCTGGGCTAGCAATGCTCCAAGGGACTCTTCCAATGCTGCGGTGTAGAGGAAAAGAGGCTTCCCTGGAATTGGTGCTGCAAGTATGGGTGGGCTCAGAAGATATCTCTTGATACTATCAAAAGCTTCTTGGCATTCATCATCCCATTTAAAACGAACGTCTTTCTTCATCAGCTTTGCAAATGGTTGACATCTACCTGATAAATTTGAGATGAACCGTCGTATAAATGCAAGTTGTCCTTGTAAAGAACGAAGTTGACGGAGACTTTTCGGAGGTGGCATTTCTATGATTGCCTTGACTTTGTTAGGATCAACCTCAATTCCTCGGTGCCGTACAACGTACCCAAGAAATTTTCCTGAAGAAACTCCGAAAGCACATTTGAGTGGATTCATTTTGAGATTGAATTTTCTGATTCTTTCAAATACAATTCTCAAATCTTGGAGGTGATCTTTTCGATCTATACTTTTCACAACAAGATCATCCACATAACATTCAACTTTCTGGTGGATAAGCTCATCAAATATATGCGTCATAGCTCTTTGGTATGTAGCTCCAGCATTCTTCAAGCCAAAGGGCATGACTGTGTAGCAGAATATGCCAATAGGAGTCCTGAAAGATGTATGTATGTTTTTCATCTTCAGGCGCCATTTTGATTTGGTTATAGCCCGACGACCCATCCATAAATGAGAATATATCATAATTGGATGTATTGTCAACCAACAGTTCTGATATTGGAAGTGGGAAGTCATCTTTTGGACATGCTTTGTTAAGATCACGAAAATCGATGCATATGCGAATTTGTCCGTTCTTCTTTTTCACCGGGACAATGTTGGCTATCCAATCAGCATATTTTTCTTCTCGAATGAAACCTGCTTCGATGAGCTTTTTGGTTTCTGCAATCACTTGTTCTTCGATCTCCAATCTCATTCGCCTTGGAGCTTGCTTAACAGGTACTGCACCTGGTTTGATTGCTAATTTGTGAACAGCTATATCAGGGGATAAGCCTGGCATTTCATCGTATGTCCAAGCAAAGCAGTCCCTGAATTCACTGAGTAATGCTTTCATCTTTTCAACTTTATTCTTGGAGAGAAGAGCACTAATGAAGGTCGGGCGAGGGTCCTCATCGGTTCCCAAATTTATTTCCCTTAGCTCATCCATGGTAGCGGCCTGTCCTCCATCTTCAAGTTCTTCTGGGTGCAGGTTTAGCTTCCACATCTTTCTCTTCATTTATATCCATGTTTTCAGTAACAGGATATTTATCATTTATCGCATAACATACATTTTGGTCAGTATGTTCTGCTGCCACAAATCCCAAGCCTTTTGTATCACGATTACCCATTTTAGATAATTCGTGACACCACATTCTTTGAAAGAAAAGTGCTCGTCGTCGAGTGACCATATTATGAACTCCAGCTTTTCGTATCATTTGCTGAATTCTTTTGGGACAATATTTAGGCATCTCTGTATGAATTATCTCTTCATCTTCATCGAAATTCCCAAACTCATTGACATTATCTTCTTGATACTCTCCAAATTTGTAGAATAAGCTTCCCGGTCCACTACTTCCACGTAGGGGAGGTACATAAAATGTTTTAAGCTCTTCAATATTATGAACCTCACGAGGTATAATTTCTCTGAAGTGTTGTGGAGGGATCAGTGTAACTACAAAAGTATTCTCCTTTGACTTTTCTTTAATCAAAGGCCTGTAGGTTTCAAAGATATCATCATCTTCCTCCGTGTCACTTCCTAAGTGGAGTACAACTTTATTTGATTTAGGTAATGTGTTAGCTCCTTTAGAAAAATTTTGCGACTTTCTTCTCGTATCCTTTTCTTCAGTTCCTTTGGATTGTTTTGTACTCATCGTGGTAGATGCTTTACTTGCAGAAGATTTCATCGGTTTTACTTTATTTGGAATGAAGTATTTTGCATCATCATAAATTTTCACTTCGTGGACTGCGAAGGGTTGTATATCTCCAGAGATTCGGAACTCTTCTCCATTCTTCAGATATTTCATACATTGGTGCATAGTTGATGGAACAAGACCATTCTCATGGAGCCAAGGTCTACCCAAGAGTGCTTTGAATGAAGTGTCCGCATCGATAATATGAAATTTGGCTTCTGTGTACAGTTCTCCAAATTTCTGTGGAAGAACAAACGAACCTACAGTTTTTTGTCCTTTCTCGTTAAAGCCATGCACCATAAGTTTATCTGAACCTAGATGTTGAATATCTAGGGATAAGGACTTTAGTGTGCGCAAGCTCATGAGGTTTATTGAAGACCCAGGATCAATCAGGATTCGCCTTATTATGATGCCATCACTTTCTGCCGTGACATATAAAGGGCGATTATGTTCTGTAGTCCCCAACATGAGATCTTCTTCAGAGAATGTAATAACAGGTTCATTTCTGGCATGAAGAACTTCGCTCAAACATCTTTCTGCGAAATATGCTTCATATCTCTCTGGATTTTTGAGAGCCTGTATCAAAGTTTCTCGAAGATCTTTTGACATTAGAAGAGCTTCATAGATGCTGAGCTGTGCTGGGATTTTCCTCAAATGGGAAATGATATTTATACTTTATCCCTTTATTTGTATCACATTTCTTCTTATGATCTTTAGGGATGATTTCTTCATTGATAATTATATCTTTTCCCTTGTCTTTGCTTGATAACCCCTTTTTTTTTAGCGGCGGCGGTTTGCAGTACTTTACCGCTTCTTAACTGTACTTGAGCCACTTCGTTCGATTCAACATCATCTGATAAAGTTTTTGTTGAATGTTCAGAGTCTTCATTTAATTTCACACGCTCCACTCGTGAAGTTATTTGCTGATCTGACTCATCTTCACTTGGAAAATATAGCTCTTCTTCTGAGTTATAATCTGTTTGTAGTACCATCAGACATGACTCAGACGTCATTTTTGTAAGAGATATTACTATCTGATCCCTATTATGATCTTTTACAGAATCTCTTTGGACTGCATTCGGCGCCACTGAGATGACTCGACATGTTTCTACATGGAGTTGATCTTCATCTTCTTGTTCATCATCTTCCACTTCTGATTGGTCTATTTGAAGCTTGGACATAAAATCTGCAAGTGTTATAGGTTGCCTCAATGGTTGATGATAATCTTCTAAATTATTGATGATCTTTTGAAGTGTTGTTGTTTTCTTCTTCTGCTTGATGCGCCTATTTGAATTATTGGACTTCTTGGAGGATGTCTTATAGAACCGCTTCGTATTAGGACGTCTCCAAGTTAATGACCTGGAAGTGGATGCACCTGAATTTGGATTTCCTTTTAATTCAAGCACTGGTTCTGTAGGGGATTTCCATTTGATGCTAGGAACTCCTTCCAGCTGTTTGATCATCTTCATTGTCTTCTTGGATATTGCGGTCTGCCATTCATCTTTTTCTGGCATCATTTTCCCCTTCATTTTATCTTCTTTCTTAATCAGGGGTATAGGAGAAGACCCGATCATTTTTACAGATTCCTTTTTTTGGGTGAACTAAAACGCTATTTGATAGCGTGAATTCACCATTTTTGTACTTTCTTTCCAGCCAATCTTTGAAGACATAACAATCTTCAATAGGGTGGCTGATAACTCGGTGATATGGGCAAAAACTTGGATCATCTTTTTGATCAGCTTCTTCGGGTCTTTTACACTCCGGTAATTCAAGACCAGCTTTAAGCGCTTGTTTTAAACAGCTTTGCCACACTTTCCCTTTTAAAAGAATATTCTCTATTCATTTTCTCTTTAAGGGATGTGATTCGATCACCAGATCTTGGCTTCGAACGTTCTCCTCCATTACGAAAAGTCTGAAACTTATCGTTTCCTCCCAATATTAGTTTTGGCTGGGGTTTGATGTACTGCTTCATATTATCATCTTTAGGAGTAGATTGCTTTTCTTTCTCAATTCTTAAAGATGATGTGGAATAGATCTCATCTTTTCTATTATCCATAGCTTTATTCTTTCGGGGTCTATCTGAATGATATTCAGACTTAGACAAGTTTAATTTTTCAAATTTAGCTACCCTGTCTAATAGCTCTTGATAAGTGCTGATGGAGGCCATACATAAAAATGGTAACATCTTATCATCGATGTTTCCCATTAGCAGTTGAACGGCGTGCTCCTCTTCTAATTGTTGTTCGCATTTCATACTCATGTTGCGCCAGCGGGTGATGTACTTTGTCACCGATTCACCCTTTTTTCGTTTCTCTAAAGCAAGATCAGCGATAGTAGTCTTCTCGGTAGCACTAGCGAACCTTTTCACGAACATATTTTCTAATAATTCTGCAAATGTCTTGACAGAATCATTAGGTAGCTCGGTATACCATTCAAAAGCAGTCGCAGTCAAACTACTAATGAATTGGCGGAAGAGTAGAGCATCAACACCCCCAGTATTTCCACAGGTTGCTTTAAATTGGGCTAGGTGTTGTTTTGGATTGCCGGTGCCATTAAAAGTGTTGAACTTAGGCACTGAGTAACCCTTAGGGTAGGGCACCTGATCGTACTCAGCTGGATACGGGCGACCCTTGCTCACAAATTTTTCAACATGTTCTGATGCAATGATAGCTTTAATCTTTTCGTTGATGATTGATTATAGCTGTGAAGTCATCATCGGCTCAGATGCACTTGTAATATTTTGATGAACAGGTTGATTAGCCTCATTTCCTTCTTCATTCCTGGTTCGTACTCCAGACACCTGGGGTATTGGATCCATTGGCAGATTAGTAGGAATACTACTTGATATCTGCTGATGGACTGGTTGGTTTGTTATCTGATGATCAATTGATTGAGCAAGTGCAGGAGTAGTAGTGATGTTCTTTTGCATTAACTGCATCATCGCAGTCATCTGTGCCATCATTTCCGTCATCTTGCTATTCAGCTCAGATATCTCTTTATCCTTCTCCTTCATTTGAAGTTTCAAGCGCCTTTGTGCTTGTGCTAGTGTCTCAGCAAGTACTTCTTCCTGATCATCATTTTGTCCATCATCTGAAGGGACTTCTTCTTCTTCTAACTGCTCGTACTGAACTTGATCTTCCTGAGAGGTTGTTTTAGAAGAAGTGGGCACTGCTTCATTGCGACGTCTATAGCCACGTGTTTGATGTGGCTCATCACCATGTCCCACCATATAGACTACCTCAACCTCCATGGTATCTTCATCTTTATTATTTTCTTGTACTCGAATTTCAGAGCGACGCTTCCAGTAGATTTCTGGCTCTTCATGCGGTACAGGAACTTCTTTAATTGGAGAAGTACGATCAAAGTTGACCTTCTTGTGAGAGGATGAGGTTGGTTGGCAATAGGATTCCTTGGAAGATTTTCCAAGGTGTCGACTATTACGAATGTCAGTAATAGGCACCTTTTCCTTTGGTACCCATTTTTGATGATTTTTATGAAAGGCGGATCTCTGGGAGGCTGCACCAGATGTCACGCCGAGGTCAGCTCTTCTTTCTCTTCTATCTTCTTTGCGAGGCTTTGGCCTCCAGATTTCTTTTCCTTTTCGCTGGGACCTTTCGGCGACGGATCCCTGAACCCAAAGTTCAGGTGTCACGCCCCGATGCTCACTACGAGAGGAATAGTTTCTTTCTTTTATCTCCGCCGCAAGGGATAGGCGTTCCCTTGGCGGAGTTCTTTTGGCTTCAATTATCAAGGGCTGTTGATATCTCCTCTTCTTCAGACCTTTCTCTTTCACAGTCTTTAGAACTCGATATACTCGAGCTGAGAGAGTCTCGGGTTCTTTCTTCCTTGGAGGGATTAGAGCTTCAGGCCGTTGATCCCAGAAAGATTTCTTTAGCTCCCCAGTAGAGCTATTTCTCTTAACCCATTTCAAATTTGCAAACCCATTCCGGGTTGGAATGGTAGCTTCAGGTTCTTGGGCTGGTAGGTTGGAGAGGGATGAGTTGGCACTAGTTGCTGCTGAGCTCGGAGTTCAGCATTCTTCTTCCTTATCTGCCTCCTTGTGAGCCTTCCTCCAGATGAGGAGGCTTCAACATCGTCTTTCCCAGGTGCAGATAACCCGGTCGGCAGAGTGGTACCCCTGGTAGGTATCACAGATATTCTTCCTCCAACTACGACTCTCTTAGTGGCTGAGGCCTTAGGCTGTGATAGCCTTTCGAATACTGAGGTTCTATTTTGTTGAACTGCCTTTGCAGTAGCAGTTTTGTCAGCTCGTGGTTGTTGCACGGAATAAGCACGTCGTGCATTATTAGTATCAGCAGGATTAGGCTTCGCATGATGGCCTTGAACAGTCAAGCCGTGAATAGGTACGGCAGCAGCCTTTGCAGTAGCTGCAGAAAACTCTAAGCTACCAAATCGGATGGTGGCTTCAGAGTCTCCAGTGTTGATGACGGCGTTAGCTAGCTGAATGCTAGCTCCTCGTCCCAGTTGGACGGTGAAGGGTGTATTCTGTAGTTCCATTCTGCACAATTGAAAGGAAAGGGTTAGTATGCAGAGTTGATACATTACCCTACACTTTCAAAGTGCAGAGACTAGACAGAATATATACAGAAAATTTTATTTGATTGCATATTTTTAAACCCCAAATTTAATAAATTTATTAGAATTTTAATAACTTTATTACTATTATGTTTTATATATAACTAGCCAAAGATGGAAAGAGAAACCATCCCCAGCGGAGTCGCCAGAAATCTGTGGGCTCCGAAAAATTCCATTTTGTGGATGTGATCCCAGGGGAATTTTCAGAAGGCAGATTGGGTTTGAGATAAGACATTACCCAGAGATTTCGCCCTCATTTAGTGAGGACTTTTTGATCTGAGTTCTGGTTTCCTATAGGCGCAAGCCCCTATAGTTAATTACCCCTCCCAATAATAGGAGAGAACTTTCGATTAAGGCTAGTCGTTAAGGATGTCACATAGGTTATGAACCTATCGTATAATAGCAATAGTTTAGGGTTTTGAATCTTGAATTTGGATTTGAATTTTAAAATTTGGAATTTGAAGTTTATCACCATAAACTTAAAACTGGTGGGGGGGGGGGGAATGAAGACGAGCCCGATCAAGATCCCATGGTTCCGTCGTCCCGGGCTGTCATGATCCCTGGTCTACTTAGTCAGAGGAGGTAGTCGACCCAACCTGACAGAAGGCACCTTGTCGGCAGCCATGGGTTGCTTCGTCCAAGAATACCTTATAGACCTGGGTTGGTATTTATCTAAGGGGATATATCTGAATCCACCTTAGCTAACAGAGGGCTTTATGCCTATTAGATATACCCTATGATCCATCGCTCAAGGGTTTGACGCCTTTAGGGAACATACGGGCTTTGGCCGTGATCGTAATATAATGGTGCCATTTTGCGGCAAAACCACCCGACCAGAGGGCACGTGCCACGTCCCTGTTGGCAAGAGACTGTTTGAGGATGAATCGTAGTGATACACCCGACATGCATTCGCTCTTTGTGAGCTGAGGTTAATTTCAAATTTATCACCCCCGACAAACGATTGCGGGAGGCGGATGATTTTTAGTTTTGAGTTTTTTTTTAGGTGATTAACTTTATTTCAAAAATTTGACTTTTGTTTGATTTGAGATTTAACATTTGAGATTTGAAATTTGATATTTGAGATTTAAAATTTGACATTTGAGATTTGAAATTTGAGATTTGACCCCTCCGATTGAGATTTCCAGTCAACGCGGCCATCATCGGGGTGACGGTCACTTGAAAAATATTTGAATTTTGTAGAAGTTTGAGGGCATTTTGAAATATTTTATGAACCCCTCCGGTTGAGATTAACATTCAACACGGCCATCATCGGGGTGATTTTAAGATCATTTGTATTTTCGTATAATTTTGGGAGACATTTTGTATTTCAAGTTATGTCAACTCCGGTCCTTTCAAGGAGGAGGATGAAACTTGAATATTTAACCCGCGCAGCATTCTCGAATCGTTGGATTTGAGATTTATATGCGACGATCGGAGCACATGCGGGTTGTAGAATTTGACCCTGCGCAGCATTCTCGACGATTGATGTTTAGGAATTTATTGCTTTTGTCGGAGCACATGCAGGATTATTTTAGTGCAAGTGATCATATTTAATATATAATGAGCATTTAAAAATATTTTAATATGATCAAATTATGAGAGTAATTTTATTAGAAAATGGCCCGGGATTTTGTTTAAGGAGCCTACGAACGCCTTCTGTCCGCTTGTACACATGTTGCGGATCCGGTGGCGTTGTTCTAATTCAGGTTTCACTTATAGCACATAAGATATTTCTTACATAGTTTTTGCAAGGAATGCTTGTTCAATAGGCATTAGGATATCATGCTAGTATTCATAGGAGAATTGTATTAGTTGCTATGAATATTCTGTTATCTTCTTTCTTTTCTCCTCTTAATGTATCTCCACCATTCTCGTATCTTAAGATGTATCGACGGGTACACAAATCATTGTAATCAGCCCCATGTCATAAACTAACTTGATGATTGAAATTTCATATATCTTTTAAGGATTCATAAATCATCTTGGAGGTATTACCACAATATCTTGAAAATGCTTTGTGAGAGAACAGAGATACTCACTTATTTTCAACAGAATTTGTTTAAAGAAAGAGAATGATGGTGTGGAGTATCATGTTCATAACACATTGATTTTGTAATCATATGAGACTATTGAACAGGTGCTAAGGGTGTCTTATGGTCCATAACTGATTACTTATATGATTATGGGTGATATTGCTATATATCTCTAAAGCTATAAAATCATATTTATTTTTATTATTGCAACATAAGTTGCTTGCATTAAATGATTATATAACTATAGCTTGGCAAATTGATTCAATAGCAATTTTTATATTTCTTTCATCTTGTATGGACCTACTTATCAAGTTCGAATATAACCTCCCTTTGACATCGAACTTTCTAAGCATTAGAAAGATTTAGGAAAGTATGAAATGGAATAAATGTACTAGCGCTAAAATATTTGCTACTTTAAAACGCTAGTTATGCGCACCCATTAACCTTGAAATCAATATAAGTATCTCTATGTTGATTAACATATATAGTTCTTGAAGTAAGATACCCATTATCACTCGTCGATATGAGATTAAAATGTTCCCAAGCTTTCTCGAGTTGTTTATGAAATTAACATCCTTCATGATTTAGTAGTGGCTCAAATGATTTTGTTATTCCTTTGAGTGCAAGAAAGTGACGAAAATCTCTATTTGAAAGCATCACATATCAAGTCGATTTCAAATCGAATTAAATTTGAGTTTATTCTGAATTTAGGTCTAAAATTATTTGATCGAATTTTATTAAAAATTGATTTTAAATTTGGATTTCGTTCAAATCAATTTTTTTTAATTTTTTAGTCCAAGTCCCGTATTGTCCACTGAAAATTTCGGCAGCCTCCCGGCGTCTCCTCCCCACCGAGGGAGAAATCGGGGCGGCATCTGCCGAAATTCTTCCTACCCGGACCTAAGGTCGACGGCGTAGGGGCTTCGAATTTTAAATCATCCCGGTCGGACCTAAGGTACGACGACCGGGGTCTTCAATTTTGGAACCATCCCGGCCGGATCTAAGATGCGACGGCCCGGGGTCTTCAAATTTTAAACCATCCCGGTCGGACCTAAGGTACGACGACCGTGGTCTTCAATTTTGGAACCATCCCGGCCGGATCTAAGATGCGACGGCCCGAGGTCTTCATATTTTAAAATCATCCCGGTCGGACCTAAGGTACGACGGCCGGGGTCTTCGACACCTGTTTCAAAATTACTTCTCCACTCCTCTTTTTTTTTTTAAATAATATATTATAGTAAAATATATATTTATTATAATATAAATATTATATAATATAATATATATTATATTATTATTATATACAAATAATAATAATACATATATATAACATAATATATATATTATAATCTAATATATATAATATATTATATATATATATAATAGAATAGAGAGAGGGAGAGAAGGATCGGATGAGAGCAAAGTCCCGATCGGAGACAGGGAGGCGGGATCGGAGGCACGCACGCGGGATGGCCAGGCTCGGCGGCGATTCGGGCGGAGATGGCGGCGGCAGCGGCGATCCGGCGGGTTCTTAGTCGACGGTGGAGGCAAGAGGTGGTCCGACGGGATCTAGGGCACGTCGGGTTGGAGTCGATTGGGGGTTGGATCGGCGAACGCAGGCGATTGGAGGTCGGAGATGGCTGGAGGATCGGTGAAGAAGGATGAGAGGTGGCTGGAGTTCGGTGGGGTTCGGGTTGGTCGGCGTCGGCTCAACGTGAAGGAAGTCCGGCGGTGGACGTCGGCTCCAGCGAATGGGAAAAAGGTAAGCCTCAAATTCTTTCTCTCTCTCTGTGCTTGAGTGTGTGTGCGTAAAACGTCCGAATGAGAGGGAGCGTTGTTTTATTTCGTGAGAGAGGCGGTGGGTAAGTCGGCAACTGAGCGGCTGTGTCGTTTGGGTATGTCGGTAGGGATGAACGGTTACAGTCAACAACATTGTTCTCCTTCGCTATTTTTCTGTCTCTATTGGATTTGCCGAAGAAACGCGCGGAGGAAGACGATTACCTGGGCGCAAAATGGAGTTCGATTGGAGATGAATTACACCATTTTTTAGTTTCACTGTATTTTAGAGTGAAAAATGAGACTTTCGGTTGGAGATGCCCTAAGCCTAGCTGCACATCTTATTCTAAACTGATCAGTCCTCTTTGAATACCCTTATACCGAGTTCCAGCTTCACGCTATGAATGATCAATAGTGAGACAAATTGTTTCAAGTTTGAGTTATATAGATGAATGACATTTGCTTTTTTCCTGAATCATATTTTGGTATTCTCCATTTGATAATTGCCACCCCACTTTGCAGGATATCTTCAAGCTTTATTCTAATTCACAAAATAAGTTATAGCTATTCTTCATCTATATATCTGTTAACTTGCGCTTGCCATCCAGGCGCTACAATTTTAACTATAGCGTGTGGTGCTACTTTCTTAAATTAGGAGAGAATAGAGACAAGCTTCCATAGATACAAGATGGCTTCAACAGCTTTATATAGGTTGACGTCGCTTATTGCAGGATATTATATCATGTTGATAGCCAATGTTAAGTAATCTATGGTGCTTCACTGTCTTGTCGTTTGGAAGTTATTGTGGCAGGATGCGTTCTCTTAGAAGCCATTGCTTTGAAGAATCTGCATTAAAGGAATGCTTGAGCAAGATGGGCACCTACTTTATGTGGCACCTTTTTATATTTTTTTCCTTTTAAATTGTTGTCATGTTTTTATTTTTTTTCTTATTTTTTAGATATTTTTTTGTTGAGAATCATAATATTGGCAACGGAAAATTCTATAAGATGACGGTTAGACCTGTAATGCTTTATGGTGCAGAATGTTGGCAATTAAAAGAGAAGCATAATATTAAATTAGTATTGCAAATATGAGGATGCTCAGGTGGATCAGTGGCTTCAGTCTTAAAGACAAGATACGAAATGAGCATTTACGTGAAAAGGTTGGAATAGCTCCAGTGGAAGATAAGATTAGAGAGCCGCTTTAGATGGTTTGGTCACATAAAACGGAGGCCTTTCGATAACCTAGTTAGGAAAGTAGATATATTAGATTTGAATTATATTAAGAATGTTAGAGGTATGCCTAAAAAGACTTGATTAGAAAATATTAGAAATGACATTTCTTTATTAGATTTAGAAGAGAATTTAACTTTTAACATGTCATAATGGAGAAAAATGATCCATGTAACTGACCCCACATAGGCTTGATGTTGTTGTTGTGGTTGAGAATCAATTTCCTACAATAAAATCTATGTTGTTGAAGTTAATATGCAAATTTCCTATAAAATCAGGAAGATGAAATGGAAGGAAAACTAGCCATCACAGGTTTATGAATTGCTTGATTTTTGGAAATTTGGTTTCAGATCTCTCGATTAAATATTTGATCATCAGTTTTGTTTCCTGTTTTATTCTGTTTTTGGATTGTTAGTAACGTATGGACTCTGTGGAAAGAGAGTTGCAGATGCTTCAAATGGCCCTCACTCTGAGCCCAACGCATCTCCATTTTGTTGAAGTCGCCAACACTAAGCTTGTTTTGTTGTTTTTGTTGGAGCAATATGCATCATCTGTAATTTTCATTGGTGCTCGATTCATTTATGTTTATGAATCAAATATGAACACCCATTAATTTAAATGAATCAAGCTTAAACATAAACAAAAATGTTCGAATCAAACTCGAATCAAACTCGAAAAAGTTGATAATAAGTGAGCTTAAACATGAATGAGCCCATATTCGGCTCAGCTCGATTCGTTTGCAGTCTTATGTGTTGTGCACCGAGAAAATACAGAATCAATATAAAATGTTTATTTCTTATTCATTTAAGAATTGGAATGAAAACAGTAAAATTTGTAACTAGTTGAACATTTCAAGCATGATTAACTGTTTTATTTTTGTTTCTAAGATAAAATTATTTTAAATTTTATATTTTGAACTTTGTCTGCTCATTTTCTTCTTGCAGACTGAGGTTTGAGAATTTATATATGTGGCTTTTAAGTTTAGTCGAACATTTAATATTTTATAAAATTTACCAACTCTGCGTCTGTGTATGGGGATTAAACTCGAAGATCTCAAAGATTGAAATTTATGAGGAATGCAAGTTTAGGGTTAAGTTCTTTCTAAGAGACTTTGATTTGCAACAAAAGAGACGCAGAAGAATTTTAAATATAGAGATTTTAAAAATATTGGTGTTTGATTTTGATTTGGTTGTTGTACACCATTGCTACCCATCACGGGAGCATCTGGAGACTAATCCGAACGCGCCACGTCACTCGGTACTGAGCGATATCAAGCATTGGTATCGAGCAAAAAAGTGACGTGGGACATTTTGGTTGGTCTCCGGACGCCATCCGGGGTCTGCACAGAATAATTATTCAATGAAAGCAACCCGCCATTAGCTATCGCCGCCATTGCCTATACACTGTAGCCACTTGCGGTATGTTGGTTTTTTTTTATAACTACTATTTTTGAGCTTTACTTGACATTTATTTTATTTAAAGCAAAAAAAAAATTTCATCTGTATTTATTGTATACATTCTAACAATTTTAAATATTTCAAAAATATTATATATTTTTTTATATAGCATTTTATTTTACTCTTGTAATCTTGTTTCAATAATCCAAACGACTCAAATAATTTTCCTCGAAAAATTTTTAAAGAACTTATGTAAATATATTTCATAATATTATAATAAATTTCATGCTTGTGATTGTTATTTCATTACTATATTACCCTACTTTCAGGCAAGATGGCTCTTAGATTTTTTTTTTTAAACATCTTTATATTATAAATGATATTTTTTTATTAGATTTAAATGAGAATTTAACTCTTAAATTTAAAATGAATAACTTATTTTGTATTAAAAATTTGATACTTTCAAAATAAATTTTCTTAAATTATATTTACAAATATAACTCTAATTTATTTGCAGAATATGCATGATTAGTATTTTTTGTATTGTTTCAAAAAATTGAGTGTTAGATTAATAAATAGAAAATATTAGATGCTAGCTATGTAAATATCTTAGATTTAAATATCAACCATACAAAATTTTCTATTTAATTAAATTAATAAACATTTAATATTAATAGCACAAAAAAATTATTAATTCGACTAAAAATGTGACCATATAATCTACTAAAAGGGAAAAACTCCTTATAAACTATTAAAACAAAAATTAATATGGAAGTACGATTTTCAATCTGTGGTAAATATTTCAGTCTTGCTTGATCTACCTAATGAACTTCTGCAACCATTTGCATCAGATACAAATGCAGCCAAAGCCTGGATCCAATCGAACATTATCGCATTTTCAGATATCGATTTTCGATGCATAGCCGTCGGCAACGAAGATATCCCTGGGCCTCTATCACAGTTTGTTCTCCCTGCCATGACAAACATTCAGAATGCATTATCATCAGCTGGCCTTCAGAATAAGATAAAAGTGACTACTTCAGTCTCACAGGCAGTTCTTGGTGTTTCTTATCCTCCTTCAGCTGGTGCTTTCTCTTCTGCTTCACAGCCTTTCATGGGACCAATGTTGCAGTTCTTTGCAAACAATGGAGCTCTTCTTCTTGTGAATGTGTATCCATATTTTGCTTATGCCGGCGATCCGGCGAATATTCGCCTGGATTATGCTTTGTTCGCTGCCTCGGAACCAGTTGTGATTGATGTTCAGTTCAATTACAGCAACATGTTCGATGCAATTGTTGATTCTGTGTATTATGCAATGGAAAATATTGGCGGTCATGAAGTTGGGATTGTTGTTTCGGAGACTGGATGGCCATCAGATGGCGGGACGGCGACGACGGTCGATAATGCACAAACATACATGGTGAAATTAATCGAACATGTTGGTCAAGGGACTCCAAAGAGGCCAGGCTCGTTGGAGACTTACATATTTGCTATGTTTAATGAAAATCAGAAGCCTGCTGGGGTTGAGCAGCATTGGGGACTGTTTTATCCTCAGAAAACGCCGGTTTTTCCGATTATTTTCCCAAAGTAGGAAGGAGAATGATCATCCATATATGTTTAAGTGTAAAGTTATTGAAGTTTAGTATTGTAATCAATCTATAACGCAAAGAGAGGATTGAATTGTCTTTCTGTATTCTTATGTATTTGAGAAGAGTAGTAGAAATGTGATGATAAATCTTTTGACTTGTTGAACTTCACGTCACAATGAGCTCAATGTATAGGGAAGAATGCCTTCCTGGTTGAGCTTTTGATTGCAAACATTACAGTGTATCCAATTATATCTGTTTGTTATAAAGGACAACCCAAACTATAGGGATTATAATTTGGCAATGTAAACTTATTAAATATTTAATATAAAATGTAAGGGAGACAATCCAACTTCAAGTTGAAAATGTGAATTGCTCTCAATCTCTTGGAACTGAACCGGAAACCGAAGCCTCGCCTACCTGGCCGATCCTGTCTACCCTAACGATCGGCTTCAACATCCAACCCGCATCTGCGATCTCCACCCGACTTCGATGCCCACAGCTTACTACTTTATTTTTCAGACTGTAGTCATAATTTTTATTTGGCTACTACTTTTTCATTGCTTTTAAAAAATCTTTATACTAAAAAGTTATTTTCTAAAATAGCTTTAAAAAGTTATCTTTATACTATTATCACATTACTTTTGTGAAGTTTTTTATGATGGAAAGCTATTTTCTTTTAACTAAGGTTTCTTTTGGGATAGCATATGGCCATTATTTTTTGTGCCGCAATGGCCCTGTTTTTTTGTAGTGATAATACTAAATGAATATCATGTTGGATAGTCAAAAAGTTATCAATAATTAAATTGAGCATCATTGAATAAAAACGTTTAAAATAGACATGTGGCAAAATAAGGAATGATATACTAAAAATAATTATATTAAAAAGATGATAGAAACAGCATATTATTGAATATTAGATAGTAGAAAATATCTTTATTTGTTTAATCTGCAGCATATATTGAATATTAGATTGCAGAAGACACCTTTATTAGTGTTTGGTACATTACTTTCTCCTCGCTTTATCTAAAGCAATAAGCCAAAAACTGCTATCAAAATCGCTAGTGGAGAAGAAGAAAGTTTCTTGCCATTGGAAAGTACTTTTTAGAAAGCAGCTTTCCTACTGTATGAGATGCCCTTCTAGCTTTTAAGAAATTCTTAAGAACCATGTTGTTGTTTTTTCCTGTATGTGTTGTCAAATAATTTTCATGATTATTAGTAGTTTTATATGTCAGAAGAATTGAATTTCTGGTAAATATTGTAGGGAAAAATGCCTTCGATAAAAGAAAGGAAGCACCACTTTGTATTGGACAAAATAATTGATATTCTTTTCATGCGCCATCAACACCATATTATTGACAAGTGAGAACAATTTTGTACCACGTCACCGGTGCCTAGAGGTACACAACAAAAAAAATGATGTGGCGCGTTCTCATTTGCCTTTGGATGCCGTTCGTGACCACACAGAATAATTTTTCCAAAGTTGGGTGAACTTTGCTTGAGTGTCCATGAACAAATTCCTCTAGTCGGCTTCTCGAGTCAAGTTTGTCGTAATTGTGATAAAATCGCTGGAATTTTGACGATTTCATTGTAGTTTAAGTGAGTTCATGATAACTTTGATGAGTTTGCTATGATACTAATGAGTTAAGAGTTTTTGTGTCAAAAAATTGCTTTAAAACTGTCCTAAATGAAGCATTAGTATGTTGAAATACTCTAACTTTCATTTCTTAGCCTTTTTTAACGCAGTTTGAGTTCTTGTGAGAATAGATTTTTGGGTTTAATTTTGATTGTTTAATTGATCGTTAGATATTATATATATTTTCTTTGTAGGAGAATTACATATTTGCGGGAACACTGTAGCTAAATGTTTGTTTGTTTTACTATTTAGTTTTAACTGTATTTGTGTTCTATTTTGAATTCTTTTTTTGGCTTATAGCTCCCCTTCTTAGATTTTTTAAAAAGCCATATGATTTCTTGAAAAAAGGAATATATGAGTAAGGAATGCACTGTATTTGAAATATTTAGAATTATTTAGATGAGTGTAAAATAGATGCAAGTGATAACTTTTTTTTTTATGTGCATTGAAATAAAATGAATGCATTGTAATGTAGATGGTAATCACATGTGGAGGATGGCGACGACAACACTCGCAAAAAAGTTTAAGACGAATACAAATGACGATGTGTGGGCGCAGTAAGTGATGGGCGACAATAGCGGCCAACTATTAGCAGTGGTCGACTGTGAGTGCTAGCAGCCATTATAGGCAGTGGGAGATGATGAGTAGTCTGGGTGGGGGATTAGCTGGCGAAGTCAGCTTGCATGTATTTTATAATTCGATAAAAAATAGACAAGTTTAGAATATATATAAAAAATAAATTACATAGTAAAAAAAAAGTTATTCTGCACGACTACACATCAAAGCTAACGACAAAACTTTCGATATTTGATTGCGGGTGAACAGTGCGATGCCAATATTAGCGTGACACTGTTCTCCTTCGCTATTTTTCTGTCTCTATTGGATTTGCCGAAGAAACGCGCGGAGGAAGACGATTACCTGGGCGCAAAATGGAGTTCGATTGGAGATGAATTACACCATTTTTTAGTTTCACTGTATTTTAGAGTGAAAAATGAGACTTTCGGTTGGAGATGCCCTAAGCCTAGCTGCACATCTTATTCTAAACTGATCAGTCCTCTTTGAATACCCTTATACCGAGTTCCAGCTTCACGCTATGAATGATCAATAGTGAGACAAATTGTTTCAAGTTTGAGTTATATAGATGAATGACATTTGCTTTTTTCCTGAATCATATTTTGGTATTCTCCATTTGATAATTGCCACCCCACTTTGCAGGATATCTTCAAGCTTTATTCTAATTCACAAAATAAGTTATAGCTATTCTTCATCTATATATCTGTTAACTTGCGCTTGCCATCCAGGCGCTACAATTTTAACTATAGCGTGTGGTGCTACTTTCTTAAATTAGGAGAGAATAGAGACAAGCTTCCATAGATACAAGATGGCTTCAACAGCTTTATATAGGTTGACGTCGCTTATTGCAGGATATTATATCATGTTGATAGCCAATGTTAAGTAATCTATGGTGCTTCACTGTCTTGTCGTTTGGAAGTTATTGTGGCAGGATGCGTTCTCTTAGAAGCCATTGCTTTGAAGAATCTGCATTAAAGGAATGCTTGAGCAAGATGGGCACCTACTTTTATGTGGCACCTTTTTATATATTTTTTTTTCCTTTTAAATTGTTGTCATGTTTTTATTTTTTTTCTTATTTTTTAGATATTTTTTTTGTTGAGAATCATAATATTGGCAACGGAAAATTCTATAAGATGACGGTTAGACCTGTAATGCTTTATGGTGCAGAATGTTGGCAATTAAAAGAGAAGCATAATATTAAATTAGTATTGCAAATATGAGGATGCTCAGGTGGATCAGTGGCTTCAGTCTTAAAGACAAGATACGAAATGAGCATATACGTGAAAAGGTTGGAATAGCTCCAGTGGAAGATAAGATTAGAGAGTTGCTTTAGATGGTTTGGTCACATAAAACGGAGGCCTTTCGATGACCAATTTAGGAAAGTAGATATATTAGATTTGAATTATATTAAGAATGTTAAAGGTATGCCTAAAAAGACTTGATTAGAAAATATTAGAAATGACCTTTCTTTATTAGATTTAGATGGAATTTAACTTTTAATAGGTCATAATGGAGAAAAATGATTCATGTAGCTGACCCCACATAGGCTTGATGTTGTTGTTGTTGTTGAGAATCAATTTCCTACAATAAAGTCTATGCTGTTGAAGTTAATATGCAAATTTCCTATAAAATCAGGAAGATGAAATGGAAGGAAAACTAGCCATCACAGGTTTATGAATTGCTTGATTTTTGGAAATTTGGTTTCAGATCTCTCGATTAAATATTTGATCATCAGTTTTGTTTCCTGTTTTATACTGTTTTTGGATTGTTAGTAACGTATGGACTCTGTGGAAAGAGAGTTGCAGATGCTTCAAATGGCCCTCACTCTGTGAGCCCAACGCATCTCCATTTCGTTGAAGTCGCCAACACTAAGCTTGTTTGTTGTTTTTGTTGGAGCAATATGCATCATCTGTAATTTTCGTTGGTGCTCGATTCATTTATGTTTATGAATCAAATATGAACACCCGTTAATTTAAATGAATCAAGCTTAAACATAAACAGAAAAGTTCGAATCAAACTCGAACCAAACTTGAACAAGTTGATAATAAATGAACTAAAACATGAATGCGCCCATATTCGGCTCAGCTCGGTTTGTTTGCAGTCTTATGTGTTGTGCACCAAGAAAACACAGAATCAATATAAAATGTTTATTTCTTATTCATTTAAGAATTGGAATGAAAACAGTAAAATTTGTAACTAGTTGAACGTTTCAAGCATGATTAACTGTTTTATTTTGGTTTCTAAGATAAAATTATTTTAAATTTTATATTTTGAACTTTGTCTGCTCATTTTCTTCTTGCAGACTATGAGGTTTGAGAATTTATATATGTGGCTTTTAAGTTTAGTCGAACATTTAATATTTTATAAAATTTACCAACTCTGCGTCTCTGTGTATGGGGATTAAACTCGAAGATCTCAAAGATTGAAATTTATGAGGAATGCAAGTTGTGTTAAGTTCTTTCTAAGAGATTTTGATTTGCAACAAAAGAGGTGTAGAAGAATTTTAAATATAGAGATTTTAAAAATATTGGTGTTTGATTTTTGGTTTGGTTGCCGTACATCATTGCTGCCCGCCACGGTAGCGAGAAATTATTTTGTATGGACCCTGGACAGGGTCTGGAGGCTAATTAGAATGCGTCATGTCACTCGGTACTTAGTGATATCAAGCATCGGTATCGAGCAAAAAAGTGATGTGGCGCATTTTGATTGGTCTCCGGACGCCAACCGGGTCCGCATAGAATAATTATTCAATGAGAGCAACCTGCCATTAGCTATCGCCGCCGCAGCCTGTTGGTTTTTTTATAACTACTATTTTTGAGCTTTACATAACATTTATTTTATTCAAAGCAAAAAAAAAAAAAAAATAAACATCTGTATTTATTGTTCCATTCTAACAATTTTAAATATTTCAAAAATATTATATATTTTTTATATATCATTTTAAATTACTCTTGTAATCTTGTTTCAATAATCCAAATGAATTTTAAAGAACTTATGTAAATATATTTCATAATATTATTAAAAAAAATAAAAAAAAAATAAAAAAAATAAAAAAAAAGAAAATAATAATAATAATAATATATATATATATATATAATATTTCATAATATTATAATAAATTTCATGCTTGTAATTGTTATTTCATTACTATATTACCCTACTTTCAGGCAAGATGGCTCTTAGATTTTTTTTTTTAAACATCTTTATATTATAAATGATATTTTTTTATTAGATTTAAATGAGAATTTAACTCTTAAATTTAAAATGAATAACTTATTTTGTATTAAAAATTTGATACTTTCAAAATAAATTTTCTTAAATTATATTTACAAATATAACTCTAATTTATTTGCAGAATATGCATGATTAGTATTTTTTGTATTGTTTCAAAAAATTGAGTGTTAGATTAATAAATAGAAAATATTAGATGCTAGCTATGTAAATATCTTAGATTTAAATATCAACCATACAAAATTTTCTATTTAATTAAATTAATAAACATTTAATATTAATAGCACAAAAAAATTATTAATTCGACTAAAAATGTGACCATATAATCTACTAAAAGGGAAGAACTCCTTATAAACTATTAAAACAAAAATTAATATGGAAGTACGATTTTCAATCTGTGGTAAATATTTCAGTCTTGCTTGATCTACCTAATGAACTTCTGCAACCATTTGCATCAGATACAAATGCAGCCAAAGCCTGGATCCAATCGAACATTATCGCATTTTCAGATATCGATTTTCGATGCATAGCCGTCGGCAACGAAGTTATCCCTGGGCCTCTATCACAGTTTGTTCTCCCTGCCATGACAAACATTCAGAATGCATTATCATCAGCTGGCCTTCAGAATAAGATAAAAGTGACTACTTCAGTCTCACAGGCAGTTCTTGGTGTTTCTTATACTCCTTCAGCTGGTGCTTTCTCTTCTGCTTCACAGCCTTTCATGGGACCAATGTTGCAGTTCTTTGCAAACAATGGAGCTCTTCTTCTTGTGAACGTGTATCCATATTTTGCTTATGCCGGCGATCCGGCGAATATTCGCCTGGATTATGCTTTGTTCGCTGCCTCGGAACCAGTTGTGATTGATGTTCAGTTCAATTACAGCAACATGTTCGATGCAATTGTTGATTCTGTGTATTATGCAATGGAAAATATTGGCGGTCATGAAGTTGGGCTTGTTGTTTCAGAGACTGGATGGCCATCAGATGGCGGGACGGCGACGACGATCGATAATGCGCAAACATACATAGCGAAATTAATCAAACATGTTGGTCAGGGGACTCCAAAGAGGCCAGGCTCGTTGGAGACTTACATATTTGCTATGTTTAATGAAAATCAGAAGCCTGCTGGGGTTGAGCAGCATTGGGGACTGTTTTATCCTCAGAAAAACGCCGGGTTTTTCCGATTATTTTCCCAAAGTAGGAAGGAGAATGATCATCCATATATGTTTAAGTGTAAAGTTATTGAAGTTTAGTATTGTAATCAATCTATAACGCAAAGAGAGGATTGAATTGTCTTTCTGTATTCTTATGTATTTGAGAAGAGTAGTAGAAATGTGATGATAAATCTTTTGACTTGTTGAACTTCACGTCACAATGAGCTCAATGTATAGGGAAGAATGCCTTCCTGGTTGAGCTTTTGATTGCAAACATTACAGTGTATCCAATTATATCTGTTTGTTATAAAGGACAACCCAAACTATAGGGATTATAATTTGGCAATGTAAACTTATTAAATATTTAATATAAAATGTAAGGGAGACAATCCAACTTCAAGTTGAAAATGTGAATTGCTCTCAATCTCTTGGAACTGAACAGGAAACCGAAGCCTCGCCTACCTGGCCGATCCTGTCTACCCTAACGATCGGCTTCAACATCCAACCCGCATCTGCGATCTCCACCCGACTTCGATGCCCACAGCTTACTACTTTGTTTTTCAGACTGTAGTCATAATTTTTATTTGGCTACTACTTTTTCATTGCTTTTAAAAAATTTTTATACTAAAAAGTTATTTTCTAAAATAGCTTTAAAAAGTTATCTTTATACTATTATCACATTACTTTTGTGAAGTTTTTTATGATGGAAAGCTATTTTCTTTTAACTAAGGTTTCTTTTGGGATAGCATATGGCCATTATTTTTTCGTTATTTTTAAGGAATTTTTATGCTTAAAAGTTATTTTAAAAATCAGCATGAAAATTTATTTTTTTAAAACTACAATTAGACTCATATATGACCAAAAAATTAGTTTTTCGCAGCAATTCATTGTAGCTGTTAAAACCACAAAAAATTTGTAAATAAGATCATTATCAGCCTATAGTAACAGTCATTCTAGCTGCAAATTTATAGTTTTGTGGTGGTTAAAATCGTTGCCATAACCAGCACTTCTTGCAATTCACCCCAGCAATCTGAAAACCGATGTGAAATATCATTGCAGCACATTACTATCACGGAGGTCTTACAGCAATTTTCACACCACCGCAAGAAAATTTGTTGCGGTTAAAACCATCAAAAAAAGATTATTTTTTGTGCCGCAATTGCCCTGTTTAGAATATCATGTTGGATAGTAAAAAAGTTATCAATAATTAAATTGAGCATCATTGAATAAAAACGTTTAAAATAGACATGTGGCAAAATAAGGAATGATATACTAAAAATAATTATATTAAAAAGATGATAGAAACAGCATATTATTGAATATTAGATAGTAGAAAATATCTTTATTTGTTTAATCTGCAGCATATATTGAATATTAGATTGCAGAAGACACCTTTATTAGTGTTTGGTACATTACTTTCTCCTCGCTTTATCTAAAGCAATAAGCCAAAAACTGCTATCAAAATCGCTAGTGGGGAAGAAGAAAGTTTCTTGCCATTGGAAAGTACTTTTTAGAAAGCAGCTTTCCTACTGTATGAGATGCCCTTCTAGCTTTTAAGAAATTCTTAAGAACCATGTTGTTGTTTTTTCCTGTATGTGTTGTCAAATAATTTTCATGATTATTAGTAGTTTTATATGTCAGAAGAATTGAATTTCTGGTAAATATTGTAGGGAAAAATGCCTTCGATAAAAGAAAGGAAGCACCACTTTGTATTGGACAAAATAACTGATATTCTTTTCAGGCTCCATCAACACCATATTATTGACAAGTGAGAACAATTTTGTACCACGTCACCGGTGCCTAGAGGTACCCAACAAAAAAAATGATGTGGCGCGTTCTCATTTGCCTTTGGATGCCGTTCGTGACCACACAGAATAATTTTTCCAAAGTTGGGGGAACTTTGCTTGAGCGTCCATGAACGAATTCCTCTAGTCGGCTTCTCAAGTCAAGTTTGTGGTAATTGTGATAAAATCACTAGAATTTTGGCGATTTCACTGTAGTTTAAGTGAGTTCATGATGACTTTGATGAGTCTTATATGATGCTAATGAGTTAAGAGTTTTTTAACAAAAAAATTATTTTAAAAATAGAAAAAAAATTGTCTTAAATGAAGCCTTAGTCAGTTGAAATACTCGTATTTTCATTTCTTAGTTTTTTTGTAATGCAGTTTGAGTTCTTGTGGGAATAGATTTTTGGGTTTAATTTTGATTGTTAAATTTTTCGTTAGACATTATATATTATCTTCTTGGTTGGAGAATTGCATATTTGCGGGAACACTGTAGCTAAATGTTTATTTGTTTTACTATTTAGTTTTGACTGTATTTGTGTTTCATTTTGAATTCTTTTTTTGCCTATATCTCCCTTCTTAGATTTTCTTAAAAGGCTATTATTATTGGGTGAAAAATGCATTTAGTTTTATTTATTTGAGTCATTTCGAACCAAATCATGCATCTTAAGGGCTATATGATTTGCTGAAAATATTAGAGTAAAGAATGTATTGTATTTGACATATTTGAAGTTGTTTAGAATAGTGTAAAATAGATGTAAGTGATTACTTTTTTTATCTGTGTTAAAATTAAATGAATGTAGTGTAATGTAGATGGCCGTAACGACATGTGAAAGGGGGGAAATGACAACACCCAGCAAATGTTTACGATGAATACAAGTGATGATGTGTGGCAGCAGTAAGTGGTGAACCATTAGCAGTGGTCGACTGTGAGTGCTAGCAGCCACTATAGGCAGTGGGAGATGACGAGTAGTCTGGGTGGTGGATTGGCTGGCGAAGTTAGCTTGCATGTATTTTATAATTCGATAAAAAATAGACAAGTTTAGAATATATATAAAAAATAAACTACATAGTAAAAAAAAGTTATTCTACACACCAAACTAAACGACAAAATTTTTAAATCCTTTATATTTTGAATACTTTGCATTCCTTTTTTCATAAAATCAAATAACCCCTTAGCCAAATTATTTTCTTCCCCTAGATTTCATAGCAATAACAAAGAGATAATATATATCATGCAAATTAAATTGGTTGAGGAGAATATTTAGTCATAATGATGAAAGATCTGAAGTTTCATGATGCTTTATTAGGCTGTGTTTGGGAGAACTTTTTTACTACTTTAAGTTACATTAAGAAAGTCGTCCCAAGCGAAACCTTAATCAATTTTCTTAATTTTCATTGTCTTAAGAGTAATGAATTCTATAGGTGCTTCAATGAAGTTAATGTTGCTGCTGAGATTAATTATGATCCTTTTCTCTTTGAAATGCTTATGTTTGAAAAGAAGCTTTCCCTAATGCGAAGGCCTTTATATCCCTTTAGCTAATCCAAACGCATGCATTGATGTGATTACTAAGACATTTTTATTAATACTCAGTTAGTGGAAGATTTGTATCAGTTGTATAAGACTGCCACCACATTCTCCTTATAAGAAGGCTTAGCAATGAATCAAAAGCTTTACTATTTGCCTTCAATTTTTTTAAAGCATTTGAATAAAATAATTGAATCAGAATAAGATTTTAATCATTGGATTTGTTTTAAGATAAGTAGGATATAAAAATTAATATCTTAATCAAATAATATATTTGTTATATCAAATTTGAATAAGCTGTCTATTTCCCCTATGATTACTCAATTGATGCTTATATAACAGATTCAAATTGGCATTGAAGCAGGAGTGTCTTCTTCAAGTGCATCCAAAGTATCCTGCTTGTGATGCTGGGCTCATCAGTATTTGAAGTCAACCTTCTCTCTCTCTCTCTCTCTCTCTCTCTCTCTCTTGATTGTTTTTTTTTTTTTTTTCAGAACGGGGATATCTACCCGCTGCCACCCCCGTAGAGAAGGCGTTTGGCTGAGTAACTAATCGTTCGGCGGGCATAACGGCAACCAACCCCATAGGTGTCAGACCACGCACTTATTTTCTTCCCACCTAAGGAGTCACAGTGCTTGAGAGAGGAAACGAATGTCGGTTGGGAGGTTCCCATTCACGCTCAACCATGCTCGCCCACCAGCCCAGCAAAGCCCGATGGGGTATTGGCATGCTTTGAGTTCTTCTATTAATTATTTAAAAACTTGGTTTGTGTTCTTTATTTCAGTTAATAGCTCGTGCATTTAAAAAGAAAAAAAAGCTGCCTGTCTCTGTACTGCAACTAAACAAGTTTTTTTTTTTTTTTTTGGGAAACAACTAAACAAGTTCTATTGTAAACAACTTTGTATGATAAAAGGTTTGCAGTTAGCAACAACTTTAAGCTTTGTTTTGACATATTCAAAATGAGAATGCTTCAGTAGACAATACAATATATAATATTACTTTCTAAAATAGTTTTTTTAGTACAAAAAAATTTTAAACTAAAAACTTTGTACTAAAAAGCTGGTTCATAAAAGCAATAAAAAAGCCGTCCCAAAGAAAGCTCAAGCCTACAGCTCTAACCTATGCTCTCAACAACCTATTTAGAATTATATCCGCTCTAATTACCATGATTGTAAACTGTACCTTAACCGGCCAATCATTGGAAAAATTATTTTGTGCAGAAGCAGAACCTTGTCCGGATGCCTAAGCCCGTGGCTCGATATAGCTTAAGTTGCTCATTCTGATTGATATCCGGATATAAAGCTGCATTTGATGTCCACACAGAATAATCTCTCCGATCCATTTTAGCTGTGTAATTTCACTTTGAAAACCTTCCCTTAGTTCTGATAGAAACTATTCAGATTAGATTATATGGCTCCCAGCTGTCCAAGTTAGATTTGCAGGGCAGAGTAAGTAATTCAGTACTGAAATTATCAAAATAATTGAAGAGAATCAGAATCCACTCTTTTTTTATATCACAATGGCCTACCATCAAAGTTTACCATCTAAATCAGCTCCTATTCGATGTATGATTATGAGCTGATGGATTTCCAACTCAGCATTATTATTTAAGTGGCCATAGCCTTTGCGTGTAGAACAGGGCAAATGGAAAGACACTAAGGGGCTGATTGGCTAGAAATACTGGAGTGTTTTGCAAGTTTGTTTTTCCCAGCATTCCAACTTTATTAGTGTTTGGTTAATTACAGGAAATGCAAACAAAAATTTTCCTTTCATTTGGAAGATGCCCATATCCAATGCTAAGGTTACTCACAATTCTTCTAAACAAGACCAAAAATGACAAAAACTGCCAACTTCTGAAGAAAAGGCCGTAAATCAGGAGACATAATTTTGTGCGGACACCAAATCAGAGCGCGCCACAGAATAATTTTTCGCAAACCAGAAAGTAGCATCGCAACATTCACAGAGCGAAACTAGAGAACAAAAAGGATAAGAGAGATGGAGAAAAAGTCATTTGAAGCTGAGCTTGTAAATGAAATCAAGAAGTTCATCTTTATACTTTCATTTTCTGCTTTTATGTCTAATAGCAAATCAGATTTTCCCATTGAATATATTCTATAGGGATTAAACCCTCAAATAACACCTTTTCTAGTAAACAAAGCAAATTTGATTGATCTAACAAACCCAAAGAGAGTTAGAAAAAAAAAAGAAGAAGCAAAGAGTAGATACTTTTATAAGAAATCTTTAACTCTCTGTAGGAAGAGGCATAAAGATGTGTTGTGTGTAAGTTATCAGTGGCATTGAAAGTATGAGGGAAGTACCAAGCACCATCCTTAATGAATTGATAAACAATGACATCTTTGTTGTAGTTAAACAATAAAAACTTAATTATCATAGAGATTAATCAGTTATTAACTTATTATCATTTATGTAGGAGTCAAGGAAAGGCAGATTTCTTGATTAACTTCATGTTGGAGCCAATTATGAATTTTGAGTACAACTTTTTTTATTGCGGGCAGGTGGGGATTCGAGCGCGGATCAGCGGACAGGAAGTTCTTCCTTCAACTAATGAGCCGCAACTCGATCATACGCTCATTTTGAATAGCTCTAGTTAAACTTGTTTTTCTTTTGATAAAAAGAGATGGGATCTATATAAGTTCCTCCTCTAAATGAAATTCAATGGATAGAGATCATATCTTTACCCATAGGCTCCCCAAGTGTCGGGGATCAATAAAGAGTTCAATTCTATATGAAGGACTCATTTTCAAATGATATCGGCAGCGTGCACAAATATTCAATTTTTAACTTTTTTTTTTAATTTAATGCATAACAATTCTCACATTGAACCCAATAAATGCTTGCATTTTGTATTTATATTGAAATCATTAAATCTTTTATCTTATAATTGATACTAGTTTTGATGCTAGAATTTTTTGTTTTCAATAGTACTTAAACTTTTCATACAAATAAAACTAGAAATGTAACTGTCGATACCACTTTAAATGTCACTCTTAAGAATGATTTCAAAACGAAGATAACTATTAATGCAACTATTAGTGTGATTATTCAATTAGATTGAGTATCATACATAGTATAATAATAGTAGTAATTAGTAATTACTACCATTATATCCATTATTTAAATAACTAGGAATCACGCAAAGAAGAACTACCATTGTCAATATCAAAATTCCAATTTTTAATATCAAAATATACAAAATAAGTGTCACCGTTACTATTTCTAACTAAATTAGGAGTAAAATCCAAAACACTGCAAATATGATTCTTGCATATCATTAATAATTTTGGAAAAAGCATATAACAAATTAGTTGAAATTAAAAAAGAAGGCTAATGCAATTTCATACAAAAACTTTTAAATGTTATAAACAGATATAAAAATTTAAGTGTTCTAAGAATTTCATGATGAAAGCATTTCAATTGCCCCAAAAATACTTTGAGGCCATTGATATTAGCTGCACCCGAATAGCCTTTAAGACAGCAAATTATTCTTTGCTTCTGTGCGGACGCTGAATATTGTATAGAGACCAACTAAAATATGTCAAATCACCCCTGCTTGGTACCGCACTCGATACCATGCTCGATATGACACATTCTGACTGGTCTCCAGACGATGAATTGCGTTCGGGGTCTACACAAAATAATTTCTCTTAAGACATGCAGAGCTAAAATTATAAGGTGCTGGTTAAGACGAGCAAATTATTAGCTGTTCAACCTCTTAATAAGCCACAAGCAGCTAAAAATTTCTTGAAGTAGAGAATTGCAGATAAGAAGAACTACACATCTATGATCAATGTAGTTAACTACAAACTTTTTTTTCAAGCATGTCTTCCATTGCACCCAAGTTACGAAGGTAGTTTGCTGAACAAACAACATTCATTGACTAGAAGAAACTTAAAAGATGCATGATCTGGCTTTCTATACAAGGAAATTACACCACTACACATTCAAAGAGAAAGCTTTTTTAGGCCTTGATAGAGCGCTTCTACTTCCCAACAAAGAAGTATTCTAACGAGGTTGCTGAATGATGCGGCGAGGGCTGAACCTGGGGTTTGTAACCTGGGCAGGCTTATCCTTATACCTTGTTGGATCCACGACAGGCTTAACAACTCCACTCTTGGGAGATTTCAAGCTTAGGTTCCTGATGAGTGCTTCAGTGTCCTCAAAACCTGCAAATCAATCAGTTTAAAGTTCTGCTAGAAACAAAAATGAAAAATGATTGAAGTAGGCTTGACGGAGCTGCTTACCAGACTTGACATTCTTCTTCAGTGTAGTACGACCCAGCTCGTTTTCAACTTCAGCCGCCTCCATGAAAGCTTCCTGCTCCTCAAGCTCTGCTTCAAAATGGGAGAATTCTTCTGCAATGCCAAGATCAAATGAGTCTGGAAGCAGATTGGCAATGTCATCTTCTTCATCATCGCCATCGAAAGTTTCTTGCTCCTGGTGCTGACGGAACCAGTGATCGCGGAACCATGAATTGGTCTTCACCAGTTCCCACCACTCAGGCGAGAAGTCCTCCACCCGCTGAAATGCTGCAGGGATGAAAAGTGGGGCATTTGGATTTAGGGAAGACCTTGCTACTCTTGATGCAACTGCCATGGTGCTCATCTCACTTCACTCCGTTCTGAAAAGTTAACAAGCAACAGAATTTCTTTAGCATGTTATTCAGAATTTGTGAATTCCTCTTAATGAAAATAGAATTCTACTAGAGCATATCCAAATCAAAGAAATAGAAGCCATTAGCAAATAATAGTCAACATAACAATCTTAAAAATCAAGGGAATGATGCAGAAGACTCATGGCGGAACCAACTTTACTTTTGAAGGTGAACAAAACTGGTGGTAGGCCTTCAAAGAAGCACATGTGACGGGGGGCTTTTAGTGGGTCACATGGGAGGTGGAGTCCATGCAGTAGTAGTCTAAAAGAAACAATTAGTGATTGGGCTTCCACGAATTGATTCTGGATTGGATGCAGGCAAAACTCTTCAAGATAGGGCAAAAAAACTTATTTAAAGGGGACAAATTTTTGAAATTGCCCTCCCTTATAAGTAAAACTCAATTTTGAGGGTGAGAAGACCGACTACAACATCTTAAGGTGATTAAGAAGCAATCTAGCTCTTCCAATACAAACAACCATATCGCAGATAACAATTACGCCTAGTTCAGAAAGTTGCCCCGTGAAATCTATATCCCACCCACAAATCGATAACTTGTGAATTGATGCACAGAGCCCTAAGTTCTTGATACAACGACGGCAACTCAAAATATAGATGGAAAACAAATACAACATAACCAAAAAAAAAAAGTTTAATATCTGAATCATCAACATCGCAGATCAGACATAATAGTACGCCCAAAAAAATAGATTTTAAGAAAGAAAAATATTAAAATTAAAGTTCAGACAAACGAGGCAAAGATATATAATACATGGAGGACGAGGAGGACCGAGCCTAATTGTGCCGTTGGGACCATCAATTCCGATTCAATACCTACTTCTATCCATGTATGAAGTCAAATGCTTCTACTAGAAGTCGACTCAACAACAAAAGAGTATCGCACCATAACAGTACTGAAGAGAAAAAAAACACATAAAGCTCATATTTATCGAGTCGCTACCCAAAAAAAATAGGATATTAAACTCGCCCACTTCCTATGCCTGATCATCTCAGAACAAAACGAATTACCCAGCCACAGAAACCCTTCATATCCTAAAACATGTAAAAACAGAAATCGGTTTAATAATACATACTGAAATCAGTTCATCTCAAAATTCCAGAATCTACCAAAATCGAACGCTGGAAATATCAGATCACTCCATTTCAAGTCAAATCCAAAGTAGTAAAAACCCTCAAAATTGAAATCAAGTAATTTTTCCAACAGTTTAAGATCATAGAAACTCAACAAACGCCCGATCATCTCCATCGTACGATCTACTCAGACGATCTACTAATTTCGCGAAAAGGCCGGTCGGATCATTTAGATCTGCATAACTCCAGCAAAATAACGCAGATCCTTAATAATTTCAACCAAATCGATGCGCAGGACCATAGATCCATACAAAAAATAAAGATCTGCCACGATCCATCACGAAGAAATTAATCCTTAAGCCGATCGAGCAAAAAATTTTTTACCTAATCGAGAGTAAAAAAACGATCATATCGTCCAGATCAACCAATAGCATCTGTCCAATAGATATATGCGTCAATTACAGTCGACAGGGAAAGGCAAAGTAATCTGTTTACCTCCTCGAATTTTTCTCAAGGAATATCTACGCCGTACTGGAAATCTTGTGCCGAACGATAGCGCCTGAGCTGCGCCTGTGGGTAGGGAGCCCTCCTCTATTTATAGGAGAGGAAGAGCCTATCTTGGCTTTCAGGTTCGGCCTCCGAGTCTTACGTTCGGGAAGCAGGTAAGGACGACCGGCTGGCCGACGACTGACCGGCTCGTAGCCAGTAAACGGTTGCTAGTCGTCGCGTTTTACCGGATGAGTTGAGTTGAGGGCCTTTTTTTAGCTGGTATTTACCTCGTGTCACTTCAAAAGAGTGTTTGACAGTGTAATTAATTTCTTGATGGAACTTAGGGAGTTAATTCATCTGCGTCGGATCCATATTTATTTTGCTCCACTGAAGAGGTGAGGCCGTAGTAGAGGAGATTCGAACCTAGTATTGGGAGTTCCTAATTGTGCTCACCCTCCAACCAGACTAAGGCTTTGTTTGTGACGACTTTCTTACTGCTTCTTAAAACAGCTTTTCAGTACAAAAATTAAAATCTTTGTACTAGACCGCTGCTTTAAGAAGCAGAAAGAAAGCCATCCCAAACGAAGCCTAAGTCTCGATGGGTCAGCCAATTTTTTAAAAGGAGCACTTGGCATGGCAGGTTTAGCTAGAAGAGCACGAACTTGATGAAATATAAGAAAGAGCAAAATACGTCGCATATTTCGACGTATTCTTCAATGCGCTGAAACTTCTAATGCATTCAACCAACACGCAGTGTCTTTCAGCATCTTCGCTCCTAAAATTTTGTACCCCCCCGCTAAATCTTACTAATTGTGTGCTCCTTCCTAAAAATTAGCCTTCTCGTTCGACCAGCTGTAATTATTTAGAAAAAAAATAATGTTAAGATGTGTTGCTTAAAAAATAATTATGATGAATTTTAAATTTTGTATAATATATAAATAATTTTTGTTAAATTTATTTAAAACTAGATATAGGAATTTTTAAATTAAAATCCAAAATTTTCAATTATTTATAAAAATAAATATCAAGTTTTTTTACTAGGAAATCCGAAATTGTATAGTTATTTTTAAAAAAATTTAATTCAAATCCAAAAATTTTCAAATATTTATGTAATATTTTTTCCTAATACATTTCTCATATTTCATCCTAAACTTTAAATAATTAAAATTTTAGACATTCTAAACAGTAAAGATATAATCTAAGAAAACTTTTTTTACTTTTAACCATATTAAATCTTTAATCACGCATTTACCATATAAATATTATTATTTATGATTTCAAATAATAAGAAGATGCAAAGAAATTAGTCAAACTTTAGAACAGAGGCGTCCAAATGATTTTTTGGGTCGGGTTTGTGTTGAATCCTAAACGGATTTGGCTTAAATTGATCAAACTCAAACTCGACCCAATTAGACAAACATGTCAGAAATTTGGACCTAGACTAGACATGCCAAGTTACCAGGTTGTCATGACCCAACAAAAAAACGATAGGTGCGAGATCACGACATGCAAGTGGAGAACGACCGCATGCAGGATTGGGCCAGCGCGAGCTAGACAACAGGTGACGGAGGGTGTGGGAGGGAGTGAAAGATTGCGGGCAATTGGGCGAGGGCCGGATTGTGCATGTGGGAGCAAGACTATGGGTGGGCCGCATGCACGCCTTCGAGACTACGAGTGCAAGCGCCACAAGCGCGATGTCCAAAGCGGACTTAGGTCAAACCAAGTCAAAATCGAGTTAACAAGTTGACTCGGACCTAACCTAATTTTACAAACGGGTCAAAATTTGGAACCCTAGTCCAACCCATCTGTTAAACGGGTTGACATGAACCCGAATTTTTTAAGTCGGGTTGTTGGGTTGAGTTATTAATTAAAGTAACAAAGTAAGTGGGCATCAAATAGAGAATACACCGGGACACTTGTGTAAGTGCCATCAGCCTCAAGCTTTATCATATTGAATTTGATGATGATAAACATATGATTAAGTATTCTATTTATGTATATATACTATGCGTTTCACAAGTATTAGATCCATAGTTATTCAAGTCAACATGCTTTATGGATTACATAGCGTGCACATCTACTTCAATGCTAACATGATCATTAAAAAGCATATTAAATGGATCAAGAGAGGTGCATTAGTGCTTTAGATGCATGCTTTGAGGTTTTATAAGATTAGGCGTGTTATAAACTTTCATAGGTGATATATCATAAAAAGTTTATCTTGATAGGGCACAAATCTCAAGATAAAATTGAGTTGAAAGCTTCCGAAATTAAATTTGGGAACATCTAAATTCCGATTTCAGCAAACTTAATAGTTGAATTCAACCTCTTGAAAAGACGAACCTAACGACACCAAATTCGACCCGATCTGAGCTCAAATGGGACCAAATCGAATACCCAAAATGCATTTGGAAGGTTTAAACTATAAATTGGATGGCCAAATAGTTTCCAAACATGGCATGCCTATAATAAAATCGAGCGTCTCAACGAGACAAATCCAACGAACCTAATATCATTTAATTATGATATCATTAAGACATTAAAATGCTTAGTAAATGATCCATGATCAAGGGATCAATATCGGTCGTCCATTCAAACCACTCCAACATATCATTAATCTCTGTCCTATTTATTGGTCATGCAGCTCTCAAAAATTTATAAATAAACCCTTCATTTTTCATTGAATGGGGACCTAAGTAAGTAAGAGAAGAATGAGAGAAAAAATAGTTACTTGCCACCAAACTCCTCGACCACTGTCAGACCATAGATTGACACCGAACTTTTGACTGGTTGTCGATTGACGTTGGACTTCCACTGGGCCATCGACTATGATCCTTCTAACCTCCGTCGCTAGACGATAGTCTTTTTGACCTACTTCGCCCGTCGACTACGTCCTTTTGACCTCCATCGTTAGACAATGTCTTTTTTACCACTATAGCTCGTCAACTACGGTTCTTCTGACCTCAATCTCTAGACTATGATTTTTCCGACCTCCATCGCTAGACAACGATCTTTCTGACCTTCATCGCCCGCCAAATACAATCCTTCCGACCTCCACAGTGAGATAATGGTCTTTCTTACCACTGTCGGCTGCTGACTACGAACCTTCCGACTTCAGCGCTAGACTATGGTCCTTCCAACCTCCATCGTCAAACTATGGTCTTTTCGACCTATGTCGCCTGCCGACTACATTCCTTCTAACTACCGTCACCCGACCATGATCTTTTCAACCTCTGTCGCCCACCGACTATGGTCCTACCGACCAAACGAACATGTCAATATTTATTCTTCCAATTTTCACCATGTAATGCATTCTATATGATGTATGTTTGCTACATCAAGCCAAGGCCTTCCCCCCAAGGATGTGCCTCATTTGTAATCGATTGCAAACACTAGTGGATTCATTCAAACGGGGCTAGACCTCATTGTTTTTCCACCTTTTTAGAGTTTCCACGTAAAAACTCTAGTGTCTCTTATGAATATTACATATTTTCCTTTATCTAATTGTGTGATGGATCTTCGTACAAACCTAAGACATTAAACTTAATATTTCTTTATCGCAGTAAATATTCCAAGATGCAACATGTATTTAACTTGTTAATTTGGTTTGATTTGCTCATAATCTAATTTTTACTCTAATGCATTAAGGAATATAAGAAATATATTTTTAAATCAAAATAATAAAAAATGCTATTTGAAATCTATTTCGTTGGTGTCAAAATTATTTTTACAAAAATATTGAGAACAATATTTTTATTTTAATACATTTTACATCTTTTAATTTTTTTCTTAAATTGAAAATTGTTGTGAACTGTCATTTTACTGTCAATATCTATTTGATTGAGCTCAATGTTATTTTATCAAAATTAGTAAGTAAAATCTATTTTTATTTTAACATAGTTTGTATGTATTAAAATTATTTAAATTTCATATGAAAATTTCCTCACCAAAATCTTGTTCTACTCTATAAGGTTTCGTTTGAGATAGCTTTTTTATTGATTTTTAAAATAATTTTTTAGTGAAAAATTTTTTTGAACTAAAAATTTTGTTCTAAAAAACTCATTTAAAAATTAATAAGAAAGTTATTCAAAACCAACAGAAACATCACAATGTATACATATGAACATTTTGTATTCTTGGAACCAATACCTCTTCCACCTCCTCTCTAGTTTATAGAGCAAAGCTAGTAGACTTTAGTGACATTTAATTTTAAATTTACAAAGATCAAATAAGGGGATACATGAAGAAGTTTGATTTGAACACGAGATCAGAAGTGAATTACGAGTTGGACCAATTTGCAAACCGAGCAAGCTAAGAACCTAACATTACCTTTCAAACGCTTTCTAACATTAGAAAAATGTTGCTTCTCGACTGATTAAGGATGTTTTGTTTTAATTTCTCTTGATTTAACCGTCCGTTGAGGTTTTTTCCATATGTCCCAACTCTCAAAACTCGTATCTGATCAGGCAATAAGACTGGGGCAAAGACAAGCTAAATTGTTAATGAACATATGACTAGATAAGAACTCATATTATTAAATAATACTTTAATTTGATGAGTTATAAACTAAATAAATCAATTTATAACCAACTAGTTGTAAAACTCAATTTAAACTCATCAACAAATATGACTAAATAAGCTTTTTGACATCACAATTGAAAGAGTCTTAATTGCTAAAGATAATAATACATTTTTTATGCTTAGCTTGGGATCGTTTGAGATAGCTTTTTTACTACTTTCTATAATTATTTTTTAGTATAAATTTTTTTAAATAGTGAAAAAATAGGCATAAAAATTTCTTGCAGCTTTTTAAAGTAACTTTTTGGGATAATAATTTTTTTAACTAAAAAAATATAAATTAAAAAATTATTTTGTAAAACTATTAGAAAATTATGTAAAATAAAACTTAGCTACACATAATTACTCATTTACCAAACGCTATTATTACCCAAATATCAGTAAATCACAATAGTATCACCATAATCATTTCGCGACCCTCCATTTGTACTATCTTTTACCACCCCACGTTAGAACGTGTTCTCTGCACCGATCATATAAATATGTCATGCTTCCTAAATGGACGGTGGATGATTGATGACATGTGTTCGCATACGTTCCCCCGCATGTGAACGTCATTATCAAGTAGGCCAGCATTCGTATAGCGGTGGGCACTGACGTGTGCAGCTTTGATTATACAACTACTAAAGCCGGCAAGAAAGACCTGATCTCTGCGACAATGAGAACCGCGTTCGCATGCGAGACTTTTTATTACAGCATCTGCCGTCCATTTTCATTTTCATAAAAGAATGGACGGTCACTGGTCATCCACGCACATAGGTTTATTTTGTTGTATTCATGGAATTTTAATGGGGTAACTCCTTGAGCAATAGCATAAAATAACGTCATATTATAATTTAAATAATTTAATTATTGAAAAAGCCATGCGTGGTATTGTTTAAACCCGGCAAACACCCGGCTGCTGTGCTGTGGTTTCTCAACTGGCTAAGGGCATCTCCAATGGATCTTCAAATGATTGTTTGCCGCGCTTGACATCGCTCCAGTGGAGCGCTATTTTCTACGGCAAACGGTCGCTAGTGAACAGTGCCTGTTCACCCGCAATTTGCTTTTTTAATGATTAAAAATATGTAAAATGAAATATGAAGAAGAATATACTAGGAATATTCTTTTTTTGGTGTTAGAAAATGGAGTTCGGTTGGAGACAAGTTACTGCATTTTGATGTATTACTGCATTTTGGAGTGAAAAATGAGTTTTCCGGTTGGAGATGCCCTAATGGATCGATTTTATGTATAAGGCTTTTTGGAGGAGAGATTATTAGGTGCGGAGTGCGGATAAGGAGAATCGTCCGCACACAAGTATAGGGTACCCAGCTAGGTACCGCTGGGTTACCTATCTGGGTACCCAATGCTTGTGCGTATAGTGCACACTCCGCACCTAATAATTTTTCTTTTTTGAGACGGCTTTTTAGCTGTTTCTTAAAATTATTTTTTGGTACAAAAATTTTAATTTTTATACTGAAAAGTTATTTTAAGAAACAGTAAGAAAGTTATATCAAATAAGACCTAAAATTACAACATAAATTTTATGGGGCTAGTTGAAATAGCTTTCTATATAATTATATATAAATACAATAATTTAATCTTCTATTTAATATGAGAAGACGAGGTTACAATAATAAGCTCGGGTGCTCATAAGGGAGCAATCTAAAGTATAATAATGACGTTAGATGTTAGTAGTTATGCAATAATATTGGATGGCGAAAGTCGGACAATATTGGCGGCAATTACTAGTGGTAGTCATGGATAATGGCTATTATGAAGTACAATTAATAGAGTTCTTTAACTCTGAGCTCTCAATCCCCTCTTATATAGGAAATAGTGATTTATTTGAGTCCTTGACGCCTTCGTTCCGCCTCTTCACGCACGCGACAGTAAACAAGCAGCTGCAGCCAGACGATTGTATTGAGTTTGTCCACCCTAAAAAAAAGGTTGGATTCACCCATATAATTGCAGCTTAACAGAATTCAAAGTATTTTATTGAATAGTTTATATTAATCCCTTTGATCATAGAGCATTTATTTAGTATTTAAGTTCTTTAATGACCACATAATTGAATGATCTTAGCCTCGTCAGATTAATCTGAGCCCCTTGATTAAGCTATAAGCACGGAAGATTTGAGTAACATTTGCTTCTTTAATTAATGTCTTGAAGCTTCTAAGTATGCTTCAAGTGCTTGATGGGTTCATTTAGACACATATAAGATTACTTGTGATGTCAAATGATTTGCATCGTTGAGATGTTTAGTTCAAATATAAGCTTGTTGAAATCAAATATCATATGACTCAAAACTTGATTCCTTAAGTTTTTGATTTAAATATTGTATTAAGATTCATGTTGATCAAGTGATTAAAATGCAATTGATCACACACACCGTGTGTGTGTGTGTGTGTGTGCATATATATATATATATATATATATATATATATATATATATATATATATATATATATATATATATATATATATATATATATATATATATATATATATATATATATATATATATATATATATATATATATATATCATCTAAATTATATTAAAGCTTGACGCATCATTGTCGGAGTTCTGCCGCAGCACCACCGAACCACCAAGGGACGTCGGGGTTCTGTCGCACCACAGTCGGACCACCAAGGGACACCGGAGTTGTGTCAAACCACCATCAGACAATCAAAAGACATCGAAGCACCATCCGAAGCCGGAGTACCCTCTGACTCTGAAGTGCCACTACCAGACCACCGCCTGATACTGGAGTGCTGTCGAACCACCACATGATGCCCGAAGTTCTGCCGGAATTACGATCCTTTCGACCTCTATTGCCTTTTATGGTCCTTCTGATCTCCCTTGCTAGACAATGATCTTTATGACCCCAATCTCCTACCGACTACGATCTTTTCTACCATCGTCATCTGATTACGGTCCATTCGATTACGGTCCTTTTGACCTACTATGTTAGCCACCGGTGGTCCTGCTGCCCAAATGAACATATCAACACTGATTCTTCCAACTCCTACCATATAATGCACTCTATATGATGTATATTTGCTACTTCAAACCAAGGCCTTCTCTCAAGGAAAGGCCTCATTTGTAATCAACTGCAAAGACTAGTGGATTCATTCAATCTGGGCCAGGCTCCGTGGTTTTTCTCCTTTTCAGGGGTTTCCACGTAAAAATTATGGTGTCTCTTGTGATTAATGCATCTACCTTTTCTACCTGTTTGGGTGCTGGATTTTCGTATAACGCTAAGATATTAAACTATATACTTCACTACCATCGTGAATATTCCAGGATGCAACAAAGCTGACAATGGGTGAATCTCACTCATAAATATAGATTTAGTCTCATAAATTTGACTTTAGTCTCACATTTAAAATTTTTAAAAATATTTCTATACAAAAATATTAAATGAGTGAATCTCACTCATAAATATAAATTTTAGATTAAAAAAAATTATTCATTAGTATATCTATCCTGATTTTTATCTCTTAGATTCATATTCTCCAACATAAAAACTTGTATATTTTAGTGACTAAATAAATTATAATTGATCAAATAAAATTCACATTAATGAATTTGTATCTATTGAGATAAAATAATAATTCTTAAAATATGAAAAATTGTATAAATGACCATTTCAAAAATAAATAAATAACCCAATAAGTTAAATATTTTATAAAAAGAGAAATATTCTTCAAAACACTTTTGAGTTTTCACCTAAAGCAACACATAGCCCAAATGTGATGCGAAAAACACTATTTTTAAGAATTAGAAGACCAGGGCTTCGTTTAGGGAAGCTTTTTAACTGATTTTTAAAGAAGCCTTCTGGTACAAATTTTTTTGTCATGCCCTTAAAAATTTGGCGAGTGACGGAGGGCGACGAGCGAAACAGCGGCGATGTGAGAGAAAGCCACGAAAGAAATGAGCGGGCAGAGGGGCTCGGGTTCGAAAATAGGGCTTTCGCCAGCGGATTTTCCGGCATCCAAGACGTCGGAAACCTTTCCGGCGCACTATGCTCTAGTATTAAGTCGTTGAGTTTGAAAAGCCCGGCGCATTATCTGCCGGTAATTGCGCCGGCTATTTTTCCGCCGTAACGTGCGTCGGGACCACTAAAATGCTGGTTTTGTCCGGCGTACTTCCCGGCGCATATGAGGTCGGAAAATTTCCGGCGCCATATGCGCCGTAAAAGACGTAAAATTTCCGTCGCAGCATGAGCGGTTGAAGGCGCCATTTTTTACAGCGTAAAATTATCCGCCGAAAATTCCAACGGTAATCGCGTGTTTTTCCGTAGTGATTTATATAAATTATCAATATAAATAATAACCAATCAAAGTAACTAAAATCATATACAACAAAATATTTTCTCTATTCGTTCGCAAAAATGACATTTACACTAGCTAGGAGATAACTAAAATCACTAATCTATCATAAGCTTCTGACTACAAAAGAATAAAAGAAAATGAAGAACAAAATATAAAGAAGAATATAATGAACTTTATCAGTATCACTACTCACGTGAATCCTGACCTCTTCTTAGATTTGAATTCACATAATAACCTAAAAAGCCCAGCAATTAACTAAAATTATATCATTGCTTTCAATGTAATGTAAAAGAATCAATATTTATATTCAGTTCTAATCAATATCAAACGTTAATATAAGTAATAAAAATATTTAAAATTAATAATAAATTAATATGATGAGTAAACACAAAATAAATATATCAACTGTCAAACTATAAGAAAAATAATTTAGGATGCTATGCTATGTTGAAATAAGAATAGAAAGATGATTCCTTACAGTGAGATGAACAAATTTTGCAACATGACCGATTGCCAAAAATTACTCCACGATCTTCAAATCTAGCTTTATCTTTCCTCTCTCGTCAAAATTCTCTCTAATTTAACTTGCCTACTCTCTGTTAACCGATTTTTAGGAAGGAAATGGGATTAAGTTAAGTGATGTAATGATTTAGGATATTTAATAAAATAATAATTAATATAATTGTATAATTTAATCATTTTCAGTATAAAATTTATATAAATCTTTTTAGAACTTCAAAAATTATAAAAAAATATCTATAAAATATCTTATTTCATTTAGAAAATTTTGGTAAAACATGTTTACAAAATAAACACCTGACGGTCTCAAAATCCCCACTTATACCAATAATTATCTATTTTTCAATGATTTGAACAACTGCCCAAATTTATGAAAAAAATATTCTAAGTAAAACACAATAATATATATCTTATGACATATACGATTTTAAAATTTGACTTATAATTACTCCTTAAAAAAACTTTTTGATTGGGTTATTACTTTTTTAGCTTAAAAAACTTTTGTACTTGAAAGTTTTAAAGCAAGTAAGAAAGTTTTTCCAAACGAAGCCTAAGATTTCAATTGGTACTGACTTTTTTTAACTATAAATTTTGTACTGAGAAGCTGATTTAGAAAGCACGCAGTACGAAAGTTGTCCCAAGATTTCATACTGCTTCAAAAAACAAATTTTTATTAGAAATTTTTTTTTGAAAAAGAAAATTCTATATAAAAAAACTACTTTAAAAAGTAGTACGAAAGTTGTCTCAGATGAAGCTTAAAACTTTATTTGGGACAACTTTTTTACTGCGTCATAATTAAAGTTGTTTAATAGAAAGTAACATTTTAAAGCCGTTGTAAAAAGAGGTTTTCTAGTACAAATTTTTTTGAAAGAAAGAAAAAAATAGCAACCAAATAGAAATTGTGGTTGTAATATGAAAAGTAAACCAATAAAAAAGCTCTTCCAAATGAAGGCTAAATCTATATTTATTCAAAAATAAGATGTAAAAGGCTTATCACTAAAGTCATTTTTTCTTAATTATGATATTAAAGCACTTTTAAATTACATTAATCTTAATTTCAGATAAGGAGCATCTATGTTTGCGGCAACTTTTGATGTCACAAGCCTAATAAAAAGCTTAATAGGGAATAAAAAGGTAAGCCTTGCATGTGATGTGTCTCTTAAGAAAATATTTTTTTGATTAATTTCAATATTTGGCTCAAAATTATCATAATTAATGGTCAACTAATCCTCCCATGGGAAGGTTTGAAGATGGTGATTGTCATTGTAGCTTTTGCCTTATAGGATATTATCCATTGATTATTTGATTATGATATTATGACGAAAAATATCTAATTAGTATTAATGTTTAGTCTGATCTTAAATGCATTGATGTGCATCTACTCTTTGAATTAAGATAGTTATGAACATAATTAGATGATCCCTTCATTATTTTTATGTGGTATGATGGTTTAATATAATGTTAATCTTAATTAAAGCAATATGAATTAATTATCTTTCAACTAATTGAATGAAAGATCGACATGTTTGTAGTCAAGATGTATTATTAGCGTGAATCATTTCTTAGTGATGATATGTCTCATGTATTCCTCAAAAGCTTCATTAATGTACCAAAATGCTATTTATTTGAATACTAAAAAAATATGTTGAATGGGATAAGGGTGTCAAAATGGGTTGACAGGTCAGATTTGAGTCTAACCCTAAATTGAGCCAACCCGAATCTAGTCAAATCGAGCCAGATCTATTAACCTATTTTGGTTAAAAAAAATGAAACTTATTAACTATAAAATTTAGGATATTTGACTTTAAAAAAATAAGACTATACTCATAAGTTAAAAAAAATTAAAGAAAAAAAGATTTAAACGGGTTATTTTATGGTTAAAATGGGTTTGTGGGTCATCACAAACTTTACTCATACAATAAACGGGTTAAAAAACTGAACTTGAACTCAACCCGTTTATTAAATGGGCCAACCTGAATATGAATTTTTTGAGTCAAGTTGGATCGATTTGGTACGTCGGTCATTTATTGACACCATTGAAATGTAATAATATAATGGGTTATTATTCTCTTTCTTCATATCAAATAAGAAAGGCAAATTATCACGTGCGGAGTCAGGACGTCGTCCAGAGACCAATAAAGAAGGGTATGGTTTGTAGCTCCTATAAGGAATTTAGTGGATTTTATCATGCCTGATGAAATTTTAAGAATATATAATTATCATGATGAATCCACGTGATTTGATGGGCTCTTAGTGGATGACATTTGACAAAACTTTCATTTGAGTGGAATGACAAAAAATGTTGAGATTTCACATATGAAGGAGAGATTATTAAGGAGCATGAAGCTTACGATTTAGTATCACAATCTTAGTTTTTCTAATACTTTCTAATCAAGTCTTTTTTGATCTACCTAATACATCTACTCTCCTAATCTAGTCATCAAAATGCCAATGTTTTATAAGACCAAACCATCTAGGCCGACTCTCTCTATTCTGATATGTCACTAGTGCTACTTCAATCTTTACACGTCCTGACTCTTAACTGTAAAGCCACTCATCCATTTGAGCATCATCATCTGTACAATACCTAAACTTAATTTTTTTTCTTCTTCTTAATGGCTAACATTCTGCACCATAAAGCATTACAATTGACACCACCCTCAAAATGTACACACACACATCGAAATATATATTTGTTTCAAATGATAATCTTATTTCAATATTTGTTTAAGATGACTATTTAAAAGTTATATTTTAGTCTATTGAATTTTTAATTAAATACCTAAATGATTTCATAGAAAGACTATATAATATTGTTTCAATTTAAATATTTAAGGGTCTAAATTAATACTTTTATATAGTCGAAGACTATTTTAGCCCTTAAAAATAACTTAGGGACCAAATCAGTCATTTTCTCTAAATAGATTAAATTTTCTCATCTTCAATAAATTAATAAGACCCCATGGGCCATGGGCACATGGAAGAGAAAGGAAAACTCTTGAGGGACAAGAAGAGAAGAAGTCTTATTTTCTTCAGAATAAGTCTACTTGGAAGTCTTGAAACACTAAAAATTATAAAAGTTTGTTCTCTTTTTCAATCTTTCGATATTATTATTATTATTAGCCTTAATTTTATCGTCATTTTTTATTACTTTGAACATATTATTATTTCATTTGTCGCCATCTCACAATAAAATATGAAAAAAGATAAATATTTCAATCGAATTTCACAATTTTTTGAATTTTTCTTATATTTATTAATTATAGTTTGTATAATGACACATATTAATAGTTTTTTTTGGTTTTTAATGATGGTTATGAAAATACAGAATAGTTTTAAGCCTTGCCTAATTGTTAATATATTAAATAAAGAATTTGTCAATATAAATCAGTGTCAATTGACGAGTCCATATTTGAAAATTCAAATTGAAGGTGACATATGGAGGGCTATCTTCATAAAATTGGGGAAATTATCTAGATGTTCAAGATTTGACTTTGGCTTCAATTGAGACGGTTTTCTTTCTCCTTCTTAAAACAACTTTAAATTTTTGTACTAAAAAGCTGCTTTAAGAAGAGAAGCAGAAAGAAAGTCGTCCCAAACGAAGCCTTGGACGCTTAAATATTCAGAAAATTCAATTCAAACTATGGTTTTGTTTAGGATGACTTTTTTAGGCTTCGTTTGGGACGGCTTTCTTACTGCTTCTTAAAGCAGCATTTTTGTATAAAAATTAATATTTTTCCATTAGAAAGTAGTTTTAAGTAGTAAGAAAGCGGTCACAAACAAAACTTTACTGTTTTGTAATGCTAATTTTTTGTACAAAATCTCTTAAAAGAAGGAAAAAAATAGTGGCCAAGTTGTCCCAAATGAAGCCTAAGTTGAGCTAGTTAAATCTAATCAAGCTGTTCAAGTCAAGTTAATTCGACCTATTAAAACTTTTATTGGGACATCTTTTTTGTTGCTTTCTAAATTAGTTTATTAGCACAAAAAATTCTTAAGTGCAATAAAATAGTGGTGGCCAAAAGTTGTCCCATATGAAGCCTAAAGTTTCGTTTGGGACGACTTTCTTACCGCTTCTTAAAGCAAATTTTTTAGCACAAAAATTAAAATTTTTTTACTAAAAAGCTGCTTAAAGTAGTATGAAAGATGTCTCAAACAAAGTCTAAGTCTCATACCTGTCAGTTTACAACATAATTCGTCCCAACAGTCGACTATGATTCAAGAACTTATCTCAGCCGGCAAGTAAAGCTTTTTAGTAAGCTATAGTGATTTTCATCTAAAAAGTTGACCATGAAAACAACTTCATCAAGTTGGGCCTTCAACTAGGCTATACAATTACTATATTTTCTCTTATTTTATGTATAATAATATATGTAGCCAATTCTATAATATTCTATCCACAATTTAAATATATAAATATAGAATCAAGGGTTATAATTTTAGCCTTTGCCTTGTACAATAATGCTGAATCTAACTACTATTATTTTGATTTTTGAATATAATAATAATAATGGATATACTTAAGAGCAAACTCTGGAAGAATTTTTTTTTTTTTTTTTTGAATCTAACTCAATTCATTTGCTTGTTAATGAGACAATTTTTGAACTAGTTCGGCTCACTTACACCTCTAAACTCTATGATCTATCATTCTCTCTGTGTAAAATTTAATATGATGTAATATTTACTTGAAAAAAAAACATTGGATAATAAAATAAATGATATATATATAACTGAAATCAAAGCACGACACTGAAAACAATATGCAGGTTAATCAAATCAAGTCAAATCAATCAGTCGTACATGATCAATGAGTCAATGCAATACAGAAATCAATACGGAACAAAAATCAATAAAATCAATAACCAGTAGGAAATCCATAAAGCTCAAAAATCAATGCGTCAATCCATTCTCTACAATCTCTATCATAGCAATCGATAACATCAATTACATCAATACAATCATCTAGTCGTCTTACTTATCGTATCACATCAGTCAAATTAATAGAGTGGAATCGTATCGGAACATATACTTGCAAATCAATCTATCGTTCAATCTCACTTACTTCTTATCAATACGGCAGTGTATGTATCCATATCCATAAAAAGAACCATCCATTGACAACCACGAACGATGCTACAACAGTGAAATCGTATCAATCAATTCTGCCAGTCAATAGTACCAATCGGCTCAAAATCCCAATAAACAATCAAATCAATACGGCGAAAGATCAATTGAAATCAAATCAATACAAAGATCAATTGAAATCAAATAAATACAATCAGCTTCATAAAGAAATCTATTTTACGATAAATTAATCCATACGGCAACAATCCATTCAATCAATCAATCGATAATCGGTACGACGAATCAATGTATCAATGTATCAATAGCATGTCAGGATCTGTCGTATCAATAGTATCCATATGTCAATATCATATCTATATCAATGTCGATGTCGGTATCTATCAATCGGTACAATCTATATCAATATCAGTGTCAATATCTATGAATCAATACGCAGAATCCATATCAATATCAGTGCCGGTATCTATGAATCAATCAAGTCGATAATATCAATCGGAAATCAATACGATAAATCAATAAATCTGTTCAATAATAAATCAATTCAATAAATCCATCAATATCAATAAATCAATCAGAAATCAATAAATCGATGCATATCAGGAAATCCATACGATGCAATATCGTACACTTGCAATTCCATACAATGGTCTTACTCGACATGCACAAACACTAGCTATGATCAATAGTGTTGTTGTAGAAATCCATAGTGCTGTTGTAGAATCCATATTGCTGTTGTAGATATCCGCACGTTAGTTTCGATCAAGAAGAGTCGTCACTCTTTTGCCCGTCGGCCGCCCATCGGCATATAAAACTCCTTATAACTCCCAATCGTTATATCGATGATCTATGATTTAAAGGAAAGCCCGTCGGCCCACCATCCTGTACAGGTCAAGTTCTATCTCCAACCAACGTTCAACTAGGTTCCCACTTGTCTTTCAGTAACAATCAATTCAATCAATAGTCAATGCAATAATCGATGCAATAAGCAATATGAAAGAAATCTAGAACAATCATATCAATAGTCATACGCATATCAATCCAATCTATCAAATCCGGGAAAATCAGAAAATCTACGAAAATCGGGCAGAGTAACGGCAGTCTGTCAAATTTACACAAAAATCTCCAAAAATTACAATTCACCAAATTAATACAGAACGTGCATAGCAATATTATAAGACTATTCTTCTACTGCTCAAACCAATTCGGACATCATAATAAATTGCAGTCAAAATAAAACTCCGTAGAACCAAAACGGACCGGACGAAATCTGCCAGAAAATAATCAAAACGTGCAGAATAATCACATTTACAACATACCAAAAGTTATGCGGTGAAATCTTCGCCAGTACCAAACCGGGTACGAAAATCACTTACAAAAACACAAATCTGAGCACCATTTTACAAAATCTCAAAATCTTCGAAAACAGAAGTAGGGTTCGGAGTCCTTACAGCGAGACAAACAAAATATCCAACAGCAACGAACGACGAAAATCGCTCCGCGGGCCCCGAAATAGGACTTCTTCCTTTGCTTTTCCGCTCTTTCTCTCTCTTCAAAATATCTGATATTTTAAAATAATTTTCTCTCTTCTCAAAACGAGCTCATTTTCATATATCATAAAGCTGATCGGCCCGGCCGATCGTCAAATCGTCCCGGGACGATCAGACCAAAATCGATCGTCCCGATCGTCCTGGACGGTTCCCAGAACTATTCTCAGGACGGTATTTTGAACAGTACAGATCGGCCTGGACGATCTCACTATCGTCCCGGACGATCCTGGGAGGAAAATCTAAGTCAGAGAGGAACAGTAAGGGAACGAGGTCTCACAGAAGGGACCATAGTTGGCGGGCAACAGTGGTCGAAGGGACCGTAGTTGGCAGGCGACGAAGGCTAGAGGAACCTTAGTGGTGAGTGATGGTGGTCGAAGGGACCATAGTCGGCAGGCTATGAGAGGTCGAAGGGACCTTAGTAGGCGAGCGACGATGGTCAAAGGGACCGTAATTGGCGGTCGAAGGGACCGTAATCAGCAGGCGACAAGAGGACAAAGGGACTAAAGTCGGTAGGCGATAGTGATTGAAGGGACCATAGTTGACGAGTGACAGAGGTTAGAGGAACTATAGTCAGCGGGCAACTATGGTCGAAAGGACTGTAGTCGACAGGTGATGGAGATTGACCTAATTTATGGTCTAAGGAGTTGACCTAATTTATCAAGCTCCTAGTTTATTACAATAAAATACCATCGTGCTCTTCCTTCACCTCTTTGTAGTTCTCTTTTGTCTTATTTTTTCCTCTATCTTTTTATTTTTCTATTTTTCATAACTAATTTTATGAGTAAAATCTGGGTATTATCCACAGACAAATTTGAATTAAGCAGATGTAGAATATGAAGTTATTTCATTCCTCTAAAGAAGTATTAGTCTAACTCAACAAGTATAATTCAAATTGATGCAATTTTTAAAATGAATAAACCTAACTAAAGTCAATTTAATCTTTTTTGTCATTTAAAATTTATTCTAAAATGAAATAATAATAATAATAATGAATTTGCAAATGAACCAACATATTAATTAAGGAGTCAATAAGTGTGAAAATATTTTTAATTTTGAAGTGGACATCACATGGATCATACTTCTATTATTTTGAGTGTAGCTTAAGATAGTAGACCTTTTGTTTAAAGGCCTTTGCCTAATAATTATCTTTTTTATTTAACTATTTTTTATGAAATAATTGGGAATAATTTCACATGGCTTGTGAGGTTTTAGGGAGTCAAGTGGGGTCCAGCAGGAAATTTAAGCAGAAATGATGGGTTTAGGTGAGCTACAATTATTTATAAAATCCTTTAGTCAGACCTCACAAGAAATTAATGATTTTTATGAGTTTTTTGCTTGATTTGAAGGAAGTGATAGAAATAAATTTATATAGAAAAATAAATTAAAATGAAGTAAAAATTAAATTTTATCCATTTTGTTTTTTTGAGAAAAAAAGAGTGATATTTGTTTTCTTTTAGATTTTTTTTTTTTTTTTGGAAAAGGAGGATATATCATATATGAGTGGTATTGGTGATTGGATAATCTTTTTTCTTGTTTTTTTTTTAAATTGAATAGAAAATTTAATTTTATATTTGTCTTTTTTATAGAGGAGCAAAATTAGTCATTGTTGTTCTTGATGTTATGGCCCAATAATTTCTGGGCCTATAGCTATGTACCTTTTTCGGCCTTTAGCCCCATTTGAGGAAACAAAAAACTGTTACTGAAAATTGAACTTTTATTCTTTCTTTCTTATGTTGGTGAATAATATTTATAGGACAACTTCATACATAAATTTATATATAGTTGAAAAATAAAAATTTAACTTAAACGAATAACATTAGTATAAAATCTAAAAAATTCAAAAAAAAAATAAATAAATTATTCTACTAATCTCTCTCTCTCTCTTTATATATATATATATATATATATATATATATATATATATATATATGAAAATTTGTTTGACATAAGATATAAAAAATCAAAACGTTAAACCAGAGATAAATTTATGTTTATTCAAATAAAAAATAAAATTAAAATTTAATAAAAAGTATTAGTTGGAAGAATATTTATGAAAACAGGGAGAATTTTATATCTAAAATTAGCTTCATCAAATGAAGATCCCACATATAATCAGAAAAATAATATAAATAAGAAGGATAAAATTTATGATATGACTTAGTTGATCAAAGATTCCACTAATTTTAGTTTTAAATTAACCTAAATTTAAATAAGGTATTAGAAAAAATATTGTTAAAGACTTAAATTGTAATAGATGTCTCCTATTCCTTAATTTTTCTAGGAGTGGGAATGAGATCAATGACCTGAAATAATCGAGCTATTGAAGACAAATAAGGTCATATATCCTTCTCATATGTGGGAGACTTAGGCTTCGTTTGGGACAGCTTTCTTCCTGCTTCTTAAAATGACTTTCTAGTTAAAAAGTTAAATTTTTTTTTTACTAGAAAGCCGTTTTAAGAAGCAGAAAGAAAGACGTCTCAAACGAAGCCTTAGTGTCTTAAAGGATAGTGAGATATGACAAATCCAAAAACACTAGGAATGATTGGTTGGCACTCCAACAGTGACTACGACTTGAGGCCTAGCCTCCGGCGGTCCGATCACGCCGCACTGCCCGTGTGCTCAGCCCTAGCTATGCCTCGCTATGTCAGGCTCCGCCCGCACGCACTTGATTCGACGATTGCACACATTTCATGTTCACAGGTCGGGTTGGATCATGCCAACCTGGTAACTAGCGCCGCGGGTAACGTATAGGTTAGGAAGTCTGACTTGTTTGCAAAAATAGGTTTGGTTAGCTATGTCAGAGCTCGTTCCTTTGATTTCTCCTCTCTAGATCTGATTTTCCTCCCAGGATCGTCCGGGACGATATTGAGATCGTCCAGGACGATCAGTGCATTGAAACAGCTGATTTTTCTAGAAGTGGATCGTCCAAGCCGATTTGGGATCGTCCTCGGACGATCAGTGTATGGCAAAATCCCGAGAGCAAGGGTTTTTGACAAATTAATTATCGTCTTGCATCGTCTTGGAAAATCGTCCTGGACGATTGAAGATTGGTCACATCGTCCTGGACGATGTGACGATCGGCCAGGACGATCAGACTGATTTTATAAGGAAATCAGCTCGTTTTGAGGAGAGAGAAAGATTTTTATAAAAAATAAAAATATCTGAGGAGAGAGAAAGAGAAGGAAAGCGAAGGAAAAGTTCATTTTCGGAGACCGCAGAGCGCTTTTCGTCCGACGCCGTTGTTGGGAAAAGTGTTTATCTCGTGGTAAGGACTCCAAATCCTATTTCTGTTTTCAGAGATATTGAGTTTTGATCGTATTGTGCACTATTTTGTATTTTTGTGATCGAAAAATGGACCCGGTTTTGTATTGACACAACTTTCACCGCACAACTTTTAATATGTTATAGATACGAATATTCTACACGATTTGATTATTTTCTGGAACGATTTCACCGGTTATTTTGGGTTCTACGCGATTTTGATCGAATAGAAAAATATCATGATGTTTATTGATATTGATTCAGTAGAATAATAGTCTTATATTATTGTCGTGAACATTCTATTGTAATTTTGTGAATTGTGATTTTGTAGGATTTTTGTGTAAATTTTATAGACTGTCGTTACGCTGCCGAAATTTCGTACGATTTCCGATTCTTCTGAGATTGATGAATTGAATAGATATGCATATGAATGTTGATATGATTGCTCTACATTGTTCTTATATTGACTATTGAATTGACTATTGAATACTGTAAGACAAGCCTGGTTGAACGTTGGTTGGAGATTGAATTGACCTGTACAAGATGGTGGGCCGACGGGCTTTCCTTTAAACCATTGATAATTGATATAACGATTGGGAGTTATAAGGAGTTTATTGTGCCGACGGGCAGCCGACGGGCAGCCGACGGGCACAGAGTGACGACTCTTATTGAAACCAACATATGGATATCTACAACAACAATATGGATTCTACGACAATAGAATAGCCAGTGATTGTACTTGTTCAGCATTATTGTATTGAAGTGCATGTGTACAGTATTGACATATGGATTTACTGCTTTATTGATTTGATCGAATTTATGGATTTACTGCATCGTACGATTTCATCGATTTCATCAATTTCATTGATTGATCGCTAAGCATTGATACTACTGAGCATAGATATTGATATGGATGGATATAGATATTGTATTGATTCATTGATGCTATGGACATGGATAAATTCATTGATACTATTGCTTCTGCACCATATTAACCTGCTGCATTTGATTCATTGCTAGTATAGACTGAGCTTTATTGTATTGCTTTTCTAACCGATTTCATTGACTAGATAATATTGATTTGATCGAATGATTCGATACGATTGATTTGACTGATTGATTGATTGGACTGATCGATTGATTTTCTTCTGTGTACGGATTCGTCTGAGATTTGACATACTGATTCATTGAGTTTGATTTATCGATTCTTCTATCGTTGCATCGACTATTGATTTCATTGACTATTGATTTCCGTATTGCATAGACTCATTGACCATTGACTGTTATGGATTTAATTGACTGACATGCATATTGATAGCAGTATCGTGCTTTGATTTCAGTTATATGTATTAGGTGACCTGCTGGGCTTTGTAAAGCTCATTATATGTGGTTGATATTTTCAGGTCAGGGCAAGGGAGCAGGAGATTGAGGTTGATCAGGAATCTCCAGGTTTTTTGTTCTTTTTGGTTATAGTGATTCTTTTGTACTCAGGACAGGACAGGATAGATTTCAGTTCATAGTGTAGTTCCTGAGTATTGTATATGATCTTTTGAGATATGAATCGATCTGTACATTAATGTTTTAAATGTTTTAGATTTTTGTTAGACTGTCTGATTGATGTTATAGATAGCTCTGGTAAATGGTTTTGATGAAATGATTGAAATTCTTTCCAAGTTAGATCTTGGGGCGTCACAAGCTAGGGTCAACCCGTTTAAGCTCGGGTCAATTTGGGTTCGATCCGAACCCAACCTATTGACCTATTCTAACACCCCACCTGATGCTAGTTGCCACTAGAAAAGTCTTCAATCGATGGCAAAGTATTTCATTTCAAATATCTCGATGCCACAAGTGACAAGTTAAATGAAGTTGATCGATCAAAATTCAGACAATCAAATTACTCGAAATAATTAAACAATTGTGGATCAAATTTAAATATGATAACAAAAATGATGATCTTGACATTAAAATATTCAGTCTTATCCCCATTTCTAGATCATTTTAATGTGGATAATGACAAAATTAAGGATCAACAGTAATTAGAAAGTAATTTTTAAAACATTAAAACTAAAAACAAAAAAACAAAAGAAGTCATAGTTTTCCACAATGAAATGGGCAGTCATTGTTCACCTTTCCCATTTCAGGATGGAATTGGATGCTCAATATTAGCTTTAATTTATTCTCTGCTGATAAGAATTTCTGTAACGTCTATTCGACCACTTGCCATTGATTCTTTAAGAACCATGAAAAAAAAAACTATTTTATACTCAACAAAATTATTTAGAAATAAAATGGATATAGATACACATTCAGTAGATAAAATTTATGTTTAAAAAATTTTAAAAATAAACATAAGATTATATGAATTTAAATTATTTATTTTAAAAAATATATCAATAATTATTTATTGTATTCTTTTCAATTTAAATAAATTTATAATATTTATACTTTATTTGGGACAACTTTTTTATGGCGTTTTAAAATAATTTTTTAGTAAAAACTTTTTTTTGAAAAAAAAAAATTGTACTAAAAAAATATCTTAAAACGCATTAAAAAAACTATCTTAACTGAAATCTTAATCACATAATTAGTTAGTCATATATATTAATAGTTTAACTATAAAAACATTAATCATAATAATAAAATTTTTTGAGATAAATATAATATAAATTTTAATTGATATATATATATATATATATATATATATATATATATATATATATATATATATTTATAAAGTTTGCCTATAAAAGGATGAGTGAAGCCAAGCCAAAATTTACCAAAGGTCTCAAACTCTCCAATGGCTCCCCCAACGGCTAACATATCCTCCTCAGAACTCGACGCCCTCACTTCCATTCACAGCATGTTAACCGCCTTCAAATCCTTCGATTCCAACTCCGATGGCCTCATCACCATAAACGAGCTCAAAGCCATCATCGAATCCCTCGGCTTGTGCTCCGCCGGCGCCGCAGCCGGCGACAAGGAGGCTGCGGAGATGATGAAGCAAGGTGACACTAACGGCGATGGCCTGTTAAGCGCCGAGGAGTTCCTCGCCTTGATGGCCGGAGAATTTGAACTGGGAGAGCTGGCGGAGCTACTGCAAGCTGTTTTTCCGGCCATCGCCGGAGCCGGAGAGGAGGAGGTGAGGGGGGAGGAGCTTTACGAGGTGTTGAGCTGCATGGGGAGTGCTGTCAGTATGGATGACTGCATGGATATTATAGCGTCCATGGATGGAGATGGAGATGGAGCTGTTTCTATTGATGATTTGAAGATGGTTGTTGAAGCTCTATCTAATGCTTGATTATAGATAAATACATAGATTAGTTTGATTAATATATACTATATATCAATAATTATTTATAATAAGGTAATATAATGTGCCATGCATGGCTACTTGCTTGCCTTTATATTGTCTTCACAAATATTTATATGAATTAAATAGCTATGTTTTGTATTTAAGTTGATGGATCTATCAATGTAAGAAATTGAACCATAAAATTAATGTGAAATATGTTTAATTAAATAAAATTTATGTCATATATAATTTAAACCAAAATTAATATCATTAATTTCATAATTATCAAATTTTGAATAAGACAATAGTAATCCTTTTTTTTCTTTAAAATTCCACTAACTTATTGGAAAAGAAATTGAATTTTATAATATATATATATATATATATATATATATATATATATATATATATATATATATATATATATATATATATATAATAATAATAATAAAGGAACGTTAAATACATAAATTTTAAATTAAAAAAAATAATGATAATATATTTATTAAATGAAGACTTAAAAGAAATTCTATAGAATCTTAACCACTGAAATTTTTATTTTTTTTTTTGTTCAAAATATCATGATGCAGAGGTCTCAATGCTCTTGTATTTATATTAAAATAAATAAAATATTAATTTTGTATATATTATATATTAATTTTAAAATAAATTTAATAATTTTTAAGATCATTCTAGTTAAACACTGATTGACCTAATTTCCTTACTTTTTAATCTCTCCTTCCCCATAACAATATGGAATTGGATGCTCGATCTGATTTACTTTTATTCTTTGTTGATAAGAATTATTGTAATAAAAGACAATTATCCGAAACTTAAAAAGTACTTAACAGTTAACATTTTAAACATATTTAATTCGACATTTAAAATAAATTACGCTTTTATTTTTTGCTTAAATATTTTATAATCTTGAGTTTTTTTTTTCCCTTACATAAACTGTTATCATGATAGAATGTTGTCTCTTAAAACGAATAAATAAATAAATAAATTATGGTGAGATATTTTATTAATTATTATATAATATTTAATGTAATTATATATAATTATTTTTTTTTGCAACAAGAAGAAAAATTATAAAATTAAAAAAAAAAAAAAAACAACAACAACAATCGTCTATAATAATCATCTCATTTCAGGTAATTTCTTAGCACAGATTTTAAAATAGTCTGACAATGTTGAGATAATAGGTTGCAAATCTAATAATTTCAAAACACTGCGATTTATACATAAAGAGATTAAGGCCTCATTAAGAATAATTTTTTACCTACCTTTTAAAATAATTTTTTTAATACAAAAATTTTTTATGAATTAAAAAATTTTTATAGTAAAAAATAATTTTAAAAAAACAGTATGAAAATTATCTCAAACGAAACCTAAGATTTCATTTATGATAACTTTCTTGATCTCTTGACTATACCAAATTCATATAAAATGATCCCTTTGAGATTAAATTAAGATCAAGTTTGTATAGTTGAGAGGTTAAATTATGATCGATTTTATATCACAATTATAACATCAGAGATCATTTTCGATCAATTTAATATAATTGAGAGACTAAGGCCTCGTTTGGAATAGCTTTCTTATTGCTTTCTAAAGCAGCTTTTTAGTACCAAAATTTCTACAAAAATTTTTGTACTAGAAAGCAGTTTTAGAAAATAGTAAGAAAGTTATAAATTAGAATAATATGATATTTTGGGACTAAATTTATCCCACAAAAAAAAAAATAGTTTAGGAACTACTCGCAATTTTTCCATATATCATCAAAATTGAAGATTCTTAAAGCAAAGAAATGAACATGTTAAGGCCAAAACAAAATACAAGTTTTATGTCAAACTGGGAAATGAAAAATGTAATTAGCATTGAAGAAAATCTCAAATTTGAAAACCTGCGTTCTGATTGTCCGCAGGAACAACAAATAAAGAATTTAAAATTTCTTCAAACCCTGTTTGTCATTGCAAAGTGTCAGAAGAAGATAAATATAGGTTGTTGAAAGCCCATCACAACTCATCATCCATATAATCATCATCGGAGTCATCACTGCAACCAATGAATTAAACAAAAATGGTTACCGTTAGTACAGTAATAATGAGTTCAATCAATAAGAGTTGCAGAAAATATTCAAAGAAACCTGCAATTTTCTCAAATGAGCTTGATACGCCATCATGAAATTATCTTGATCGGGCACGAATCTCGAGGCAAAAATCAACCCGGAAATTTCAAAAATTAAATCCGGAAGCACCCGAACTCCGATTTCAGCGAGCTTATAGTCAAACTGAGTATATCGGAAATACGAACCCAACGACACCAAATTCAACTCGATCCAAGCCCAAATGAGCCCAAATCAAGCACCCGAAGTGCTGTTGGAAAGCTCGTACCACAGTTTGAGTTACCAAACGGTCTCCGATTTTAACGAGCTTATAGTCGAATCGAATAGCTCGACGAGACGAATCCAAGGAGCCCAAGATCATCGAATTTCGACATCATTAAGGCCTTCAAATGTCTGAAGAACGGTGCATGATCAAGGGATTCATTATCAGCCGTCCATTCGACCACTCCCTATTTAACCCTGATCTCACGCCTATTTACGAGCTATGCCACTCCAGAAAAATTATAAATAGAGCCCTCATTCTTCACAGGAGGAAACTAAAGCAAGAGAGAGAAGAAGAAGAGAAGAAGAGAAGGAGAATCAGCTCTTCCTCGACCACCGCCGGAGTTTTTTCCGCCGCCTGAATACGCCGGAATTCTGCCGGATATTCAAGAGACGCTGGAATTCTGCAGAATTTTGTAACTTTGTTTCACTTTAGAAGAAATTGATTGTAACCTGATCGTCCTAACTTGTGGGACGTATCAGCCTTTATACTTCAAACAAACACTAGTGGAATTACTTCAACTAGGCGTGGCCCCGTGGTTTTTTCCCTCTTTCTGGTTTTCCATGTAAAAATCCTGGTGTTTACTTTCCTTTTCTATTTGTGTGCTGAATATTCGTACAACGCTAAGACGAAAGTATTTTAACTCTATCGTCGCGTATATTCTAGTTCGCAGCAGAGCTAAATAAGAAATGTAATTTGTATAATATCATATTTCTTTATGGTGAAATAAGAAGCCTAAAGAATGATCACTCAGAATCATCACATATAATCGAATATAAAATAGTTTGATCAGAAATGAAAAAGGAAGTATTTGCACATTACAAGGATAGGAGAAGTACCTTTCATCACAATGCTTGCTAAGGTCTTGACAAAGGGCCTTGTTGATTTGTTCTGGTTTTAAAGAACTATTTTTTAACAATTCCGTGAGCTGCAAAATAAGCAATATGTACAAAATCTTCGTGAGTGGCATCAACTATGGCTTGGTTCGGGATGGCTAACTTTTAGTTTAAAATTTTTTGAACTAAAAAATTGTTTTAGAAAGCAGCAAAAAAGTCATTCCAAATGAAGCCTATAACTTCATTAGTGCACATGAAAAAACTTAAATATGTTTACCAATTCTAAATTGTTTGGATGATATTAGATAAAGAAATTTTTCTATTTATTTATCTAACCCTTTAAATATCATGATAACAGGAACCGATAATATTAAATAATATAAAAGAACATGCGCGATACTGAACTGCAAGTATGAAAACTATAATGAAGTGTAGCTCACCTCATCTTTTGTTTCCTCCAACAACCTATTTGCCAGAAAAGAAACTATGTCACAAAAAGAAAAAAAAAATGAAGATAATGAGAAAAGGAACATATTTGTATTCTTTTGTGTTTGACAGATTTACATGATGAATGAAGAAAAGCATCAATTATGTTGCTCATGCTATTTTGCAGAAGCTCCAAAATTTAACTAGGGGAAAAAGCAAACATGAATGAACACGAGAGGTAAATGTGATCCAACAATTTGCCTAGATTCACTGAAAGAATCAAACTCACCAAAATCTTGGAGAAAGAAAAAATAAAACTTCTCTCAGGATCCTCGCACAAATACAAAAAACTTTTACAAGTATGAAGAGCTGCTTGAGAGATGATTTACAAGAGAAGATTCCAAGGATTTTGTTAGACCGGTCTAACTGGTCCATACGGGACCGGCTCAGGCAGAACAGAGGCGGAACTCTTCCGCCTCAGTACGTGTCGCTCCAGCCACCTAGTCTAAGAACTCTAATTAGGAAGGATTTAGGAGTTCATGAGGGAAATTAGAATGTAGGGACTATTTAGAATTTTCCTTTTGGATTGTATGCATTAAATAGTTTGTTTTGCAAGGGTTATAGCATCCTGAATTTGGCTGAAATTTGAGATCTCTTAATTTTTTTGGGCTCTAGCGGCGTCTAGAGATTTGGGAGAGATAGATTCTCTTCTCAAATAGAGAATTAATTGTATCTTGGTATTTTCTCGAGATTGATAGGATTTACTTAAAATATTCAAGTGTTTTCTAATAAATTGGTATCAGAGCAATTTCCAGGGCAGAAATAGAAGTCTTCCTCGCTGAATTTTGCTGTTTTTGGAATTTAGATTCAGATTTTTAGTCCAACAAAAATCCGGGTATCGATGGCGGCCAAAAAAGTGGATGCGTAGGAGGAACGCCTTGAAGGGGAGATCGGACAAATGAAATTTGAAATTTCATTTTTACAAACTCAAGTTTCATATTTAAAGAAAGAAATTTCAGTCATCCATGATAAGATCAATTCAAATTTTTTCATCCTGGGGGAGATGTTGAAGAAAGTGCTGAGGGCCAAAGCAAAAAAATATCGTCAAACGTGAGCGAAGTCACTGACAGCCAGGGAAGTGGAGAAAATCCTAACCCAATCAAATGAAGAGAGGATCAAGAGGTGGAGATTTTAAAAGTGCGGGCTCCGAAAATTCGACCCCGGCCTCCCCGCCGCGCGATTTCTTTTTTATTTGAGCGAGGGAGTTTTAACGGATAAGTTCCGGGGTAAATTTTGGAAGGCAGATGGGTTTGTAGATAAGACACTACCCAGAGATTTCGCCCTCATTTTGCGAGGACTTTATGATCTGAGTTCTGGTTTCCTATAGGCGCAAGCCCCTATAGTTAATTACCCCTCCCGATCACGAGAGAGAACTTCGATTAAGGCTAGTCATCGATCAGATACGTAGGATATATGTGTTATCTGGCATATAGTAGCAGCAATAGGTCTGGATTTGAAAACTGGATTTGAATTTGAGAATTCGGAAGATTTGATATTTAAATAGAATCTGCACAATCCTACACTTAAAGCGGATGGTGGGGGAATGAATGATGGGCCTGATCAAGATCCCATGGTTCCGTCGTCCCGGGCCATCATGGTCCCTGGTCTACTTAGTCAGAGGAGGTAGTCGACCCAACCTGACAGAAGGATCCTTGTCGGCAGCCATGGGTTGCTTCGTCCAAGGGGACCTTGTAGACCTGGGGGGAGTGTTTGTTTAAGGGGACAAATTTGAATCCACCTTAGCTGAAAGAGGGCTTTGTGCCCTATCAATCATATCCTATTGATTCATGTCTCAAGGATTTGATGCCAATAAGGAGCGTATTGGCTCTGGCCATAACCGGTATATCGTGGTGCCATTTAGTGGCAAAACCACTCGGTTCAGAGGGCCCCGGGTCGTCATAACCGTTTATCCTGCGGTGCCATTTGGCGGCAGACCGCCGGTTAGAGGACACGTACCACGTCCTTACTGACAAGAGATTGGTTTGAGAATGGATCCTAGTGATATTTTCGACTAGGCATTTGGCTCTTTGTGAGCTGGAGTTTATTTGAATTTGTCCACCCTGGCAGACTGTTGCGGAGGGTGGATGGATTTTGCTTTAAGTTTTTGATGGATTTATTTCAATTTTAAATATTTTTGGAATTTTGGGATTTTGAGATTTTTTGTAATTTTTTGGGATTTTGGGTGGAGCTTTGGATTTTTGGATTTTGGCATTGTGGGTGGAGTTTGAAAATATTTGGGAACCCCTCCGATTGAGATCTGCATTCAACACGGCCATCATCGGGATTTTGGGTCATTTTCATTTGATTGAACCCTGTCAACTCGACCAAGTTGTTGATCGAGGATCAGGTTTCGTAGGCTTCGTGCCTTTTGTTTAGTGAATTCTTTTGATTGCAGGCCTTGAAAGCCTAATATGAGTGTATTGAAAAAAAAACATCGGTCCCCACAACCGTGTATCTATTTGATAGTTCGAACCCTGTCAACTTCTATTGATCCGTATAGAAGGATCGGGTTCTGTGGGCTTCATGCCTTTGATCATGAATTTTCTTTGTTGAAGGCCTTAAAGGCCGAATATGAATGTTGTAGACGCCTTCTGTCTGCTTGTATCAATGTTGCAGATCAGGTGGCGGTGCGGTCTTGATATTAACTCTCCCCTTTTCTCATTCACCGGGGAGGGATTTTCTGGATTCTGAAGTTTATTGTTTTGTAGAGAATACTTTTTAAGATGTTCAGTGTAATGGATTTGTTATCCCCGATGTTTGTGGGCGCCAGAACTATTTTCTTCTCGAGTATAACACTAAGAAGAGAGTTTGAAACACCAGGAAGTTTGGTTCTAATTTGTTCAAACATGTTCTCTCTTCTGCCAGGGGGTGTCCTTTTTTGTACATCGGGTTGCCTTTGTACCCGGTGTACTGACAGCACTTTGATCACCACTGTCGTAGGTGATGCCTGTACCTGTGCCCACAGTGATTCATTGTACTTACGATGTATCCACTGTTGTTATCCACAAGTGATTTGTACTCATTTGTAGGGACCCGTTATGTCCGCTACAACCTCCTAGAAGTATTCGTAGGAAATCCATTGTCCTTGTATCATACCCACCCTTTCACCAATCTCAGGTGGGTATTATTGATTGTACTTATTTGTAGAGGTGGGTGGTCTCCAGTATTGTCATCTCAATTAACAGGCATTTTGTAGGGATTGTTATAGGAATTCATGCATCGAGGACTTGTTCGCCACGAGTCCCCCGTGTGCGATTCAAATTTTGATCTTTGCATGTGTTTTGATCCAAATTCAGTTTCATTCAGACTTGAATTCATCAAGTTTACAAGTCCCCACTTGATATCGTATAGCTTGAGTTCAAGTGCGAGTTCAACTGCTTTATTCGGATTCGGATCCAGTCCAAATCAAAGTCTTTGTTTGATGTTCTAGTCTCGTTAAAGTCCCATTCAGTCCTTTGAATTCAATTGCATGCTCACATTTTGTTCAAAGTTTTCTGGAGTTCTTGTAAGTTCAGTTTCATGTTCAAATTGATTTGAATTTGGTCCCAGTTTGATTTCATTTCATTTGAATTTGATCTTTATTAATCATTTGAGTTCAGGTTCTGGTCCACAAGTTCACTGTTCATCGTACAAGTCATCTGATCATTCAATTCAAGTTCTGCGCATTTTTTGTTCGAGTACATGTCCTCTATATTATTGCCCAAGAAGGTCTTCAAATTGTTCAAGTCTTTGTACATTTCAGTGAAAATTTCGGCAGCACCCCTGCATATCCCCCGTTTGGGGGAAAGTAGGGGAGCTGGGCCTTCCCACCACGCTACTAGAGCGTGTATGGTAGGTGTCCTCAGACACCGCGGCCGTAGTAATTTTCATCCCACCACGCTACAAGAGCGTGTATGGGGCCTTCAGCAATATCCGTACCAGAACAGCAGTGACGTACCAGAACAACAGTGACTCTCCCCACCACGCTACAAGAGCGTGTATAGGGCTCTCCCTCCTCGTCGTATGCATCGCACCGGGCTCCCTCCTACCGTGCTACAAGAGCGCGTATAGGTGGTTCTCCCATCCGCTGCAAACGTCGAGAATGTGATTTCGGAATATCATACCTTTCGTAGCAGTGTCGGCGGTGTCGGTGTCGAGGTCGAGGCCGAGGACCGTCCCCACCACGCTACAAGAGCGTGTATAGGGCTTACCCGCCTCGTCGTATGCTTCGCACCGGGCTCCCTCCTACCGTGCTACAAGAGTGCGTATAGGTGGTTCTCCGGTCCGCTGCAAGCGTCGAGGACGGGGTTTAAGTTGAAATTAATTAATGATAATTAATTTTATAAATTATAATTAATTAAGTTAATCCTAATTAAATTTATTATAATAATTTAATTAGAACTAAATGTAATTAATTACCATGATTATAATTAATTAAAAATAATAACTAGAATTAACCAAAATTAATTAAAACAATTATAATTAAAATTAATTTTAATTAAAAAACCAACTCATCTCTCCCTCTACCTCTCTCGGTTCGGCGGATTACGGGATTTGGCCGAGAAGCTCACGAAAGGGAGGGGGTTACCTTTCAGGCCGGCGAGCTCCTGTTCTTGTTTCCGATCAAAATGTTGTGACTTCCGATCGAACAGGGAATGGAAGTCATTGAAGGAGCTAGGCCGAGCGGCCACGAACGGAGCCGAAGTAGCGTCCGAAAGGTAGAAAGTTATCTTCACAGCGAGTGAGCTCCGGTTCCTGCTTCCGATCTTGATGCCGTAACTTCCGATCCAACTAGTAGGGAATGTCGTCGAAGGAGCGGTCGAACAGCAAGAAGGAGCCGGAGAAGTGCTCGACGGGTAGAGAGTTACCTTCACAGGCGAGCTCCCGATCTTGCTTCCGGTCCCTTAAGAGCCAGCGAACTCCCGTTTGTTACTTCCGATCAAAATGTCGTAATTTCCGATCCTCCACAGCAAGCGAGCCCCGATTGTTGCTTCCGATCAAGGTGCTGTGACTTCCGATCGTTCAGGGAGGGAAAGTCGTTGCAGTAGCGAAGTCGAGCCACCAGGAAGGAGACGGAGAGAGTGAGAGCTTGCGAATAATCAAAAACCCGAAGGCTTCGTCGCGTCGAGCTTTTAATGACTCGATTGAGTCGTGCGAACGATCGTGGGATGAGTGCCAACGACGTGCGTGGGATGTCTGGGTCGCGGGATGTTCGCAATTTGGGCGGCGACGACGTGCGGGCAGGTACGATTTTTTTATTTGATTTTTTTTTTTTGTTTTGTTTATACAGAGAAGGGTCAACAAAAAGGAACAAAGAAAAGCCTCCACTAGGGCCTATTTCGAGGGAGGAGTCCGGTAAAGAGTATGCGGAGAGGCGTGAGGTGGTTGGGCATGAGTGGAGGGATGTTGAATTTAAAAGAAGAGGGGTTAAATTTGATAGGAAAGGACTTGATTATGATCGAATAGGTGTCAAATTTGAAAGGATAGGGATTGAATATGATCGAAGGGGTGTTGAATTTGAAGGGAGAATGTGAGCTTGTGATGAAAGATTTGGTTGCGAGCGGAGGAAGGATGATTAGCACAATTAGGGGGAACCACCCCCTTGGGAAATGAGAATTTTTGGAGGAAGCAAGGGTTGATGGAGGAGATCAGAGAGTGAGGAAACTGAATATGCATATTTTTGAGGGAGAGGATACACATGGGTGGATCTACAGGGTGGAAAGATAATTTACTATCAATAGATTGACGAATGAAGAGAGACTGACAGACGACAGTAGGCCTATGTTTAGAAGAGAAGGCTTTGGCTTGGTACCAGTGGAGGGACATGCGGCGACCCATATGGAGTTCAAGGATTGCTTGTTAGAACGATTCCAAATTGGCAGGGGTTGAGACTTCTACTAGCAGTTCTTCGCCTTGACACAAGCTGATTCAGTGATAGAGTATCGGGAGAGATTTGAGTACCTTGCTAGCCGATTGGACCACCTTTTGAGATTGAGCTAGAGGGGAACTTCATGAAATGACTGAAACCAGATATCCTTAGAAGAGAAGGCTTTGGCTTGGTACCAGTGGAGGGACATGCGGCGACCCATATGGAGTTCAAGGATTGCTTGTTAAAACGATTCCAAACTGGCAGGGGAGAAGACTTCTACTAGCAGTTCTTCACCTTGACACAAGCTGATTCAATGATAGAGTATCGGGAGAGGTTTGAGTACCTTGCTAGCCGATTGGACCACCTCTTGAGATTGAGTTAGAGGGGAACTTCATGAAAGGACAGAAACTAAAGATCCAGGCAGTTGTCAAAGTGATGAGGCCTCTTGACTTAGGAGAGGCTATGGAGAAAGCTCAGTTAGTAGAGGATTAGAGGCACCTGGAGGAAGAAACAGAAGGAAACTGTTCAGTAGGCTCGTACAAGATGATCAACACCTTATTAGCATCTAAGGAGCCAACACTGGATACTCTTCGAGGGACTTCAAAGGAAAAGGCTAAACACTACAGGAAAATCACCCATCACCGGCGGATTTTCTGGGGGCTAATTTTCTGGCAGTTTTTCGACGGCTTTTTGCCACGAAAATTTCTGGCGCAATTTCCAGCGGCTTTTACAGTTTTCAGGCAGAATTTTAAAAATTTATTTAAATTGATTAAAATTTTAACTATTTAAATGATTTTAAAAAATGATTAAAAATAATATTAGTTATTGTTTTTAATTTAAGTAAAAAGAATTAAATTAAAATTTTTATTTGAATTTTAATTTATTTTTAATTATTATTTTTACTTTTAAAATTAAATTAGTTAGTATATTTAATTTAATTAAATAATTTGATTTTCTACCATAATATACTTTAAATATAAAAAGTTTACAATAAAATCACATTTACACAATCTGCAATTTGGTTGGGGTGTGAAACCTCCCCCAACCCACCCAGGTTCGAAGCACACCCCCTGCGCGGGGTAGCGGGTTGCCGGGCGGGCGCACTCGGGTTTGGCGCAGGCTGCCGCCAGAAGGGTAGAGCTTGGAGCCGGCATCGGGATCAGGATCGGGCTGCAGTAGGGATCGGGCTTCCTCTTGCCTTTTTTTTTGTTTTTTTCTTTTAATTTTTTGGCGGCTTAGTTCCGCCGGAAAGCCGCCGAAATTTATTTTCCTACGCGGGTTTTACCGGTGGATTTTTTTCCGCCGGAAAACCACCGGTAAATTTCAAAATCGCCGGAAAATAATCAATTTCCACCGAAAACTTCCACCGATAATAGATGATTTTCCTGTAGTGAAAAGAGGAAGACCTGGGGACAACTTCAAGAAGCTCACATAAACGGACTTACAAGAGAAGAGGGCGAAGGGACTCTTTTTCAAATGTGACGAGAAGTATACTTCGGGACACAGGTCTAAGGACTAAACTCTTAAGGTTCTTACCGTTTGTGATGACGAGGGAATGGAGGAAGGTGTTGCCTTTCCACCTTAGACAATGTGGATCTTTGTAAGGGGAGTATTGTTAGACTGGTCCAACCGGTCCATACTAAACATGCTTATGCGACCGGCTCATGCGTAACAGAGGCGGAGAAGTTCCACCTGTACAGGCTGCTCAAATTGCATAGCCAAAAGCTTTGATTAGGAAGGATTTAAGAGGAGCTTAGGAGGGAAATTTGAATGTAGGGACTGTTTAGATATTTTCTTTTGGATTTTATGCATTAAATAGTTTATTTTCCTAGGGTTAGGGCATCTTGAACTTGGCTGAAATTTGAGATCTCACATAGGTTTTGGGCTGTAGGGGCATCTAAAGATTTGAGAGAGATAGATCCTCCTGTTGAATAGAGGATCAATTGTATCTTGGTATTTTCCATTTTTCTTTCATCAAATAATACAAATTATTTATTATTTTCCTGGGTTTGTGTTGATTTTTGGGGAGAATCCTCGTTGTTTTCCAAAGATTGATAGGACTAACTTGAGATATACAATTGCTTCCTATCCAATTGTTATTAGATCAATTTTCGGACTATTTTTAGGCTATTTTTAGAGAATTCCTACAACAATTTTTTCTATTTCAGGCCATAATTTTTGGTTTTTTTTTGTGTGGCGAAAATCCGGATTTTCGAGCCTAATAAAGATCTGGGGACTTATGACAAGAATAAAGCTAGAAGTATTAGAAAGAGAAATCGGACAAATGAAATTTCAAATTTTAAATCTCCAAACTCAAGTTTCAGATTTAAAAAAGGATATTTCAATCATCCATGATAAGATCGATTTGAACTTTTCCATCTTGGAGATGTTGAAGAAAGTGCATAGCCAAGGAAAAAGGGAAAAACCCTAAGCCAATCAGACGAAGAGAAGATTAAGAGGTGGAGATTTTAGAGGGAATAGAAAAAATGCCTCCCCTAGGGCCTTGATGGGCCTAGAGATTTGGGGGAGGGGTTTGTTATGATCCAATGGGTACTGAATTTGAAAGGAGGTGGTGGGAATTTGATGAAATACTTGGGTATGAACATAGAGGGGATGATTGAGACACATGGGGTTAACCACCCCCTATGGGAAGGTGAAATTATGAAGGGTACAGAGGGAACGGAGGTGATCTGAGGGTGAGGAAGCTGAAGATGCCTATTTTTCAGGGAGAGAATGCCCATGTGTGGATCTACAAGGTGGAAAGGTACTTTATTATCAATATGCTAACAAAGGGGGAGAGATTGACGGCAGCCGAAATGTGCTTGGAAGGGAAGGCTTTAGCATGGTACCAGTGGAGGGATACAAGGCAACCAATACAGACCTGGAGAGAGTTTAAAGACTGTTTGTTCGAACGTTCCCAAACTAGCGGAAGAGGGGACTTTTATGAGCAGCTCTTCGCTTTGATGCAAGAGGGGACATTGGTGGAATACCGTGAGCAATTTGAGTACCTCACCAGTCTAGATCGGCTTCCAGAGACTGTACTAGAGGGGAACTTTATGAAGGGGCTAAAACTAGAGATCCGCACAACAATTGGAGTGATGAGGCCTCGTGACTTGGGAGAGGCTATGGAGCTAGCTTAGTTGGTGGAGGAGCAGAGACACCTGGAGAGAGGAACGGGATGTAGCAACTCAGGAGGCTCATATAGGATGATCACCACCTTATTGGCATTCAAGGAACCAACACCGGATACTCTTTGGGGAACTTTGAAGGAAAAGACTACAGAAGAAAGACCTGGGGACAACTTCAAGAAGCTCACAGAAATATAATTACAGGAGAAGAGAGAGAAGGCCTGAACTCTTCAGGTTCTTACCATTTATGATGACTAGGGAAGAGATGAGAGTGTCATCTTTCCACCTTGCGGACAAGGTGGGTCTTTGAGAGAGGAATATTGTTAAACCGGTTTGTTGGACCGGTCCACATGACCGGCTCACGCATAACAGAGGCGGAGAAGTTACGCCTCCTATACAGATCGCTCAAACCGCATAGCCAAAAGCTCTGATTAGGAATGATTTAGGAAGAGTTTAGGAAAAAATTGAGTGTAGGGACTATTTAGAGATTTCTTTTTGGATTGTGTGCATTAAATAGTTCGTTTTCCTAAAGTTAGAGCATCTTGAATTTGGTTGAAAATTGAGATCACACATAGGTTTTGGGCTCTAGCGGCATCTAGAGAATTGGGAGAGATAGATCCTTCTCTCGAATAGAGGATCAATTGTACCATGGTATTTTCCGTTTCCCTTTCATCAAATAATACAAATTATTTACTGTTTTCTTGGATTTGTGTTGATTTTTTGTGGAGAATTCTCGCTGTTTTTCAAATATTGATAGGACTTACTTGAGATCTACAAGTGCTTCCTATCATAGACACAACGATCAAACTGACTATATATATGTACCTTTGTTTCTTCATAAAGCTATCAAATTGATCGTAACTTCTATCTTGGTGATTTCTTTAAACCACAGAGGGACTTGCTCAATTTGTAAGGCCATCTCACACATTCGTCCAATTAGTTTCTTATCGTTTGGAAGTGAAACCAACTCTTAAGTCTGATTCTTGTAAAAGAGCATCTAAAATTAACACCTAATAAGTGTTCTAGAAGCTCAAAGTGCTTCTTATAAAAGAGATCATCTTTGACTCAATTGATAAATTTGTCCATCTCCTCTCTTTTTTTTTTTTTTTGTTATTTGTTCTTAAGTTTTATTTGCATATTATTTTGAAATTGTTAGGGTGGTTTGTGAGGATTGCATATCAATAGCTTAGGATAAGATTGTAAAGCTTAAAAATTATAGGTAAAATCTTGATTTAGTAAAATCTTAGAAGCTTTAGAAATCTTAGCAAGGAGTTTACTAGGTGATGGATGTAGGGAGAGCACTGGAAGATTCTTGCGTATTTTACTCATTTCACTTAACCCTCTCTTCCATTTAAGGTTTAAGCCATATGCTCCTATCATTTGGTATCAGTACAAGGTTCATTCATAATTTGTGGTTAAAGGGAGATCCACCTCTTTTTATGACTTGCTATAATGATTGAAAAAATTATATGCATGTCTTTCTTGAATCTCAAAATTTTGAGTTTGGAAAATAATTTCTTCTACCTATAAAATACCAAAAAGTGATCTAGACCAAAAAAATAATGCACACACTAAATCATTAAACCATGAAATATTATTTGTGGATTATCAAAAGCATGAATATAAGAGAATTTAAACGTGCAAATAAGCATATTTACGTTGTTTATAAACTTACACAATCAATTATCTATTTTTTTGGCAATTAGTTGGGTATCATCAAGAGAATAGTTTTTTATACGCATCCTTCAGATATCAGGGGAAGGTGACAAAACCTATTAACTTATTCATCTGATTTATTAACATCTTATAATAATTAAGTTTGGATTAACAGTTTGGCAAATAAAATGCATGGATGTCTTTGGCTTTTAGATGTTATGATCTATTATATATGAAGATAAATGTTACTAAAAAGGCATGCATCTTTATTGAATTATTATTATATTAACCAACTCGCCTCATCCTGTTGAGGCTTATGCTCATAAAATTTCCAGTTATAAGGAGAACTACATAAAACTAAACAACAGTGTTAATAAAACTGGTGGGAATTATAAATGGATAGACAAAGTACCTTTTACAGAAAGATGAAATATATTTTGAGTATGTCTGTGCCTCTTGTTTATCTGCAAACCAGATTTAATGTCTTTTAGAAATTCTCTCTTAAAAGTTACACACAAAATTCTTACTAGAAAATAAACAATGAAAAATATATAAAATTATTAACAGAAGCATGAAAAAGTTGAAATTTTTATGAAAGCATTGGTGTGACATTAGCCGTGCCTAAGACAAAAATAGCACCTATTTGATTTAAAACCTCATGATATCTTACTCAATGCTGACTTTGGTATATAAAATATGAAAGTCAATGTGATCGTTCTTAATTTCAAAATAAGTGGTTTGAATATCCAGTTTGCTATTAAAAGGTCTCCCCAGCTTGCTTTGGAAATCAGCATTGAAGCTCAACATTCTGCAACTGATAAAAGCCCTAATCCGTGGAGGTCAATGATGATTAATGACAGACTAGGAGAATGATAATATACTGATAAAAGCCCTTGAAGCTAAATCCAACTTGTATCACATGACGTAAACATTCTTAACCTAGTGTTGATTGATAATAGGTTGAATCTAAGGCAAGTATAAAGGATTAAATTATTATGAAATTCATTACTTAAGCTTCATTTGGGATTACTTTTTTACTATTTCATAATAAAATTTTTTTGTAAAAAAAAAATTAATTTTTTATTAAAAAACTGTTTTAAGAAGCAATAAAAAAATTGTCCTAAACGAAGCCTTAATTTATATCAATTTTGTCTCCACTATGCATTTTGTTGACCTAATTTTAAAAAGAAAAGTAATAAAATGATCTCTCCATAGCCGCGACTCCGCCATCCTCCCACTTGCACGTCTCCGTACTAGCTCTCAGTCAACACCTTACTTTCTCCCACCGTCTTTCTCGATCTCACACTCTCTTGCTATCTCACTCGCATCCCAGTGACTACGACACCCTCCCAAAGACGATCTCCTCACTCGCTGCCCAACCCACTCTAGAGCTCGCACGCCAAGACTGCTTGCAATATTCTGTTACACAGCGTGAGTTCATCCCGCGCTCGTGCACATTCTCCCGTACCCACCTGCTCGCCTACATTCCGCGCACCCACATGCATGGCCCTCGCCGCCATTTCACCCACCCAATCGTCATTGCCGCCCCTCTCCCTCTGTCTTTTTCAATCTCTCTCTTCCCCTCTTGCCCTCTCTCTCTCTCTCTCTCTCTATATATATATATCGCTTTCTCCCAATCTCTCTCTATCCCTCTTTCTCTCTTTTCCATTCAAACAACCACTGTTTCTGATAGGACTGAAGGGTAGCTGTTGTTGCAGAAAGATCTTAATAAATTATCTGCTGCATACACAGGAAAGCTAATAATTAGGATTTTAATCAGTTGAGGGACCAAACTGAAAAGGAGGTAAATGTTGCTTCTGAATTGACAATAGATAAAATTCTGGGAGGAAAAATTTGATGAAAAAACAATTTTCTCACCTAAAATAAATCAAAGGATGAGTTTAATTACGCCAAGCTTACAGCAGCAGCTAATGCTCAATGAATGCAACATTTAATAGTAGATAGATCTACTATATCTTCAAATACTGGCATCTGATAACTGCCCTACCATAAAGATTAGAAGTGCTTATCAATAATTTTTTGTGAAAGAGATGCTTTAGAATTCTGTGCTTGAAGGATTGTCATGTACTGCTATAGGCTAAGAATTTTCAAATATAGAAACTTTAAAAAGAGTATAATGCATCTAGACCTGTCAAAAATGGGTCACGGGTCGGGTTCGGGTCCAACCCGAAATTGACCCGACACTGTTCGACCCGACCCGACCCGACCCGTTTTTGCAAACGGGTCGGTTTTCCGAACCCGAACCCGACCCTCTTCGGGTCCGGGTCAACCCGACCCGACCCGCTTCGGGTATATTTAATTAAATTTTTTTTATTTAATTCATTTTATTTAAATTTAAATCAAATTAAGGATAGATTTACTTCAATTAATTTAAAATAAATCAAGATTAATTTAATTTGGGCAATAATATTTATAATTTTTTGAAATATTATTTACTTATTTCATAAAAATTCATTAAAATCCTCCAAAATTAATTAAAAACGGGTCAAACCGGGTCGATTTCGGGTTTCCGGGTCAACCCGAACCCGACCCGGTTTTACAAACGGGTCGAAATCTCTAACCCGAACCCGACCCGGTTGACCCGAACTCGAAATTTTCGGGTCGGGTTCGGGTCGGGTTTTCGGGTCGGGTCCAATATTGACAGGTCTAAATGCATCTACAAATAACAATTAATAGTTCATGACGTACGCAAGGTGGATTGAAGATATGTATGCAGGAGCTATTACTTGTGTTCAAACACAAGGTGGATTGACCAAGTATTTCCCTATTTCGGTTGGGTTACATCAAGGATCAGCCTTAAGCCCATATCTTTTTGCTTTAGTCATGGATGTTCTCACTAGACATTTGCAAGAGGATGTACCTTGGTGTATGCTTTTTGCTGATGATATTCTTCTTGTTGATAAGACTAGAGAGGGAGTTGAAGGTAAACTTGAATTATGGAGGTCAACCTTAGAGTCTAAAGGTTTTCGCTTGAGTAGATCTAAAACGGAATATATGGAGTGTAATTTTAGTAGTAATAGACCTAGTGAGGGGATTGTGACTTTGGGCGATCAAGTCATTAATAAGAGTACACGTTTTAGATATCTTGGATCTATTGTTCAGAGTGATGGTGAAATAGATGGGGATATTATCAGCAGAATTCAAGTTGGATGGTTGAAGTGGAGGAATGCATCGGGCTTGTTATGTGATAAAAATGTACCCCTCAAACTTAAGGGAAAATTCTATAAGATGGTAGTGAGGCCTGCAATGTTTTATGGTGCTGAATGTTGGCCTTTAAAAGAGAAGCATAATATTAAGTTAAGTGTGGCAGAGATGAGGATGCTCAGGTGGATGAGCGACTTTACCCGTAGAGATAGGATACGAAATGAGCATATACGTGAAAAGGTTGGAGTAGCTCCAGTAGAAGATAAGATTAGAGAAAGTCGCCTTAGATGGTTTGGTCACAAAAAACGGCAGCCTTGCGATGACCCGGTTAGGAGAGTTGAGGTATTAGATTTGACTTATGTTAAGAAAGGTAGGGGTAGACCTAAAAAGACTTGGTTAGAAAATATTAGAAATGACCTTTCTTTATTAGATTTAAACGAGAATTTGACTATTAATAGGACACAATGGAGAAAAAGGATTCATGTAGCCGACCTCACGTAGTGGGAAAAAGGCTTGATATTGTTGTTGTTGTTGTTGTAGTTCATGACGTACGCAACTCATCTTGATCTGTTGGTTTGAAGTTTTGGCTATCAAATAAGAGGTTTTGGGTTCGAGTCTTATGTATATGATGTGTGTGTGAATTTTCCTTAATTGACCTAAATTTCCTTAAAAAAAAGTTCATAATGTCATTAGAGTCCTTGTCTCATGAAAAAAGGCTTGCATTGAGATTAATATGCCACCAACAGAGAGTTGCTGTCCACCACTTCCAACCCAATACTCGATATCAATAATTTAAACCCAATTTTCTTTTCTGAAGAATAATGCATGAACTAGAGTGCTAATATAGTGTATAAGGAAGCAAAAGCTATAAAAATGAAGATTAGTTTTCTGAAATATACATTGCAGAAAGTGCATAACGATATAATTAAAATTTTACTGTATCTTCTCCCTTAAAGAATGAAGAATGTTCTATAAATGACATACAATTCAAGCTAGCATGTCAAGAAAAGGTGCGCTAAGATAAATATCGCCATCTTGGAAGAAAAGGTGTGTCATTGAATAAATAAATCTTCTGAAGCTCTTACCTTTACCTGCTGGAAGATCGTTCCAGTCGTGTACTCTGACCCAGATCTCTTCACCTGTGTCCAACTGCAAAATGCCAACATCACATTTACTTAAATGTTGCTCATCATGAATAAGTTACTAGATTCCAATTTGGTGGCATTACTTTATACAAATCTAACTGCCAAGTTGGTATGTTTCATCATTTTGTAAATCAAAACAGAAAATTCATGCATAAGAAATTCTCTCCTAGTTTGAAAAATAAAAATTCCCCAATTCATTATTTATTGGAACAGTACAAAAGGACTTCCAGGCCTAGTTTGATTGGGCGTTTTTTGTGCTTATTCCTTTTTAAAACGGTAAAGTTATTTCTTCTTTACTGTTTGGTTCCTCAAAACACATTCCCAAAAACTCAAAGCTGTTTTGAGAAAGCTTTTTATACGTGCTTTCTCTGTTAGAAAACTCCTTTTTCTAAACCATTGTTTCTTAAAACTGCCTTTTACAAAAGTACTTAATAACCAAACGAAGCCTCAATCATACGAGGGAAGTTTGGTCTTCCAGAAATAATGAAGTAAGCTTTTTAAAGGATGTAGTTTTAGCTAAAATGGTTTATTACTTCTAACTCCGTATTACAGTATAGAAAGTAAAAGAGTTAAAAAAGCACCTTAGAGAAAAGGGATAAAATGAAAACTTTTGAAAGATAATGATATACTGCCTCTTCTTTAAATTAAATTCCTGACATAACCAATCTACACAACTTTTTTGAGGGATTCCCTACAAGTGCTGGAGTGTTTACCTTAAATTACCAAATTGAGTGCCATCTTTCAGGTGGCATTAGAAAAAGGAAATCACCAAGTCTTTGGATAAGAAGAATGGTGTTGGCCCCTACATCAGAATGCGCGTAAAAGGGGAAAAAATCGGCGAATTAAGTAACACGCACGTCTATGCAGTGCATCATTTGACCTTCGATCGTCAAACGGACTTCGCCGTTGCGATCGGAGCATGAAATTTGCCTAAGTAGAAACCCCTCTCAATCAAATCAGATAAGATCGGTCCAAAAGGACGAGTGACACCCGAAACTGATGCACGACGTTGCCCAAACGACGTCCGATCGCAAAATGGATTGCATAGACGTCCATTGCGATCATAATGTCAACAATACCCAAGAATAATTGTAATTTTGCCCAAGGAAATTCACATGCGAAAATTGGCTTGAATCCCGACACAATGCACAAATCTCAAGAAAAGTCGTGCGAATCGAGGCAAAATTGACATTTTAAGACCGTTATGTAATAATAATAATAAAAAAAATGCTAACCTCATTCTCACTGAACCACCCCCCACTGCTGAAGCCCGACGCCCCCCCTATCTCAAAGCTACCCGTCCAAGCCCTTTTGAGCCCGTTATCTGCTCGATCTCTCAAACCACGCCTCACGCCTAGCCGATTAGAACCAGTTGCATGTCTCCACCGAATCTTTGACGTCGATCTCCCTCGCCAATCCCAATTGGAAGCCTAATCCGTTTATCTCCTATCAGAGCCACACGACACGCCCAGTCGGATCCCTTCACACGTGAAGCTGCGAACCCCTCTCACGTGAACAACCTAGCCCTTCTTCTTATTCTTGTTATAACTTAACACCAATCAGGGGCGGATCCAGCTCCTTTTTTTAGGGTGGGCAAAAAAAAAATTTTTTTTTGGGATGGGCAAAGATGCTTAGGATTGATAAAATTAGGACAAAAATTTTTTTTTTTTGGGAAGGGCAAAGATGCTTAAGATTGACTACGGTGTCGCCCAACACATACCTGAAGCACTCTCGTAGTCTGGAGGGGAAGGTCCGACTACTAGAATTTTTCCTAAATGGGGGAGATGCTGGAAGGCTGCTGAAATTTCCCATGGACCGACGACCTGGACTTAAACGAACATAGGGGACCTAAGATTGAATAAATGACGATGAATTGAACTTGAATTTGAACAAATACAGGGAACCATACTTTAATTTGACAAATTCATGATAAAATTGAAAAATATGAAATACTAATTAATGATTTGAAGCATTTAAATAAATGTCATGCAAGCAAATAGAAGGCTCATGATGAACAAACTCTCAAGGCATATAAATGATGATCAATGAACTAAAGCATTCAAGTGATTACCAATTGATGAACATGAAACTTGTGGTGGATGGAATTTCCAATATTTGAAACATCTACTAATTCATACATGGGCAAAATATAAGGGTGGCAATAAGAGTTGTGCAGCCAATACATGTGCAAAGATGAAGCACAACCATAAGCAAGGAAAGAGGGCTATCATGAAGAAATATCCTACCCACTATCAACAACATGTTAATCAGCACAAATTCTCTGGTAAAATAACGACAATAGACAAATGGCGAGTATGACAGACCTCTTACAGGGGTAAACAGAAAATCATCATGCATACCAATGCTCTACTCACAAGTGGATGCAAGCATCCATGAATGATAATAAGGTGACTCACCATGCACTTGGCAACTTACATGCAAATTGAAATACCAAACTCATGATGAATGTGGCTTGCCTACAAACAATGAAGCTTCTAGCAAACACAGTATGCAATATGTGATGGACGCTACAACGTCCTTTCAATCAATGTCAGCTAATTTACAAGATCAATACATTGTCCCCTACAAATAGTTGACATGCAAAGAATATAGCAAACTGCAAAAAGAACATATCTAAGGAAATGGTAATGAAGATGGCTTACTTACAATTAATGCCAATTAGCTTGTACCTAATGTCAATCAACCTGCAAGTATTGGCAACAGATATAGCCCAACTAGCAGTCAACGTCTATCAGGCCTCTAGCAAATGCATACGAACCTCTAGGAGAAGTAGAATTTGACATGTAGTGAACACTACAACAACCCCTAAGCCAACGTCAACTAGTTAGCAAATGAAATCTGTAGTCCTCTATGAACACTGAAGTCAACAAGCAGTGAACATAGTAAATTGCTGATGGATGTACATGAATGTTTGGCGATGAATGTAATTCAGCCAACAATTAATGTCAAGAGTACAAACGGTCGTATCGACTTGCATGACGAAGAGTATGTAGCAAGTGTGACATATCCTTTGTAAACATATGCATGCAACACATCATCTACAAGCGACGATAGAAGATCATAGTAAATGCAAATACTTGCGGGCCCTTGTAGGAGACCAGCCATACGCACTAGATGCCATATACGAATAAAATGTCAAAGGAAAACAAGTACAAGCTCCTACAAGCAATCGTATGAGACCTATCACATACCCAAAGTGCTATCCTCGAGCAAATATAAAAAAATTTAAACAAGTGCAAGCTCCTATGAACCATAGCAGAAGACTCGTTAGCGCGACAGTCTACCTGTGTAAAACAACGGGCAAATAAACATGATGCGATGCCACGCCACTGGATCCGCAACACTCACGCAAGTGGACAAAAGTCGTCAACAAGCTTTCAAATAGAGCATCGCGCACATTCAAATGACAGTTGCCCGCACAACTGATCAGCATTAAACATTTTAAAATAACCCCACACATACATTGCAACATGTATACACACAAATACAGACGTATATATATAAGCGCCTTTATAGGACGAGTATACACGACTTCGAGAGAGCCAGCCAGGAGCAGGTAAAGGATCTTCTAGGGGTTCGGCAGATTATTCTGACTATCACACTTGGTCGCAAGTAGTAGGAGGAATGTATAAATGTTGAGTTTATGGTTTAGGCTTGCAAGCCAACACATACAAGGTGCAGACATCTGGTGGCTCCAGCTTCTTAGCAAGTAGTCAGGAGTCATTGTATAACCAACAAGTAGCTGCCCTTATAGTCTAGCAAGAGCAAGTCAGGAAATCACAAACTGACATGCGATTTCCTAACTTGTAGATGCATATACAACAAACTCAGTTGTTGGATGAGCTATATAAATTGATCTTTCGTCTGGTACCCTTACATCATCAACTTTTAATGTGTCTAATATCTTCACTTATCACCCATCAATGCAGGCAGCATACAACTTATCTCCTCAAGTACGAGTTCTTCTGAAGAGATGGAGAACTGATGTAGACTATTCATACCTACGGCACACTTCTACATCTCTGTTTCCTCCCCTACTTTATTTTCAGCTTTATTACCGTTTTATGAATTTTCAGTACACTATAGTTTTTTGGCCGTTGCTGCCAAAGTAGAATAGTTCTCCGGTAGACTAGAATAGTATAAAGATGGTAATGCTGTATTAGAAGGCATATAGAACATTTATATGGCCTTTGGAACTCTCTGTTTTCGGTTTTTCTTCCTGTTTTCATTTTTTCTTCTGCAACTTCCAAGCCACAGGTTCTGTGAAAGTACTTGGATAAGGGCATTGTCTGAGCGTAGTGCTGGGCTATTTGTAGGAAAGCTACAATCACTTTTACCCACCCATTAGCCTAATAGCTAATGGAATTTGAATAATTTTATAGCTAATTAAATGGACTGAATAAAAGCATTTTCAAAACCAAAGCAACTTTCTTGTCAGAACGGTAATAACTGATATTAAGGTTTCATTTGATATAGTTTTCTTACTACTTTTAAAGCAATTTTGTAATACAAAAAATTTTTAGTTAAAAAAATTTTTGTACTAAAAAAATGTTTTGAAAAGAAATAAAAAAATTGTCCCAAACGAAGTCTAAATCATCAATTTGAAAAGAAAAACAACTTTATATAATTTATCATTTTACCTTCTCTAGTGTGTGGTCTAGCATTTTCTCACAAAGACCATCCAGCAGTTCAACAACTGTTTGCGTACCATTTCTGTAATATATTAAAGGGCCAACTAATGTTAGTTTGAAACCAAAGAAAAAATTGCAAAACAAATGGGAAATCAATGAGAACAGCTCATAGGAGCATCATAATGAGGGTGAAAATTAGACGCATGAACATATAAACTCAGAAAAATTATGTAATCCCATAAATTAATTGTCATCAGCATTATTAACAAACTGTCTATAGATTATTTTCTATGATTCAGTTAGAAAGCCTATAAATTTTTTTTTATGGAAAATAAAATCAAAGATAATATTTTTGGCAATCTTAATCTAGAATCGCTACCAAGACAATAACTAAAATAATAAAATAGGCCATTTGCAGTTAGTACATCACAAATTGCACCAGATACATGAAAGATTGCACACGCTTTACTCGGAAATATTCCCTGATTTAATTAGGATTACATTAAATGGCTGAAATCATACACCTTGATTGCTGTGCAAAGCAATTACCTTAGGGCACCTGCAGGCGTCAAAATGCCATTACCTATCTAGAAATGTATCACCTTCTTAGAATGCGTGCAAGGATGGTCGGAGATCTATATGTAGGGATGCTTCTCTAAGGTTTACACATAATGTCTCTCTCTGAATTCTCAAATGGTATAACCTCTCAACGGCTAGAGTTTCTGGGAGGATAACAGCTTTAGAATGTGCATTGTAAAATATTATATAGAGATAATTTTATTTATGATATTATTCTTGAGAGGAATGTTTTTAAATGTTATTATGGGGCCAGAAGCTAAGAAAATTTAATTTTAAGTTGATTATATTTTGATCAATTATCAAGTGAGTTTCGATTTTCAAACAAAATTACAAACCTTATATGGAAGTTTAAAAAGATATGCCCTAGCAGCTTCGATTTTCAATTATCGAGTTTCAAACAAAATGATACGACAGCAGCCGAGGAGGGAATTTCGGCCCCCCTTCTGCGGCCCAACAAGAAATTAATTCATTATGTTATGAGAGAAATTAAGGAGATGATCAATTAAGAAAATATTTCCTAATTGAATTTAAATTAAAGAGAGAGATTTTCTAATTGAATTCAAATTAAAAAGGGAAAATTTTCCTCAACAACAACAACAACATCAAGCCTTTATCCCACTACGTGGGGTCGGCTACATGAATCCTTTTTCTCCATTGTGTCCTATTAAAAGTCAAATTCTCGTTTAAATCTAATAAAGAAAGGTCATTCCTAATATTTTCTAACCAAGTCTTTTTAGGTCTACCCCTACCTTTCTTAACACAAGTCAAATCTAATACCTCTACTCTCCTAACCGGGTCATCGGAAGGCCGCCTTTTTATGTGACCAAACCATCTAAGACGACTCTCTCTAATCTTATCTTCTACTGGAGCTACTCCAACCTTTTCACGTATATGCTCATTTCGTATCCTATCTCTAAGGGTAAAGCCACTCATCCACCTGAGCATCCTCATCTCTGCCACACTTAACTTAGTATTATGCTTCTCTTTTAATGGCCAACATTCAGCACCATAAAGCATTGCAGGCCTCACTACCATCTTATAAAATTTTCCCTTAAGTTTGAGGGGTACATTTCTATCACATAACAAGCCCGATGCATTCCTCCACTTCAACCATCCAACTTGAATTCTGCTGATAATATCCCCATCTATTTCACCATCACTCTGAATAATAGATCCAAGATATCTAAAACGTGTACTCTTATTAATGACTTGATTGCCCAAAGTCACAATCCCCTCACTAGGTCTATTACTATTAAAATCACACTCCATATATTCCGTTTTAGATCTACTCAAGCGAAAACCTTTAGACTCTAAGGTTGACCTCCATAATTCAAGTTTACCTTCAACTCCCTCTCTAGTCTTATCAACAAGAAGAATATCATCAACAAAAAGCATACACTAAGGTACATCCTCTTGTAAATGTCTAGTGAGAACATCCATGACTAAAGCAAAAAGATATGGGCTTAAGGTTGATCCTTGATGTAACCCAATCAAAATAGGGAAATACTTGGTCAAACCACCTTGTGTTTGAACACAAGTAATAGCTCCTGCATACATATCTTTAATGATTTGAATATAAGCATTATTGACTCCTTTTTGTCAAGAATTCTCCATAGCACTTCTCTTGGAAATTTATCATATGCTTTTTCTAAATCAATAAATATCATATGTAGATCCTCCTTATTTTCTCTATATTTCTCCATCAAACCTCTTAATAAATGTATGGCTTCCATAGTCGACCTACCTGGCATGAATCCAAATTGATTTTGAGAAACATTAGTATCACGCCGCAACCTATGCTCCATAATTCGCTCCCATAGTTTTAAAGTATGACACGTTAACTTAATACCTCTATAATTCATACAATCTTGTGCATCACCTTTATTCTTAAAAATAGGAATTAACACAATCATTCTTCACTCATCTGGCATCTTTTAATAATTGAATTTAAATTAAAGAGGTAAATTAATAAGGAAACAAATCTATTTTGGAGGCAATTTGAGAGTTTGTTTAAGGAGGGGTCTAGGGTTTATATTGATATAGTTATTTTTCTTTGAGGGCTTCCTAGAGGCATCTAGGTTGTTTGGGAGAGCCGATCTACCTCTCTAATTGTAGATCGCTTGTATCTTGCTTTCATATTGAGTTATTAATAAAAAAATCAGCCATAATTCCCAACGTTTTAAAAGGCGAAATCGGAAATCGAGGCGTTTTGGCTAAGCGAGACAAGGCGTAAGCCTCGAGGCGTAAGCCTAAAAACTGATAAAAATAAAGTAATTAACAATGCCGAGCATGTACCGCTCGGTACCGAGCATGTACCGCTCGGTACCGAGCATGTACCGCTCGGTACCGAGCATGTACTGCTCGATACCGAGCATATACCGCTCGGAACTGAGCGGTACTGGCTCGGTACCGAGCATGTACTGAGCAATATCGAGCATGTACCTAGTGGTACTGACTTGGTACCGAGCGTGTACCTAGTGGTACCGAGCATGTACCGCTCAGTACCGAGCATATACTTGCTCACTACCGAGCGGTACTGGCTCGGTACCGAGCATGTACTGAGCGATACAAGCTACTCAATAATTATTATTAATACTATTAATTATATATTTAATAATATATATTTTAATTTATATTAACTAGGCTAATTATATTAATATTTAATTAATAATTATATTACTAATTAGTCAAATAATTTATGCACTAATTATACTATTAAGTATTTAATTAATTTGCTTAATTATTAATATTTAAATTATATTAATTAAGTTAATCAATAATAACTTAGCTGCGTCTAGGGTTTGCCTTTCATCTTCTCTTTTTGTCCTTGTTGTTCGGCTTCGTTGCTTCATAAGAGGTGTAGAGATTACACGCGTCGCTTCTTTGGCTCCTTTGTGGCTGTTCGACTGCGCTCCTTCGACGACTTTCCCTTCTTGTCGGATCATAAGTTACGACATTTTGATAAGAAGAAACAACGGGAGCTCGCTGGCTTTGAAGGTAACTTTCTCCCTTTCGAGGCACTGCCTCGATGCGCCTCGGCGCCTCACATATTGAGGCGTACGCCTCCGTGGAAAAAGGCGTAAGCCTCGCCCGGACATTCGAGGCTTAAGCCTCAGTTCGCCCGACCTCCGCCTCGAGGCGTCCGCCTCGAACGCCTTTTTAATCGATGATAATTCCTCAAATTCCTATAATTTTCTAATGTTTTCTTGCTGAATTTACTTCTGCAGTGTATCACAAAATTTCTTGCCTTAGATGAAAGTTATAAAATACAGTATTATCATTTGCATTTTAGGTTATAACCATGTTATAATTATTTAATATCTACTTCATCTTACTACATACATTGCATAAGCAACTCGACTAGTTTGACTGAAGAGCATAAACAATGCACATTTCCGGTTCTACATAGAGCACTTTCACTGATAGAATAGCTGATTAAAAATGAATATCACCACATTGCTTGAAACGTAAGAGTCAATGGAGATGATAATTAAATTCAAAAAGCAAATATTTTTAAAAAGCACCTGTAATCAGTGTATTTCCCTTCAAGACGACTTATAGAATCCATTCCCTGATGAATATCAAGAAAGTTTTTAGATTTCTTCTCATTGGAAAAATTAAATAGCTAGATTAGCCCTACTTGGAGAGACTAATGGAAACACTTACATTGTACATAATAAAACAGAGAAGTTGTGCGTGTAGAACTTTGAAAGCAAAGGATTATGGAACATAATTATTAATGAGAAAACAAAACAAAGCAGAGAACCCTAGTTATGGCACATAATGTTAATTACAAGAGCAAAACAAGATCTGTTAATGCACTGGAAGATGCACCTGATACGCAGAATAAGAATTGATTAATTATTGCTGGTAATAAAGGCTTGGAGCTATGAGAAGAAGCTTGCAACATCCTCTATGGAAGTTGCAGCTGAAATAATCTCCCACGTAACTGCTGCTCAAATTTCGCATTATGTCCGCACCCTCCCATTTCGCAGCCCTTTCTCTCCTCAAATCTCACTTACTCGTTGTAAATGTGAGGTACCAAATTCCGAAGGGCAATGGGCAAAATCTCTCCCTCCCTCGAAACCCTCGAAACCGCTCATCAAAAACTTGCATATTGCCAAAATTAAGAGGACAATTCAAGTCTCTCTCACGAAAAATTATTAGGTCAGGTAACCTGATGTAGCTCTACGTCCGGTAGCCAATAATATTGTTGACCCATCTGCTGTACCGAAAAAAAAAAAAGAGAAAAAAAAATCGTGCGTACCTCGCTGCCATCCCACGACGTTCGCACGTCGTCGCCGCAATCAAAGTCGTATCCTCGCACGTCGTCTACACGACTCGATCGAGTCGTTAAATGGCAGAGAAAACGAAGCAAAAGGGCTTTTTTCCTCTCTTCTTCCTCTCCCGCTCTCTGCTCACTCTCTCGATCTCGCTCTCGACTTTCTCCTTTCCGATCGAATAGGAAGTTACGACACTTTGATCGGCAGCAACAACGCGAGCTCACTAGCTGTGAGGGTAACCTTCTCCCTCTCGAGCGCTTCTTTGGCTCTCTCGTGGCTGTTCGACGACACCTCCAACGACCGTCCCTTCCTACGGATCGGACATTACAACGCTTTGATCGGAAGCAATTACAGGAGCTCGTTGGAAGTGAAGATAACTTTCTTCCTCACACGTGCTTCTCCGGCTTCTTCGTTGCTGTTCGACTCCACACCTTCTGCGACTTTCCCTTTCTCGCCGGATCGGAAGTCACACATTTTGATCGGAAGCAAGCAGAGGAGCTCGCTGGAAGTGAAGGTAACTTTCTCCCTGTTCACGCACTTCTCCGACCAAATTCTATCGCTCCTTCGACTCCTTAGCTGTTCGACTTCGCTCCATGTACGACTTTCCCTTTCTGTTGGATCGGAAGTTGGACATTTTAATCTGAAGCAAGAACGTGAGCTTGCTGGCCGTGACCTCCTCCCTTGCGCATGCTTCCACGGCCAAATCCCGTGAACCCGCTGAACAGAGAGATAGTGAGAGGGAGAGGGATTTTTGTAATTTAATTATAATTATAATTATAATTATTATAATTATTGTTAATTATAAATGTATTTAGTTAAATTAATCTTGTTTAATTATAATTAATTATATTTATTATAATTAATTATAATTATTTAATTTAATTATAATTTCTTATTATTTTTAAATGATAATTAATTAATGAAATAATTAGTTATAATTAATTGATTTTAATTATAATTAGTAATTCTAATTAAATTAATTATTATTAATTATAATTGATTATAATTAATTAAGTTAATTATGTTTTTTTAATATAATTATAATTAATAAATGTTAATCATAATTAATTATAATTAATTAAATTTAATTATAATTAATTATTTTAGCTATTATTAATTATAATTAATTATTAAAAAAATGCTCCTCTTGCCTCGATCCACGAGCCTCCTCACCGGTCTTCAAGGTATAAATTCTAACTCAAATCCCGTCCTCGACGTTTGCAGCGGATCGGGGAACCACCTATACGCGCTCTTGTAGCACGGTAGGAGGGAGCCCGGTGCGAAGCATACGACGAGGCGGGTAAGCCCTATACACGCTCTTGTAGCGTGGTGGGGACGGTCCTCGACCTCGACACCGACACCGCCGACATTGCTACGAAAGGTACGATGTTCCAAAATCCCATTCTCGACGTTTGCAGCGGACCGGAGAACCACCTATACGCGCTCTTGTAGCACGGTAGGAGGGAGCCCAGTGCGACGCATACGACGAGGTGGGAGAGCCCTATACACGCTCTTGTAGCGTGGTGGGGAGTCACTGCTGTTCTGGTACGTCACTGCTGTTCCGCTGTACGGGTACTACTGAAGGCCCCATACACGCTCTTGTAGCGTGGTGGGATGAAAATTTGTACGGCCGCGGTGTCTACGAACACCTACCATACACGCTCTTGTAGCGTGGTGGGAAGGCCCAGCTCCCCAATTTTCCCCCAAACGGGGGATATGCCGGGATGCTGCCGAAATTTTCACTGAAATGTACGAAGATTTGAACAATATAAAGAAATCATTTCAGCAACAATACGAAGAACTTCAGAAAAACTTTGAACAAGCACTTGAACTCGTTCTTGGAACTCGAACTGTGCAATATCTGGGGACCTGAACATAGAACTCAAACTCAAATGAACTCCAACATGAATTGAGTAAGATCACTCAAGCTCACTACTTGAACTCAAAACTGGAATGAGATGTAGAGAGCGAGGAACACAAACTGAACTCAAGCTGGATTCGAAATAGGGACTTGAGTTTGAATGGGATGCCAAGAGTTACCCCCCATCATCTCCTCTTATCCACCTTTCGCCATAACCTACATTATCTACCCTCTCCTGTTCTCTTAGTCACCCTCCCCATTCCCTCCATTCTCCGGCCTGATACAGCTCCATCTTCTTCCACGTCCTTCTTTTTCGGCTGCTAGTACCTCCTACAATATCTCATAATATTCCTTAAATCCCTCACACCGCCTCGACATCTACGTTATCTGCTATGTCTCTCTTAATAACCTCTGTCTCTGTCTCTTTTTATTCTTCCTTTAACGTACCTCCTCTCTCCTCTACCACTCCTTCTTTTCGACCAACTCCCTCCACTTCCTCCACTTTTGACAACTCTCCATCCCCTTCCTATTCATTCATTACACCCGCCTCTCTTCTGTATCTCTTGAAGCTACTTCCCCAAAAAAATCTTGATGCTCTTGCTGCTCGCTTTGCGTGTTTTACAAGTTGACGGAAAGTATCAAAACACCAGTGTTGCCAAACTTTATCAAGTTTCTGCACAGCGTCCGTCTCAGTCGCTCAGGTGGGATAAATTTTGAGAGCACGTTTGTTTGGCCAAATTTTTTTAAAAAAAAGATTGGAAGAAACGCTGCCCGGGCGCAGGTATGGTCGTGTCCACCCGGCAACCGCCGGTCGGGGTCCGGGTTGAAATGTCCGACCGGTTTGTAAAACGGGGTCGGGTTTTCGGGTTGACCGCTTTTGATACAGGGTTAGGGTTCGGTTCGAACCCGAATCCCGGCGGGTTGACCCGAATTGACACCCCTAGTAAACGGCCTTGAAATGGGTTAAACAATAAGAAATGAAAATTAATAGAGAAATGCTGATTTGCAACCTATCTAACCACATTAATAAGCATTAAATCTCAAGACAACCGGATTACAACAACAACAACACACATCAAGCCTTTATTCCCAATACGTGGGGTCGGAATACATGAATCCTTTTTCTCCATTGTGTCCTATTAAAAGTCAAATTCTCGTTTAAATCTAATAAATAAAGGTCATTCTTAATATTTTCTAACCAAGTCATTTTTGGTATAAACCCCTTACCTTTCTTAACATAAGTCAAATCTATACCTCTTTACTCTCCTAACCGGGGTCATCGACCAAGGCCTACGTTTTATGGTGACCAAACCATCTAAGGGCGGACTTTCTCTAATCATATGCTTCTACTGGAGCTACTACCAACCTTTTCACAGTATGTGCATACATTTCGTATCCTATCTCTAAGGGTAAAGCCACTCATCCACCTGAGCATCCTCCATCTTGCAACACTTAACTTAGTATTATGCTTCTCTTGTAAAGGGCCAACATTCGGAGCACCATAAAGCATTGCAGAGGCCTCAAGAAAACAGACATCAAAAAAATTCTTATTGTCGCTGAACGATAGAGGCATGAAGAGAAAAACAGGAACAAGAAGCTTACCTTGCGTCTCCAGTAGCCCTTCAGGTACGTCGAACACGAAGTATGATGAGCACGGCGCAGGAGAAAAACACAGGGAACGAACGACCGAGAGCGAAGTCCGTCGAAGTCCTGGGATGCCGTCGGAAGATGGTGGATTCTCGTCGAAGTTTTGTTGAAACACCGACGCAGGAGAAAACACGACGCCGGAAGAAGAAAACAGGGAATCAAAGTTGTCCCGAAGTCAGGCGAACTCAGTCGAAGTCGAAGTTTTGTTGAAAACGACCGTTATCGTAGAAGAAAACAGGAAACGAATGTTGTCGAACTTGAAATCGTGACGAAGATCTCGCAATGTCTCGAATTCGTGGATCTCGTCAAAGTCGAAGGATAAGTCGTTCGTTAGGGAAAGTCGGCGGGAGCAGGGATCACACGATTCACGAACGGGAGGAAGAGAACGATCAGACGAGCAAAACGAGCAAACGAGTATAGAACGAGCAGGGATCACACGTTCGATCAAACTTTGTTGTACAAAGTCGGAGAAGGAAAACGAGCAAACGAGAGGAAACAGGGAATGAAGGACGGACGGAGCGGCGGAAATGCATTACAAAAGAAGTCCTAAGCTCTATTTTGCATGACTAGCGAACAAAATGATTCGAGGCAGTGCCTCTTTCGCCTCGATCGCCTCGCGCCCTGAGGCGTATACGCCTCAAATGAAAAAAAGCGTGCGTTTTTGTCCAAACAACCGAGGCTTACGCCTTAGTTCGCCCAGTTTACCGCCTCGACTCGAGGTGCGCTTCAAGGCTATCGCCTTAAACGCTTTTTAAATGGTTGCTATGTCATCATCATCCCTCTATTTAAAATAGGATTTATGTGTCAATCAGTCCAAGTTGCCTCGAATTGCGTGCTTTCTCGATTTATGTAATTTCTCAAAATGCATCGGCCTTTCCCTTCGTTTAATGTGTCAAATTTGTTGAATATCGAAATTAGACAAATTTGATAGTGTCTTTAGGGTATTAACGATGTCTCGATTGCAACGACGTAGTCTGTTTCACAATCAGGACATTGTTTAAGCGACGCCAAGGCCTAATTTTTCATCAAAATATGTGTTGTCATATTCAAATCATCTCGGGAGTTTGTAAACCACCTCAAACGGATCCAAATTGATTAAATAAAATACATATTTCGAATGTTTATGATGTTCGGGGACGCAGCGGCGTACTTCGTTTTCTTGATAGGACATCATGCCGTCTTCGTAGAGGCAAATTTCCTCGATATGCGCACCCTTGTATTACATTGGGGATTGCCCTTAATTTGCATGCCACCATCCCAGTTTGATACTAATTGAATTTATAAACTACATATTTCGGATGTTGATGATGTTCAGACACATCGGCACAATCCGTTTCAGAAATCAGAACATCATGTCATTTTCGTAGAAAGCTAATTTCTCTGATATGCGCGTCCTTGTATTACATTAGGATTGCCTTAATTTGCATGCCACCATCCCAGTTGATTCCAATTGAAATTTAGAAAATACATATTTTGGGATGTTGGTGATGTTCCGGACGCTAGCGGCGCAATCTATTTCATGATCGGAGCCATCATGCATATCTCGTAGAGGCTAATGTCCTCGATATGCGCGTCCTTGCATTATATTGTGATTGCCTCAAGATACATGCCACTAATCCAGATGCTTCAAATTGAATAAACAAAATCTACTTATTAGAGGTTGGTAACGCTCCGTACACAGTGACGAAGTCCGTTTCACAATCGGATGTCATTTGGATAGCGTCAAAGCTAATTTTTCTCAATAAATGTGCATCGCATTTGGATCCAGCCACACCATTCCGGATGATTCCCGATTGATTAAATAAGAACTAAACTCTTAATGTCGACGACTTTTCCGGACACAATGATGTAGTCCCGTTTGGCAATCATATTTGACCCTTCAAGTGGCGCATCATATCAACCCACGCGCTGCTTGATTCATCATTCTCGTCTTTTTCACATGTAGTTTGAGTGATAGGGTCAACAAATGACCCCCCAACAAATGTGATATGCGTCTAGAAAGTATCATGTTTATTGTGAGTCGGTTGACGGTTTTCGTTAGTCCCCCTTTTTCAACATTTTTTTGTCATTGTTACTGCTTTTTTGACCACATTTTGCTTGTTTTTCCTGTGCAGGAAATGTTCTGCTGGCAGAGATCCGATGACCTGCATCCAGACGAGCCTAGCGAGGCTGCTATTAGGAGGCTATTGACAGACAGGACCCCAGGGTAGTGTTGATATTCGGGACAGACTAGAGCAGCACCAGGACATGCTTGCAGGGGCGGGACATCTTCCACAGTTTCTTTGCCAGTTCCCCCTTATTTTCAGAGCTCTCTAAGGACTCTGTTTCTTTTAAGGACCCAGACAGGTGGGCTCCACCAGTCTCAGGTTACAGTATGGGGGAGTACCACCCGTTAGAGAGTTTTGTGGCACAGGTCGGCTGGGGCACCTGCGACGTTTTTAGTGTCTGTCGTAGACAAAGTTGAGACAGTTTTGGCTAAACTTTTAGCTTGCTTAGCCATCGTCGAGCTACCGTCGTCACCTTTAGAGTGAACATGGAGACTCGACACTTGGACAGGTTCAGAGTCAACCAGTGGCTACGTTTGTTGGGGTCCGCTATGTTTTGGCAAGTGCAACAGGTGGTACACTATAAGAGGCAGTGATCTATGAGGCAGTGTATGCCTCGCTGTTTGACTACAGACGCCTCCCTACTTTTTAGGATCGCGGTTTGATAGAGTTTTGGGACTCGGGCAGAGTTACGTATTAGGTCGTAGTAGAGGAGCTTACTGTGACACTCTCAAGCTTACAAACAGTGTCTGGTCTACTAGTCTTTGGTTACCGCTTTGAGGAGCGTCCCTTCAGACGAGCAGTTGTTTCAACGATTTCCCTTAACAGATGGTGATAGGAGAGGCATACTGCTACTCTTAGACGTTTACCCTACAGCTTTAGAGCACTACCAACGGACCTTCGGAGCTTCAAACTTGTCCAGGCGTGGTAGGGCTTCCATGCCTGTGGATGTCTGGATCCGCAGTTCTCCAAGAGAGGTACTTGTCTCCCGTTACGGTGTCACTGCACAAAAAGACCCGTTTAGGCTTCAGTTTGCAGCGCGGTGCTCCGACTGTCAGAGTGACGTCGAGCCTTCTTCGTTCATCATGGTTACACTTAGCCAGGTTTTGCAGGGGTCGATGAGGGTCTACTTTTGACGGGTTTCTTGGCTCTTTTGCCCTCAGCACCTTCGAACTCACACTTCGGATTAGGCTCTTGAGGTGCAGTATTTTTGTTGGCAGCCAGCCAGTTGGCAACAGGGACATAGACTGCTGCTCTAGCTTCTGCTATTCTTGTAAAAGGTGTACAGAGTTATGCAGACCGTTTTTGAGGGCCAGCTCTTTTTGTCGTGTAGTACTTGTGACACCTAGGTTCACTTACACGTCTGTAGTGTGCATTTTCTGTATAAAGATCCCAGTTTTACTTCTTGCAGAGAGGTAACCCTATGGTTTTACAGCTGTCTCAGGCATCTTCCACCTTTGAGTTAGAGAGGATCCGCCTCTTTTTTTTCTCCCCCCAACTAGTTACAGGCTGGTTTTCCCTTGTTCCCCAGCTAGAGATGTTGTCAGTTTTATGGCCTCACCAGAGCTGGTATGGTATGTTGTTGTGGATGGGATTGACCACAGAGGGAGCCGTATTTTACCGCAGAGGAGAACGGAGTTTGACAGTTGCTAAGTACTTTCTTTAGCATGCGTCTAGGTTGAGTTGTGTTACAGGGTAGGTGTTGTAATGACTATTGGAGGTTTACCAAGCCTAGTAGGGTGGCTGGACAATTTGGGACTCTTCTAGGCCACAACTTACGACCGACGACCACTTGTTCCCGGGGCTCCAAACACATGACGCATGGACACAATTCCACTAGAGACCTGCCTCTACGCTGCAGCTCTTACTTGGTTACACTTATTGAGGATCGGGATTTAGGTTCCAGTTTTTCTTTTTGCTCAGTCGTCTGCTCACACGAGCGTTAAGTTAAACACGACTGTTCTTGGATACGACAGTCTTTTTGGACCTGCTTTGGAGCACGGTGCGATGATATACGAGCGCCGTAAGTACGGGAGCTCGGGTTACCGAAGGGATGGAAGAGGTCCCGTCAGGTCTTCCAGAGACTGCAGGTAGCATAGGTACTTTTCTATACTTCTCCTATTCTCTTTCTTGTTAGCATTTAATTTAATAGATATTTAATTATTTGTGTCTGTCAAATTTAAATGCTAACAAGAAAGAAAAGAGAGGAGAATGGGTAGAAAAGTACCTCTGCTACCTGCAGTCTCTGGAAGACCCCCGATGGGACATCTATCCCCTCGGTAACTCAAGCTCTCGTACTCGGCGCTAGTTCCTCCTCGCACAGTGCTCCAAGGCAGGTCTAAAAGACTTTCGTTCCAAGACAATTGTGTGTAACTAACTCTTATGTGAGAAGACGGCTGAGCCAAAAGAAAACTAGAAACCTGTTCCGAGCCTTAATAAGTGTAACCAAGTAAGATGTGCAGGCGTATTATGCGGGGTCTTTAGTGGAACTGTGTCCAATACGTCGTGTGTCTGGAAACCCGGGGGATAAGTGGTCGTCCGTCGCTAAGCAGTTGTGGCCTGAGAGAGTCCAAATTTCCTTGCCACCCTGCTGGGTTGGTTAGTACCCTCCAAAGTCACTATAGCACCTGCCCTATATAACACAATCAGCCTGGGCGCATGTGATGAAGTACTCAGCAACTGTCAAACTTCGTCTCCTCTGCAGTAAAGTACGCCTCCCTCTGTGGTCGACCCCTTCCACAACAACAGTACCTCTCTGGTGAGGCGGTAAACTGACAACATCTGGTTGGTAAACTAGGAAAAATTTGCCTGTAACTAGTTGTGGGGCGAAGAAGAAGAGGCGGATCCTGTCTGACTTAAAGGTGGAAGACGCCTGAGACAGCTGTAAATATGTAGGGTACCCTTTCTACAATAAGTAAGCTTGAGTCTATATAGGAAAAAGCACCCTGGACGTGTAAGTGAACTCAGACATACAGGTACTACCACGACAAAATTAAATCTCGTACCTCCAAAGAGCTGGCCTCAGAAACGGTCCGCAGAACTCTGTACACTCTGGCAAGAACAGCATAAGCTATAGAAAGTCTCTGTCCTTGTGCCAACTGGCTGGCTGCTAACAAAATACTGCACCTCAAAGAGCCTGTCTAGAGTGGGAGTACGAAGGTGCTGAGCCAGAGAGCTAAGAAACCCGTCAAAAATAGACCCCTCGTCGATCTCTGTCAAACCTGGGGAAGTGTAACCATCTGAAGAAGGCTCGACGGTCTCCTCTGACAGCGAAGCACTATGCTGCAAACTGAAGCCAAACGGGTCGTGCAGTGACGCCATAACGGGAGACAAGTACCTCTCATGGAGAAAACTGCAGATCCAGACATCCGCATGCATGGAAGCCCTAGCACGCCTCAACAAGTTCGAAGGTTCGTCGATAGTGCTCTGAAACTGTAGGGTAAACATCTGAGAGTAGCAGTTTGCCTCCTATCACCATCCTCTATGAGAACTCGTTGAAACAATTGCTTGTCTTGAGGGATGCTCCTCAAAGCAGTAACCAAAGACTTATAGACCGGACATTGTCTGTAAGTCTAAGAGTGTCATAGTAAGCACCTCTGCCCCAAGTCCCAAAACTCTACCAAACCGCGAGCCCAAGAAGTAGAGAGTCGTCCGTAGTAAAACAGCGAGGCGTACACTACCTCGTAGATCCCTGCCATTTGTAGTGTGCCCCTGTGCGCCTGCAAAATGTAGCGGGCCCAACAAACGTAGCCTCTGGTTGGACTCTGAACCTGTCCAAGTGTCGAGTTTAGTGGCCACTCTAAAGGCGACGACTGTAGCTGAAGGTGGCTAAGCAAGCTAGACTGCCCAACTGGCTCAACTGTGTCTGCGACAGGCACTAAAACGTCGCAGGTGCCCCAGCTGACCTGTGCCACATAACTCTCTAACGAGTGGTACTCCCCGTACTGTAAACTGAGACTGGTGACCCACCTGTCCAGGTCCTCAAAAGCAACGGACATAGTTGGGTTAGTTATAATTTTTTTGAAATTTATCTTTAAGTCTTCATGATATTCTCTTACCATATAAAGCTCTTTAGAAATTTATTTATTTTAATTACCTAACATTAACTCCAGAAAATTATATCCTCATGTGTATTCCATTTATTTTTAATGTTAGATCCATGGTACTTATAGTTATCATACTTAGTTATCACTTTATCTTCTTATGTTATTGATTGATAATTTGTAATATCACACCCCCTAAAATTACATATCTTTTAGTCAATTCTTTGTTATGCTTCTAAAGTCCTCTAAACATTTTCTCCAGTATTCGATCTTTCCTTGTATTTTAAGTTTTCAATAAATGTCATATTTGATTAAAACTGTTTGTGATTATTATTTAGTCTAAAGTTTTCTGTATTAGTTTGTCGTTACTATTTCATAATTAGCGTGCTGTTCCACTGATGAGTTCTTATTACAATGGATACAGAGTATTGACTTTTTTATTGACTGTGATTAACAATGAAGAAGTGTCAAACGATTCTTATTCTTCTTCAACCCTGGATAAAGCTGGGTTTGGCTAAATCTTGTAGTTAACTTATTATCCTGTGAGATGAGCAACGTAGATGATGAAAACAAGCCAAACAGGTAGTTAATTACTGCTCTTTTTCTTTCTTTATTTCGTGTTTTTGCACTTTTGGAGTTGCTCTTAACATGATCCTATCCTACTCTTTTCAATTTTATGTTTGTTTGTTACTTTCTTACTCTTTTCCTTGTGGATCAAGATCTCATTATAGATTTGCACCATAATTTAATTTGGTGGAAAATACAAGTTGTAAGGTTCTAAGTTTCCTACTTTTTATTATTTTAATTTATTTTCGCAGTGCTTGTTGATGTCTTAGTTCATTAGGATAAGGGCTCTGGGAATGCATTCATAAGCTTATACTATGCCAATTACTATGTTCATATGATTATATATATATATATATATTTGTGCACTTTTCCTATTGGTAAAAATTACTGAAGAAATACTTGATGATTCTGCCATTTCAAACCATTCAAATAAAAAATGACTTCTGTTTTAGTTGAACAAACATAAGTACAAGCAAACGTTTTATCTTAGTATATCTTTAGAAGAAAAAACAAAGTCGGGAAGGAAAAATATCTGACTATGAATTCAATTTTTCATTATTTAACATTTTAACTATATCACACTAAAATCAATTATTGCTTTCTTTGTTTATTTGAATTATAAATGTGCTCCTAGATTGAGAGTACATTTAATAATTTTTTTTATTATGCTATTCTTTTTGCATTACTTTTTAAATGTCAATGTTTGCCTGGTAATTGTGCTCCTACTTTTAATTATGCTATTTTAGAAGGATGTTTGAATTCAGTGCATTAATGAACTGCATAATTTTCTGGTAGGAATAAAATTTTCAATCCAGTTAATTCAATGAATGAAAAATTTTCTGATATTTGCTCTTAATATTAGCATCCAAGTTACCTCCGCATAGGAGATGATAAGTGGGATAACTTCTACGCAAATTGTGATTAGCTCTTATAGTACGATCTAACTTTTTTCATACTGTATAATCTTGTACGAACTCATGATCAGCATTAGGCTTTTGAACTTCTTGTGGGCAATGGATGTCCTAAAGTCACTCAAGAGGTTGTTTTTGTTATAGTTTTTTTGTGTGCTCCAAATTACAATGAAGGTGATGTGAAACGTAAATCGGAATTGCATGAAGAAATAATAAGACAACTGAATAAGCCAGTCAATATAAAGATTTACTGAGTCACAATTAATGATTTAATGAAATCTCAGTTGCAAAGTTGTTTAGGCAGTGTTACAAAACTCATTAGGCAAGACAATTTAAAACAATAACAAACATGACGAGTAATGACAAATGCACGTTAACAATAATCCGTAGGGTTAATTTATAGAAAAGTCATCTTGAGTTTCCCTTACTCAAGCTCTCTTGCGGTTAAACGGAAGAGAAAGATATTAGCAATACTGACGTGATCACCACGAGTAAGAGGGAGCTTACAATACTGTCCACATGAAAGCTCGTCGGAGTTGGAGGAGTCGTGGAAGGTGTAAGAGTTGCCACTTGGATGGAAGGTAGTAATTCGTCGATGGCGGTTGATAGAGAAAATAGTATATGATCCACGTAATCCTCAACGGTTGCGTCGATCTCTACGTTGTCTCTACGTTGACGTCACAGAAAAGCGATCTCAAAATATCCACAGGTCTTGGGAATCAAAGACGAATCTATGATCAACATCCGGATTGACCATGCATAGTTGTCCATGAGAAAATGTAGAGAGGGAGAGGAGGGCTGGTCGGTTGGAGGAGAGCGGTGAGAGAGCCTAGTTGGAATCTAGGTGGGGAGGGAACAAATCTGAAATTAATTTCAGATTTCCCTAATATTTAATTTGAGGTTAAAGGAGTTTCAAAATTTGAATTTGAAAGTAAATATTAGAGAGGGAAATATGGGAGTAATTGGGCTTTAATTGGAGCCTTGATTTAAGCCACAATTAGGGAAGCTAATTAAAAGGGGTGGTCGGCCATAAAGGGGACTTGGGAGGGAATTAATTAGTGCTTAGGTGGCAAAGTGGAAATAGAAAGAGAGAGAGAGAGGGGACGGCTTAAGAAGGTCGGCCAATTAAAGAGGGGAGAGAGGGCTTTTTTTTTTAATTGGGTGGGTTTGGAGGGAGTTGGATTTGATTTTGAATTTAAATTCAAATAAGGCTTGAATCTTAAAATGGGCATTAAATGGGGGAAACCCATTGATGGGCCGGCGGCATGCTTAGGGGAGGAGGAGAAGGGGAGAGCAATTAATGCCTCTTAATGCATTAAACCCATTTAAGCAATGGAATAAGAAATCCAATTTAATTAAATATTAAATTAGATTTGGATTGAAAACTTTCCTAATTTGGCTTGGCTAATTTAGGAAAGTATTTGAAATTCAAATTTGAATTTCAAATTGAATGATGGCTTTCCAAAATCATGTAAGCTAAATTAGGTAGGTCTTAATGGTGATTAAACTACCATTAAGTGGTGAAAAGAAGGGTGGCCGGCGGTGGGTTTGGTGGTGGGATTTGGCTGGTGGGAGGAAAGATGGAGGAGACGGGTGATGGGGAGAAATGGGTGGGGGTTATCGGTTTGAGGGAGGGGGGAATTGATGTCGGCGGTATGGGGGAAGAATGGAAGAGGTAGGAATGTAGGATACAATAAAATAGAAAAAAACCAAGAGCTCACTCGCTGGTGGGCTGTTGGGTACTCTGATGACCTCTCATAAGCTTCACCAATCACATGAACTCACTAAGAGATCACTAAGAAAACAAACTGGAATTTCATTCATCAAATCATCATCCCCAAATACAATAGAAATGACCTATATATAGGCCTCACTAAAAGAAAAGAAACAAACACTAAAATGCCCTTGAGGCTACAACATCAAATGACCACCCATAAGGGTAAAACAGTAAAACTGAAAATAAAATAAAATAAATGAATCAAAAATATAAGCTCCTGATCGTAGCTGTCGATCTCCGGTGTCTCCTCTGATAAACGCGCCGAAATCTCTTGCTGATGTCCTCATCAGAAGGTGACTTAACTAATGCTTTAGGCTTGCCCTATGAAGTTGGGACGGTTGATATAAGCGTAAAATGTCTAATAAGGAACTTGCAGTTAATATTTAGATGGCGATTCTGTTGCTTACATCAAATTTAAATCTAACATGAATAATTTTTCAGCATTTTATCAATTGAATTGGAATGAGGGAAAAGTAAATATCTGTATGCTATTATTGTTAGTTTTTTTTTTTTTTTTTTTTTTTGCAGGACGTCTTTTTCTTGATCCAGTTTTATGCTTAGTTGAAGCACTTTCTACCATTGACTGTGGTTTGGAAACGATATTTCCAAATGAGGAACTCTGTCATTTGGTCTGTCGTGTCATCAAGCTACCTGAGAAATATGAGGTTAGCATTGTTTGAAATTTTTATTATCTTCAATCTTAACAAGTTAGCAATCAGATTTAACACTTACAAGCCACTTCATATATCAAATCAAGGATCAAAAAAAACATAACCAGAGATTAGTTACGAGTCTAGATCTGCCACTAAACTGGAACATTGCTGCCCATTCCATGGCTGGCAATACTTGACATGCGCTGTGATTACTGGCTCAAGAAACTGCCAAAGGATAAATGTAATTTTCAAGAATTTATGAGCAAAATGGGGGTGGACAGGCATACTTGTTTCCTGCTACAAAGTATGCCACAGTTGCTTACTTTGGCCCAAACAGGATTTCGACTATTGATGGGGTTATGCGGCCATGCATATTTGCATGCTAATTTTTTTTTTAATTTATTTATAAATATATATTTTTGAGCAAAATCCTTAATTTTGAATGATTGAGTTTTAGATAACATCTACATCAAGTTTATAAATTTAAAATAGTTTATATGGATTTTGACATATACGAATTGATTAAGGAAACATAAATATTCTTTATTCCAATCTTTACCTAATTGTTAAAATAATTCATTTAATTTTATGTAATTAAAAAAAGTGTGTAGAGGAATATTGAAAGGTTGAGAATTTGGCAATGGAGAGCCGTTAGGACAGTTATGTTATCATGCATGACGGTACTGCAAATAAAATATAAGGAAATGAGAAGGTAAGGGAAAGGAGGATAAAAAGAAAAATGTTGTGACAGCATTCTCAACGGATATCAACTTCATTCATTAAGCATGTGATTCCAACACGAGGCCTCCTTCCCAGGGGACCGTCACGCGGAGGGGAAGAAGAAAAACATAATGGCAATGGACATGTCTCATTTTGGCAACCGAGGGTGGCCATGTAGACTAGAATTCTTCCACTTGCATCATTTGACTCTCCTAGATTAAAGAGAAATTATTTGATGCATACGACACACATATAAATTATTGAGTATTTCAAAAGCGCAGCAAAAGCACAGCAAAAGGGCAGCAAATACTCAATGAGTAAGATATTTGTTGTGCTTTTGCTACGTTTTTGTTGTATTTTTGTAAATAAGCGGTAAAAGGGCAGCTAATATGCAATTAAAATTGTGTATTAGCTACCTTTTACAAAAATATATCAAAAGCGCAGCAATCCGGATGCAAGCTTGCGTCCGGTGTCTGTACAGAATAATTTGCCCTAAGCTGAAGGGCATAAACCGACTGACATTATTTATGAACTCGTGGCTCTTGCTTCTCTCTAGTATCTGTAATATACTGATTGTGCAGGTTTCAGTCATGGCCTATACCTTGATTCCAAAAAGTTAGGCTAGGGAAAGTGATGGGGACATCAGTTGGAAAGTCTACTGTCGACGTGGCCATAGATCAACGGCCACAATTTATCCGATGTACTTTTGATTTTTTTTTATTGTCTACTTATTGATGTATCTTTTAATTTCAGCAATTTTTCTTTTTACCCTTGCTTGAGGGATCGAGTCATGTAGCCCCTTGAGGTTATTTGAGTCCTTTTGTTTTGAGTCATTGTAGAGGCTATTTAAAGCCTTCATCTTGTTCTTTTGAGGTTAATGAATGATTATGAAGAATTTTTCCTGCATTCGTGTTCTTGAAGCTTATGTGAGAGCTTGAGAGAAAGTTTGAGAGTTTGGTGGAGCCTAGGAAAGGCCACCCGTCGTACCCCAACAATCCCAGGATCGTCCGGGACGATCCTGGGATCGTCCAGGACGATCTGTACTGTTCAAAATATCGTCCTGAAAATAGTTCTGGGAACCGTCCAGGCCGATGATTTTGGTCTGATCGTCCCGGGACGATTTTGCGATCGGCCGGGCCGATCAGCCTAATGATATAAGAAAATCAGCTCGTTTTGAGGAGAGAGAAAATCATTTTAAAACAAAATATCTGATTTGAGGAGAGAGAAAGGGAAAGGGAAAAGAGGAAAAGCTTGGTTTCGGAGGCCGCGGAGCGCTTTTCGTCCGACGCTGCTGTTGGGAAAAGTGTAGATCTCGTGGTAAGGACTCCGAATCCTATTTCTGTTTTCAGAGATATTGCGTTTTGACCGAGTTGTGCATTGTTTTGTGTTTTCGTAGTAGAATTTTGGACATGATTTCGATTTGACACAACTTTCACCGCACAACTTTTGGTATGTTATAGATATGACTATTGTACACGATTTGACTATTTTCTATGAAGATTTTACCGGTCGAAATTGATTCTACACGATTTTAATCGAATAGAAAAATATCAGGACTTGATTTGATTTGGATTCTATAGAATAATAGTCTTGTATTGATGTCGTGAATATTCTACTGTAATTTGGAGAAATTTGGAATTTATGCTTTTTGCAGGATTTTTGTGTAAATCTGATAGACTGCCGTTACTCTGCCCGATTTTCGTATGATTTCTGATTTTCCCGGATTTGATAGATTGAATTGTTATGCGTATGACTATTGATATGATTATTCTAGATATTGCTTATTGCATTGACTATTGATTGAATTGATTGATACTGAAAGACAAGTGGGAACCTGGTTGAACGTTGGTTGGAGATAGATCTTGACCTGTACAGGATGGTGGGACGACGGGCTTTCATTTAAACATCGATTATGGATTTCTACAACAGCACTATTGATGAGAGTCATAAGGAATTTTATATGCCGACTGGAAAAAGAGTGACGACTCTTATTGATTGAAACCAACGTACGGATATCTACAACAGCAATATGGATTCTACAACAGCACTATGGATTCTACAACAGCACTATTGATCATGACTAGTGTTTGTGCTTGTCGAGTAAGACCATTGTATGGAATTGCATGTATACGATATTGCATCGCATGGATTTCCCGATATGAATCGATTTATTGATTTCTGATTGATTTATTGATCTTGATGGATTTATTGAATTGATTTTATTATTGAACGGATTTATTGATGGAAATATATATTTACTATATCGTACGATTTCATTGATTTCATTGATTGATTGCTGTGCATCGACATTGAGCATTGATATAGAAATGGATGGATATAGATATTGCATTGATAACATGGACATGAATAGTATATAATCATTGACACTGTTGCTTATAGATTCATTGATTTCTGTTTATAGATTCATTGTTACTACTGCCTATGGATTTATTGATCTTGCATATAGATTCACTGTTGTTACTGTTTCTGCACCGTATTAACTTCTGCATGGATTCATTGTTAGAATAGATTGAGATTTATCGTACTGCTTTCCTCGTTTGATTTCATTGAATAGATAGTATTGATTAGACCGCATTGATTTGATTTGATAGCGATTGATTTGACGGATTGATTGATTTCCTATTGTGTACGGATTTCTTCGAGATTGACATGGATTTATTGAGTTGATTTATCGATTCGCCTGCCGCTGCATTGACTGGTTTTATTGACTATGGACTTCCGTATTGCATAGACTCATTGACCATTGATTGACTGGATTTGATTGACTTACATGCATATTGATAGCATCGCCGTGCTTTGATTTCAGTTGTAGGCTTTGGTGACCTGCTGGGCTTTGTAAGCTCATTATATGTGGTATAAAAACTTTCACTATTGATATCTGGGGCATCACAACCGGTGCCTCTTGTTCCTCCTCCCTTTTCTCCTCCCTTCTCCTTCCTACCATCATCGATGACCTCATTCCATAATCCCATCTCCCCCCCGTCAACCTAACCACCAACCCAATCCCTTTTCTACGTTGGCTCCTCCACCCGCCCCACTCAATCCAAACCCGCCACTGGCCACCCTTGTTTGCCTCCATAAATGAGGAGTTAATGCCTCCTCAATGCTTACCTAAAGAGTTTAAATAATTTGGGAAATTATTTTCATCATTTGAAATTCAAATTTTGAATTTCAAATAGTTTCCTAAATTAGAGAGCTATTTTAGGAAAGTATTGACTCTCATTCATGACTATTTTCAAATTTAATTTGGGCGGAATTTTTCTCATCCAAAATTAAATAGACTATTTAGGAAGGGAATTTAAATTGCTCCACAAAATCCCTCTCTCCCCTCCCTCTACATGCCGCCGGCCTCCCCCCTTGCTTGGGCCCTCTCCATCAATGCTCAATTAAGGCCATTGATTGTAATTAATTTAAAATCCAAATTCAAATTAATTCCCTCCACTTTTAATCAAAATTTAAATTTATTTTCAGATTTTTGAACTTAGATTTCCATCACCTTCTTTTAACCTAAGCTCTCCAAAACCTAGCCCTTCCCCACCTCCCTACACCGCCAGCCTCCTTCCTCACCTCCACCTCCCTCCTACTTCTCTCTCGTGTTCTCTCCTCACATGATTATGATGCTTGACCGATCCGGAGTTTGATTCCAGCTTCGCATATACGATGGCCAAGGCATCGGGATCTTCTCAAATTGCCATTCGTCGACGTGAGCCCATGCATTGACGGATCCATAGAAAGTCCGTCGATCACGTGATATTCGATTTGACCAAGCCTTTGGAAGATCAACTATTGGAAGGTACGTGGTGAATCAAGACGTTTCTCCGATAAGGTGATCTTCTTCTTTGACTCGTGTACTTTCATATTCTACTTACTTCATAGAGAGATTGTTCAAGCAAGAGATTTGTGTCTACTTATCGCCATCCACTAGTAAGCGTAGGATTGTTACTTCTTTGCTTTTGGATCTCATTGTTAGGCCAAGGTTATGCTGGAAACTACTCCGCATGCAACGCTTTGATTTTCCTAAATGTTTTGATTTCGCTTAGTCTCTTGCATAGCTTAGCCTAAACGGAAGTAACCACTTATTAGTTTTTATTTTGTTGTTTTAGTTGCTAATAACGAAAATCCAAAATTGCTCTCTAACTATTTTGTGCAAGTTTTCTATTTCGCATTTAGTCCTGCATCAGAAAGAAATTTTAATTACTAGCATCATCTAATGTTAATTTTCCATTACCTCAAAAAAAAAAAAAAAGGAATTTAGAAGTTTTTAATCATTTGTGGTTGATCAAACATTTAAAATTTACTGGCCTTGATTTGCAAGCTTGTAGTATTATCGAGCTAAATTCCCTTTTTTATCTTCCAAGTTTTTATTTATTTGACAACCTAGTTATTGAAGCAAATTGCATGGCGTTTTAAGCAACTAAATCTGCATGATTCGTTTGTTGGGTGAACATAAGCATGGCTAGATAACTCTAAAAGCCGTCATGTTGTATATACATGTTTTAATTAGTTGCTCATATGCTACTTGCAATCCTCAACTTGATATGTAATATAAGGTTGCTGCTGTCAAAATGTATAACTATGTGCATAAATTTTTAAATTTTCGTACTTGTCTCTCTATGCTAATGGATTTTTCATATTTCTGAATGTCAAATAGCTTTCTGCTTCCAATCTGCATTCTAACTATGACAGAACATGGTGATAATAATATTCAGCCAAGGTATCATCTCCCCCAAGGGCTTTCTAAATCACATATGCCATCATTATTAGAACCATATGCTTTAAGCGGCAAGTAAGATTTGACTGTTTTTTTCAACATCTTATTATAATATTCTAGCTTTTTAGTCCTACAGTAGGGACTTAGGGACAGAATGCAAAATGACTTAATATGTGAGAGATTGGAATAGGTCCAATGGCAGATAAGATTAGAGAGTTTGGTCACATAAGACATCTACCTTCTGATGACACATTTAGAAGCGTAGATGTATTAGATTCGACCTATGTTAAGAAAGGTGGAGATTTACCTAAAAAGATTTGATTAGAAAGTATTAGAAATGACCTTTTTTTAATTAGATTTAAATGAGAATTTGACTCTTAGTAGGACAAAATGGAGAGAGGGATTCATATGGCCGACCCCATGTAGCAGGATAAAAGTTTGATGTTATTATTGTTGTTATCGTTGTTGCTATATCTTATCATTATTAAAAAAATGCAAAATGTGATTAAATGGCATTTGAGAATGGATTATCGTAGCAGTTCTAGCCTCCAATCATAATATCTTATCATAAATGTTAAATTTATGTCTTCTCACATCTATTTTATGACTAACTCTTATTTTATATTTGGATTAGTACACTAGCTCCTGTGTCTCCGCGGTAGTGATAATTGCAAACCTCTTGTTGGATGGGAAGCATATTGCATCGCAACTTTCACAAGGTAAGGAAACACATTAGACTTCCAATAGATTTCCACCTTCAAATCAACCAGCTGCAGCTAATAGTTTCTTATTGGAATGCCTAGATCCTGAATTCTTACAGGGCCTTCTTGAAACCATCCCTTTTGTTTCTGATGATCTCCAAGCCCGTGACGCTCTCTGGTGCATCTTAGAGACATTGTTGGTTCAAATTGAAGAGAGAGAGATCAGCATTTCATCCCTTCACCATATTGTGTCATTATTTACAGAGAAATCCAGTCTCATTATGGATGACTTGGATGGTCATTATATGGAGTATTCCAAACCTCTGGATGGTTCCAACACTGGTGCAGTAGTCAGAACCGTATCCTGTTCATCTGATACTTTACTCAGAAAATTGAATTCTTTATTGAGTTTATTGTTGTTCTCTTATGATAAAATCATTATATTACTAGCAATCTATGTTGCACCGATGGGGATATGGCGACACGGATACAACATCATACGGATACGTCATTAGAATTTATAAATCATACATAAAAATTAAGAAATCAATCAAAGCATAATATTTGTAATTACAAAAAAAAAAATGAAAACATCATTTGTAGGCTTGTAGCTTATGATATCAAAATAAAAGTAGGCATTAAATGTCTAGTATAACAACAAAAGCATAAACATAAATTGTCTAGCACATGAAGTTTCAACTATTCAATAGAAGGAAGGATATGATTAGCCATTTAGCTTCTTCAGTGGTTTGTCTTTGAACTTCTATATCATTTTCAATAAATATCATAGCTTCTAATTCAGGCTCATCAAGTGAAAGATTTGCAATTTCTAATATTCTCATATCATCAAGAGACTCAAATCCATCCCGGAAATGAGAGAACCTTCCTCGCTCGCAGCCGCGGAAGTAAATAGGACGTCTTTTTTTCAGTTTTTTTTTTAACGGGCGTAGCAGGCACGCATACCGGATAAGCGTGTCTTTTGAAATTTAATAATATTTTAAATGGATACGGCTTTGCCATATCCGACAAGTATTGGTGCCATATCGGAGGCGTATCTGTGTATCGGTGTATCGGATATAGCACACCTTCACAAATAGGTGTATCGGTGCAACATAGCTAGCAATTATCTGTTTGTTTCCTTTACCTTGATTACTACAGCTTTTGAGAATCGCTTGCATCATAGATGAATGGCATGCCCGGAAAAATGAAACGATTGAGGAAACTGCAAATATTGTTGATTCTGATGCCAAAGTTCGAAGGCTGCTGTATTACTGCAGTAAGTACAGTTCTATGTTATCGTCTCCAAATGTACAAGAATAGGAAGAAAATTTTGGCCAATATATGTTGGAGTGACTCAATTTGGATCAGAATGAATTGTTTAATTGTTGAATTTTACTTCGATATGAGTATATTATATGATTAATTAATCAGTTATTTTATTGCTCTCATCTGAAAATAGATATAATGATTATCTTTAAGATCCATCTAAATTGGTTTGCAGTATGTTTTCTGTGAGATGGGGGTGGGGGAGGTAACGGTTTTTTTTTTTTTTTTTTTTTTTTTTTTTTTTTTTTTTTTTTTTAAGTGGGGGAGGTAACGGTTGGTTCTGAAAGTGTTGTAATTTTCTTTGCATCATCATACCTTACTATTCTTCATAGTAAATATTGTTTTGATTTTATTTTCTTCATCTTCAAGAACATAATGGAAGAAATAAAGGTTTAAAAAGTTTCCTATAGTGGAGAGAGCGATGCCAACGTAGCAGAAAAAGATGGTCAAGATAGCAAAACATGGAAGAGGGAGTTATTCTCCCTATGACCTCTTTGGCTTACAATTTACAAAGAGTAATTGCTAAAGAATTCTATCTTTAAAGAACAATATCTAAGACTTTGTTTGGGACGTTTTTTTTACTGCTTCTTAAAGCGGTTTTAGTTAATTTTTTAATATAAAAAATTTATTTTAAGAAACAATAATAAATCATTTCAAACCAAACTTAAATGTCATAACTTTGAACTATGACATTTATTTGAAGCTTTTAGCCATTTATTATTAGTGCTGGCTATTACCAATGAAAAGTTCATCAAGCAGAAATTTTAAAATTTGCCCTACAATCAATAGACAATTGAATTAATACGCTTGATAAAATACTCAATAGTTTGATTCAACAAGTTACATCATGATAATTAATTAACTAATCAAGTATAAACATTTTCATGCATAGTCAATTAATAAAAGAACAAACTTGAACATTTTGATGATCATAAAATATCGATTAAAATTGATAACATTTTTTTTTTTTTGGACATTTAGGTCATTTAAGGCAAACTCACACACACAACGCATGCATAAAGACTCGAATTCAAGACCTCTTAGTTGGAAGCATAAGTTCTAAACCAAAAGGCCAAAGTGAGTTGTGTAAAACAAACTAATTAAGAAACACAATTAAAATCCAATAATGATTGCTTAGAACTTGATTACAAATTTATTTAAAATACGATTACATAGAAGTCTTACTATTTTCACCCTGAAACATTTTTGTTTATGAACACAAACTAATTATTTATAACCATCAAATTGCTAAGGGCAGCTTTTATTTTATCTCAAAATTTACTTTCATTTTTCAACATGTATAAACAAAAGCTTAAGATAATGATTAAGCGATGTTGTGGATCAGCGAAAGAATCGGATCTGTTAGAAGGAATTCTCAATCCAGGGGACGACACAAGCATAAATTCTTCAAAAAAGATTAATATTCATTAATATCTCTAGTCTTCTTAATCATTCCATATATGCTAATCAAGTAGAAAAACCTAGAAGATTCTAAAAACATTTAACAAACTAAATCAGATATCCTAAAAAACATTTTAAGCTAAAATATTTCACATCATTAAGGGTCACTATTATTGCATTAAGAGCTCAAATTTTCTTATCATTATTCTCTGCTCTGCTCTCTTGAGGATATCAACATTTAGAACATGACTGAGTGGAGATGACAGACATAAATTATTACTAAAAACTTCTATTACGCAGGAATCAACATTGCTTAGGAGAAAGAACCTCTGAGCTTAAGATGCCAAATCGACAATCAAGCTCCACTCATTAATGAGCTTGCAAGCCATTGAATCAAGCTTTAGCAGGCCATGAATTGGCTCATCAGATGAAGAGCCACTGGGTTCTCCAAACACTAAATAATGGCTGTATATAACTATAAAACTTGCGGTTTGAAAAGCTAAACTGAGAAAATCAAACGATAATTGTTGCCCCAAGTGAAAATATCAAAATTGACTGCTAAATATCGGTTGCATAATAAAAAGGGCCTTATTAAAGGCTCTAAAGTAATTGTTGCCCCAAGTGAAAATGAATTCCAAGTCTCACAAATTAAGCATTTAGCATTAGAATTGGGAAAAAAAATGGTGGAGCAACTCTCTCAACTTCTATATCATATTCCAGAGCCTAGGAGTTAAGTAGCTTGTGGAAAGTGCTCAAATATGCACTGGATCATCCTTATCAAGCAAACCTCCATGCATTGTAGTTTCTATGATGTAATGAAGTTGTTAGGTCGCTTTTTTGTGCAAGAACCCTCACAGTGCTCAAGATGATCCATGTTCTTGTTCTTGGTCATTAACATAATCCACATTCGTCATACCAAAGAAGATATTGCATCCAAAGTTGCTTACAAAAAGACAACAAGACATCGGTGGACAAATAAATCAAGTTCAAAGAACGAAGAGGAGAGAGAGAAGCTAGATCATAATGAATCTTTTAAGAAATTGTTTTACAAGGAACCTGGTTGAAGTCATGTCGACTAACACATGCAAGTCAAACTAAGCTATAGAGAAACAATTTAGATAGAAAGAGATTTCATATGATTTGATCATGTTCGTGCTAAAACAATGACCCTTATTCATAAGTGAGGATCAATGTCGATATTATAGAATTAGCTTTATAGTATAGTTTTATAAGAAATAAATAAATTGAACTTGTTGTGACTAGCCATGCAACACATAAGTTTTACTTAAATTCAACTTCAAGTTAAGGGAATTGTAGGAAAATTTCACATTAAAATGAAGGAACCCTCAACAAATTTGTCTTGCAAGAAAATAAAACTATTGTCCCAATAATTGAGCAAATGCATTCCAAAGAGTAAGTTTGGTGTATAAACATTGAGGGTCAAATTAGAGCTAACTCCTGAGAAACTTGCCTAAGATGTGACTTCAGCTTGCGTAGTTGAGTAACAATTTACATTGTCCCCTTAAGAAAAAAAAAACATGACCTCTCCTTGTCCTTGACTCATCCTGATGGGCAAAATCAACTCCTCAGCTAATGTGGTTTTCTTTATTGATCACTTATGTCATGTCCTAGCACAAACCAATTCATTTAGATGTATTTGGTGGCCTAAAAGGATAGATATGTATGTCTACATTTACAATCTTTTAATGCGTACTACTGCATATTATCATCCAAATCCTCATATGAAAGAAAGCAACCGGATCAATTATAGCCCAAAGAACTTTGCAGAAGATCACTAAACTTAACTGTCTTTAGGAAGCAGTGAATATAGGCTAGAAGCTACAGTTCAAGAGTCTGGTTACAAAAAGAAGCAAAGAAACTATCACAATACCAACAATGATATGCAAAAAATTGCACCAGGGCATGAAACTCGCACATCAAAAATGATATGAGCAGCAAGCTATATTAGATGATTTGATAACATAAAAAGGCAGCCTTCCGATTACCCGGTTTAGGAAAAGATGTATTAGATTTGAATTATATTAAAAAAGGTAGACATAGACCTAAAAAGACTTGGTTAGAAAATATTAAAAATGACATTTCTTTATTAGATTTAGATGAGAATTTGACCACTATGTGGGATAAAGGCTTTCTATTGTTGTTGTTGTAAGAGAAGAATTTAATGGAGGCAAAATTTTATTGGAGATGAAACTTATCAGTTTCTTACCAAGGAAGTTTTCCCCATGCACAAAGAGAACACAAGGCAGGGAAACCAAATCCTATTAGGAAGAGATGATAAATAAGTCCTCCAACACATATATTCACGAATGCGCAAAGAAACCAAACAGCGGTATCAGTTATTCAGTTTATTTCTGCCATCATATTCGTCTTATTCTTGCAAAGGCAGAGCCAATTTGTTTCAAGGAGAGGACGAGTGAAGCAATCAAAATGTGAAAGGTTACAAGATTAGTCTTTCCAATATTGGTGTAAGAGAAAATGGAATATTTTTGCCATGATCCAATGCTAACTATTGTGAACTGTGAAGTATCCTTGAGCTTCAAATAGATGAATATGAAAGTAAGAAAGGCAGGAAATTATACAACAAGCACAGCCAATGAACCAGAGTAACTTCAATATAGAAACTCAACCATACAAGTCTTAAGCTCTTTCAGACAAAGCATCAAATAGATCTTTTTTTGGCAGATAACAAGAACACATAACAATAAACACGGATAAAATCAATTCAGCGAAAGCAAGCATCTGCCGCCATCATTATAAATATTACAAAATCGCCCATTTCACAGTTTACATCGCAAAACCGTAAGATCCCGAAACCATGATGGCACAAACTTCCATAAGTTATTACATGAAATTGATTCCTCAATGGTGATAAATTGAGGACAAACCTAACAAGCTAGAGTTCTAGCTTAAGCTCTTCCTTCTCCTTGGTGAGGTAATGGAGGACGATGGGAGTGACGCGGACGACGGCAAACCATAAACCCATGATCGTTAGATGCCTTTTCAGCTGCTTGTAAGCCGTCGCCTTGTCCGGTCGACGAGGAAGCGCTCCGAGGAACATCGTCGGTGTCTTCTCTCTCTCTCTTCTTGCACGATTTCTCAAATTGAATCTCGCTCTCACGCCGAAACCCTAATTGGACGATAGCGGCGTATATGCGGTAGCTGTATAAAGGCTTGCGATGGTCCGTTGGTCGAAATAGTTGCAATTGGTCTCTCTCTCTCTCTCTCTAGACTTTTTATTTATTTATTTATTTATATTAATTTGTAAGAAAAAAGTTATTTCATCAAAAATTTTAATTTTTTTAAAGCAAATTTTAACGTCTAAGAAATATGATTATTATTTATTTTTAAGAGATAAATGTAAAAGTTCATTTTAGAAAAAAAAAATATTTTCTTATATTCTCGAACTATTTATTCAAATTCATTAGAAGAATTATTCAGGATTAGTTCAAATTCAAATATTTATTCAAGCCTTTCTTTGATTTTTTTTTTTTCCTTTCTTTTTTAAAGCGGTTTTAGTTGTTCTTAACCTTTCTTTGAACCTATTTTGATCAAGGTTTGAGTTTTGTTCGAACTTGATTCATATTTAGTTTGAACTTGATTTGAATCTTAATTTGAACCAATGTTTGATAGTTTGGTATACTCTTATAGAGTGAGTTTTGTGTTGCCAACCTTGTAATGTCTTATCTAACGAACTTTCTCGTGTTGTTAGCCTTATCTAAGTATGCCACCAGTGAACTCCCATAAACTTATCTTCTTCAGACGTGTCACCATCCAACGAGTTTTTTTGATCTAACACCGACCATGAAATTATCCACTCCTTGACATGTCGTTGCTCACATTAAAGCCTTCAATTAGTGAGAGATTGCAAACTCTTTTCTCTTTTAGAAGATGTCAGACTCCTCAATGTTCATGTTTGCACGCAAGCTTGCATTTTGAATTAGGTTCGAATCAAGATTCAAGTTGAGGTTCAAACTGAGTTTAAATTTGACCCGATTCAAATCAATTTTGATTAATTTTTCATTAAGCACTCTGCAAATGCAAGTGGTCATTCCTCGTTAGGGGTAACTTTAGCATAAATGAGCTTTCAGACATATTTCTCTATGAAAAACATCAACCATATTTTTCTAATTTTACGTATTATAAAGAATGTAAAGTCAATTTTCTCACACAAGTTTAACAAAATTATAGAATTATTAGAGAAATGATATATAAAATTATTACGTGCTAGAAAATTTATGATTCTAGAGAGAGAGTTTATCTTAGTTTTGTATGAAGATCCTACACATAAAGACAAAATAAGAGAATATAAGAGACATCAAAATTTTTATATTGTAAACATACATAATAGAAAAATCAAGGGGTATGCCCCAATTAAAATAATTCCACTAGAAAGATATTGGTTATAAAGATTTGCTCATCCCCCTAAATCGAAAAAAGCAACATTACAAGATTATATATAAAATGTTGAAGGAAAATGTCACAGAATTGGCAAGAGTTCAAAGGATTTCAGATTGTTGTAGCCAACTGACAATGAGTGGCAGCGGTCCAACGATGGTGATTCGACGATGGGAATGTTTTATTATTGTAAGTTTGATTTGAACAATCTAATAATAATGGTTTGTGACATATTTAAGTTCAACATATGGTTCTACCTGTTCTTACTTGATTTGGAAAAAGGTAAATTTTCAACTTTTAAACTTTGAATACACTTGCATTTCTTTAGGTGTATTTTGATGCAAGAAAATGATTTTGTTATCTAGAACAAGTTTTAATTGTTTTTCCAATCATAGTAGAAAAGTTGTTTTCTCGACAACTACTTCACAACGAACTTCATAAAACGCTACAACCGTCCCAAACAGATCCTTAATTAATTGTACTTACAAAATCAATCAAACATATAATCAAAGATAAGTGGGTATAAATTAATTATTAAGCTCATTGATAGAAATTAACCAAACCACATAAGCTCAAGATGATTATATGCTTAAACACAGAAACAAAATATTGCAAGAGTTCAGATAAAAATTACTCAGTACAATCAAAGAAAACTATTAAGCAAATAATTATGAAAATATAAAAGACAAAATCCTTTACTATTCAAACTAAAAGATCGACCGATTAAAATAACCAAAGGAAGATTTCAAGGAAATAAAAAAAATAAAATATGTAACTTTTCTTATATTTTATTATATTTTTTTAGTATTATTTATAGCACTACAAATGCCATACAAACAGCTCAATAAAGTTCTCCAAAATCCCTAAAAAATCTCTTAAAAAATAGCAACTAATAGTCGCCTGATAATTCGGGGAAATTATTCTATGCGGTCACCGGATGTCGTCCGGAGGCAAATCAAGATGCGCCACATCATTTTTTTATTGTGTACCGGATGATGTGGTGCATCCTAATTTACCTCCAATCGGTCCGGTGACCGCACACGATATCTTGAGGCGTACGCATCTCTTAAAGATTGTTCTACATCAATAACTAACCCTGATTTCTCCTCTTATCAAGGGAATGATCAAGCTAAACACCAATATAATGACAGCACAAACATCTCAGAATCCTGCCATCATGACGATCAATATCTTTCACAATTTTAGTCTAATATAATATATCAATATAATTTTTAAATTATTAACTAGCACTAATGAAATCATTTTAATTGATTTATAGGTTTCGTTTGAAACAACTTTCTTACTATTTTTTTAAAACAGTTATTTAATATAAAAATTTTTTAAGCTAGAAATTTCCGTGCTAGAAAATTGTTTTATAAAGCGTTGCGAAAGCCGCTCCAATCGAAGCCATAGCTAGATTTTTTTGTAAAATTAGTGACAATAAACTATTTTCAAATTAAGACCTAATCAATACACATGTATAAAGATAGTTACACACCATAATTTTGAACTAAATTATGATATTATCATTCTTTAATTTGGTGCGGTTGCTGTGCAGGTGAGCCAGAAGAAACACAGTAGCTGAAGCTGTGAAAATGGCAGCTGCAAAGCAACCAAGATCCATTCCATTCACCACAGAAACACCCTTCAACTTTTCCACCATCCCAGCTTGAAGGAGCATCATCACTGCATGCCCAATTCTTGATTTTGCCTCTGCTACAGACTTCATCTGCATCCAAGCTGGTAGCATCTGAAAAATATCATATTTAAGTTTCGTTTGGAATGACTTTCTTAATGATTCTTAAAATAACTTTTTAGTGCAAAAATTAAAATTTTCATATTAAAAAGCTGTAGTGGAAGATAGGATACGAAATTAGCATATACGTGAAACGGTTGGAGTAGCTCCAGTGGAAGATAAGATTAGAGGGAGTCGCCTTAGATGGTTTGGTCACATTAAAACGGATGCAATCCGATGAACCGGTTAGGAAAGTTGAGGTATTAAATTTGACTTATGTTAAAAAAGGTAGAGGTAGACCTAAGAAGACTTGGTTAGAAAATATTAGAAATGATCTTCCTTTATTAGATTTAAATGAGAATTTGACTTTTAACATAACACAATATCGAAAAAGGATTCATGTAGCCGACCCCATGTAGTGGGACAAAGGCTTAATATTGTTGTTGTTGTTGTAAAAAGTTGCTTTAAAAACCAATAAAAAAGTCATCCCAAACGATTTCACAAATCAATGGTGGTTTTTAATGATTTATTCCTATCAATCAGACTGTTCATATTCAAGTATTTTTATAGAGAAAAATAAAAAGTTTCATTAAGAACCTGTAGATGGAAAAGGCCAAAAAGATTAGAGCGGTTCGCTAACAACCCCTTTCTTCTCCTTGGGATTTCACTATCTTCTATGAACATAGAATACAGTCCCATTCCAAACACGAGCATAGCAGTTCCCACAAGAAAACATGTCTGCAAATAATGAGCATCAGAGAGTTAATTAGACCTTTATTTTCTTCTGTCTGAATTAAAAGAACAAATCAAAAAAAGAAATGATTGCATATTATGTGAAGAAATTTAGGCTCCGTTTGGGGGATTTTTATTTTGTGTGGACACCGGACAGAGAAAATCGTCCGATTTTCTCTCTGTCTATAGTAAAATCCCAATCAAAGTACAGCTGCTACAGTAACTACGGTTTACCTTATAAACAGAGAGAAAGCTGGATGATTCTCTCCGTCCGATGTCCGCACAAAATGTTTTGGACAGCTTTCTTCTACTTTAAAAAGTAATAAAAAAAAACTATCTCAAATAAAAGATTAATGAGAGATCCATTACCTGATGCTTCTAAAATAAGCTGCAGAACATCTCCTTGATCCAATCCTTTCCATATAATGAAAAAGTACTCAAAGTAAGACTTCAGTATTAGGAAGCAACCCTGATCGAATATTATAAATTTATGATCTCAAAAAAGGCTTATTTGAAATTTTTATTGTAATCCCAAAAAATATATTTTTCTTCAAACAAATCAAGTTATTTATAATTTCAAAAAATAATAATTTAAAATAGGACTAAAAAACTATAATATATCATAATTAATTTTATTAAAAAAATAATGAATTTATATACGATAACTGAAAATACTAATTAATGACCAAATATAATTCAAAATTCCAGCGGTTACATATCTTATAATATTTCTTCAGCAACTTACCTCAATAAAGCACAAAACAGATCCAACTAACGATCCGACGACCCCAATCAGTGTGAAGAAGCGACAGTCCATAATAACCTGCAAAACCATCCTCATGACTTTTACAAACTCATAAAATAAGAGAAATTTTCTCCAAATCATTTTGTTAATTTTAAGTTAAATATAATACATGAATACTCATTAAAATACATATTGTATGAATATTAAAATAAATATAATTATTTAAATTTATCAAGACAAAAAATCTGAGAGAACATCCTATGTTTTTATTTTTTTTCTAAATTTAAGAAAAGAATAAATCCAAATGAATACCTTTTCAAGAAGCACTTGAGGATTTAAATACCAGCGAAAGCTTCTTGCACGAAAATAATGAAGAGCTCCATTAATCTGTTCAACTAGAGACTTGAACACGAAACCTTCTTCTCTTCCAGTCATCTTCTTCTTCTCCACTGAGATCATTCCAGCGGCAAAACCAGCTGCCCGTATTACTTGGCTGGCTTCTGCCATCTTCTTCTTCTTCAAGAGCTTCCATAGTACTCTGCTTTTACCTTTCTGATAAAACAAGTATTCATCATTACTCTGGGGGAAGTAAAGACTAGGCGAAGAAGGGAAGAGATGGAAATGGAGAGAGATGGTTGATGCCGCCATTGTTGCTGTTAAATTATGTGCTTTTTTTCTGCTGAAGCAAGAAGGAAAAGTGAACAAGAATCAAGAATGGTTTAGTTGGCTGGTGTTTATTTGTTTATATAGGTAATGGAGAAACAAGAAGAGAGCGTGAGGCCGGAGAAGGCTAAATGTATTGAAGTTTGGAAGGCAATAGTGTTAAAAGTAGAGTTTGGTTTGACTACAGAAGGCTAAAAAAACACGTGTTCTCCAACTAAAAAAATTCTTGGTAGCTCGGATTTAGGTCTTGATTAAGGTTTTGTTTGGGACTATTTTTTTTACCGTTTTTTAAAATAAATTTTAAGTATAAAAATTAAAATTTGTATACTACAAAACAATTTTAGTATAAAATACTTTTTTTAAAAAAAATAACTTTAAAGATAGTAACAAAATCATTTAAAATTAAGGTTTCGTTTGGGACTTTTTTTTTACTAATTCTTAAAATAACTTTTTGGTACAAAAGTTAAAGTTTTTGTACTCAAAAGTTGCTTTAAGAATCAGTAAAAAATCATCCCAGACGAAGTCTAAATCTTAATGTTTTAGCAAGTTATTTTTAAACACAACTTTAGTATATATTTGTGCTTTATTTTTTTATGTTTTGTAATATTAAAAATTATGGGTCCACTCCTTCATGAAAAAAATTATTTGTGCCTTATTTTTTCATATTTATTTATTTTTTCTATTTTAATAAAAAACTTTGTAACATACAAAATTTTGAATTCTAAAATATTTTACTTATTTTGCATTTATTAGCAATCACAACAATAATAAAAAATCATAATCCTTTTTTAACAAAAGGTTATTAAAATTAATGGAAAAATAATATGTTATAGTTAAGAAAATTGTAATGACGCAATTTGCGGACCAAAATTCGCCTTCTTTGGCATATGAAACGAACGGTGGAAGTTTTATTTATTGTTGTTAAGAAAAAAAAAAAGAAAAAAAGTTTGCTAATTTGTCTCGTGGCGGAGGGGAAGGTGGTTGGAAAGGCCGTCGCTTGGAAACGGACGGTGGAGAAGGCGTTTAATTTCTTGATGCCGCCGCGTGAGAGTTTCGCCGAGCAGAATGTTCCAGAATGATACCTTTGACTAACGACGACGGAGTTCATTTTTCCTGCATTTGAATTCTGTAGCAGCTGGCTTCATTTCCACGGCAGAAATTTATGTGACACGATTTTTCGTATAATTTGTATTCGTTTAGTTCATTTTTTGCCATTGTTTTTTTTTATGGGTAAAAGAAAAAAATATTATTCTCGTGCAAAATATGGGCTGTAATTTATATTCTAGGGTGATTGAGGAGAGTGCCCTTCATTCTTCAAGCTAGGGCAAGTGTCCCCCGAGTTGAAGGAGAGATTATTACGTGCAGAATTCGAACACATAGAAATGTTCAGTTTTGTTATTGTAAACAGTAAAGTGCAGCACCGAACAATAAAAGCTCAGTAATGAGCAGTAACTATGCTTTAATTGTTTACAATTACAAAATGAACGGTTCTCTATGTCCGGACTCCGCACGTAACAATCTGTCTAGTTGAGGTGAACGCTCCTAAGATTATGGTTATTAATGTTTCATTTGGAATAATTTTTAACTACTTTCTAAAGTAGTTTTATAGTACAAAAGTTTTTAAGTTCAAAAACTCTTGTACTAAAAGACTACTTTACAAAACAGTCTCAACCGAGATCTAAGACAAGTGTTCATCAAGCTGAGGGAAGTACTCCACTGGCTGAGACGAGTGCTCCTTCAATTTAAGGTGATTACTCCTCATGTTGGGGCAAATGCCCATCAAATTATTGTAGGTGACTTATGATGGATGTGTTGTCGTCTGCCTAATCTCCCAAATTCATCTAGATTTGTATATAAGAGTATCTGATTTAAAATTAAAAATAAAAATTTTACTACAAATAGGTCTTTATTCAAAAGTCCAAGCCTGAACATTTCTCATTATTCAGCAAAAAGGGGATTTTTACATACCTAACATTTAAAACTATCTTATTTACTCATCGAAAACCAAAAGTTCTCTATTTACACATCTACCACTTAAAACCTATTTATTTCATTTCAAATGTCACTCTTGTTACCTCCTGTCAAAACAACACACTGATACGAAAGTCAGGGTCGCACGCAACAACTCTTAATCGCTCAACAACTTTTGTTCTCATTGCCATTTCGTCTTGTCCATTTCTTCGCGTAAGTATGGTGTTTGTCTTCTCCATTTCTCTATATAGGCTTGAAAATTGACTTCTCCATTTCTTTGTTTAGGGTTGTGCTTCATCTAGGTTTGTTGTTTGTCTACTCCATTTCTTCGCTGGGCTTTGGATTTGGCCTTGACAGTCTTGCCACTAGGTCGCCTAGATTATTTCCTCATCTGAGTTTCTCCATTTGTTATTATTCTATTCAATTTCTTCGCCAGGTCTGCTGTTCGGCTATCCATCCAATTGTGTTTTGAAACAGTTTTGTATGCTGACTTTTGGAAATGTCCCAAACTTTTCCTAGTTTGAGAACTGAAGAACAAATTTGATGTAGTATAAAATTTCAATTCAGATTTGTTAACATCCTTTTTGTTGAATTGTTAGTTGCCATCTTTGATTCGCAATTGCAGTTATTGTGGATATGTGAAGTGAGTTCGAGCCTCTCGACAGCATCAATGTAAGACTTGGACAGCCGAATATATTGGATTGCAATCTGCAATGCACAATTTATATATGCTATAAAGCTAATAATCGTGGCATAAAGTTCTGTCGATGTCCCAAGTGCAAATGCAATTTTTTAGGTGGTTTGACGAACGAAATGGTTTATCGGAAGATATGAATTATTTTTCAAGTGCAAATGCAGCTGAAGTCCGTTTCAATTTAGGTAAAAACTATTTATGTAATGGTAGAATTGATTTTGTGACCCATTAATTGAGTCTCTAGTTTAAATCAGTAGTTGTGCAGGGTTTGAACCCTCTAGTATTCAACAATTAAAAATATTTTCCTTATAACTTCTAAAATTGTAGTGGGCCTGTAAAAAAATTGTAAGGGGTCAACCAGGTCCAGTGAAAACTACAGTGAGTTTTATGGGTCAATGGGCTCTGTGCCCCTAGGGCCCCCACTCTAGATCTGCCCCTGCCCACAACTTAATAATCAAATTTAAAAAATATTTTAATCATCTCAAGCAATTCCTATCTAATACAACATTAAAAAAACGTCTTGATCAGGTATGAATCTCGGGGCACATTGGATTTGGAGGCTTTCAAAATTAGACTCAGAACGATCTAAGCTCCAATTTGAGTGAACTAATGGTTAAACGGAGGGATAAACAACATAAAAAATGGTTCCATTCAAGCCCGAATGAGCTCAAATCAAGAGCTTGAAATATAATTCAAAAGTTTAAGACATTAAATAGATGAACAAATGCTCCCCAAATATGATATTCTTATATCCAAATAAAGCTGCTCGATGACACAAACCTAACGATCCCAAGATTGCTTAATTTTGACATTATTAAGGACCTTAAATGTTGAAAGAATGCTTTATGATCAAAGAAATCAATATGTGCCGTCATTTGAACATTTAGGATTTTCTCCATATTTATAAAGCATGTCACCACAAAAAAAATCTATAAAAAAGCCCTCACTCCTTGCATAGAGGAGGGAAACAAGATATTTAACTATTTAAGAGGGATCTTAGGCTTGAGGAATCACGAAGCTCCACCCGAGCTCCACCACTAGTAAACTCTTGTTGCCCGACCGCCATCGCTGAACCTCTACTAGGTCGCAGCCATTAGACCCTGCTAGATTGTCTGGTCACCACCATTAAACCTCCGCCCGACCATCATTGTCGGACATTCACCGACCAGTCGCCACCGCCAAACCTCTATTCTAGCATTGTCGTACGACCTCCGTTCAATTGATGCCATCAAATTTTCACGATCGAATATCACCTTTAAACCTATGTTGCTTTACTTTCAAACCACAGCCGTTGAACCCACGTTCATTTAGTCTTAAAATGTACATACAGATTTTAGCCTATTCTCCATACTCTTGTAATTTTTTCGTCTCTCTAAGTTATGACATAGGCCAATTTTTATAACTTGCACATGCATAGTGGAATCATTTCGGCTAGGCAAGATTGTAAGTTTCCTCTTTTTTGATTTTTCATTAAAAAAAAATCTTGTGTTATCCAAATTCTCTCATTTATTTATTTTTGTATTGGACATTCCGTAAAAACAAAAATGTAAAACTCTTATCTCTCAGCCACCATAATTTTCTAGCCTGCTAAAAATTAAATTTAAATTGAAATATTACCATAAAAATCAAATAGAAATTAAATTATGAAAGAAAAAATAAAATAAAACCTAAAATTTTTATTTATATTTTATAACCTAAGACTAGATAAAATATCAAATGAAAATTTCTAAATCGAATCAGGAATCTTTTTGAGAGATCTTGATGTGTGATTATTCTAAAATATATAATTTAATTTAAATTTAAACTTTGTCAAAACTAAATATAAATTTAATCTAAAAAAATATTTAATTTATTTTTTAATATAAAATAAAAATCTAATACCACACAACAAATAATGGTACAATGAATACTCTGTCGTGCTCTAAAAGGAACTTTTATTTGATCCGGTCACAAGACGTGGCTCTACGTTCAGCCGCCAGTAGAATACAATGCAGAAAAAATCACATTAAGGGCTGGTTTGGGACGCCATCTCGACTGCTTTACGTTTTAAAACGTAACCATATAACTGTTTGGAATTGATACGTCATCCTAAAATTATCTTGATTGGGCACGAATCTCGAGGAAAAATCAAGTTGGAAACTTCAAAAATTAAATCCGGAAGCACATGAACTCCGATTTCAGCAAACTTACAGTCAAACTAAGCGTCTCGGAAGTACGAACCCAACGACACCAAGATCAACCCAATCCGAGCCCAAATGAGTCTGAATCAAGGGCTCAAAGCGCTGTTGGAAGATTCAAACCGCAATTTGAGTTACCAAACGGTCTCTGATTTTGACGAGCTTATACTCGAATCGAACGGCTCGACGAGACGAATCCAACGAGCCCAAGATCGCAAAATTTTGACATCATTAAGGCCTTCAAATGCCCAACGAACGGTGCATGATCAAAGGATTCGATATCGACCGTCCATTCAAAACACTCCCAATTCGCCCATGATCTTACGCCTATTTACGGTCTATGCCACTCCAGAAAAACTATAAATAGAGCCCTCATTCTACACCAGGGGAGGAAGTGAAGAGAGAGAAGAAGAAGAGGAGAAAGGGGAAAAGGAGATTCCTCACCTCCTCGACCACCGCCGGTTTTTCCTCATTTGTAATCGATTGCAAATACTAGTGGATTCGTTCAAACTGGGCTAGGCCCCGTGGTTTTTCCCCCTTTTACAGGGGTTTTCCATGTAAAAATCTTGGTGTCACATAAATGCTAGACCCTCTCTCTTATCTGATTGCGTGCCATATTTTCGTACAACGCTAAGACGATAAACTTTATATTTCTCTACCGTCGCGAATACTCCTGGGCGCAACAGGAATAATGCTTTTTAACGGGTGTCGTAAAATTTTCACGTCTAGAGCCTGCTTTTGGCGACCAAATAGAAGCCTCTATGTTTTTGCTGCGTTCCGCGGTTCCGATATGACAAATGGCGTAAATACCCTTCATCTCCTTGGACGATATCATGTTGAAATTTCCTACCTCCGCCTTCGCGCCTTCAGCCCTTCGTCGACCTTCACTTTCGATCCTGCTATTTGATCGTTGCTACATCCTCTGCCGGCCTTCTTTTTCCGGTAACCCCATCTTCTTCGTCGATGGAACATGTGTCCTATGCTATGGATTCGATCTTCCTGAGTTCTTCCGCCGTGATTCCTCCTTCCGATCTCCAGAATGCTGCCTCCGACCTAAACAAACGGCAAGTGTTGCCGCTGATAAGCCTTCTCTAGGCTGTTGATGAGAGAGAGGAGGTGGAGTACCGAGTGGAGCAGCATTTTTTTTTTTTTTTTTAAGTTTTATTTTCCTAACTCAAAGCAACTAGAATTATTATTCTATATGATAAAATTATCGATTTTAATTTAAAATTGTTGGTTTGTAGTTATATTTATTTTAAGAAATTTTTCATATAAATAGTTTTTTCATCTAATTATATTTAATGGTATCAAAATAATTATTCTTATACTGTTGTAGCACACAACTCCACAATTAAAATTTTCAAATAAAATAAACTGATTTAAAAAAAATTATATCTTAAATAATTTTTTTTCATCTCAATATATGTAAGGGTATCAATGTAATTTGTACTCGCACAGCTGCAGCACAGTGGTTTTACAGTTATACTATCCAAACAAAATATAATGATTTATGTACATCAACTTCAGAAAGCAGCTTTATGTACAACAATTTCATAACCTGCTTTAGCGACATCTGCAGCTGTCCCAAACGTACCCTAAACGTCAAAATACAAAGTAAATTGGAAAGGATAAGTAGTCCAAAGTGTCGAACTTAGAACGTCACCTAGTTGTCAAACTCGGATCATCCATTCGAGGAAGAATAAGCATCAGCAAGAAGACCCAAATACAAAAGCTACCCATGAACTCACAGAAGAAGGAACCACCAAGATTATCAAAACAAGCCATAACCTTACAGAGGGGCGTGCAAGAAGTCTGACTCATCATAGTCCGAAAATAAAAGCCAACACCCACAGCCTTGCCAATAATCCACAAGGCATCCAACAAAACCAATCCCTAAAAAGAAAAATCAATTCTTTTTCGATTTACGAAGTCTATGCTTACCACTCTTTTTAAAAAAGTCGGCATCAGCCATTTGAAGAATGCTTAAGTCAAAGTTATCCTGATTATCCAAATCTTTATCATTAACCGATCACCCTGCATCACCTCATCTTCTCTCGATTTAAAAGCCAGGCGAGCTAACAAAACATTATTAAAAATAACGGATATAGGCACATCAACAAGAGACACACCACCATTTCTAGGCACATGATCAACTCCTTCTGGAAAAGAAGCATTAAAACGAGCAAGAGTATCCAAAGCATCAGCAATTTCACCACTATCAACATGCATATTCCCAACCATAGGTGGAGCACAATCTCAGTCACCAAGGTCTAAAGGGACAAAATCATCAAAAATCACAGCTTCACCTCACCAACATCAACATTAGAATCAGGAGAGAGTGATAGGACTATCCACTAAATTGACGAAGCAATGATTAGGAATATAAGCCTCAATAGCACCCTCATTAACTTCACAATAAGAAGCTATCGGCAAAGCCCCAGACAACGGACAATCAATTCCATTAACAATTGCCTATCAAGTTAAATTTGTTTAGTTCTTGAGCTCAAGCTCATTCACTTAGTTTATAGGCACAAGCTCACTCGATTGCTTGAGCTCATTTGAAAAGCTCGAGTTTGACTCAATTGTTGAACTCGATTTAAATTTAAATTAAAAATTTCAAATATTTTTTTTATAATTTTACTTTAATACATATCTAATTTAAAATTGTTAAAACACATTATATAATATTAATTTAAATTTCTTTTTCAAATATATTTTAAATTAATCGAGAGACTCAACGAGCTTTTGAGCCGAGCCAAGTTGAGTTCGAACTCTTAGTATACAAGCTCAAATATACGCTCAAACTTTAACTCCTAGCTCGATAAAATGGACTTATGATCTTTTAACGAGTCAAGCTCGAACCTGCTCACAGTCAGGTTGTTGTTGTATGATTATTTTTCTAACAAATCAACTAAGCACCGCAGCAAAGCAGGCTGTGAACTACTAAATTCAAACAAGAGGAGCGCTACGAAGCAGCACAGTCTCCACAGTAATTCCCGGGCCAAGCCCCAACAGCACGCCCCACTCAAACCCTTCTCCGGTGCTCATCTTCCCTTCTTTCACAGATCTCTTGCGCACCTCATCAAGAATAAAATGCACAGAAACTCCGGCCATGTTCCCGTATTCCGCCAACACATGCCTCGACGCCATTAATTTCTCCGGCTTCAGCCTCAACCTCTCCTCCAACTGATCAAGAATTGCCCGCCCGCCCGGATGCGCCACCCAAAAAATGGAGTTCCAATCAAAATCATCAAGTGGGTTGAAATTGAGCGCCTCCTGTAGACATTTTTCAATGCTCTGCGATACAAGAATCGGCAAATCCTTGTGGATGGTAGCTATTACTCCTCTCTCCACCAAACCTGATCTTATAGCCCCCTCTGAATTCGGCAGTAAAACCTGCGTTGCGGAAATGATTGAGAAGATCGGTTTCTCATTCCCCGACTCTTCAGGATCGGCTCCCACAATTAGAGCCGAAGCCCCATCAGCAAAAAGAGCTTGGATAATCAAATCATCCTGGCGTTTTACCGACGGCGGGCGAACAACCACCACTGTTGTCTCGGCGCACACGATCAGAACGCGAGCGCCTTTGTGGTTCTCGGCGAGATCTTTGGCGATGCGGAGGACTGTGCCGCCGGCGAAGCATCCTTGCTGATGAAGCATGACGCGCTTGACGGAGGGGTTTAAGCCGAGGAGTCGTATGAGAATAACGTCGGCACTGGGTAAGTTCGCGCCGCTCGTCGTGCAGAAGATGAGATGCGTTATGCGAGACTTTGCCATCCCCCACTCATCGATGGCGCGCACGGCTGCTTCCATGCCCAATTTGGGAACCTCAACCGCTGCTATCTTCTGCCTCACGGCCAAGGACGGAGCCATGGCTGTGCGGAGGCACTGGTTCTTTTGAAGAAGCTCTTCGTCCCAAACGAAATGGCGCTTCCTGATAGCTGTTTTCTCACCTGCACGTTAAAAATGGACAATTTTTTTTAAAACTTTTACCAGTGAACGAATCAAGAACAGCTCTATCCGTCCTCCAATTCCACCATGGGCTATGTTCGAGTGCTTACAGATTCGCTGGAATTTGTTTTTGAGATCGACGAGATGATTGGAATTAGTGACGCGGAAGTAGAAGTCAGGGAAGATGCTCTGTTCCACTGCATTGGGAGGGTTGGCCGTGCCTATGGCCAAGATGTTGGCGAACCCATTGGATCTTGTTACTTTTCTAACAGCTTTCATGGCCGCCGTGGGAAGGGAGAGCCGTCGAGCCGAAGCCTAGCAGCTGGAGCTCTCAACTCAACGAGACTCTGCAGGAAGATGACGGCTTAAGTGCTAGATGTAGAGGGGAACAAGGTGGCTAATCAGCAACAATAGAAAGCTAAAAAAAAATGCAGTTGGCACGTCGTCATTGGGAGTTGACTTTGTGAAGTGCGGAAAATTTTTTAATTAAAATTTATTTATTTTCCCATCAAATTTATAATCAAATTTAACGTCTCCAACAAATGAATTCAATAACAATGAAAATAATCAAAGCCTAAACTTGATATATCATCAAAAAAATTATCTTAATCGGGCATGAATCTCGAGGCAAAATAGAGCAGGAAATTTCAAAAATTAAATCCGGGATCACCTGAACTCCAATTTCAGCAAACTTATAGTCAAACTAAGTGTCTTGGAAATACGAACTCAATGACACCAAATTCGACTCAATTCGAGCCCAAATGAGTCCAAATCAAGCACCCAAAGCATTGTTGGAAAGTTCAAACCATAATTTGAGTCACCAAACGGTTTCCAAATATGACGTTCTTATAGTTGAATCCAGCGGCTCGACGAGACGAATCCAACGAGCCCAAGATTGCCAAATTCCGACATCATTAAGACCTTCAAATGTCTAACGAACGATGCACGATCAAGGGATTCAATATCGGCCGTCCATCCGACCACTCCCTATTTACCCTTAATCTCTAACCTATTTACAAGTCATGCCACTCCAGAATATCTATAAATATATCTCTCATTTCTCATGAGAGGGAACCCAAGCAACAAGAAGAGAAGAAGAAGAGAATGATAGGTGGGAAGAATTCCTCCTCGACCACCGTCAGAGTTCTGCCCGACGCCGGAATTCTGCCGGACTTTCGAACGAAGCCGGAGTTCTGCCCGATGCCGGAATTTTGCTGAACTTCCAAACGAAGCCGGAGTTTTGCCCGACGCCGGAATTCTGCCTTACTTCCGAAAGACGTCGGAGTTCTATCCGACGCTAGAGTTTTTCCCAACGTCGGAATTCTGCTCAACTTCTGAACGACGCCTTAATTCTGTCTGACCTCTGAAGGATGCCAAAATTCCGCCCGATCTTCAAGTGACGCCGGAACTCTGCTCAACGTTGCAACTGATTTTCAATTATGAAGAGATTCATTGTAATATGATCGTCCTAAATTTTAAAGACGAATCAGCCTCTTGTATTTCAAGTAAACACTAGTATAACACTTTCAACTAGGCGTGACCCCGTGGTTTTTCCTCTTTCAGGGTTTTCCACGTAAAAATTCTGGTGCTGCTATTTCTCTTCTGTTTGTGTGTTAGATATCCGTACAACGCTGAGACGGAAGTTTTTTAACTCTATCCTAAAATAAAACAAAATAAAATTTCAAAGACAATTCCATGCTACTGAGAGACAAATTTGTTATGTAAATTCTTCCAATGCACCATTTTGTCATAATGATATCCTTAGCGTTGTGTCAAGATCATATGGTATTAGAACTTACCTGACTTTTTTTCTTCTTGGCCATCCCTCACAGTAAGATTCCTCTAGCTTTACTGAACCTCCTCACTATCATATAATAAATCTTATTAGAATCTTTGAACCATGACATATATGAAATACAGAAGAAAATATACGTTAATATTGAATAGCCTGCACTAATATCCTGTAATTATTTGATGTTATTGTTAGTACATATAAATGATTAATAAGAGATCACTGTAACATATTGTTTAACCCATGTTGCTCAATGAAGTTTGTTAAGGGTCCAAATTAAAAATACTAGGAGTGTCAATTCGGGTCAGCGGGTCGGGTTCGGGTCGAACCCGGAACTGACCCGGCACTGTTCGGGTCAACCCGAACCCGACCCGTTTTTAAAAACGGGTCAGCTTTTCGGACTCAAACCCGACCCGACACGAATGACCCGAAGTTGACCTAAAATTGCTAATTTTCGAGTCAAAATCATGTCAATATTCGATTTTTCAGGTTAAAATCGGGTCTAAAACGAGTCAAAAAAACGGGTCAATCTCGGGTTTTCGGGTCAAATATAAGTTTTCGTGTCACTTTCGAGTCAATTTCGGGTTGCTGGGTCAACCCGAACCCGACCTGTTTCGGGTTCGAGTTGACCCGAACCCGGATTTTTCCAGGTCGGGTTCGGGTCATGTAAAAAATTGACACCCCTTAAAAATACACCAAGTTAACTTTAATCTACTTCATCTCAAATCTAACAACAAAATCTGGGCAGGAAAATGAGGAATTATTATGTGCGGTCACTGGACGTCTTTCGGAGGCAAATCAAGACGCTCCACGTAACACTTTTGTTGTTTTTGGGTGATATGGCGCATCCTGATTCGTCTCTAAATGATCCGATGATCGTACATAGTAATTTCTCCAGAAAAATAATGTCTTAATAGAAGTATTAGTATTGGATTACGAAAATAGTGATTATCCATTAGCTCTTGCCTTTGAGCCATACCTAGTTCATTAACGTTGCCCTATTTTTGCCAAGTCAAAATAAAGTTCAATTTGAGTTGAATTTGACTTGTTAATCCGCTCATTTACTTATATCCAAACTAAAATAAGATACAATTTTCAATGTTTTAACAAATTCACGTACCAAAAGTCAACTGTTTCATTGAGATATTTTAGTAATACTTGATATATCATAAAAAAATTATCTTGATCGCGCATGAATCTCTAGACAAAATCAAGTCAAAAACTTCAAAAATTAAATCCGAGGGCATTTGAACTCCGATTTCAGTAAACTTATAGTCGAAATGAGCGTCCTGGAAATATGAACCCAACGACACCAAATTCAACTCAAATCGAGCCCAAATGGGTCTGAATCAAGGACCCAAAGCTCTATTGGAAGGTTAGAACCACAATTTGGGTTACCAAACGGTTTTCTAGCATAACATGCTTATAGTCGAATTGAGCGGCTCGATGAGACAAATCCAACGAGCCCAAGATCGCCAAATTCCGACATCATTAAGACCTTCAAATGTCTGACGGACGGTACATGAACAAGGGATTCAATATCAGCCATCTATTGAACCACTTCCCATTTACCCCTGATCTCTCACCTATTTACGGGTCATGCCATCCTCTGAAATCTATAAATATATCCCTCATTTCTCATGAGAGGGGACCCAAGCAAGAAGAAGAAGAGAAGAAGAGTAGAGAGGAAGGATAGGAGAGAAGAATCTCCTCCTCCACCGCCGTAATTCTGCCCGACTTCGACGGGATGCTGGAATTCTGCTCGACTTCCACGGGACGTCGGAATTCTACCCGATTTCCATGGGACATCAAAATTCTGCCCAAGCGATGCTGGAATTCTGCTTAAGTGATGCCGGAGTTCTGTCCGACTTCCAAGTAACGCCGGAATTCCACCCGACCTCCAAGTGACGCCGGAATTCCGCCCAACCTTCAAGGGACGCCGGAATTCCGCTCAACCTCCAAGTGACGCCAGAATTCCGCCCGACCTCTAAGTGACGCTGGAGTTTCACCCAAACTCCAAGTGACGATGGAGTTCTCCTCAGTCGCCAACTAACGTCGGACTTCTACCTGACACCGGACCTTCGCTCGTTGCCAAGTTTCTACCCGACGCTGGACTTCTTCCCGTTGTCAGATTTTTGCCGGACATCTATTTGATGCTGGATTTATGTCCATTGTTGGATTTCTACGATACACAGTCCTTCTGACCCCTGTCTCCAGACAACGGTCCTTCTGACCTCTGTCGCCCACCGACTACGATCCCTCTTACTTATGTCGTCCACCGACTACAGTCCTTATGACGTTCGTCACTCGACGACTACGATCCTCCTGACTTACATCGTCCATCGACTACAGTCCTTCCGACCTTCATCGCCCGTCGACTATGGTCCTCCTGACTTACGTCTCTCACCGACTACAGTCCTTCTGACCTCCATCACCAGACAACAGTCTTTATGACCTCCATCGCCCATCGACTACGGTCCTTCTGACCATGTAATGTACTACGTATGATGTACATCAAGCCAAGACCTTCTCCCAAGGAAGGGCCTCTTTTGTAATCAACTGCAATAATAGTAGATTCATTCAAACTGGATTAGGCCCCGTGATTTTTCTCCCTTTTCAGGGGTTTTTCAAGTAAACATCTTGGTGTCTCATAAATGCTAAACCCTCTCTCTTATTTGATTACGTGTCGTATTTTCGTATAATGCTAAGACGCTAAATTTTATATTTCTCTACCGCCGCGAATATTCCAGGACGCAACAATACTATTCCTTTGATTGTATAATATATGTTTTATTGATCCAGAAGGTAGGTTTGGATGTAAGAAAGGATAAACATTTATGCTAAACAATATGAATTGTTTTTAGTCTCCACCATTAATCTGATTTTATTGTCCTTTTCTAGCAATATAGAGTGACACATGCTTTTGTCACAAATTTTTTATGGTTGACAAAGGAAGAATTTTGTCTTATTTGCCTCTAAAAATATCCAAGCTTATTGTTGAAATATTTCAAAATATTCTTGTTTTTTTTTTTTCGTATATATATATATATATATATATATATATAATCAAAAAAATTGTGTCTGAAAGCAAAATTAAGTTGTACACTTCAAAAATTAAATTCGGTATAATTTGAACTCCGATTTCGAAAAACTTATAGTCGAACTGAACATCTCAAAAAATTGAACCCAACGACATCAAATTATGCTCCATCTGAACTAAAAAAAGCAAAAAGAATGCCAGTTGATACATCATCTGCGGGAATTGACTTTATGGGATGCGGAAAATTTTTTAATTAAAATTTAAAAATAATTCCATCAAATTTATAATCAAATTTAACATCTCCAACAAATGAATTTAATAACAATGAAAATAATCTAATATGAGCCCTTCTAAGCCTAAATTCAATACTTAAAATATAATTAAACATTTTTGTGAAGCGTTCAAATTAAAAATACACCAAATTAGCTCTAATCAACTTCATCTCAAATCTAACTAGAAAAGTTGGGCAGGAAAATGAGGAATTATTACGTGCGGTCACTGGACGTCGTCCGGAGGCGAATCAGGACGCGCCACTATGTACCGCTATGTATCTGGTGACATAGTGCATCCTGATTCGTCTCCGAACTGCCCAGTGATCATACGTAATAATTTCTCCGGAAAATACAAGCTTTATCGAAGTTGTATTAGTGTTGGATTAAGAAAATAGTGATTATCCACCAGCTCTTGCCTTTTACCTAGTTCATTAACTTTGCCCCATTTTTGCCAGAGTCAAAATAAAGTTCAATTTGAGTTGAATTTGACTTGTTAATCCGCTCATTGACTTATATCCAAACTAAGATAAGATATAATTGTCAATGTTTTGACAAATTCACATCCCAAAAGTCAACTGTTTCATTGAGATATTTTAGTAATACTATTCTTTTAATTGTATAATATATGTTTTATTGATGCAGTACATAGGTCTGAATGTAAGAAAGGATAAACATTTATGCAAAATAATATGAATTGTTTTTAGTCTCCACCATTAATCTGATTTTATTGTCCTTTTCTAGCATCACAGAGTGACACATTATTCTTTTGTCACAAATTTTTTGTCTTTATTTTGTAATATCTCAAAATATTCTTTATATATATATATATATATATATATATATATATATATATATATATATATATATATATATATATATATATATATATATATATATATATATATGATAAAAAATAGCATTAATACTAAATTCTTTAAAATAAAAATGTTCAATGTTAGCATCAGTTGACGAAGGGTTACTACAACCTTAAGGCTGTCAGTAGGACGGTTCATAAATTATCCTTCTGATTTTTTATTTTTTTATTTTTGGAATTAGGGGCGGCACCCAAACATACATACGAGACTCGAACCCAGAATCTCTTAGTTGGGAGTCAAACTCGCAACCAACAAACCAATGAGAGCTGCATCGTTCTGATAATTTTAAGGAGTAAAGAATAGAGCAACATAATTGAAAGTGTTAATTATTTCGATTAAATATTAATCAAAGTATAACGAATTTCATGATAGAAAGAAGGCCCAGCTAATTAATTGGGCTTTCTTCTTGGTCCAATTAGGGTGACATTAAGAACTATCGGGTTGGGCCTCTACAAATTTATTGTAAGTGATGACATAGCATGGACAATGAGCTAAATATAGGATAAGGAAAAACAAATAATGTGTCACATAATATATTCTCTAATAGTTTTCATGTGGTTTCCATTAATCCTTATTCTTGACAGAAATTTTATAACAATTTGAATATTCTTTAAGGAACATAAATCAGGGTAAAGAAGAAATAAAAATTAATTAGGGCTATTCATTAGTGAACACACTTAACTAAAAAGAATTGGACTTATCATCGTGTGAAGATCCCTCACAAGAGGTGCAACTAAGAGGTCAATATTGGACCCGACCGAAAACCCGACCCGAACCCGATCCGAAAATTTCGGGTTTGGGTTGACCTGAACCCGAAGCGGGTCGGTTTCGGGTTCGGAAAACCAACCCGTTTGAAAAATCGGGTCAGGTTCGGGTTGACCCGGGAATGACCCCCCAGCCTGTCGTGTAGCATAGCGTCCCGAGGCCAGCATCGCGTCACGTCTGGCGTCAGTTCCGCGTCCTGCGTCAGTTGCCGGCGTCAATTGTGAGTCCCGCGTCAGTTCTGCGTCGCGCGTCCCATTGCCGTCGGCTTCCGTTGTGTCGCGCATCTCGCTCCCATTGTAGCCGGCTTCTACTATCGCGCGTCCTGCTGCAGTCGGCCCACTGTTGCCACCGGGCAGTTCCGCGTTAGTTGTCGTGTCCGCGGGTCAGGTCGGGTTGACCCGAACCCGAAGCTGGTCGGGTTTGAGTTTAGAAAATCGACCCGTTTGCAAAAACGGGTCTGGTCGACCCGAACTCGAATAGTGTCAGGTCAATTTCGGGTTCGACCCGAATCCGACCTGTGACCTGAATTGACACATCTCACTGTGCAAGTGAGTTAAGCCAACTCGAGCTCAGCTTCATAAATGGCTCATCAACCGAGCTCAATGAGCTAACAAATAAAATGTAAATTAAGTCTGATTAAAATATAATTTGTTCGTATATAAATTTACACCTTTGGGTTAAAAATATATATGAACACATTAATTTTTTTGTGCCAATTCTTGTTAGGCTTCGTTTGGGACGGTTTTTTTACTGCTTTCTAAAACGGAGTTTTAATACAAAAAGAAAAAATTTTGTACTAAAACTCCGTTTTAAAAAGCAATAAAAAAACCGTCCCAAACGAAGCCTTAGTTTTAAATTTCAAACTTCTGATTCATTATATATTAATATTAGAAAGGGAAGAACCGTTTGTTCACTATGTGTTCTTCCAACAAAGCCCCTCAATGATTTCATGGCTTTAAAACTCTAACTACCTATGATTCTAATTCTATCATTTGTCCCATCCTTCATTGGAGCAATAACTGTTTGAATTGGTCAGAAAGCAATTTTGGTCTTTACTCTTCAACAAGTATTTTGAATATGTTGCTTAAGGCCAAATGGAAACATATGGTTTGTTTCAATATTCTTGATTTTTTCTTTGCTCTTAATATATAGTGCTTCACAATCTTGTGATCAACTACATCTATATTATCTCTCATATCAATTTAAGCAAGATTACGACTTCGTTTGGGACGGATTTCTTAGAGCTTCTTAAAGCAGCATTCTAGTTCAAAATTTTTAATTAAGGTTTCATTTGTGACAGATTTATTACAGCTTTTTAAAATAACTTTTTAGTACAAAATTTTAAATTTTGTATTATAAAGCAGCTTTAAAAAGAAAGCCGTCCCAAACGAAGCCTAAGTAAGAAAATGCAATGGTCTGCTAATGCATTTATTACTTGATGAGGGGTAATATGATTTGATATATTGTACTTATACTATAGATCATAGATTAAGGCCTTGTTTAGGACAGTTTTTTATTTTTTTTTATGCTTTTAAGAACTTCTTGTGCTAGAAAACTAATATAGAAAATAGTAAGAAAACTATCACAAATGAAGCATAAATGTATAAGACTTGGTAGAGTTTCATCAAAATTATTATTTGATTTTAATGTGTGTCAAAAGTTGTTTTAGATTGGTTGTGTCCCAAAAGAAAAACATTCTTTAGTAAAAGCTCATTGATGAACACATGAGATCGAAAAATGATAAATTGGACTTTAAAATTGGTCTTAAAAAGTCGCTTTTGGAAGTTTTTTTTTTTTTTTTTTTTTTTTGATGAATTTTGTAGTGAAAGGACATGCATATTGCTTGTGTAATCTATGATAGATCATTGTACTTCGAATACTAATTTGTGATCAAATGGATGCTTAAAATATTGAGATCAATGTTGATGGCTTAAAATCGAGTGATTGATTTTAGGACGGTAGCTTTGAGATCATCATTCATCATGATCTAAATTAAATGTTCATCTTCAGAATTTTGTTGAAGGAAAGTGCTTTATCAGCTTTTACATGGTTTTTTTTTTAACTTTGGCTTCGTTTGAGATGGTTTTTTTACTGCTTCTTAAAGCAATTTTTTATCACAAAAATTATTTTTTTGTACTAGAAAGCTGCTTTAAGAAGTAATCAAAAAGCATTCTCAAACGAAGTCTTTGAGTACTTTTTTGTATAAAATATTCTAATTCAAAGAATTTTTGTACTCAAAAGCTATTTTAAAAAGCAATAAAAAAGCTGTTCCAAACAAATCCTTTGTCTTTAAAAACTATGTTTTGAAAAGTGCACATTAAAACTAATGTTATAAATAAGCTTTTAAAAACATAAATATAAAAGCATGAGCTGTCCCAAACAAAGCTTTAAGAAGAACCGATCAACATAATAGCTATTTAAATAAATGTATAATGAAAAACTATAAAGTAAATGAATAAATACTTTTAATTAAGTGCCGAAATATAAATAATCAATATATGCTATATGTCACTGGAATAATAATTTTTTATAAAATTTAATGGTTAAATATCATAATATGGATCTTTTTACTGTATTAAAAAAAATTAATTTTTAAGCTGTTTTTTATAATGTTTCATAAATAATATAATGGCCCTCATGTTCAAAACTTTAGTTAAATTTGTAATAATTGAAGTACTTGATATTTTTGCATTTTAACTTTGTCAAAATGAAAATAAATTGACAAAATATTCCCTGCAAGTCTTTCCAAAGCCCATGAGACTTGTTCCTGATAGTTTAAGGTTTCGTTTGAGATAACTTTCTTAGGGCATCTCCATTCGAACGGCAAACCAGTGTTTGCTGTTCTTTCTTCCCTCCAACCGAACGCGATACTTTGCGGCATCTGCAGGGAGGTGAACAGTGCGACGCCAATATTGGCGTCGCACTGTTCATACGGCATTTGTTTTTTTTTTTTCTTTTAATTCGAAACTTAATTATTAATTTTAAAGATTAAATATTAGAATTTTTTTATTATTAATTAAAATAATAAATTAGAAATATCTTATTTTTTAGTAATCTAAATTTTTTTTACAAAATTAATTAATGTAATTTAACATTAAGATAAAAATTAAGATAAATTTCTCATACATCAAAGATATTGAGAAGTACAATACCAAAAAAAATTAAAATATAGATTACATTCAAATAACAAAAAATTAAAATAACAACTAAATATTTATTTATGATATATTTATATTCCAATTTATTTTATAGAGTAAAAAATATTTGTTTTAATTATATTAGATTTAATTCAAAAATTTGATAAATAATATTAATGATTAAAAATATATAAAATGATATATGGGAAAGAATATACTAGGAATATTCTTTTTTTGGTATTAGAAAATGGAGTTTGGGTGGAGACAAGTTACTGCATTTTGGTGTATTACTGCATTTTGGATGAAAAATGAGTTTTTAATCTGGAGATGGTCTTAATGCTTCTTAAAGCTATTTTCTCATAACAAAATTTTAATTTTTATACCAAAAAACTATTATAAGAAGTAGTAGGAAAGCGGTCCCAAATGAAGCCTTAATGAAATAGACTTAATCGTATTTATGCATTCATGAACTGTACATATTAAATATTTTAATAGTAAATTATTTGAAGCTCAATCTCGATGTTGAACTTATATAATCTCATTAATTGTGAGATCTGAAACTTCTGAAAAACTTTAAATGTGAAGAAAACTTGTTCTTATTATTTTATCCTTTTTTTTTTTTTTTTTTGTGTTGTGACTGTCTGCAGTTGCTATAGCATCTTTAAACAGATCTGAACTAAGAATCAGTCCAAATGTCAACAAAGGAGCAGAATCATTAAAGGTTTTTTTTTATATGCAGCTCATATTAATCTGTTGGCTCTGAGCAATGAGATTTTAAATTTGAAGTTTGTATATATGATATGTGTATGAATTTATCTTAATTGGCACAAAAATCTTAAGAAAAATAGTTTTAGTTTTTATTTTTTTCTCATTATCGAGATTTTTTTATTAACGCTTCATTTGGGATAGTTTTTTTTTTTTTTGCTGATTTAATATATTTTGTATTAGAAAAGCTGCTTTATAAAGCAATATGAAAACTGTCTCAAACGAAGTCTAATCTTCTTATTGCTTTCTAAAGCAGCATTGCAGTACACATTTTTTTTTAATTATAAAATTTTGTACTATATAGTTATTTTAGAAAGCAGCAAAAAAGCTGTTTCAAACGAAATCTAAGTTTAAAATTTAATAAAATAAAAGCCCCCATTTTAATTCAGATTTAATTTCTTTATAAATAGTATATTTTGTGTATGCTATTATTATTATTATTATTATTATTATTATTACTATTATTATTAAAATTAGAAATAATTCATCAAATTTTATTTTACTTTTCTAAGTTTTAATTTTTGGTTTTAGCAATTTAATATCTTGAGGAGTTGGCATTAATAATTTGGAGATTGGTGATTATAATAATAATGAAATTTTTAAAAATGAACAATATAACAATTGGATAGAATATAAAAAAAAGTTATAAAAATTATAAATTTTAATTTTATTAAACATTTTAATTACAATTTTGCATACATACTTATACATATAAAATTCGAATCCCTAACTTTGGTAGTAGGAGTCAAAACTCTCAATCACTAAGGTAGGATATAAGGTGCAATATAAAAAAAAGGGAGGAACTTATCTAAATCACATCAAAAATATTATTAACATTCATTTATTTGAAAATAATTCTTTTAAATATAATTTATATGTTAGGACATCATATAAATATATATTTAAAAATCTTAGATATGTGATATATAAATATATAAAATTTATAAATTTGTATATAATTTTTTTTTTTAGATATTAATTAAATTTACTCATAATTATCAAAAATTACATTGAAAGAGCCAAAGTCTTTGATCACAGGACCATTGAGATAATTGTATCAGAAGTCAATTGCACGTGCCAACCCTGCGTTGACAATTGCAAGTTTGTTTTTTAGAAATTCGTAAAAGTAAACTTTCATCTACAAAATTTAATAAAACTTTTATTTAAAAAATGATTGATATGCATAAAAAATTATGGCTCTTTATTCATAAAATTTATTTTTCTTCAGTAAAATAGAAATATCAGGACATTTTTTTAAACTAGGTATCGTTTAAACATTAATTAGTTAGTAAACCAACGGAATGTAAAAATTTAGAATTCGCTAAAGTTATCCATTTAACGGGTGACTCACTTATAATTTTTTTTTTTTAAATGAATTAATGAGTTAATGAACATTGGATTCCAATTAGAATGAACATTGAATTCCTTGCTGGAATAGTCAGATATGAGATAATTTATGCAAATATAACACTACAACACTTTGACAGTTTGACATGTTGTACTCTGTTAATGTCACATGCTTCTGCAGTGTGACATGATTTAGTTTTACAAATCAAATTGAATGTTGGCCTTTGAATCCATTGATCTTGAAAGTTTGGCTATATTAGAGCCTTATGTTCCATTTGAGGTGAAGATTGAGTGAAGTAAGTACTTATATGTTGGTTTTGTCTGAGAGGTGTGATAGTTTGGCATGTATTTTGGTTATTTTTTTTCAGATATGTGTAGAATGTATTGGCTGGATAATGAGAAGTATTGTGGTATGTCCACAAAATAGTTGTTGGATATTACCAGCCATCGAATGCATGATTGTATTACAATGTGTGCAGCCAGTCTCCTAGAGCATAGATGAAAGCAAATGAGATATTCAAATATTGCATGTATGTGTGGACTGAAGACATGAATATAATACTATGATATGTACATACTAAAGTGATGAAGATGGAGTGCAATAGCATGTAAATTTCTTAAAATTTAGGGGATGGAAGTATGTGGAGGAAAATTTTCTGGACCGTGATGGTTACCTAGTTAGTTTAGTTTTTCTACCGATGCGCTTTCAAGGTGTTAGATGTGAAAGAGTAGGTGAGAGTTTGACTGATGTTGAACGACCGAAGGCTGATGATGAATATATTATTCTTTATCATCCTTGGAGGTCATATGAGAAGACGTTTATCCTATATTTGTGTAAGGAGCAATACAGAAATGTTTGCCTTGAGGTAAGAGGATAAAGTTTCCAAATCTAGCAGATTGGTGAGATCTGCAATATGAGTTTCAATTCTACTTTTGTTGTTTTCCAACGTAAAGCAAACTTAAAGCTCGTATTAGGAAATTGTGAAGTGAAACTAATTAGGGTTGGTTTCAATTTCTATGATTTCTTTTAAGATATTAACTGATGTATGATAGTTGTATGAGAAGTTGAAGTTGTTCTAGGTGTTTAAGTAGAGAGTTATTTCATCTACATTAAGAAATGTATTTTAGTATTTCACCTTCTTTTTTTTCTCCATTGTCTTTGTTTAGAAATGTCAAGAGTAGCATTAGAATAACATTAATTATGTAATCCACATTAGTGCAGCACAACAAAAATATCAAACATATCCATAAAAGTACAACAAAGTATACAACCCATCAAATAACTCCCAGTATTACAACATATGTCAAGAATGTATATGACATTTCATGAGAACATAAGTACAACTAGTGCCTTCTCATATGCCTACGTGGTATGGGATCAGAGCCATGAGTGAAATGTTGTGGAGCATGTAATGGTCTAGTACTTAGGTGGTGCTGCTCCTCCGCAATAGCATCACCTTGTCTGATAGAATATTCGCCCAAGGAAGACAACATAAGGCAGAGGGAATGTCCAGAGGCATGGGAAATATAAGGTAGCTCTGATAAGACTCCAAAAAAAAAGTTTATAGTCTGATAAGACTCCTCCCAACTACCAAACACAGTCTTTATAGTTTTCTGTATTGCATCCCAAGCTTTCATATAGGATATATTGATCTTGAACTTAGCTTCAATTTGACCAATAATTTCCCTTGGCTTTAGGTCCATCTGCTTCCTAATAGTGGGTAATATAAAGTAGCTTATGAAATGAGAATTATATTGATTATGTCATATCGCTAGAATAGGTGTAGCACAAGTATGTTGATGCTTCATAGAAATATTCTCCATATCCCTCCTAGTCATTTTCTCAAACATGTGCAACAGCCACAAGCACGGAGAGCCCAACCTACCATGTTGAGCACATTCTATCGTTAAATTATGCATGTTTGAAGCAACCATGACAAATGTAACATTATTTCTAATCGACCGTCCCCGTAATGCAAACGGCATGTCCGCATTCTTATTGAAAAACATCCCCTCCATCAATTAGATTGGAATTGAAAACTCTTCCTCAATTTGTTGTCCAATATTCTCATCGTCAGAACTTCTTTCCTCATCTTAATCATGAGTGCCCAAACATGTTTGAACAAACTCATTACTTGCTGCCACTCTTTCTACAGTGCCAACAATCCAATAACAATAACGTTGGATGACATTATTAATCTCATTATTGACATCACCATTCTTTTCGTTAACTTCACATAGTAACACATCATCAGCATCATCACCCTCCTCACTTGATCCGCTGCTTATGGTTTCATAAACTTCATTAACAATAAATTTTGGTTGAGTGAAGGCACCTGCGTGCCAAAACTTATTATGCATTTCACTTCATAACACAAATATACACTAGTTAACTAAAAGATTATACACGTGCAAAATTTTAATTTCAAATTGATAGATCTTCATAGGGAACTTAGCATGTGTGTGGTTTAATGGTGTAAACATTGAACATCCTTCCACCCTTTTATCCAAACTAAATGATTCTTGCACCTAGGCGTTCATATTCTCAGCATCATTGGAAGTCACGTTTAGCTGTTCAACCTCTACATATAACAGAAGAATTTGTCCAACAGCATGCGACAACAAAATTTCACATTCATCATCATTATCCACATGTGTCGCAATGAACTCACTCCCTACGGGAAAATGACAAACTAATATCACTATGTGCTTGGATGTATCATATTTAAGTGGTTTCAACACCCTTAACTTTAGTTGCTCTAACATCATGTTAACTAGCACTTGCAAGGGACTGCACATGCCCCCATCACACGGTAGTGCAAACTTAACGTTTAAAGACAATTATTTGCCATACATAAGAACAAACGACGCTCCTCATCCTGTCATAACTACACAACTATATTTCACTGATAAATTCGTATGAGTGCCCACCAAAACCATATTCTAAATTTTGCTTAATATAACTAAACTATCTAAGCTGTCTATCTATTTATAAAACTTTGAGAAAGGGAAAATAATCAAAATATAAAGATTAACAAACAACTTCCATTTAAAAAAAAACTTCTCATACAAGCCAATAAATCTAACAAAATACAACAAATGAAACACGGAAAATGACATTTCCAAATTCTCTACAATTACATTTCACAAAAAATGTAATTAAAACATTCTTCTACATACACATCAACAAAATTAGAGCCCTTTAAATTTCATTTTGACAAATAAATCACAAAAAAGGAAAAGAAGACAAACAAAAAAAAAAAAACTAACAATGAAACTTCTCCAAAATATTGCCTAATAAGACTACAATACTAAATCAAATAAATCACAACACAAAATAGAAAAAAAAGAAGAAGCAAAACTAACCCCAAATAAGTAAATTCTGCCAAATCTGGGAGCAGCCAAGTGAAGCCGAACTGGCGAGGAAGATGAACAGGGAAAGCCATTGGATTAAAAAAAATAGAATAAATCGCCCGTTAAGCAGACCGCTTTGGCTAGTTTAAAATTTTACGATTCCATTGGTTAAATATTTAAATTATAATTAAACAGCATTTACTAAAATATATTCATTAAATTTAATATCATTATAATACAAACTCTTTATATATTAATACAATCAGAATATATTAATAGAAATTTTCTTCTACAATAATTAGAATTTAATTGCAAGACAAAAATGTGGTCAAATTAATTAAGCATTAGGTTCACCTAATTTTTTAATATATTTACTTTGAAAATTGGCCGTAGAATTTTGCATTTATTTAACAAAAAATCGATCATAGAATTTTCTATTGATCGTCCAATGAGTTTTCAAAACAGTAGCTGAGCATTGTCGTTGTTTGTTAATCTTACATAACATTAAATATATCTAACTATGTACTATTTAATTTAAAATTTTAAAATTAACGGTCAAAACAAACCCACTGGCTTTTGTTTGGTTGGTTTCTTACACAACAAAATTATTAATAAAAAATATTAGTAAAAGAAGACCAAAAGTTAAGAAATATTTATTTTTTTTAATTGATATTTAAAATATTATACATATTACTTGCTTATAATTTAAAATAAGAAAGTTAAATATTTTAATTAAATTTTTTATCATGTATGGTTTTAATATCGTCGATTTGTTTTGTTTATTTTAAAATAAATTTAATAATTTTGAGATTCTGTATATTAAAAAATTAGTAGGATATTATGTTTTAAAAATGTTCAAATTTTAAAAAAAAATAAAAAAAATATATTTACAAGGCAAAATATTTAGATTATGAGTGTGCAATTATCAAAATTCTATTTATGATTTAGGAAAAAATCTCAACCAATAAAATATCGTAAGCTTTCATTTTCCTCGAATCGTCATCAGTGATATTTTTTCTCTAATTTCGTACGGATGCTAATTTCTTTAAAAAGTTTATCTTCTGAATTGCATATTGAAATAATCAAAATCTGAATGGTGTAGTATCATTTGAAAGGGCCCAACGTCGTTTGGAGACTAACCAGAATGCGTGATATCAGTAGTACTGAGCCGCGGTATCGAGCAAATAGTGACGTTGCGCATTATGATTAGCCTCTGAATGACATTCAACAGAATAATCAATCGTGTTTTTATCGGTGAGAATGGGCATGGCGTATCTTAGAGAATGATTCAAAAATTGAAAGGTGTGAACTTGGTTTCAATCGGTATCAAAATAATTAAAAAAAATTCAAAATGTGACTCACATATCTTGTCCACCTTCGTTAAACTATATAAATTTTCTGAGCAATCACTGACATCATCACTACTTGGTTGTTTATAATCATCTATGATCAGACCGGTCACCTAAGGCCGACGGAACTCTAATTTATGTGCAATTCATTGGAGAAATTTTGCACATTAATTTTTTTTTTTTTTTGAAATTGTCGTGATAATATCTATGGGCTAAATAGTGAGGAATATTCTAGAATAGATTTAGATAAGAATGATATTAACAACCCTCCCCCTTAAATCTATAAGTTTGCTTGATTTTTTTCTCAATTATTTATATTTGAATTTAGAGTTATTAATAATCATAAATAATTATAGAGTCCCAACAGCTTCAAAAGCTATTAGAAGATAATTGCTGGCGTGAATGATGGAATTTTGCTATTTATTAATTCAGAGGAAATATTATGTTATAATAAGATAAAGATAAGTTGAAAGTAAGCAAATATGAAGTTGCTCTACAAATATGAAATGACAAATTAGTCAAAAGTATAATAAGCAAACGAGATTTATAGTGATTTGGTCATATAACACATGTCCATTATATATAATTGGACGAAGAAGTTGCAACGGGATCTCGTCCTAGCACGTTGAGATGAGGAAGTTGTGATAAGTAAGAGTTGTGAGATACGGAAGTTGCATGGAACCGAATTCCAATGAAATTGTGATGCATGGATTGGGTACGTGGATATCATATTTTATTTTGATCTTGACAGCCTAACCAACCCGGGTCAGTCATTTTGACTTTTTGAAAAAGGCCTTCACCATTCCGTTCAAATTTAGGGTTTAGGATTGGCTCTTCCTTTTAAAGAGAAACTCGCGAGAGCACCCCAATATTTAGTATTTTAAAAAACGAGGAACAATCGATGAAGATGAAGATTAGTTTGAAGGAGGACGTTACATTCTTCAAGCATATGATATGCACATAGGACACGGAGACCGAAAGGTGGTATGCAAATATCCAGGAAGACTTGAAGTTGAAAATCTGCATGCAGCCTGAAGCAATGATATGTTTAAGGTATGATGCTAGAACAGGTTGTTAGCTATGATTAATTATATAGTTGATGAAGATGGAAGTTAAAAGATGCAAAAAATTATAGAAAGCTACAATCATGATTTGGCTAGGCCTGAAGGCAAACATATACTTAGATCATGTAAGGACATGAGTGATAAGAAAGCATAAGTTCTTAAAATAATGATAGAAGCCAAAATTAGAATCGTAGCTATTTTTTCCTACCGTGCCGATGAAGTCGGAAGTATTGAGAATGTTGGATTCTCTAAGAGAGATACTTACAACTAAATTTAAAACGAGAAAAGAGCAAAGATTAAAAATGGGGATACTAATTCTTTAATTCTATTATTTAAAGCTCGGCAAGTTGACGCCCCCTATGTTTGCATGAGACGTGTAAATCGATGAATTTGATATATTATTATTTTTTTTTTGTTGATGGGATGGGTAGGATAGATTGTGAATATATTGGATATATAGTATTTTCTTATGCTACTTTATAGGCCTAATAAATATAATTTAGTTTGTGCGTCATTTATCAGTGTTAATAATCATTGGCAAAATATTCTGCTCGGGGTGGCTTTTTTTTTGTCAGAGAAAATAATTGGATCATTTTCATGACTATTTAGAACATTTGTACTAATAATGGATGATAAATAACTAATGACAATATTACTGATCAAGATAAAATAATAGCTAAGGTCATAGAAGTTGCATTACCTAGCACACATTATGGATTGCGCCAATGGCACATCTCCAAGAAGGCTTCATAAAAAATTTGGACTTCAATAACAAAGAAAAAGTTAGATGATTCTTTTATAAATATTTGAGCAAGTTTGACTATAAGAAGGAGTTCGAGAAAATATGGGCTGAAATGATCATAGAAGGTAGCCTCCATAGCAATTGTTGGTTAGAGGAGCTTTATAGGATAAGAAATAAGTGTTTAATATCGTTAAATAATGATTATTTTAGCATGGACATTCTATCCACACAGTATAGAGAGTCTACTAATAATGTGTGTTGTGAATTTTCGAAGCCAACAAGTTCAAAAACAGATTATTTTCTGGGCCTGAGAAAGATGACGATGACATGACGCCATAATAAAAAGGCCCTGTAGTTTTTCCCCCTTTTCAGGGGTTTTTCACGTAAAAATATTGGTGTCTCATAAATACTAGACCCTCTCTCTTATCTGATTGCGTGCCAGATTTTCGTACAACGCTAAGACATTAAACTTTATATTTCTCTACCGCCGCGAATACTCCTGGATGCAACAAAGTTGATACACAATCAATACACAGTCAATACATAATGAATATGTAATAAATACTAAGTTAACACAATATTAATATAAATTGAATAAAAATAATTTATAAATATTTGAAATTTGTGAAACCTAATTTATAAAATATAATATAAAGTTGATACGAAGTCGATACATATTTGATAAACATTCAATGCATAGTTAATAAAAATTTAATATATAGTGAATACGTGGTGACTATCAAGTCAATACATAATACAAGTTTAAAAAAGAGAAAATAATTAAAAAATAACTCATAGATATTTAAAATATATGCAACCTAATTTAGAAAAATGAATACAAATTTGATACATAGTCAATATATAGTCAACACATTGAATATGTAGTGAATACAAGCCAATACATGATTAATACAAGTACGGAAAAGAGGCAAAATGAACAAAAATAACTCATCTACATATAAAATATGTATAACCTAATTTAGAAAATACAATACAAAGTCGATATGAAGTTGATACACATTCAATACACAGTTAATATAAAATGAACAAAAATAACTTATATACATTTTAAAATCTATGCAACCCAATCTAATAGATGGAATACAATGTTGATATGTAATAACTCAAATTTGTGAAATAAATTTATTTGAAAATATAAATTTTTTGAACTAGAGTGCTTTAACGTTGATCTTGTGAATTTTAAGATGCTAGGCCATGAATATATATATATATATATATATATATATATATATATATATATATATATATATATATATATATATATATATATATATATATATATATATATATATATATATATATATATATATATATATATATATATATATATATATATATATATACATACTAGCCTCACCCCATCGACTCCCTCACTTGGTTGGTTGACTATGAAGAAATTGAAATATGGGAAGATGAGTGAGTAGAGAGAAAGGTATTTGGATCATATTTGTCAGTCATTCCTATTACATAATTTATTATAAGTGACTAATCTCTTACTTATATTTTTTATGATTATAATTTCTATATATGAATGTTATCTCTCATAAATTTGCAAACATTACACTGTCTCCTGATTTCATAAGCTTTCATCGTGCAAGTTTGGATATGTTATAGATTTGTTTATTTTAAATGATTTGATATAATTTTATTATATTTTAAATAAAGTATTGAATGATATCAAATACACTATATGATAACTTTATGTGATACCATACTAATCCACGTGATTCACTGATTATGAGTCATAAGGAGTTGGAGATTGATTAAGAGCTATAAGAAGTCGAGGCGACTAATTCACATTATTCAAGGGGGGGTTATACAAATTACATCGACTGAGAGTTATAAGGGTAGACTGACAGTGGCGGAGCCAGAAATTTTATTCAGGGGGGGGGGGGTCTAAATTAAAATAGTTATGTTTGTCGTCTTATCTGAAAAGTTAAAATACATTAAAATAGTTCCGTTTGTGACTTTTTTTTTGTTGAAAAACAACCAATTTCTTTGAGTTACATTTGTCATACCATGCATTTTATTAACTACACTAGCATCTAATGAATTTCCATTCTCTACAACCAGAATCTTCTAAAAGAGTAAAAAAGTGAGCATAGACAGAAACCTCAATCTATGTTAATTGTGGAAGTTGAAAATGTTGTTATGGAATAATACATTAGTAAATAACCTAGAAAATATATCCACAAATTTCAAAACATTTATTGATCAAGCATACCGAACCTGACAAAAAGTTAGTTCTAACCTAATTTCATCCTTGATATTCCAACTGGTAAATAACTTAACCAGTTTAACAACAATAAAGGTAATAGTGCATTTCGATAGGCAAGAATGTACTTTGGATTAAAAAACATGAACCCAAATGCAACTATGGCCATGGTCTATTACAAAAGAGAAGAAACTGCTAGCAAAGAAAAACAACAATCACTTCCCAACAACCTTACCTTAAAATTCCTTAATCCAAGTCTCATGGTCTGTTCTCCAGCCCAAATGCTCCTTGACTACCTGAAGTTTCATCATTCCCACTCGCACTACCTTGCGCATCCCCTGCATTGTTGGCATCAGCTTGAGACCCTAATCCCCTGAATGGCCATGTTAGCGATATCCTAAACCTCCGCTCCACCAGGTTTGACCGTTGCCCATTGGCATTCTGCTCATCAGATCCCGCAGGTGTCCCACTCGAACCACCAGAACCTGCAATATCCATCTCCATAGCCGACGTTGGCGCTTCGTTCATATCACTCTTTCGCTGCTCAGAGTCCTGATCATCCGTTGGGAGCTCATACCGACAAACCGGACCAGAGTTGTGGAGCATGCTTGCAAGGAAGCTGCTTGGCCACCTCCCCCGTCTCAAAAGACTCTTTGCAAATGGCACACTGCGCCTCATCTGAATTTTTTTAGGGGGGGCACGTGACCCCTCTGGCCCCCCCTTCCCTCCGCCTCTGGAGACTGATCGAGAGTTATAAGTGCGAGAGCAAGATATTCTTAATATATTGAATATCTGAATACTTATACCGACACTGCTATGAATATTGTATTGATATTGTGACTGTCACTAATATTTTTTACTGTCATTAATACTATTTAATGTTATTGATCATGATTCTAATATTATTACTTATATTAGTATTGCTAATTATTACTAATATTGTGACTGATGATGTAATAAATTGAGATGTGAAGAATTATATAATGATAAGTTGATACAGATAATCAATATATGTATTGATGCGTATATTTCTTTATATGATTTATAGCATATTGTTCTATTTTATCTTGCATTGATTTTAGTTGTCAGGCTACATGCTCATTACGTGGTATTACATATTTTCAAGAAGGGTAAGGATCATATAACTTGAGGCTTCACATAAGATAAAAATGCAATCATATTTCTTCCAAATGTTCATTGGTAAACTCTAGTTAAATGGTTAAAATTGTAGAAATTCATGGGATTTCTTCAGATGGCGTGAGGAAGAAGATGAGTAATAGTAAACAAAGGAAACTTTCTATTATATCATTTAGTGAGTACAGAGACCTAGTATATATAAGAGTAATAGCTGTACATAAGGAAACATAAAAAGCAACATAGAGAATGTATTTATTTATCCTTTGAGCTCTAATATCCCCCCTGAAATTGATGGTGCTTGAGTGACATTCAGTTTTAGACGAAGTTCATGAAAGCGAGGTGTGGATAGAGGCTTCGTCAGGATGTCTGCTAGCTGATCCTTCGTGCTGATGGGAAGAATCCGAATGTTTCCTTGCTGAATGTGGTCCCGAACGAACCGGTGATCGATCTCAATATGTTTAGTACTTGCGTGGAACACCGGATTGTTGGCCAAAGCTATTGCGGATGTGTTGTCGCAGTAGAGATCGGTTGGATTCTGTTGAGGAATGTCGAAATCATCTAGAAGACGTCTTATCCAGATTATGTCGGCGGTGAGAGCGGCGAGAGACCGATACTCTGATTCTGTGGAGGAGCGAGCTACCGTGGTTTACTTCTTGACTGTCCATGAGATCAAAGTTTTGCCGAGGTATGAGCAGTATCCAGATGTTGATTTCCTAGAGACGGGGTCTCCGGCCCAATCTGCATCAAAATAGGCAGATAAACTCAAGTCAGATTTCAATATTGGAATGCCATGAGTTAGCGTACCTTGAATGTAACGTAGTAGACGTTTGAGGAGAAAAGTATGCTGCGGTTGAGGAGAATGCATATTCTGGGATAACAAGTTTAGACTGAACGATATGTTCGGTCTGGTTAAGGTTAGGTACTGAAGTGAACCGATAATGCGACGATACATGGCTGGGTCGTCCAGCACTGGATCTGGAGTAAACGACTGCGGTAGTTTGGTGCAGGTAGGATTGGATAGCGGTTTGCAATGGTTGAGTTGACCAGTTTGTAGCATTGAGCGTGCGTATGTAGTTTGAGAGAGAAAGTATGAGTCTTTGTGTTTGGAGATATTGATGCCAAGAAACGAGTGGACTTGTCCGAGGATTTTCAGTTGGAATCGTTGCTGTAATTGAGATATGATTCGTCCAATCTCGTTTTGGTCATTTCCTGTAAATAGAAGATCATCAACATAGATAATTAAGAAAATATGAGTTTTGCCTTTGCGAAAAAGAAGAAGAGAGGGATCAGAGGTGCTGTGAGTGAAGCCGAGCTCAACCAGATAAGAAGTAAGCGTGTTATACCATTGCATGGGGGCTTTGTTTTAGCCCGTAAATTGCTTTGTGAAGTAAACATACGTGATTAGGATGAGTGGCATCTTCAAAACCTCTTGGTTGAGTCATGTAGACGGTTTCCGTGAGCTTGCCATGTAGAAACGCGTTGGCAACGTCAAATTGATGTATGGGACAGTCATGGTGTAGGGCCACAGTGAGAAGAATGCGAATGGTCGGAAGTTTTACCACCGGGCTGAATGTTTCAGTGTAGTCGAGCCCGTACTCCTGGTGATTTCCTTGTGCAACATGTCGAGCCTTGTGTTTGGCAATGGAGCCGTCCGAGTGAAACTTGATTCTGTAGGTCCACTTACATCCAAGAACAGATGCATTCGGAGGCGGAATAACGAGACTCCATGTTCCCTGAGTCTGTAATGCGAAGAACTCGTCGGCCATGGCTCTACGCCATTCTGGCAGCTTGCTTGCCTCGGTGTATGAGGTAGGTGGCATTGGTTCATCTGTGGTACTATTAGTATGAAATAGATTGAGACGGGTTGGGGGCTTTAAATGGCCCGTTTTACCTCTTGTTACCATATGATGTGTTGGTTGAGATGTGGTCTGTGTACGCGTATGAGCAGGTTGTCTGGGCGAATTGGTAGGTTCAGGCATTTCATGTGTGACGAGTGGTTGTGTTATGCCGAACAATGAGGGAGATGCCATGCCCGTTGGTACCGTGGTTTGTTTTATGGTCGAGACAGGAGTGAGAAACAGAGGTGAAGGTTGATCTTGCGGAGCAACAGATGAAGTCTTTTTATCTGCAAATGGAAAATAATGTTCATCAAACGTGACATGATGAGAATATGATATCTTGTTTGTATCGGAATGAAGACATTTATATCCTTTGTATGTGTCCGAGTATCCGAGAAAAACACACGGATGAGCTTTAGGTTGCAGCTTGTGTCGTTGAGCAAAAGGTATGAGCGGGAAGCATGCACAACCAAAAATGCGAAGGTGCGTGTAGTCAGGATTGCGGTCGTAGAGCATAGCATGAGGTGAGTTGTTATTAATTGCAGAATTCGGCAGTTTATTTATGAGATGCACATCCGTAAGCATTGCATCTGGCAAATAAGCTAAAGGTAATGATGCAGTATGGATCAAGGTTCGTGCCATTTCAACTATGTGCCGATGCTTTCTTTCTGATACACCATTTTGTTCTGGTGTGTATGGACAAGAGATTCTGTGTTTTATACCATGCAACTGAAGTAAGCTAGTAAATTGCGTGTTGATATACTCACCACCGCCGTCAGATTGAAAAGATTTAATTTTAGAGGAGAGCTCTTGTTCTATATGGGTTTTAAAATTAGAAAATGCAGAAATAACATCAGCTTTGTGTCTTAACGGATAAATCCAGGTGTAGCGAGAAAAATCGTCGATAAAAATAATGTAATACAGAAAACCGGTATGAGACGGAGTGGGTGCAAGACCCCACACATCGGAGTGAATCAAGGCGAGAGCAGTACGAGCACGACTAGTAGAAATTTCAAAAGGCAGTTTGTGAGCTTTATTAATTTTGCAAGGATGACAAGTTACATGATTGTTATGAATGCCTAATTGAGGATAAAACTCAGCAATACGAGTAAGAGTTTTCTGGTTCGTGTGACCCAGTCGGTCATTCCAGAGGGACGCCCGTTGTTTGGTGGTGAGGAGCGCCGTGTTGGAGGATGAAGCTGCAGACGTATGAAGAGGATAGAGACCGTTCTTGCAAGGTCCTTTAAGTAGGATTTGATGAGTTGTCAAGTCCTTCAAAACAAATCCATTAGGATCAAATATGATAGAGATATTGTTGTCACGTGTTAGTTGAGAGATAGAAATTAAATTATATTGCAGTTGTGGTGTGTGAAGAATGAAAGATAGCGTTAACTTACGGGAGGGAGTTGGTAGCAAGCCATTGCCTGAGTGGGCTATGCTAACGGAACTCCCGTCGCCAATGATGATACCATCGGAGCCTTGGTATGGAGTGGAGACCAAAAGGTTGTCAAAGGATTTGGTCATGTGGGACGATGCCCCTGAATCAAGGTACCACTCGTTCGATGGCTGTGTGGACGTAGCTGCAAGAGCCTTATTGGTTTGTGACTGAGCTGCCGGCACATATTGGGCGTTTAGCCGGTGCCAACACTCCGCTACAGTGTGGCCGCGTTTGAGGCAGATCTGACAGATCGTTGGCGGCTGTGAGGAAGTAGTTCTTGAACCTGTAGGCCGATTTTTACCACGTCGACCTCGACCTCGAGCGGAGAACAGAGCAGTGTCAGCCAAATTTTGCGGGGCAAATCGAGCGGCGTTAGACGCAATGTGAATTTCTTCGCTAATTAATAGCGAGTAGAGTTGGTCGAGACTTAAAGATTGCGTCATTGTGCGTATGGTCGTTTTAAACGATTGATACGCCGGAGGAAGCCCGTTGAGAATATGATGGATGATGTCTTCGCTATCGATCTGCGAACCAGCTGCGGCAATGCGATCAACAAGCGATTTGATGGTGTTGAGATATTGCAGCATAGTGGAGTTTTGAAGAGAGGTGTGATAGAGTTCATTCTTTAATTGAATGACTTGCGATCTGTTAGAGGATTGGAATCGGGTTTGAAGAACCGTCCAAATGGCAGATGTAGAGTCAAGATCAAGAACATAGGGAAGAATTGAGGCCGATATAGTGGAGCAGATAGCAGCAGCCAGATTTTGATCATTAAGAACCCATTGTTTATACGCAGGATTGGATCTTGATTCGCCGGTAGAGTAGGTTAGAAGTTTATCGGGAATGGGACTGGCGGGATCAAGATAGCAATCAAAATCATTGGCTCTGCATATTTTCAAGATATGGGATTTCCACAGTGGGTAGTTATCGGGAGATAGGGGAGTTTGAACGATGTTCTTGAGATTAGACAAGATGAATTTGAGAGAAGAAGAGAGAACCGGGGATGCCGTGGTGGTGTCGGCATGATGACTGTCAGCCGGAGAGGAGGTGGTGGAGGACGCCATAGGTCGCCGAATCGCTAAGCCTCGTCTGATACCATGTAGAAATTCATGGGATTTCTTCAGATGGCGTGAGGAAGAAGATGAGTAATAGTAAACAAAGGAAACTTTCTATTATATCATTTAGTGAGTACAGAGACCTAGTATATATAAGAGTAATAGCTGTACATAAGGAAACATAAAAAGCAACACAGAGAATGTATTTATTTATCCTGTGAGCTCTAATAAAAATGAAAGATAAATGTAATTCTTCCAATGTCGATCATGGATTGTGACACGATACACAATTGATGCATAGTCAATATATAGTTAATTCATAGTGAATACGTAGTGAATATCAAGTCAATACAAAGTAATACAAGTTCCAAAAAAGAGATAAAATAAATAAAAATAACTCATAGATATTTAAAATTCATGCAACCTAATTTAAAAATTGAATACAAAGTTGATACAAAGTCGATATATAGTCGATACATAGTAATACCTAGTTAATACACAATTAATACACATTTATCTTGATTGTGTATCAAAGAAATTGTTTCTTACAAGTTCAATTCTTAATGTACATTTGATAAACTATTAATGTGCAGTTGATGCACAGTTGCTACATAATCAATACCTAGTTAATATATATTTAATATGCAGTTAATACAAGTTTAAAAAAGAAAAAAAAATGAACAAAAATAACTCATATACAATGTATGAAATCTATGCAACCTAATTTAGAAAATGAAATGCAATGTTGATACATAATCGATACACACTCAATACACAGTCAACACACATTATACAATCTTATATGTTTAAAATTTTACATGAAGGTTTACATTCACCGGTTCGCAAGGCCGCGAGCGTCCAACTGTGTATGAAAACTGACAGCCATTTTCACTTTTGTTTAAATAGTGTGATGAATAATAGTGTGATGAATGAGCTTTTGTTTGTTAAACAAAGTCAAGGTGATGCAGCCGCTGATCACCGTCCACGTGTCCTTGAATTCGGTTATGGCTTTACCTCCACTACTATATTACCTTTTTCCGTTAGTAGTATCTGCACACTTTTTGTTTGCTAGAATATTAATAGAAAGTAAATAACACGTGGACATAGGTATACATATACTACCCAAATGTAAGAAGGAAGGTAGCTTTTACACTCATCAAAGAAAAAGAAATATACAGATTTCTGTTTGGGGAAGAACTTTCCCTGTTCTTGTGTTTTTCTTGTGCTCTCTTTTGGTTTCAGGTCTTCGCGGGAGATCATCGTCGCGGGAAGGTCCGAGGGAATCCATCAGGTGGTATCAGAGCCTAAGCCGCGGGATGACAGACAAGGGCAAGGAGCCGGTCACGGAAGACTGTCGGAGCCTAGAGGCACTGTGGGCAAACCAGGCGAATATCAACCGGCAGCTGGAGACGCTGACCGCTGATGTTCAACGCCTCTCCATCGATCTACGCCGTGAGTTCAATCTCAACCGGGCTAGGACAGCGCCCCATCATCGACGCCGAATGCCGCCTCTGGCGGACCAACCAGCGGCACGGCGTGGTGTGGACTTAACTCGGCGACGGCGACAATCCCCAATGGCACATGACTTTTCTGACTCGGAGATTGATCAACAGTGGCATGGAGGAGCAGATCTTGACAACTCCGAAGAGGAAGATTACAGCGACGACAATGCGGAAGCTTACAGGAGAATTCCGCGACCACGTCCGTATTACCGGAACAATGCTGAGTTCAAGGTTAAGGTAGATATACCTTATTTCGACGGACATCTCCATATCGAGGATTATCTGGATTGGGAGAAGGCGGTTGAGAACTTCTTCGAGTACATGGAGATCGATCCCTCCAAGCACGCCAAGTATGTCGCCTGTCGGCTTCGAAGCGGTGCAAGCGCCTGGTGGAATCAGCTGCTTCAGATGCGGCAGCGGGAAGGAAAGGCCCCAGTACGAAGTTGGGCAAGGATGAAACAGTTGCTGCGATCGCAATTTCTGCCCACTGATTATGAGCAAATCCTGTATATGAATTACCAGCATTGCAAACAAGGAGCTCGACCTGTTAATGAATACACGGAAGAATTTCATAGGCTCAGCGCGAGAAATAACTTGAATGAATCCATGAATCAGCTGGTCGCGCGTTATGTGGGAGGACTCCGGGAGAGCATACAGGACAAATTGCAGCTGAATTCTATTTGGTCCCTAGCCCAGGCCGTCAATTTCGCACTGCGTGTGGAGATGCAGCAGAATCGATCGAAGTTTAACTACTCCCGGCGTTCCGCGCAAGAACATCCCGGGGAACCCACGAGGGGCGGTTCCACCTCAGCCAAAATACCTCCTAACACGACGCCAACACCTCCCACATCTTCAACAACCAAACCGACAGGTCAAACTCCAGAAAACAGAGCTCCCTCCAAATTCAAATCTCAGCATCAGAACAACCCGTACACTCGACCCGCACCAGTCAAGTGTTTCCGTTGTTTTCAGCCTGGACACAAGTCTAATGAGTGTCCCCAACGCCAACAGCTACAATTAATAGGGAACGACGAGGAAGATTCTGTACCGTGCCTAGACGAAGAAGACGGGTTAGAAGTTGAAGAGGTCGAAGCTGATGAAGGAGAAGCCGTAAATTGCATGATTGAGAAACTGCTGGTAGCTCCTCGCGTCCACAATGAGTCTCAAAGGCATGCCATATTTAAAACACGATGTACCATCAAAGGGAAAATCTGCGATCTATTGATCGATAGTGGGTGTACAGAAAACATAATAGCACGGTCGGTAGTAACTGCTCTTGATCTTAAGACCACAAAGAATTCTCAACCTTACAAAATCAGTTGGGTAAAGAAGGGCATTGACATTCCGGTGACGGAGATGTGTCAGGTATCCTTTTCCATCGGAAGGCACTATGTTTGTGATGTTGTTTGTGACATTTTGGACATGGACGTGTGCCATCTGATCTTAGGCCGGCCCTGGCAATTCGATGCCGGCGTGCATTACGACGGGCGAGCTAATGTGTACTCATTGGAGTGGAAAGGCAAACGCCTGAAGTTGTTACCAGGATCGCGTGCCCGTACGCCCGAATCAGCTGGTTCGTCTCAGCTAGCTGCGGCGACACAGATAGTGTCCGGTCCGACGTTGCTGCTAAGTGGTAAGGATCAGGACTGTGTTTGGGCCTTAGTAGTGACAGATGCAACTACTGATTCAACCGAGAAAATACCCCAACCAATTCGCAGTTTGCTGGAAGAATTTAGTTCCTTATGTCCTCAGGACCTGCCCGCCACACTTCCACCTATACGACATATTCAACATCAGATCGATCTGCTGCCCAATGCGATATTGCCAAACTTGCCTCATTACCGCCTAAATCCTAAGGAACAGCAGATTTTGCAGTCAATCGTCGAAGATTTGTTGGAGAAGCAGCTGATTCAAGCGAGCATAAGCCCCTGTGCGGTGCCAGCCTTATTGGTCCCAAAGAAAAACAATGAATGGAGGCTCTGTGTTGACAGTCGTGCCATAAACAAGATCACAATCAAATACCGTTTTCCCGTTCCACGGATTGATGAGCTTATTGATCATCTTGTAAATGCTTCGGTGTTCTCGAAGTTGGACCTCCGTAGTGGATACCACCAAATTCGCATCCGGCCTGGGGATGAATGGAAGACTGCGTTTAAGACACCCTTCGGACTATACGAATGGAGAGTGATGCCATTCGGTCTATGCAACGCTCCATCCACTTTCATGAGGTTAATGCAAGACATTTTACAGCCATTTTGGGGCAAATCTTGCATTTCCTACTTTGATGACATCTTGGTGTACAGCACCTCATTGTCACACCATCGGATTCACCTTAAGGAAATTTTTGAACTCTTGCAGAAGCATACATTGTTTTTGAATTACTCCAAATGTCAATTTGCGGCCCCTCAGGTGCAATTTCTAGGCTTCGTGGTGTCCGCGGTAGGATTACAGATGAATCCCGATAAAGTGAAGGCTATCATGGAATGGCCCGTACCTACTTCCGTATCTAACATTCGCAGCTTCGTGGGCTTAGCCAATTTCTACCGTAAGTTCATCAGGGGCTTTAGTGTGATCATGAGCCCTCTCACTGATTGTTTAAAAGCTAAATCATTCCAATGGGGTGACCGTCAGAATCAGAGTTTCAACTCTATTAAGGCTGCATTAACAACAGCCCCCGTTTTAGCCATTCCAAATTTTGACAAGTTGTTCACAGTGGAGACGGACGCTTCCTCACAAGGTATCGGTGCGGTACTCTCCCAAGAAGGGCGACCAGTGGCCTATTTCAGCGAAAAACTCTGTCCCTCTCGACAACGTTGGTCCGCCTATGAACAAGAGCTATACTCGGTTATTCGTGCATTAAAAGAATGGGAGCCATATCTGCTGCATCAGGAGTTTATCATTTGCACCGATAATCATGCGCTTCAATTCATCAACAGTCAAAAACATGTAAACCGGATGCACGCTCGCTGGGTATCCTATCTGCAGAAATTTTCATTCTCGCTGAAGCATCAGGCGGGCAAACACAATACAGTTGCTGACGCTCTTAGTCGGCGACACCTCCTTATCACTCAGTTACAAACAGATTTCGCAGGTTTGGCTTGCATTAAAGAACTTTATGATAATGACCCTGACTTTGCAGGTATCTGGAAGCAATGCCAACCCCCAGGCACTGTCACGGGATTCCAAATCCGGCTTGGCTATCTGTTTTCACAATAGCCTTTTGTGCATTCCTGTTTCATCATGGAGACAGCACATTATACAGGAGACCCATTCAGGTGGCCTTGCAGCTCATGTCGGTCGAGATAAAACTCTCATATCCGTCAAATCCCGGTTCTATTGGCCTCGTCTGCGGCGCGACGTGTACCGCCTCGTCGATCGGTGTATCGTGTGCCAAAGCTACAAAGGTGGCTCTCAGAACACAGGGCTATATCTACCTCTACCTGTACCCGACTCAATCTGGGAAGACTTGAGTTTGGATTTCGTGTTAGGATTACCCCGCACGCAGAGGGGCAGTGACTCAATTATGGTCGTCATCGATCGATTTTCAAAAATGGGGCATTTTATCTCCTGCAAGAAGACGGCCAACGCTATGCACGTAGCGAACCTCTTCTTTCACCAAATTGTTCGGCTTCACGGCGTACCCCGGAGCCTCACATCAGATCGCGACGTCAAGTTTATCAGCCATTTCTGGCGTGAGCTATGGAAGAGACTTGGCACCAAACTTTGCCTCAGCTCTGCTTATCATCCCCAATCCGACGGGCAAACAGAGGTGGTTAACCGCACATTGGGCAACATGTTACGATGTCTCGTTCAGGAACACCCACGCCAATGGGAAGAAATGCTCAGCTCTGCGGAGTTTGCATACAATGCCATGGTGAACAGGTCGACTGGTAAGTCCCCTTTTAGCATTGTTTATACAAAAGTACCTAACTTAGCACTCGATGTAGCGGTACTTCCCAAGATACAGTCGGATGCTGCTTCCAAATTCACCACCAACTATTCACAAATGCTAGAGGATGTTCGCAAACAGCTTATCAAATCAAACCAGTCATATAAGGCAGCGGCTGATATACATCGTAGACAGAAAATCTTTAACATTGGAGATCTCGTCCTTATCCGTATGCGTCGAGAACGTTTTCCACCGGGGACTTACTCTAAACTCCATCGCCGCAAGCTCGGGCCCGTACCTATTGTAGCTAAAATCAACGATAATGCTTATACAGTTGAACTGCCCGTAGACATTCACACTTCGCCGACATTCAACGTCTCGGATATTTGGCCTTACCATTCGCCGGATGACGCTCCCATTGCTATCAGCTCGTCGGAGTCGAGCTCTTCGTCAGCCGGGGAAGACTGATGCAGCCGCTGATCACCGTCCACGTGTCCTTGAATTCGGTTATGGCTTTACCTCCACTACTATATTACCTTTTTCCGTTAGTAGTATCTGCACACTTTTTGTTTGCTAGAATATTAATAGAAAGTAAATAACACGTGGACATAGGTATACATATACTACCCAAATGTAAGAAGGAAGGTAGCTTTTACACTCATCAAAGAAAAAGAAATATACAGATTTCTGTTTGGGGAAGAACTTTCCCTGTTCTTGTGTTTTTCTTGTGCTCTCTTTTGGTTTCAGGTCTTCGCGGGAGATCATCGTCGCGGGAAGGTCCGAGGGAATCCATCACAAGGCACTTCTGTTTGTTGAAAAAGATGGGTCACGATAGCTAAACAAAAGCGACAAGCAAATAATATAAACTCTAAAAATCATAAACCTTAAAACCTATTTTGAGAGAAACGTAAAAAAGTACTCTTTGAAGATGAACTGAACGAGAATGACGAACTAACCTTGATGGAACTTAACGAGTTAACAAAGCACATGAATGCCAATGAACAAGGTACTGTCTGCAATGTCGAAGATGAAAAGTTAATTTGAAGATGAAAAATGATCCGACTCCAACGCCACAACTTTTGATTTGCCGAATTCCAAAATTTTACCTCTAGATGGAGTCGGGTTGGTGGGCTCGCAAGAGAAAAAAAATATAATAATAAGAAATCTATATTAAATATCATCTATGATCTTCACTGACAAGTGCAAAATAAAATATGAAATTCACTTATCAAGGTTTCATTGAATGTAGAGTTAGATCCAAAGACTCGACACGTGCGACGAAGTCGAGAAGAGTTGAGTATGGGAAACATGATACTCAGTGATGTATGCGATGGTAAAAAGTAATTCGGCCGTTGGCGGTTAGAGGATGAAGACGATTTTACTTTTAGGACTTAACTATATGACATTCTGACTATTCTCAATAACTTGAAGTGTTTTTCAAATGAATTTTTTAGATATAAAAAAGAATTAGCCGAAATAGAAAAACTAAAAGACCTAAATCACTAAGGGCATCTCCAAGCGAAAACTCCGTTTTTCACTCTATAATGGCGAAAAACTTCAAAATGCCGCAATTCATCTCCAATGGAATTCCATTTCTCTTATTTCCCGCGCTCTCTTGTTTCGCGTCTTTCCTGCGAAGCTAAAAAATAGAGCAACTTTTTGACGTAGGTGAACAGTCTAACACCAATATTGATGTCGAACTGTTCATCTGCATGTCATTAACATATTTTTTGGCGATCCATCGGAGCAAAAAGCCACTCCATACACCCGAAATCAGTTGGGCTGGAGCAGCTCTAATAACTACGAGAAATGGAGAAGAGGGAGCACATGGAAAGGGCATTTCAGTAACTTCAGCTTCGCAGTTCGAAATAATTAAACCCTTATTGGTTAGCGCGTTGCGTCGAGCGTCATATGCTGAATTTTACCGCTGGTTTTTCCAATCGGATGTTAGTCCGAAGCCGTCATCGTCTTCCTTTCCACCCATCCAAACCCTAACCAAAGTCATTTTCTTCCCCATCCCCTTTGAATATTATCAATTTACTGTTCCACGAGCAGACCTTAGGTCAAAAGTTATTGTATTTAAGGCATTAATTAAAGGTGGGCGGGAGGAAGATGTCACCTTCGTACCATTTTTGCCCTTCACAATTTCTGGACTCGGTCAGAGGATTGGGGAAAACCATAGATTACCGCATGCGATCTTCTTGGAAGAGGAATACAAGTTCCTGTTTTTGGATTTCTAGGATTTTGCTTGGAACGGCGAATTTGCGGAGGTATTGTGTGCTTGAACATCTGGAGCTTGTAAATTGTGGGATTCTAGCCAGTTGTTGTTTGAATTTTTTTAGTGCTTTTCCTTATGTCTTTTTTATTAAAGGAATGATGAGATTTTGATGGGCTTTAATGACGATTTAATAGGAAAGAGCTTGATGGTTTCTTACTTACATGTAGTACCTGGCAGATATTTAGTCCTTATTTTTCAAGCATTCAGATTGTATGATTCCTTGTAATCAGGATATGATTTCCCTCACTTCGTTTCTAATTCTTGCTTTATCTGGAGTTAATTGTAAGTTGTCTTTGAGCATATGAAGTTTTTTTTTTTTAAACAACATGGTTCTAGAGTCTGATGTTCTAAATCATCAAACTATAGCTTATTTTTACTTCTTATACTGCTATTAGCCTCTTTGATTGTGATATGGATTTCAGGATGTCCTTCTTTTGCTATTTTTTACTTTACTAAGTGCAAGCAAGAGCTTGAGTTTAAACTTTGTGCGCTGCAATTTTTTTGTTTTATTTACTTTGAATTTGGAACTGCTCGTGATCTCAGAGCTTCAACCTCGAGATTCTGCCTGGTGGTTTTGATATTGCTAAGAGATGTCTAGAGTTCAAATTATGTTATTTGGAGCAGTTGTGGCTGTTTCATGCTGGTTTCTTGTGCAGCCTGCCATAGCACAGATAACTGATCCGTCTGAAGGTAAATGCAAGCGTGCTTTTTTTCTTGTTTATGTGCACTGTGAATCAGTTTTCACTGCCAAGTTGATGCATGTGGTAATATGAGTTCTATTTCCTTTTTTTATTTTCTTAAAATAATTTATTTTCATGGAGCCTACTTTCAATTCTTTCACACTCTTTTGATACTTCCTACTAATATTCATTGAATTTCATAAAATATCAAACTAGACCATTTAAAATATATATTTAGACTCTGCTGTACCAATTTTATTTTTACAATATTTTCAGATTATCCTGATACCGGAGTTTTAATAATCAATTATTTATCTTTTAAAACTTTGGGTTATATATATATATATATATATATATATATATATATATATATATATATATATATATATATATATATATATATATATATATATATATATTGATTACTTTTTACTCCTGATTTCTATCTTGGCTACTTTTTTACTCTCGGAACTAGCTGTTCTTAGTCCGATCTGTAAAGTTCACGGTTTATTTCTTTTAGGTTTATTTTGTTAAGGAATCAATATCACTCTTAGGTCACATGGAAGAGACAAACATCAGGCTTTGCACGAAAGGGAATATTATAGTGATTATTTCTTATATAATGAAAATGTTATTCTTCTAAACCATTAGTAAGAAAATTGACTATATCTTTTATTGTTTATTCCAAAATTTATATCACATGAAAAATCATTATCTTCTCTTTTCATGTTGAAATGAAATTTAATAGATTTATCCTCTGCAATCCCATTGTAAACTCATGCATGTGTATTTCTTTCATTTCCTATATCTGTTTCATTAACTTTTCAAAATAAAGTTGTTCTTAAAACTTAAATAAATTAAAACTATAATAAAACCTTTCAAACAATCTTGAATAATACTAGATAATAAAAAAAATATCGATGCATGTTTTGTACTCTATCAATACTCCTTAGTACTCTATCTAATCAATACTACCTTAGCTGATAACTCTTTTCTCCTTTAAGAGTTATGTAGAAGCTATTTTTTAAGGTTAGTTTTTATGGAGTTGGTGGGGAAGTTGTTTCATGGACATCTTTGAATCTGCAGTATGTGCTTATTGAACACAATTCTTAGAATATGGTTTATTTTAGCCATTTCCATGCTTATTACAACTTTCTTTTATCAATACATTTAGTGAGTCTCATTGTCTCCGGACAATAGTATAATTGGTATCACAAATTCAATTTATATTTTTCAAGAGAGAGCTTACAATAGTTTTAGAACATGTGGAACAACTTTATATATGGATAAAAATATTACAATTATGTCATAATCTATGAATTAATCTATTTATTTACCTCAATAATATGTCTTAGGCTTAACGATAGGCTTGAGCATGATCTTAGTTTAGATTTAGGAATAGTTTTAGGGTTAGGCTGAGCAAGAAGCTCGATTGTTTATAATTGATTATCATCATCATCAAACTTATCTATAGAACATGTATTATCATAATAGTAACTCTCGTAGACTAGTTGATTACAAGGATCAGATTTTCTAACTTGTGGAGATGACACAATTTTGAATGTCTACAAATTTATTTTTATCTTTACAGTTAGAGAGATTAGCATATAATATGATCTTTCATCTTATTGATATGGTATTTTATGTATGAGTGATCAATATATAAAATTTTCATATGATCCATATTGATGACAACATTATCTATATAAGGTATAATTTTTATCCCATAATTTATTATTATTTTGAATATTTCTAGAAAAGAAAGGGGTTAATAATGTTTATATTTAAGTCATTAAGGATATGTATGATGGAGTTGTTACGGTGTTCAAACACAAGGTGATTTGACCAAGTATTTTTCTATTTTCAGTTGGATTACATCAAGGATCAGCTTTATCATGGATGTTCTTACTAAGCATTTGCAAGACGATGAACCCTGGTGCATGCTTTTTGCTGATGATATTCTTTTTGTTGATAAGACTAAAGAGGGAGTTAAAGGTAAACTTGAATTATGGAGGTCAACCTTAGAGTCCAAAGGTTTTCATTTGAGTAGATCTAAAACCGAGTACATGGAGTGCAATTTTAGTAGTAATATACCTAATGGAGAGATTGTGGCTTTGGACGATCAAATCATTAATAAGAGTACACATTTTAGATATGTTGGGTCTATTGTTTAGAGTGATGGTGAAATAGATGGGGATATTATTAGTAGAATTCAAATTGGATGGTTGAAGTGGAGGAATGCATCAGGCTTGTTGTGTGATAGAAAAGTACCCCTCAAACTTAAGGGAAAATTCTACAAGATGGTAGTGAGACCTGCAATGCTTTATGACGTAGAATGTTGGCCATAAAAGAGAAGCATAAAATTAAGTTAAGTGTTGCCGAGATGAGGATGCTTAGGTGGATGAGTGGCTTTACTCTTAGAGATAGAATATGAAACGTGCATATGCATGAAAAGCTTGTAGTAATTCTAGTAGCAGATAAGATTAGAGAGTCGCCTTAGATAGTTTATTCACATAAAACGTCGGCCTTCTGATGACCCGGTTAGGATAGTAGATGTATTAGATTTGGTTTATGTTAAGGAAGGTAGAGGTAGACCTAAAAAGATTTGGTTAGAAAATATTTGAATCGACCTTTCTTTATTAGATTTAAATGAGAATTTGACTCTTAATAGGACACAATTGAGAAAATTTTTGAAAGGATTCATGTAGCCAACCCCACGTTTTGGGATAAAGGCTTGATGTTGTATTATTATTTTTAATTTGGTGGAAGGAGTGGTGTGGGATGGGTAAGGGGAAGCATATGGGGTGGGTTTGATTTACAATTACTTTTTCAAAAATTGCTTTAATACTACTTGTTGTGAAAGAAGAAATGTATAATTTTAAATTAAAGCTAATTGGATGTAGTTTTGAATATTGTCCCTTGATTTTAGAAATTGCATATGCAGAAGATTTTAGTTGTAGGAAAATTTCTAGGATTTGATGTAATCCCTATAACATGATGACGAGACTCGAGAGTCCATAATAAGATGATTGGTAGAGTTTTCTTGCCGTAAGAAACTCCTCTCATCTGATTTTTTCCTTCAACTAGTAGTTTTCTACAGTAATCATGATTAACTATAGCTCTCACAATTGCTACAATGCTCGTAGTTGCCCCACTTCCAGTGGTTTGGTAAAGTGGCTGCAATCACTACAGTGGCATGCTATTGCTTTAGTATCGAGTCGAGAGGAAATCTTTTAGGAAAGCTTGAATTATTTTTTTATGATAATAATAGCCTATTTGTAAAAAGAAAAGCTAGTAACTAATTTAAATGTTACCTTATCTTCTTCTAAAATAAGCCCATCGATTAGAAACAATTTTATCCATAAATTCACTACTTAGGAAAAGTTTATCCATCCAAAACTACTACAACAACAACATCAAGCCTTTATCCCACTATGTGAGGTCGGCTACATGAATCCTTTTTCTCCATTGTGTCCTATTTAAGGTCAAGTTCTCGTTTAAATCTAAAAATGAAAGATCATTCTTAATATTTTCTAACTAAGTCTTTTTAGGTCTGCCTCTGCTTTTCTACCTATCCAAAACTAATTCCATTAAAAAAATTTAAATTGAGATGCAAAATACAAACTTACCCAAGATAAATTCAAAAGTCTTCCCTATCTCGTTGTCCTTATTGCCATCCAACAACCCAACTTTCATGTCACTTGATATTGATCATCAAATGTTAGACCAATGATTCATCTTCACCTGTAGATATCTAATGGCTTGATCTTCCTATCCAACATTATGATTTGAAAAATTCTTTCAATAAGAACCTTCCAAATCATGACTCACTATTTTAGTCGATTGACTATTGCAAATGAGTTTCTTTTTTTGGCCTTTAGATTTATTCTCTCTTTTCTTCCTTATAGCTAAGGCTTTTGTTTTTACTCTAATGCTTCATTTTCTTGGACACAATGTGGATTAACAATTATGATGGTGCTTTTTGTGCTTTAATCATTAGGAAGAGAACTCTTGATTACTATTTGGTATAATCTAATCTCATGGTCTTTTCCACCCCCCTTGAAGGTGGAATAATAGACCAACTTACTTCATTTTTTCATTTTTCCCTCGCTTTATATGCAAAAAAAATGTTATCTTCTTTAGAAGATAGCATCCCTATCACATAGGCGTGGACTGCCCAAAATTAAATGATTTACTTCTCACGGAGCAATTTCACAAGCTACTTCATCAGTAAAATCTATCCAAAAAGTAAACATGATACTATGTTGTCAAGTGATTTAACTAATATTACGATACTATAACTATCTCGAAGACTAAGATTTTGATTGTGAGTTGCAACTAACTCCAATCTCTCAACCAGTGTCATAGACAAGGTTCTTTTCATTACATGAATTCAAAACGATATCAATGGTGTTAGATTTCATTAGAAGGTGAAGGTTGAATAATTTTTTCTGATAGGAAATACTGAGAGTTTGCAAGCACACCTACCACTAATTGGAAGAAAAAACAGTAGGAATAAAATCAAAATCTGGGTGAAATCAGCCCCAAAATAGTGGATTGCAACAACGGAAATAAAACAAAACTAACACAAAGCAAGATACAAGTGATCCTCTATTCGAGAGGAGGATCGTTCTCTCCCAATCTCTAGACGTAAGGTCTAGAGCCCTCAAACCACAAAAGACTCCAAGAGAAACTCAAATTTATCATATCTCTCCCTTCCCCCTACCTCTCTTATTTATAAGCTCTCCACCGCCCACCCCTTTCCTTAAAAAAAAAAACAATATTCAAATAAATTTAAATCGAAGGGGTCCCACATATAGGCGGCAAGCTCAAATAGGTAAGAGGGAGGCGGTTTTGAGCCGCCTCCTATAGTAAATTGTCAGCCCAGGTGGGGCCGACTGAGGCGGTTCTCTCTGAACCGCCATATCAATACCGCCCTCCCAAAGAATCACCTTGTCCTCAAGGTGAAAATTAGGAAATTGCTGTTTCACCCTCTCGTACGGCTCCCATGTGGCATAGCAGTCCGGTAGATTCTTCCACTTGATCAGCACTTCTTTCGCTCCCTCTTCTCTCTGACGAACCCCCATCAACTCTAAGGGTTCCATAATCACTTCTAAATCCTCCGTAAGTGTGGCCGGTAACTCCGAGCTGGCTGTATAATCTCCAATAGATCTTCTCAGCTGTGACAATGAATAGTCGTCGTGAGTGGCAGTCTCAGCTGATATGTCCTTTAGGTGTGAGATGAGTGGTCGTCATTCTGTATGTGCCCCCGGTGCTGCTACTCCTGGCTGCCTTCTCTAAATTTTTCTGATTTTCCACCAGTTGGGCTTACCTCATGGCCTCTCCCAAGTCACGGGGCATCAAGACCTTCACTGCTGCTCGGATCTCCGCCTTTATCCCTTTCATGAAATTTTCCTCCAACACTGTATCTGAGAGTCGCTCCACCCCGCTGGCTAGGTGCTTGAACTGCTCTCGGTAATCTGCTACTGATCCGTCATGCGTTAGAGCAAAGAACTGCTTATAGAAGTCTCCTCCCTGATCGGTTTGGAAACGCTCTATTATGCAGTCTTTAAATTCCCTCCAGTTTCTGATCGGCCTCCTCTGGTCTCTCTACTGAAACCACGACTGGGCTTTCCCTTCCAAGCATAATCCGGTTGTAGTTAGCTTCTCCTCCTCCATCAGCCCATTGACGGTGAAGTATCGCTCCACCTTGTAAATCACCCATACACATCTTCTCCTTCGAATATGGGCATTTTCAACTTTCTCACCTTTTGATCCCTACCATTGCCCCAGATTCTTCCATAGTTTCCCCTCTCCCAAGTGCTAGGTGCACCCCAAGTTTTCCGGTCTTCTCTTGCCCTGCCATAGCCCAAACCCCCTTCGAAATCCCCCCTTCTTTCTTCAAAATCAGCGCCTCGACGGTCATAGTACTCCTGGCGTTCCCCATATCCGCCTCCTCTTTCTCCCCTCTGGACAGACTCCAAATGGGGTATTCTTCCCTCTCCTTCCATGATTTTCACCTCATCTTCCTCCATACGAATTCCAGATTTCGTACCTTTTCCCTCCTTCCCTTTTGTCACTGAAGCCGCCGTTTGGTTTTGAATTTCCAGCATTTTTTTCATCATCTCTCGAAGATCAACGACTTGACTTTCCATTGAAGAGTTTTTTTCCTCCACTGTCATTTTGATTTGATTCATCTGCCCTTCGAGTCTTTCCTCTAAGGCATACACTTTTTTTTGCCGCCATCACAATCTGGAGATTGTAGATTTACCAAAAACAGGATTTGGAAAAGAAAAACAGCAACTTCTTCCAATTTGGAGTGAAAAAATTGCTGCTGGAATCTGTTGAAATCAGCCCTCCACCGGTCCCGAGACTTGCTCTGATACCAATTTGATAGGAAATACTTGAGTTCGCAAGTAACCCTAAGGGAATACTTGAGTTCACAAGCACACCTACCACTAATTGGAAGAAAACTGTAGGAATAAAGCCAAAATCAGGGCGAAATCATCCCCAAAACAGTGGATTGCAACAAGGGAAATAAAACAAAACTAACACAAAGCAAGATACAAGTGACCCTCTGATGTAGACAAAGGGGGGGTCAACACTTGTCCAAAATAAATCATATTTTGACTTCCCTTGAGTCTAGTAGTTTATCATATTTGAGCTAAACTTTTAGTTCATTTATGAGCTGGACTTTAGTTCATTTATTGAACTAAGGATTAGCTCATTATGAGCTAACATTTTAGTTCATTTATTATCTTTTAATTAAATGTTTTTAGACTTTTTATGTTATAGTCTTTTGGGTTTCCAATGGGACTTTTGGAATCCCAAGTGTGGTGTTTAGTATTCCTAGGTATGACCCCTTGGTTTCCACCAAGGTTTTAAGTTTTTTTTTTTATGTTTGCCTCTTGGGATCTCACGGCTGGACTCCTTCTCCCGTGGCCGTGGCTCTTTGGTCCGTGCGGTTCCTTCGTTTCCCGTGGCTGTGGCTCTTTGGTCCGTGCGGTTCCTTCGTCTCCCGTGGCTGTCTCCTTGGTTCTTGGTTTGGGTGTTAAACCGTGAGCATGGGGGGGGGGGGGAGATTCCTATGCTTTTTAATGCTTAGTTTTATGTGTTAGAATTTATGTATGTGTCCTTTTGTATTCCCATTTCATACCTATAAATATGAGGGGTTATGTATTGTTTGAAATAGTTGAAGTGAATGATATTTGATTTTTGAAAAAAAATCTGTTAACCTGCGGGTTGCTTGGAAATCCTGCGGGCTCTTTCCACCCTTCTTTCTCATCCCCTCCGAAAATCCTCCGGGCTCTTTCCAACCTTTCTTCTCGGGCTTCTAATCTCTTTCGTCTCTCCGCAAGTGCCACTCCACCTGTATCCTTCTTCTCTAAGTGAAGCAACTTTAGGGCATCGTCATTTTGTTTGCAAGAGTCGTTTGTACTGTTGTAAGTTTTCTTTTGTTTAGTTTAATTTGAAATGTAAGAGTTTGTTCGTCTCTTTCCTCGTCTTTAGTCATTTTCGTCCGTAGAAGTCCGTTGTGTCTTTTGTGATCAGGAGATATAGGCTCTCTATATCTTTTGACTACATTACCCTCTATTCGAGAGGAGGATCATTCTCTCCCAATCTCTAGACGCAAGGTCTAGATCCCTCAAACCACAAAAGACTCCAAGAGAAACTCAAATCTAGCATATCTCTCCCTTCCCCCTACCTCTCCTATTTATAAGCTCTCCACCGCACACCCCTTTCCTAAAAAAAAATAATATTCAAATAAATTTAAATCCAAGGGGTCCCACATATAGGCGGCAAGCTCAAATAGGTAAGAGGGAGTCGGTTTTGAACCGCCTGCTATAGTAAATTGCCGGCCCATGTGGGGCCGGCTGAGGCGGTTCTCTCTGAACCGCCTCAAGAGGCGGTGCCACAGGAACCGCCATATCATTTTCCCTAGCTTCCTCATTTGTTTGTTCATCCAACATCAAGGGAATCCAACATCAAGGGAATGCAAAATTTACCTTTGTCACTCATATATCAGCTACTTCAAAAGTAATGTCGAGTAATTTGCTTGTCTTCTCATCTTGGCCTTTTTTTATGAATATAAATTCGAGTAATACTTAAGCTTGTTCCTTGACTTTTTGTAATAGCAACATGATGGTCTGCTATCTTGTTCCTCTATAGCTGAGCTTTTAGTCATCCCCTTGTTTATAGTTGCAAGCTAGGATTTTTGCCAAATGAAAAAAATAATAATTCTTTTCCCATGTGCTATGGCTTTTATACTAGCTTCAAGAAAGTCAATTATATGGAAAAAGCTTCAACTTTGTTCAAAGGCTTTTATGAAGCATTGCTACATATTTCATAAATACATGTTTTTAAGTGATTTTAAATTAAAGAAATTGTTTGCCTTCTAAATTCCATTGTATGCATTCTCATCGTCCTACTTCAAATTTTGTTTTCAAATCTATTTTGTTGTCTGTATCCAATGGGATAGAAATGAGATTTTACAATCTTTTTAAACTTTAATCATGTTAAGGTTAATATCCATAATTTTAAGATTGTGAATTCCACCAAACTAAAGCATGTGAGGATAACTTCATACAAGAAAATGCAATTTTGTTATGTACGGATGATCATAAACTATGAATATGCTTCAAGAAGCTCAAATCAATTTTCTATTGCCTCAAATTCAACTGTTCCCTTGTAGTACGGTAACTCCAACTTTGCTTCTATCTTTAATGGAAGATCTACTTCTTCTCAACTTCTTTTATTATTGATGGATTCCATGTTTAAAATTGCGTAATCGGGTATTGAGGCGTTTTTCGTTCGTGAGGTGAGGCGTAAGCCTCAAGGCGTTTTAAGGCGTAAGCCTTAAAATCAAAAGATTGCGTAAACATAAAATGATAATTTTTTTTTATATACTAATGAGCAAAAAAATATAAAACATAAAAAAGGCACAAGTTATGAAGTGAAATCAAAATATCCCAATAATAAGATAATATGAAATATAGTTCAACTCAAATTTTATTTTTCCCAAATCACAGTATTCTTTTCATTAACATATAATTCCAAAAATAAATAGTAATGAATACAATAATATGTCGGGCAGCCAGGGGTCCAAGGGGGCGCTGCCCCCTGGTGGGGTTCGACCTGCCCAGTCAGGTCGCGGGGTCAAGGGGCAGTGCCCTTGTGGGGATTTCATGGGGCAGCGCCCCCGAAACAAATTTTTATTGTAAGAGTAATTCTGAAGTTCTGCTTATTTTTAAAGTTCGTAAGTCGTTTGTATGGAAAGATGTCGAGCGGTACCGAGCATGTACCTAGCAGTACCGAGCATGTACCGAGCGGTATCGAGCATGTACCTAGCGGTACCGAGCATGTACCGAGCGGTACCGAGCATGTACTGAGCGGTACCGAGCATGTACCTAGCGGTATCGAGCATTGTTGTACCGAGTGGTACCAAGCAGTACCGAGCATGTACCTAGCGATACCGAGCAGACAGACCAATTGTGGAATCTTATTAGGTTAGGGCTTTTTTTTAATTTTAAGAGGCGTACGCCTCTAAAACATGAGGCGAGGTGCGCCTCAGTGAATATGAGGCGTACGCCTCAATGCCAGCTCTCATTGCGTAGGCTTTGAGACTTAAAAGTCTGAAATTGCGCCTCAAGGCGCGCCTCTTATTACATAATTTTAAACCATGGATGGATTCTGATCATCAAGTTATCTTCTTTTAGATGGATCCTCTTTTATCTACACCTAGTGGTTGTGTAATAAACATTAGTGGCACTGCCTTAGCAACCAGCATTTTGGCTATTTGTTCATTGATCTAAAGTATCTCATCTCTTCTTTTGATGTAGTCTTTAATTGTTTTTAACCTCTCCTTATAGTCGTAGTACACAGGCTCTTGAAAACCACCAAGAATATTCCTCTTGTCCTTCATTTAAATATATAATTTTTAATCTTATAGGTTGGACCTAGAGCTCTAATACTTAGTTATGAACCAAAATTGGATATGTCAAAGGCTTTTGAAATTGTTTAAATTTTTTCTATAAAATAGATGATCTGACGCAATCCTTTCAACGTGAAGAATAATGTCTACAATGAGAGGATTGATTGAGTTTTTTTGCTATAGTTAAATGCTCCTATTTGATTTTTGTCTTCTAGTCTATTTTTGCTGCAATAACCATTATTTGCTATAGTGCCATTGTTGTTATATTGACCAAGGTTTGCTTTAGTTCCATAGTATTGCTGTAGTACCCAAATAGAAAGGAAGATAAAGGAAAATTTTTGGGGAGTGTTATCAATTGGAATATCTTCCTATGTAATCCTTTGTGCAAACCTTGGCTTCACTCCTAAAATCCATCTTAAAATACCCTTTTTCTTCTTTATTCTTTAAGTTATTGTGTAAAATCAGAAGTGCTGGATGTTTCATTATTCCGTACTTGTCATGTTTATGTACCTAAATCTCTATCCTATCCTTTTTTTCCAAACAGTTACTGCTTTGAAGGCTATTAGGAACAAATTGCTTGACCCTATGAATAATTTGAAGACTTGGAGCGATGGGGATCCATGCTCATCAAACTGGAAAGGGGTTCTTTGCTATAACTCTACGTTGGAAGATGGATATCTGCATGTGGAAGAACTGTATGTTATGGCTTATTACTTTCTTTGCTACCATGTCATTCTGTACTTTCTTATGGATGCTTGTTTGTATAAATGGGGAAAAGCTAGCATATACATTTCTTTTATTTATTATGTATTTCAAGTGATTATTATTCTAAAATGGGATTGAGTGTGGGAGAAGTTATACCTTTTTCCTTTCAACAAAGAAGAGAGCTTATTGATTTTACCTGTGAAAATGTGGCATGATTTTGTAAATAAATTTTGGAATTAAATTTTATTTATTTATAGCAAATGGACATTCAAAATTATACTGTGTTTTTGGCGGTTGAATTCTTAAAGCTTTCCCTGACGTAGGCTTCATTGAAGGAACTTATTACTTTAATATTCAGACTAACCATATTGAAGGTTATGAGTGTAGCCTTGATGTTCTGGGCAGATAACTTCATTCTACTCAGTGCTTGAACACAAAGTTTCTGTTCCTTGGACATGCTTAGGCAGATTAAAATCTAACTAGTGATTTACTTAATTGGAAGGAGGAAAATTCTGAACATGGTACTTTTAGCAGGAAGATATAATCTTTCCGTGGCATACAAGTGAGCTCAAGGTGTTCTAAATCATTATTTGTGTCTTATCCGATACGTTGGTATTAACTTTTCATGTAGATCTGCAACATGGTTCTTATATTTACTGCCCATGCCCAGTTTTAAAGGGGGTATCGTTATCATGTATTGGTTGATTGATCCTTTTATGAATAGGAGGTCAGGATTGTCATAGTAAAAATCTTATTCTTTTGAAAGCACGTCTATGGTAGCAGTATTTGTGTGATGTATCCGATTCAATTCGAAACAATCATGTTTAACGACTAAAAACAGCAAGCTTAGTTGGTTGCAACCGTATGTCCTTGATTAAGTTATACATTTGATGTTAGATTTCTAATCGTTTGGTTATCTATTCTAAACCAAGTATGTCCTGTACAGGCAGCTGCTAAAGATGAATTTTTCTGGAAATTTAGCTCCCGAGTTTGGTCAACTCTCTTACCTGAAGATATTGTGAGAAACTGCAAAGCTTAATTACATTTTCCATAATTAGAAATACTGTATGAATTGAAGCCATGTTTTTATATAATTTTTTCTTTTCATTTTAGACTTGGTTTTCCTAGTTTGAAAATTTTCAGTTAATCTCCTTTTACTTTTGTGGTTTTCTTTGATTGAAGGGATGTTATGTGGAATCAGATTAATGGCAGTATCCCAAAGGATATAGGCAATATTACATCGTTAAAGCTTCTGTAAGTATATTTTGTCTTGATAAGAATATAAATATAGACTAATGAATTTATCTTTTGGGTTTTTTTCCCAACTATTAGTAATCTAGCAGGACTCCGGTGGTTTTTCATGTTTTACAATGAGTTCCCACTTACTATGTATAGTATTTGACACAGAAAATAATAAAGCAGACATTCCAATTGTTGCCTTTGTTTTTTAAACTAATGATGAACATTCTCACTCTGAAAAATCCCTTCCAAAATGCGGTGTAGTAGATTATGATTGTAGGTTACAAAATTTGGTACCCAAAAGTTTGTTCTAATTCTCCTTGAAAACATTTTGCAAGGGTTCTCTGGAGCTGTAACACTTTTCTTGGCGGAAGCTTAATATCATTGTTGCAGCGTGAGCTTGAATTCAGGCCTACATACCAAGTCAATCTAAAAAATATTACTGATGTTAACTGTGAATGCACAGACCCTCACACATGTTTAGTTTTTTTGTCTCAGGATCATCATAGAAATCGATAACTTATTTAAAATTTACTTTATATTGATGATTTCTCCTCTTTTTTTTTTGCAGGCTTCTGAATGGTAACCAGCTATCTGGTCCTTTACCAGCGGAGCTTGGGTATCTTCCTAATTTAGATAGAATTCAGATAGATCAGAACTACATATCAGGGCCGATACCGAAATCATTTGCATTGTTGAATAAAACACGACATTTGTGAGTATTAATGATTGCATAATTGCATAAAACTCTTGATTGATGAAGGTACTCAATTTTTCTCTGATGACATACTTTACATTCTACTAATCAGCCACATGAACAATAATTCACTGAGCGGGCAAATCCCACCTGAACTTTCAAGACTTCCTCGTCTTGTTCACTTGTAAGTTGCGTTCGCTACCTAAAAGACAACGGTTTATATTGATTTTTCATCAGCTCACGGTTGCGTACTTTTCTTGTGCCTTTTTTATGAACAAAGTGACATGATACAGGTTACTAGACAATAACAACTTGACTGGATATCTTCCCCCCGAACTGTCAAGGACACCAAATTTGCTTATTCTGTACGTTATATTCAACCTTCAATCTACATTTTTTCCATGACAGCTTAATTATGCCTGTGTTTGTATGGGCTCTTAACTGTGTGGATAATATCACCTGTTTTATTGTCAGCTTGATTGTAAGAAACAACATTTTCTAAATAGTGTTGAATACTATTGCTTAGAACATTAAAAAAAAACTCATCATTGTGAAACAGCCTGTCTTGTATTTTGCATTAGGGTGTGTGGATGGAGGAGGCATTTATTAATGCATCTGTTGCGCCATTTGTTATGCTACCTTTTCTGAATCAGAATGCGTTCTAATTGTATGAAGATCAAGAGTGCCTTGCTTGGCGGCTTGCCGCATCTGGTCATGCAAAGCAACCTGCAAGTATGCTCTTTTTTGTTGTTGGTTGCATCCAGGTTAGTTTTGGGCAAGTGGTCTTCTGGTTGAGGCTGTTATTCATGGAATGACGCCAGACATGATTTTTTTGGGTATTGTGTGGACAGGTAGTAATAAAAATAAAATTAATGCAATCATTTAAACATTTGTTTTAAGGGCGTCAAGATCATCGGCACCTTTGTGCAATTATGGATCTTAATTAATTATGCCATGTATTTTTGGAAATGAATGCAAGTCATTCTCTCCTTTTTTTGGTGTCCAATGCATGCTTAACCTGATTTTTTCTTCACTGCTATATATATCTGCTGAGAATGCCAGCAATGTTTTTTCTTGATACGATACTTATGCATCTAATCTTTTTTTTTTTTTTGGCAGACATCTTGTACGTCTTATTTTATACCTTTAACAAATATTACATTGGTTCCCTAGAATCTCAAGGAGGCATTTTTTTAATTTAAAAAAACGCAACTTTTTTATGCCAAAAAATAGCACCTTTTAGATGGCCGTGTGCTCCAAGATAGTTACTCTGGGAACGTCAACCAAATTACCGAAATACTTAATACAACAACAACAACAACAACATCAAGCCTTTATCCCACTACGTGGGGTCGGCTACATGAATCCTTTTTCTCCATTGTGTCCTATTAAAAGCCAAATTCTCGTTTAAATCTAATAAAGAAAGGTCATTCCTAATATTTTCTAACCAAGTCTTTTTAGGTCTACCCCTACCTTTCTTAACACAAGTCAAATCTAATACCTCTACTCTCTTAACTGGGTCGTCGGAAGGCCGCCTTTTTATGTCAAATCTAATACCGAAATACTTAATGAAAAAAAAAAAAAACCTCATGTCAGCATAACCTGCACTGATAATAACACTGATCCATGCTAATTATGATTAATAGAATACTGCCATTCAATGTTGCAATGTAGATTACATATACATACGTATAACAATGAAGCAAACAACCTTGTAATGTAATTTAGATAAACATTGAGATGTTTTGATTGCTTTGTGTTTATAGTGATTATGTCCTTAGTGTTCTTTATGATCTAGTACTCTCTAATTTTTTTTTTTTTTTTTGGTGTTTTGGCAGTCAACTTGATAATAATAATTTCAATGGGACTTCAATTCCAGCTTCTTATGGCAGTATGGCTAAACTTTTAAAGCTGTAAGTGAATGCTTCTTATTTTTTATCGCAAATGTTGGTTTTGATTGTCGAATTGGCAATAAATATTAGTTTCGATGTGTTGATGAGAGGGGAATTAATTTGTCCATTATTTTGTTTTGCATCTTGTGGTATTTGTAAACTTACATCAGTTAAACCAGCAAATAGTTTCGATGTGTTGATGAGAAGGGAATTAATTTGTCCATTATTTTGTTTTGCATCTTGTGGTATTTGTAAACTTACATCAGTTAAACCAGCAAATACTTAACTCTTGTTTTGTGCATGAGGAATCAGTTCCCACTTCCCAAACACTCCAGTGATTTTCAGATCAATTGTTTCCTTCACCTAAGCAATCTCAACCGCATTACCTATTGTAAAGCAAGAAAAGTGAGAGAAAAGAATCAACCACACCTCCTCATGCAAGCCCTTCTCTCACTCATGCCACATCTAAACATCATCACCCTCATTCCATGCTCCTCACTCGCACATTTCTTTGCACATTGCGCCCTTAATTACATACCCTACCCCCTCGCCTAACTTGCTCCCTAACCTTCGACCACCTTATGTTGGCCTTCTCTATTCACCTTCATCACATCTTATGCACTAGAGCATCACAATGCTTTGCTCAATTGAATGGCCCATGAACAATTGCTCCATTGCTTTGCTCCCCCCTAGAACATAAAATAGCAGCCTAGCCTTGTCTTACTGGCGCACCCTACATCGCCAACCTTTCTCGGACGCTTGTGTCTCGCCCATGTTTTCCTTACTCTTGCCTTGCTCGCTCGTAGCCCTGTTATCCACTTCATCCCTAGTCAGCCAAGACACCCCCCATAGTGGTCCCACTTCTTTTTCATCGCACCATTCTATCCTCATGTTGGCGACACCATTTATCCTGCTCTTGGTAGAATTTCACCCCTCCCCTCTCCCATAAGGATTTTGCAGTCGTTTGAAAAATAAATGTTAAAGAAACACTATCTTTAATGCGAAAGGATTCAAGGCCCAATAATTAAAATTGTTTCTGAATAGAAAGTTATTTAAAGGTCGGAAAAAAAAAAGAAAAAGCTAATACAATTATTGTTAAAAAAAGCTATGTGGCTTGTCTTTCAAGAAAGCTTGATTATGTCTTCTTCATTGAACATAAAATTGAAGACAAGAAGTTCTGAGATCCATTGTGCCATATAACAATTATATGTGATTGGTAAATGCTTAATTGGTATTAGATGAAATGGGTTAATATCAAATTAAGTATTTAGCTTATGGTCAAAATGGTGATGACGTGAAAAACATAATTTAAAATTTGTACATTTGAAAGCTTATAAAGAGCTAATATCCATCTTGCTTGTTAAAATTATCCTAGCAATACCATAAATAGACTTGATTTAGCAAATTGTCAGACTTCATATGAAATTCAAGATTCTCGTTGTATGGCTGGAATGCCAAGGAGCCCGAGGATATTGATCTTATAAATGAATATTGTAATTTAAGTGCTACTAAAACCCATGAGTTAGCTTTTGGTTGCTCAACAGTAGTTGTCGTAACTTGGTTGCACAAATTTGTAATTAATGTTGGAGTTTTGAAATTGTTGGATGAATTTGAGCTTCTCATAATTTCAATTGAGAGAATCACTCAACGCATGCTTTTAGCAGAAGCCATTAAATATGCATCTTGGTCAATTATTTGCCGTGAGCCAATTAATAGACTTGACTCAGTGAAATTGGTGCCTTCTTTAGATTTGTGAGCTTGGTTGAACAACAATTTTACAGATGAAACAAACTAAAAGTGTTGTTATTTTTTAGTGTTGCTTGTAATTTCGCTAAATCCATCTCTGATACAAGTATCAACATGATCAAAATGTCAAATTTCAGCTCCGCTGACGCCTAGCTGCAACACATGCAACAAAAAGTAAACATTCTTAAGATCACTAAAACAACGGACAATGTTATGGAAAAATTGTGTAAGAAATTTTGAGTTGCAATAAACAATTTGAAGCACTTCAAGAAATTAGAATTAGTCAATAAAATTTGATATAATTTTTAATAATAATATTTGTGAAAAGTGTCAACTGGAGATTGAGCATAGAATTCAAGAAAGGTGTGAGATTGTGCGAACACTATAAAGAACTCATGAATGTCAATATTTATGCAAGTGCATCAAAATAATATTACATATTAACTAAACAATTTAATTCAAATATACATCACATTGACTAAGTTGATTAGACTTATATGCAGGAGGGAGGATCATAGTTCCATATTTCTGCCTCTCAATTGATCTAAGGGTCACGGTAAGTAGCCACAATCAAAATGTCTTGCCCACTATTTAATTTTGTGAGTCCTCTATTTAAAGGCCATTGCAAATTTAGGGCAACAACACATACAATGGATTGCTTTAAACCCATTTTGACTAGTTTTAGCCCATTTGACCATTTTGACATATAGAATAAATCAGAATGAATTCTTCTATTAAATCAAAATGATTATAAGCCTCATTTCAACCCACTTACTTTGGCTAACACAATGCCTCTAAGCCCATCAAATAAAATTTAGATATCAAGTTACCTTATATATAGCGCAATGCTATAAAACCCACTATTGGACTGATTCTAATATCTAAGTTATGTCCCATATTTCGAACATGCTAAAGCTAATGTTGTAAACCTTAATTATCTGGACAATCCCACATGTTGTAGCTGCATCATCCGCTAGAATTTGAGAACGGTAAACCCCAAATTTTAATTCAAAACTCGGGTCTTCCAATTAATGTAAGCTACAATTCAATTAACATGGGTGAACATAAAACCAATAAACCCATCAATGAATATTTTGGCATATTAATGGATGTAAGCATCAACCCAATTATTCTGAGTTAGCACAAAACTAGTAAACCCATCAATCAATACTTAAGTAATTCCTAACCACTACCTCTACTGAGTCAAAACCTATCTTAACGAGCTAATTGTTCAATTAAATCTAGTTAAAACCCACATATATTCCTCCTCCCTCGATATGTTTGGGATACTGGAGAGGTAGCGACTCATAGTTGATAATTTTATTTTGTGGACATTATAGCATACCGTCCTCTGATTGTTGTAGATTAAATATGTTATTATGCTTGGGATGACAGAATAATGGGATCTTGATCAAATATATCTCCACTTGCTCTACCATCCCTAGTCAATTCATTTGAAGCATAGACATTGAGCCTGAGTCTACTTAAGTTTATGCAACTATTCTTAATTGAGAGCGTTCTTCTACCAATGGAAGAAATAATTAACTATAGGAGATTTCAAATATAAGAAATCTTGATTCTAGATCTAAATAAATTTTGATTCAAGCAACGAGGAAAATCTTATTAAAATTAACATAATATATCATATGAAAACAAACTCCCAAGCTCAAAGAGGAGTTCAGGCTTTTTTGTAACATAGTATAGGCAAGGATAAGATTAGAGAGAGTCGCCTTAGATGGTTTGGTCACATAAAATGGCAGCCTTTCTGATTAGGAGAGCTAATATATTAGATTTAACCTATGTTAAGGAATGTAGAGGTAGACCTAAAAAGACTTGGTTAGAAAATATTAGAAATGACATTTCTTTATTAGATCTAAATGAAAATTTGACTTTTAACTTGACACAACGGAGAAAAAAGATTCATGTAGCCGACCCCATATAGTGGGATAAAGGCTTGATGATGTTGTTGTTGTTGTGATATAGGCATGGAGGTGGGCTCTTTTGGAGGGGCTTGACAAGCCTCAAGTGACAATGTAATTAGACCCCGTAGAGGCCAAACTGAGAAGATGAAATTTCTGCCTACATGTTATACTTTATATGTAACATGTATACGACCATACGAGTAATTTCAGAACTGTGGAAAACATTGCTTTGTTGCAACTACAAATGATTTGAGGCTTGATCATAACGATTTTTATGCTTATTTTCTAAATGAAAATTGTCTCAGTCAACGATAGAGTGTCTTTGTTATTTATAGGTCATTTATAATTCTTAATTAATTCATGTGCATGCTGTCTTTCATTTCAAAACACTAGTATCCATTTTTTTCATGTACAGTGAAACTTCTTTTTTTGAAGACTGCTATTCTTCTAATAATAAGGCTAGTGACTATCATCAATAGCCAATGCATTGTATTTGTTTTTCGTATCAATCACATGCTTGCTTTTTTTTTTTTCCTCAGGAGTCTTAGAAATTGCAACTTACAAGGAGAAGTACCTGATTTAAGCAGCATACCCCAACTTGGCTACTTGTAAGTGCAAGCATGCTTACCTGGCAATGGTAGCAGCTAATGCACTGCTACCGTTTTCTCAAGAACTATATATATATATATATATATATATATATATATATATATATATATATATATATATATATATATATATATATATATATATATATATATATATATATATATATATATATATATATATATGTTGGACCGTTAGTTACTGATTTTAACGTAACATTTCATGTTTGCAGAGATCTTAGCCAAAACCAATTGACCGGAGCCATTCCATCTAATAAGCTTTCTAATAATATTACTACAATGTATGTCCTGATTTAATATTATCCCCTTCTCTTAAGTGCTCGTTTTATTTGGATTAATGAATATGTCTTGAACCACATTTATTTGAAAGATTTTGATGGCCTTTTGCAGTGACCTGTCGAGCAACTCTCTAACTGGTCCCATTCCTGGAAACTTTTCTGGTCTTCCAAATCTCCAGAGACTGTGAGCATATTCTTACTTGTTTCATTATATTATCAATTTGTGTTGCTGTATCTTTGTAAGAGGTGGGGTTTTGTAGTGCTTCTATTGATCGGTTATATCATGTAGGCTTAAGTAAGGCATCAAATTGTTTATATTTGGTATTCGTAGGATAGTTTATAAATGTAGAATTTCATAGCAAAAAGATGTAAAGTGTTCATCTTGAAGAACTAGGTGATCCTTACCAGTCTTACTAGGTAGGATAAGCAGATCCCTAAACCACTGGATGGATTATATATATATGGAATGGTATAACCTCCAATGAAGGATAGTGGCTTTCATTCTCTCAAATCTTCTTCTCTTCTATTATTTGACTTGACCCTTAACTCTCTATGTTGGAAACCCTTGTTTGAACCAATGTTTCATTATGAAAATGTTTGTTTGCTTACATGAATGTAAGTAGAATTTATTTGTTGTGAAGCATGGTAGAATTTGTTGCCAGTCTAGAGAAACTTTGCCATCCACTAGATTGTGGTAGGAATGCAAAAGATCCTTAGCTTGATTAAACCATTAAAGGAAGATGCTGGATGGGTTGGTTTAGTTCCGCTTGGTCAAACCTGGACTCAAGCTAACCAGGTGTGGCTAGTTGTCCATGGACTAGGTACGACTGTTTATATCTTTTTGGGGTTGACACACCATATGAGATTTTTTTGGCATCAATTCAGCTGAATCGAGCCAAATCATATGTAGATTAAACCCTTTTGATTTGTCTCAGGATGTGTGATTGAAGTGAAAGGGACATTTAAGATTTATAAAATATACATTCAAACAGTTGGACTCTATTTTCATGGAGTTTTAGGGTTCATTTTGTCCACATATAAAAAACTATGCTGTTTCATTTCTTAGGCTTGATTTAGTACCGAAAAAAGAAATTCTTCTAGGTAAGGAGGCGTTCAATGATCTTTATCTGAGTGTCAATATCAATTTGTTTCTTCTTAATAATAGATGCAGCCATTTATGCATTTTATCTTCATTACGTCGTGTGTTGTCAGTGTGTACCAATGCTTGCTTATTTTCTTCATGCCTGCTGCCATCTATATTTCCAGTTTCTTCTTTTTGATATCATCTCCTTGGTATTGACCTATATTTCAGTTCGTACAATATTTTCTCTATGTTCTAATTGTACAATTTGAAAGTTGAAATTATTTTTGTATTTGCATTTTTTGTCAAGTCTTCCAATAACGGTGTTTTTATAGAGGAAACCAAGTAATGGAACCAAGTTTTAACTGAATTTTCCATGCTCCACATTTTTTGCAGTTCACTCGAGAACAATCATCTAAATGGTTCTGTTCCAAATGCTGTATGGAAGAATATGGTTTTCACTGGAAATAGAAGTCTTCTTCTGTAAGAGCTAGTATAGTGCACTTTTTTTTATTGAGTTGTTTCATGGAGTTTTTGCTATATAAATTTGTTCTGATTTCTGTTTATGTTGCAGGGATTTCCAGAATAATGACCTCACTAGCTTATCTTCTCCTCTAAATCCTCCTGCAAATGTCTCCATCTTGTACGTTTTATTTCATGTTATTTTTTTTAATCATTTTACAACTTTCATTGCATGAAAGCTATGACAGATCGGCCCGTTCTTGTAAAAATTATGAAAACCAGGGCTATCTTATGCTTCTTCATTGTGTTCATCATCTAGCTTTATCATTTTTCCATAATTTTATTCTATAAATATCTCTCTCTCTCTCTCTCTCTCTCTCTCACAGATCTAATAGTTTTTTCTTATGCAGAAGATTCTTTGTATGTGCTTTGAAATACATGTGCGCAGGTTTCTGTTCACAATTTCTTTTTCCTTAATTGGGTTGCTAGAAACTTATGTCTGTTCGAATATAATTAAACAAAAAAAGAGGGATAGCCAAACCACGTCGTCCATGTCGTGGCTGAAGCAACTACTTGTGCAATTCGTATAAGACGGCGAATAAACAGAAAAATGGGACTTACGTAAATTTAGTTTGACTCTCAGTTTTTGGCTCTTGTTCTAATCGCGTACGCAACCTTCCAGCCTTCTGTCCTCCGCAATAGCCTGCACCGTCCGGTTTTCATAATCCTGCACCAATCAGGTGTTCCGACCGAACAAATCTCAGTCTTGTAGCTCGGCGTTCCAGCTTGCTCCACTCACGAATGACTCGTTACACGCTCTGCCTGCACGTACGCCACATACGTGCAATCCAACGACTCCGCCTGGTACCTTCGTCTGCTCCCGAGCCCCACACGTGAATAACCCTTAGGGATTTAAGCTTGCTTTTATCCATCTGTAGCCCAAAGTCGACCACAAGAGCTGCACTTAAACCTTCGACCCAGTCACGACCCCCGCCGCCCGTTCGTTTGTTTGCATCCCGAACCGCACAACCTCTTTATGCGAACCCGACTCCCCTCTCTGATTAATTACGATTCAAAGCTACACGGGTGGATCCCGACTCCGACGCCTGACTTGATCTCAGTCCGTCCCACACACAGGGAAGGCCGACCTCCCTTTTGCGAACCCGTCTCCTCAATCTCGATCCTGTCGTTTGTCTTGCTTGAACAAACCCACACCACGCCTCCCTCTATTGTTTGAAACCGTGAGTTAGAGAGAGGAAGATGTAATAATAATAATAATAATAATAATAATAATTACAATTATTATTATTATTATTATTATTATTATAAATAATAATAATAAAAAGGAGGAAAATGTTGTAATCTCCAAATTGGAGAGTCAAAGACAATACTGTGGTCGATCCTTCCCCAAAACCTCGATCATCTATTTTGATCCGATCGAACAGACATAAAAGGGAAAGTGTCCTCCCCAAACTCCCCTCGCAAGGAGGGGGCGTTGAAAGGTTGCCGGATTTTTAAGGGGAATAAAATATATACAATTTTTAATTAATTTTACAGTATGAGAAAATTGAAGGCTCAAAGATCGATACCGGGGTCGATCCTTCCCCCGAAGCCCTTGATCGTCGATTTTGATCCAAATGAGTAGACCTAAAGGGAGAGTGCTCTCCCCAACTTCCCCTCGGGAGGAGGGGGAGGCGTAAGGCTACCGAAATGCCGGGGAAATTGCTGAATTACAAACATGTGCTCAAAGACTGGTGCCGAGTTCGATTTGCTTCCCCAAAGTCCTCGATCGTCGATTTTAATCCGATCGAGCGGGTTTGAAAGGGCAAGTGCCCTCCCAGCCTTCCCTCGCGGGGAGGGGGAGCCATAAAGATGCCGAAATGCCAAGGAAAACTATCGAGCTTGGAATCTAAGAGCTTTAGTTAAATTTTAATTAAAAAATTCAATTAAACTAAATTTAACAATTTTAATTTGCAATTTAACGATCAATTAAATTTCTAAATTAAAACTCTAAATTAAGTAACCTAATTTAAAATCTAATTAAACAATCAAAACTTAATTTAATTAATAACTAGTTAATAAATTTAAATCTCCAAACTTAATTGAACTAATTAAATTAAGCAAGAAAAGGTTTAATTAATAAGATACATTAATTAATCTAATAAAAATATTAATTAACCAATTGATTAACTAATTAAATAACTAAAATCAGTTAATTAAGCAAATTAAATATTAATCTAATGAGCTGAGTGATTAATCAATTTTTTAAAAAATCCACTTTAATTAATTAACTTTAAATATAATGAATTAATTTATTAATAATAAAATTAAAACCCCTTTTTAATTATTTAATGCCTCAATTGATTAATTAATATCAAAATTCAATTTAAGACATAATTAATTTTTAAAATAATTTAATTAAAATTTAGATAATTAAATTAAATTAACTAAGTAAACTTTAAATACATTTAAATTGATTAACGAGCGGAGCGGTTAATTTTAATTTAAACTTTAAACTTTTAATTAAACTAAAATAATAAAGAAATTTTAAAATGCAATTAGAAAATATTAAAGGGGAGCCACTCTGGTGAATTTTTGCATTTTTTGGTTAAATAAAAAAAAACATAAAAAATCAATATTTTCCACTATCAACCCTAAGTACAACGCATACTAAATATAATCCAAACTCCTAAAACTAAGAAAACAAAAACTGAAAGAAAACTCCAAAAACTCAGGTATACCTAACCTAGCTCTTGGCAGCTGCAAGCTCCAGCTCTTGCAAATGCTAGCCACAAACACTTGCAAGCAAGTAAACTAAAGTCAGCGCAAGATGTAAGAGCTTGAAAAATTGAGGGAGATATAAAAAAAGCCTATAAGGAGTCTAAAAAAGTAATATGTGATGCAAAGAATTTAGTTTTTAATGATTTATATAATAGATTAGATACTAAGGATGACAAAAGATATATGTATAAATTAGCCAAGCAGAGATATAGGAAAAGGGCTTTTAGTAGAAGAGAATATTCAAAAAAGGTGGATGAGATATTTTGAAAAGTTTTTCAATGAAGATTGTGAGAATATGATTGACTTTAAAGACCTTAGCACCCGAGATGAGGTGAGACAGTGAGCTTGAAAAATTTATGGGGAAGGATTAGTGAATAATTGAATTCCAATTATTCACTAATCAAATCATTAGTCTTATTAATTAGTATTTAATCTTTGTATGTTTAAGATGCACAAGCACTTAGCCTAGGCTCCTAATTCTAAAGACCTTTCTTGTGATTGTGTGTTGCATTTACCTATTTTACCTAAGGGTTAGTCATGACACCTAATTTGAACCCATTCAACCTAGTGACATCTTAAAGACAATAATTAAGGACCTAATGCGGATATCCGACGGTGGACGTTGATCAATCGAAGAGACGAAGATCGATGACTTAGATCCTTTCATTTTATCTTAATTTATTAATTGCATTTTTTATTTAATTATGCATTTCCATTTTTACCCTTAAGTAGGGTCTTGTCTTATGTAAGCCCAAAAGGGCAAAGTTGTCTGTTAGTTTCTTTTAAGACCTATATATAAAGGCTCTTGCTATTGTATTAGATCAATGATGAATTATTAATAAAAAAAAATTTTGCACTCTTGTTCTTTGGGAAGAACTTTGATGAGATCCCTATGTGAGGGAAGCGTAGTATCCACCAACCGCAGGATGTGTCCGGGCTCGTGGTTTGAAGTCCCTAGGTGAGGGTAGCACAACACCCATCAGTCGCAGGATGTGTCTGGGCTCATGGTTTATCTTTCTTTCCCTATGCTTTCTGTCTCATTCTCTAATTCCCCTTCTTCTTTCTTCTAATCGCTGCTCTACACCTTCCTCCTCTAGCCGATTCTCTTTCTCCCTTGATCGTCGGCCAAACCCTTCATAGCCGCCGGCCAAGCCACCCTCTTCCCCCCCTCCATCTGTCGGCCACTCCACGACCACCTCCTAGTCGGCAACCTCATCCCCTTCATGAAGCACCGGTCCCCTTCCCGACAACCCTCCCCTTCCCCACCGAAATCCACATCTCCTCCCTCTTCCCTTGGCTCCATAAATTTCATCTTTCATTTAAAGCCTTTCATATTTTAGCCCTCTTAATTTGACAATGAATTTGAATTCAAAATTCAAATCAAATTGAATTTGAATTTGTTTCCTAATTAAAGATTCCTATTTTAGGAAATTAAGTCTTTCCTATTCTAGCCCCCTTTAGTAACAAATTGAATTCAAAATTCAAATTAATTTGAATTTGAATTTGTTTCCTAAATTAGGATTCCTATTTTAGGAAAGCAGCTTAAATTAGTTCTAATTATCTGAATTTGAATTTGTTTCTTAAATTAGGATCTTTATTTTAGGAAAGTTGCTTAAATCAGATCTAATTAAATTTATAATTGAATTTGATTTAAATTAATTTTTCTATTCAATAAATCTTTTTTAGGAAACCCCTCAAATCTGATATTAAAATCAAATTTAATTCCCTAATCACATTTAGTGTTTGGGTCCACATACATTGTATGTGGACACTTCTCCTCCCTCCCTATATAACTGGCCCCCCTTATTCTCTTCCCTTCTCTATTTTAATTAATTCATTCACAAAATTGGAACTCCATTTAAGGGATTAATTAAATAACCCGTTTGCTCTCTTTTCAAATTAATTTGAAATATTAAATTCATAAGACCCTTCCCCTCCTGTTCTACATCAGTTTGATATCAAAGCATGGTTACCCGAGGTGCGGACTCGACGGAGTCGAGCTCTTTTCCACCCCGGGAGAATGATGCAGACATCCGACGATGGACGTAAATCAATCAAAGAGATGAAGATCGACATCTTAGATCCCTCCATTTTATCTTAATTTATTAATTGCATTTTTTATTTAATTATGCTTTTTTCATTTTTACCCTTACTTAAGGGTCTTGTTTTATGTTAGCCCAAAGGGAAAATTTGTCTTTTAGTTTCTTTTAAGTCCTATATGTAGAGACTCTTGATCTTGTATTAGATCAATGATGGATTATTAATAAAAACATTTTCTACACTCTTGTTCTTTGGGAAGAATTTTGGTGAGATCCCTATGTGAGGGAAGCGTAGTATCCACCAGTCACAGGATGTGTCTGGGATCGTGGTTTGAAGTCCCTAAGTGAGGGCAGTGCACCACCCATCAGTCGCAGGATGTGTCTGGGCTCATGGTTTATCTTTCTTTCCCTATACTTTCTTTCTCCTTCTCTAATTCCCCTTCTTCTTTCTTCTAATTGCCGCTCTACCCCCTCCTCCCCTAGCCGATTCTCTTTCTCTCTTGACCGCCGGCTAAGCCACCCTCTTCCCCTCCACCCGTCGGCCACTCCACCACCTCCTCCTAGCCGACAACCCCATCCCCTCCATTAAGCGCCGGTCCCCTTCCCCACAACCCTCCCCTTCCCCACCGAAATCTACACCTCTCTTCCCTTGGCTCCATAAATTTCATCTTGCATTCAAAGCCTTTCATATTTTAGCTATCTTAATTTGACAATGAATTCGAATTTAAAATTCAAATCAAATTGAATTTGAATTTGTTTCCTAATTAAGGATTCATATTTTAGGAAAGTAAGTCTTTCCTATTCTAGCCCCCTTACTTTAGTAACAAAATTGAATTCAAAATTCAAATTAATTTTAATTTGAATTTTTTTCCTAAATTAGGATCCTATTTTAGGAATGTTGCTTAAATTAGACCTAATTACATTTCTAATTGGATTTGGTTTAAATTAATTTTTCTAATTAGTAAATCTCTTTTAGGAAACCCCCAAATCTCTCAAATTTGATATTAAAATCAGATTTAATTCCCTAATCACATTTATTGCTTGGGTCCACATACATTGTATGTGGACACTTCTCCTTCCTCCTCATATGGTCGGCCCCCCTTATTCTCTTCCCTTCTCTATTTTAATTAATTCCTTCACAAAATTGGAACTCCATTTAAGGGATTAATTAAGTAACCCCTTCCTTCTCTTTTCCAATTAATTTGAAATATCAAATTCATATGACCCCTCCCCTCCCTTTCTACATTAGGACTCGTCTAGAGAACTTAGAAGAATTCTAGGGATTATGATACACCTCCAAATGACATGAAATTTAAACCATTTAAACTTAGTGACATTTCAAACCCCCAAGAATTTTCTAAAAATTTTTAGGACCCTTTAAGTCACTTAATTAATTAACCTTATTTTACCCCATTAATTAAACCCTAAAAATTTCAGAAAATTGTAATGAACTCAAATTTAACCCAAAAATTGCAAATAATATTTCAAACTCAGAATTGAATTATTAATCTAAGAAAATTAGAAGCCCCTTAATTGGACCATAATTTAAACACTAATTTAATTTCGATTAAAAATCACCTTAAGTTAAATTAATCAATTAATAATTATTAAAAATTTTCAAAAATTTCACAAACACTTACAAACATTTTCTTAGGTCTTTCTTGACCTTTGGAGGTGATCCCAAGAGGTTTGAACTTCATTTAAATGAAAATCCCCAAAATATCCTTAATTAAGTAATTTTAATAAATCACTAAATACCCAAACTTTGAAAAATCATAACTAATTAAAAAAAATCTAAATTGAGCAAACTAAAAGGCATTCAACTCTAATTAAAATATAATAATTATTAAAAATATGAACATTCCAGAAATCAGCATAAATAAAAAAGTCAACTCCTTGGTCAACCGTAGTTCAATAATTAGGCCCGAACCGAACTTCTAAAAATCATAACTTTGTGTAAAAAACTTTAAATCCAGCAAACTCATAGTCTAATTACTCCCCAAAAGGTCTAATATTTATTAAGAATACTAGGACTACAGAACTCAGTTGGATTTTAAAACTCAACTTTGAACCCCTTTGATCTAGTAGATAAAATAACCCCGAGCATTCCAAAATTCGCTTATTGAACTTAAATTTTAGAGAATATTATCCCAAACATTAAAATTGACCGACCAACTAAATTATAATTAAAATTGACCCCAAGATCTTGTGGGGGATTGTGACTTTTCAAGTCATTTATTTGAGTACATGTTTTAGATATCTCGGGTATGTTGTTCAAAGTGATGGTAAAATAGATGGGGATATTATCAGTAGAATTGAAGTTGGATGGTTGAAGTGGAGGAATGCATTGGGTCTGTTGGGTGATAGAAAAGTATCCTCGAACTTAAGGGAAAATTTTATAAGATGGTGGTGAGACCTGCAATGCTTTATGGCGCAGTATGTTGGCCATTAAAAGAGAAGCATAAAATTAAGTTAAGTGTTGCAAAGATGAAGATGCTCAGGTGGATGAGTGGCTTTACTCTTAGAGATAAAATGCGAAATGAGTATATATGTGAAAAAGTTGGAGTCGCTTCTATGGTAGATAAAATTAGAGAGAGTCGCCTTAGATGGTTTGGTCACATAAATGTCGGCCTTCCGATGACCTGGTTATGAGAGTAGATGTATTATTTGGCTTATATTAAGAAAGGTAGAGGTAGATCTAAAAAGACTTGGTTAGAACTTTTAGAAATGATATTTCTTTATTACATTTAAATGAGAATTTGACTCTTAATAGGACACAATAAAGAAAAATGATTCATGTAGCCGATCCCTCGAAGAAGGATAAAGGCTTGATATTGTATTGCTGTTGTTGGTGGTTTGCTTGTGTCTTCTGCCCTAAACCATGTTTTAGCTGCAGTTCCTTAATTTTTCTCTATTGTTTTGGAATTTAGGCAATGTTTATCATTGTTTTTGGTTCGGTGTTGAATTATTTTCAGGTTATATGGCAATCCTGTATGTTCAAGTGCAAACCAACTTAACATCGAGCAATACTGTCAGAATCAGTCAGTAAACCCATCACCTGGAGGCTCAGGGAACTCCAAAACAAAATGTAACCCATGCCCCAGTGATTCAGGTTATGAATACAATCCTTTGTCTCCTATCCTTTGCATGTGTGCCATCCCGCTTGAAGTTGGCTATCGGTTAAAAAGTCCAGGATTTTCCGATTTCCGTCCATACAGTGATAGCTTTCAGCTTTACTTGTCATCCGGTCTTGAATTGTCTCTTTATCAACTGTTCATTGATTCATTCATCTGGGAAGAAGGTCCAAGATTGAGGATGAAGCTGAAATTATTTCCAAATAATACTAGTTTATTCAGTGACAGTGAGGTCCTACGAATCAGAGGAATGTTCACAGGATGGCTGATTCCAGATTCAGATATTTTTGGACCATATGAACTCCTTAACTTCACTTTGGGATTTTATTCTAATGGTATGTCTTGAAGGAAAAAAATGCTTGCACTTCCCTGCTTCAAACTAATGAAGCTATTGAGTAAAATCATACTGTATTAGATAGTCATTGATTCATTTTTCTGTTTCAGTGATTCCAAATAGAGGAAGTTCAGGCTTAAGAGCTGGTGCTGTAGTGGGCATTGTATTAGCATCAGTGGCAGCGGCAGTTGCTCTATCAACTCTGATAACGATTCTTATAATGAGGCGTCGTTCAAAATACCATGCAATGTCAAAAAAGCGATCAAGTAATTTTTGTGCTTTTTATGTAGCATTTTTTAAAAACACACTTCGAGGTTCACTACATGAAATATTGAAAGCTTAAAGGATCATCAAATCCTAACTGAAATTAGATGCATATTCATATAAATTTTAATTAATAATTCCCTCTGTTGGTTCTTTTTCTCAATATATCTTGTCAATTTTTTTTTATAACATTGCTGGCATATTTCTCAAGTATATTTAACTTCTGAAGTTAATATTTACATTTTCAATCATTGATCTTTATGGGAACCGTAATATGGGTTTAAGTCTTAACTGAGGCCTCTTTGAATTAGTGTCAACTATTTAGCATTACACTTGTACTTTCTAAATCCTTAGAGCATGGAAATGTGATCTAATATACTAGGTTAATATTTGTGTTTTTAATCATGTGTTTGATTCATTTCATGTGTGGGCTGTGAAAACCTCTCACTTTGTTTCTATTGCTATTTGAGTGATCTTGGATTGATTTTTTATAAGTCAAATTGGATATTAGATAAGTAACAACTTAGTGATTCTTACCTTTTGTGTGAACCTCATAATATGTTTTGAGGTCTCATAGAGGCGTAATCCCCTATGATTAATTACATTTCTCAATTGCGATAGAGCTTTTGATTAAAGTATTGTATAAGCTTTATAATGTTTTACTTTTATAGAAGTAATTTGGATTAGAAGAAAGAATAAATTATAGTTTGCTCAAAGAGAAATAATGAAGGGATAACAACAAACTCGATAAAAATTTCATTATTTTATTAAATTTGGTTTACTTAATTATCGAAAACCATGAATTATCTTATCTAAGGGGAGTTGATAGGCTTGGGGTGAACACTTATTAAAGGGGTCATTTTTTTGTTGAACTTAGTTAACATATGGATTTATGTGCTATCAAGTTTGTCCTATGATTCACACTCATAGAATTATCCATTGGGGAACATCCTATCATAGACCATAAATGTAATATAATGGTTTGATCAGATTTGGGCTGATCTCCCAATTAGAGGGCATATGTCACATTTTTATCTACGTGAGATTTTTTTTAATGGGGTAGATGAATATATTTGATATAACATTGTCTTTTTATGAGCTTTGGTCAAACGTATATCTAGCATTCCTGACAAACTAGTGTGGAGGGTGATCAATGATTGTTCTAAGCATGAAGCATCTGATTATTGCTCAATTTTTTTTATTATTGATTGTGCCTATCATCAGAAAATGAGTCTAAGATATATTTAGCTTGGAGTTCTAGATGTTTTTTTCATGGTGATAATTGTACTCATCATAGGGGCAAGGCTGAAAGCTTTTATCTTTACAATCAAGAGTTGGATTTTGATGGTAGATTTTGATGCATTTTGGAAGTAAATACAACAAGGTAACAAGTAGAAAATTTTAGAAATTTGAAGATAGGGGTTGATTTTGATTAATACTTCAACAATAATAAAATATATAATTGATTTATTATTCGAGAGTCAGATCAGTTCTCCCACAAATCCTAGACGCCGTTAGGAGCAACTTCTAAGAAAAACTATATCAAATTCAATCACATCATGAAAATGAAACAACCTAATTACCCTTAAATAAACCATCATATTTTTCTCCCAAATATGAATTAAAATCATTCCTCTTTCCCTGAATAAAACCTTTTCAATTCCCCCCAAATCTGAATTCAAATCAGTCATCTTTTTTTAAATAAAATCTTCCTAATTTTCTTCCAAATCTGAATTCAAATTAGCCATATTTCCTTAAATAAACCTTTCTTAATTTCCTCCCCAATCTAAATTCAAATCAGTCTCCTTTCCTTAAATAATTCCCCCCAATTTAAAACTTTTTAAATAACTCCCCATTGATTCCTCCTCCTTACATAATGAATATTAACTCCCCTGGGCCCCACAAGGTGGGCCCCTTGACATATCAATACTCCCCCAAAATACACACCTTATTTTAAGGTGGAAGGATGAGAACTATGTAGTCCTAGGCGATCATATCCAAGTAATTTGGATAACTAGCTCTGATGCTCCACAATTATCATCCTGTGCTCCAGTAGAAACTTTAGACCCCTTTGGTCTGTCCTGATGATAAAGTGTTGTCCCAACAAATAGGGTTGCCACTTTTTGATAGCCAAGACAACCACCATCAACTCTAGCTCGTATACGAATTGAACATCGCACTGGTTGTGAGCACCTGGCCGAAATAAGCAATGAGTCGATGATCTTACATGAGTATTGCAACTAGGCCGTATCCTGATGCATCTGTTTCCACCCGGTACACCCACCCATGGGCATCCACCTCTTCAAATATTGACTTCTTCAACTTCCTCACCATAGCATCTCCACTCCATCTTCCTCTTCCTCCGATAGCTTCCCTCGTGCATCGTGGGTGAGACTCTCACCTTTCTTCCATCCTCCTTGCATGACCTGATCCCCCCCGGCTCGGTTTGACCCCCTCCATCTTCGACTGCTCACTCTCCTTGCCCAAAATGCCTCCATAATGATCAACCACCCTATCACCTCCACCACAAAATTTCCTCCTTGTCTCCCCATCCGAAAACCCCTATTTGCCCCTTATCACAACCCTATGAGATGAATCTTGATGAAAGAAACTCTCCTGGTTTAACTCCTCCTGTTCGATCTTCTTTCTCTTAGATTTGGTCTAAAGAATCCTAGTCAAATCTTGGTTAGGGTTTGCAATCGGAACCATTAGTGGAGTTTTGGATTTCATCTCCATGAGCTTCCTCATCATCACCTCCAACCTTCCAAATTGACTCGCCATCCAATTCTCCTTGGCTGAAAATCTTCCTTCAATGGTGGATAACCTTTCCTCCATCCCAAACTTGATTTGCTCTAATTTGCCTTGCAATGCATCCACCTTCTTTGCTGCCATCTCTCAAAAATCTCTCTCTAATACCAATTTGATGCGTTTTGGAAGTAAAAACAACAAGGTAACAAGTAGAAAATTCTAGAAATTTGAAGATAGGGTTTGATTTTGATTAATACTTCAACAATAAGGAAAAATACAATTGATCTACTATTCAAGAGGTAGATCAGCTCTCCCACAAATCCTAGACGCTGCTAGGAGCAACTCCTATGAAAAACTACAACAAACACAATCACATAATGAAAATTAAACAACATAATAACTCTTAAACAAACCATCATATTTCCCTCCCAAATCTGAATTAAAATGAGCCCTTTTCCCTTAATAAAACTTTGCTAATTCCCTCTCAAATCTGGATTCAAATCATCCCTCTTTCCCCGCATAAAACCTTCATAATTCCCTCCCAAATCTAATTCAAATTAGTCATCTTTCATTACATAAACTTTTGCTAATTTCCTCCCCAATCTAAATTCAAATCAGCCTCCTTTCCCTAAATAATTTCATCCCAATGGATTCAAATTTTTTAATTTTGTACTAAAACTCCGTTTTAGAAAGCAATAAAAAAGCCGTCCCAAACGAAGCCTATATTTGTCATCGTGGATTATTGCTTTAGTATTTTGTCTTTTTAATTGAGAGAAATATATTAAGTATTAACCCTTTGGTTATAATTCTATGATGATTGAAAGTCATCAAGGTGAGGGTTCGATGCATTTGTCTTTATAGTTGGGAGCTTGATTTGGGTAAGGAATCCCTTTAGTTATGATATTCTGACAACTGAATCCATCATCGGGGTAAGAATCTCAAATTTTGATTTGATTCCTTGTTAGGATATCTTCACCCCAATAATTGACTTTTTGAACTACTAGGAGTTTGTTCTAGCTTTTCTTTATAATGGCTTGTCAAACTAAAGAATCTTTGGAATACCAGCTCGATCATTAGGCCTGTTGAGTGGGGACCTACCCACACAACAGTCTTTTGGCTTGTTGGCGAGAAAGATTTTCAACCGCTCTAAAAGTTCTGTCATCTTTATCTCACTCAGCCCCAGGCTAGCAAATAGACTATTTTCTCACTTTTTAACGTAGCTAAAAAAGTGAGATTTTGCATCCTTTTTTTTTCTTTCTATCAAAGTTTTCTAATTGATTTAAGAATTGACTCTTGACTTCAATGGCTTTTACATTTTGACTGTTTGAAGTTTTTGTGGATATTAACCCCCATTTGGTTATATTCTTTTAGTAATATTTTATAACTCCAAGAACCTAATTCTTCAAATTCTGAAGAATGGACTATTTTATCTCTTAATTAATTTATTAGAACTTTTAATAATCTACTAGTTTAAATATGTCTAGCAAAAACAACTATAAATCATTTTCATCTTGTAATTTTATATTTATTTCCCAAAAATTCATGTACAATAATTAGTTATTTATTTTCTAATAAGTCTATCATTAACATTCTTGGTTACAAAAAAATATAATATTAAAATACAGAAAATAAAATAAAACCTAGAAATTCTATTCATAAATATTATTCAGCTTTTTTTTGGCCTCCCATAATGTTGGCTAAACATTTATGAGCATGTAATCATCATCACTAATTAAATGATTCCTTGTTAACGGCGAATGGCTCACCATGGCGAAAGGTACCATTTGAGCCATGGCGCATAGCGCACGGCGCGGCGCGTGCTATTTTGAACATGATGCAAATTATAAAAGAATTATAAAATAATAAGCATGAATATGAAATATCATTAAATTGAAAGACAAATTATCATAATAACAAGCAAACAACGACAATACAAATAAATAACAATTCAACATGATTTCAAATCCAATAACTAGTCAATCTTTATACAACTAAAATATATTTAAATGAAAGTAAATAGCATTAAGAAGATAATAATATGCAATCTAACATTTATCTTAATACTTTTAATATATTTAAAAATTAGAAAATATATTATCTTAAAAAAATATAAAAAAGTATTTATAATTACATAAAAAAAATTTTAAAACAAATGGCGTGAGCTATTTTGCATCGTGCGCCATGCGCCATGGCGCGCTGTGGCGCAAATAGCGTGCGCCATTTTGAACGTTGCGCCGCGCCACACATGGCGCCGTAGGTGCGCCGCGCCATGCGCCATGGTGCGCGCTATTTTTCGCCATTGAAATCTATGTGTATTCCCTTATTTTTAGGTCACAAGTCATTAAAATTCTAAAACATTGTTAAATCTAATCTAGCAGAAAACATAATGTCAAACTTCAAATATTAGTTTAGAATTCCTTCAGAGAATAATTTGATTTCCTTTGTCTTGATTTGAGGATCTATTGGATGAAAGATAGATGATTATGGTCTTGCCTAGCATAGGCGCACAAAAGTAGTCTTTGCCAAAGTTTAAATGGCTAGAGCTTTAAATAAAAAAAAAAAAAAAAAAAATGGCTAGAGCTTCCTGATATTCACATTTCACTATAAAAAAAAATCTTTTCTATGATGGTGTGGCTTAAGCATTCTAAAGCCATCTGAGTAATTTTTATAAACTTGATAGATTTTGAAAGTCTTCTAATCCTCAATGATTTTCACCTTGTGTAGCATCAAAAATTCCCATAAAAGTTGAAGGTGTTAAAGGGTTTACATTTGAAGAAATGGCATTGGCAACAAACAGTTTCAGTAGCTCCTCTCAAGTTGGTCAAGGTGGGTATGGAAAGGTCTACAGAGGAATCTTAGCTGATGGAACAGTTGTTGCAATAAAGCGGGCACTAGAAGGTTCCTTACAGGGATCAAGAGAGTTCTTCACTGAGATAGAACTTTTATCAAGGTTGCATCATCGAAACCTAGTTTCTTTGGTTGGTTATTGTGATGAAGAGAGTGAACAGGTATGTACCTCCTCCAGTTCTAGCATCAAATTTACGTAGTTATTTGGTACATTATTTTCAGATTTTCAACTTGAACCCCAAAATGGATAGAATTAGAGTTTGGCTTGTTTTATTACAATTCTGTTCTTACTTGTACTTCTTATTTTGATAAAGGAAGAATACTGAGGAGTATAAACTCCAATATCTTGAGCATAGGTTATTAAGCTATGGTAGACAAATATAAGAAAAAAGATTTTATCCAAAAAGCTAGAGTTTAACAATGTGCAGAAATAATCATGCAACATTCACAAATTGTGCATGGAATAATCTGACTTCATACTTCATACGGACCTGCAATGAATTGGATTTTGGTTTTATTAAAATTCTCTTAAGTTCATCTTTTCTGTTTTAGGAAGAGTACCGAGGAATATAAAGCCCATTAAATTGAGTATAAGCTGTTAATCTTTGGTAAACGAATACACGAAAAAAATTATCCAAAAAATGGGAGTTTACAATGTGTAGTAATATTATTACAAGTAAACAAGAAAAATTATGCTTGAATTAACCTTATTTCCTCAATGGTATTTGATTATCCTGCTTACGTACTACTATTAGCTTCAAGGCCTTCTTTCAAAGAAGACCAAGTTGTTTAGGGACTCTGATAGGAAACACTTGTAGTTCTCAAGTATTTCCTATCAATCTTCGGAAAACAACGAAAATTCTTCACAAAAGTCTGTACAACATCACAAAAACAGTAGATAATTTGTAATTTTTGATGAAAGGAAAACGGAAAATAGCAAGATACAATTGATCCTCTATTCGAGAGGAGGATCAATCTCTCCCAAATCTCTAGATGCCGCTAGAGCCCAAAGAAAACCTAAATCTAAGAGATCTCAAATTTCAGCCAAATTCAAGATGCCCAAACCCTAGGAAAACAAAGTATTTAATGCATACAAATCAAAAGGAAATCCCTAAACAGTCCCTACATTCAAATTTTCCTCTCAAATCCCTAAAAAATCCTTCCTAAAATGGTCCGCTTGGGCGGTCGGGACGCCCGATCTCCACAGGAGGCGGAGAGATCGCGAATCGGTCCAGTGAACCGGTCTAACAATACTCCCCTCCCAAAGATCCACCTTGTCCTCAAGGTAGAAATATGCTCGTGTTCCCGTGGAGGTGGCCATCCTTGAGGTGACAGACAAACCTTACTGAATTGCTGAATCGAGGGCTGCACTGAAAGAGAAACATCCCCTCCCTTCATCCTGATCATATCCAACTTATGTAGTCCCTATAGAAAATCTTCCTCCTTCTCTTTTAGGCCCTTAATCATGGTCTTAAGTGATACCATAGCTTTGGATAGCCCTGCATCTCCCCTTATATCCACCATTAATTCCATCATGATGGCTCCCCAATTGTCCTTGGTTTTTCCTAAGATTTGCAACTACTTCATCCTCAGGATGACATCAGTACTTCCTAACTCTAGTGGGAGAAAGTCCTCCCTTACCTGAATCTCCTAGATGGTCAACATCACTCCTTTACAGATCTCCTGACCTTTCTCCACCTTCCCTGTACCCATCATCACTCCATAACAACCGGTGTCCGCCAACTTCACTCTCAATTGGTCAACGACCTGAGTGGAAATGAAATTGTGGGTAGCCCCACTATCAATTAGCACCACCACCTCTCTGCCCTCTATCTCCCCCTTCACCTTCATAGTATGATTCGTAGTGAATCTTCCCACTGAGTTCAGGGAAACCTCAGCCAGATCCAAGTGTAGCTTCTCCTCCATCTCTTCCATCTCCTCCTCTATCTCCTCCTCACCTCCCTCCTCAGTTTCCTCGTCATCGCAGACGGTGAGAACCTGAAGAGTTCGGTCCTTGTACCGATGCCCTGGCATATACTTCTCCTCGCACTTGAAACACAACCCCTTTGCCCTCCTCTCCTGCATCTCCTTCTCTGTCAGCCTCTTGAAATTTTCTCCACTCCCTCCTCCTATTGGCTTCTCCCTGGTGGTCTCAAATGTTTCCTGAGGCAGGCCCCTTGGGTGCTAGAAGAGTGGTCGTAGTCTTGTAAGAGCCTTCTGTGTTGCTGCTCCTAGCTCCATTCTCCACATTCTTCTGATTTTCCACCAGCTGTGCCAACTTCATGCCCCCCCCCCCCAAGTCACGGGGCATCAACACTTTCACTGCTGCTCGGGTCTCCACCTTCAACCCTTTCATGAAATTCCCCTCCAACACTGTATCTAAGAGTCGCTCCACCCTGCTAGCTAGGTGCTCAAATTGCTCCCAGTAATCTGCTACTGATCCCTCCTGTGTTAGAGCAAAGAACTGCTCATAGAAGTCTCCTCCCCGATCGGTTTGGAAATGCTCTATTATGCAGTCTTTAAATTCCCTCCAGTTCCTGATCGGCCTCCTTTGGTCTCTCCACTGAAACCACGACAGGGCTTTCCCTTCCAAGCACAGTCCCGCTGCTGTTAGCTTCTCCTCCTCCGTCACCCCATTGACGACGAAGTGTCGTTTGACCTTGTAAATCCACCCATACGCATCTTCTTCTTCGAATATAGGCATCTTCAACTTCCTCACCTTCTGGTCGCCACCATTTCCCCTTATTCTCCCATAATTTCTCCTCTCCCAAGTGCTAGGTCCACCCCATGTTTCCTGATCTTCCCTTGCTCTGCCATAGCCCAAACTCCCTTCGAGATCCTCCTTTTTTTCTTAAAAATCAGCACCTTGACAGCCATAAAACCCCTCATGGCGTTCCCAATTAGCCCCTCTTTGCTCCGCTCCCCCATAGCCATACCTTTCCCCATGTCGATCTCCTCTTTCCTCCCTATGGAAAGACTCCACATAGGGTCTTCTTCTTCCCCATTCCACGATTTCCACCTCTTCTTTCCCCTTACGGATTTCAGAATTGGTGTTCTTCGCTTCTGGGCCCGTCGCTTCGGATGCCACCGTTTGTGCTTGAAGCTCCAGCATTCTTTTCATCATATCCCTGAGATCGGCCACCTGCCCCTCCATGGAAGAAATTCTTTCCTCCATGGTTTCTTTGATGTGATTCATCTCTCCTCTGAGTCTCTCCTCCAAAGCATCAACTTTCTTGGCCGCCATTACAATCCGGAGTTTGGAGATTCACAAAATCTGGATTTTTGAGTAAAAAAACAGCAACTTCCTCCTTTTCTGGGCAAAAAGCTGCTGCTGGAATTGACCCAAAACAGCCCTCCACCGGTCCCAAGACTTGCTCTGATACCAATTTGATAGGAAACACTTATAGTTCTCAAGTATGTCCTATCAATCTTCGGAAAGCAGCGAAAATTCTTCACAAAAGTCCGCACGACATCACAAAAACAGTAGATAATTTGTAATTTTTGATGAAAGGAAAACGGAAAATAGCAAGATACAATTGATCCTCTATTCGAGAGAGGAGGATCGATCCCTCCCAAATCTCTAGACGCCGCTAGAGCCCAAAGAAAACCTAAATCTAAGAGATTTCAAATTTCAGTCAAATTCAAGATGCCCTAACCCTTGGAAAACAAAGTATTTAATGCATACAAATCAAAAGGAAATCCCTAAACAGTCCCTACATTCAAATTTCCCTCTCAAATCTCTAAAAAATCCTTCCTAAAATGGTTCGCTTGGGCTGTCGGGACGCCCGACCTCCGCAGGAGGCGGAGATCTCGCGAAATGCCAGTCCTGTGCGGACCGGCTGGACCAGTCCAGTGGACCGGTCTAACAGACTCCCTGTTTGTACAGTTCAATACAATTCCTCTCGTTCAACATTTAAGAAGAAAAAACATATAGGATGTCAATGTGACAAAGGGGACAGGGTTTATACCATTTGAGCATGACTAGGCTTCCAGTTGCTCCCTTTCTCGGTTCCCTTGCCAACCTTATCCATTCTCTTAATTTCTCAATTACTTGATTTCTAGGGTGTTTCATTCCAAATGTTTTATACATGATTTTCCCTTTTTAATGATGATATGTACTTGTATAGATGAAATATTGAAATATTAAACATTCTTGTCTTAGAGTATCCAAGAATCCTTGTCCTGCATCAATGATGAAAGCCTTTTAACTTTTAGTTGTACAAAGTGCTGATGAAGTAGTAATGATATCTAGTATGATTGACATGCCATTGGCTAAACTCTTGATTATTTAGAGCTCTTTTCTGAATTCCCAATCGATATAACTGTTTTTTTTTTTCTTGATTATTGATATCAAAACATTAGCATTCGTTCTTTGGAGGCTGACTCGATTATGCTCAAGAAGCTATTTGCCTAAGGAATTTTTTTTTTTTGTTATTTCAAGTTGCTGTCAAGAAGATCCCTTTTGAGTTGGATAGAGCAGCATTCTTGGTTGCCTTACTTGGTGTGTCCGTGCATGTGTGTGCTGAAATATCAGTAAAATATTGTTATGGTTTCAAAGAGTTGCTTGCTCGATGGTTTTTAATTATCAACTATGTAAAAGTTTACTGCTGAAATTTTGTGCAGTGTAAGAGAGGTAGCTATCATTGCTTGACTGAATTTTAACTCTTTTTCATTCTCTAGTATCATGGCCAATATTTGTTGGTTTGAACCACTGGACTGTATTTTTTTTAAGATTGTTCCCAATTTGACTCAAAGTTGTTGTGGCAGATGTTGGTGTATGAGTTCATGCCAAATGGTACATTGCGTGATCACCTATCTGGTGAGAATCACTTGCTTGGAGAAATGTACCTATGACAAACAAATTCTCGTCTATTTTTCTTTGAGAAAGCTCTGTTTTTTTTTTCTGACTTGAAATTTTGTGATATAACAGCTAAATCCAAGGAAGCTTTGAGCTTTTCAATGAGGTTGAGCATTGCATTGGGCTCTGCGAGGGGCATATTATACTTGCATACAGAAGCAGATCCCCCTATTTTCCATCGAGATATAAAAGCAAGCAATATATTGTTGGATTCGAGGTTTGTTGCCAAGGTTGCAGATTTTGGACTGTCACGCCTTGCACCAGTTCCTGATATTGAAGGTGATCTGCCTGGTCATGTGTCAACTGTAGTCAAGGGTACCCCGGTAAGCTATTTCATTATAGCTTTATATATGCTATCAATTTAAATTATCATTTTGAAATTAGCTTGACATTTTTGTTCTGATATCTTTAATTATCACGGTTATGCAAATCTTTTTCTTTTTAATTATAATCCATCAATAAAATGAGTACAATGTCAAATAATGAAAGAAAATTGTTATTTGGAAAGAGACAACAACAATAATGACAATATCAAGCCTTTATCCCACTACGTGGGGTCAACTACATGAATCATTTTTTTTCATTGTGTCTTGTTAAGAGTTAAATTCTCATTTAAATTTGATAAAAAAGGTAATTTGTAATACTTTATAACCAAGTCTTTTTAGGCCTACCTTTACCTTTTTTAATATAGGCTAAATCTAATACATCTACATTCTTAAGCCACTTGAACTACTTCAACTTTTTCATTGTGGGCTCCGAAAATTCATGCCCTGAACTCTCCGTGACTCCTTTCTTTTTTTTTTTGTCTAGGAGATTTTTAACGAGTTTAGGTTTTAAGATAAATTTTCAGAAGGAAGATTGGGTTTTAGATAAGACGCTATCCAGAGATTTTGCCCTCGTTTAATGAGGACTATATGATATCTTTTGAATATATATATGATATGAGTTCAGGTTTTCTATCGGCTCAAGCCCCTATAGTTAATTACCTCTCCCAATAACGAGAGAGAACTTTCGATTAATGCTAGTTGTTGAACATATGCATAGTATCAAGCATATAGTAGCAGCAGAATTAGATATTGAAAATTGAGAATTTGTCACCGCACACTTAAAGTAGATGGTATGGGGAATGATGATGAACCCGATCAAGATCCCATGGTTTAGTCGACTGGGGCCATCATGATCCTTAATCTACTTAGTCAGAGGAGACAGTCGACCCAACCTTACCTAATGTTTCTTGTCAGCAGCTATGGGTTGCTTCGTCCAAAGGTACTTTGTAGACATGAAAAATCAAAACCTTTAAAACTAATATGCATAAAAACCTGTTAAGTCAGTAAGAATAACAGCTTTCTGATAAAGTTCATCAGGACAACTCAGGGAACTTCCTTTCTTCTAGTTTAAGTAGTTCCAGATAAATGCATGGTTTAAACTGAACTAATGCTGCAAAGCTAGCATATTTTCTGGTTGCTATAATGGAAAAAGTATCGTTGAAAGTAAAATCTTCTTACTTAACCTTCATATTCTTTCAAAGTTACTTGCAACTGTGTGCTTATAATTGCAATTTCTATGCAGGGTTACCTTGACCCAGAATATTTCTTAACTCATAAACTTACTGACAAAAGTGATGTATATAGTCTTGGAGTTGTGTTTCTAGAACTATTGACTGGGAGACAACCAATTTTGCATGGAAAAAACATAGTTCGGGAGGTATGAATGAATATCTTTTGTTAACTTTTCATGCTCAATCTAAGGCTTCGTTTGGGACGGCTTTTTTACTGCTTCTTAAAGCAGCTTTCAAGTATAAAATTTAAATTTTTTTTACTAAAAAGTTGCTTTAAGAAACAATAAAAAAACCGCCTCAAAAGAAGCCTAAATAGAAACATTTCAGTATATCTTTATTATAATCATAGACCAACATGAACACCTATGGTTGCAGGTTACCTTGGCTTATCAGTCTGGCATGATTTTCTCAGCCATTGACAGCCGCATGGGCTCATATCCCTCAGAATGTGTTGAGAAGTTTGTGTCATTGGCTCTACGGTGCTGCCAAGATGAGACAGATGCGAGGCCTTCAATGCCTGAAGTAGTCAGGGAGCTGGAGATCATATGGCGCATGAATCCAGAAACTTATACTTCGCCATTAGAGTCTGTGGTTGGAGAGTTGAAGAACGAGACACCGACATCATCGTCACTCGTAGACTCTCAGCCTTACTTGTCTTCCGATGTCGCCGGCAGCAACCTTATCAGTAATGTTATCCCTTCCATTGCACCTCGCTGATGAGGTAATATCTTCCTGTATAAATTAGGTGAATGTATGCATCTGAGTGTATATTTAGGCTTCGTTTGGGACGATTTTTTTACTGTTTCTTAAAGCATTTTTTTAGTATAAAAATTTAAATTTTTATGCTAAAAAATAGCTTTAAGTAGTAAGAAAGTCATCCCAAATGAAGCCTTAAAAACTGTGTCAAAATGAAAATATAGCTTCTTAGCATCAGGTTCATTCGTTGTGTTGTTGAAATCTTTTGGGCATAGCATAGAATCAGATCTCACAATTTTTTTTAGAATTTGTGTTATTGTAATAAATCACTTGGACTGGTATTTTGTATCTATTATTGAGGTTTTTGCCTTCCTATTTCATTGGATCATCAAAGCCTAAATGTTCTTGTACTCAGAGTTTAGATTTTGAAGTGTTTATGAAGTTGATTTGTGGAAATTTTATCAAGTATTTTCTCTTGAAAATTTGGGTAGAACACTGAACTTGTATAAATTTATAATTTGTTATTTAAATTTGCATATCATATATTTATTCTTTATTTTTTATTTCTAAATCGTTTTGATATATAAAGATAAATAGTTATGTTAATTCTATGTAAGAGTGATTTAAAATTCTTTGTTTCTCATGGATGATTCACCATATATGCTTATATAATTTTAATATATTTTTCATATTATTTTTTTAATGCTTAGCAAATTAGTTGTCCTGCTATTTAATAATATTTTTAAGGTCAATAAATATATATATAAATTATTTCTTTGCTGTCTATATTTTTCAATAAAGAACATAGCATAAAAATGGCTTCTAAAATGGAAAATTTTTAGATAAAAGAAAATTGATTCTCCTGTACAAATATGAATTTGTTAAGACTGGCTTCGTCCTAATGGTTTTCTTATTGCTTTTTAAAGTATTTTTTAGTAAAAAATTAAATTTTTTTTACTAAAAGTTGATTTAAAAAGTAATAAGAAAATCATCCCAAATGAAGTTTATATTTTATTACCAGCTGTTATAATTTGATTTTACATGATTTATTTGTTTGGTTCCCTTGTGAAAAAAAAAAATTTTTTGAACACTTTTTGTTTAGAACATTAGTAATAAAATATATTTTAATATTTTTATTAAATATTTTTGTTAATCAAATTATCTCAACATCATTGACAACTGTTCAAATGTTATGAATTATCTCATGCTAAAGTTTTATTTTGTGAATCTTTTTTCATAGCCAAATCAATTTCATCTGAGATCAATGTATATAATTCATTTCATGTCCATGTTATTCCTGAAGAGATATCTTTGAAGTTTGTTTAGGATTTTTTTTTTCTTTCATGTCATCATTTTTTAATTAGGATTTTATCATGTTTATTTAATAGAATTTCATACTGTAGTATGATTAATAATTGATACTCACCCAGTTACCTTGATCAAGCACTTATCTTGACGCATATTTAAGCTGGAAAGTTACAAAATTAAAATTTGGATCATGAGAACTCTAATTTCAGCAAATTTATAGTTAAATTTAACGCCTTAATTAGGCAAATCTAATGATATCAAAATTTGTCCACTCCGAGCCCAAATAAGCCCAGATAAAGAGATCAAAGCACATTTGGAAGCTTCAAAGCATTAATTTGACAATGAAATGATCTCTAAACATGACATATTTATTGTCAAATCGAGTTGCTTGACGAGACAAATCCAATGAGCCCAAGATCGCTTGATTAGTATAGGCCGTATGAAGCAGCACTCTGAATTTACTCTTGATATTTTCCATATTTATGAAGTATAACACTCTCAAAATCTATAAATAGACTCATTTTTTACATGAAGGGGGATTTTTGAAAAGCTTGGACCTTGGGCTAAAGACTCAAGAGATCACTAAGGCTTGAAGAGTCTCGGTGCTCCACCTTGGCACCACTGCCAGGGAAACCTTGCCGCCTGACCGCCGTTATTGGACCTTTGCCTAGCCATCAGCATTGGACATTCACTCAGCCGCCACAATCGGGTCTCCTCCTGACCATTGTCTCCCGCCAACTACAATCCATTTGACCTTTGTTACCCGACGACTAAGGTCCAACCTCTATCGCCCATCGATTATGATTCCTCGGATCTTTGTTGCCTGCTGACAATGTTCCCTCCAGCCCCTGTCACATGACAAAGATCCCCTTAATCTCAGTTCCCCGACTATTATCTTTTTGACCACTGTTGTCTGACTAGGGTCCCTCCACCTTCATCTCTAAATTACGGTTCATCCGACCATAATCTCTCATCAACTATAGTCCCTCCAATCATAATTACACCATAACAATATCTCCAATCTCCTTCGCCCGACAATGATCCCATTTACCTTAGTCTTCCAACTACTCTCTCTTAGACCTTTATCCCCCGCAGACTGCGGCAGCATACAACTATTAGGATAACGTCAAATTGAGCCTTAAGAACGTTACCGTCCATTTCGACTTATTCACCAAATATTATCTCAACCATACGTCCTGTTAAATTCAAACCCAGGTCGCCATTAGCAAATCCGGCCGACTCCCGCAACCAAGCTCGATTCCCTCTTCGGCAGTCTTCTTCAATCTTCGCTACAAAAACCGCTTAACCAGACTGATTCTCTCAAGGTAGGTGGTTTTCAAAGAACCTTGTTTTACGCCTGTTTTCATTTCTCTTTCTTCCTTCCAATTACGCGTGCTCCACTAATTTATTATAATTCTCAACCGATTGATATTATATTTGGCCGTTACTTTCTCCGTATTTTAGGGTTTAATCGAGGAATATATCTACATCACGGAGACGTGAAGTCAAATCCTTGAAGCTGAATTTGTAGGATATTTTGCTTTTCCTGTACAGCGTAGAGTAATTATAGGCTTTTGGAGTAGGTTCTTCTTTTGATGCTGAATTTGTTCCGCAACTGATCAGATTAGTCGATCATTGTGGGGATCTTTGGAAAGCTAGTTCGAGGTATCTTGTTGTTTTAGGGGCTGTTTGGCAACAAGTATGATTATTTGTTAATTAAATCATATTCTTAATTAATTTTAATTAACCTAGTTAATTTATTCCTATGATCTCTGGCAATTCCTGTTCATTGGGTTGCTTTTCCTCTTCTCCGGCTGTTTGTTGCTATTCGACTTCGTCTGCTTCCACGACGTTCCTTGCTGTCGGATCAGAAGTCACACCTCCTCGCCGTTCTTCTGTTGGATCGGAAGGAACGACGACGAGGGGAGCTTTCTCGTTGCGAAAGTAGCCATCTTTCTTCCGTTCGCGCGTTTCTTCGGCCAAATCCCGTAAATCGGCCGAAATCCCGGCAAAAAGAGGGAATCGGAGGATTTAATTCGCTGTTGGATTCAACAGTTCCCTAAATCCTGTTTGGCAGGGTTTGAAGGTGCTATATTAGTCGTAGAGATTTAGAAGGTAGGATTTAGGCAGGTTGTCTTATGAAATTCATTTGTTGTGTCTTCTCATGATTGATTTGATTGAAGAGGGTTGCTTTTAGTTTTCATATTTTAGTTGCGAAGATCTGAATTTCTTCTGTGCATCTTTTTTGTTTTGAAGGGAATCGCTTTTTATTAGATTACTAGTTACTGTATATTTTTTTGATGTATTATTTGATTTGTTATGCTCGTTAGATCTATCATGACGTGTTGTAATTATTTCTAGCACTGTATTTTCTTTCCTTATCAATTTTGTGGCTAATTCGATATGAGTAATTTTTTGCTTCTGCATTGCTTATCAGGTTGAGGAACTTCATGCTTTGGTTTGGATTTGGAATTTGCAGTTTTTTTCAAAATCTCTTATAGTAGAAGGTCCCAATTTTTGGGTATTTAAGTGTTCATTCTTGGTTCCTTCTGCTCTAATTTGCTCAAAGGCTGCAGTCAATGCATAAAGGCTGTTGGAATTTAATCTCTCTACAAATGAATGTATCATTTGTGCTAAATTTATATAAATCATCTGGCACATTGCGTTCCCATATATAGTGTTGTATTTCACCGGGTGGTATTCCTGGCATCAACATCTGAGAGGACAGATTCAGAAGAATATACCTTTTTCAGATATGAAAGTAGCCATGTGAGGATCATATAGTGCTTTGTTGATCTATTTGGCTTCTTAAACAAAGATTGGTTTATTTATCTTATGGTTATTTTATGAGATCAGGATTTTAACATGAAGGCTGGCATCTAATTTAATCCAGGGCTGGGTTTTGGCATACATATACATTATTTGTTAAATCTAAAGAAATGGCCTTAAAGTTGCACGTTCTTATACTGCCATTGCTTATTATTTTTGTGTGGAATGGTTCTGCTACTATTGCAAAATCAGACAACATAATTGTTCAAAGGATGATAAGTGCTCCGCGGAGAGATATAGAGAGCACAGTTATTGATGGTTCAGGCAAAGAGGTTGGACTTCATAGTCCTGGGGTTATTTTCCACGGATTTGATGAGAGGAAAGTTGGTAGCAACAAAGTTTCACTATTTACAGTTGCATGGCTTACTCTTGCTATGGCTGCTGCAACTGGCTTGGGTGCAGTTCCTTTTTTCTTTGTGGAACTAGAGCCTGAATGGGCAGGTGTATGCAATGGTTTGGCTGCTGGAGTGATGCTGGCTGCTAGCTTTGATTTGGTACAAGAAGGGCAAAGCTATGGTGGTGGCAATTTAGTGGTTATTGGCATTATGAGTGGAGCAGTTTTTATTTTACTTTGTAAGAAGGTATTTACCCGTGTTATCTACTTTGCTTTTTTAGTCTGGTTTTTTTTTTAAAATTTTAAACTTTGTGGACTATTTCTTTTCAAATTTTTTCTCAGTTTCTTTTAGTTTTTCCAAAGCGTTGATATATCCTATCATATGCATTGATTAGTTTTCAAGTGTAACTTCTATTAACTCCACGTTCAAAATTGTCTCTAAACTGCCAAATTGATGAGGGGGCTTACACCCATAGCTTTAGTCTCATAAGAACAATATATATTTCAGTCAATCTCATTAATGTTGTTTTTCCAAATTTGATCTTGCGCATATTTTATTGCCTTTCCCTGCTTGTGCAGGATTGCTCATTTGATAATGCAGGTGTTATTATATTATTTTAAATTTTATCCTACTCCTCCCCCGCCCTCCACGTTTCTCTCTCTCTAAGGGATTCCTCTGTTTAGAATACAAATTTAAATGAACAGAGCAGTAATGATTGTTTCTTAAATCCATTTATTTCCTCAAGGAGTTCTTGAAAATCACTTTAGTTTCTATGAGAGGTATAATGAGTTGTTCTTTTGAGTATCAGACGTCATTTTTTTTTTTTTTTAAGAATCAATTGGGAATGTTTTAATTGCTATAATTTTATTCTTTTGTGATTATGAGACCTTATTGCACTTATATTTGTTACAATGTTGCCTGTTACTATCATGTTTTACTTGAGTCATGGAATGCATCTTCCTCTCAGAACTATGGGCATTATGAAAGTGTGCTAAACATGTATAATTTTCTTTTTCAGGTTCTCGAAAGATACGGCGAAGTAAGCATGTTAGATCTAAAAGGTGCTGATGCAAGTAAGGCTATACTGGTCATCGGAATAATGACATTGCATTCCTTTGGCGAAGGTTCAGGCGTTGGGGTATCATTTGCTGGGTCAAAAGGAGTTAACCAAGGCCTTTTTGTAACTCTAGCAATAGCTGTGCATAACATACCTGAAGGTTTAGCTGTGAGTATGGTTCTTGCATCACGAGGGATTTCTCCACATAATGCCATGCTGTGGAGTTTCATTACATCTTTGCCTCAGGTAAATGTTCACGGTTCTATTCCTACTCTTGATTTATGAATGAATAAATGAATGAATAAATGAGATTTATGGGTGTTGATTGTCATTTGCTTCATCGCCATGCTACCACATGTGAAATGACCTTTAAGAATTACCTTATACTTATTGCAAGAGAATTTTTGTTTCCTTCAAAGTAAGAAAAAAATCTATTTGTGATTTAGTGGCTTCATGTTTGTACGTAATTAAGTGTTCCTCTTATTTATCAAAGTATGTGTTTGATATTGCAAGATCATAGGCTACTGTGATATAAAGTATAACTTATTCCATTGATTTTATGTCTTGTATTCTTTAGCCACCATTAATCCTCTCATAGCACATCCTACTAGAACATATATATCATTAAAGCACTTCTAATAATTATCATTTCATCATCAAGTGTATATTGTAATATTTCTTCCATCTATTCGCAAAATTAATTTTGTAAACTATCTTCTAATATAAATTGATGAGCATGAGCACTAGCATGATTGATGATATCATTATTGGTAATTATCTTAATAGAAATCATCCTATCATTTGCCTTATTCCATCGACAATTTTATTTTTTTTAACTATTTATCCTTTATTATCCCAATTTTTATCATATTGTTAGCCTTTCTAATGCACAGCAGCTTATAATTTTTTGCAATATCTTTGGATTTTTCTCTATTCTATTTCTTTCTTATAAAAAAAACAGTAGCTATTATTCTTATGATCACTGTGCCAACCAATCCTTTTATATTTTCATTCAAAATACCCAAATTTCATTTAGCAAAATTTATCTCCGTTTTAGGCCTAGGCCCTTTAATGACACACTGCAACTTAACTCTTAATGGCAAGAAATCTGTTATGAGGGGTAATTTCTCGATTCCAAGGTTATTGATATTTGGAAATTGTATACAAGAGAGAATGGGGGATTTGAAAGGTCATAGATGAGGACGAAGGTATGAGATTCTCAATGGAGAGATAATGTTGTTAGGAAAAGGAGTGTGAATTTAAGAGCAAAATGAGAATTTGATTTAATTTGAATTCAATAATGAGCACAATGAACATAAGAAGGCATATTATAAATTGATCCAAAAAAGTAAAGTGGAGTTAGCTTTGAAAAAGATTTATATATGTAAAATTTTTTGTTCAAATTAGATACTTATTAAAATTTTGTGAGTTATTGAGGATATATGTTTTTGTTTAACAAATATTTTCAATAATATTTTGGAGGATAAAATAATCTCAAATGATTGGAGATACAATATTTTGGTAATATCCAAGAGCAAAAATGTTTGTTCAAGAGTGTGATGATTACAGAAAAATCAAACTTTTGAGTCATACAATGGAGACATGAGAGTGGCAATAAGATGTCGTTGAATGATTTATAATCATTAAATTAGGCTCATCCTACATCGATAATGGAAGATTGACTTGGAAAACTATGTCAGTTTCATAGAATTTTTTTTTCGTGTCAAGAAAACCAATAATGGAAGCAAATTTATGATAGCCATTTACTGGATATGATTTGTATTTGTTAGAAAATATGATTGAGAAGTGAGAACCCTCTAGAATTTATTTGGTGCACACTAAGGAAGAAAGGTACCGATTAAAGGTTTGTTAAAGCTATTAAATATATGTAGGATGGAGCATTAATTAGTATTTAAAGTAGTCATGAATTGACCAAAATGTTTCTAATTATATTAAAATTAGATTCATGACCAACATTGAATTCATCTATTTTTGTATTGATTATGAATGCACTTAAAAGTATATTCAAAGTGATGTGTCTTAGTATATGTTTTTTATAGATAATATAGGTTTAATCAATGAAACATTTGTCAAAACGATTTGAAAATTGAATAATGGAGAAAATATTTAGATGAATTAGTAGAACAAAGATTTAATTTATGTTATAACATTTTAATGACTGTGATACTAATAATTATGAATCAATAATATTAGAAGACTGACTGGTACCTTTGTATTATAGACATTGGCATTCTAGATCTATTATATTTTAGATTTAGTGGTGGGATGGTGACATTGGGTGATTAAGCCATAAAAAAGAGTGCACATTTTAGATATATCGGGTTTATTGTTCAAATAGATGGAGATATTATTAGTAGACTTCAAGTTGGACAGTTGGAGTGGATGAATGCATCGGGCATGTGTAATAAAAAAGTCCCTCAAACTTAAGTGAAAATTTTATGAGACGATAGTGACACCTGCAATGCTTTATGGACTAGAATGTTGGTCAATTAAGTTAAATAATGCAGAGATGATGATGCTTAGGTGGATGAGTGGCTTTACACTTAGAAACTTATAAGAATCCTATCTCCATATAGCAAAAATATCAATAACGAAGAGAAAACATAATAAAAATTAAGAGATTATGGGCTAATTTTATTGATTCTAATAAATAGAACATGAATGATATTTAATCTAATTGATTCTAATAATTATATCCCACAGTTCTTGGAATCAATCCTACGGATCTTGATGTCAGAAGAGGAAATCTCCAATTGTAGCCCACGATTACACCCCACGGATTGCTGACCTATTAACATTGGGACAATTTTTTTTTAAAAAAGAGCCGTTGATTAATTTAATAAGGTGAAGGAGATTGCGGGGGAAATTTTTTTCTTATGCCTGCCATAAACCTTGGTAACGAGTGGCTTGCTGACCTATCTCTCCACACCCACCCAACTATTTTGGTAGTTGGGTTGGCCAGCGAGCTAGTGTTTTGGTACCCGATTTGGCAAGCGGCCCGGTTTAGGAGAGCGGGTTAAGTGGGTTAAGCGAGTGGGTAGTTAATTGGGTGGGCGTTCCGCACAATTAAAAAGCTAAGAAGTAGATAGGGGAGCGGGGAGTCATCATATTATTTATTTTTTTAATTATTTTTTTAATTTAATGTGTTGGCTGATTCAATATACCTCTTATTTTATTTTTATTTTTTAAAAGACAACTCACTGAAGCTAATTAATTTGATATGTAAATATTTGGTTCTATTAAATATTTTAATTAAATATGAAGCCAGTGCTTAAGTTTAAATTTCAATTTTGATATGTTATTTTAGACCATAATTTCTCAAAGACCTTTAATTATAAATCTAAATAAATTTATTTAGTGAATTATAAATTGCAGTTTTTTTTAAAATAATGTATGAGTTATATTGGTTTGCACATGGTTGTAGGCATATCATTAAACAACATGAACAACCTCAAACCTTTATCCCACTATGTGGGATCGGCTATATGAAACTTTTTCTTCCATTGAGTCCTGTTAATAGTTAAATTTTCATCTGAATCTAATAAAGAAAGGCTATTTCTAATATTTTCTAACCAAGTCTTTTTAGGTCTACCTCAACCTTTCTTAACATAAGTCAAATCCAATACATCTACTTCCCTAACCGGGTCATTGGAAGGCTTCCGTTTTATGTGACCAAACCATCTCAGACGACTCTCTAATCTTATCTTCCACTGGAGCTACTCCAACCTTTTCACGTATATGCTCATTTTGTATCATGTCTCTAAGAGTAAAGCCACTCATCCACCTGAGCATCCTCATCTCTGCAACACTTAATTTAATACTATGTTTCTCTTTTAATAGCCTCTACACCATAAAGCATTGTAGGTCTCAATACCATTTTATAGAATTTTTCCTTAAGTTTGAGTGAGACTTTTCTATCACACAACAAGCTCGATGCATTCCTCTACTTTAACCATCCAACTTGAATTCTACTAATAATATCCCAATCTATTTCACCATGAAAAAATAAACCCACGATATCTAAATTGTGTACTCTTACTTATGACTTGATCGCCTAAAGTCACAATCCCTCCACTAGATCTATTATTTTTAAAATTACACTTCATATATTCAGTTTTAGATCTACTCAAAAGAAAGCCTTTAGACTCTAAGGTTGACATCCATAATTCAAGTTTACCTTCAACTCCCTCTCTAGTCTTATCAACAAGAAGAATATCATCAGCAAAAAGTATAAACTAGGGTACAACCTCTTGCAAATGTCTAGTGAGAACATCCATGACTAAAGCAAAAAGATATGGGCTTAAGGCTGATCCTTGATGTAATCCAACTGAAATAGGAAAATACTTAGTCAAACCACCTTGTGTTTGAACACAAGTAATAGCTCCTGCATACATTTCCTTAATGACTTGAATATAAGCATTAGGGGTGTCAACATTGGACCTGACCCGAACCCGACCAAAAAATTTTGGGTTTGGGTTGACCCGAACACGAAGCGGGTCGGGTTCAGGTCCTGAAAACCAACCCGTTTGCAAAACCGGGTCGGGTTCGGGTTGACCCGGGAACTCGGGAATGACTCAAAAACCCAGCTGCCCCGCGCCAACTGCCATGCTGCCTCACGCCCGCTGCCCCCTCTGCCATTGGCACTGTTGCAACTGCCGCTACCCGCCTAACGTGCTATCCCTAAACGGGTTGGGTCACTTCGGGTTTGGAAAATTGACCCGTTTACAAAAACGTGTCGGGTTCTAGCTCATTATTGCTTGAGCTGATGTTTTAGCTCATTATTAGAGGTGTTTGTTGGCAGAATTTGGTGACATTTGCTGGAGGAGTTTTGTTGGACGTTGGACCTTGTTGCTGTGGTGGACCATTGGTTTGCAAGCCCTTAGCACTTATCTTATTTTACCTGCTTTTTGCTGCATGTGAGGAACCTGCTTGCCGGTTCTTCTGAGGATAGTGTTTTTATTTTTAAACTTTGTTTCGTTTGTTCGACTTTGGTTTGTTTTGGTGTTTTGTTTGGATGTCAGCTTTCTAGTTTGAATCGAGTTTTGTTCTTCTAGTCCTAGTGTTCTCCTCTATTGACTCTTTATTTCTAGTTTGCCGGCATCAATTTAGTATCAGAGCAGGTTTGTCGAGTGAGTCTTGGTGTCATGAGAGATTATGATGTTATTTTTGGAGTAAAAAACCTGAGGGTTTTTTCTTCCTTCTTTGGTAAAGCTTGCGAGCTTGTTCCGTGCTTCCTCTCCTTCTTGGGAAAGCTTGCAAGCTTGTCCTTTCTTCGTCTCAGCTTCTAATCTCTTTCTTCTCGCCGCAAGTGACCACCCCATCTGTATCTTTCATCTCAAGCAAAGAAGATCTCCTTTAGGTGTTGTTTATGTTTGTGTTTGTAAGCGTCAAAAGTTGTAAAAGCGTCTTTTTATGATATCAAAAGTGTATTTTGAGTATTTCGTGTTATTTCTTATTATTCTAGGAAGAGTAACTTTTGCTTGCAAAATTAGGAGAAATCCTAATTTTTGCTTGCATCAGTAATGAGTTGGTTGTGTGTATTAATGTGGCTCTGCTGTCCACCCCCCTCTCTCTCCTCATTGATACAAACACGAGGAATTTATTTGGTTTTATTTGAAGAAATGTTTATTTCTCCAAAAATGTTGTTCGAAACAATGATTAAATCATATGCATAGTATAATGTTTTATTTATGTATTTATTGTTTGCTAAGAGTACTAAATATCCCTTTTTTAGTACCTTGCTTGATATCTATAGTGACAGTTTGCACTTTTTTTAACTTAGCCCATTGTTGCAATTCCATCTTTTCTCTGTGCTGATGCTTTTCACAAAGTTCTACCATTCTGTACTGGTTTTGCTGCTGGGTGCATGATATGGATGGTGATTGCAGAAGTTCTTCCGGATGCTTTCAAGGTATAATTATAAAACCAGCCTTTTCTAAACACGAGTTAATAAGATCCCTCATTCTTCTATGAAGCATTTTTTAAAAAAATAAATGAAGCCTTTGAACCGTCCAGGAGATTCTTCATACAGCTTAATTTCTTCTTTTGATCCTACTTATTCCCATCCTTTTTCTTTTGTTTTATTTCCAGGAAGCCTCCCCATCAAAAGTAGCTTCATCTGGTACACTTGCTGTGGCATTCATGGAAACCCTCAGCACAGTGCTCCAAGCTTTCAGCGGCGGCAACAAGTACCATACGTTCCTGTTCCCTTTGCTTTTTATTCATTAGACATTTTGCTTATCTATTTTTCTTTGTTTACCTGATTATGATTTTAAATTTTCCCACTTGCAGTTTGGCAGATGCTTCTGCCTTCCTGGTGTCACTATTATTTGGCCTTGGCCCATTAATCGGAGGCATCATTCTCATCAATTTTTCTCTTTTCTTGCGCCTTCCACACCCTCTACTATCAGGTATCTCCTCCGGCATTGCGTTGCTCATTGCTGCTTGGAGGCCCCTGCAGTTACTTCTATCATCAAAGATGAGTTTTTCCACACTTGCTCTGCTTCTCGCCGCTGGTTCTGGTTTCTTCCATGTGTCCACTTCAACGCTCTTGAAGTTGGGGCGCCATAAGAAATCTTCAGTCAATAATCTCCAAACTTCTGGCCTTTCTCTGAGCACCCTAACCCTTCAATCTATATTTGCCTGTGTTGCCATCTCATTGCATGCCTTTGCTGAAGGGCTGGCACTTGGTGTAGCTGCCCCAAAAGCTTATGGGCTTGGGCGACACTTGGTACTCCCGGTTTCTCTCCATGGTCTCCCACGAGGAGCAGCAGTGGCAAGTTGCATTTTTGGTGCCACTGATAGTTGGAGGGGAGCCCTTGTTGCTGCAGCCATGACTGGTCTTGCTGGACCTATCTCTGCTATTTGTGCTATACTTGCTGGAATCAACTACAACGGGCTTGATCACTGGATGGTTTTTGCCTGTGGAACCTTGATTCCAAGCTTCGGAATTGTGTGTAAGCGAGCTCTAAGGTTAGATAAACCTAAGAGCATTTATGGGCTTTTGATAGGGCTTGGATTTGCCTGTATATGTTTGATGTCCACAAGACTTGTCTGCCTTCACACTCCTTACTGCAACTCTGCCCCTGAAGCTGTCACATGAATCTGTAGGTTTTGAGGGTTCCATCTCGATTTCTAAAGTACTTGATCCCATTGAATATTAGCAGGGCTTGGAAGGATGAATTTAGATTAGATTGTTTTAAAGGGAAAGAATGGCAGCTTAGTTGATTGGGTAAGGATGATGGTTTGGCTTAGTAGTTGATTCTCATTTACATTTAGATTAGTTTCATATACCTCAATGAAGTGAATATATATGAAAAACTCTTATGAATATTATTGATCTGAATGGATTTTTTCTTCTAATCTTAAAATAAGAGGATTCAGCTATTACCTTTCTGGCATGTTTGATGCAATATGTAGAGCATGCCCTTATTTCAGTATATCTTATTTTTATGACCGTTATGAGCCTCATCAAGCTCGAGCAAATGTTATTCGAGTTTCCTGTCATTCAGTGCACACTGCTTCTGATGGAATCGGTACTAAAATTTTTCACTGCTGTTGAACGTTAAGGAGGGCTTCTGATTTGTTTAGAATTTTGGTATGTGAAATTTTGATTTGTCAGAAATATTCAATTGGAAAACCTATGTACTTTCTTTCAAGGGCGGAGCTGTGCAGTGCTGAGGGGGCAATTAAAACTCTTAGTATATTGAGAGTTATTTGTATTCTGAGATAATTTTTTTGTTGCTTTTTAAAACAATTTTCTAGTAAAAAAAATTTTGAATTAAAATTTTTTATATTAGAAAGCAGTAAGAAAACTCCTCCAAATGAAGCCTAAGGCTTCGTTTGAGACAGGTTTCTTCTTACCGCTTCTTAGAACATCTTTTTAGTACAAAAAATTTAATTTGTGTACTAAAAAGTTATCTTAGAAAGCAGTAAGAAAGCCATTTCAAATAAAACCTAAATCTACAATATTGTGGCATCTGGAAGTTTATTACAAAATTTATTTTTCTCAGTTTAGGGTTTACAATCATGTGTAAGAATATTATTCCCTCCTTGATTATGAACACTGCGTGTGAGTTTCAATTACTTCGATTTAGAGAAATCTGGCATCTTATATTTATAGCTGTTCTTTCATTCTTGTTCCTATGTTTTGGTAAAAGCAAAAAATCTTAAAACCTCCAGAATATTGTAGGTCTGCAATTTAATAGATAATATATTTGGTAGTCTTTTCATCTTGAAGGTCGGTATCAGATTATTAATGGATCGAATAAGCGCATCTTGGTTCATGTGTTTTGGTTAATTAATATCTTGATGGGCAACGCTACATAGAGTAATTCTATTCGGTTATAATTGAGACAAGTTGGTTCGAACTCGACTCCATAATAGTCTCGTGAGCTCGAGTTTGAACTTGATGAGGCTCGACTCGCGAGCAGGCTCAAATGACTGTTAGAATTTTCTTATTTTTTTTTATTTGAATGTTTAAAAATATAGGGCTTTAAAAACTGGACTGGACCGGCCTGTCTGACCAGTTCAATCGTGAAGCGATTTGAAGACCGGTCCAGTTCAGCTTGAAAACTAGCTTTGCTTCAAAACAACCGATTTCAGTTAGAACTGTCAGTTCAACCCGCGAACCGGTCCCGATATTTTAAAACCAACCAGTCAAGTTTTTTTTTTTAATTTAAACAATTAAACAATTTTTTTATCATGAGTAAAAATAAAAAATTATATAAACTATACAAAGCAAAACTGCACAAATGATGTGAGACTAAGGCTTTGTTTGGGATGATTTTTTTTATTTCTTAAATAGCTTTTCAATTCCAAATTTTTAATTTTTGTACTAAAAAGTTTCTTTAAGAAGTAGTATAAAGCCGTCCCAAATGAAGCCTAAATCATACAAAGCAAAAAAACTCTCTTTTGTTTTATGTATACACTATACAATACATTTTTTTAATGATTTTTAATTAATTTTTATAATATTAATATTATTTATTTTTTTAGTTGATAATTTTTTTAAAAATTTTTGATTATATATTATAAAGTTTATCTTGATTCATTTTTGCTCGTCAAGCCGCTCGAATAAAAACTATCTGATTTCAATTTCAATTATTATTTTTAGTTTATAAACTATCTGATATTATATATATTTTTTTTATATATTATAAAGTTTATATGGATTCCATTAACTAAATATATAAAATGAATCCAGTTATAAACTATTATATTAATTTTTATCTATTTATTTTGTATATATTTGATATAAATTATAATATCTATTTAAATATTTATATATTTAATTATATATTATAAATCTAAAAAAAAATAAAGATCTTCCACCTCGACCTCAACAAGATTGTCAATATATTCCGAAGAAGGAATATACTCAATTGAATATGTCATGTGTTAATATTTTCATGACTATACAAAATGAAAGAACTCTTAAATGGTCCAATCCATTGAAACCAAACATTGGCAATCATGATTATTATTGTCACTTTCATCGAAGCAGAGGACATACTATTGAAGTTTGCGTACAGTTGAAAGGAAAAATTAAAGGGTTAATTCAATAGGAATATCTTCATCAATTCATTCAAAATTCACTTAATTGAAATGAAACTAATCCTACTGGGGGTAGAAAAACAACAACAACAAAAACAAAATAATTATCAAATGATTGGAAAAATTTAAACTATTTTTGGAGGACCTCTAATGTCCTCTCAGGTTCTCTTCACTACCCTAGAAGAACCGGCATTGAAGAAATCTCGAAAATATCAATCCATCATTTTTAATGATTCTAACATAGAAGGGATCTAGACTCCTCACCAAGATCAACTTGTTATCAATGCTAGCATTGAAGGTCCTTGCTATAATGTTAATTGAATCCTTATTGATAATGAAAGTTACTTGATGTTTTGTTCTACTCTACATTTCTCAATATAGGTTTAGTTAGAGAAAACTCCAACCAATTGCATGACCATTATATGGCTTTGATAATCGACTAGTAAGAGTTGAAGGAACAATCACACTCCCTATTAATTTGGGTGGATTCCCTCAATAAACAACACATATGATTCAATTTATTGTTGTTAAGGAAGAATCCACGTACAATACTATCTTTGGAAGACCTTTGCAGTCAATTTTTGATGTTATCACTTCAGTGCCACACCTAAAGCTAAAATTCCCAACTCGAACTAGAATTGGTGAAGTGCGAGAAAATCAACAAGTGGCATAATCTTGCTATCTTAAAAAAGCTCAACCACACCAGTCTATTATCTTAAGCATCAAAATTTATGATCTCTAGAATGAAGACGTCACTCAAAGGGCTTCCCTCATGGAGGGCCTTTGAGTGCCCGAACCATGGGCTAAAGATCAAGTGAGCTATTATGCTTAAAAGAATCTTGGAGCTTCACCTCTGCCCCACGGCCCCACCACCGACATTCAGAAATATTATCAGTAGCTGCTATTAAAATTACTTACTATATAGCATATATGTTTTATGAATTTAAGTTAAATCATGGGTTATATTGTGTTTTTTTAATATAATAAGACTTCATATGACCATTATTATCATTATCTTCATTTCCAAACAAGATCACAGTGATTGTCCTAAACTAAATATAAAATCTAACATTGATTCAATAAATACACAATATTCATTGTATGTCAATCAATAGATGATCAATCCTAGGGGGATTCGATCTTACCTTTTTCGCACGTGTTAACATCATTGAGCAACACTCTGACAAAAATAACTTTGGATATGTCAAACATCATTGGTGGACTCTCTCAGCCACTTTCACATATGTTAGCGTCATTGAGCAACACTCTGACAAACAACTTCATATAGGTCAAATATCCTTGGTGGATTTTCTCAGCATCTTCCACATAAGTTAACTTTATCGAGCAACAATCTGACAAATAATATCAGATAAGTCAAAAATCTTTGATGGATTTTCTCAGTCTCTTCCATACAGTTAACGTCATAAAGTAACGCTCTGATAAATAACCTTGGAAAGGAACACCCATGGGGTAACCTCGTAGAAAAATTAGTATTGGACATGATCCTTACTAACTGGTTTCATGAATGAAAGCGGTTGACAGGGTCACCACTCATTTAAAAATATCAAAAAATTAAAGCCTCAAAAGATATATATATATATATCTTCGAATCCTCAAAGTTAAAAGATGTATAAGGAATAAATATCTATAATCAAGTTGCTTTAACTGGGAGGAAAATTAACAAACAAAAAATATTCTTACGTGAATATGTGATCTTCTTACTTCAAAAGTAAATATGAATGTATCAAAGCAATGCAACGTCCTAGAAATTACATAATAAAATTTATTTCAGGTTCGAGCACACAGTCATTTTCATAAGAAGCTAGAATAAAATTATATAAAGTAAAGTGCTTTCATCAACATCATCTCATGCACTCTATTAAATCATGGTGGATGAGCACATTTCCGATTGGACCTTTCTAGGGCAATAATCAACACATCACTTAACTCCTTGCCAATCACCACAAAAAATTAGACGTCCACTTAATTGGCAACATAAGTTTAATGCTATGATGTTGCAGTTGACACATTTTTGGTTCCCATTCTTCTCAAGTTATCCACTATTTGTCAGCATCATGATACATACTTTCTATCTCCAAAAAAATGTAGCTCGACCATTAATCATCTTCAATATTATGCTCGTCCCCTGATTATCACTGGTTATCCTCTAGGGTGTTACTACCTCCATATCTCTTTATATCATTATTCAACGTAGAAGATTGTGGCTAATACTCTTTAAGTTATTGGTAGTTTAGCGGAGAATTATTATCCATCAGAACTTCTACACAAAGAGGGGTACTATAGCTTAATAGGGGATGTTGCCTATCTAAAATAATGGAATACTTCTAATATAAGAAGAAATGTAAGGGTCATTCCTTCTACACATTGAGGGGCACTAAAGTTTGATAAGGGGCGCCACCTATCCAAGATAACATAATGTATCTAATGTAAGAAAAAGTACATGAAAGAAGGAAAATAAATGCAAATGTTACTCCTTCAACACAAAGAGGGGCACTGGAGCTTGATAGGGGATGCCACCTATCCAAGATAGTGGAATGCCTCTATTGTAAGATGAAATGTAATGGTTACTCCTACACAATAAGGGGTACTAAAACTTGATAGGAGATGTCATTTATCCAAGATAGTGGAATGACTCTAATGTAAGAAGAAGTGAAGAAGAAAAGGAGAAGAAAAAAAAAAGTTTGGAAGAAAAATTGCTCCCACCCCTAAGGGGAATATTTATATGTGGAAGAGAAGAGGAGATGCAGTGAATATTCAATAATATTTTGGAAATTTAAAAGCCAAAACTCAATTATTTTTATCAAAATTATATATTATTAATATTAAATTAAAATTTTATTCATATCGAGGAGGCACTATGGTATATGAAAAGTTATTCTAGAATTTTTTGAGATTTTTTAAAAGTTTTTAATTTTTAGAATTTGAAAGGTCAAAATTACTCTATAATTAAAAAAAAAAAAAATTCTAACGGGGCGATGTACATGCCCCATTCAAGTGTAAGGCGTGCGTGCCAACCAATGCGTAGGGAGGGCTACTGGCACCGCCAGCCTGTTCCGGGCTAGATTTTCAGTTCAAACGATAAAATTTGGATGTTTTTGGGGTATCAGAAACCTTTTTTTTTTTTTTTTGACATTCTGAACTATATTTATTTTGATAACACAACTCTTCTTGGCCTATTGGTTGAGAGCTTAGGCTTCCAACTAAGAGGTCCAAGGTTCGAGTCTATGTATATGCGTTGTGTGTGTGAGTTTGCCTTTATTGGCCTAAATGTCCCAAAAAAAAAACTATATTTTGATACATTTAGAGACAAATGAAGTCCTACAGTTAGTTAAGTGTAATTTTGATCGTTGTGCTTACTTTAGTGCATGCTAAAATTATTATCAATACTGTTTTACTTGGTTCAAGGCTCTAAGGGATAGTCTATGTTGATGTCCAAGGAACAATCGCACCTCATAATTTGTCTGATGCTAAAAGTTGTACCTACTATTTTTCGAAAGCTCTGAGATATATTTTTGGACTTTGTAAGCTTTATTGTCCAAAAATAGGGGACAACTAATATGCCACCAAAAAATTGCCTTGATCGGCACGAATCTTGATGTAAATATGAATTGGAAATTTCTTAAATTAAAGTAGGAATCGTCCAAGCTCTGATTTCAACAAACTTATGGTCGAATTGAAAATCTCGACGAGATGAACACAACAATACCAAAATCAATTCAATCCAACCCCAAATGAACCCAAATCAAGGGTCCAAAGCATATTTGAAGGGTTTTAAGTATTAATTAGATAACCAGTTGATTGTCGAATATGACATGCTTATAGGAAAATCGAGCGGCTCGACAGGATGATTTCAATGAGCCTAAGATAAGTTAATTCTGACATCATTAAAACACATAAACTTTTGATAAATGTTTTATGATTAAAGGATCACTATCAGTCATCTGATGGAACACTCTATATAGGCATTTGATCTTCTCAATATTTACAAGACATGCCACTCTAAAAAAATTATAAATAGCCCCACATTCTTCACATGAAGAAAGGAGGAGAAAACTTGGGTGTTCTCTTGCCATGACTAATAACCATCAACATTCTTCCGGACCACCAACATTTTTTTAGATCACCGACGTTCTTCTCGACCACTGACCGTTGTTAGACTTCTACTTGTTCATTGGTCGCCGTCAGATTTCTTCCCAACCATCGACTATTGCTGAACTTGTGCTCATTCTTGGACCATCACCATATCTTTATACTAAGAATATATGTCTGAAGATTAACAAAACTATAAAATACATTGTATTCTCCTTGTCCATGGAGTGAAGGACGTATTGACTTCTATAATATATTCAAATACTTATGGAATAGTTTCAATTGGGCAAGGCCCCATGGGTTTTTATTTTCTTAGGATTTTTCACATAAAAATCTTAGGTATTTTCTTTATCATCTATTTGCTTAGACTTTCATACATTGCTAAGATAAAGTATTTTCACTCTAATGCTACAAAATTTTCTGCCCGCAATAGTCTTAATGATGTCAAAACCAATTATCCTAAGTTTGTTAGATTCGTCTCACCGAGATGCTTAATTTGATCATAAGCATGTAATATATGGAGATTGTTTTGTACCTCAATTAATATTTAAAAGTTTTCAAATATGTTTCACGTGCTTGATTAAAGCACATTTGGAATCAAATTGAATCATTTTGAGTGCCAATGTATTAAAATTGTCGAGATGTTCAGTTCAAATATAAATTTACTGAAATCGGATTTCGATGATCATGAATTAAATTCTAAAAGCTTTCAATTCAAATGTTGCATCGACATTCATATTCATCAAGCAAATTTTTTTTTTAAGATTTATCATAACTAATGAGAAGGATGAATGAAATAAGGGCTATATAAAAGCTCAGGGATAAGCTAAAGAAACCAAGCATGTGTGCTGCTGTTTTATGTTGGTTCTATAGAAATCCATTTTACATTAATGATATTATATAAATAATAAATAATATTTTTTTTTTTTAGTTTTGATCTAATTATTAAGGCACTTCCGCTGTGTAAAGCACGCGCCTCATTCGCCTGACCGCACCGAAGGAGATTTACAGTCAGCCGTCTCCCGCTTCAGAGATCTGATGGTTTGATAGATAAGCGCAGAAGGTTGGCGGTCTTCTATAAGATCCCTCCGGACCCCTGTTGTAATCTGATCTCCATAGAGGAGTTGAGGGGGCTGAGAAAGGGAGAGCGAGGATGAAGATTTTCCATGTCCCTTGCCTCGAAGACAACTACGCCTACTTGTATTGTATCCTCTTCCGAAAACCCTAATTTTATCTTTGTTCCGCGTCATTTGCTTTCCTCAATCCATGCTTTTCAATGACAGAATCGTGGATGAGACCACGAAGGAGGCGGCCGCCGTCGATCCCGTCGAGCCAGAGAAGATAATCCGCAAGGCGAGTGAAATCGGCGCCGACCTCAAGCTCGTTCTCACAACACACCATCATTGGTTCTCTCCACCTTCTTTGTCACCCTTGATTTTCTTATTATTGTTTTAAAACGGCTACCATAAGTGCCATGGACGAGTCTGAAACTACGATTGTTTTTTGGGTAGCTTGTTTAATTTATGCTTATTTTCTATTCATTATTTTCGATAGGGATCATGCTGGTGGGAATGAGAGGATCAAGGATTTGGTGCCTGGAATCAAAGTTTTCGGTGGTTCACTTGATAGCGTCAAAGGATGCACCAACAAAGTGGATAACGGGGATAAGGTTACTCTGGGCTCAGATGTCAATATATTGTGTCTTCACACTCCCTGGTATGATGCATTATCTTTGTTTTGGTAATACTTCATTCAGTTGTTATAAATCTCCTTTTTTTATTTTGTTTCTAGCGCCGCATAAGTTTTATTTATTGTATGAAACTTTTTTCGTGTTAGAATAATTGATTGAAGTTGAAGGAACTAAGCCGAAATTTATGTGATATGGATATTTAACTTCTCCTTGTTGGTCATCTTGCGCATGGATTTCCTTAATGCGATTCGTTTGAATTGTTTGCTTGTTGTTTATGATCTTATGGAATATGAGTTGTATTTGAAATTACACCGTGTTCGTCTGGAAATGAGTATTTCACCTGAAATGAGTATTTCTACAAGTGGTAAAATTTTTAAAGAAAATTAAATTTTTCTAGGGCTTCTAATTTCTCTTAAACCGTGTTTCAAAACTCAAGATAATAAGCTAAGAATTGCTCTCCTCATTAATAAGTTTTCTTTGCTATGCTTGTAATATAACAATGGAAAAATTCAAATATCAATGCCGGCTTGTTACTCAAAATTAAATGAAGTTATATTTCATTTGACTATTTATGCATGATTGAGTTTTTCTATCAACATTCAAATTTAAGATCAAGATAAGTGTATCATGACATAAGAACAACTCGGTTATTGAGTTGGTCTATCTATATGAAGTTGCGGCCATAGATCAAATATAAAGAAGAAATATGTGGTTTTCAATTTCATTCCTCAAAACACTACTTTATTTGTTCATTTTGAAACAGATTGTTGAAATGATTTTAGATGCTATAAGATGCATCCTTAGAAGCCTCCGTTTGATTTTGGTGTTCTTGCTGTACAAAATGAGTATATTATTTATTGGACTGTTTTGTGATTGCATGAACCATTTTGATTAGGAATTCCTAAAAAGATTGGTCTTTTACCTTAATTTTTTGAAAAATTAAAAGTTGTCTTTAATGCTTTAAACTGCTTCAAAAAGGTTTTTATATCAAATTATAGAGAAAGATTTTGTTAGTGTCGCTACTATGCGAGATTTAAACATTACTAATATGCTTACCGTCCCTCCTTGCCCCATTTGAAGGCATGCATATGTAATATTGAGTTTTATCCCTATTAAACTACCCAACCTTTCTAACTTTAATTTTATGCTTAGAATCTAAAAAAATGTTTCAAGATCAAACTTTGATTTGTTTGTGATGTTCCTGTCAGCCATACAAAAGGTCATATAAGTTATTATGTCACGAGTAAAGAAGAAGAAGATCCTGCTGTTTTTACTGGAGACACATTGGTAATTTTTACCATTTTATTTTTTAGAATTCTAATATATTAGCATTTTTAGCAACAGAAGGCTCAACGCCTTTTTTCTACTGATTTATAGTTTATTGCTGGTTGTGGAAAGTTCTTTGAAGGAACTGCTGAAGATATGTACCAATCATTATCTGTGACATTAGGTTCATTGCCAAAACCTACTAGAGTATTTTGTGGGCATGAGGTAATTCTCTGATTCTTTGTGATTTTTGTTGATTTTCATTAATGGTGTGCTTATTCTTTGTTTCATTTTTGAACTTGTTCAAACAGATTTATTTCATTAAAAAAAAGGGAAATATTCCGGGAGGAAGTTTGTTCACATAGCATAGATGTATATCTTAATAATATAAAGAAAATGTTAAAAAAAATATTTCCCCTAGAGTAAGAATGTAAGATTATTGAAAGGTCTTTCAAGATAGTTATCTATAATTGGAGTTCTTTAGTTGAACCTAATCTATTATGGGATTAGATGTGTAGTTTTATTAAGAAACTTGTTGTAGAGGTCTCGGGTGATTCTAATAATAGATCGTTCATTAATAAGTAGATTTGGTTGTGGATTAAGGTACAAAAGGCTGTATAGGAAAAGAAGTATGGTTTAAAAGAGTGGCAAAAGATGAATACTTCTAAATTCTAATGCGTATAACTTTTATAAGAAAGCTTGAAGTCTTGCAAAGATGTTGATGAGCAAAGAAAAAAATATAACCTTTAGCACTTATGATAGGTTGGGAGCTTAAAAAAAAGGGAGAAAATAAGATATATGAATAGCTAAGTTTAGAAAGAAGAGATCTAAGGATTTCATCAAGTTAGATGCTTGATACATTAAAAGTGAAGATAATTAGATCTTAGTTAATGATGAAGATATGAATGAAAGATAAAAATGCTAATTTAAGAAATTATTAAATGATAATTTTATTGAAGTGCATAATATGCAATTTTTTATTGTAGACTGATCCGAAAAAAGAAGTAGATTTAGCTCTAAAGGCCATGTTTGATACCTATTGAGATTTGAAGAGTTAGGAATGATATTGTACTGGTTTGGTTAACAAATATTTTTTATAGAAATTTTAATATTAAGTGGATGCCAAATGAGCGGAGAAGTAGCATTTTAACATTAATATTTGTGAAGAAAATATATATTTAAAATTTTGATAATAGGTAATGGAAGATAGACTTAAAAAATACATTGGTATTGGAGAATAATTTGATTTTATATAAAAAAGATCCATTATAGAAGTTATTTTAATGCCAAGATAACTATTGGAAAAGTTTAGAGAGTAGAAAAATGGTTTTCATGCCGTTTTTATTGATCTTTAAGAAGGTTTGTAATTGAAAAGCATGAGATTTGAATTGTTTTGTATAAGAAAAAATGTGTTTTCCAAAGACATGTTAAAGTTCTTGAAGATATATATGATAGAATATTGATTACTATTAAGCTAGCTAAGCGACCAAATAATTTTTAATTATAGTTAATGATCAACATCAAATCTAGAACTTTTTGTATTGGTTAAATATGCTTACAAATGATATTCAAATTGATGTGCATTAGTATATATTTTTAGAAGATAATTCTAATTGTTTAGATATATAATTAATTAAGTAAAAAGTTAAGACAATGAAGAAGTGTTATAGAAGACTAAGGCCTTAGGATTAAATGAACAAAGAATTGACTATTTGGTATTTAATTTTAGTTGGTGTGATATTAATAATTATTTGTCATTATTACTAGAAAATGAAATGATATTTAGATGTGATAGATATAAGTATCTTGGTTTTGTATTGTAGAAGAATAGGGATATAATATTGATATAATTTTTAGAGTTAAGATTTGATTTCTAAAATAGGGAGGTGTTTTATGAGCATGATGCACTTAAAGCAAATCATGGAACTTTAAAGGTAAATTTTGAGATATAATGAGGCCAATTGTATTGTATGCATCTGAGTGTTGGTAAAGAGATCATTGATAGCCAAATTAATTATGATAGAAATGAGAAGTTTAAGATGAATGTGTGAACAAATTAAAACACTAGTTGTTGAATGATTTTATTAAAAAAATTATGAGAGTAGTATACATTGAATATAAGATAAAGCTGAGTCTGGGTAGTTTGAATAATGCCAATACTGATGATAACTAAATTAGGAAATTAGTATTCGATGGATTAAACTATATGCTCTTTTCCCAAGAGCTTACATTAAATGGTGCTTAGTTTGGTGTGCATGACTTCACTTTGTTCAAAATGGACTTCTGTAATTGGTTGGTCCTGCAGTTTGCCCACTAAAGATTTGATGCTCTGAACAATTTTAGCTGAAAGACATTTCTGCTTCCATTTCATCATTATTATCATTGCAGAGATAGTGTAACATGGGCATGCTTTGGTTGTGCTATGTGAAATCAGTTTGCGGCATAGGCTTGTGTACTTTAGTGCACTTTAAGAGAAAAAAATGTAGAATAGATACTCCGGCTTATGCTACTATTCTTGTGTGCATTTCTAGGAAAAGGATATTGGATGGATACATTTTTTTCTGTCTCCTAGCTACTTAATGAGTAACATAAACAGTAACTTCCTAGCAGCATGTTTGCGGTTTGTAACTTTACATAATGATGATGATGGCCAATAATTGATCTTAGAAAAGAAAAAATAAATACAATTTTTTTTCCTTATCCATGTAGAATTTATCAAAATTAATAGTTGTTATAGTGGTTGTTCATATTTTGTGGTTACAGTTGCTATTCTACTCTTAAAAATTTCGTATGTGGTAACATTTTAGAGATGTCCAGTACACAGAGAAGAACTTGAGGTTTGCATTAACTGTGGAGCCAGATAATAAGGAAATATCTCAGAAGCTTCAATGGTCTCAGCAGCAAAGAAAAGCAAATTTCCCAACAATCCCCTCGACCATTGGAGAGGAGTTTGAAACTAATCCGTTCATGCGTGTTGATTTACCCCAACTACAGGTACTGGAATATTTGCGTGAATTTTTTTTCTTCACATAGTTATTCCTTTTGTTGTGAATTAAAGTTGGGATAATTAACTTCAAGCAACTATTTTGATCGACATTTTCCTTCAATCGTTTGGTATGTCATGCTTTGTTGTGTAATAAAGAGAGCAATTAAAAAAGCTGAAACCTTAATGGTTAGATGAATATTTAGAGGAACAGGCCTCAATGTAGATGTATTGAGGGGGTGCTTATTGGATGATCTTGTATTTATAGCAGGGGAGAGTAAAAAAATTGTTGTACTTATCCTCTTTTATTCTTCTCCAAATAACACATTTTCTATTTTTAATTTAGTTATAATGAACATTTCATTATATAAGAATTTAGAAAATGAGTTATTGAAATTAAAAGATAAAATAAATCTCCAAAAAATTGGCGGTTGATTGGGATCACTTATATATATATATATATATATATATATATATATATATATATATATATATATATAAACATATTTCTTTTGTGCATTTTATAAATATTTTATTTTTCTCTAAAAATATCAATGCCACAACGATTGCCACCGCTTTATTTCTTTTACCTCTTGTATGATGTATGGTTGATTATTTTTTGCCTGCACTAATCGAACAATAAATAACAATGTAGAGATTCAAATTAATTATTCTCTATTTTACCCGTTTACATAACCATATCTAACTATCCTTTTGGATTTTTATTATTATTATTATATAGATTGAAGGAGTTGAAAATCACGAACATTCATGTTAAAAATGAAAATAAGTTGTTGAATATTATTGATGAAAATGATCTTATGATTTCACCTGTTTTTTTGAACTTCAAATGATAGATTTATATAGTTGGTTAAAAAATAACTACAAATAATTGGCAGACATGATCATAGGAATTATTTCTTATTTTGGTTGCCTTGAGGATTAAGCCTTGTGTTAAATTTTTAGTTAATTTAATTCTATCCATGTGCTTTAGAGTAAGTATATTTTAAATAAGTATTAAATTCCTTCAATAATCTTAATTTTCATAATATGACTTTTTTAACAATTATAATTATCTTAAAATATGTATCAACTATAATTTTAAGAGTATTTTTTCAAATTTTCATTAATTTAATCATTGTTAATTACAATTGTTTGTAATGATAAATTTATTAAATTGATCTCTAATAAAAATTAACTAAATAATTTGACTTACAATTTTTTTTAATATGATTTTAGAAATTTTAAATTTTATTCTAGTGCACTCTATTTTCGTGCAATTATACTAGTTTTTATGTATGTGTGAGTGTATATGTTCCAACTAATGATTCTTTGGTTGTTGAGTATTCAAAATTCCTATTAAAGCTTTAACCTTTAAAAAGACCAACAACAAGTTTTTATCCCATTTTGTGGGTTTGGCTATATGAATCATTTTTTTTATTATGTCCTATTAAGAGTTAAATTCTCATTTAAACGTAAGAAAAAATGCTATGTTTAATACTTTATAACCAAGTCTTTTTAGGTCTACCTCTATCTTTCTTAGCATAGGCTAGATTTAGCACATCTACTCTCCTAACAAGGTCATTGAAAAGTTTTATGTGACCAAACCATCTAAGTCAACTCTCTATTTTTCGCTAGAGCTACTCTGACCGTTTCACTTGTATACTCCTTCACATTCCGTCTTTAAGTTTAAAGCCACTCATCCACTTGAGTATCATCATCTCTGCGACACTTAACTTTATGCTTCTCTTTTAATGGCCAACATTTGAAATTTAGGCATGTAACAAAGAGATTTGACTGTCATTTCATTCCTTAATACATTTATTAAATGAGTTTTTTATAATGTTAACTCTTTAGCAACATTTAGTAAATCGAACCAAACCATCTGATTTGACCTATTCGGCCATGAATCAGTCAATTGAATAGTCATGGTAGCTTTAAAAACCGGTGTTACATCCAATCGGTAGGAACAGGATTGAATTGGCGGTTCAAGTGAGGAATCGATGAACTATCCTGGTTATATAGAATCGGTCGGTTCAAATGATGTCATATTAAACATTGTTGATTGATGTTCTAATAGCTGAAATTTTTATCATAAAGTTTAAATATATAAAATTTATTGAGTTGTAATAGGTTAATATCAAAACCCCACAACCCAATTCCCACAAATGACCAAAATTAAAACCTGTTGTACTCCCTCATATGTGATTTCGTCCTCCCTTGCTATTTCTTCTCATAGATGATCCTCTGCCTCTCTCGTTGTCATGTTTGAACCACAACGTTTTTGCTCCTTCACTTTGCATTTTGTATTATTTTTTTATAATTATGATTTGTATTTTGTGTATAGTCGTTGATTTATAGTTATCATAAATATTATTTGTATATGAATTCTGTTTATTTTTAGTCAAATATTTGCATTATTGCATATTGTTATATCATTTTGATTTAATTAATTTTAATATTCCCCCGTTTGACCTTGGTCTAATCACTGAATCTTAAACATCTCTTTCTTTCAGTTCTATCTACAGTCAGTTTTCACAACTATACTTTTTAGTGCTCATCTTTTAGGCTGTAAAAGATAAGCATTCATCCTGTAATTATTAAAATTACAGAATGATTACTTCTTATATCTTCTGTCTTCTGTAATTACTCTCTAGCTAATCTTATACAGAATGATTCTTCTTAGAGTAAATAATAGTTTTCTTAAGGCTTCGTTTGGGACGGCTTTTTCATTGCTTTCTAAAACAGAGTTTTAATACAAAAATAAAAAAATTTGTAATAAAACTCCGTTTTAGAAAGCAATAAAAAAACCGTCCCAAACGAAGCCTAAATCTCTTATTTACTTCTCTATTAAGCTCGCCTCGCCATACTTCTCTTCTGTAAAGATAAGCATTCATCCTGCAATTATCTGAACCATAATTCTATATTACATGTCTTTGTTAAATGATTTTTTTTTTATAAAGAAATTGAGACTTTTTGACTTTGTCTGTTTTAGTGAAATGGCCTAAGCTTCTGATATTGCAGGCCAAAGTAGGCTGTCAATCTGCAGTTGAAGCTCTGAGGGAACTCAGAAGGCTGAAGGATAACTGGAGAGGTTGAATGGAATCAGAATCTCAATCAGGTTAGTCTTATCAATGTGGCATCGATGCATTAGCCTAAACCCTAGCTGTTTGTGGATAGGGAGTCCTGTCTCTAAAATAAGTAATATTAGACATAATCACATGCTTTTGCACTTTCAACCCTACAGATGTTGGTATAAGAACGAGAAATAAATTATGCTGCTTTTCCTATTTAGAATTACAATGGAGTGAATGATGATAATGACAGCACAAATTGAGCTACGCGGCTTATAGCTTTTGGAGCTTTTGCATCTATTCTATCTAATTGCTCAAATATTTAAGGGTGTGTTTCGGGGGAATTTATTAGGTGCGGAAACCGGACGTAGAGATGCATCCGGATTACTAGATGCACTGCTTACGCTCTGCTTACACTATGCGTATTTGTAGATACACAGAAAATAATCAGTAAATCCTCACAACTAAATATTTGTTGCTTATTTACTGCAAATACGCGGTAAATACACAGAGTATAGGCAAAGCTTAAGCATAGGGTACGCAGTAATCCAGAAGATCCTCTACATCCGGTGTTCGCGCCTAATAATTTCTCGTGTTTTAGAGAGGTTTTAACAATGTTATTTTGTGAACTCTTTCCATCTGAATTTCTATTTGACTAACTTCTTCTAGAATTTGGGAAAGCTAATGTTTGATTTCTTAACAAGAAAAAAAATTTATAATTTTTACAATAACTTTTAAGAAATTTATTTTTCTTTCGCATCTAATTTTACAAGTAGTTGTAACCATCCCAAACAGACCACCTTGATTAGCAGAAGTATATTTCAGCTTTTGAATGAGCACCGCGGTAAAGACCACTCTTTTTAGACTCCAAGTTTGTCTTCAGTTTGGGTAGTTTCAATTATATTCCAACAGTAAGGGTTATCAGGAATTATGTAAAATCTTTAGAGTCAAGATTACAATATTACCTGCATGAGGAGCAATATCTGTTCAGGCTACTAATATAGAAAAGATACAAAAAATAAAATTTATCTTGAAAGAGTGGGAAAATAACACCAGTTTTTTGCAAATTATTGCATCCAGTCACCGGACTCGGAGATAGGTCCGAATATTAATAAAATATTATTTTAAATTAAGCACGTCAAAAACGCAGGTCAAAGCGCAGTCAAAAGCGCAGGTAAAGCGTAACTAAAGTGCAACTAAAGCGCAAGTCAAGAGCGTAGATGATGTGGCAAATTTTTATTGAATGTCTAAATTTATTTTTCACATCCGGTGACCGGATGCAATAATTTGCCCCAGTTTTTTACCGTCATAGAAAGTTCAATCTAATCCTCATGAATTTTAGATTAATGCGTGCAGCAGTATAATTGATCCAATATTTCAAGTAGTATGAAAATTATCTCAAATAAAATTTTTTTTTCAAAGAAAATCTTAGATTTTTAATGAAGGCCAATATTTGTTGTTTGTAAATAAAAATATAACATCTTGATTTTATTCTCAGCAAATTTATGTTTTGAAATGAGATTTAGTATATCTACAGAATTTTGAAAAAAAATGATGAATTTATAATTTATATTTAGTTTTTAAATACATTCAATCAAATTATTAAATCTAATAAATTTCATCATTTTATGAAACATATTTTTAAAATTGAAGCAAAAAAAAAAAAAAATCAAACAATTCTTATAAAAAAAATTTAAAAAAATCTTAGATTTATAATAAATAAATTTCATCATTTTATCATCATTTAAATAAGCTTATTTTGTATATATCTACAAATGATCAAAGAATAGTTGATTCCATTTTAACAATGACAATATGGCTATAATTGGAAACCCTGAAATTTATATCAATTTGAGAATTATAGCTCAAAATTAACCAAAATATCTCTTCATAGAAGCTCAAATTATGAGAACCACTCAAGGTTTCTAAATTAGGAAGATAAATAGCAACAAACTAGGTCAAGTGTCCATCCCTCACCTCTCAATTTTCCAGCTCTCTTTATCCAAAAATAGAAAGCAAAGGCAACCACACATACCTAACAAATTTCCCTTTATATAAACTAGCATCCATGTCCTTTCTCCATCTCAGAAAGGGGAAGATAAATCAATCAAAATAAAGAGAGAGAAGAGACAGAAAAGCCGATCATGACGATAACAAAGTTCGAACTCATTGGCACCCTCTGCCTCATTTCTTCTATTGCTCTAGTCTCCTCCAGTGACACCTTCTCCATTCAAGGCCGTGTCTATTGTGATACTTGTCGTGTTGGCTTCGAAACTAACATCACCGAATACATCTCAGGTACTCACATATATATAATCAACTGAAAAACATATCAATTGATCGAGTAATGAGTAATTGAGCATTATAGATATATGGTGTTTATGATGGCAGGTGCTAAAGTAAAGGTCGAGTGCACGCATTTTACTACAAATAAGGTTGAACATCATAACGAAGGTGTAACAGATTCCACCGGCTCCTATAAGATTAATGTGGTAGATGGTCACGAAGATGAGATTTGTGAGGTCGTGCTCGTCGAAAGCTCCCTCGAAAATTGCAAGGAGATCGAGATTGGCAGAGATAGGGCGCAAGTATTGCTCGCGAATGATGGTGGCATAAGTGGCAAGGCAAGGCATGCAAACTCACTTGGCTTCCTCAGGAATGAGCCTCTTCCTTCCTGTGCAAAGCTTCTTAAAGAGTACTATGGCCTGGGAGAGGAAGAGTAGTTAAAGCAAGTTATAATTAAGAATTTTGGGCTAATGCGTTCTCATTTCTATTTACAACATCTCTTCTAAGCCATTTGTGCTCGTTTCTACACTTTTTCTATTCTTCATGAGACTAACGTTTGCAGCAAATAGTTGATATAATTAATTTGCTTTGACATATAATGGAACAAAGCATTAAAATGTATTAGAAGTTACAGATCCTTATAACTTATTGAGCAAGCAAAATTCTTGTCGACATGCTATTTGAATCAAATTCATGCTTTGTATTGATTATGATTGAAATAGGTTAAGAGAGCGCATGTTCTCTTAGATCCTATTAATTGATGGATGAAATAAATGTGAAATTGAGTAGTTGTTGAACCCCGCTATGCATACATCCATATAGCTATGTATGTATGTATGTATACATATACATACATACATACATATGAATTGGAACAAATTGGGTTGGGTTAGATTGATATCAATTTGAAAATAATGATTTGATAATTTGATTTATTTTAATGGGAAATTCAAATTAGATTTGTTATCTTGAGTTATTTTTATTGAGATGAATGTATCTAGGACTGTCAATATTTGAATTGATATGAAGACGCAACTCGAACCCGACCCGATTTAAAAACAGGTCAGATTTGGATTTTCGGATTCGACGTGTTTGAAAAAATAGGTCCGATTCGAGTTGACCTAGCAACCCGATCTCAACTTGGATTAACATGGGAAATACACTCTGACGAGTCACGTTAGCATCGAGTCCTGCCTTGCTGTCCCGCCGTAAATGCGAGCCCCACACATCTTCGCATAAAGCTATTTGGGTTTACAAAATCATGTCGGGTCGGGTCAATCCGATAACCCGACGGGTCGAGTACAAATTCGTGTTTTTGACCCGTTTGTAAAATAGGGTTGAGTTCGGATCAACCATTTGAAGCCATGTCAGTTCCGAATTCGACCCAAATCCTACCAAAAACTTGAATTTGACACGGCTACATGTATCCAAATTAGGTGATTATGTTCATTTTGGATTTTGTAGACGCTAATTTGCCAGATTTAAATATATTTTTCTATCATGTTGGGTTAAGCATGGGTTGAGATTTTTCGCTGAGCTAGTTTCAGGTTGATTATATTCATATAGGGTTATTTTTGGGTCAAATTTGAATCTTACTATGAATTTAACTTGGCACCCTTCTTGTTCTTTCATGCTAAGCATAGTACTTGTTCATTTATTTTCCCTTATCTCTAATGAACAAGAAAACCCAGGATGAAATCTTTTAAAAAAAAAAATTTCAAAAGCACCTCTGTTTTTTTAAATAAAAATTTCTACATATGCCAAACAAGTCATTAAAAAGATCCATCTTTGAATGGTAAAAACCCGTCACTATTCAGCTTAAAATTTATGCATTAAATAAAAAAAGATGTTTCAATGATAGATATTTATTCTTAGACATACAACAATAAATCTTAAACACTATAGTCTTAATTCTAAAATCATTAAAAATAAAAAATAAAAAAAGTGTTCTCAATTTTCTTTCCTTGGTAAGATAACTGGCCAATTGTTGGATTTATGCTAACTAAAGAACTGAGCTAATCAGACTCCCATTGATCAGACATTCGAAGGTTCAATCTCAAACCCAATACCTTTTAATTGGAAGTCTAAGCTCTCAACCAACAGGCCAAGGTGAGATATGTGTGACAGAGGCAAGTTCTCGGTTCATAAAGTTTAAGGCGGGGACATGCACTCATCAATGCCCCTCATCCATGTACTCATCCTCCTGCATCGTGAGCTGGCGAGCTAGTCTTCTCTTCTTAGCCAACAAAGGAGAGATTATTACATGCGGAGATCGGACACAGCTTATCGTTCAATTTTATGACTGTGAACAATAAAAGTGCAATCACAAAACCGAACAATTCTCTGTATCCGAACTCCGCACGTAATAATATGTCCCAACAAAGACTCCAACTGCAACCTTACCTCAAAATGAACGGGAATAACCACATGAGAAAAAGAAATGGCAGTAACTAATATCCTTTCTTTGAAAGAAAGATTTATGAGATATATGACACAAAATAGCATTTTTAATTGTGCCGCCAATGTAATTAAGAGAACAAGATGTTGACCTGCTCGGGTTGCTGAGAAGATTGATTGATCAGCAGGTAAGAAAATGTCAAGACCTAACAAAAATGCTTATTATGCCATTCCAACACATAAAGACAGTTTGCGGGAAATTGTTAAAAAAGAGTAAAACTAAAGGAAATTAATATTTTACTTTTAAGCATTTGAAACTTCTGAAATTAAATCCAAAGCCATTTGAACTCCGATTTCAACAAATTTATAGTCAAATTGACCGTATCGAAGAGACAAACCCAATGACACCAAATCAGATCCAATCCGAGCCCAATGCGGGTTGAGAAGGTTCAATGCATAAATTAGATAACCATATGATTTTCAAATGTGGCATGCTTATAATTGAATCGAGCAGCTCGATGAGACGAATCCAACGAACCCAAGATCATCGAATTATGGCATCAATAAGGCAATCAAATGCTTGATAAACGGTCTATGATCAATACCAGTCATTTATCAAAAACACTCCCAACATGTACCTGATCTTCTCACTATTTACTAGTGATAACCAAAAAAAAATTATAAATAGACCCACCATTCTTCACTAGATGAAATTTCTAGCCCTTCGCCTAATTCCCAAAGTTCATGCATATTATCATACTGACAATTTCCAACATATTTTCATGGTTTTGCACACAGAAAGAGGCCATATATGAACATTCTTAATGCAATGAATGACTAAAACAATGAGTTCGAACAAAATGAAGGAATTGGTTACAATTAGGTCATAAATGCAGTTACCTAAATACAATGTAACCTTGACGGAAACCATAATAGTACTGGAAACCCCAACGATAAACCCTGAAAGAACGCAAATAAATGAATCAAAGTTAAAGAAAATGTAAAAAGCAGTGCTGCTAAATTAGAAGAACCTAATATAATAGAACCAGTGGGATAGAAACAAAATGGGGTTGAGGAAACATACAAGTGAATGTCTCAGAGGGAGAGAAACCATAATATCATAAGATCAGGTTCCTTAGTGCAACATTATAATCCTTTATATAAAGTCAAGGCTCATAATACATACCTAAAATGCATTAATACTATTAAGATAGAAAATAATATGACATTATCAGATTTATGAAACATGTTAAACATGATGAACATATATGTAATGGAGAATAATCATCTCACATCAATTCCCTAGTATGTAAAGGACTCTGCTCTAGAGAGTTGAGGTGTTGTTGAAGGATAAACTAAAGATCTTCAATTGAAATGCAGAGCTTGCAAAAATCCATCCCGTAGAAGCCACATGGAAACTATATATTTAAAAGTTGTAACATTTTCAAAATTATGAATAAAACTTTCTTTTGGTAATGCTTTTCATTTGGCATGACTTTGAAATCATTGGCATATAATAATCTGATAATCAACATTTCAATATTCTGTCCTTAAACAACAAAAGAGGGAGTGGGCTCATATCAAGTGTATCTTTTAAAAGAAACAATCATTGTGGAGAAACCCCAACAATCAACCATAGAACAGATGCAGATAAAGAAGTGAAATCAGGGAAGAGAGGAGTCACCAAGCCAAAGACATTTTGGCGGCATCTCCTCCAACATCCCCAAGAACACCTCCCATTCTATCCTCTTCCATATTAGTTTGATTATTTCTAGAGCTTCCATTCCCACAAATCATTCCTCTCTCTTTCTAATCACAGCCCTGATTGTTTAGAGTAAATAAATCTTCAAATAAAAACAAAATAAAATAATGAAAGAATTTAAGTTTAAAAGAGATGAAAAAGAGCTAAAGAAAAAAAATTGATAGTCATATCTATTGTAGTCGTCCTCTAGCAATCTACCCAAAAAACAATAATGAAGGCTGTGATTCACAAATACAAACATGATAACTAGAAATCTTAAGGTTGAAATTCATTAAACATAAATTTGGTAATACTTTTCTTTTGGTTTGACGTATAATAACTTAGCAAATGAAAGTATGAAACGAAAAACTATGTACTATATGTGCGCCTCCCAGTTTTCACAACATAGGCATGTCCATCTTTGCAAAGGAGTCAGTCAATTTATTTTTCACAACATAGCATAATATCATAAAATTAAGACTAAGTTTGACCAGGACTATTTCATAAATACCAGTAGAACATAGTATGACGGATTTGCTGTCAAAGTTGCAAATAGTGCATATGTTTAACAAATGATTGTTCTCTTTGCTTATTATTCATATGGTGGAAAACAGTGGGCAAGGAATTGAGAAAGCAGATGGTTCAAACTGAATGGAAAATGAAGCTGCTAGTAATTATGATAGGATAACAATTGGTAAATAATGGAATTGGACAGCTAGTTTAACCTATGAAAAGTCCTAAATTAGATGCCTTCACCATTCAAAAGGACAACCATCAAAACTTAAAACAAATAAACTCAAATGAATAGTAAATTAAACTTGTTAAATAGTTATAGCCCTTCATAGCAGGGGCGGAACCAGCTCCAATTTTGAGGGGGGCAATTTTAATATAAAAATAATTAAATAAAAAAATTAAATATTAAAAATATTATATATAATATTATGAAAGGTTGTTTTAAAATTTTTTAGCTTTATATTTGATCTAAAAAAAAATTTTTAGCTTCCAAAATGCAAACTAAATGTCTATCAAAATCATCACCATATTTTAAGCCACAAAAAATTAAAAAAAAATATTGCAAGAACATGAAACAAATATATATATATAATTGATATTCTTAATCAAATCCTAGAGATTTTTTGTGCACTAATTAACTCACTTTCAAAAGTTATTTCTAACCTAAAGTTATTGCATAGAAAAATGAGCCTTCATTACTACCTATTGTCATAGCAATTAAAAAATAGAGAATATGGATACATTGGGAGAAGATAAAGCAAAAAATGCAATGGACGGTTGAGATGAATCAAGCAATGACAAGTAGGGGCAAAAAAGCTTTTTAGGGGGCAAAATTGATTTTTTAGGAGGGGCAAAATGAATTTTTTACCCTCCTTTAAGTTAAAAATTTATTTTTTGAGGGGGGGCAATTGCCCCCCCTAAGTTACATAGGGTTCCGCCCTTGCTTCATAGCACTATTCCAGCAGAAGTAATGCTAACAACTGAACCCTTTAATTGGTCATTCATCATTTGTCGAGAAAGTTCCCTATAAAAACTCAATAACTGATAAGGTCATGAAATTCTTACCTGCTTAGCAGACTTTTTATCAACCATCTTGGTTTGCTCCCTTCCAAATGTTTCAAACTTCTGAGATGCAATATCATCTTCAAGAAGGTATTTAAGTAATTTAGCTTTTCTAGCAAGAACACCCCAAAACCCATGTTTCGATTCATTCAAACTGTCTCGTTGATGAGCACTCATACTAAAAGGAATCCTTCCTTAAAAAATCAAGATGACATACGTATAATATCTACAACAAAACCATTGAAAACAATCAAGTTCTCTCAAAAAGAAAAAAAAAATCAATAAACAATAACAAGGTAATGGCAATACAAGATAACAAAACACATTGCTGACAAGACAATCATAATCACCAAAACTGTTCATGTTAAGCAAATAATCATACAACTAAATCAGACATGATGCAATTTTGTTTCAAATGTTGTAAAAGAAAGTTGATAAGATAGAGAAATTTTTGTTAAGATATGTTCAGGATTAGAAGAATGTTGAGAAGCTCGATAGTAGTTATTTGGCAACAGAAGGTGGTCTGGTTAGGCATTAAATATTTATCGGCAAAGGAGTATATTATGAAATATCTATCGACAAAAAGAGTATCTTATGAAATATTTATTACTGTGTCCCTTACCAAAATAATTTGCAACTTGATGGCTCCATCTTGCAATTGTTATGTGAATATGAGCAAAAGTCCAAAATAGTCTCCTGATTATTAGTAAGTGCCTAATTTTTTCTCAAACTTTCATAATGATCCAATATAGTTTCCCAAGTATTAGACAATGTCCCGATTTGGTCCAAATGCCAAAAGTAATACTTAAAGTTAACCCCAACAGTTAAATGTGAGAGTATCTTCGATATTAAGGTGTATGAGAGATTATATTATTTTTTATATATTTTCTCATTATCATATTAAAATAAATACAAAAAACATTTATACTATTAAAATAATTTATTATTTATCCACTTGTATTATTTAGTTGGTTAAATTTCATTATGATTTTTATGTTTATTTTAATATAATAATTGACAAAATATACAAATTAATAATATAATCTCATATACACTCTAATATCCAAAATTGCCTCACATTTAACTATTGGGATTAACTCAAATTATTACTTTGGCATTGGGATGAAATTGCAGCATTTTCTAATAGTTAGGAGACTATATTGGGTGTGCCATTATCAAAGTATGAGGCTAAATTGGGCATTTAATTATAGTTAGGTGACTATTTTGAGCTTCTGCACTAGGAAAAAAATTATTATTAAGTTCAAAAGTGAAGTGTTTTACATAGAAAAAATACACGGCAATCGAATAGCATGACAAAAAATACACGGTAATCACATAGCATGACACATGAATACGTGTCTACTAAATTTGTGAAGTAGGAACTATTTGTTTATTGCCTATCATAATGAACCAATGGAACCACTAAAAGTTGTAAAAATGCAAATGATGTTACATTCACTAATCACTATAAACAATGCAGTAAGACATAAACGCAGATGTATTACAAAAGTAGTAAACATTATATGAATATGCTGACAAGAAGTAGGAAGCGTAAGAATACAAGAAAATAGAACGGCAAAAATATATGATCAAGAGCTTTAAGCATGCTAGCTGCAGCGTTCAGTCTAAAAAGCAAAGCAAGTTGTATTACTAAATTCCTTTACACAATAAATCATAAAAAATTAATCAACCTCACAGATGATAACAGTGCTTCTCATGCATATCATTTGAATAGCAGATGAGCATGTTTCAAGAAACAGCAAAAACATTTTCTCACATTTTATAGCATCAAATAAAGTAGCATAGTCCATTTTGAAGACATGGAAGACTGCAAGGTCTATCAAGAACCTCGCATGCCACTTTCACAAATAATCACTTGGAATCTATCAATTTTAAATTATTGTTCTTTGAGCTACCCAAGGACACTAGCAGAAAGTAGCAACATAAAAGTTAAAAATAGACCAAAAGGTGAAACTCAATAGCAACCTAGATAAATTAAATTAATGCAAATTAATGCACAAGTTGCAAGTATGTAAAGCACTAGCCACCAAATTTGTTTATACAAAAAAATCACGAAAAAGTAATCGACACAACAGATCATAGGAATGTTTCTAATGTATATCATCAGATAACAAGCTTCAATCAAACTACACAAACATTTACTCATATTTTGGGCATCAAATAAAACAGTATAAGCATCTTTGGAAGACATGAATGACAGCAAAGTCTACCAAGAAACCCACATGATATTACCACAAATATATATTTGAAATAAACCAAATCCATGTAATAGTTCTTTGAGATACCCAATGAACACAGTTTGCAAAAAGTAGGTACATAAAAAGGCCAATAACAAGAGATGGAAGGAAACAAACTCAAAAAGTTGAAAGTAAATGATACCCTAGTGAAAATAACGAATGCACAAATTGCTAGTATACAATGAAATAAAAGTAAATGACTGATGGATTAACTGCAAGATAGAATAAAAAGCTTTCCAGCATAACAGAAACAAACTTATGACACATAAAAGCAACATGGTTACATGGGGAGGAAATGACTAAGCCAAATGATGCATCATAAGAAAAGGTGAAGTGCTAGTGACAGAAAAATGTGGTTATGTCACAGAACCCAGCTATTCTATCTATAAAATCAGCATAGACCACGACATGGTCCGAATATTAAATAAAAATAAAGTAACTAAAGCGGCTCCTACAAACCTAAAATCTGATATGAGTCATACATCATCTTGGAAGAAACATAGATATAACATGTATGGAGAAAAGAACCACACAATGATGATAAAACTAAGAATAGCAAATAACATTAACAACCACCACCACTACTACAGCGATAAAAACAAAAAAAAAGCTGCAAAATTAACAAAAAGAAGAGAAATAATAACATCAACATAAGTAATATGAAGAACATCCATCATAAACACTGGATTTCAGGGAAAAAAATATTAAAGTTACATATCATAAAAACTAACTTGCATCCATCATAATTAAGAAGGGATCTAGGTTGCAACAATAAAAAGGTATAATATCAATAGTTCAATCATCTCATTCAATAAGGAAACAACTAGAACAAGCAAGCCAAAAATTCAGTAAAGGCTTTACTGTAAAGCATGAGTTGACATGAATTTTGAATCAAACTTCAGTTCTAAGCAAGCATAAAACAAACTAATAAACCCTAGTGGTTCATGCTTAGAGTTTAAAAATCATAAATACTAAAAGTAAACCTTAAAAAAATTGCTAATGCCCGTAAGAGCCTATTTAGCTACTTAAAATTACACATGATAAGTTGATAAACGATAACCCCTTTTTTAATCCTTCATTTGGTTTACTTTAATGCAATTAGACACTAACATAGATTTCAAACTCCACAAACTTTCTAAAAAGTGAAGATTTCATTTTAAATCAAAATGAGTTATCATGAAATCATAGATTTCTAAAACATGTTAATGATTTACAAGCAGCCAAATTAACCCTAAATGCATTTTGCATTTCAGAATAGAAAGATGAGGGCACAGGAAAATGAAATTTAAAATACTAAATCTCCTCATTCATAACAAACTGTTTGGCATCCGTTGAGCTTTCTGACACTCTGTGGAGAAGGCATGGGATTTGACACCAAAAAATAATAAATTCCCTTGTGATCGCCATCTTCGTCAGCCCCATAGTCAACCAAGACTCGGCCACCTCTCCTTTTCCTTCCACCTCGGCACCCCAAGTCTCAACTTTGTCCTCCTTCACTTCATCTTCAACCTATTCGACCACAGCTGTAACTGCTGGTTAATTCTCTCAAGTTTTACTAAATCTTGATTTATATGATTTATCAAATCCTAATTGCGGGCAAACAGCCTAAATCCTAAACAATATCCAATTTCCAATCAATACATAATAGGCCAAAACATCTGCACAGAACTCCCACACTAGATCCGAAACTCCCACCCAAATCAAGAAAACTCAAACAAAGATCTCCATAATTATTCCACCACATCCGCCAAATATCAGCATTGGTCGAAAACCTGGATCATCAACTTGTCTTCAAATAAATTATCTGCATAACTAAATGAAATAACCCTCGTACTAAAAAAAATACAGAAAACTAATGAAAAAAATCCAGCTACACTTCCCGACCAAGTTTGAAAGCAACCAATGCTTCACCCTCGAAGCCAAGGAGGCTTAACGAATGGATGCAAAAACAAGAAGATCTCGCCTGACCAGGCAGAACCACCTTCTGGCGAATACATTCCCTGTACAATGAAGCGATAGCTGACTTGCCTTGGATGGATTACAGCAAACCTTCACGGTGAGTGGAGGAGGCATGAATCGCCCTCACGGCAAGGCAAGAAGGAGGCGCCGGCTCTGATCCGAGCCGGCTTAGAATCCGTCGAAGAGGATCTAAATCCGTCAACGGGGAAGCCCTAGTGGTCATTCCTTCCGTAATCCCTGCGTTGATGGGTTAGGGCTAAAACAACTAGGTGAAAAATTATATGATCTCATGGAATGACCCAACAAAATGAAGATCTAAAAAAAATTAGAAGATTAAAAGAAGAAAACTTATAAGAAAAAATTTCTTATAATATATATTTCTCTTATTTATTTATAGGATTAAGAGGGATATATGAAAAATTGCACCTAAAAAAAATATTTTAAAAAGTATATTATGCGATTGTTACTAACTAATACTTAGATATTGACTAGCTAAATGATGTATATGTTAATCCCACACTCTGATGTGGCCCCTCCTCTCACGTGAGTGTTTTGGGCGAGTCTTGAAAAGTGGGTTACTTTGACGAGTCTTCAAAAGTTGATTCACACAGTAAGACTATGCTGGCAAGTCCCTATGAAAAAGAGGCGAGTTTATATGGACAAATGTCAAGTCTCTAGAAGTAAGATATTAGTCCCCTAGACGATGATAGGCAAGAGCCAGGAATGAGTCCAACTAATGAAGTTGTTATCATATTATGCTTCAAAGGTGTGTATGTTTTGTAGATTGATTGGGGAATGTTTGTGGTAGGTGAATGGCTTCTGTCACTAATAACTGTTGTGGGTAAGATGGTTTGATTAAGGCGAGTAATTCTCAAGGAATAAATAGATTTGGATGAGTCCTTTGGAGTACTTCGCTGATAATGACTACATTCTTGATTTATTCCATATGACGAGTCTTTATGTGGTGATCAGGTAAACTATAGGGGAAGAGTAGTTGTTTAAGTATGAGATGGTGGTAGCTACTACTCTTTCGGGCCATATTCCCTTCAGGTGAGTGCCGCTTTGACGACTTGATCCTCTTGACCGAGTTTCTTGAAGGGAGTCCATCAAGTATTTGCGATTCACCTACATAAAAATGTATGAGTTACACAAAGGGGCAGTTAGAGCTTGACCTATATTAGGAGTAAAAATTATATATAACTCTATCAAATGACTACTACTGATGACCACCATCACTTGACTATTATACAATCATTAAATAATTATCAACCGATTACCATATCTTGAACATAATAATTAGACTATTGACATTCAACATTCATTGCTTCTATGCAGCTCCCCAATAACTGTAACCCAACCACCATTATTTCAACTACCTTTTAAATAGCTTACGAAGAAATTATTTTTCAACTATTGACATCTAATTCTGATGTTATGCTTAATGTCAACACTTACACTTAAGTTAGTCTTCTCAGATTTTAGTGTCTCATATTTCAAGAAAAGTAATAAAATAAACTACAAACGATCTCTTAAAGACAATTCTAATATCTTAAAGTTTCATCTACTTTAATCATAAATGTCATACCCCATAGTGAATGTATATTACATTATATCATTATTTTTTTTTCAATAACAAAAAATAATAGTATCATTTATAACATATAACATATATCAATGAAATAATTTAAATTATATTAAGTCTCATAATTTTTTTCTTAAGGATTTTTCAGATAAAAAATACTATCTTCAGACTTCAATATATTATTTTATACTTATTTTATGTGTATTTCATACGTTCTTATAATATTAAAATGATACTTTTTAAGTTAGATTATTATCATACCCATTTTTTTTTAAAGAAAATGTCAATTGCATTAAAATAAAAATGTATTATGTGCGGTGTTCGAATGCGTTCGGAGGTTAATTCGAACGCACCAAATCATACAATACATTATGTATTAGATGATATGACACGTCAGAATTGACCTCCAGATCGGTTCGGACACCGCCCTTAATAATTTTTTCATTAGTTGAAGGAAAATTTTTTTTTCGAGGTTGTATATTTGAGCGGCATTATGTACTTACAAAAAATTTTCGGTCACCGACCCGAACGGCCCGTTCCCGCAAATATTGGGCGGGCCATTGGCCAACAACGAAACATCTTAAGCCCGTAACCAAAATCGAGAGGAGCCGGAACAGCAAGAGGGAACAGTTTCAGAGACCGTGAGGAAGACGACGACGTGGGAGTTCTCACTGACAAGTGCTGGATTGACGATCGGAGGATAAGGTAACGCATGCGTTGCTCAAGTCGGTATAGGGCTTATTCCTTACTTTCTTTTATCCATTCGTTCAACTTCCCTTCTTTAGTTCTTTCCGACTCACCCTTCTCTTCTTTATCTTCTCCAATTTCTTTATTAAGGAACTCGCTGGAAAGGATATTGTTCGCTGAGAAGCTCGGCAGAATTTAGAGGTTGTCAAACTCGTCCTCGATCTTCTTATTGCTTCATATATTGGGCTAGGTAAAGTTCTAAACTATATTTTTTTAATACATTAATTCTGTGTAATTATGCTTGGGATTATCTTGATTACATACTGGTTGAATAGTTGGCAGCTATATTAGGAAGTTTTATCTAATTATCCCAATCGGAAGATAATACCTCAATTGACTGCTATAAAATTAGTTGAACATTATTTCATAAATTGTACTCTAATTATGTACAGCTTTATATGATTTATATAATTACATACTACAAAAAAGAAAATAAGATTTTAAATTAATTAAGACAAGTGTTAATAGTTCTAAAGACTTTGATTATATTAGGAGGCTGTTTGGCAATGGGATTTATCCCCGATTTGAGCAGGATTTACACGAAGTCCTGCCAAACAAGATTTATGGCGTTGTTGGAAGTTACGGAGGAATAAATTCTCCGTCTCATCGTTTTTGCAGTAAATCCCGGATTTACTAAATCCTGCTATTCGGCGTATTTAAGATTGCGAGCTGTGGGAAAGGGGGAGAGTGGACAGCGGAACCTGGCTTCCAACATCAACTTACAATAACTGCCTTAAATCTGATTACATTGCCATATAGCTCCAGAGGATTTAATCCTTACGTTACCAAACAGTTTTCAAGATTTACCTTTAGCCGGATTTACAAGATTTAGTAAATCCTATTCAAGTTAAATCCTACTTGTTGCCAAACAGCCCCAAGATGCTTTTAAAGCAATTAGGACTATGCCTTATGCTAAAAGTATATATTGATGCATTTGACATTGAATATTCTTTATAAGCATCTTTATAACTATAACAAGGAAGTTAGATCTGTTTAAAGCTAAGATAAAAAAATTTGTGAAGTTATTAATGAAAGATGAAAATGTTATTTTGGGAAATTATTAAGATGAGGTACTCAAATAAGTTCTTTTGAAAGTGCATGATGAATAGATTTTAGAGTATATCATAGATTATCATTATCCCATGGTAATGAATGTACGTTAGCTTTGAAGAAAATGAATAAAGATAAACCTTTGGGGCTACGTGAGATGCCTAATGAAATTTAGAAAGCTATATACAATATTGTAGCGGTTTGTTTAACAAATAATTTTCAATGAACTTTTAAGATAAAATGATGGGTTCAAGATGCTTAGTCTTGGATGTCAATCATAGTCTTATTGAATAAATTTGTCATGGTTTGTGTCATGTTTTTTCTTATGTTTGTCATTAATTGTCTCTAAGCTAATTTTCAGTGCTTAGAATATCATTTTCCATCTAAAACTAGTTTTGGCATTTTTCTTATTTGTTCAAAGGTAGTTTTGTCATTTTGAATGAGATCATATTATTATAAATAACGCACAAAGTCATGTAATTATGTGTCGATGAATGAATTATTTGGAGTTACGGTTCTATACTTCTATGGGATTTCAATCCCTTATGAATGCTTAAGAGCTCCCATCTCCTGCTTCATATTTTGAGGATTCCAAACATCATTCCTTGAAGATTATGAGGCCTGATGTTTTAAAGATCCAACACTAATAAATTGAGGATTTATTTGTATCTTTCTTCCCCCCTTTTCTCTGATCTCCATTTTTCTTCTTCTTTGCTGCCTACCTTGCATTACCAAAAATATGCCAAGTGATTTGAGAAGAAATATTTTGGTATCAACATTTGAGAACAAAGTAGATTCTCAATATTTTGATGATTATGGACGAATTAAACTTACATGTTATATAATAAATTTATAGGAGAGAACAATAAAGCATAGACTTTGAAAAATTACATTGGTATAAGATAATTAATTTGATTTAATGCGAAGAAAGTCCATTTATGGTGGTGATTTTGGTGTAAGGTAATTAATGGAAATTTATAGAGAGCCAAGTAAGGAGCTTGAGATGACATGAATAAGCCAATGTTCATCCTCATATTGGAAGTGTTTAATGTTGAGCAAGTGAATTTATTTATGATCCGTTAGTTTTGAAATGCTTGCACTACATATGCAAGATGATTTCTCATCTACCATGCAAGAAGGGTATTATTTCGAAAGGTTGGGGGTGGGGGGCAATGCAAACTTGAAAGTGTCTTCTAGATTTCTTTAAAATTTTAGCTTGGCTTTTCAAATAAGATTTTGTGTTTTAAAGCTTTATTTGATGCAACATTGTTGAAAGTTTGACCTTTATTCGCAACATGGGACACCCAGCCAAATCATTCTTATGAATTTCATCAATGTAATGGAAAGATTATGTGACTTATTAAATTTTCAGTTAATGTATATCAACTGAGCAATCATATAAACAATCAATATCACCAAATAAATCAGAGCAATGATAAACTTAAAATTTGAACTTGCAAACTTAAAATTTCCCGACGTGCTTGTATTAAATATTAGATATTTTAAGCAAACATGAATGTGAAGTCCCACATTAACAAATTGTCAACAAGCAAGCTAAGAGAAGAAATATTGCAATTTGACCCAAGGAATTCATGCACCAACAACAAAACATAAACAAAGAAAATGACTTTTTAATTAAGTCCACGCTAGCTATCTCAAATAGTTGGAGGGCACTCTTGTGCTACAGCCTTAACCTGAACTCATCAATGATAGCAAGTTTTAATCACATTTTTTATATGAAGCAACTACAAGGCATGAAAATATATATCTTAAGATCTCTAAGAGGCATAAGTACGCCCAACACCCTATCCAACTTTATTAGCTTCACTAACTAAAGCAATTACATAAAACCATTATTCCACTAATTAAATTATTGAAATGGCCCCAACCGCCCCATAGAAAATAACATATGGATTATTTACAAGAAGATATTTCTATTTAGAATCACGCTTTCATAATCTTTCAATGAAAATGAACTAACCCAAAATGGAATTCAGTATAACTAATATGAATTTTCTATTGTACAATGTAGTTAAATTAAATTTTAAGTTTGTACAAATCTTTTCTAAAAATATTCGAAAAGTTTTACTATATAACCTTTATAAAAACAAGGGTTAATAAAAAAACTTAATTATAGAGAATTATTGGTTTGGAAAAGTTTAGGCCCTAAACTTTAATCCAAGTAAAGTTTATATTTATCTATTTTTGAGTTAAGTCAATGGCGTGACAATGGCTCTATTAACAACTAGCAATTCCAAACAAACTTGCACAAAAATAATGGAAATGCAATTCTAGGGTTTAGAGTTTTTCCTTAAAACTTGTTTAGAGAAGAGTCCAATTAACTCTAGATTTTTAATTGTTAATTAGTAAGTCCTCAATCACCTGTCAAATCAACGTTACTTATTTCAAAGTATCTTTTAATTTAAAGCAATGGAATTTCTCTTTAAAGTCTAGGGAAAATGAAGGGAGAAGAGCAACTAAACACCATTCCCTGAGGTTGTTGGCATCAAAACAAGATGTTGTGCCACAATCTTCTTCGGATCCTTCCTCACTATTTCTTATTCCGCTTACTCGTCTCTCTCCACAGCTCTTTCCATTTTCAACTCTCGCTCTCTCTCCCTCTCCCTCTCTCGTGCTTATCCGCACTTTATAGCTCTTTGGTCCCTCTCTACATCGCTTATTCTACCTCTGATCTCCCTCCCCTCTCTCTCTCTCTCTCTCTCTCTCTCTCTCTCTCTATCACTCGCATGTTCTTGTCACCTCTCTTACATCCTCTTGTCTTTCTCTCACTCACTGAGTCTCTTTGCTTCCTCCTATAATTGTTTTAATATGAGTAGGTGAGGTCCAAAATCTTTTTCTTTTTAAAATAAAATTTAAGGATGTTACACTATAAATCATTGGTCTGCAACTTCCAGATATTTATGTCAGATGCATTCTTGGCCATTTAATCCAAATTTTGTGAGTAGCTCATGGGAAAATAAGTTTGTGATTACCATATATAAATTCTCTCTTTTACTTTAGTACATCCTTAACTCTCACGTACGGCTTCCTGCTTGGTGTCTTTTCCCGTTTCAACTTTTTGTAAGTCGTTAAGGAGGTAATGGCACTTTGTTTGCTCTATTTTCTCCATATAGGTTAAATTTTGTTATCTTACTTTGTAGATGGATGCTGAATCTCATGGATATTCTATTTCATTAGAAGATTTGCAAGAGAACAGAGACGCTGTTTATCAAGAGGAGCTCCTGGAGATGCAATGCATAGTCTGCAGAAGAACTTTTATACCATGGGTCGAAGTATACGAAGGTCTTGATCCATCAGGCTTATGCAGAGAGTGCAAATCCTTGGTTGTGGACGATATTGAAACAGGCTTGACTGCCAGAAATCCTTGGGGACGGCAGAGGAGAAGAACCTCAAGATATCCGAGTTCAGAATCAGTAGAGAGTGTGTTCTCACAGCAGTTCTCACAGATGATTGGTTTGGCAAGACAAAATCGTGATCTACAACTTGACGATGACACAACAATTGCCATCCATCAGCGTCCAAGTTATACTTATAGGAACTGGTTAAGAAGAGTTCGTAGGGTAAATTCTGATACAGATAACGATAGCATTGAGTCTGACTCACATATAAGTTTTGGTGGTTATGGAGGTGATTCAGACGCTTCAGTTGATGGCCATAGCATAATAGATAGGGAAATACTTAGCCCTCTCGATAACGAAAGCCGCATCCACACTGACACAGACATTGATCCTATGAATGCTGGTCTAGACCAATGGACTTCAGATGACCAGGGTGAATATGGAGCATGGGAGGAGGTTAGCGTAGTAGAAGCATCAATACATCTTCTGGATACTAACAGTCCAAATGGAAGTGCCACAAGCCCCCAAAATGGTGCTTGGATTCGACGGCGTCTCCGCCCTCTTGATCTCTTTACTGATACAGATGAAATAGATATTTCCCCTTTTACTGGTAACTCAGGTGACTATATAGATGCACAGGGCTTTGAGGAGCTCCTTGAACAGCTCGCAGAAGCAGATAGCTCAAGAAGAGGGGCACCTCCTGCTGCAACTTCTTCTGTGCAGAGTCTGCCTTGTGTGATCATATCAAAGGATCACGAGAAGAATGGGACTCTTGTCTGTGCAGTTTGCAAAGATCCTTTATCAATTAATGCTGAAGCAAGGCAGCTTCCTTGCTCACACCTATATCACCCTTCCTGTATATTACCATGGTTAAGAACTAGGAACTCCTGCCCCGTTTGTCGATATGAACTTCCAACAGATGACCAAGAGTATGAGGAGGGAAAACACAACAATGTCAGAACCGTTATCGATGAAATGCGGCTTCAAGAGCCGGTTGATGAAATCTCTTCTGATGGATCAAGTGATACAGGAGATGAAGCTAATGAGCAGGATCAACATGCGGAAGATCAACCTGATATTGCTTGCAATGATGATGTCGAAGGAAGGTCAAACAATGGTGGCAATGTGCAATGGCTTTTGATTGCTGCAGCTCCAATTGTGGCCATTGTTGGTATTGCTATTGCAACTTGGATGCGGAATTTTATGCCCATGGGAAGGATTCAGTGCGGGGTTAGGGATCATGATATGCAGCAATCGCAGAGTTCTCATGGTAGAATGACTGGTGCAAATAGGAACAGGAGATGGTGGTCTTTTTTTGGTGGTCAGGATTGACTTCACTTTCTCTTGGCTTTCGGTGCAGGAAAACCTGAACCAGAAATAAACAAATTGACCTGCAAATCTTCTGCAGCAGTTAGTGAAATCAATTTTTCATGGGTGTTTGTTTCATCAGCTTTTTATTGAATTGTTTTTTTTTTTTTCACTTCGTGTGATTGGTTTGGCAATGAAGCAATATGGCAAATTAGCGCCCTTGCCTTGGGGAACTGAGAATTAGTTTCACATTCTTATAATATTCTCAATCAAATTTGGCATGCAGGTAGGCAGCTTGCTTTTTGTGTTTTGCTTTAAATATCATGTCAATAACAACAACAATAACATCAAGCCTTTGTCCCACTATGTGGGGTTGGTTACATGAATCCTTTTTCATTATTTTCCTATTAAAAGTCAAATTCTCATTTAAATTTAATAAAGAAATATCATTTCTAATATTTTCTAATCAAGTCTTTTTAGGTCTATCTCTACCTTTCCTAACATAAGTCAGATATAATATCTCAACTTTCCTAATCGGGTCATCAGAAGGCCTCCATTTAATATGACCAAACCATCTAAGGCCAGTCTCTCTAATCTTATCTTCCACTGGAGCTACTCAACTTTTTCACATACTCATTTCGTATCCTATCTCTAAGGGTAAAGCCACCCATCCACCTAAGCATCCGCACACTGCAACACTCAACTTAGTATTATGCTTCTCTTTTAATGGCCAACGTTCAGCACCATAAAGCATTGCAGATCTCACCACCATCTTATAGAATTTACCCTTAAGTTTGAGGGGGACTTTTCTATTGAACAACAAGTCTGATGCATTCCTCTACTTCAACCATCCAACTTGAATTCTATTGATAATATCCCCATCTATTTCACCATCACCCTGAGCAATATATTCAATATATCTAAAACGTGTACTATTATTAATGACTTGATCGCCCAAAGTCACAATCCCCTAACTAGGTCTATTGCTTCTAAAATTACACTCCTTATATTCAGTTTTAAATACCATGTCATTTTTGTTTAATATTCCTTAAACTAGAATGATTCAAATGAAATGATAGGTAAATACATGAATACTAGGAAAGAATGCAAATCAGTATTTAAAGGGTGTAAGGAAGCCGAGTCGGCTCGAGATCGACTCATTAATGAGCTCACGAGTCTAATTTATCAAGTCATAAATTCGAGTTAGAGCTTGAGCTCAACCTGGCCCGACTTGTAAACTTGTTGAGTAGCTTGATTATCTTAAAATACACAATAAAAACAACATCAAGCCTTTATCCCACACAGTGGGTCGGCCACATGAACATTTTTCTCCATTGTGTTATGTTAAAAGTTAAATTCCATTTAAATCTAATAAAGAAAGGTCATTTCTAATATTTTCTAACCAAGTCTTTTTAGGTCAACCTCTATATTTTTTAACATAAGTCAAATCTAATACATCTAACCGGATCATTGTAAGGTTGTCATTTATGTGCAGTATATAATACATTTAACCTTTTTAAATTAATTCTATAGTTAAAATAAAAATTCTTAAAAAATAAAAAAATTAATTTAAAACAAGGAATATAATACATTTAACCTTTTTTAATTAATTCTATATTTAAAATAACAAATTCTTAAAAAATAAAAAATATTTAATTTAAAACAAAGAATATATTACATTTAACCTTTTTTAATTAATTATTTATTTAAAATTAAAATTCTTAAAAAAAATCAAAATTTTTAATTTAAAACAAAGAAATCGAGCTTAACAATTAATTCAAGCTCGTGCTTTCCAAATGAGCTTGAGCCTAATTTGGTTAATTTCATAAAATATGACTTTTTTTCTCAGTAGGGCTTTTGGTTACCTGTCATTATGACATTTTAACACTTTTTAAATTGAGCTCAATAATAAATTATTTACTATAATGCATTGAACATGTGTATGAATATGTGATTGAGTAATAGTTGGTCACTATTATTATTATAATAATGTGATAAGAATGTGTATGTGTAAAAGACAAGTGAAGATTAGTTGACCCTTTAGTTAGAGGCTGATTGACTTGTATAGGATGGTGGGCCGATGAGCTTTTTTTTAAATACTATGGTTTAGTATTATCCACTACTGATTCACGTGAAACTAATTGAGAGTTATAAAGAGCTATTATTGTGCGATGAGCAAAGAATAAAGATTCTGTTTACTAATCCAATGGCTAACAACTATTCATTATTTATTACTGAAAAATACCGTAATAACAAGAACTTCTTACTTATTTAGTGTGACTATTGAATACATGTTATTGAGGAACTGTTTTTATTATTGTGCATATTTATTATTATTTCAAAGATTTATTATTATTATTTTATTTTATTTTTCTTAGCACTGAAATGTTTTTTATACTAATATAGACACAAATAATGTTTGATATTATTGATTCACTATATTAATACTAAGCATGTGACATGTTGAGCATTTGAGCATGTAAGATACTGATTTGATATTGATATAGAATATCTGGATAATATGTGAATACTCATGAGTAATATATATAATAAATAAATGCTGATATACATGATAATTTTAATTATAGAATTTATTTTCGCTGTTTATATTGATAAATGATACTGGATAGCTCAGATTTTTGTATGCTAAAAAATAAAAGAATAAGATTGTTATATAGCTATTCTAGGGCAAGGATTGTCTCGACCATCTTTCGTAGTACCCTTAAACTCCTTGCATCACTATCACAAGGGATACTTTAGGAGTTTGATCTTTAACTTGTTTTTTTTTTTATTCATTTTCTCTAAGTCATAAAAAAGGGAGCTTTTTGTAGATTATATCAACTATTTCATTTTCTTCGCGGCAATCTCTATAATTTTTATTTTGAAGAATTTTCACATGAAAGTTTTTTTTTTTTCCGCTTACTTTACTCGCCTAATTAATATTGTTAATGATCTCATCTCTGATCTCCTCAATCCCAACTCAAGATAAGTTCAAAATTATTTCATATGACTCAAATTGAACCAACTCTTGTTATAGGTTGACACAATCCAATCTATTTAAGCAAGTCATAGCTTGTTAACTTCAATTCTAGTCAAAAAAATAGATTTGATCTTAGTAAATTTTGAATATCTTATGATAAGTTCTTAGTCTAACATGCACGTGCACTCATACTTTTCATTTTGATCTCTAAGGAGCCCAATCTCATCCAAATTAGACTCAATTTAAAATCTATTCGAGTTGAGCACACTACCAAAAAATAAGGTAATCGCAACACAAATTTTGAGCTATCGTGGTGGTTTTAACAGCCACAATTTTCTTTGCTGCGGTTCTAAAACCGCTACAAATACGCTGTATTTATTATGCGCTACAACGACATTAAAAAATGATACTATCTGCATCGGTTAAAACCGGTGCTAATTGCACCGGTTAAAACCGGTATAATTAGCAGCGGCTAAAACTGATGTTAAAAGTTGGTTTTGGCAGTGGTTTTAAAACCGCTCCTAACATCTGCTATGAAAAATTCAAATTTTTAGTAGTGGCATATCTGTTTGTATGTATATATATATATATATATATATATATATATATATATATATATATACATATATATTCATTCATTAAAAAACATAAATATATTAAGATATATTCATTTTAGTATGGTTAATCTAATTCAGCCTTAATTCAATTTTGAACTTAAAGGCTTTATACTAAAAGCTATTTTTTATTTAAGTTTTAAGCTATGTTTGGGACATCTTTTTTATTGCTTCTTAAAATTGAGTTTTTTTTTTTTAACTCCGTTTTAAGAAGCAATAAAAAAGCCGTCCCAAACAAAGCCTTAAAAAGTTGTTTTTTTCACAATTGTTTTACATTCATCTTGAAAAAAAGTTGTAGCCATTCCAAACCAACGTTGAGTTTATCGATCTATTCGTTGGCATCAATCGAAGCTAAAAATCAACATAAATTTCAAGCAAATTTATAACACCTATCGAACATATCTAAATATTAGATTAAAAAAATAAAAAAATAATTAAAAAATTAAAAAAAAATTATTATATAAGAATAATTTATAATTAACTCAAAATATTGTAAGAAATTTTTTATTCCATACCGTTGCGTTAAATATTTAAGCCGCAGAGATTCTCCCAGCCGTTGGATCCGAATATCCACATCAACCGTCGGATGAATGGGAAAATACAGTATATAAGAACCCCGCCTTTTCCTGCTACGCCAGTTTCAGTTTTTCGCGAGTGGGAAAAGCGAGAGATCGATCAAGCCACCGCCGAGGCGATCGAAAAACGAAGGTACGCGGAAGAGATGAAATGGCTTCTTTCATAGAAATGTAACCCTACTCGCTAGCTTAATCGACTGCGTCCCATTGTTTTGAATTTTGTGGAAAATGTCTCAGGCAGTCATGTACGATTTTCTGTTTTGAATTTTTTTTTGTTCTAGATCACAAATTTAGATTTATTTATCCTTCAGTTTCAGATATGTTAACTCAAATGATTCGGCATGTATTGTTTATTTCATTTATTTTTCGATTCGGGCATATATTGAAGGGTTTTTCGATCGTGATCGGAGTGAATGGATCTGTTCTAATGCATTTTTTATGATCAGGATTTGAGAGTCAAAGATGTCGAAAGATGTGGGTCACGCCTTTCTATATGAGGAAATCCATGATAAAATTCATGATTACAAGCGTCTATCTTCTTTTTCGGAGTCAGATAAGGATGAGCCGTCGATCCCTGCAGGAAGGAAAAACGCCTCTTTGGACGGAAGGAGCCAGTGCACACTATTCTCGGCGGAGGGAAATGTAAATTTCAATTCTCTATATCGTTAGTTTTCAGCTGGGGATAAGACTGCTACGCTCTCGTTTTTACCTTGCTTTTGGTGTTGATTTATTTTTCAGAAAAGTGGCATATTTTACATGCATCTCCTGATTTAATTTTATAAATGACCTGTTTTTTTAGCAGGATTATATCTATCCTACAATGCCTTTATGCAATTTCTTTGACTGTTGCATGATTATGTATAGCTTTGGCTTTTAGACTTCCCCTGCAGAATGAGTTTGCATAGCAGTAGGCACATTCAGAGTGCACGGGTTCCTTCCTGAATAATTTTTACAGTTGCGTGGTGATAGATATGATATACTTCTGTTTGAAATATGTTAATAGTTTTTTTTCTTCAAAAGTCGCATATTTCCTCTATCTCTGCTTTGATAGTTTCACACAAAAGGCTGATATTAACTTTTCATTGTTTGCTGAAAAATATGCATGCGCTGGTTCAGGATTCTGTGTTATTAACTTTTCTTTCGCCTTTCATGTATTTTCCAATTATATAACCCAGTCCCATTGTTGTTTCAATGTTTCTTGAAGGTTACAGGCATTTTATTCTTTGTATATATATATTTTTTAATGTAGATCTTAATATCTAAGAAAGAGAATTGATGTGTATTACGTGTTAGAAATTGAGCTAGGCGAGTAAGGACCGGTCTTGATAGCCTTTGACTTGTTCAATCTCAGACATGTAGTTTGATAAAATAAACATTGAAAGGAGCACCATATTTTTTATATGAAAATTTTGCGCCCTTTCCCAATTGAACAAATTTCACTAGTTTAGGATGAATACAATATATGGTCCTTCCTAGGACAGTTGGAATGGTTGTCAATACATTGTTGTAGAAGGAGCCATCAAGTTTATTATGGGAACGTAGATAGTTAGAGTAGTGTTTTTTATACTCAAATTTAAAGAGTTTTGTTCGACAATGGCGAGAAGTGCTAGTCAGGGTTGAGGCTCTGACAATGAACAATTCCTATTTTGCTTATGGGGATGGCCAGCTTTTGGGTGATAAGGGGGGCAAGAATGATTTTCATACGCTATTATTGTTATTGACATACCTTTTTTTCGTTTCATTGAAGTGTAGAATAAAAAAATATGCATTCTTCACTATTGGAGAAACTAGACTTTGTCTCCAAACCTTCAAGGTTGTTTACAAATACTTTGAATTATGTGTTGCTTACTTGTTTATTATTGTTCTAATTCAGCTGCTGATATCATATTATGGAGGAATAAGCACATATCGGGTGGCATACTTGCCAGTGTGACAGTGATTTGGCTTCTCTTTGAATGGGTCGGCTATCACCTGCTCACTTTTATCTGCCACTCACTTATGTTATTTCTGGCAGCATTATTTCTCTGGTCCAATGCTGCATCATTTCTCGATAGGTATTCTCCAACAATTGGAATGCTTAGCGATTAATCTTGATAAGTCATGCAAAATTAGCTTGATCGGGCACGAATCTCGAGGCAAAAGCTAGTTGGAAACTTTAAAAATTAATTCGGAGACCATCTGAACTCCGATTTCAGCGAGCTTACAGTCAAACTGAGCGTCTCGGAAATACAAACCCGACGACACCAAGTTCAACCCAATCCGAGCCCAAATGAGTCCAAATCAATGGCTCAAAGTGCTTTCGGAAGGTTCAAACAGCAATTTGAGTTACCAAATGGTCTCCGATTTTGACGAGTTTATACTCGAATCGAACGGCTCGACGAGACAAATCCAACGAGCCCAAGATCGCTGAATTCCGACATCATTAAAGCCTCCAAATGTCCAACGAACGGTGTATGATCGAAGGGTTCACTATCGGCCGTCCATTCAAACCACTCCCTATTCGCCCTCGATCTCACACCTATTTACGGGCCATGCCACTCCAGAAAATTTATAAATAGAGCCCTCATTCTTCACAAGAGGGGACTCAAGCAAGAAGAGAAGGAAGAGGAGAAGGAAGAGAAGGAAGAGGAGAAGGAAGAGAAGGAAGAAGCTCCTCCTCGACCACCGCCGGAACCTCGCCGGACCACCGCAGGAGCCTCGCCGGGCCACCGCCGAACCACCGCCGGAGCCTCGCCGGATCACCGTCGGAGCCTCGCGGGACCACCGCTGGAGTTTCGCCGCACCACCATCTCAAGGCCCGACGTTCTACTGAAGGCCCGACATTCAGGCCCGTCCGATCTCCATCTACAAACAACGGTCTTTTAGACCCCAGTCTCTTACCGACTACGGTCCTTCAGGCCTTCGTCGCCTATTATGGTCCTTCCGACCTCCATCACCAGACAACAGACTTTCAGACCCCAATCTCCTACCGACTACGATTCTTCAGGCCTTCGTCGCCTACTACGGTCCATCCGACCTCCATCACCAGACAACGGTCTTGCAGACTCCAGTCTCCTACCGACTACGGTCCTTCAGGCCTTCGTCGCCTACTATGGTCCTTCCGACCTCCATCAACAGACAACGGACTTTCTGACCCCGGTCTCCTGCCGACTACGGTCCTTCCGACCAGACAAACATGTATATGTAATTCCTACTATGTAATGCAATCTGAATGATGTACATTTGCTACATCAATTCAAGGCCTTCTCCCAAGGAAGAGCCTCATTTGTAATCGACTACAAATATTAGTGGATTCATTCAAACTGGGTCAAGCCCCGTGGTTTTTCCCCCCTTTTCAGGGATTTTCCACGTAAAAACTCTGGTGTCTCTTATGAATGTTTCACCCCTCTCTTATCTGTTTGTGTGCTGGATCTTCGTACAATGCTAAGATGTTAAACCATATATTTCTCTACCGCCGCGAATATTCCAGGACGCAACAAATCTTATATTACTTTCTTTGGGTTTGACGGTCCAGCTTGGTCATTGAGTTACTTTTTCTTATTAAGTACATCTTTTAGTTTATATACACATTGTCATTATAAAACGCTCTATAGTACCCAAAATATTTCATTGGTATAACCATAATCCTTTGAAGTTTGTGATTTGTAGTGAAGCACTTGAACAAAGCTTGCCCAATAATGTGTATTTATGCACTAATAGCCACATCAGAGTAATTAAATATACAAACATTTTCGCAGCTCATCCACCAAATCATAACTAGTCTGAGTGCGGTACTATTCACGGTAGAATGACTCCAAACCCATATAATCTTTTAGTAACAATGCGGTTTGACTGAATCATAACGGATTAAACTCACTCATTCCGAAACGATGGAGGTAAATTGGTGTAAACTTGCTAAACTTTGTAGGAGGCACAGCCTGAATGTATAGTATTGTATACCATATGCTTATGTTTAAATTAGATTAATTGTTACACAATGATAATCATATAAAAAGATCAACTATAATAAGTATAGAGCTTACCGTTTCAAATCATTAACAGAAGGTATAACTTACTGTGCATTGATTAATTCTATTATTTTTTAAGTGCTTCAAAAGTTTGATAACTGCTCTTGTGAATTATGTGGATAGTTTTTAGTTTCTCAGAAGGCTTCAGTAATTTCAACTAATTCTGTTACCTAAATTATGAAATCAGGAATCCTCCCAAATTTCTAGATGCTATCTTGTCAGAGGAGCTATTTCTAACTGTTGCTCAGGCAGTTAGATTTCAGATTAATGATGCTTACGCTACCTTCCGTTTTGTTGCTTCAGGAAAAGATTTGAAGACGTTCCTCATGGTAATATAGGCTTCACTTTAGTAACTTCATTATTTATTCTGCATAAGTTTGGTGGTTCACCTGTGAAAGTATTGTTGTAGGCTATTGGTGGTTTATGGATCTTCTCGATAATCAGCAATTGGTTCAGTTTCTTGACCCTTTTCTACATTGGTAAGTCTACTATAATCTCTTTTTTGCACTTCAATATCTGATAATTAGATCCCTTTTTTTGTCAAATGTCAACTTATTTAACATTGGAAGCCTGAAAAATCTTCCTGCATGCACTTTTTAAAGGAAAAAAGAGAGTATAATATAGAGTTGAGCATCTTATAGTATTGTTTTTCATAAATAATTTGCCTAAACCACTCACTCTACCATGCCTCCCAAGCGTTTAAGCTCCATGAAATTCTAGCAATTATAGATCCTACTACAAATAGGATTATAGGAGGCCAAAAACATAAAAAATGAATAATAAAAAAAGGCTATTATCATATGAAACACATCTTGTGAATTTATCTCGATGGGAAGGAGCTTGATCCCTGAATCTTCAACAGAAACAAGATTAATTTGCATAAAGAAACAAATAACAAAGAAGCTCCCTAAAGTCGTTGAATCAGTAAAAATTCTAACTCTCCGAATGACATTTAAAGTAATTAGAATGAAACTTCTCTTGCTAGTGGAATGAGAGAGATTGTTACTTGTCTGAAACTCCTGATCCAAGCTACTTTCACAAAGAAAGAAACTGTCATCAGGTAATACACTTCGAACGAGCCACGTGAAAATTGTGCATGTGGAAAATAGATGTTTTATGCGTTTACATCTCAATAGCACAAAGCTTACATTTATCTTCCACAATTAAGCCTCTCGTTATGATGCACCGACACTTCTCCTCAAAGAGGCGTGTAGTGTCCGACACTGTGTCCGACACGACACTCGCCCGACACTCCACCGACACGTGTCCGATTAAAAAATATTATATACAATTCGACACGCGTGTCCGACACGTTTATCTTAAATATTTTATGAATTTTTTTAAATATAATTTCTTGTATTTGGTGGGATTTAAACTAAATTTCTTATTTCCTATCCACAACATCAAATCAGCGTCCGCACTTAATACCCAATCATCGAATATTCTCATTTTCATTTCTTTTTTGCAGTGAAGGTATTTTCATCTTCTCTCTCGATGATTGATAAACGGCATCGACGTCTGACTCTCGACATCCTAATACTAATCATTTTAAGCACAAATTCTTGTTAAATGACTTATTATTTTCAAATTATTTTTAAAATTATACTTATTTAATTTTTATAAACTATTTTTTAATTATAAAAACTATAATACCTTGTCCAACCCGTGTCCATGTCCTATATTTTTAATAACTGACGTGTCTCGTGTCCGTGTCGTGTCGTATCCATGTCGTCGTGTCCGTGTCTGTGCATCATAGGCCTCTCGCCATCAAATTATTCATAGTTTTCAATACCTCCCTAAGTCATCTAACAAAAGAGAATGTTTGATGGAATGCTCTTTGAACCAAATGAATCGGTCCCAATCGACAGTAGACATTTTCAAAAATGAATTTTTTTTTAGCTTTGAATCTAGAAAACCATTCTCAAAATTCCACCAAGTGGTTTCTTATCAGGCAATGATTCATATCAAGAAACAATATGCTGTACTTGATGAAAAAGTATTACAAAAAATCCCTCGAGGCTCTTTGCCTGATAAGAAACAATACTAATAAGAACTGAACTCAGTGAAATTCTTTCTTGTCTCTATCATCCACACTGCTTTTTTACTATCATCTTATGACGCACATTTTTTTGCTGTAAAGAAATGCTATTGTTTCTGCATTCTGCATGTTCTTATTATGGCCTTCATGCTGTAATATTTTAGCCAAGATTAATGGTTTTGAAGTGAGTTGCACATCACACATAGGGTATGTTTTGTTTGAAAGTATTGTGGAGAGAATGCAAATACATTTTACTTCGTTGTTTTCATATGAAAAAAATGTATTTTTCATTGACAATTATACACAAACACCTTGTGCAAATTCTTACATGTCATCTCCCCCACAAGAAATTAAACCTCGATTTCTCATCAACTGAGTAGAAACACATATTATCGTAAAAATGAATATATATAATGAGTATTTTTTAGCTATTAAATGAGCTTGTTTATGAACATAACAATTAGTGTTTTGAAACTACTTTCATGAACAAACAATCTATGATTCATGTTATATTTATTTGAAGAGTGACTGTTCGCGATTTTAGGCTAAAGATGGAAGTAAAAAATAAATTATTAAACAATTTTAAATGAGATTAGTAAAAATAAATTATTAAATTTAACTATATTTATTTTTTAAAAACTCTAATTTTGTTCTAATCGAGCGTGTTCACGAGCGTTAATCGATATTATTCGTGAACATAAACGAATCGAGCGTCAAGTTGTTCAAACTTGTTTATTTAGCTATCTAGTATTTATCAAAAGTGTTTAAGCTTGTTCGTTTACTTTATCAAATGAACATGAACGAGCTCTTAATTATCGAGCCAAGCCACGAGTAGTTTGTCAAACGCTCAATTTATTTGCAGCCCAATGCCTCTCCAAGTGATTCGGTAGCAAATCTATCGTCCAAATAAATTTAAAATTCCATGCATGATTTTTTTATATATTTAAATGATATAAAATTATGTCTAGTTAAATTTAAAAATAATGAAAAAAAAAACTGTTGAACATATTAAAAAATAAAAGAGTAATATAATTATATATAATTAATAAAATAAATATAAAAAAAAATTTATTTTATAAATTATTCCAATGAAAATTGCATTGGGATATTTGATCTTTTTTTTTTCATATTATTGTGAAAGTTATTAGGATAAAAAGCTGGTAGGTTACTGAACATAGGATTCTTGGCATCAGGTTAATTTCATATTTAGACTTCATTGGGACTGCTTTTATTGTTTATTAAAATAGTTTTTTAAGTAAGAAAATTTTAATTTTTGTATTTTAAAGATGCTTTAAAAAGCAGTAAAAAAACCTTCCCAAACGAAGCCTTAATTTAATTAAAAAAACAGTATCAAAATATTCTGATTAAAAAATAATTAGATTTCTTAGATTTGTTTTGAGATTTATATTATTTTAATTATTTACGTGTTATATTTATCTGAAAATATATTAAAAAATATTGAATTGAGCTCAAATTGAATAAATCCTTTGTTTTTTATTTTAGCCCAACTAAAAACACAATTTTCTATAACACCTAATTTCAGTAAAAAAAACTTACCTCGTGTTTCCGATCTAGATATGCAAAATGTTTTTAGGTAAACTGCAAAACATTTTTTATGACTATGTGAGGCTGTGAGCCATATCTACGACGTTCAAAGATAACAATCAAGCAATATTTTTTCTGCAATATAAAATTGTATTGTAAAACTGAAGGAAATATTTTTGCATTCTGATGACAACTTGGGTTAGAACAAATATGCAAAAGTGAATTCTTTAAAAATATAGGTTGTTTGTGAAATTTTTTATTATTTTATAAAATTATTTTTTATCATGGGAATTTTCAAAAGCGGAGAAAAAATAATGGTCTAAAGTTGTCCAAACGGATTCAATGCTTTGATTGTTTCAAAAATATAGACTAAGGTTTCATTTGGAATGACCAAGGCTTTGACAGCTTCAAAAATATAGATTAAGGCTTCATTTGGGATGGCTTTCTTCTTGCTTCTTAAAGCAGTTTTCTAGTACAACTAAAAAGCTATTTTAAGAAGCAGGAAGAAAGCCGCCCCAAGTTAAGCCTAAGGCTTTGATTGCTTCAAAAAAGTAATAATCTAAAAAGCTGCTTTAAGAAGCAGTAAGAAAGTTGTCGCAAACGAAACATTAGGCTTCATTTGGGATGACTTTTTTAATACTTTATAAGGCTATCTTATAGTACAAAATTTTCTTAAAAATAAGAAAAAAATGGTTGTCTAAAGATGTCCCAAATGAAGCCTAGATATGTGATTTGTTGTTGCTAATTTTCTGTGTTCACAAAAGATTATTCATAATAAAATCTAAGAGTTTATTTGGGACGGCATAAACATTTTATAAAGTTGATTGTCAAGTTATTCAAGTAAAAGTATTTAGACTTTGTTTGATACATCTTTCTTATTGTTTTTTAAAATAATTTTTTATTATAATTTTTTTTATTTCAAAAAATATTTATAAAAAAAAAACTATTTTTGAATGTTGTTAGAAAGTTGTCCCTTGTTACTTTGCTTTTCAAACTACAATCATAGTTTTTATTAGACCATTGCTTTTTGGCTGTTTTTAAATAAAAAATTTATTCTAAGAAGTTTTTTATTATAGCTTTCAACAAGTTTACTTTCTCCACCGTAACTTTTCAATCACATTTACAAAAAGCTGCAACCGACCCAAATGAACCCTTACATTCTCTAATTGAAAAAAACATCTTAGTCTAAAAAGTCAAGCAACGAGAAAACTGTGTCGAATAGACCTTAAGTTATTTTTCTCATAACAATTTTAAAATCAACTTTATAAAATCTACGGCTATTTCAAACTAGTCCTTAGTCAAAATTATAAGCTTTTTATTAATCAAGTATATTAATATAAATAAAATATCACTTAGTCTCATTATTTTATATTATTATTATTATTATTATTATTATTATTATTATTATTATTATTATTATTATTATAATAAATGTTCATAAGATTCATATTTGCTAGTGTGTTCAAATTTGAACAACATAACCCATGACCTTAGCAATACCTTACATCTTTATCTATTAAGTTAAGATGAGCATTTGCTGGCATACATTCTTCATCCCTATTGGCTATTTAACATGAATTTTTTATTATTTTTTAATATAATTTTTTTTTTAAAGCAATTAAAAAGCACCGGCCAAGAACTAAGAAAATCATTAAATAACTATGACTAATATTGAGAAAGTCACAAATGAGCCATTCTATTCCAATTTTAAGAAAGTCATTTATATGTAAGTAAATAACATTTAAATCATTAAGTCACATTAAAATATCAATAATATTAAATATCTAAAGCTCACAAGATGCAAAATAAAGAAATTAATGATTCAATAAAGCTTATGCATATTGATAGAAAATAACAAATTGTAATTTCAATAAGAATAAATTTCTTCAATAATATTATAACAATATAATTTAAATAGAAATCTAATGCAATTTATCTTGTATGAATTTTGTGTATGCCATGTGCGGTTTGGCTATGGCTGAGGTGCCTGCTGAGATTGCTGAGCTGTATGGTTCTTTTGATTCTCATAGTCGGGAGTCTCCTGGTGGTGCTTTTCCGTCCCCTATGGATCCCATGTTTTAGGATGTTGTTTTCTCTTCGGTTGTTAATGTTGGAGAAGCAGGTTGTGGGCAATGCTAATTTTGTTAATATCTCTATTTCGGTTATGTCTAATAGTGAATTGAAAAAGCATGTGACTATCTCTGCGAAAAATTCTGTTTTGATTCAGAATGATTGGTTGATTTTAGAGGACGAACTTTCTTCCCCTTCCAGTGAGGATGAAATTGATTATCATGATGTCGAGCAGGACTATACTGTTATATGTGGTGTTTCCAATGCGCATGATAATAAGCATAAAAGGACAGGCAAAAAGAAATAGGGTTGATGATTTGGCTCGTGCGTTTTCATCGATGTTTTTTAAGTTTTAGTGGACGATGACGAGGAGGCCCCTGCTTCCCCTATATGGCTGAGTTGGCTGTCAACCTAGGTTTCGCGGCGTTGGTTTTAGATTGCAATCGTATACTATCACCTACGGATGGTCCGTGCTGGACTGCTTGGCTGGTGCTAGGGGCCTCCATTTCTGAGTCTCCTTTCGTTGTCTAACCTTTTTCGTTGTATTTTTTGCTTTGTTCGGATGTTTTGGGTCTTTGCTATTTGTATCACATGTTGAGGATCCTATGTCTTTGTACCCCTCCCTTTTTTATTTAATAAAAATTCTATTTTAAAAAAAAAAATCTAATACAATTTATCACTTAAAAAAAATTATTTTAGAAAACAGCAAGAAACTTATAAAGGACCAAATATTTTAAGGACTAGTCGACTAACAGGGATTTTCTATTTATTATTATTATTGTTGTGTCCTGGAATATTCGCGGCGGTAGAGAAATATATAATTTAACGTCTTAGCATTGTATGAAGATCCAGCACACAATCAAATAAGTGAGAGGGTGTAGCGTTCATAAGAGACACCAGAGTTTTTACGTGGAAAACCCCTGAAAATGGGGAAAAACCACAGGGTCTGGCCCAGTTTGGATGAATCCACTAGTATTTGTAGTTGATTACAAATGAGGCCCTTCCTTGGGAAAAGGCCTTGGCTTGATGTCACAAATGTACATCATATAGAGTGTATTACATGGTGAGAGTTACAATAAATGTATTTGTTTTGTCAGCACGACCATAGTCGATAGGATGGAGGTCGAAAAGACCGTTGCCTGGTGATGGGGGTCAGAAGGACCATAGTAGGCGACGGAGGTCGGGAGGACCGTAGTCGGCAGGAGACCGAGGTCTGAGTGACCGTTGTCTGGTGATGGATGTCGGAGTGACCATAGTAGGCTATGAAGGTTGGGAGGACTGTAGTCGGCAGGAGACTGGGGTCTGAAAGACTATTGTCTGGTGATGGAGGTCGGAGTGACCATAGTAGGCGACGGAGGTCGGGAGGACCGTAGTCGGCAGGAGACCAGGGTATGAAAGACCGTTGTAGTAGGGCGGTACTCTGGTAGAACTCTAGGCGTCAGGTAGTGGCCCAATAGAAGTCCGGGCCTCATGTGGTGTTGCAGCGAAGGTGATGGCCTCTAGCAAAGGTGAGGGCCTCATGTGGTGGTCCGACGAGGCTCTAGCGGTGGTCCGGCGAAGCTCCGACGGTGATCCGACGAGGCTCCGGCAGTGGTCTGGCGAGGCTCCTGCAGGGGTCCTGCGAGGCTCCAGCGGTGGTCCGGCGAAGTTCCGGTGGTGGTCCTACGAGGGTGAGGGCCTCATATGATGGTTCGGTGAGGTTCCGGCGGTGGTCGAGGAGGAGCTTCTTCATTCTTTTCCTTCTCTTCTCCTCCTCTCTTCTTGCTTGGGTCCCCCTCTCAAGAGAAATGAGGGGTTTATTTATAGATTTCTGAAGTGGCATGGCCCGTAAATAGGTGAGAGATCAAGGGTAAATGGGGAGTGGTCGGATGAATGGTCGATGTTGAATCCCTTGATCATGCACCGTTCTTTAGACATTTGAAGTCCTTAATGATGTCGGAATTCAACGATCTTGGGCTCGTTGGATTCATCTAGTCGAGCTGATCGATTCGAATATAAACTTGTTATGTTTGGAAACCGTTTGGTAATCCAATTTGTGGTTTGAACCCTCCAACAGCGCTTTGGGTCGTTGATTTGGATCCATTTGGGCTCGGATTGAGTCGAATTTGGTGTCGTTGGGTTCGTATTTCCGAGACGCTCAGTTCGACACTTCGACTATAAGTTTGCTGAAATCGGAGTTCGGATGGTCTCCGAATTGATTTTTGAAGTTTCCAACTTGATTTTGCATCGAGATTCGCGCCCGTTTAAGATAATTTTTTGACGAGGTATCAATTATTATTTAATTATGTTAGAGTATGATCTACATATTTGTTAGGCTATTACTATACCTGTCTAGAAATAATATATAAAAGTTATTTTTCGATCATTAAAATTAGATTAATATAGCTATATACTGCCAGCATAGTCAAAAACCAAATAGGACAAATGAAGTGTTGGATAAAAATTTATTTATCCATTTATTTGTTTTTTGAGAAAAGGGATAAAAATTTATTTAAGGATAACAGTTGACCTTACTAACAGCCAATCTGCAAAGACTAGAACTCAAAAATCTGAACTTTTATTACGTCCGATGTAAGGACGTAGAGGAACGTCTGGTTGGAGGCAAAATACTGCCAAAAAACTCAGTATTTGCTTGATACAACTAGATATTATTTGATATTAATGAGGAATACCGCTCTTTGAAGATCAATATCGAGTTATACCGAGCTGTACTGAGAAATACCGAGTTGTACCGAGTTTTTCTAGGAAAAACTCGGTACAACTTTTGTATAACTCGGTATTTCTCGGTTTAGCTCGGTATAACTCGGTATTGGGTCTTCAAATGATGGTATTCCTCGTTATTGTTTGATATTGCTCGGTATTTGCTCGGTACAACTCGTTTTTTGGCGGGATTTGGCCTCCGACCGGACGTTCCTCTGCGTCCGGTCGGAGGACGTAATAATTGTTCCAAAAATCTAGGATGAGTATGAAAAATAAAAAGAGGGGTAAGATTCAGACGGTCTATGCAAATATTATGGAATTAAAAAAAAAAAAAAGCTCAAGTAGATTACTAAAGTTCCAAAAAATCTAAAATGCGTCTCTTCACTCGTTATTTACAGGAATCTAAGGTTACAAAAAAAAAAATTACATCAATAAAAGATAAAAAAGTACATCATTAATTACAATTCATTATAGACTGTATAAGCCTAATAGATGTCTATGTGACTCTTCTTTCTGGGCACAATTTTTAGTCTTAGGGTGAGTCTTCGAGGGCGAATAAGTATGATAAGTCTCAGGGCATCTCCAACCGAACGTCAAACACTTGTTTGCCGTTCTTGTTTTGCTCCAACCGATCGCCATTTTTGAAGCCATTTGATCGCGGATGAACAGCTGTTCATCTGCGCCATTTTTTTTCTCTCTACCGAACAGGTTGGGAAGAAAGGCGCGAAAGAAAACGAACGGTTTTAGCGGCAAAATGACGTTGGATTGGAGATGAAAAACGGCATTTTTTTTATTTCCCTGCATTTTGAAGTAAAAAATGAGATTTTCGGTTGGAGATGCCCTCATGAACGAGCTGGTGAGTCGACGGGCAAATCTGTGGGTGTGCCAGTCAGTACAAACCTCGGGCTACTAGGCATAAAGGGCGAGTTCCTTTGGGATGTAATAACTGAAGAGTATATGGTGGCATGTCAGGTTGGGTGAGAGAAAGTAGCCTAGCTTGAGGGGTTGTTCCTTGCTAAGTAAAGAGGCCATAGATGGGCTCATGCACGCAGCTCAGTGGTAGACGTGAAATTCTTCCTCCCATGAGCCCGCGTTCGAGGCGCCTCAACGTCCCAAAAAAAAAAAGAGGCCATAGATGGATCCATGCAAACACCTTGCAACTCCAGATAGGGATCATATTTGACTTGTCTAACCTCCACGAATAATTTTCACTAATTAGCGAAACAAACCTGTATGTGAACATGTACTACTATACACTAAGAAGTTCAGATTCATAATATTTCAAATTGCTAATTTCAGTTTTGTAACTAAGGTTTCATTTGGGGAGGCTTTTTCACAATTTCACTGTTTTCGAAAGCGGGGTTTTTTAACAAAATTTTTTCTAAAAGCAATGAAAAATTAGTGGTCGAAAGCCGTCTCAAACGAAACGTGAATTTATTTATTTTTTAAATTAGCGCTTCCTTTAAGATACCATGCATTCGATAAAAATTATTATATATCATGCATATTTTTCTTAAAAGAATAATATGATTTTGTTATTATTAACTTATTTTGATGTTAGTATAATTCATAAATAAATATCCAATCAAAATCGTAATTCATTTGCTTTTTAAAATAAATTCAAAAGGAAAAAAAATGAATTTTTATCCAATTTTGATCAACATTAACTTTAAAAAATGTCACATTTTTAAATAGCATGAAAACTTTATTATAAATCATATAATAAAATAATAAATATATATATAATCAATATAATAAATAAATTTTTTTACAAATATCAATTTATTTAAAATTAGATATTATGATATAAATTTTTTTATTTAAAAACTAAATTAAATAATTCTAATTAAAAATTTCTTCAATTAAATCAAATTCATAGACATCACAACATCACAATAAATAAAAGTGGCTCGCTGAGGTTAGAAAAGTCTAAGTATTGTCCCTATATGGAGTTGCAAGGTGTTCCTATATATTCATCTAAGGCCTCTTTACGTAGGAGGGGACAACCCCTTCAACACAATAATAAACATTTCATGAACCACTTTGTACCGGCTGACACATCTACGAGATTTGCCTCGTCAATTCACCCGTTCGTTCAAAGAACTTTTATTCTATCCAGTGAACGTACGCAGAGGAAGGTTCGGTTTTAGGCAAAAAAGCGCCTGTACCGAGTTTTTTCAAAAATCTCGGTACAGGCGCGAAAAACTCGGTACAGGCGCTTTTTTGCCTAAAACCGAACCTTCCTCTGCGTACGTTCCCTGGATAGAATAAAAGTTCTCGTTCAAGAGGCTTATTTTGCTTATTCGCCCTTGAAGACTCACTCTGATACCAAAAATTAAGCCCAGTATGAAGAGTCACTGACGAGTCTCTTAGGCCAAGATACGTATTATGTACGGTCTACAATAGAAAAAATTATTAGGTGTGGACACCTGGCGTACTCTACATCCGGACGACAATAACATGTTGTCACGTGCTCTTACTCTTTACCGCGCGGCCCGACGACCCAGACCCGGTATTGCTATGTATTAGCTGATTTGTGCTCGGTATTACTAGGTATTGTTCGGTATTGATCGGCAATAACGAGAAATACCAAAAATAGACATTTGAAATCTAAGATCTTTCAATTAATAACTCACCCAACAAATTAAATTGAATTGCATCCAAATAAATTAGTTATTCACATAAATTTTTTTCTTGACTAAAAATCATAGATATTGAGAAATAGGAAATTATTTGCACCTTTTTTTTTTAAGAAATCAAGAGTGAATTTACATTTAGAGCACATAAAAAAGGCATACCAATTTTTTCTGTCACCAGAAATATTTCATATAACGACAAAAGCCGAGAAGAACAAAATAAAAGACCGCCCAAAATTAAAAATAAAAACTAGCTCATGATGGCTAGGTCTTGGATCCGATCATCTCCTCGAGGAGAATAACGATGGCCATGGCGACAGCAGAGTCGAAGCTTGGCTGAACCACAAGACGGAATACATCGAGTCCAAAAGCCGCACCACTCACGGCCTCCTTCAGCTGGATCTCAGCCATTGCCCGCCGCTTCTCGTCGAACACAGCGCACCGCCGCTGTTTGTACGATCCCTCCACTTCGTACCCCTCGCCGCCGGCGATGGAGACTTTGCAGCCGCATCCGACTGGCGCCGCGGAACGAGGGGATAGGCGAGCAAGCGCCTTCGACTGGAAGAGGCTCTTGTGCTTTCGCACTGAAAATCTAGGGTTCGTCGTAGTTTCGCCTTCGTAAATCCCCCAGTGCTCGCCCAGAATCAGCTTCGTCTGCACATCCAAAACCGATTCAGTTCAGATTCCTTAATTTTATACATGAACTATTGAATCTCTAATTAATTTATGCTCGCTTTTAGCGGCAGAGAGAAGAAGAAGAAAATTCTTTCTTCTTATTCATGCTTTCGAACTATCCATTTTTCCCTCCATGTTTTAACTTCGAACAAAGTATTAATTAGTATATCTAGAAAGACAATCGATTTCTCTGTACCTTGCGGCGAATAGTGAGACAGGGCTTGCCGGCGGCGTCCATGAGTACGATCTCGCCCTGGCTTCCAGATTTGGAGTAGTTGTCGACACGATAAATGAGATTTCCCTTTGAATCGAAGACAGTGAATCCGTTACAGTTGAATAGAAGCGATTTCCGCCAAACGGTGAGGGTCGTCGGCGCCGCTGTCTGAAGAGGTGGGTGAGGATGGAGTTGGTGGTGGTCGACGCAGGAGGGCTTTGGGGTGTCGAATGAAGAGGAACTAGGATGGATCTTCTTCCTCATACCCCGATGGAGATGGTTTCCCGGTCGCCGGAAACCGATCGGAGGTGGAAGTGCGATGAGGTTTTGATGCGAGCCTGCGACGAAGAGAGAGGTTAGGGTGGGTTCTTATTTATACTCTCGAGACTAGACACGAGCGTTAGCTTACGCACGTGCGTGGGAGAGGTCCAAACTCTAAACTCATCGAGCGCTGTGGGTGAACCGGGTTGATTACAATTCGATTTTTTTCAATTTCATAATGATTTATAAATATATTAGCAATTGAAAGTCTTTTCTCTATATTATCAATTTTTTTTTAATAAACTGATCCACAAACTTTAAATAAATTACGGAATCTATCTATTTGTACATAGTATAATTAAACTATTAAATAATTAGTGAATCAAATTTGATGATTCTGATATTTTTCAAAATTAATGTGTTATTATCATAATTGGAAGTATTTAAATTTTATTTTTATAAATTTGCTAAATTCCATTACTATATGTAAAATTATTATATAAAAATATATATATTTTTTTTATTATATAAGCCAACACATAGCGATAGAAATTTAGGATAAGTAACCAAAATATAGAAGACAATAAAGTTTTGGCTGGTAAGCTTTAAGATGGTTTGTTAGGTTTTCTTATTTATAGCTTTTTAATTTTTATTTGTATTAATCCTTGGCACTAAGGGTGTAAGTGAGCCGAGCCGAGCCGAGCTCAAACTCGACTCGTTAATGAGCTCGCAAGCTGACCTTATCGAGCTTCGAGCTCGAGCTCGTATGATAAACGAGCTCAAGTTTGAGCTCAACCCTACTTGACTCGAAAGCTTATCAAGCTACTCGATATATATATATATATATATATATATATATATATATATATATATATATATATATATATATATATATATATATATATATATATATATATATATATATATATATATATATATATATATATATATATATAATTTTTATATATAATAATACGCATCACATGCATTGGTGCTTCTCAAATGAGCTCGAGCTTGATATTTTTCTAAACGAGTCGATCTCGAGCTCACTATTCGAGCTCGATCTCGAGCTCAAAGGATTAAAACAGGCTTGATAAGGCAAATACTCGACTCGTTTACACCACTACTTGGCGCGCTTACTGTGTCTTTCACTAGGTGTTAATTCTGATGTCTTGTCTTATCTCCGTTCAACTTTTGCAATCGCCATATTTGTCCGACCCTAACTCGTTGTTGCTGATTTCGTTCATTTCTGCCAAGCTATCCTCCTGAGATCCTTGTCTCCGCCTTCGATCCTTTGATACTAAGTGCATCATTCATTCTAACTCATGCCACTTGATTATCTTTTTTGTGTGTCTTAGTTGTCACTAGATCCTAGCCATAGCATCATTTTCCATCACACATCTATTGCGCATCCATGTTTGAGATTGTGCCAACAAAATTGCACCATTTCCCTTAGCTCAAGATCATATTCTACCTTATCCCAACCTCCCCACCATCAAAAATTTTATGCATAAAATATTAGACTTGTTTTAGATAGGCAGCTCTATGCAGAAGCAAAGGCCATGTTCAATCATTAATATCTCTTAAGTTGAGCAGTTGGGCATAATAATTGGAACAAATATGGACAAACAACTTTGCCACCACCATCAAAAAGTTTCTATCTTTCTTAAATTATTCTCAAATATTTGTTTTACCTTAGGACACATCATCAAATAATTCTATCAAATCAAGCATAATATCATTACATTTAGGTTTAATTATGATATCTTCTCAAGGTATTTGCATATTAATCAAAGAGTATTTATTCCTACAACATGATAGTGTTCAAAATTTTTTATTAAAAAATTAGAATGTCTTGTCTAAAAATTTATAAGTATCTCATATTTTGGCATGTTTATAGATAGGATTTTTTGTGGAAAAAAATGAGCTTAGAGGATTTTGGAGCTATGATCTCTATTATCTAATAGTAGTTCTAGGTCAAAATTGATATCCGTTGCCACTGCATACCACTTAATAATGCCTACAAACAATCAATGTCCATCAGTCACCGACTTTCAATATTCGACTCCAAGCTTATATTTTTATGATTAAAAATATTATGTGAGTTTATTTTGCTTATCCTGCTCATTATTATTGCATATATTTTTTGTGTATACTAACATTTCATATACAACATACACCAAACATTACCAAAGGATCAAGTTTTATGATTGAATTTTGCAGAAGTCTATATTTTTATCTTTTTTTAGTCAATATATTGTAAAAAGTGTAGGTTTTTTTTCAAAAGAAAATAATTTTATTCCATAAATAAAAAAGGAGTACATCAAAGGAAACCCAGTAGAAGCCCCGAAATAAAAACCGGATACAAAAGAAGATAATAGTGGGAAGCTCAAACAAGAAGAAAGATGAACATAAAGCCAGGGGGCTCAGTAAAGGCACAGACTACCAATCACTCCGAATCCAGGCACGGACCATCCAAAATAGTGATTGGGCAATAATCCACCCAAAAAAAAACCAATCAACCACCAGCAACGCTCAAAAGAACGACCACCAAAGGTTGCCAACTAGCCACCGATTCGAAGTGATAAGCCCGAGCCACATCATAGCCCAAATAAAGCCGATATTCCGTAGGGACAAAAAGGAAATCATCCATAAAAAAACATCAAATGACAACAAGGGATAGCACAACCAAAAAAGGCTATCGTTGAGATTTCCGCTTCCGACGTTTATTTACCCAAAATTGATCATCTCGCAAAATAATATCCTGATTACCCGCATCCACTTCTTCATCCTCAGAATAAGAAGAGCATTCAAGCCAATCGGTTTGTCATCTAACACTGTTCCCCGGTCTATCACCCACATGGGTAGCTAAATCATTAGTAGAAATTAAATTGATAGGAGCCTCTACAAGCTGGCCATAGACCTGAATAGTAGGAGAAGAAACAGTAGGAACCACTTCACATGCAACCACAACCAAATCCACTGGAGTAAGAGGAGAAACAAGGTGGACTGAAACGCAAGACAGCTCAAGCCCAACATCCCCACTAGACAGCTCATGCCCAACATCCCAATTAATCTCACAAAAAACATTATTCTTCTCCTTCAAACCTCCACATAAATAGGAGTAGGACCACCCCTAGCCCCTAGGACTTCCCAACTTGCCAGAATTCGAAACAACAACACAACTCAATGGATCAACCATAACGTGAGACGAAGACACAAGCCTAATAGGCAAGACCTCTACAAAAACTAGGGGAGGCAACTCAGGTAATTGATCCGCAATAGCAACAACATCCGCATCACCATTCCCAACAACACCATCAACAGGACTACAAGAATGGTCGACTTCAGCATTATCCTTACTACAAGAATCAAGCTCTACACAATTCTGCCCCTGGGAGTGCAAGACAAATATTTTAATTTTTCTGTTAATCATACTGTACGATCTTTTAAAATAAAAATTAATTAAAATATTTTATTTTAAAAATTTAGTTATTTGTAAAATAACGAATCGTATAGTATGAACACTACATTGTACTGAAAGATGATCTATAATGAGAAACTCCGTAGTCGAATCTAACTTACCTAAAATAATATAATCCATTTAAATAGTTTAATTTGTAAGAAATTTTCTTTTATTTATTGTTTTCAGAAAAAAATAATATATATTATTATATTAATTAAGTTATATGTATATAATTATTTTATTATATAGCCCATGCATATTCTTATCATATGATATGGTGTCCAGTTTCCTCCTTTATGGATAGGATGCATCAAAGCTTCTTTTGGCATAGCTTTCTTATTATTTTTTTTAAATTAATTTTTAGCACAAAATTAAAATTTTTATACTAAAAATTAGTCTCAAATGTAGCCTATATTTTTCTAAGCCATATGTTTCTACATATCTATATATTAACCTCTAATTGTTGATTTGTCTGAGAAAATTAAAATATTATAAATTTTATGTTAATTTGCAGTTATATTCAATAATATGATTAAATTTAACAAATTTAATTATATTTTAAAATCAAAATAAATTAAACATTTTTAAAAAAAGGACTTAAGATGTTATATTAATATATCTTAATCAAGTCCACTAAGAAGCCGCTTTCAGCATAAATCATCAATAAAAATTTATTAGTAGGCATCGATGCGGTTCTTTGGTTAGTTGTTGTGGGTTGAAAGGGCCTCATAGTTGACATAATTATTTTTCTATTTACGTGTAATAATAACTTCTAAGTATTGTAAATAAAATTAAAACAATTAATTTATTTAAAATAATATGATTTAATTTTTAAAAAAATTGTATTTTTTAAACAAATATTTTGTCACAAGGATTTAAAAACTATGACTAAATATTTCATCTCACAATTAGCTGTAATTTTATATAATATATATGATACTAAGATTAAAATGGTATAATAAAAATGATTATTCCCAGTCAAGCATACATATAAAATAATAGTGCGACTTTCACTCTTAAATTTTTAATAATGACATGTTTTGTCAGCAAAATAATGTGATTAATTTTATGCCCATAACAATGTAAGACTATTAATATACAAACAAAATTATTTAGAGGTTGTTTGATAAGCTAAAAAAAGAATGCAATATAACAAAAAATAATTTGAAGGTGTTTGGTTGAATGAAAAATAAATGCACGTGATTGATTTTTTTTTTTTAATAATGAATGCAGTGTTAAGTTCAAAATGGTGGCGGTTGGCAGGAGGCAACAGTGATGGTAGCGATGGGGTCCATGATGTCCCACAATTGGTGTCAGGTGGTTGAGGAGACTAGCGTCTGCCACAGGGGGTGGTGGAAGACATCGATGTAGTGGTTGGCAATAGGTACCAACGGCAGCAGTTAAGCAAGCTTGCTTGTTGTGCAAACGATTCTCGCTCAAAATAGTGCGAGTTTGGTTTACATCAAAAATGAACTAAAATTGTTTATACTACATGTACTTTACTTTGCACCACTTTGTATTCCAATCAAATATTAAAATTTTCGAAACCCCTACATTTATAATACATTACATCACTTTGCATTCCAACCAAAAATCCTTTTAAGAAAATGGTCGCCAAACAAGTAAATTAGAATGGTGGTTGGTTTCTTGAGTCTCCTTAAATAGAGAAGAGATATATATTTTTTGGGGCATTTAGGTCAATTAAGGCAGACTCACACACACATAACATACACATGACTCGAATCCAAGACTCTTTAGTTGGTAACCTAAACTCTCAGCCAATAGGCCAAGATGAGCTGTGTGATGAGAGATAATATAAACAAGAAAACGGTGGTCGTTAACCGGCTTTTTATCACAAAAAAAGTCAATTAAATTTGCTTAATTAACAGCCCCTTAGTATAGACTTCTTAATTCTTATATTGACTTTAACATCAAATTAGACTTTTTTTATGACGCTAAGTGCGGGTTAATTTTAATTTTGACTATTATATGCTCGTAAGAGAACCAATTAAGCAAGGGCGCGCGTAGACTAGTTGGGTTTAATGTAGCTTAGCCTGTTTAAATATTCGAGCTGAACATAAGTCAATTTAGAACAAATGAAAATAAATAAATAGTAAGCCAAACACCATAGAAATACTCTATCTTTTGTAGAAAATTAATTTCCCTCCTCTAAATATGAGAAATTATTACGTGCGGAGTTCACACATAATTCTAAGTTCGGATTGTGAATATACACATTTTACTTTTGTACATCGACTTGTCCTGACGTAGCTCACTTTATGTCTGAATTCCGCACGTAATAAGTTCTCTCTAAATACAAGCTGTTCAAGAGACAATTGAGTTTTTTAATGGCCCTAATTAACTTCAAGCAACTAAGATTTTGTTTAGGACAACTTTTTTATTATTTTTCAAAGCATATTATTAGTATAAAAATTTTGAATTAGAAATATTTGTACTAAAAAATTGCTTTCAAATAGCAATGTAAAAGCTATCGCGCGCAAACGAAGCTCAAATCTATATTTATACTATTCTATTATAAATATTTTTTTCATGTAATATATATGATTAACATTGATGTTTCATTGCTTAGGCCGGCTGCTTACGAACAAATTCACGATCAGTGAGTGATAATTTTATTATCATTTTTTCTTATAAGTTTGATTATATAAAATGATATACTATATTGATAGATTATAAATTTCTAAGTAATCCCATTTTATTATCATTTTTCTTAACATGCCCTCGAACAATACCATTTTATTATTTTCTTTGGAAATAATCATGAAAAATAATTATATCTGAATCTATTGATATAAATTATATTATAATGAACTTAAAAACGGTAGGATTTATTGTGAAATTAATTGTGTACATTGATATATCATCAAAGAATTATCTTGATCAAGTGCAAATCTTGAGGTAATTTTGAATTAGAAACTTTCAAAATTAAAAACTCATGTGTCTCATATGACGCTACACCTTTATATTTTATCTGTTTATGTGTTGGATCTTCGTATAAAGTTAGGATGTTAAAATTTATATTTCTCTACCGTCGCGAATATTCCAGAATGCAACATACATAAAGTTTGTAATGCATTACGTATGTGATATGTATGTGAATTATCTTATTTAGCCTAAAATTTCATTTGAGATGACTTTCTTATTAGTTTCTTAAAGCAGCTTTCGAGTTATTCAAACCAAGCCTAAATGTCAAAGAGATCTAGAAAACACGTAAACTTTTGAGATATACAGCTAAAAGAAGCAATTAATTAAGAAGGCAAAATATTTGGGTGGCAGTGATGACAAAGTAGATTCAATTTTTTAAAATTACTGACATCATAACCAAAATTTTTTATCCAAGGCAAAATAAAAAATAATAATAATGCTCCCTAAAAAAGTTTATGTGGATTTAACATGATAGAGGATCAATTCAAATATATTTTTATAGTTTCGTTGATATATTTGATCTCAAATAAATAAAAAAGATGTAGATTATATATATTTTTCACAACATATTGGCAAATTTTATTTTATACCGCCTTGTCATAGCTCATCATCGTTGTTCACCACTATCTGACACTGGCTTACTGCTAGCCACCAGTTGCCACCAACCAACAATTGCTACTACCATATGTTGGCCACCACTACTATCACTTCCACGTCCACCCACCGGCTATCGGTCATCATCATTGTTGGGCTATTGAGCTCATTTTGCATCAAACTAAAATAAAATAATAATAATAATAAACACATATATTTATTTTATATTATTGTAATATGAAGTAAATGGATTTAAAATACATCTCGTAAATTTTACAATGTATTCTTTTTATTTTTTCGTCCAACCAAGCCTCCTCCTTAGCTTTATTTGGGACAGTTTTCTTACTATTTCTTTGAGCATCTTTCTAGTACAAAAAACTGCTTTAAAAATCAATAAGAAAGTCATCACAAACGAAGCCTTGGTATGAATTAGTAACAGTAACCATCTAAATTTAGTATTTTTTTTAAATATGTGCAGTAATATGGTTTTAAAAAGTGTGATTATAGTCCACAACTTTTATTTAATATATATTTGTATACACAAAAGCGAATCAATTGTTAGGCGCATAAATTTAGAAATGGCTCTGCTAGGGCTTCGCCTCTTCCGCTCTTGCCGCCGACTCTTCTTCGTTTTCGTTTGGTGAGTGTTCCCTCTCATCTTTGCTCTTGTGTTTGTGTATGGCGGCTACTCGTATACGCGATCCTGGTTTCCTGAGTGGAACGGCGGCTCCTATTTCTTTTAAGGACGCGGTTTCTGGTTTTTCCTCCTCTTCCTTTCCTGAACTGAGTTTTTCTTCTCATCGTGGCTTGCCGGCGCTGTTTATATCTGAGGATGAGGTTAGGTCGCTTGCTAAGGCTTTTGAATTCTCTTTGGTTGGTCGTTTTCCGGGGCAGAGACCCTCTGTCGATGCTATTCGAAAATTTTGTTTTAGCTTAAAGTTGATTGGGGAATTTTCATTAACTGTGCTAAATAATCAAAATGTTTTGATAAAACTTGAGAATGATTTTGATTATTGCAGAATTTTTTCCCATAGATCCTATTTTGTTCAAAATTGTTTTATGAAAGTGGTGAAATGGACTCACCATTTGGATGTTGAGATGGATTCTCCGATTGTGCCGATTTGGGTCTCTTTCCCCCTTCTTAGGCCCCATTTATTTTCTCCTATAATCCTCTTTGGTTTAGGTTCTCTATTCGGTCGGCCTCTCAAATCTGACTTGGCTACGGCTTCTGGATCGCGTCCGTCAATGGCTCGTATATTGGTTGAGTTGGATGTTACCAAGAAACATGCGGAGAAGGTTTGGGTTGGATCTGTGGAATCTGGGTATGTTCAGACTATTATCTTTGATGAAATTCCTAATTTTTGTACACATTGTAGTTCTTTAGGTCATTCTAAGGAATCTTGCCCGATTTTACATCCGAATCGTAATGTGTCAAAAACTGTTACTAATCATTGCGAAGCGCCGGTGTTGGAGGAGCCTATTGTTGTAGAAGCTCCAAATGAGATTGGTATGCTGGAGTCGAATGTGATGGAGGCGAATGTGCCTAGTGTTGATTCTGGTAGAGTGCAGGTCTTTAAGCCAACGGTTGATGTTTTGTTGGATAACACTAGGGAGGATATTGTTTTGGTGGAAAATGCGGTTTTGGTTGATGCTGAAGTTTCTTTGTCTCCAAATGCTCTGCCTTTTTTTCCTTCGTCTGTTGAAATTAATCAATTGGTTGTGAATGAGGGTATCAATCTGGTGCTGGATACCAATGTGAGGTTGGTTTCTAATGTTGTTATGCAAGAGTTGGTTCCTACCGAGGGTGCTGGGTTGGAACAGAGAGTTTACGCTGATCGGAATCAGAGTAATGGTTATGATGTGGTTCCTTTGGTGGGGGAACTAAATGCTAATAAGGATGTGCAGGGCATGTTGGTTAATTCTCAGAATTTGGTTATTGTTCCTGTGAAGTTAATTGAATCCCAAAATGTTTTGGGTAGTAAGTCTGAAATGGTTGTTGGGTCTCAATGTGACTGGTCGAATAATTCATCGGAGGATAACTCGGATTCTGAACCAATTTCAGATCCTGATTATGATTTTAAGATGGTTTCAGATAGAGATTTGAAGGGAGATCATCGTGGAAAATTTTGGAAACGTGGAGGTAAAAGAAGATGATCTGGTTACCTTCTCTTATTTTTTGCGAATTTTTCGGTGGGTTGTTGCGGGGCGATGATGTGGCTGGGACTCCCATCCTCGTTGATTTCCTTGTGACAACCGCTCTTCTGGATGGTCCTTGCGAGGTCTCGAGGATGTTGGTTGTTCTGGCTGATTGCTGAGCCCTCTTTTGGATTGGTTTTATCCTTGTTTTGTTTTGGATTCTTTAGCTTTTAGGTTTTATTTTTATTTGTTGTTTTTTAGAGAGCTTGTGTTTTGTGTTGGTTTTGTAACCTCCATTTTATTAATGTTATTATCCTTTTATGAATATATATATATATATATACACATATTTATTTATTCAACATGTTTGTTTATATCAAAATATTTAATATTATAAGTTATTTAATTTTTATATTATAAAAGTCATTTGCTAAAAAAATAAACATACATATAAAGGGTGTTTAAGAAATCATGTCCTCATTAACCTGAATTTTAAACACCAAATTCAAAATTCGGTGAATTTGGCTCAAATTTAAAAATAATTTGGAATTTTCCTAATTAGCTTGAATATAATTAGATTCAACAAAAAAAATTTGTAAAATGAGTATTTAAATAAAAATATAATATTTCTCTACGGCTGTGAATATTTCAAAAGAAAACCTTCTCATGACATCCTTTTCATTACTTTATCTCTCCACTAATTCATTTCATCGTAATAAAAAAAAATTGTTGTAATTTCGGCAATAATATTGTGTTCATCGTTCTGCAATTTTAAAATTTGTACAATTTTCTGGCGGTCTTTATCGCGGGAGTTCGAAAAAATATCAAAATATTTAATTGAAAATGACTCAATGACTTAATTCTATTCAGACAATCACGACAAAATAATGATGGAGACAAAGATAAAATTATAATTTTCGCGAGCGAGCAATAATCGGATTCAAAACAATTGAACGATGGATAATTCTCTGAATCAGAACTATCTGCTGCACTCCCAACGGTTGCTGCCACAAAATTTTTATGTACGTTCATTAATTGGCTCAGTGTTCACATTCTTACGTACGCTATAATGTATATATATATATATATATATATATATAACAAAAATTTTATTAATAAGTGAAAGGGTTACATCAGATGTGAGCAAAAACAACAAGTAACAGGAAAGAGGACAAATCAAAAAACCCCACAAACAAGATAAAGGCAATCCAAATGAGGGCTCAGTAGAACACCGAGACTACCAGCACCTCGAGATCCCTCAAGGACCATCCAGAAGGGGAACCAACGGTTGCCACAGGAAAGTCGACGATGGTGCGAGCCCCAGCACATCATAGCCCAGTAATTTATCATCCAAACGAAAAGCCAACAGATGAAGACACTAGCAGCAAGCAAAAATTAAATAGATTATCTTCTTCTACCACCTCGCTTCCACAATTTCCCACGCGAGCTGGCCCTAAGAGTCCTATCAGGAACCATTTTAAAATTAAAATCAGGATCTGAAAAGGAATCAGAATCAGAATTAACATCAGACGAATTGATCAACCAATCACCATGTGACCTAACATCCCTTCCAGAATTTATATATATATATATATATATATATATATATATATATATATAGGCGAAAGCAGCTTTTTTTTTTTTTTTTTGAGAAATTATTCTGTGCTAAGTCTGGATGTGAATTTTTCGTCCGTGATATGAGTACACACACTTTGAATAAATAGTATGTACACAAATTAAACCAAACTGTGTACAAAAAGTATACACAATGTGTACACTTACAGTTCGAACGGGAATTTTCCATCCAGGCTCTGCATTGAATAATTTATCTTTTTTTGGACAAATGTCTGTTTATAAGCGATTCAAATTGGTTCATAATAAATGAGTAATCAAATCTAATTTAAATTCTCATAATATATAAATTACCAAATGAATATAAATATATATTATTTAAGATAATATAATATCAAAGCTTGGACTTGATATTTTGTAGAAATCTATATGTCTACACATCATAATAAAAAACAAAGAAAATATGGTATAATATTAAAAAATTTCAACCATATATGTGTGATTAATATTTAATAGAGGTGAAAAAGCAAGATATTATGCTGATTCCATTTCATTTGTGGAAAGCTCAGTGAATTTTTGTGCCCTTTATATTTTAGAATAGAATCTAACTTTGTGGCCTTAGATTGTCTCCTCCCATTACACCACATTATCAAAGGGATTTTTTTATTAAATTATTTAAAAAAAAATATTTATGACAATTTTAAACCTATTTAATAAATAAGATGGATTTGCATATATGCCACAAAATTTATATATATACATATAGAACATATGAATTTATTATATTTAGTTTCTCGATTATATCAAAATATAAATATAAAAATATTTTTTAAAATTTAAAAATTTATATTTATAATATTTTTATGTGATTTAAATAACTTAATGTTAAAATATTAAAGTTTATGTTTTAAATTACATGAGATAAGGTATAATTAAATAAATACGTGCTATGTAAACAATGGATGTTATGGAAAATTAAGATAGAAAAAAAAAGCGTCAATTATAAGATCATTTCAAAACTTATTTTTTAGGATTACATCAATAAATAATTTTCTACCTTTAAAATTGATTATTAATAAAATTAATCAGAATAATTTGATCAGATTTAAATTAAAATAAATATCAAATTACTAAATTTGTTTAAAAAGAAATATAAAATGTTAATATATAAATCTAAATATATATTAAACATTTCAAATCGGATTTAATAATTTTAAGACTATTGTAATCATAAATTTGATTGGGATATCTAACCTTTTTTTTTTTAAATAAAAACCATTCAACTTCAACATTAATATCAGGCGATTCAGCAAATGGACGATCAATTCGAATTGATTGAAGACAGAAAATGAGAAAAATAATTTTATTTTTATACTTTCTGTCTACTTCAGAAAAATAAAGCTGACACAAAAATTAGAAGTGACTAACAATAATGATATTTATCATTTGAACCAATTACTTTAAAATATTGCTATGATATTATCTCTTGCAGTAGCAAAAATATTTTTTTGAAGATTATAAAGAGTCCTTAATTTGACCGTGACTTTTGCGAGTTAGCTTTATACAGCTTGTTTTGTTGACCACCGAAAGGATAATTTATACATTAATTATAGGCTATAAATAATTATGGAGGAGATTATCGATGTTAATTATATTTAATGTTAATTCCAATTTAATTGCAAACAAATTATGTTTTTAGAAGATCAGCATGGACAAAAAACTTGTATTAGAATATCCTCATAAAATTTGTATTAAGCTTCTTTTTAAATCTTATTTTGTGATATTTAAAAGTTCTTTTCCAAAAACAAAAGATATTTAAAAGTTCAAATTATATGTTTTACTAATTCAAACTTTATATGAAAATATAAAAATAGTTATAATTATTTTTCATAAAAAAAAATATTATATTTCAAAGAAAATTGTTTGTTTGTTTTTTTATAATCGAAAAATAAATGAATTAGTAATAATTTTGAAAATATTTATATGAAATCTGTAATTAATATAATATATATTACAGTTTAGATGAAAAAAAAACTGAAAATCATAAATTCTTTTCTAATGAATGTCTTGTGTTCATTAATCATTAGTATAATTTCATGAGCGTAGATAAAACTTCAATTAATGAAAATACATACTTTTGAGGTGTAATTGTAAGGAACTAAGCTTGATTATAAAGAATATATATTTTCTCCATTATCCCTAATATTATTTAAATAAACATTAAATCAAAAATATATGTTTTCTTTCTTCTATGTTTGTGTCATGTTTGGCTTGGGCTTCTATTTATTTTCTCAATGTTTTCTCGATTTCCTTGTGGTGCTCTGGTTTGTTTGGGTGTTTTGAGCCTATGTTGGTTGCTTGTACTGCATTGATTTTATGATCTTGCTGGAATTGCTGTGTTTTTTTGGGACTACTATTTGTCTTATTTTTTGTGGTCTGGCCAATTGTTGTTATTTTTTTAGGATGACTTTGTGGTGACTCCTTGTTGATTTTGTTTGTAGGTGGATTTTGTTTCTTCCTTCTCTTGCATGTTCCTTTTTTTCTAATCTCCTCTTGCATGTTGGTTGTTTTGTTCATCTGCCTCCTAGTCTGTGGATTTACTTTTATCTACTAGTTCTGACCCCGGCTTGTTCTTCTGCTGGTTTTCCTCTTCTTTCCTTTGTTTATTGATTGTAATAGTTTTGATCCATTGGCTCTTAGGTTTTATTTTAAATGTTGTATATTAGTGAGCATTTGAATCTTTTAAGGACCTGTAACCTCCCTTTTATTTAATGCATGTGCTCCTATCTGATGTTATAAAAAAAAAAAAAAAAAAAAAAAATCAAAGAGATACTTAATGGATACTTGGCCTGCTACTTAGCCCCATAAGGAAGGGCCCGTTGGGCTAATCATGCAGATATCAAATATCAAAAGCACTAGTGATGGGATTTGTGGAGTACCGAGATAACTTTTTTTTTTTCTTTTTATACCGTGATAACTCTTAGATCTGTGAAATGATGAGGATATAAATTAGGCTTGATTGAAATAGAATATGGATTAATTATTTAATTAGGAATTATGGGGGTAGGCTAATTACTCTTATCGTAATTAATATATAGTTCCTCATTGTTTTGATAAATTAATCTGAATATGAATTGTAAAGGTTTACTTAGTGTTCCATTAGAGTAGCCAAGCATAGATTAATTGATATTAATTAGTATTTCAATAGGACAGCCAAATACAGATCAACTGGTATAAACATATTGATTTGCCTGAGTTAATACCAATAAAATAATGAGAAGGATGATAACTTAATTCTTAACATACTGTGGTATAATTCAACATATTATAATTAATTAATTCATTAAGACCTACATACTTTAATTAGAATTCTATTGCTGGGTTGGTTGCTTGGTTGGTGTGTTTGTTCTGTCTTTGGGCTTTTGACTGGTTGTTTCATATACCGTCGCTTGGTTCTCACGTCGGATAATGATAATGATGAGGCAGTTTCCCTGCTTGCCCCTCTAGATGGTATGGGCTTGATTTGGCATTATGGATGTTCTCTTCGTTCTGGTGTTGTTTGGGTCTTCGTGCTGCATGTTTTTATACCATCAATGAATGGTTCTTGCCTAGCAACTGGGTGGCGTTGCTCAGTTCAACTGGCTTTATGACCTTCTTTAATGTATTTTAGTCATATTGCTTTTTCAGATTTCTTTGTAATTTGTCGTTTTTCCCTCATTGGCCACTTTTGAGCCTTTCTCTGTATTTTTCTTCTCTGATATGGAATGAATCCTTTAAAAAAAAGGTATATTACTTAAGAATCACTTTTAAAATTCTTTAATATGGTTATTTTACTACCCAGTGATTAGACATTAATACGAATAACTAATGTGAGCGTTAGGTGTTTGGGCATTAGATTAATTGAATTTAAAGTAATGATTTCTAATTTAATATAGTGCTAGGCCTATTAACTACTCAATAAGCTAACTGAGATAGTTAGACATTTTTTAGTTCAACAAAATAGAGATAGGCGATTGACCTATGAGATATTTATATTGGGAAGTGTCTGCGATAAGTTTTGCTTCTGAACCATTAAGCTGAGAGCTATGGTCCATGGCAGTGCTAGTTGGCTTGATAGCAATGTAAGTTGTGTCTTCTAGTTAGTAATCCTAAGGTGAATTGCCATCGCTTGATGTATCAATCAAAGGGCAATAAAATACTTTAACTAACCTAAGTTCTTTAGGTTTAGGCTTTGTTTTGGGACGGCTTTCTTACTGCTTCTTAAAACAGCTTCTCAGTAAAAAAATTTAATTTTTGTGCTAAAAAGTTACTTTAAGAAGCAGTAATAAAGCCGTCCCAAAAGAACCTTAAATTAAGTATGTAGGACAAAAAAAAAAAAAAAAAATTAGATCTAGAAGTTGTGATTTTGATTTTAAATCAAATGATGATGACCATTATTTTAAGGAATTTTGAAATAATTGTAGATGCATCATATTTTATGTTTAACCACACACGAATCTTGTGCAATAGCGACCAACATTAAGAAATACTTATGCCTATTATGAGCGAGGACCCGATACGGTCCTCATATGTCGCAATAGATAAGTTGAAAGCAAATTTAGTATAATTATGTGAAAAGAAATGTAGTCTTCGTTATTTGATGAGGGTACAAATATTACAATGATAATTTTTATTAGATTTTGAAGAATCACAGTTCTAACTTATTATTGAGGCTATCCATCTTTTTAAAAGATGGATGCCCAAGCCTATTGTGACAAAAAAGAATGGAAATATTATTGGCATAATTTCAAAATTTTGATTGCATTGGATCAAGTATGTAGAGATCTCCCTTCTTTACGCCTTTGCTAATTGTGCGTTCTCCGGTAAGATATCTGTAAGTTGGTTAGTCATTTCATACAAGTATATTGCAATAGGGAAAATTTGTCTTTGTTAGATATTTGTCCAATTTTAGATAGATTGTATCTTAGGTGTGTTTATGATCTTGTTTTAGCCTATAAATAAGGTGGCTTTGTAGTGTCTAAGTATGCCCAAAAAGAAAAAAGGATTCAGTTTTCCATCTCCAAGAAAACCTTGTGTGCTCTCCATTTCTCCCTCTATCCCTCGAAAAGAATATTCTTCGTCCTCCAAGAAATTCACACCAGTCTTAGTCCCAAGTCCATAACCCGAAACTCAGAAACAAACATTTGCGAATTTGTGGGAATGGAAAAGCGTGTACTTGTAGGGTGATATGCGTGTAATATATTAAAGTTTTGGAACAGCCCCTTCAAATTTTTTTCAACTTTTTTGGAACAAATTTTGCTATTGCTTTGAACATTATACACCTTCCCATTTGCAAGATTACTGCAATCAGATTGTTGTCCTATGGCCCTTTGATGCTCTTCTTAGAGATTAAGGAAAAAAACTTTATTTATTAGTGGGAGAGGATCCACTAACATCAGTTGTCTGTGATCTTGAGCGAAAGAATCATTGAGACCATGAGAAATAACATCTTGTACTCTATTTGCTGTAAGTTGTGTGAATTGTTTAATCCCCCCGCATGTGCATTTTCCACAAGTGCAGATTGGTTGGACTTGTTTAATTCCTCCCATATGCTTTTCAGTTTAGTACTATACAAACTAACTAAAGTTTGATCTTTTTTTCTGCTTAATTAATTCCTGCTAAAATCGGCCCCTTTAAGATCAGACCAAATTTCCACATACCAATATGTATCTAATATCATATTTTACCCAATATACAGAGAAAGATCAATATATATCTGTACAAGTAAAAGATAAACTAAATAAGGAAATCAAGAAAGTACAATCATTTACAGATTCACTGAGAGTCTGCAATACATAAATTACATAAATTTGATATCTGGCGGACTATGTTGTTGGTACATCATAAAGTAGCTGTTAGCGGTTTCGATACTTGCAAAGGCTGAAGGCAAGTGGATCCTTGCTCAGAAACTAGAAAAAGAGAGGGGCCACCTACACCTGAGACGGATTGGTGTGCACTAAACCCTAAGAAAGCAAAAAAGGGGCTAAAGAGGTCTTTGGTTTCTACAAGTGCTTAATTGCTTTGCTCGATTTCACTACAAGTAACAATGGAACGAAATGTGCTCTAGATATTCTAACTCAAAATATCTTGGCTGTTTACATAATCATTCAATCGCCCGTCAAAACACATCACGAGAAAATCCAAAAGGATGCAAGCATATAAATATAATATATCAAACTGGCATAAACAATTAATAAAATGCAGACATATAAAAAAAAAATGTCAATTAGGGACCGAATCAAATTCTGCATGCACACATCATTACATATTTAAATTTCTAACGCACGACAAAATGAAAATACCAAACTAAAAAAAACTGCAGCGAATCACAGAACAAAGGTAAACAAACTGCTACGAAGAGGCACAGAACTATAATAAACTAAAGATTAAATCTATAGATTATAAAACAAACCAAAGATATATAAATGAGAGAAAATTTACCAATTCACGTATCCTGATTCAGGAACAAGAGGTGCAGTTACAAGAATTTGGCTCAAACGCACAAACACCGTAAGGCTTATTGGGGAGATCGCAATCAATGCCGAAACAACACGGCATCGAAAAGCAAGTGGTCGGATCGCCGACAGCGCAACATTGACATGTCAAGCAGAGCTGGAACGGCTGATCTGGCGTCTGCCCATCGCCGACGGCGTTGAGCTCTTCGACGGCTCTGTACTCTACCGTCGCCGTCGGATTGTAGACGATCGCAGATGAAGATTGCAATTCTGTGAAGAGGAGAGATAGAGAGAGAAGAGATGCGGAGATGAATTGGTGGAAGAGGGTTTTGGCCATGGAGATGAGAAGAGAAGAAGATAGCGCGATAAAGATGGTGAGGTGGCTGAGTGGCTGAGGCTGTGTTTGTCAATGGTATTAAAGCGATAGTGGTGTAGCGATTGTCAAGACGTACATTAAGGGCATCTCCAACAGAACGTCAAACAGCGTTTGACGTTATTCCTTCGCTCTAGCCGAACGCCAAAAAATCCTCCATTTACTTGCGGGTGAACAGTGCAACGTCAATATTGGCGTTGCACTGTTCACCCACGCCATTTTTTTCTGTCAACTGGAAAAATGCGGGAAAGGAGAAGGGCCGTTACCTTGGCGCAGAAGCAAAAAAATGGCAGCACCACGCCATTTTTGCTTTTTGCGGTATTTTGACGTGAAAAATAGAGTTCTCGGTTGGAGATGCCCTAAGGCTTCTTTGATTATTTGGTAAATTTGTAAAAAATAGTTTTAAAAAATATTGTTCAGCAAATCAAATTATTTAACAGACAGAAAAAAAAATAGAGTTATTGGGAATCTGATTTGACGAATCAAACAGTAAAGAAAATATAAATTTGTCAATAAGTACCAAAAACTTCCGATCATTGTTTTAAAAATATTAATTGTGAAAATGGAAGTTACTAACGAAAAGTAAATATCATTTTTTTTTTAAACAATAGAAGAATAAATTTCGTAAAAAAACATTTTTGAATAAGTGTAATATACAAATAACAATCAAAAAATAATTTTACCGTTTCGAAACAAAACAAAAAAAAAGTAAAAATTAAACAGTTTTCAAACACACAACTCCCCTTGGCCTATTGGTTGAGAGCTTAGGCTTCCAACTAAGAGGTTCAAGTTCGAGTCCATGTGTATGCGTTGTGTGTGTGAGTTTGCCTTAAATGGCCTAAATGTCCCCAAAAAAAAAAAAAAACTGTTTTCAAACGAGGCATAAAGCCAAAAAGACGCGCAGGACCGATTTATAAAAAGTTTAACAAAATTAAATCAAACATAATTCATCAATCATCTAAATTTGAACTAAATCAGAGAATACTTTTTTCATTTTCAAAGAATATGGAAAATCAAATTAGGCAAATAGAAATATAGTTTATATTGAAACCGGATAATAATTTTTCAATTTTAATTGAAACCGAAATATTATTTCTCACATTCCACTAAATACGTTAAACATTTCTCCAATTCCCCCCTGATATATCATACAAAAATTATCTTGATCGGGCGCTAATCTCAAAGCAAAATCAAGTTGAAAACTTCAAAAATTAGTTCGGATACCATCTGAACTCCGATTTCAACAAACTTACAGTCGAACTGAGTGTCTCAGAAATATGAATCCAATGACTCCAAATTTGACTCAATCCGAGTCCAAATGAGTCCAAATCAAGGACCTGAAGCGCTGTTGGAAGCTTCATAATACTATTTGAGTTACCAAACGGTCTCCGATTTTTACGAACTTATACTCGAATCGAATGGCTCGACGAGACAAATCCAACGAGCCCAAGATCTCCGAATTCCGACATCTCTAAGACCTTCAAATGTCCAACAAACAGTGCACGATCGTAGTATTCAAGATCGACCGTCCATTCAACCACTCCCAACTAACCCTTGATCCTCCACCTATTTACGGGCTATGCCATTCCAAAAATCTATAAATAGAGCCCCCTCTTCTCTTGAAAGAAGACCCCCCCGGAGCTTAAGGAAAAAAGAGAGAGATCGGAGATCGCTCTTACTTGTTAGCCTCCTCGACCACCACCAGAGTTTCGCCGGACCACCGTCTAACGCCGTCACTCCGCCGGACCACCACCTAACGCCCTGTGCTCCAACGGACTACCGTCTAACGCCGTCACTCCACCGGACCACCACCTGACGCCCTGTGCTCCATTGGACCACTGCTTAACGTCGTCACTCAGCCAAATCACCACCTGACGTCCTGTGCTCCACCGGACCACCGCCTAATGCTGTCACTCCACCGGACCACCACCTAACGCCCTGTGCTCCACCGGACCACCGCTTAACGTCGTCACTCAGCCGAACCACCACCTGACGCCCTGTGCTCCACCGGACCACCGCCTAACGCCGTCACTCCGCCGGACCACCACCTGACGCCCTGTGCTCCACCGGACCACCGCCTAACGACGTCACTCCATCGGACAACCGCCTAATGCCATCAATTCGCCGGATCACCACCTGACACCCTATGCTCCACCGGATCATCACCTAACGCCTCGCTCCGCCGGATCATCACCTGACGCTCTACGCTCTGCCAGTCTTTCACTTGAAGCTCTCATCTTTGCCAGGCCACCATTGAAGATTCTCACATTTGCCAGACCTTCATCTAAGGCCCGAAGTTTCTGCCTTATCATCATCTAAGGCCTGAAGTCTTGCCAGACCATTACTCGACACTCGGACTTCTATTGTACAATTGCTACTTGTAATCTGATCGTCCTTAGAGACGAATCAGCCCATTGTAACCAACTCAAGTTCTAGTGAAATCTTTTCAACTGGACTAGGCCCCGTGGTTTTTACCCTTTCAAGGGTTTTCCACGTAAAAAAATCTTGTGTTCTCTGTGTGTGAACTAGATATCCGTATAACACTAAGACGAACAATTAAAACTATATTGCCGCGTATTCTAGTCTGCAACACCCCCTAATCCGTTGGTTAATTAATCCTCTAATCAAATTATTTTGTAATCATCATTGTTTTTTGATCCCTCTGTCTTGTATTCCTCTAATAATTCATCGTGTTCCTTTGGGCTCTGAGTCCCTAGTGGAGGTGCCTATAACTGTCATGTCACCCAAATGGCTTACATACTCTTTTTGTCTCTAATTTAGGGGTTACTTGCCTGGGCAATCGGTTTGGCATGATGGGTATCCATCACCGTCGGGTGAGGGGGTGAGGATTTGTATGTTGAACAAGTTGACTCTCTCAAGGAATTGTATGGGTTAGATGTTTGTAAAGTTACGGAGAAAGTACTTTCTCGTGGCAGTAAGCGTTGTAGGAGGAAATCTATAAGGTAGTTATGTGTTTTTTTCGTTGTGGTCTTGGTGGCTTTGATGTTGGGTCACTTGTTTGGTGGTGGGTTATGGTTGTTGGTTTCCTCACTTGCTCTTTGTTTTTTATTGTCCTTGTAGGTGTTTATTCCCTTTTGTCTCGGGCATTTTGGCTCTTCTTGGCGGAGACCATTCACTGAGCTTTGTTTTGCTTGTGGGATTGTTTGCCTGTGTTTCGGCACGATGTTGGTGCTTTTGTCGCTGTTGTTGCTGCATATGGAGCATTTTGGTGGATCGGATGCTAGATGCTCTTGGGCTCTTATTGTTGTTTTTTTTCTTTAGATTTTGTTTTGGTATGTTTTGTGTATTTAGTTGGTTCTCGTGGATCATAGGTTTTCCTTCAATTGTTGTATTTCTAGAGGGCTTGGAAGCCTTTAAAGACTTGTAACCCTTTTTTTATATTAATGCGTAGGACCGTTACGTGGGATTTCTCCAAAAAAAAAATAAAATTCTTTCACTAAGAACCAATTGAGTCAATTAACGAAATAATGCATGTTGATGCAAATATCCGGGACTTGAGCAATATAAATTATGCCGAGTGCTTGTTGGATGTTGATATTGGGAAGCTAGGAAGGATTGAAGGAAGGATATTAGGAGGATTTGAGGATTTTGTTCAACTGTTGAGGTATTTATGTTTCTAATTAAAGTTTTTTTAGTGAAATTATTTATAGAAGATTTAAATGATATTAAATTTTAGGGAGATTTACATACATACCACTTAATATTATTCTATTTACATATTTAACACTTAAAACTTTAATATTACATAAATACCACCCATAGTTTATTTTCATACCAAATATGAGTGGTAGAAATGAAATATATGAGTGGTAGGAAAGAAATATAAGTGGTATATTTGATATTAAAATAATATAAGGTGGTATGCATGTAATATTAAAATTTTAGGTGTTAGATATGTAAATGGGATGTTATAAAGTGGTATGTACGTAAATTTCCCTAAATTTTATTATTTCTGCTTTTGAGAGATCTAGAAGAATTTATCTGAATGATGTTGTGCATTTGAAAGTAGCTTCTTCTAACACATGTTCTTAGGAGTAGTTGGCCATTTTTATTTAGGGTATTATTTCACGTTATTTAGGATATAGTAGTGATACGTCCTCAAAAATTGTTTTGATCAAACACGAATCTCGAGGCATATTCAAGTTGGAAATTTTCAAAATTAAATTTGGGATAATCTGAATTCCAATTTCAACAAACTTATAGTCAAACTGAACATCTCAAATAGACGAACCTAACAACATCAAAATTGGTCAAAACCCAAGCCCAAATGAGTTCGAATCAGGGGCCCGGACCACATTTGGAAGGTTCAAAGTATTATTTGAACGATAAAATGATATTCAAATATGACATGCTTAAAGTTAAATCGAGCGGCTCGGCGAGACGAATCCAACGAGCCCAATATCTCTGAATTTTTACATCGTTAAGGCACTTAAACAGTTGAAAAACTCTCTACAATTGGGGGAATTAATATGAGCCATCCGATTGAGCACTCCGAACCAACCTCATATCTTCTCTAAAATTACGGGGTGTGCCACTCATGAAAATCTATAAATAGACCCTTTGCTGGAGATTTGGAAGAGCTCTGAGGTTTCAAGAGCTCTAGCTCTACCACCCGATCGTCGACCACCGCCCGACCGCCGACCGTCGTCGGACTTCAGCTCGACCTTCGTCGAACCTCCGCCCGGCCACCGACTACCGCCGGACCACCGCCCGGCCGCCAACCACCGCCCGGCCGCCAACCACCGCCTGACTTCATCCTGACCTTCGTCGGACCACCGCCTGGCCGCTAACTACTGCCGGACTTCAGCCCGACCTTCGTCGAACCACCAACTGCCGCCGAACTTTAGCCCGACCTTCGTCGGACTTTCGCCCAGCCGCCATCCATCGTCCACTACCGAACCTCAGCCCGACTTGCCTATAAATTTTATACAGTATAAAAAATCATTTGATTAAGTATGAAATTCGAAGCAAATTTTATGAATTGAATCATGATGTTTGGGCAATAAACTTCAAAAAAAAAAATTTCTATTATCACCATAATTTTTTAAACCAAATTTATAGTAGAAATAATATAGTTGAATGAGATGAATCTAATATTAAGAACCTTTTAATTCGACTTCATATATATTATCTTAATTTGAGCACTCAGGAGCCTGATAAAAAAAAATTATTGACAATGTTCTAAGTTTATGTGCCCTTGAAATAAACATTTCAATGAGAAAATTCACCAAAGTCCAAGGCTGACGCATTCTAAATTTATCTAGGGTTTGTTTGATTGTGTGAAAAAGTAATGTAATGTAAAAATAATATTTTTGAGTTGTTTGGATGATTATAAAAGGAATGTATGAGATTCTTTTTTTACTTTAGTTTGAAGTTAAATGAACGCAATATAAAGTTCAAAAAAGCAGTGGTCAGTGTGGTGGGTGGCCTATAATGGTGGTGGCCTACGGTGGTGGTGCCCGCCACTGATGGTGACTGGCGGTGGCGGAGACCGACAGCAGTGGGGTGGTTTGATGATAGTGGCGGCTAGCAGTGGTGAGTGGTCGGTAATGCATGGTGATGGTCGGTGTCGGTGGGTGGCTTGGTGCCTATGGAGCTCGATGGTTGGTGACGCTGGCAGGCAGTGATTGACAGCCTGCACTTGGGGGTGACAATGTTCCTCTCCCCCATAAGGAGAAATTATTTTATGCGGGTACCGAATTGTCTGGAGGCGAAACAAAATGTGTCATGTTATCCTGTACACGGCGGTATACAACAAAGTTTAGAATCATCAGTAATCGGAGGAAGTTGAGGCGAGACCGGAGTGATTGGACCCACTTATTTTTGCAACAAACTAACATGAAATACTTCGTGGATTTGAGAACATGCAGGAATATCCAATTTATACGCCACTGCACCCATTTTTAAATAATTAGTATAATTATACATGTATTAAATACACATCGATAGAATTCAAATAATTAAGTAATATTATAAAATTGCAAATATTAATTAATTAATTTGAAAAAAATAGAAGGTGTTGTGTTTTGTTCCTAGATTTAGGATTCTTTCTTGTATAGGTTTTGTGTATGGCATATGTAGCCATATGTGGGGCTATTTGTATAGCCTTTATGAGTCTTTAAATAGATGTGTTTAGGCTTGTAATAAGCAGCCAAGGGAATAAAGATTTTGTGCATTTTTGGCTCACGGTTCTCTCCTTCTCCCCTCTCCCTCCTCCTCTCTCCCTCTCTAGAGATCTTGCATGAAAGATCTCAAGATCTCCCTAGTTTCTACATTTGGTATCAGAGCCCTGATGGCGATCTTTAAGGAGTAGGGTGTTCTTGAGGTGACTTCGGCAAGGCAGGATCGTGCAAGTAGTCAGATTGGAAGACTTGTTCGCGTGAAGAAATTAGACCAGGCGGTGAAGCCGGACGGCATAGGAGATCCGGTGAAATCGCGAAGGCAAGAGGCGAAGCAAAAATTAGTAGAGGCGGACGTGCCCTGATTGCAGAACGGAGCCAGGACGGGCGTGGTTCGCTGGATTTTGGCGTGTATTTGACAGCTTGGTTTTGACCTGAGAAACCGGAGGTGGTCCGGAGCAGTGACCGTGGCTTCTTGATCGGGAGTTTGGATCGGCCGAACAAGCTGGTGAAACCTGCCGCAAGAAGGCCGGATATTTGGCTGAGGTGGACGTCTGCTCGTTTTGGCTTGCGTGAGGAGTTGAACGAAGGGGAGAGCTTCAGACAATAGCTTATGCAGGCCGAATTACACATGGGTCTCTTGATTAGCAGGTGTGCAATTGAGTGTGAAGAGACACTTGATCTTGGATTTGATCAAGATTATGCTGAAGGTGATGTCATGGTGACATCGTCAATTGTCTAGCAAATTGACGAAGGCGAACAAGAGCGGGGGCATGGAAGCTGTTGAGACCGGATTTTTTGCTTGATCTTGAATCAAGTTTCGATCGGTCTTGGCAAGCTTGGATGCAGTTTTATTTTCTTTGATTAAAAGATCGGTTCAGATCTTTAAAAAAGATACCGGATCTTCATTGTGGTAGAGTTTTGGACTTCAGGTGGAGTCCGGGAGACACTGAGGTAGTGTCGGCTGTTCTTGGAGAGCAGGGTTGAAAGTGCGGGGCGTTGGGAGATGCGAGGTCGTGCGGTGCATGAGGAGGACGCATAGGAGCGCGGGACACTGGTGACGAGCGGAGCGCAGGTGAAGGCGTAGGGCTCGCTGCACGGTGGATACGTGCAGGATGTGGTCGGAGAGAGACCACATGAGTGCAAGGCGCGGGCGCGGGCTTGTGGCGTTTGGACGCGGGCTGGAGGCGCAGGGCTCGGGCACTGAGGCGCAAGGTGCAGGTGGAGGCACAGGGCGCGGAAGCCAGGCTAGGGGTGCTCGGGATTGGCTGCGTTGGACGCAGTGCGACAGGAGATCTGTCGGGTGGTGGAGCTAGAATGTCGGTAGACGCTTTTGGCGGAGGAGACCGACAGACTGTTCTTTAAGAACAATTGTTATCTTTTATTTTTGTAAATCTAGGCCCAAGGTGGAGATTGTTGTGTTTTGTTCCTAGATTTATGATTCTTTCTTGTATAGGTTTTATGTATGGCATATGTAGCCATATGTGGGGCTATTTGTATAGCCTTTAGGAGTCTTTAAATAGATATGTTTAGGCTTGTAATAAGCAGCCAAGGGAATAAAGATTTTGAGCATTTTTGGCTCACGGTTCTCTCCTTCTCCCCTCTCCCTCCTCCTCTCTCCCTCTCTAGAGATCTTGCAAGAAAGATCTCAAGATCTCCCTAGTTTCTACAGAAGGAGATGTAATAAATAAATTTATGATTACAAGTAATCTTAACAACACTTAGATTCCTAATTTAAAACAAATACATTTAAGATTTTAATAAAATAGCAATAAAAAATGGGGGATTAAGACAAAGTTAATAACACTGAAAACTTTGCATTCGAATATTCTAAAAAAATTGATAATGATTGAATTTGATGATTTTAGATGTGTTTTTATTGGAGTGTAATATATAAATAATGTATATTATATCAATCTTAAAGAATATTTAAGAACTTTAATATTATTCATAATGAAAATTTTAGTAGAAGTATATTGTCAGTTTTTTTTTTCTTAATATGTTTAGAAGATATGCAATTCAATGTCCGATCATAAAACAATAATAATAATAATAATAATTTTATTTAAATAAAATATATTGAATATATCAATAAATGAAACGCTGTCATTGTCGGGTTCCAAGTCCTGTATGAGAAAAGTGGAGGGTTGTGTTAGATAGTCGACAATCAATATAAAACTTTTCAAATAATCATGACATGAATCATTTAATAATTGTGTTAAGGAGCGTTCCTTGAAAGCGACATGTTGTATGACCTGAATACACTAAAAAGATTAGCGCCGATCAATTTTTTTAAGATTCTTATTTAAAAAATGGTCAATAAAAATTAGCTCATAATTAATTATTTAAAATATTTTAAAATAAATTTAATAAAATCATTTATTTTAGTATATAACAAAATTCATTTTTAAATAAATTTAAGAAATTTATGAATCGCACTTCTGAAGAATTGATCGTATCCCGAAGTCCCGAACATGCATAATAAGTAGTCCTTGTCATGCCCACCCACATCGGCCTTAAAATTGGCGGGAAAGCTCCGATGCCATCACTCTCGCGACTCGAGCCCTCGACACACTCCCGTCTATCTTCTCTCTGCCACCGCGCTATCACAATATTTCTCTTCGGCCCTTCCAGTCTCTCGCAATGGAATCAATTCTGAAGGTAAGGGTTTCGAAGAAATCTGTTCGGGGATTCTTTCTTTATTTCGTTGTTTTGAAGTTTGATTTCTATTGAAATTAATGAGAGCATGACAAGCCCTCTCTTTTCGTCGTTCTATGGCAGCATAATTTTGGTTATTCCCAGTTTCGTCCATCTCAGAAGGAGATCATACAGAAAGTTCTAGAGGGAACGGATTGCTTGGTGGTTATGGCTACTGGAGGTGGAAAATCGCTATGGTATGTGAGATTTTCGCTCGCCCTGGCTCATATTTGCTGCCCAATTATCGACAAACTTCGTCGTCTTTTATTGCCAAAAAAAGTGAACAAAATCTGATTTTGCAACTATGAAGATTCTATTTGACATATTTTGTAAATGATATGACGACTGATTCATTCTTTGATGCATGTGCCCTATGAAACCGTTTACTTATTATCAGGGCAGATGGATTTTATTTTTGTGGGAAGGGTGAGCGCTCGCTTTTCTTTCCTTCAGTTGCTGTTACCCATTTCACATATCTAGCAATCAATAAACTGAAAAGGAAGGGTTTTGTTTCTGTGAAAAATTTTCAATTCCTTTTTTGGACGTTGCTATAGAAAATTTTAATTTGAAACATGTTAATTAGGAAGTTGGGTGATGTAGAATGGTGCTCGGGAAGATGGTTTATTACTCAGGGGAGCATGAGGGGTACTCCTTTAAGCAATATAGACCTGCGATGTCGAATAATATCATGTTGAAGTGAAAGATAATATAACAGAGGAGAGAAACAGAGAATAAAGAGGAAAATGAATTGTATTGAATGAATTCAATCTGTGTACAGCTGATGTATATATAGAGGTTAAACTAACTAGAGAATACAAAGAGTGAATGAGAAAATGACATGTGTATATGAGCTAACAGGCCCCCTCAAATTAAACAGTCATGTGTTGAATGGTTAATTTGAAGCGAAGGTCTTCAAATCTAGTAAGCGGAAGTGGTTTGGTAAGGATATATGCAATTTGACCGGTCGAGTTGATATGCGAGATGGAGATAGCGTTTGCTGTCATGTGTTCTCGATTGAAATGAAAGTCAATTTCAATGTGCTTTGTACGGGCATGAAAGATCAGGTTATTGCCAATGACAATTGCGGAGGTGTTGTCGCAAGATATGTTCGTGGGTCATTGTTGAGGAATTTTAAGTTCTGCTACGAGTTGTCGAAGCCAAAGAACATCTGCGGTGGCCGAGGATAGAGATCTGTATTCGGCTTCAGTGGTGGACTTGGCGACTGTAGCTTGTTTCTTGACCAACCAAGAGATGAGATTCTTGCCAAGGAATGTGCAATGTCCGGATATAGATTTTATGTCTTGTGAGTCTGTTGCTCAATCGGCGTCCGTGTACGATCAAAGCTGCAGATCTCCAATTGTTAGTGGTAAATCAAAATGAGATGTACCTTTGATGTATCGTAGAAACCGTTTGAGAATTTGAAAGTCCTGATTAGTCAAAGAGTGCATGTGCTGACAGATGTAGTTTGTGGCGAAGGCGATGTCGGGTCTGGTGATAGCTAGATACTGCAGTGATCCCGCTAGTTTGTGATAATTTTGCGGATTGGAGTAAAGCTGATTTGAGATGTTGGAGGCTGTGGATTTGGGTGTGATTGGCATTGGCGCTGGTTTACAGTCAACAAATCCGGCATTTTGAAGAATTGTGTTGACAGTGTTGTTGGCTGAGGAAGAAGCCGTTTGGATTGCAGGTAATATGGATACCGAGAAACACTAAAGCTTCGCCCAATTGTTTGAGTTTAAAGTTGGATTGCAGTCGCTCTAGGAGTCGTTGAATTGTGAATGAATCATCGCCTATAATTAAAATATCATCAACATAAATTAAAATATATAGTTCAATATTGTCATGGTGATATAAAAGAAGAGAGGGATCAGAACGACTAAACTCAATCCGAATTGTTGTAGAAAATTGGTGAGTTTGTGAAACCAATGGAGAGGAGCTTGCTTGAGTCCGTATAATGATTTGCGAAGTTTGCATATGTGGTTGGGGAATTGAGTGTCGGCAAATCCGGGTGGCTATTTCATGTATATTTCTTCATTAAGGTCACTGTGCAAAAATGCGTATGCCACGTCCAACTGTTTGACTGACCATTGTCTGTGAAGGGCCAAAGTTAGAAGAATTCGAATGGTAGGCATTTTTTGCGAATGGACTGAAGGTTTCCTTATAGTTTATTCCACATTGTTGAGTGTAGCCCTGAGCCACTAGTCTAGCTTTATACCGATCAATGTGACTGTTGGGAAGAGTTTTAATGCGAAAGGTCCATTTACAACCCAAGATTGGTTGGTCCGGTGGTGGGGGGACTAGTGACCAGGTGCCCTGTTGTTGTAATGCCAAAAATTCGGACGACATGTCAGATCACCATTGGGTTAATTTGGCAGCTTGGGAGTAAGTAGTGGGAATGGAGGGATTGTGTTGTGTTACGAATAGATCAAGAATTTGCTTGGGTTTGGTTATGCCTGACTTTGATCCAGATGACTTGGAATGAAAGTTGGAATATTATTGGATGGAGCAGATATAATGGAAGAAGAAGACGTGGAGGTATGAGGGAGAGATGGTAATGTAGAGATAGGATCAGTAGTTATAGATGTTGAGGGAATATGAGAGGTAGAGATAGAGGTTGGGATAAGAAGGAGAGGGGAAACAAGAGTTGGAGTGGAATTTGTAGAAATGACGGTATGAGAGGATTTGAAAGGAAAGTCTTGTTCATGAAAGACCACATGCCTTGAGATGTGAATTTGATTTGTGGAAGTGTTGAGACAGCAATAAACCTTGTGAGATGAAGAGTACTCTAAGAATATGTAGGCTTGAGAGCGAGGTGATAATTTGTTGGGAGCGTAAGGCTGAAGCCACGGAAAGCATAAGCAGCCGAAGGTGCGGAGATGCTTGTAATTGGGCAGTTTTCCATGGAGTTTTTGATGATGAATTTGAAGTGAGATAGATTTGGAGGGAAGGTGGTTTATAAGATAGTTTGATGTGGTGATGGCTTCAGCCCAAAAGTATGTGGGAAGACCCGAGGTGTGGAGGAGGGGTATGGGATGTGTCGAGCAAATGACGATGCTTTCTTTCCGTGATTCCGTTTTGCTCAGGAGTATGAGGGCGGCTGATTTGATGATTAATGCCGTGAGACTGAAGGAATTCTTTGAATAGGTTGCTGATGTATTCGCCGCCTCCATCGGAGCGGAACGTTTGAGGTATTGTATGAAACTTATTTTTGATAAGTAGACAAATTTTTAAAGTGAGTGAAGGTTTCTTGTTTGGTATGCATAAGAAACAACCATGAAAATCGGGTAAAGTTGTCAATGAAGATAACATAAAATTTTTATTCATTCAAAGAGGATTGCGGAGTAGGACCCCAAACGTCGGAGTGAATAATTTGAAATGGATGAGAGGAAACTGAAATGCTTTTATTGAAAGGTAATTTGTGACTTTTAGCCACATTACAAGAAATGCAAACATAAACATATAAAGGACTACGCAAATCTTGAATATAAGGAGCTAAAGAAGATAAAATTCTGTGATGAGGATGGCCTAGCCGAGAGTGCCAGACAGATGAGGAAACCATGGATGCTTGAAGAGAAGGTTGTGAAAACCGGACCGGACAAAGAACCGAAAGAAGGAGAGGTTTAAGGTTCGGCCGGTTCGACCGGTCGAACCGGGGTCGAACCGGATGATGTAATAAATACTAATATTATTAAAAATTTATAACATTAATAGAATAATTATGTGAATTTAACATCAAATAATATAATTCTAAGAATTTAAATTATATAATTTTAATAAGTTATCTCTCAATATAATTAAATTAAATTGAAATGATGAATATATTATAATATAATTGTAATTTATAAAATATTTAGTTAATTATATTATATTTATGAATATCTAATAATTTAACTGTAATTAATTTTTATATTTCATTATAATTATAATAAATGAGATTCTTATATATATATATTATAACAAAATAAAAATTTTAATATAATATATAAATTTATAATATTAAATTTAAAAATGTGTAATAAGAATAATATTAAATATAATATATAAATTTATATTATTAATTTATAAATATACATCATAACTAATTTATAATATAAAATTTAAAAAATTTTGCACCCAACTAGTCTAAATTTGTGGCCCAACAAACTCAATTTAATGGTCCAATAAAGCTCAAGCTCACATTTAAGCTCACATAGCATTCATGTACTCCTTTTTAGTCCCACATCATGAAAGAGTAAGAAATAGTTGGCTTTTGGCTCTATATATAGTTCCCTCTTTTCAAACAAAACTTATTTCATGAGATGACAATCATATATTATGGTGTAAAAAAATCTCATTATTTAATAAAAAAAATATTTTTAAAAAATGTAATGAAGTAAAATATATAATATTTATATTTTATTTATCATTATTTTTTTTTTTTGAAACCGGCTGGTTCTTTCAAACCCGGATCGGTTCGCCGGTTCAGCGGTTGAACCGCCGGTTCAGGCCGGTTCTCTGCGAAGCCGGTTTTTGAACTGGACCGGATGTAATCGACGAAGCCGTTAGCATTAAAGAAATGAAAACTTGATTATCATTGGTCAATTTAGAGATGGAAAGAAGATTGTGTTTTAAGGAAGGAACATGTAAAAGGTTATGAAGATATAGCTTATGAGCCGAATCTGGTAGAGGTAGAATTCCTTGTACGGTGTTGTGGATCGGAATAGTTGAGCCTTTAGCAATGGAAACGGAATCGGCACCGGTGTAGGGGATGAGTGCTGTAGATTGGCAAGATCGTGAGTTAGATGAGTAGAAGCTCCGGTATCAAGGATCCAATCATGAGATTGTGTGGAGTATTGTTGTGTAATCATGGCACGAGGTGTCCAAGAAGTTGTTGGCTTGTATTTGGAGTTGCATCTGTGCCAACAGTTGAGGGCAGAATGCCCGATTTTTCCACATATTTGGCAGATTGGGCGAGTGGCATTGTTGCTAGACGTTTGCGGAGAGGAGTTTTGCCCAGGTGGATGGGAGTTGAAGTTGCGGCGAGGTTGTCTAGAGGAGCCGCGGTTCTTTGAGTTGGATGTACGATTTGAGTATAAAGCTGCCTGGTCGGAGCTGGGATTGGATTCCTTGAGTTTTTCATTGTGTATGTTGATCTCTTCGTTGCAAAGAAGTGAGTAAAGAACGTCGAGATCGATAGGATGCAGCGATGTTCTGATGCAGTCTTGAATGAGTTATAGGCGGAGGGGAGACCATTGAGAATATAGATGATGATGTCTTCGGTGTCAATCTTGGAGCCGGCTGCGGCGATGTGGTCAACAATGGTTTTGATTTTAGCTAGATATTGTTGCATCAAACACTCTTTCATCTGAACGTTATGGAGTTCTTGCTTGAGTTGGATCACCCTAGAGCAATTTGTAGGTTGTAATCGGCGTTCAAGAACTACCCAAATTTCGTGAGCAGTGGAGAGAAATTGAACGTATGGGAGGATGGAAGGGGAGATAGTGGAAAGAAGTGCGGAAACAAGATTCCAATCGATTAATTGCCAAAGATTGTAATCAGATTTGGTTGGATCGGTAGGTGCAGTGTTTGTCCCGGCTAGCTGACCGGCGAAGCCATTAGCAGTGAAGTGTTGAAGGAGTTGAAGACGCCAAATGGCCTAGGTGTCGGTCGTAAGTTGAGTAGGAATCAAATTCTTGAGGTTTGAGATCAAGAATTTGAGGAGAGCTGGCACAATGTACTCGGAGAGGGCGGTGGAGAGATCAGACGCTTGCGTTTGTGATGTTGCTGAGCTTTGGTCCGCCATAGGTTGGAGGGGTGAAATAGATACAAGATTTGACCAATAGGAGCAGATTTGCGAAGGTTTCAACAACCCGAGAAAGGAGAAGGAGAGTATTGTAGGAGATTCTTGATAGATGAGTGGATACCGAAATAAGAGGGAGAGAGATATTGCGGACTGGAAGCCGTGAGAAAGAATGAAGAGGCAGAGAAGTCGTGAGAGGATGGGAATCTGCACTTCGTGAGGGGTGGAGAACGGAGGAGCAATAGAGGCGCAAGAACGGTGCAGGATCGGAGGAGGAAGATCAATGACAGCGGTGCATCTTGAGAGAGGATGTGATCTTCTTGAGTGAGATGGGATGGATAAGGCAGCTCCGTGTTCAGTCCTGGAAGTGGAGACGGGTGGAAGCAATGCTTGGGCCTTGCAATTGCACGTGAGAGAGGGAGGCGGAGAGATAGGGCCTTCCGCCTGGGCGTCTTCGAACAAGAGGAGCAAGAACGGTGCGAGCCGAGTTCTCTGATACCATGAAAGATAATAGAACAGAGGAGAGAAACAGAGAATAAAGAGGAAAATGAATTTTATTGAATGAATTCAATATGTGTACAGCTGATGTATATATAGAGGTTAAACTAACTAGAGAATACAAAGAGCGAATGAGAAAATGACATGTGTACATATATTTGAGCTAACATGTAGTTCTGAATGTCATGAATGAAGGCGACAAATTGAATTTGTGATGGTTGGATTGATGGGAACAATAATTGTTGCTCGTATTTGGGGCCTCAGACAATGGTGATGATGCCTTGCCATTTTGTTATTGATGTATTTCTATCCTTGAAAGCAATTGTTTTTTGCAAATGGATATCAAAATTAAGGTATATGGAGGTCACAATGATTATGGGATGTTAGAAACTTATCAACAAATTTTCATTATAACAAGTACACTTCAAATCATCGAACAATGCAGATGTGATGTTCTTAGCGAGAGCGAGCCATGAAATCATTTTTGCAGACCCCAAGCAACTAGAGGTGCAGCAGTTCGCCAGCTATTGACTTCTTCTACATGCATGGGTATGGACCTTATGTGAAGAAGGGCTGGTCAAGTGGGTTTGATCTCACATGGTTTGGTTCAGGATGGTCTGTATAGCCCTATCGCTTTTGGGCTATGAATCACACAATCTTGGCTTCCACTGGTTCGTCTCAATAACCTGAACTGGTTGGTTGGGATTTCACAGTGTTCCAGGCTTGTTTGGTTTTTGATTTAATTTTTTAAGAATTGACTTCAGCATTGGTTTGACTTTGAATTGTCTTAGGACTTGTGCATCACATCGAAACTGTGATTAATCAAATATAGATTTTGCAAATACCAACACTGGTTAGATATGGAATTTACATAGCTTTGGAAGAGTGTGTGTCTATGGTAGTGATATCTTGTATTCATGTAAGCTTTCTGTTTCATTTACCACTTTACACAGCAAATTAGGAATTTAATAGAAGTTAATTACTTTTGTAAAATCCCTGTGCCCTAGCTACCAGGTTCCTCCTCTTGTGACTGGAAAGACTGCGGTAGTCATAAGCCCTCTTCTATCCTTGATGCAAGATCAGGTACACACTGTTCTTCTATACTCTTTTATAGCCGTGCAAATTGTGTTTCTGAAGCTACTCTGGTTAACAGGTCATGGCTCTTAAACAACGTGGTATAAAAGCTGAGCATCTTGGAAGTAGTCAAACAGATAAGGATGCTTATTCTCAAGCTGAGAGGGGCGTTTTTGATGTACTATACATGACTCCTGAGAAGGCTTGCTTGCTTCCCACAAGGTTAAAGCCTGATAAGATGCAAAATTTAGTGCATTAACTCACTATTGGCTCTTTTGATCATTGGATCTTTGCATTTTGTTATTGTTAAAAATTGGAGACTAACTCTGTCATATTGATGCTTTGTGCTTATTAATTTTGAATAGCTTTCTTCTTAAAAGAATATACCAGCTTCTATTTGGCATGACCTTGGATGTTTTTCCTCAGTGTACAAATTAGGAATAGATATCGATATGTGCTTGTGCAGCATTATAATTTTATGCTTAAAAGTCTATGCCTTCAAAGTTTTCCTCTTTGTATTTATAGCATTGCAAATCTATTTGTGTCAGTAATAAAACAAGAGGACAAACGACTATTTTCTATGGTCTTTTCTATTCTCTTAACTAAAAAAAAAGAAGATACAAATAAACATGTTGTCTTGTCTTCTTTTTTTTCCTAACTGGTGATGACAGAGCCATTCTATATGATGTTTATTCTAACTTGATTTCTTTGTTCATTTTTTATTTTGTTAAATTTTGACTTTTTTTTTTCCTTTGTTGTTTAGATTTTGGAGTAACCTGCTGAATTCTGGGATCTGCTTGTTAGCTGTCGATGAAGCACACTGCATATCAGAATGGGGTCATGATTTCAGGTTGCCGTTTCTTTTTAATTTTTACTGAACCTACTCACATTGTTCATGTAATTCCTAACTAATTAGTTGGCTTTTCCCTTGGAGCTTTGATGAATACCAAAAATTGTCAGCATTGAGAGAAGTGACTCTAAAATCTTAAATGATTTAATAGCGAAGGAGACATCAAGTCAACTATATTGGTAGATTTTGCACTAGAGGTCAACATATTTGCTTTTGGAAACCAATTTCATTTGTTTCAACGAGTTAAAATAATTTTTCATCTCATGTGTTGAAATGGGTCTTGTATGTATTCTGGGTATATTATTGATCCAAGCTCTTCCTCATCTTGAACATATGGATAAATTTGGTATTTTATCTGCCATGGAGCTCGTATTGAAGAAAAGTTTTGGAAGCAAAATCATGCCATTACCGAAATAAACCATTTTATTTTCAACCGCAAAAATGATGACATCTATCCTTGGCACTCCAACATAAATAGTTCTCTGTAGCTCCACATTGGTAGCAGCAAAAACTGGAATCTGCACTGGTATTTGATAAATTGCCAAAAACTGATATTTTGTCTAGCTTGCACTGAAGATACAAATGAATTAGTTATAATTTAAAAGTTTTCCAGAGCTGATCTTGAGCTTTTGATTGATCAAAATCTTTGATGAAGTTGTCTCAAGGTGGGATCAGCATTAAACAAGGCAAGCTCAACATCCATGCCTATGAATGCATGCGCAAACGTCAAGCTTGTATCTACGAATGAATATATGTATTTTGCATTTTTGGTATTGAAGTGATCTTCTCAAGTTTCGCCTCTATTGCATGCTTTAGTTGATAAGTTTGTACACTGGATTTAGGAAGTTGCTATTTTATCTTGCTGTATTAGTTTCTGTTAATATAAGCTGTAGATGGAAGGCGGTCGAATAAATGCAGAATCCCGAATTCCTCTAAATCACTCATAAATTTAGGTGGGATTCCTTCTAATCATCCACTAATCTTGGAATAGTTTTATGTTATCTCTCTCTCTCTCTATATATATATAATACCACATTATTGTTATTATTTTTAGAATAAGAGTATATTTTGTTTCCTTGTATGTCTATTGCATCCATCATCATAAATAGTGTGTAGCCTATATCACAACAATGAGAAAAATAGAAGATTTTGTTTTTCATGTTATCAGAGCAAGGTTCACTACATTTTCTTTGTATTTGAAAATCCTATAATGACTCTACTCTTATCTTGGGTTTCCTTAATAAAGAGAGACATACCTTTGTCATCCATCGCAAAATCGCCAAATAGATCTTGAAATCGTGCCTAGCAAATCCTTTGACTTTGACTTTGACATCAACCTTGACCTTGCCTGTGACTACTGCTTTTACTCGCAAGTATTGGCTCCCAATCTCCCAAATTGCTTTATCCTTTCTGCATCTACCTAGAAGGAATTCATCTCAATCTACCTTATATACTCCCAAATTCCCTCTTGGCCATGCTGACATATATATGTATACAAGCTCTTGTTCGCAAAAAAATGTGCTCACTTGAATGGATGTGCATCTACTCGACGTACTTTCATGAATGCATGGCCGAGGAAGCTCGACTCTGTTGACCCGCTTACTGTAGCAAACATAAACTAAAAAAAATGCTACGTACCTCTATGGACGCCGCCCTAACATGATTCAACGCGGCCATGATTTCTGCGATCTCGTCGTCCTCTTACAGGACCAATGTCACCTCACACATGATCGGGTCTTGGCATTAAATGAGACCGAGCTCTCATTCCTGGTCTCTGGCTCTCCCGCGCTCACTCTCCGATCTCTCATCTCTCCCTTCCCGTGGCTTCTTCTGCTCCTTCGTACTGCTCGATTGTGCTTCGACGACGACGTGCCCTTCGAGTCGGATTGGAGGTTACGACACTTTGAGTGGAAGCAACATCGCTCCTTCGGCTCCTTAGGCGCTGTCCGGCTCCTCTCTTGGAACGACTTTCCCTACCTGCTGAATCGAAAGTCACGACGCTTTGGTCGGAACCGGCAAGGAAACTCGTTTCTTCTCCCGTTCCTTCCCAGTTGCTCGACTTCGTGACTTCAACGACTTCCCCTCCCGACCGGACCGTAAGCTACGACATTTTAATCGGAAGAAGAGACGGTAGTGTTGGCTCAAGAAAAATGGCACGAATGCACGAATCCTGCTTTGCAGCTGTAGGATTCCATTTCCCTTAAGTCAGATTGTAATTAACCAGATTTCTCCTGAAGGTAGTGTCAGGGTTTATAGATCTTGGGTTCTTACTTCCTATGAGCGCAAGCACTCATAGTATTAAATGGTGGGAAGATGGAGGTAAGAGAGAACTCTCGATTAAGGATGAATATATTTTAGATATTTTTAGTCTCAAATGGTGGGAATATGGAGGTAAACCCGATCAAGATCCCATGGTTTTGTCGTCCCGGGTATACCATAGATTTCAATCTACCAACACTAACAATCATTGACCATATTGTCCAGGAAATCTAATTAGCAACCATGGGTTGCCTCCTCTCAGGGATCCCGAGTAGATTGAAGTGCTTAGATGTTGATTTTAGTTTTAATTTAATTTGAGTTGGGGCTTACTACTTCCTTAAAGGTTGCCCGTTAATTTGTTTAGTTTGGGGCTTACGGCTCCAATTAGAAGTTGCCCGTTAATTTTGGTTGGATAGGTCTTATGGCTTCCTTAGAAGTTGCCTAACGGTGGGTCTTACGACCTAGCTCTGTAAGTTAAGCGGTCCAAGTTGTGGGTCTTACAACATAGTCCTTTAGACTAGGATGCCCAAGAATTTAAATTGTTTGTGTAGGACTTATGGCTTCCCTTAGGAAGTAGCCTGAAAAGCGGGTCTTACAACTTAATCGCTTTAGACTAAGATGCCCATAGGTTTAAATTTGATTGTTTGAGGTTTAGGATCATTGCTATTTATTTTTACAATTTTCCTAAAATGTGGGGCTTACGACTTCAGTAAGAAGTTGCCCGAAAGCGGGTCTTACAACCTAATCCTATAGACTAGGATGCCCAAGTGAGGGGTGTAGGTTTGTATTATCACCTAAACACTTCCCTCAGATGTCGGACTTACGACTTCTATTAGAAGTGGCCTGGTTTTTAATTGGGTTTAGGGGTTAGGTCAATTTTACCTGAAACTTTCCCCTAAAATCGGGCTTACTACTTTCTTACGAAAGTTGCCGAATAATGGGTCTTACAACCTAATTCTTATAAATCAGGCTGCCCAAAGATTTTGAATTTGATTGTTTGTTTGTAGGTATTCGTAGCCAGTGGTTGCAGTAGTTGAGGCTTATAGTTGCAAAAGATAGAGCCCACAAGTAGCTATAGAAGCTTGTACAAGAGAGCTTTGGAGAGCAGTTTGTAGAGTTCAGTTTGAGAATTTTGATAGAGCAATTTGTACAAGAGATTTGAGGAGTTGGCAATCAAAGTTGTACATGTCATTTAGAGAAAACTTCTCTTCCTCCCTTTTTTTTATTTACTGCATTTTTATTTTATGATTTTCTCATTTGATTAATCAAATAATCAATCAATAAACCAACTCTAAATTTCATTGGTCTCAAAACTTTTTAAATAACTCTCGGGTTTTAAAACTTTTAGAATTTAAAACTCTCTCAAATTTGAAATGCTCTTATATATTTAAAAAGCTCCTGAATTTTATATAATTAAATTAGTTTTGAAATAATTTATCACGATTTTTGCTACCTCAATAATTAGAGGGAGAGAGATGATGTTTTGAAGATTAGAGACCTCAAATATTTCAAGGAAAAATAGTATTTGAAATGCCAAAACAATTCAATGTCTTTTATTCAGTTTTACTTGTATTTTTTTTTAAAAAGATGTCTCATTTAGAGACATTCAAAACAATCTCATTTAGAGACATTTGAAGCCTCTCAAGAATAGTCTTAGGTTAAATTGATAACCAACAAATTTTCACTTATGTTGAGCGGCATTTGAGAGAGTAATAAGTGTTTGTAAGTTCTCCACTCCCACGCTTTTGATGAGATAAAAGATTTCAAAAGATCTCAATTAATCAATTATTTGATTGATCTTAATAAATTAATTCTTATTAAATCATAATTAACTAAATCAGTTAATTTAATGATCAATTTTAACATTTTAGTTAAATCAAAATTCAAATTGAATTTCCCTCTTGATTTTAAAGAAATTTTGGCAGCCTCCCGGCGTCTCCTTCCCATTGAGGGAGAAATCGGGACGGCATCTGCCGAAATTTCTTCCTACCCGGACCTAAGGTCGATGGCGTAGGGTCTTCAATTTTAAACCATCCCACCAGGATAAAAAATTGACTGCGTAGGGTCTTCAATTTTAAACCATCCCACCAGGATCAAAGATCGACTGCGTAGGGTCTTCAATTTTAAACCATCTCGGTCGGACCTAAGGTACGACGGCCGGGGTCTTCGACACTTGTTGAAATCCTCTCACCACTCCTCTCTTTTTTTTATTATACATATAACATTATATTATATAACAATAATAATATTTTATAAAATATTATTATTATCATATAATATCATATATATTATATTATATTATATATTATACTCTCTGTTATATAATATTATATTATAACATTATGTTATATAATATTATATTATATATAAGATAATATAATATAATAAAAACTGAGAGGGGAAGGTATCGGGCATAGCCCCGATCAAACTAGGTCGGAGACCAGGGAGGGATCACGCACGGCGAGAGCTTGGGAGCGGCAGCATCCTGGAGTGACGGAGGGTCCGAACTCGGCGGGCTTCGGTTCAAGCGGGAGGACAGCGGGCGGATTTTGGCAGTTGGCGGGCTGGCGTTGTAGTGCAGGAAGATGGGATCGACGCCGGAGCAGGAGGTCGACGACGAGGTCGGACTTGGATGGCGTCGGGAGGAGGTAAGTTTTTTCTGAAATCCTTTCTTCCTCTTCTCTGTGTGCGTCTCTCTTGAGCGTGTGAGTGCCTGAGTATGTGTGTATGAGAGGGATTTATGTCGTGAGAGGGACGACAGTTTGCGATCGTGTATGTCGATGGGGAAGTCGGTGGGCGAATCGTCGTATTGTTTGGCGATCAACTGCCCGCGGTGGGGCCGGCTTGGAGGTAGGCATGCTGCTTTGATTTTTTTTTGTTCTAATTTTTTATACAGTCAACAGGGAGCTCGCTCGCTGTGAAGTAATCTTCTTCCTTTCGATTGCTTCATCTGCTCGTTCATGACCGGTCGACTTCGCCTCCTTGGACGATTTCTCTTCCTGTCGGATTGCGAGTCCGACATTTTGATCGGAAGAAGCAAAGGTAGCCCGCTGGTGGTGAAGGTAACTTCATCCCTTTCGTGTGCTTCTCGGCCAAATCCCGTAAACCCGCCGGATTAAGTGATTTGAGAAAAAATATATAAATAATATAATTAATTTTCTTTAATTCTAATTAATTTAATTTTTTTAATTTTTTATAGTTAATTTTAATTAAATTATTATAATTAATCTACTGAATTATAATTACTTAATTAAAATTAATTTTAATTAATTATGATTTATAAAATTAATTAATTATAATTTATTAAAATTAATTAATATTAATTAGTTATAATTAATTATAACTAATGATCTTTAATTAATTTTAATAAAAATTAATTAATTATCTTAATTAATTATAATTATTTAATTAAAAATAATTTTATGGATTAATTATAATTAATTAACATTAATTATAATTAATTTAAAAGAAAAGGAGGAAAAAAAAGAAGAATCCCTCCCTTGCCTCGTGCCACGAGCCTTCGCCGACACCGCCGGGCCCCAAGGTGTAAACTTCTAACTTAAACCCCGTCCTCGACGCGCTTAATGCGCCGGTGGATCCCCTATACGCGCTCTTATAACAGGTGGGGGAGAATCCGGTGCGACAAGTACGACGAGGCGGGTAAGCCCTATACACGCTCTTGTAGCGTGGCGAGGACTGTCCTCAACCTCGACATCGGCGCCAACGACTGCTACATAAAGGCATGATGTTCCAAATTCCACTCTCGATGTTTGTAGCGGTCCGGGGAACCACCTATACGCGCTCTTGTAGCACAGTAGGAGGGAGCCCGGTGCGATGCATACGATGAGTTGGGTAAGCCCTATACACGATCTTGTAGCATGGTGGGGAGAGCCACTGGTGTTTTGGTACGGGTACTGCTGAAGGCCCCATACACGCTCTTGTAGCGTGGTGGGATGAAAATTTGTACGGCCGTGGTGTCTAAGGATACTTACCATACACGCTCGAGGAGCGTGATGAGAAAGCCCAGCTCCCCTACATAACCCCCAAATGGGGGATATGCCGGGGTGCTGACAAAATTTTCACTGAAGTACACAAAGCCTGAACAATAAGAAGACCTCGCTTGAGCAACAATACAGAGAACTTGTACTTGAACAGAAATGCACAAAACTTGAACTAAAATGTGCAGAGGACTTGTACGAATAACAGGGGACTTGGATTTGAATTAAACTTCAGGAAATGAATGAATCCCAAATCCGAAAATGTATAATCAAGATCAAAGTTCAAGTGCTAAATAACAAATCAATGCATTCAAACTAATACAAGCAAACAGCAGGGGACTCGTGGTGAACAAGACCTCGATGCATACAAGCAATGAACAACAATCTATTCATAGTATTTGAACTATCACAAACAATTCTCAATTATCAAAACTTATGAATGCATGAGACAAAATACATGGGGGATCATGATGAATGCAACAAACTCCTACAACAATCCCTACGAGGTCAAATGAACTATATTGGCAAACAACAGTAACAAGTTGCAGAGTTCATATGTGACTGTCATATGTGCTAATATAATCTCCAATGCAAACAAGTGCCTGTAGATTGAGATGACAAAGCTGACATTTGATAGTGGAAGATCCGTCCCTATAAACAAGTACAATCATTAAACCACCTGAGATTGGTGAAAGGTGGATGTGATGCAAGGACAATGATTCTCCTACGAATATATCCAAGAGGTCGTAGTAGATACAACAGTCCCCACAAGATCAATGCACTATGCTTGTAATCAGCAACAGACAATTGCAAAGTGCACGAGTACTACCCATATGTAGCAATCAAAGCTCTGTCCCTGTAGCCAATGCAATCATCAAACCACCTGAGATTGGTGAAGGGTGGATTTGATGTAGAAACAAGGGCTCTCCTACAAACACCCCCAGGAGGTCGTAGTTGATACAACGGTCACCTGCAAATGAATACTTGTGGGTAACAACAGTAGGTGTATTGTAAATACAATGAACCACTGTGGACACAAGTACGGGTATCACCTACGACAGTGGTGATTAAGATCTTCAAGTATTTCGGGTACAAGGGCAACCCGATGTATGGAAAAGTGACACCTTCTGACAGAATGGAAGATATGTATAAATTAGAATTAAACTTCCTGGTGTTTTAAATTTTCTTCTTGATCCTGCATTTAAGAAGAAGACCATGCTTGCATCTACAAATATCAAAAATAACAAGTCTACTATGCTAAAGAGCTTGAAAAGAGTCCATTTCAAGGCAATGGCCACGGACTTCAAGAAGAATATTCCCCGGTGATGATATCGACCGGAATATTTATCTTATACATTCATATTAGACCTTCAAGGCCTTTAACAAAGAAAATTCACAAATAAGGGGATAAAGCCTATGAAACCCGATCCCCTATCGATGAGTTGATAGGGTCGACAAGGTTCAATCAAATTGAAATGACCCCAAATACCTCGATGATGGCCGTGTTGAATATAAATCTCAACCGGAGGGGTCCATTCTAAATATTTTCAAATGCTATCCCAAATTCCACATAATCCAAAAAAATCTCAAAAACCACAAAATCTCAAAATCCCAAAAATATTTAAAATTGAAATAAATCCATCAATCACTCAAAGCAAAATCCATCTACCTTCCACAAAATTTGCCGAGGTGGACAAATTGAAATTTACTTATGCTCACAAAGAGCTAATGTCTAGTCGAAAATATCACTAGGATTCATTCTCAAACAATCTCCTGTCATTAAGGATGTGATACGTGTCCTCTAACCAGCGGTTTTGCCGCCAAATGGCACCGCAGGATAAACGGTTACGACGACCTGGGGCTCTCTGAACCGAGTGGTTTTGCAGCTAAATGGCACCACGAAATACCGGTTATGGCCAGAGCCAATACGCTCCTTATTGGCATCAAATCCTTGAAATATGAATCAATAGGATATAATCAATAGGGCACAAAGCCCTCTGTTTGCTAAGGTGGATTCAAATTTGTCCCTTTAGACAAACATCCAACCCAGGTCTACAAGATCCCCTTGGACGAAGCAACCTATGTCTGCCGACAAGGATCCTTCTGTCAGGTTGGGTCGACTACCTCTGACTAAGTAGACTAGGGACCAAGATGGCCTGGGACGATGGAACCATGGGATCTTGATCGGGCCCATCATCCATTCCCCCACCATCCGCTTTAAGTGCAAGATGGTGTAATTTCCCATTTTAAATATCAAACCTTTCCAAATCTAAACCCAAATCCCAAAATTCTTAAACCCATGCTGCTACTATATGCCAGATAACACGTGTTCTCTACGTATCTAATTGATGACTAGCCTTAATCGAAAGTTCTCTCTCGTGATCGGGAGGGGCAATTAACTATAGGGGCTTGCGTCTATAGGAAACCAGAACTCATATCATAAAATCCTCATAAAATGAGGGCGAAATCTCTGAGTAGTGTCTTATCTACAAACCCATCTGCCTTCCAAAATTTACCCCGGAACTTTATCCGTTAAAACTCCCCTCGCCAAACAAAAAGCAAAACACTCAGTTCGCGGCGGGGAGGCCAGGGCCGAATTTTCGGAGCCCACAGACTCCTACTTCGAAATTCGCAGGTTGTCACTTGTGGAGTCTCTTGCACGATCTACATTTTGCTTTACATATGCAAACACCTTACCAAGTTAACTTGATTCCCACTTTGCTTCACAGATCCTCACCTCTCACTATTTGGCTTTCGTAGGATCGTACCTTATCAACATACCTGTTTGAGCCTACCCTCTCAGTTGCCCGCTCACTCATCTTTGATTAGTTTGTTGATCAATGAAACACAATGGGCGGTGTTCTTCCCTTGATAGAAACCTCCTGTTGAGAGACTTTGACCAGTACGAATATCATCTCTCAAATATGTTATATCCTCGAACCTACAACTATAAAATTGGCATTAAGTTGGACTGCACTAATTATGCTCTTTGGTCCTACATTGTGGAAATGCATTTTACAAGTAGGGATAAGTTGTGGTATATAAATTGCGATATAACCCAACCCTAACAAATTGACCCTAACCTCAGGAGATGGAGAGTTGAGAATGTGGTGGTGAACATATGGTTTATCAACTGTATGGATCCATATTTGATAAGCACTACATCAATTTCCCAATTGTGAATGGGGTGTAGGATACTATCATAACAACATACTTCGATTGCATTGACACCTCATAGATTTATGATCTCAAAAGGAAAGTCATATGACTCAAAGAAGGACCAATCAGAGCTTACTACAATAACTTACAAGTGCTATGAAGGGAAACTTATTTCCGCCAGCAAAATCCGATAAGATATAAACTGACATATAAGCATACAACTCTATTATACAAGAAGATACAGTGTATACCTTCCTAGATGGTCTTGACAATTGCCCAAGCAAAAGTTGAGGTGATTTACTTTCGATAAATCATTTTTTGATGTTATAACTAGTATGTGCATGTTCAGCGATAAGATCTGCGGAAAGTTGTGGTGATGACAAAAGAAAATACCACAAAAATCATTGCAATGCATTCGAGAGGACAAAAACCAACCAAACCTCTTCAATTCTTGGCCAATGGGAAGCCAACATTTATGACCAAAACAAAATGACAAAATGATGATGACAGTGGTTGCACACACTGATGTGATGCATAGATGGAGTTACACAAGAGTTAAAAGAAAATTAAATTCTAGCTCAACCAATTATATAATCATGTATCAAAGTTAATTCGATTACAAGAAATTCATGATGTTCAATTTGCTAGGCATAGAAATTGCAGCAAGATAGCCAAACTATTTAAACAATTGCGAAGGAAAATATAAGGCTACAACTAGTAAATAAAAATCCCACAATTAATGCGGAGTTGTTCACACCTTGAGACCTTTAACTCTCTTTCCTACGGAGACTAGGTTGAGCGGTGGAAGATTGTCCAGAATAGCATCGAGGTTGCCACTAAGATGGAGGTGCCAAGGAACGTCGCCGTGGGGAAGCATCTTGGAGGCGGAGGGGGCACGGTAGATCGACCTTTGATAATCCACGTGTAGACGGAGAAGTGTTCGTCGATGGAATCCACTAGCGTCGGCAAGATCCGGTCCAAGTATTCTTCGACGGTGTCGTCGAAGTCAAAGCCGACGTCGAAGAACTGTGATCGGAGGATGTTGACCCTTCCGTTGTTGTCATACTCAAACCCGAAGTTTCACTCAGGTTCGTCCATGCATTCTTGCAAGGGAGAATGGATGGTTGCCGCAAGAGGATCTCCAATGGAAGGGAGAAGAGGGGCGGCGACTTGGAGGAGGGGGAGAGGTGAACGGCGTGAGGGCTGTGAGGGAATCAACTTGATCTTCCTTCCGTTGTGCTCGAACACGCAGGTGTTCGTTCTCCCATAAATGTGGACATTGTTATCAAACAGCCAAGGGCGACCAAGAATAACTTGGCCCACATCCATTGTCAACACATCACACCAAATCTTCTCCTGATACCCATTAAACTCGAGTGGGATAAGGCTCCTATCTTTGATTTCCATGGAAGTTGAGTTAATCCAGGCGACCTTATACGGATTTGGGTGAGGTGTGGCCTTAATGTTGAGCTTGGAAATCATCGCTGAAGAGACAACGTTGATGCAGCTTCCGCTATCGACAATAACCTTACAGTTCTTATCCCCGATCTTAGTAAAGGTATGGAAAATGGCTGTTCTTCTCCAATCATCACTCGGTTTAGGTTGGGACAGTGCACATCTAACGACTTGCAGGGTGATAGGTTCATCCTCCGTAAAAGAATCTTCCTCTTCATCCACATGGTGAACTAAGTCAGTCTCGGGTTCGTCCTCGTCGTCATCAACCTCTTCTATTATGGTGACCTTATAGGGACTGGAACATTGCGAGGCAATGTGCCCATACCCATGACACCTATAACATTTGGTTCCAGAATTGGGTTTCGGGGTGTCTCGGTCAGGTGCTTTACCCTTAAAGTCGGGACGATGAGGGGCTGAACTAGCAGCAGGTCGGCTACCGGTCGAGTTTGGGGGTCGACTTTGAGGCTGGCTGGTGGAAGAGCGATACAGGTTGGGTCGGGAGTCGAACTGCCTAGTGTGGGAATGGGTTTTGGACTCCTCTAAGTCAAGTACCAGGCTGCAGGTGGCTTCTAGTGTGTCAATTCCTCTAGCAAGCAGTTCAGTGCGAAGATCTTCCCGAAGGCCTGCTCTAAACATAGACAGGATCTGTGTTGGGGTAGTAGATTCCTCACCGTTGCAACGAATCAGGAAATCGTCCAAGGCGGAGATGTAATCTTTAACTAACTTGCTCCCCTGGGTTAGCCTATTTCACTTATCCAGAAGCTTAGGGTAGTAGGACGGTGGTAAGTATTTCCTCCTAAGTTCCTGTTTCATAGTCCTCCAATCGTTTATCGGATGTTCTCCCCGAGATTCACGCATGTTTTCCAAGTTGGTCCAGTAAAGGTTGGCTCGACCCGTGAGTTTCATTTCAGCGAATCTGACTTTCTTCGCTTCAGAGATGTTGTACCATTTAAAGTATCTATCCCGATTTGAGCCAATCCAGGAAAACTTGAGGGTCAAGGGTCCTGTCGTACGTTGGAGCATCAATCCTAATGTTTTTTAATAATTGAGCGTCGTTGTCTCTCCAAGTGTTGTCGTTTCCTATGGGCTCTTGTTGGTGTCTTTGTTTATGACGATAATGGTCTTGGAAGTGTCCGGGATCGCGAGGTTTTTCACGATCGGATCGATTGTCGTCGCCATAAGGTGATTGAGGTCTCGAAGGCGTGTAGATCGCAGGGTTTCTCATACGCTCAATATTATCTAGACGGTCACTTGTATGGCGTCGAAAATCAGCTAAATCCGTTTGGGTGTTGCGGATTTGTTGCGTAACCGATCCCAATTGTCCAACTATGAGGTCTAACGTCGCCTGTAAGTGTTCAGGGTCCATTGGTTCGGGATGGGGCTGGTTAGGGAAGGTTTAGGGGCGGTGGTCAGCACCTATACTCGCAGCTAGTTGGCTCTTAAAGCTTCTAAATGCTGCTGGAAGAATCGGGACAGCAACCTAACACAAGGTGGCACATGTCTAGCAAGTTTAAGGTTGGAAGCTAAGTGTGGACAGCAACTAGGACAACTTTCCGGTCAATTATAAGTCTCTAACAAGTGCAGATTTTGAGTTGACAGCAACAGTACACGGCTAGGAACTTATTCTAAGTGACTCCTAATGTGTGGACAGCACTTAGGACTTAAGTTAGCAACCCCCACGAACTGTAGACACTGCAGGAATTAATGGCAGCAGCCAAAACAAGTGTTTCCACTCCCTAAACAGTGAATAGCAGCTGCAGAAATGTGAGGACAGCAGGGATAATTCAAGCCGTAGTTGTTCCAGACGCTTAGGAATCTACCAAACAAAAGACCAACACTAAGATGCTAGCTAGTTCAGCTATATGCTTTCTGGAAATGCCAAAAATAGTAACAAAACAGTGAAAAATAATTTATCTCTTGAACTACCGCAAGGATCTAAACCCTAGGATGCTTTCTATGCATGTCAAGCATGATAACCATGCTATGATACCAAAATGATGTGATGCATGGATGGAGTTACACAAGAGTTAAAAGAAAATTAAATTCTAGCTCAACCAATTATATAATCATGTATCAAAGTTAATTCGATTACAAGAAATTCATGATGTTCAATTTGCTAGGCATAGAAATTGCAACAAGATAGCCGAACTATTTAAACAATTGTGAAGGAAAATATAAGGCTACGACTAGTAAATAAAAATCCCACAATTAATACGGAGTTGTTCACACCTTGAGACCTTTAGCTCTCTTTCCTACGGAGACTAGGTTGAGCGGTGGAAGATTGTCCAGAATAGCATCGAGGTTGCCACTAAGATGGAGGTGCCAAGGAACGTCTCTGTGGGGAAGGATCTTGGAGGCGGAGGGGGCACGGTAGATCGACCTTTGATAATCCACGTGTAGACGGAGAAGTGTTCGTCGATGGAATCCACTAGCGTCGGCAAGATCTGGTCCAAGTATTCTTCGACGGTGTCGTCAAAGTCAAAGCCGACGTCGAAGAACTGTGATCGGAGGATGTTGACCCTTCCGTTGTTGTCGTACTCAAACCCGAAGTTCCACTCAGGTTCGTCCATGCATTCTTGCAAGGGAGAATGGATGGTTGCCGCAAGAGGATCTCCAATGAGAGGGAGAAGAGGGGCGGCGACTTGGAGGAGGGGGAGGAGGTGAACGGCGTGATGGCTGTGAGGGAATCAACTTGATCTTCCTTTCGTTGTGCTCGAACACGCAGGTGTTCGTTCTCCCATAAATGTGGACATGGTTATCAAACAGCCAAGGGCGACCAAGAATAATTTGGCCCACATCCATTGTCAACACATCACACCAAATCTTCTCCTGATACCCATTAAACTCGAGCGGGATAAGGCTCCTATCTTTGATTTCCATGGAAGTTGAGTTAATCCAGGCGACCTTATACGGATTTGGGTGAGGTGTGGCCTTAATATTGAGCTTGGAAATCATCGCTGAAGAGTCAACGTTGATGCATCTTCCGCTATCGACAATAACCTTACAGTTCTTATGCCCGATCTTAGTAAAGGTATGGAAAATGGCTGTTCTTCTCCAATCATCACTCGGTTTAGGTTGGGACAGTGCACATCTAACGACTTGCAGGGTGACAGGTTCATCCTCCGTAAAAGAATCTTCCTCTTCATCCACATGGTGAACTAAGTCAATCTCGGGTTCGTCCTCGTCGTCATCAACCTCTTCTATTATGGTGACCTTATAGGGACTGGAACATTGCGAGGCAATGTGCCCATACCCATGACACCTATAACATTTGGTTCCAGAATTGGGTTTCGGGGTGTCTCGGTCAGGTGCTTTACCCTTAAAGTCGGGACGATGAGGGGCTGAACTAGCAGCAGGTCGGCTACCGGTCGAGTTTGGGGGTCGGCTTTGAGGCTGGCTGGTGGAAGAGCGATACGGGTTGGGTCAGGAGTCGAACTGCCGAACTACAGGGCCGGCGGCAAGAGAGAAGTGGGGGAAGGATTTTCGGGTTTTGACACAAGAAGAAACAGGAAAAAAATTTGGAATTTCCTAACCTCGCGCACCTCTTCTTCAAGATCTCAAAGGAGATTGTAGGGATGTCGAAATTCCCACAGAGATCCACGAAACTCTTCTCAAGAACTCACAAAGAGATCTTGAGTCTCGGAACTCACAAAGAGATCTTTATGAACTCACTAAGAGATCAATAAGAAAATAAAATTTTCATTCTTAATAATTCAATAATCTCATACAAGATACAAGGGGCCATATAAATAGGCTCCAAATAAAAGCAAATGCAAAAGTCTAAAATGCCCCTTGGGGCTACAAGAGCAACTAATACCCTCAGGGGTAAAATGGGAAAACTAAGAAAATAAATGCATAACATATAAACTACTAATACAAGTAAAATCAATAATATAGGCTCTCCATCATGGCCGTTGATCTCCGTGGTCGTCTCTAATAGACGCGCCGAAATCTCCTATCGATGACCTCATCACACACTGTGCAAATTGTTAATATAATCGAGATACTTGTTTCACACTCCCTGGTTATCCAAAGTGGTGGAATGAATTCAAGTAGAAAAAAAAAAACTAGTGAAGATCATGGATGAGTTGCGTTAACAAGTGATGAACCCCAACCATCAAATACAACATAATTTTGATTATGCAACAAATAATGTGGTCATCCCTATAGATGCAAGTGACATAAGCTACGCCTTCCTCTATTCTAAACAAGAACTGCCTCATAGTAGGATCATTGATATAGGAGCAACCGATCACATGACCTTTGATTCATTTGATTTGTGGAGTCCACAGGGCCCATGTGGATGTACATTGCTAATGTTAACTGGGTCACATATATGGTTTTAGAGGCCGAAAAGCAACACTTTCACCTTCTCTCTTATCACCAAATACTTGTTCAATCTCTCTCAAATAAATTACCTTTTGTGGAAAAAACTAATGTAATACCCAATTTAACTAAAAAAGTGATTTTTTTTCAAAAAAAAAAAAACCTAGTTAACAATTGATAGGGCAAATGTTGTAAGACAAGCAAATATCAAAAGAATGATTAGCTTGTTTATGGCATCATCGACTGGGACATCCATCATTTCGTTGCTTAAAGCAGTTATTTTCAAATTTATCTTCTAGCTTATGAGAATCAAATTGTATTTATGAAATTTGTATTCAAGCAACTATTGATTGTGTACTGTATCTAATAAGTTTTATAAAGTGCAAAACTCCATTTACTTGGATCCATTATGATGTCTGTGTCACGACCCGGCCCGGCTAGCTCGATAATATCGGGGCGGGATTAGTCGGTCGTACGGAAGAGCATAATACATAACATACTTTCATTTAAAACTTAAGACCAGCACATAAATATCATCTCAAAATACATGAAAGAGCCACTAAACAACATCAAACTCAAGTGTTTCAACTGTTCAACACATACAATTGCTAAAACTTTTTAATCCATCAACATTACATAAACTCCACTTACTGTTCATTACACAGATACAAACTCAACTCACAAACATCACAGAATTAAAATTCAAAGACTAAAACTTAAATCATAAAATGGAACCTTTCATCCAGAGGTCCCCTACGACGATACGTATAAGGTTGTCGAGCAGCCATCACTTATTTCCTAAACAATATTTCAAAAAATAGGAACGAGACAACGCTCAGTAGGTGAAAAACATTTATCTCAAATTTATGAAATATTTTCTCTTATCTTTCTTAAACATGTCATTAAGCATGAAATAATAAAAGAACAGTGTAAACATTGATACTTGAATGTATATAACAATTTCAATAATCATTCCTTAGACTTTTTTGCTTATTCCATATCGTTCTTTACTTTCTTTTCCATAAACATTTCATATTTCATTAAATACATAATTTTCATAGTCATAAAATATAAATCACCCGTCCCGGAAGTGCCTGATTTTGTACTGATCAGGTATACAGTCAATTGTTTGGCCATTTCCTTTACCATAGGCTCTACGAGCCTCCTTTACCATTGGCTCTACGAGCCACCTTTATCATATTTTGACACTTCCGAATCAACATGCACATGCACTTTAATATAATACTTAAAAGGGGGGGGGGGTTTGAAAATTTATCAATGTCTCATATGATTTTCTCTAAGTTATCAGTTAAAAAAAAATTTGCATCTCTTATCATTTGCTTAATTTGAACAATTTAAAATAATGTAACATGAATTAAACAAAGATTGAAGAACTATCAGTCATAATAAAGAAGATCAGGAATATAAATTTGCAACAATTTTAAAAGTGCAGAATTATTTAATTAACATTTCATAAATTCAATTTAAATGCAAATCACATACCTTGCAAGTAGTGAATAAATACCACAACGTTGTACGACGCCGTCAACCACTTGCCTTCACCTTAATCCACACCTAAAAGATATTTAAAATCTAACTAAGCATACATCGCGTTCATAACCAATAATTAACATAATTTATTTTTATTTTTGGAATTAGTAAAATGCCTAAATTTTGGAAACCCTAAATTCTTAAATTCCCTCAAATCAATATGCCAAAATTTTCCTTAAACCTAATTTAATAATTTTCTTAATTATTTTCGGATTTCTTTAATTAAAAAAATTAAAAAAAAATGCAAATCTTTATGAAAACTCATAATTTTGATTTAGAAACATTCCTAAGACCCATAAAAATCACTATTGTAAAAGCACCTTAAGAAATTAGGTTTTGGGTAAAAAGCCCTAATTTTTCTATCTCCAAAAATTCCCTTAAATCTCTTCATTTTCATTGCTAAAACTTTCCTCTAATCCTCTCTCAAAGTTTTCGTAAAGAAAATCGAAATTTGGAAAAATCCTAGATTTTTCGATCTCAAATAACTTGAGATTTAGGAAGTTTCGTTCTAAAATAATCGTACCTGAGTGTTCCTCTCGTCGTCCTATTCGATTTGACCTAAAACTTTCGACTGAAGATTGCCGCCGGAGAGCCCGTCGTCGAAGCCGTCCGTCTGCCCCCTCTCGTTTTAGGTCGGTCACGCGTGAAATGAGCGAATGAGGGAGAGAGAGAGAGAGGGTTCGGTTGGCTATAATAGGAAGAAAAGGGTTTTTCTAAAGACCATACTACCCTCACTTAAGCAAATTTGACATAAGGGATAGAGAAGGGTATAATAGGTATTTAGAGACTTTAAACATTTTAATTCCATTTTTAGGTAAAATTGGGTATAAGTTCTATATACCAAAACGATCAGAATTTCGCAAGAGATTTTCTAAAATTATTTTCGTTAAATTCCGTTAACATTGAAAATCTTACTTAAAAAATTCGTCGCGGCGCCTTAAAAAGTGTGCGAAGCCTAAAAATAGCATTTTGCGGGTTTTACAGTCTGGGGGATTATTCATTTTCTAAATTCTTTAGGAGTTAATTGGTTTATCATATTTACAGATGATTATGCACTTGGGACATTGCTATGCTTGATGAAATATAAATTTGAGGTATTTGATAATTTTTTTATCATATGATAATGACTCAATTTTCTATCAAACTTTGGATTCCTCGATTTGATAATGGGAAGGAATATGTTAGACCGGTCAACTGGATCGGTCCAGCCGGCGGCATTGTCGCAAAGATTGCGGGATCTCTGCCACTCGCGGAGATCGGGCGGGCCGACCGCTCAAGAAGTGCATTTTAGGAAGCTTTTTTGAGGGTTTTGAGAGGGAAATTTGAATGTAGGGACTGTTTAGGGATTTCCTTTTAATTTGTATGCATTAAATAGTTGGTTTTCCTAAATTTGATCATCTTGAATTTGGCTGAAATTTGAGATCTCTTAGATTTAGGTTTTCGTTGGGCTCTAGCGGCGTCTAGAGATTTGGGAGAGATTGATCCTCCTCTCGAATTGAGGATCAAGTGTATCTTGCTATTTTATTCATCGTCTAGTGGAATACAAGTCTTGCTTTGAGTTTTCTTTCAGATTTTCCTATGAAATTCTGCTGTTAAAATGCTATAAACAGCAATTTTGCTGTGTTTTCCTGCTGTGGACAGCAGTCCAGTCCCTGTTTGCTCACCGATTTGGGTTAGGTTACTTGCGAACTCAAGTATTTCCTATCAAATTGGTATCAGAGCATCGATTTGGGACCTTAGGCGGCTAAAATTCTGATTTTTCAGCGAGCTTTTGGCTTCTGGAAGTGAGTTACGTGAGATCCGTGGGGAAGAACGCTGGCCGGAAACAATGTTTAAAATTGCATATTCGGGTATTGAGGCGTTTTTCATTCGTGAGGCGAGGCGTAAGCCTCAAAATCAAAAGATTGCATAAACATAAAATGATAAATTTTTTATATACTAATGAGTGAATAATATAAAACATAAAAAAACATAAGATATGAAGTGAAATCAAAATATCCTAATAATAAGACAACATGAAATATAGTTCAACTCAAAATTCTATCTTTCCCAAATCTCAGTATTCTTTTCATTAACATATAATTCAAATTTCTAAAAATAACCAACAATGACATATCACATAAGAACTCATAAGTCATCAGCACTGTCATCACTAAGGGGTTCTTCATTTGAATTATCATTATGATGAACTGCTCTCTCCCCTTCCTCCTCTCTTATAGAGTCCAATGTCGGGCATTTACTTCAAGATTTATATAAGTTTTAATATATATAGCGTGAGGCGTAAGCCTCATGCTAGTGAGGCGAGGCGGGCCTCAACTTGGTTGAGGCGCAAGGCTCATAAAAAAAAAACTCGTGGCGTAAGCATCGAGGCATTTTTTACTGGAATTGCGCAATGACGGGCCTTAAGGCGAGCCTCATATTGCGCAATTTTAAACCATGGCCGGAAAGAAGGTTGAAGTCTTGGAAGGTGAATTGGGACAGTTAAAATCAAATCTGGAAGGAAAATTTTTTGATTTTCAAAATCAAATCACCTCCAACAATGAAAGATTGGAAGGGAAGTTCACGGTTATGGAAGAAATGATGAAGAAATTACTTGAAATGAAGATCAATCCGGCGACATTGGAAGTAAGAGATACTACCGACGGCCATGGTATGGGAGGAAATCTGAACCCGTTGCGGGGGAGGAGGAATTTGGAGGTGGAGATCTTGAAGGAGGAGAACGACATGCCATCTCTAGAACCGCTTTCTAGAGAAGAGATGAGTAGGGGATACGACAAATGGGAGGCTGATTTTGTCGTAAGAAGAGAAGAATTTCATCGCCCAGGTGCTGAATTTGAGAGAATCCAGTGTCGAGGTGCTGATTTTGAAGGGGGAAGAGAGGAATTCCATCACTGAGGTGCTGAATTCAAAAGAATTCAGCGTCGAGGGGCTGATTTTGAAGGAAGAAGGGAGGAATTTCATCGCCGAGGTGCTGAATTCGAAAAAATTCAGCGTCGAGGGGCTGATTTTGAAGGAAGAAGGGAGGAACTTCATCGTTGAGGTGCTGAATTTGAAGGAATTCAGCGTCGAGATGATGATTTTGAAGGAAGAAGGGGAGAGTATGAAGAGGGGTTCGAGTGTAATCGTTGGAGGGATGATCGAGACACTTGGGGAGCTCTTCTTCTTTGAGGAATGGGAGGTTATGGAGGATTGAGGGGAAACTGGGGAGACCCACGAGTGAGGAAGCTGAGGATGCCCGTCTTTGAGGGTGAAGACGGCCATGGCTGGATCTACAAGGTGGAGCGTTACTTTGTTGTCAACGGGTTGACAGAGGAAGAGAAGCTAACAGCGGCGGGATTGCGTTTGGAAGGAAAAGCCTTGGCATGATACCAATGACGTGACAGGAGGGAGCCCATCCGGAGCTTGAGAGAGTTCAAAGATTGCTTATTGGAGCGTTTTCGAGCCGATGGGGGAGGAGACTTCTATAAGCAATTTTTTGCTTTAACTCAGGAGGGGACTGTGGCAGATTATCACGACAGGTTTGAGTACTTGGCTAGCAGATTGGATCACATTTTAGAGTCAGTCCTGGAAGGGAACATCATGAAGGGGCTTAAACCGGAGATACGAACAGCGGTTAGGGTGTTGGAGCCGAGGAACCTAGGGAAGGCTATGGAGCTGGCGCAGTGGTGAAAGATCAGAAGAAAATAGAAAGAGGGGCTCGAGGAGGAAAATATTCAGGGGGATCTTATGGGACGACGACCACTCTTCTAGCACCCAAGCGGCCTGCATCAGACAACATTAATGAGACCACCAGGGAGAAGCCAGTAGGAGGGAGTGGGGAAAATTTCAAGAGGCTGACAGATAAGGAGATGCAGGATAAGAGTACAAAGGGGTTGTGCTTCAGATGTGATGAGAAGTACATGTCAGGGCATAGGTGCAAGGACCGAACTCTTCAGGTTCTCCTTGTCTATGAAGATGAGGAAGACGAGGAGGGAGGTGGGAGCAGATTTGAAGAGGAGGATGAGAAGTTGCACCTGGATGTGGCAGAAGTCTCTCTGAACTTTGTAGTGGGATTCACTCCGAGTCACACTATGAAAGTGAAAGGAGAGATAGCTGACCGTGAGGTGGTTGTGCTAATTGATAGTGGGGCTACCCACAATTTCATTTCCACTTAGGTCGTTGACCAATTAAGAGCGAAGTTGGTGGACACCAGTTGCTATGGAGTGATGATGTGTACAGGGAAAGTGGAGAAAGGCCAAGGGATCTGTAGAGGAGTGGTGTTGACCATCCAGGGGATTCAAGTAAGGGAGGACTTTCTCCCACTAGAGGTAGGAAACACTGATGTCATCCTGGGGATGAAGTGGTTGCAAACATTGGAGGAAACCAAGAACAATTGGGGAGCACTAACGATGGAATTAATGGTGGATGGGAGAATGGTGGTCATAAGGGGAGATGCAGGGCTATGCAAAGCCATGACATCACTTAAGACTATGGTTAGGGTCATACAAGAGGTGGGGGAAGATTATGTGGTGGGACTACATAGGTTGGATGCGATCAGATTGGAGGAGGGATGAGATGTTTCTCTTTCCGTGCAGCCCTTGGTTCAGTAATAAAGTGAGTTTTTTCAGTCACCTCAATGATGGCCACCTCAGCGGGAACACGAGCATATTTCCACCTTGAGGACAAGGTGGATCTTTGGGAGGGGAGTATTGTTAGACCGGTCCAGCCGATCCGCACGGGACCGGCATTGTCGCAAAGATTGCGGGATCTCCGCCTTCTGTGGAGATCGGGCGGGCCGACCGCTCAAGAAGTGCATTTTAGGAAGCTTTTTTGAGAGTTTTGAGAGGGAAATTTGAATGTAGGGACTGTTTAGGGATTTCCTTTTGATTTGTATGCATTAAATAGTTGGTTTTCCTAGGGTTTGATCATCTTGAATTTGGCTGAAATTTGAGATCTCTTAGATTTAGGTTTTCTTTGGGTTCTAGCGGCGTCTAGAGATTTGGGAGAGATCGATCCTCCTCTCAAATTAAGGATCAAGTGTATCTTGCTATTTTATTCATCGTCTAGTGGAATACAAGTCTTTCTTTGAGTTTTCTTTCAGATTTCCTCTGAAATTCTGCTGTTAAACTGCTGTAAATAGCAGTTTTGCTGTGTTTTCCTGCTGTGGACAGCAGTCCAGTCACTGTTTGCTCACCGATTTGGGTTAGGTTACTTGTGAGCTCAAGTATTTCCTATCAGAATATGTAAACGATGAGATACAAGAATTTTTTGAAATACATGGCATATCATGAGATTATATGTCCTCAAACAGTACAATATAATAAAATTGTAGAATGAAAGAATAGACATATTTTAGAAATAGCTCAAACCTCTAAATCGTGGCCAATACCCCTCAACATTATTGGACGGATATGGTATTTATCACAGTCCACATAACCAATCGAATGCTATCTAGAGCTCTGAACCTGGAAACTTTGCTACAAGCTCTTGCTCATCATATGTTACTGAAATCCATTTTAATGCTTCATCAAATAATATTTGGGTTTATTGCATATGTTCTCCTTCATAAGAATCCACAAAAAAAACTTGCTGATTGATATAAATTTTTAAGGCTACAATGCGCATCAGAAAGGCTACAGATGTTAAAATCCCATGTCATGTGTTTATGTAATATAATAATGGATGTCACATTTGTGGAAACTGAAACTTTCTTTCTTAACTAAAACTCCAAGTATAAAATGTAGGAGGAACAACTAAGTGAAGAGTTGACATGGGAGACTGGCATGGCATTGGAGAAGTTATTACGTTCGGTCAAAAACTGAACGGTCCGAATGTATACTGAGCAATACCGAGTTTGGTGACGTGACTCGTGATTATTGGCCTCTGAACGCATTCGGTTGACCGGACATAATAATTGCTCCTGGCATTGGGGGCGAAGATCTAGAAGAAGACTAAATCATGAATATAGAAGCTGAAACTGGGAGTTGGCCAAAAAAAAAGAGGGGAGAGGGGGGGAGGGGGGTGTTGGAGCTCCAACTACAAACCTTAGAACAACTTAAGTAGTCTAATATTGAGAAAGATCCCATACCTAATATTTATTATTATTATTATTATTATTATTTTGATCCCATACCTAATATGATATCACATGGTGACTAATCTTATGAGAATATACTTTGGGGACATACTCCACCATTATCTTGTAGTAACACTACAACATTTTTATCTTTTTTTGTCAAAATTGCCCTACAAACACAATCAAGGAAAACCACCAAATCGGAATTTTCCGAATTATGGAGCAAAAGACATCAAAGTATCTGATAGCCAGCTATGTCTCAGTCAAAACTTTATTGCAACCTTTCAAAGCTCTTGCACACAATGTTACTTTTGACCATGTTCCAAAAACAATACAATAGGCATTGAATAATCACAAATGGACCCAAGCAATAACACAAGGGATGACAACACTACAATGAAACCATAAATGAACACTTGTATCACTGGCACAAGGAAAAAATCTTGGATTTAGATGGGTGTTTTCAATCAAATAAAAGATGGATCTTTCGATAGAAAGATACAAAATATGGTCATGATAAAAGGATATACTAAAAAATTTGGTATGGGCTATCAAGAAATGTTCTTGCTTATGGAAAAACTAAACACTATTAGGGTATCGCTATCTATTAGTGTGAATTTAGATTGGCCTCTATATAAGTCCAATGTGAAAAATGCGTTTCTCAATGGAGATTTTAAAGAATAAGTGTTTAAGGACATTCCACTAGGGTTAACTGCTTCACCAAAAAATCAAAGGTAGTAAGTTGAAGAAATCCTTATATGACTTAGGACAGTTCCTAAGAGCATTGACTGGGAGGTTTAGTGTGGAACTGAGAGAACATGGTTTCAACAAAGTAATTAGGATCGCACTTAGTTTCTAAGGGGATGATGACGACCTTGCTAATTTATGTAGATGACATGATAATTATAGTGAATAATGAAGCAAAAATAACATGCCTACTAAAACATCTAGCTACTTAATTCAAATAAAAAATTTGCAAGGCTTAAAATAAATTTTTTTGGGCATTAAAGTATGTTGATTTTTCTCATAATCAAATTGGATTCATGATGGAAGCTAAACATTTATTGAGAGGTTTGATGGCGAAGGATAGAGAGAATACGAAGGATCTACATATGATATTTATTGATTTTGAGAAAGCATATGATAAAGTTCCAAGAGAAGTGCTATGGAGAGTTCTAGAAAAGAAAGGGGTAAATAATGCTAATTTTCAAGCCATTAATGATATGTATGCAGGAGTTGTTGCTTGTGTTCAAACACAAGGTGGTTTGACCAAGTATTTTCATATTTCAGTTGGATTCATCAAGGATCAACCTTAAGCCCGTATCTTTTTGCTATAGTCATGGATGTTCTCACTAGACATTTGCAAGAGGTTGTACCATAGTGTATGTTTTTTGTTGATGATATTATTCTTGTTGATAAGAATAGAGAGAAATAGTTGATGGTATACTTGAATTATGGAGGTCAACCTTAGAGTCTAATGGTTTTAGTTTGAGTAGATCTAAAATTGAATATATGAAGTATAATTTTAGTAGTAATAGATCTAGTGGGAGGATTATGACTTTGAGTAATCAAGCCATTAATAAGAGTTCACATTTTAGATATCTTGGGTCTATTGTTCAGAGTGATGGTGAAATGGATGGGGATATTATTAGTAGAATTCAAGTTGGATGGTTAAAGTGGAGGAATTCATTGGGTTTGTTGTATGATAGAAAGGAAAGGCCCCCCTTAAACTTAAGGGAAAATTCTATAAGATGGTGGTGAGATCTGCAATGCTTTTTGGTGCACAATGTTGCCCATTAAAAGAGAAGCATAATATTAAGTTAAGTGTTGCAGTGATGAGGATGCTTAGGTGGATGAATGACTTTACTCTTAGAGACAAGATATGAAATGAGCATATGCGTGGAAAGGTTGGAGTAGCTCCAGTAGAAGATGAGATTAGAGACAGCCGCCTTAGATGGTTTGGTCACATAAAATGGCGGCCTTCCAATGACCTGGTTTGAAAAGTAGATGGATTAGATTTGACTTATGTAAAAAAAGGTAGAGGTAGACCTAAAAATATTTGGTTAGAAAATATTAGAAATGACATTTTTTTATTAGATTTAAATGAGAATTTGACTCTTAATTGGATACAATAGAGAAAAAGGATTCATGTTGCTGACCCCAAGTAGTAGAATAAAGGCTTAATATTATTGTTTTGTATTCAAGTAGGTTGATCAAGTGAAAGTATATTTTTATTACAAAGAAAATACACTCTTGATCTACTATTTGACATTTTGATGATTGATTGTAAACCTATTGGCAAATCAATAATGTAGATCTATGGATTAAAATTACAACACGAGCAAGTACATATGAATCAAAAGTAGCAATATCTTGTGGGAAAATTGATCTACTCGTCTCATACTCGACCTGACATCATGTATGCTATAAATTTTGATATGCTAATTCATGACTATCCTAATGAAGACCATATGAATGCAGTACTCTAGATTCTGTGACACTTATATTCCTCTACATGCATGGGAATTATGTTCAGGAAACATGATCATCTAAGCATTTATAGATATATAGATGCTGATTGTGTAGGAAAAATGTCTCACCAAAGATCTACGTTAGGGTATTTCTCCATTGTTGGAAGTGATCATGTTACATAAAGAAGTAAAAAATAGAAGGTGGTGGTGTTATGTAGTACAAAGGCCGAGTTTAGAGGCATAATTAAAAGACTGTGTAACCTACTATGGTTAAAAAGTTGGTGAAAGAAATCAGTTAACCATCCGAATCTGAAATGAACTTCTTTTGTGAGAAAAAGGCAGCCATTGGCATTGTATGCAATCTAATTCAACACGATTGAACAAAATATCTTGAAGTGGATCGGCATTTCATCAAGGAAAAACTTGAAAGACAAAACCATTCAATATCCATTTGTAAAATTGGACAACCAATTAGCTTATATACTCACCAAAGTGGTTTCAAGTAGCTCACTAGACAAGTTGGGGATGCAAAATATCTTTGCGCCAATTTGAGGAGTGTTAATGTGAGCTATAGATGGAAGGCTGTAAATAGATGTAGAATCTTGGCTCCTTCTAAATCAGTCACCAATTTACGAATTAGTTTTCTTACAATCATCCACTAATTTGGAATAATTTTATATTTTATCTTTACATATTATGTCACATTTTTTCTTCCTAGAATAGGAACATCCACTATCAATATTGTAACTTGTATTACAGCAATTAAAAAAACAGGAGGGTTTGTTTCTTCAGTTTCAGCTATGCGATGTGATGAACAATGGTTTTATTTATCAAGTTATTATTTGTTTAGGTGGCTTCAAGCGAAAATAATTCAGAATGAATTTTAAAATTGATTGATAATGACTTAATTATGTCCTTAGCCGTCTTGGTATTGAGTTGAAGAAGCTGAAGATTCAGGAAAAATGAGCTGATCCGGTGGAGATTTGAAGTCCTAAGCAATGATTTATCTTTGTTTGAAAAGTTTGGATTGTCTGGAGATTGGACATTTCTCAGCTTCTTCTCATGTTGAATATAGCATTTACTGGATGTGATATTGCTACCATTTTTTGGTTTCTTCAAGTTTCATAGCATATGTTAGGAGTTCAATCCTTGCTCAAGTATCGGGCATATGGTGTCGTTCAAGGTGTCATACCTTTGCAAGATTCATATGGTCTACTTTTGTGATCTCTTGTCCATGTTTCTCAGTTGTTCTTGCTTTTGTGTGGCAAGAATTAAACCTGTTTTTTTATTAAAATTTTGATGGAAAATTGTCTTGTTTTTCAGGCAGGAATATAAGCAATTGGACATGTTGCGCGGTGTTCTTCTAAAAGTGCCTTTCATGGGTTTAACTGCTACAGCCACTGAGAAGTACGATATGTATTTTTAAATTTTTATAATTTATAATATAGATAGGGTATGTAGGTACTGTGAACGAGTTCCTAGCAATTAAACTAAGATGATGATCTGTCTGCTTTTGTGGTTAATATTATTGGGATTTTCTTTAATGCAAGTACACTACATGTTTTGGAGCACCGTTTTGCTGTAGGTTTTTGTCTGTGAATGTGTGCTTTGGTTGTTTACTCTATAGTTCTCGTGTAGTTTTGTATGTTATTAAAACTATTATTTCTGTTCCATTAACTTCATTTAGAGGTTTTCTTTAATGCAAGTACACTAAATTTCTTCCAGCACATTTTTGCTTTATTTTTTTTTCTGTGAATGTTTGCTTTGGTTTACTCTGTAGTGCTTGTCTAGTTTGGTAGAATATTCAAACTATTATTTCTGTTGTATTAACTTCATTTACAGATGTTTCTTTTGTCATATTTGTTGCAAATCCCTTATGTTGTTAGCATACTTAGATATTTAGGTTGATACGCAAGTGCATATGTTGAACAAATAGTATACAATAGAGTACCTTTCTCATCAGAATTAAGATCTAATTCTAAAAAAATAAGTACTGATTTATATTATTGTTAATTTTATTCAATGATTTGATATAAAATTTTTAATATCTACTTCTTTAATCTAAATTGGATTTAAATGGAGAGAAAATATGAATGTATGATTTCATCAAAGCATATACTTTTTTGTTGTAGAAATTAATAGAATTAAGGTATAATTATAGCTTTAAATATTGCTGATAATATTAAGATTATTAATATTATAAGTATTTATGCTCATTAAATAGGTTTGGATATACTTTAAAATTAAAATTTTGGAATGACTTAAAAAAATTAAGACAAATAATACTTTTTGAAGAAAGTGTTTTTATTTGAGGATATTCAAATTGTCATGTTGGTAGAGTGGTAGAAGATTTTAAAAGCATTCATAGTGGCTATGAGTTTGAAGCGACTAATGAATGTGATATGATCATATTAGATTTTGCTCTAGCTTATGATTTTTGCTAATATCTTATTTAAATAAAGAGAGGAGCCTATCAGTGCTTATGCGAATTGATATAGTAAAGCTCACTTATGAGAATGGATATAGTAAAACTCAAATTGATTATTTTCCTATAAGAAAAATAGATTGTTTATATTATAAAAATAATTTTATGAAAGTTTATATACCCAACATCACTTATTAGTTTTGAACTTCAGGATTAAGAGGCAGAATATGAAAAATGAAGTAAAATATTGTCCTAGGATTAGATGTGGGCATTTAACAAATGCAAATAAAAATATTTTTCAGATTAAGATTTAAGTTCTTAAGATTTTGGTTTTGGATGAGGGATTAATGTTATATGGGTGACACTTAGTTGGGCATACTTGAAGTTCAGCCCACGTCTTATATGAGCCCACTTAGACATAAGCAGGCTTCAGTTATGAGAAACCTCTAACCGTGTCTGATAAAGTAGCCCCATCTTTTTAATTTAGGCTTCTGTTGGGTCCTTGTTGACTCATGTTGGGCTACTTGCCTGAGTAATAGTGTAACTTGAAATTCTTTTTATTTTTGAATAACTAACTGTAATATACTAATATACGAGGGAGTGAAGTGGGCAAAAACAGCGAGTAGATGGTTTTGTCATCTTCTGGGTTTGAAGCTGAGCATAAATTTCAAGAATTACATGCCAACACTTGGCTTATCATGCACTAAAACGTTTAGATTGGTTCAACTGCTTTGGATCTCTTTCCACGGTTTGAATATAATGACTTTTATACTTGCTGCATTTATGTTTTATTAGTCCCTATATTATCCGTACAAGATAATTATGTCAAAAAATCTTATTATTTGTCCTTTTAATAGGGTGCGGAATGACATTGTTCAGTCCTTGAAAATGACTGAACCTTTTATCTCTATTGGATCATTTGATCGCAAGAACCTCTTCTATGGTGTTAAGCCTTATCATCGTTCTCAGTTATTTATGGATGAACTTGTAAAAGAAGTTTCAAAATATAACGTTAGTGGTGGTTCAGTTATCATTTACTGTACAACAGTGAAGGACACCGAACAGGTTCAGTTTCTGTTTCGATTTTCCAAGTCGTTTTGATGCTTTTATTGGCTGCAAATGTTGTATGAATCTTGTGTTGATGCTTCATGTCAATATCTTTCATCATTATATCGTGTTTGATTTAGAGCTGTATGAAAAGGTTGCCTTTATTCCTATAGCAGTTCATTGTAGGCACAGTTGTTTTTGTATAATATCTTCTTGAGCAGACTTTATACTATTGTTCATAATGTGAAGGGAGATGGAAGATCCTACTAGAAATAAGAAATGTAATTAGTAAATTAGTCAGAAGCACATTACTTGTTGTTGAAATTTGATAAAAATAATGGATCTTTTGAAGAACAAAGAGTAATGATTGATTATAACTGAATTGAAACAAAGCACTGGCAATTTACTGTGGCAGAATAGAATTCTCATAATTTTGGATACTCTAACATTAAAGACCTTAAAAATGAAAACTTTCTCAAGCATCATTAAAACCTTAAAATGATAATCTACTATGCCATTCTTAAATGCCATTTAAGTCTTTTGCTCAAGCATCTGCATTAAAGTATGGCTCATGGATTCAACATCCTTCAAAAAAAAAAAAAAAAAAAAAATGGCAGAATGCCAGACAGAACTCCTTAACCTACTTAATCTAGTACGAGGATATCAAGTTTGACAGGCTAAACACAAAGCAAGAGCTGACACATTGTTGAAACTAAGAGAGGTTGTTTCGGTAAAATCATCCCGAATATGATCATGCCCATGTTGTGCATGCACATTGCCTCCGCCCCCACGTCTTCAATCAACGGCTGCCTTAGTCGCGTAAAAAGATATGAGGAAACGAATATGAGATTTATGCAATCAAAACTTTCAATTTTGATGTCCCTGTCTCCCCCAATTCAATTGTACAAGCAATATCTGTAATACTCCACAATACCCTTTAACAGTATTGTAGAATGTCGCACACAAACATAACATTTTTCAATTTTTGAATAAAACATCTAATAGCATTTTTTTAATTACATAAATGGAAGCATCTAATAGAGATTCAATTACATCAAAATAAATGCTTCAGAGTACAGAGCCACTAAAGAAATCCAAAATAATATATTATTGAACTGTCTACATATCTTAAATGTAGACTCATAAACAGAGATAAACATTAATATATAAAATTAATAATTTGAATATTATTCTGCAACGACCTTTTGCTTCCCTTTTCCTGTAACAATAGTTAGTATGAAATAACTTGTGAGCTATTAGGCTCAATAGGTTATGCAAATTTAAATAGTAGTTAAATTGCATGATAAAAAGCCACCACATTGAAATCATAAGTTAAACAAACTTAAGAAATATTATATAATGACATTTGACATTAACTTTTACTTCCACTGAAGTCTATACTAAATATCAATTTTAGTCTTTAAAGATTTGACTACACTTTCATAAAGATATTCAATGGAGCCCAGGTAAACCTGACATTATCGCCATTAAATTACATAGAGATTCTTTTTGCCTCTTGTAATTTCTTTCCTTCAATGTTAACTTTTAGATAGAAATAAATATAAGATTCTCAACGAAGGTTACAGATCCAAATTTGATTTTGCAATAATTTTCTTTGTTACCTTTTAATCATATGAATTGCCCCAATATCATTTGAGATAACAAACTACTTCCTTTTGTTTACCATCTTCCTTCACCAAAAAGAAAAAGAAACTTTTAGTTGACTGCATATCCCTTTTTATCTAGTTAATTGAATTATTTATTACTGTCATTGGTTTTATCCTGAATCTTTGTGATCGGCATAAGAATCTTTCTTATTGATTCATTTATGTTAAGACGAGGATAAAATCCTGCTCAGTTCCTATTAAATAGCCTTAGAATTTTTCAGCTATGATCTTCACCTTTTACTAGCTAATCTAATGTTAATTCTGCCCGCCTGCCATACTAAGTTATTTTTTTCTTAGCTTGCTTTTTTGCATATTGAAGATTTCTAGATGTTGGCATTGAATTTTTGAACAAATGAGATTTCAGAATTTTTGTTGCATTACGTAGTTTTTGTAATATTTAGTTTCTGGTTTACAAAAATATTTTATTGTGTTTTAATGCCATGATCCATCATTATTGTTTCCTTGGTTTTAGTTTATCAAGAAAGAATTATTGAAATCTATAAGTTTATGGGTAAAGACATCAACATGTATCTTGCATAAGAATCCATCTTTGGTTTGGTTTCTTTTTTATTTGAAATGCTGTAGCATTACTGATCCCCGTCCGTAAGCCTTTTTCTTCACTTGAACCGTGATGCTATTATTGTCTGGTTGTTTATTTCAGATTTGCCAATTACTATGTGGTTCTGGAATAACTGCCGAGATGTACCATGGTCAGATGGGCAGTAAAGCTCGTGAGAAGTCACACAGGTGCCCTGCGCTCATGTCTTTTATATTTTAATGCATTTTTTTTAAGACATTTAAATGAAATATTAGGCATTTAAACCTTTTCCTTAATTAATTCTATGTTCAGTTCTTTATTTGCCATATTTGAATCAATCTGAAAGTTAAACTGAAAAGTTGCAGTGCTGCATGGCTTATTTATGCTTGTTGATTTCAGGTCCTTTATTAGGGATGAGGTTAACGTCATGGTAGCTACTATTGCATTTGGCATGGGTATCGATAAACCGAATATCAGGTGTGTTATACACTATGGCTGCCCTAAAAGTTTGGAGTCATATTACCAAGAGAGTGGAAGGTGTGGTAGGGATGGCTTAGCTTCAGTTTGTTGGCTATATTATTCAAGAAGCGATTTTGCAAAAGCGGATTTTTATGTTGCAGATGTACGATCGGTATGTGGTTACTTCATTTAGTGAATGAAACTTACAAGTAAATATATATTTAGCTATTATGCAAGCAACTTTAGTGCTAAAAAAGCAGAAACAACCTCTTTGCATGAACAAATATAACAGTGAGTATTATGTAGCATGTCCTTGTGAAGTTTTGCTTCATTTATGTAGGAAAAACAACGGAAAGCTATCATGGAGTCCCTGATGGCAGCAGAAAAATACTGCCTGCTAGTTTCATGCCGCAGGCGGTTTTTGTTACAGTATTTTGGTGAGAAGAGGGAGAGTGATTGTGGTGAGTTATTTTCAGCTTTTTTTTGCATTTCATGCATTTGCCTGCTCTATATGTTAGATGCAACTTATATTAAAATGCGTCTGTCTCAGATTTTCTTGATATAAATCACATATTGCCCGTTTTTGTGATCATTTTATCATCATGGTCATGTCAAAGTGAATTCTTCCCCATCATTTTCTAGGAAATGTATTATATATTTTTATGTTCTTAACAACCAATTTGTGATTGGGCCGTTCAGTTAACATTTGAGCTGCAGGTAACTGTGATAATTGCACTAGGGATAAAAGGGAAAGAGATCTATCAAAGGAATCCTTTTTATTGCTATTTTGCATAAAATCTTGTGGCGGTCGGTGGGGCCTCAATATGCCAATTGATGTTCTTCGTGGATCTCGGGTATCTCTTTTCTCTTAATTTAAGGGAGAAAACACCTTCATTCTTTATATTTTTTCTAGATTTAATGTATTAGCTTTGGTTCTTGCAGCAAATTTTCAATTCATGAAATTTTAGTAATACAGTAGTTTCCTGTTTTGCTATTAATTTTTGTTAAACTTCAACAAAATTTTAAAAATATTTAATATGACATAATAATGAAGTTTTTTGGGGCGACAGTGGGTGTTGTAAATATATTCTTTTTTGAAAAGATTGAATAACAGTTTTCTAACAGCTGCCGCATATTAGTAGATTTGGTTATGAAAGACAGCTTGCAACAATAGAAGTTTCTGGAAAGAAACAATAAAATAGAAGCCAAGCAAAATTTTGGTTGCATTATGAAAAGCAAAGCAGTGAGAAAGCTATTGCAAACAAATCCTTAATGAGTACCCTATTTATATTATGCCTCTAAGAATGAAATGGTAGTTCAAACACATACTTATTAACTAGTAGCTTATTCATATTATTCCTCTATTAACTATTAAAATTACGATTTACTTCTTACGTGTGTATACATATTCATGAAGTCTTGCATGCACATTTAGATCGAAATGATAGAAAAAATAAGTTTTATAGGATTTAAGTGAAAATAAAATAATTTGAAGTTCTTCCTTTGACCCAATATCCTGTTCAATGTAAATTTTGAAGGATTTGTTTGCTTATAATGTTTGTTATATTTGTATTTTTATAAGCTACCAAGATTGACAGATAAATAAGTTTGAATATATTGTTAAAAGCTTTGTGTTGGATCTTATGGGTTAATGCTAGATGAATGCTAGATTCAACTAGAGAAAAGCTGAAAGGAAACAAATTAAGTAGTCAAGAAAGATGGAGAAAGAAGATCTCAGAGTTTGATCAAGGTAGGTGTGTTATAACTTATGAGTGCATGTGATATAATGCAAGTTAGAAGTGAAATATTCAAGAAATTGCTATTTAGAAAAATATTATGAGTTTTAAGAAATAAATTTATTTATAATGGCAAAATAGATGTTATGAATAGAGGAATTTTTTTGCCTGCTAGGAATGAACATTTAATAAGCATTCCACGCGAGAGTTCATAAATAATAGAAGCAAATTGAAAAAAAACATATAAACATATTGACAATTATATGAATAAACGGTTTTTCATCGTTTTTGATCTTTTGAGTTGAACACGAGGATGCATTATGATTATGCTTGCATATTTCTTTTGAGAGGATCAAATTCAATGTAGTTCATATTTGCATAAATTATATTGTGTCATGTGGCCTATCTGTTGGCATTAGCAGGAGGGGTGTTATGATACTCGTTGAAAGTTGGGACTAACAACAGAAAATTAGTTCATTCCGTCATCGTAGTAGTTTTCTTATGCTTGGTAACTTGGATCCTGATTTGATACACAAAATTAAAAATAATTTGTTTGACTAAATAAAATTTTACCTTTTGAGCCATGTGACATTAGATGAGCATGAGTTGACTTGAGACAAAGATGAGCCATTTCGATAAAGATGAACGTAACTTAATAAATTTGAAGGAAATTGAGTGAATCCAAGTAGATCATGGTTTAGCAGATCTGAAATATGCTGGAGTGCTTCTAAATCATGCAAGAGTAGATTCGTGGCTCTGAAGAGTAGCCCATTGGCTTGGAAAAGTAGTCCTGAAACTTGGAATTGTAGATCTGTGACTAGGAAGAGTGGATTTGTGCCTTGGAAGAGTACTTCTTTGGCTCGAAAAGTGGATGTGGGGTATGTAAAAGTAGATATGTGACTAGGGAGAGTGGATCCATATCATGGAAGAGTAGTTTTTGGGCTTAGAAGAGTGGATCTATGGACTAGGAAGATAGTGAATATGTATTTTGGAGAATTAGTCCTTTGGCTTAAAAGAATGGATCCATGCTTTGGAAGTGTAGTCATTTGGCTCATAAGAGTAGATTTAATACAAGGAAGAGTATATATGTGACTAAGAGGAGCAATGCTTTAAAAACCGGATCGAACCAGCCGGTTCGACCGGTTCAACCGTGAGCCGGTCATAAGACCGGTCCGGTTCAGTCTTAAAACCGCTTCTGCATTGAACCGGACTGAACCGGTCAGAACCGCCGGTTCAACCGGCAAACCGGCCTGGTTATGTTTGAACCGGCCGGTTCAAATCATACAAATTTTAAATATTTTTTTAAATAAATAAATTAATATATATTTAAAACATTTGATTAAAGTTATAATATATTTTTTATTATAAACAATTTTGCTCTCAAACCATCATGAAACATCTTCATATGACACTTTCATGTGAGCTCTTTATGCAAGGAAAGTAAAAAAGGCTATATAAACAATAACAAGAAAGGGTTTCTAAGGGATGTGGGACTAAAGAAAAGAGTTGAAGAGTATGAGTTCATAGTATATATAATGGCTATAAAACATATGTTTACACAGATTTTTTAATTTATTATTTTTGATGTGAAAGATAATTATTTATTGGTTAATAATAAAAAATTATTTATTTATACACTATAAAAAATAATTTATCATTAATAATTTTATCTATTTATTAATGATTTTAGATATAAATTTATAAAATAACTTTTGTATACAACATATCATAAACATGTAAAATATATTTAATCATATAATATAAAATTAGAATAATTTATATTAAATTTATAAACTTATGTTGGATTTAAATTTATATTAAATATGTAACATAAATTAATAATAATTTATATTAAATTTTATGGTTATATGTAAATTAAATTCAAATTTAAAATTTGAAAAATATTTAAATTTAAAACTATCATATTTGTATGAGTGTAAATTCTTATAATTATGAGATTTAATTTTTTTTTTCTTTTATGTGAGATTTTAAAATAATTATTTTACTTAATTATATAAGTTTTATGTTTCATAATTTTTTTAGTTTAATTTTTTTTCTCATACTTTGAATGATAATATTATTATTTTGTTAATTTTATTAAATTTAAATAATACTTATTATTTATTACGTCATCCGGTTCGACCCCGGTCAACCGGTTCGACCCCGGTTAGACCGGTCGAACCGTGAATTTCTCCTTCCAGTTCGTTGTCCGGTCCGGTTTTCAGAACCTTGAAGAGGAGTGGATGTGTATTTGGATGTGGCGGTAGTTAACAAATGTGGCTGGTTTGATTGTAGAGTATTTGAATCCTTGGAAGAGTAGTCCTCCAAAAGAGAAGGATTATAACTCCATCAAAAAAAAAAATATTAAATACTTATTTAAAAAAAAAAAAAGATTAAATGCGTGAAATTTCTGAGTGATTTGAAACATTCATATTAAATTCCAATTTACGCTTATTTCTTTGAGCTACTAGGATACATAGTTTATTGTTATACTTGTTTCTATTGCTATGGTTCTTATTAGTCTTGCAGCTTCCAAAGTCAACTCATTAACTGAAGTTGCAAAAGCTACCTACTAATTCTAATAAATTGCTGAACTTTTCTAATGGTGATGGTGCAGCTCATTGATGTGCTTTGTTCTGCTGCTATATGGATTTGTCCAAAATACTATTGCTAAAACTGGCATGTCAGAGCTACATATAATTTGCTCGCTCTTATATGACATGGTCCCATTAATAGTTTCAAAATGTTTTGTGCGCATTCCTTTATTTTCAATGCTGATTATTACCCTTCAGAAAAGCTTTCTCTCTCTCTCTAGCTAATTAGCTTACTTCAATCAAATTTGCAGTTCTAATGCTAGCTTCTTCTTGCCAACACTTTTTTTCAGTCAAGGAAGATAGTTGATAATAAATTTGACAAGCTTCCTATGCACGGACATGGAAAAGACTATACTAGTGCTTGGTGGAAATCATTGGCTGGCCTTCTTATTGCTCATGGTACACTTAAGTGTTAATTAGCATCCTTATTTAGAATATGCCTTTCTTAACTAAAAATAATGCTTAACTTTTTTGTGCACCATAAGGATTGTTAAATTAGGCTACCAATCCACACTCCCTTTCTTTCCAACATGTTATTCCTTCTGAATCCTTTTTATTAGATTATGTTTTAGGATTTCTAAGAAAAGATCACTGGCCTTACTGTTCAAACTTCAAACAGAATTATCAAAACTTTGGTACTTCTAAGTATTATGATTTGGTCTATCTTAAAATCGAAATCTATCCTTGAGTTTCAAGGTAACAGCATATATTATTGACGATATTTTGGCAATATTTTGTTAATTTTTCTTAGAATGTGTTATCTAGTTTTTATATCTTATTTTTCTACTTTAGGGGTTGATTGTCATAATATGAACCTAAAACTACTACTTCGTGTCTAGTTCATGACTGTCATGATCACTTTCTTGTGTTTTGCTTTCCAAAGCATCTCTTTGAGGTTGTCCAATGGCAGGGCTTCATTGTTTTGATACATAACACCATGTAATAAGTTGCTTGATGGCAGACTGCAGTAGTTTCTGAAATTTTTGTCAATCTTTTCTTCAGCCATGCTGATGCAGGATAGCCGGGAAGGATGAAAGGAGAGGAGACTGAAAAACAAAAGAGAAAAAAAAAATACTGAAACAAATTGATTGGGAGTGATTTCCGCAGGTTCTTAAAGCATATCACAATTTTTTGAAGATGATGAGGCCATCAGGTCCATCACATTGATGAAGGGAATGCGATAGATTAAGTGAAAGAGGATGGGTATGTTAGACAGGCTTCTCGACTGTGAGGCGGAACAGGCTTCCGCATGTTTAATTGAGGTGGGGCCCAGTAGTCCAACAATTAAGAGGAAATTAAAGAGGGGATTAGAGGGGAAATTCAAATTAGTAGGGTTGTTTTGGCATTAATTATATTTTGTATGCTTTAAATATATTGTTTAACCTTGGATAGGTTTTATGGGGTATTTACTGAAATTTGGAGTATTCTTAGGTAGTTTTTGGCTCTACCTGCCGGCTAGAGAATTAGGAGAACCGGATCCAACTCTCCAATTGAGGGTTCATTGTATCTTGTGGTTTTTCTTCTCTATTTCATCAATTGCAAAGAGTTTTCTTCCCTAATTTCTCTTAAATTCGTCTAAGAAATTGGGTTTGGGGTGCTGAAATTCAATCAATTTCAGCCAAGGGGGAATGTATTTCTGCAATTATTTTCTATCAAATTGGTATTAGAGAAATTTCCACCCCTGGGCGGATATTGAAGTCTCCTCACTGATTTCTGCTACGTTCTCTTTGATCATGTTGTTTTTTTCTATTTGAATACCAGAACTGCTATTATTTTATTTTATTTTATTGCCTTTTTTGTTGTCTAGAGCCTATATCTGATTACCCATGGTAGGGAAAAAGGTAGAAGTGTTGGAGGGGGAGATCGGACAATTGAAATCTGGAATTTCAGATATCCGAACTCAAGTTTCAGATTTCAAAAGTCAAATTTCATATGTCCACAAGAAGATCGATGTGAAATTTTTCATCTTGTAGAAGATGTTGAAGAAGTTGCTTGAGGGCCAAACCAAAACGGCGTCGTCAGAGGTGAGGGAAGCCGCTGATTTCCAAGAAAGTGGGGAAAAATCTAATCTGATAAGATGCAGGGAAGATCAGGAGGTGGAGATTATGGGGAGAGAAGAGAGAATGTGATGTGAAGCGTACCATGCGAAGATGAATTTCATAATGAATTTGCACGCTTAATTTTGAGAGCATAATAATAAGCAAGATCTTATGCGGAATTGAACGATAAGATAAATATTAAGTGGCACTTAGCTTAGGTTAAATCACATGAATAAAAGTTAAGTTCAAAAGATAGCCAACTTGATCCGACATTGCATACATGGATCGTTCCAACAATAAATTCCAATACTAACAATAAAATTAGTCTATGAAAGATCTCTCACACAACTCTGATGGACCGGCTATTGATGGACCGGCTGAGCCGGTCCATCCTAACCCCTTGCGGGTCTACAGGAGGAGGAGGGGAGGGGCAGCCGGCCCAGGTGAACCAGGGGGGGTTCGGTCGAACCCAGGGAGCAAGGGGGAAAAGCCACGGTGGGCCCCTTGGGCCCACCTATTTGAATTTTGTGGAACCAAGGGGGGCGGCCAGCTTTTGGGGGGAAATTGGAGGGTGGATGATGGGGGGCAATCTTGGAATGAGGGGGAAGTGGTGTGATTGTATGAAAGGGCCATTAGGGTTTATTTTGAGGGCATCATGTGAAGAAAGCTCTTTCTCTTTTCTTTCTTATTTCTCTAGGGTTTCTTTTGGGAGATTTGGTCCTTCTCGAAGTGGACTAGTTTTGTATTTTGTTTTGTCTTGAAGATTAATGCAAAGCTCTTTTGTTCTTCCTCTCATCTCTCTTGTTTGGTGTTGATTGAGATTTGGTGGAGAAATTCCATTCTTGAAGGAAAATTAGGGCAAACCCTAATTTGTGAAACCAAGGCGTATCAATTTGGTATCAGAGCTCTTGATCCTAGACGGCATGGCGTCAAAGAAAGTGGAAGTTTTGGAGGGGGAGATGGGCCAATTGAAAGAGGAGGTGGGGGAGAAACTCTCGTCGATGGAAGGCAAATTTTCATCCCTTGAAGAGAGATTTGGGGAATGGAAGAAGAGATGATCCGAAAATTGCTAGAAGCTCAAGTTGCTCCACCAAACCCTAAGGAAAAAGGGGAAATCTCCGGTGACGAATCAAAACCCTAACCCTAATTGTCCAATTAGGGAAGAAGGAGTAAATCAGAGTGAAGATGGCGTGCAAGGCCAATGGCAAAGGGAAGGAGGAGAAGGGTCTGGAATAGGTGGCCCTTGGGGGATGACAGGTGGTCAGGGAGGCCGGCCATACATGGGCTCGGTAGGCCCCTACGGCACACGTGAAGGATGGCCGAATCAAACGGGGGGGTTTCCGGAAGGAAATCGTGCCACGTGGGAGCAGGGAGGAAGAAGGGAGGACTATGGCATGGGCTATGGAGAGCCAAGAGAACCACTATGGAGGGGGCTTCAAAATCCTTACCCGATGGAGAGAAGGGGAAGACCACAAGGTGAGGGATTCACTCAGGTGACATGGGGAGATGGAAGAACCTTCCACAGAGCTGACAACCGCATGAGGAAGTTGAAGATCCCTATTTTTGAAGGGGAGGATGCGTATGGATGGATCTACAGGGTGGAGCGCTATTTTGCGGTGAACGGTGTCACAGAAGAGGAGAAGCTGATGGCGGTACCGGTATGCTTGGAAGGGAAAGCTCTGGCCTGGTTTCAGTGGCTTGAAGGGAGACAACATATTAGGAGTTGGGAGGAGTTCAAAGACCTCCTACTTCATAGGTTCAGGGTGTCAAGTGAGGGCACCCACTATGAGCAGTTGTTGGCTCTAGTGCAGGAGGGCACGGTGGCAGAGTATAGAGAGCACTTTGAGCTACTATCAGGCAGACTGAGAGGGATTCCGGATGACCTTTTAGAGGGGAGTTTCATGAAGGGGTTGAAGCCTCACATCAGAGCAGCCATCAGAGTAGTGGCTCCCCAGGGGTTAGTAAGGATCATGGAGACTGCACAGCTGGTGGAGGACAAGCTGAAGGTGGAACCACCGAGGAGATCAGGGGTGTCTTACCCCACTTTCCGACCACCACCCATGGGTGGAGGTACAAAAGCGGTCACCATCCTCCCTCCTAGGGAGGTAACCACGGCAAGAACCACTACAGCAGTGAACCAAGGGGGGTTCAAGAGGTTGACTGACTCAGAGCTGAAGGAAAAAAAAAAGGGCCAAGGGCCTTTGCTACCGCTGTGATGAAAAGTTTACACCAGGGCATAGGTGTAAGGAGAAGACGCTACATGTGATCCTAGTGGAGGATTCAGAGGAGGAAGAAGAGGATACAAGAGCAACTGAGGAGGGTGGAAGTGAGGAAGAACACCCTCACTTAGCTATGGTGGAGGTCTCACTCAACTCCATAGCGGGACTGACATCGCATTCCACCATGAAGCTAGAAGGGGAGATTGCAGGCTACAAGGTGATGGTTTTGATTGATAGTGGGGCCACCCACAACTTCATTGCTTGCAGATTAGTGGAGAAGGTGGGGCTACCAGTGACACAAGGGAGAGGTGCAGGTGTCATTTTGGGCACAGGGAAGAAGGAGAACTGTAACGGGCAGTGTAAGGGAGTGACCCTAACATTGCAAGGAGAGGAGATAGTTCAAGACTTCCTACTACTGGAGTTGGGAAGCACTGACGTGATACTGGGGATGCAGTGGCTCCAGTCCTTGGGGGAGATGAAGGTGAATTGGAAGAAATTGTGCATGGAGTATGGGAAGGGGAGCAGGAGAGTGACACTACAGGGAGACCCCAGTTTGTGCAGATCCAGAGTGGCCTTGAAGTCCATCTTCAAGACTTTGAGAGATGATGGAGAGGGCTATTTGATAGAGTTACAGCAGGTGGGCATAGAGGTAGAAAAGGAGCAAGAAGACATACCCGAGGAGGTCCAGGAGCTTCTACAACAGCACTCCACAGTGTTTCAGATGCCCAAGGGGCTACCCCCTATCAGATCCAGGGAGCATGCTATTGTATTGAAGACTGGAGTAGCACCCATCAGCGTGGGACCCTACAGATATCCTCATGCTCAGAAAGAAGAGATTGAGAGGTTAGTAGCAGAGATGATGGAGGCTCAGGTGATCCAGCCCAGTGTGAGCCCATTTTCAAGCCCTGTACTCTTGGTAAAAAAGAAAGACGGAAGTTGGCGATTCTGTGTGGACTATCGGGCCCTCAATAAAGAGACTGTGTTGGACAAGTTTCCTATTCCGGTGGTAGATGAGCTTGGGGGAGCTACCATCTTCTCCAAGGTGGACCTGAAATCTGGTTATCACCAGATTAGGATGAAGACTGAAGACATTCAGAAGACAGCGTTTCGAACACACGAGGGTCATTATGAGTTTCTAGTGATGCCATTCGGGCTCACTAACGCTCCTTCCACCTTCCAAGCCTTGATGAATCAGGTCTTCCAGCCCTACTTGAGGAGGTTTGTTCTAGTTTTTTTTGATGATATACTGGTATATAGCAAATCTTTGCAGGACCATGTCACCCATCTAGGGGTGGTACTCACTACCTTATTGGAGCATCAGCTATATGCCAACCAGAAGAAGTGTTCTTTCGCGCAAAAGGAGGTGGAGTATCTGGGGCACATCATTTCAAAAAGTGGGGTGGCGGCTGACCCCACTAAGATTGAGGCCATGATGAAGTGGCCTACACCAAAATCCCTTAAAGGCCTGAGGGGATTTTTGGGACTTACTGGCTACTACAGGAGATTTATTAAGGGCTATGGTTCCATAGCAGGGCCTTTGACTGATCAGCTGAAGAAGGACAACTTTCAGTGGGGAGAGAAGGCAGAGGAAGCCATGAAGACTCTGAAGGAAGCCATGACTAGTGCACCAGTTTTGGCTCTCCCAGATTTCACCCAGCCATTTGTGGTTGAGACCGACGCTTCGGGAGTGGGCTTGGGAGCAGTACTCATGCAAAATCAAAGGCCAATTGCTTTCTTCAGCAGGATCCTATCACCGAGGGCGAGGTTGAAGTCAGTTTATGAGCGGGAACTGATGGCCATTGTGTTGGCCATTCAAAAATGGCGGCCTTATCTATTGGGGCAACGATTTATAGTTCGTACTGATCAGAGGAGCCTCAAGTACTTACTAGAGCAAAGGTTGGTGGCAGAAGAACATCAGAGGTGGCTAGCAAAACTATTGGGGTATGAGTTTGAGATTCAGTATAAGCCCGGAGCTCAAAACAAGGCGGCAGATGCTTTATCCCGTGTGGAGTGCTCACAGCTGATGGCACTATCTGTTCCCCAATTGGTGGATTGGGGTGAATTGGTGAAGGAAAATCAACATACGGAGGAGTTAGAGAGAATCCGAGCGGCTATCCAGAAGGGAGGAGGGTTCAAAGGGTATCACCTAGAGAACTCTCTTTTACTATACAGAGGGAGATTAGTACTACACCGCGACTCAGCATTTATCCCCATTCTTCTGAGGGAGTACCACGATAGCCGTATTGGTGGACATTCATGGGTGGAGAAGACCTATCGGAGGGTGAAAGACGAATTCTTTTGGAAGGGGTTAAGAGGAGATGTCGAAGATATGGTGAGCAAATGTGATATTTGTCAACGGAACAAGTATCAAGCTTGTGCCCCTAGTGGATTGCTGCAGCCCTTGGTGCTTCCAAACAAGATTTGGGAGGAAGTCACCATGGATTTCATTGAGGGGTTACCCAAGTCGGAAGGATATACAGTCATCATGGTGGTAGTGGATCGTCTGAGCAAGTACAGCCATTTCATTCCACTACAGCATCCTTTCTCAGCTCCTACTGTTGCATCTACTTTTATCAGAGAGGTGGTTCGATTGCATGGGGTCCCCACTTCTATTGTCTTAGATAGAGACAAAGTTTTCTTGAGTTCATTCTGGAAGGAGCTTTTCAAGATGCAGGGCACATTCTTGAAGCGGAGTACAGCATACCACCCACAGACAGACGGACAGTCCGAGGTGGTGAACAGGAGCGTGGAGACTTATTTGAGATGCTTCGTTGGGGAGAGGCCTAAGCAATGGGTCAAATGGCTGCCATGGGCAGAATATTGGTACAATACTTGTTACCATACCGCATCTCAGTTTACACCGTTCAAGATCCTTTATGGGAGGGATCCACCACCATTGGTGAATTATCAAAAGGGGGCGACTCCTGTCTATCTAGTGGATCAATACTTGGAGGAGAGGGATAGAGTGTTGGAAGAATTGAGGGAGCATCTATTGCGAGCCCAGCAGATCATGAAGACCAGGGCAGATTCGCACCGCAAGGAGATGACATTTGAGGTGGGAGAATGGGTGTACCTAAAGCTGCGGCCTTACCGACAGAAGACTGTAGCTAACAGAAGAAGTGAGAAGCTCTCCCCACGATACTACGGGCCTTTTGAGATCGAGAGGAAGGTAGGGATGGTGGCCTACCGCCTCAAGTTACCACCTCAATCCTCCATCCATCCTGTTTTCCATGTGTCACTATTGAAAAGGAGCATAGGTGAGAACATCATGGCCACTCCCACCATACCACGGGGCCTCACAGGAGATATGCAATTCTTATTAAAACCACTACAGGTGAAAGAAGTAAGGAGGAATGATCAAGGCAAGAGGGAGGTACTCATCGAGTGGAAGGACCTTCCGACGCATAAGGCTACGTGGGAGATATATGAGGCTATGCAAGATCAATTTCCAGACTTCAACCTTGAGGACAAGGTTGATCTTCTAGAGGGCGGTATTGATGGACCGGCTATTGATGGACCGGCTGAGCCGGTCCATCCTAACCCCTTGCGGGTCTACAGGAGGAGGAGGGGAGGGGCAGCCGGCCCAGGTGAACCAGGGGGGGGGTTCGGTCGAACCCAGGGAGCAAGGGGGAAAAGCCACGGTGGGCCCCTTGGGCCCACCTATTTGAATTTTGTGGAACCAAGGGGGGCGGCCAGCTTTTTGGGGGAAATTGGAGGGTGGATGATGGGGGGCAATCTTGGAATGAGGGGGAAGTGTGTGATTGTATGAAAGGGCCATTAGGGTTTATTTTGAGGGCATCATGTGAAGAAAGCTCTTTCTCTTTTCTTTCTTATTTCTCTAGGGTTTCTTTTGGGAGATTTGGTCCTTCTCGAAGTGGACTAGTTTTGTATTTTGTTTTGTCTTGAAGATTAATGCAAAGCTCTTTTGTTCTTCCTCTCATCTCTCTTGTTTGGTGTTGATTGAGATTTGGTGGAGAAATTCCATTCTTGAAGGAAAATTAGGACAAACCCTAATTTGTGAAACCAAGGCGTATCAAACTCTTCCTATTACTAGGCTCTAGCGGCGAATAATTGACATGATCTTCATGAATCCATTAATAACCATAAACGAAAAGTAAACTAGGAAGATAAGAGCGTTAGGGAAAGAGTTTCACCCAAGGAATGAAATATTACGACATTCCGGTGGTGTTTTGTTGGTTGGATCAGAAGTAGGGGTTGTTTGATAGCTTCTTGGATGACTTGGACAGCCACAATCCACGAACAACTTCTTGGGCAGCGAGTTTTCTACATGGAAGAATGATTTCCAGCCGTCGGGCCTTTAATGGTTGCTCCCGGAGTGGCTGGGACAGCAGCAAACTGCTGCGGGAATCTCTGGACAGCAGCTTTGACAGCAGGGACAACAGTTTGTCTTGTAGAAAACTTCAAGACAGCATGTAGAATCTGTCCGGAATGCAGAAATCTGTTCTAGACAGCAACCTATATTGCTCAGAAAAGCCTTGGGCAGCTTCTTTATGATGCTGGAAAACTTTGAACGGCAACCTGTGATCCTCAGGGATGCAGGACAGCAAGATGCTCTTGCTGGATTGAGGGAACAACTAGCAAGAATTTTAGGAAAAGAGGAAGGCAGCGTGGGGAGAGAGGTAACCCAAGAGGCTTTGAATGTTTCAGCCAACAGCATGTTGGCATTCCAATCCTTTCCCAAGATGTGCACTGTCCCGTGGACAGATGTGGAGGAAATTCAATAAAGGAGGCAGGAAGCTGGGACAAAAAATAGGAAGTATTTCCTAATTCCAATTCTCAGAGTTTGAAATATGGAATAATAAAAGCTGAAGTTTCGTTTGAGAGGAAAGGCATTTAGGAGGCATTTAAGAGGTATTTAAGTGGTGATGAGGTGGCAATTAGAGAGAGAAGCAATGAGGGTGAGGTGGCCGGCCACATGGGGAGAGAGAAGGCTTGGAGGTTTTAAGTAGGTAGGGACCACTAGTCTTAATTTTTAGGATTTTAATAAAATCTGAAATTAAATTTCAGTTTTATTTGGGAAGAGATTTCTAAATTATAGACATTCAATTAGATTGAATTTGAATTTCAAATTCGAAATTTAAAATAAAATTAAATTGAAGGCATGATTTAGGGAAGCAATTTAGGAAACAATTAATGGCTCATAACCATTTGAATCTCAATTTTGAAATTCAAAAGAGGGGCTAGAGGTGGCGGCAGGAAGGGGGAAGAGAGCCGGCAGGCTGGTGGGCAGGCCGGCGGCTGCTGGCCGGCGGGTTGGGCTGGCTGGTGGCTGCTGGCCAGCGGATTGGGATTGCAGGCCGGCGGCCTGGACAATCCAGGGAGGGGGCGGCGGCAAGAGCAGGGGAGGGGAGATTATGGGGAAAATTCTCGGGATCCAAAGCATGAAACTCCAATCTCCCACTAGTGGCTTCAATCCAAATCTTCACAACAACAAATTGATCAAGATAACTAAAAGAAAACGAAAGAACAAGAAAAACCTAGAACTCACAAAGAGATCTAGGTTCTCATACGAACTCACTAAGAGATCGTGGAGGTTTGCACTCACAAAGAGAACATGAAATGTAGAACTCACAAAGAGATCAAAGTAGAAATTTTCATTTTCAATAATCATCATCCCTTTCCAAGGGGAAGGGGAGGGCTTAAATAGCCAAAAGCATGAGGGAAAATAAAAGACACAATTGCCCCTAGGGCAAACATAAAACAAAGCCCTCAAGTGAGGGTAGAAATGGAAAAGTACAAATAACAAATAAAATACATGAAAATAAATAGACACGATCGTAGCCGTTGATCTTCGATGTCCTCATCAGAATGCTTACCCTAGAACATATTCCTAGGGAGGAGTCGGGTAGAGGGAATGGAGAGAGGCGTGAAGAGGTTGGGCATGAGAAGAGGTGTGCTGAATTTGAAAGGAGAGGGATTGAATTTGAAAGGTGATGGCTTCATTATGATATAATTTGTGTCGAATTTAAAGGGAAGGGGGGTGAATATGATCGAAGGGGTGCTGAATTTGAAGGGAGAAAATGAGCTTGTGATGAAAGGATTAGGTACAAGCGGATAAGGGATGATCCTCACAATTGGGGGGAACTACCCCTTGGGGAATGAAAATTTTTGGAGGAAATAGCGGTGATGGAGGAGATCTGAGGGTGAGGAAGCTGAAGCTGAGTATGCCTATTTTTAAAGGAGAGGATGCACATGGGTGCATTTACATGGTGGAAAGGTATTTTACCGTCAATATGTTGACGGAGGAGGAGAGACCAATTGTAGTTGGGATGTGCTTGGAGGGAAAAGCTTTAGCATGGTACCAATGGAGGGATACAAAGTTACCCATATGGACCTGGAGGGAGTTCAAAGACTATTTGTTGGAACGTTTCTGAACCAGCAAGAGGAGACTTCTATTAACAGTTCTTTGCCCTGACGCGAGAGGGGACATTTGTGGAGTACTGTGAGCAGTTTGAGCACTTGGCCAGCTGACTTGACTGGCTTTCGAAGATTTTACTAGAGGGGTACTTTATGAAAGGGCTTAAACCAAAGATTCGGGCAAAATTTATAGTGATGAGGTCTCGTGATTTGGGAAAGGCTATGGAGCTAGTCTAGTTAGTGGAGGATCAGAGGGTACCTGAAGAGAGGGGCTGGAGGCAACAGCTCAGAAGGTTCATACATTATGACTACCACCTTTTTGGCATTAAAGGAGTCGACATAGAGTACTCTCAAGGAGCCCAGAAAGAGAAGATAGTAGGAGGACCAGGGGAAAACTTCAAGAAACTCACAAAGACGGAGCTACATGAGAGAGAGGGCGAAGGGCTTGTGCTTTAAATGTGAGGAGAGGTATCACTGGTGTAAAGACCGAACTCTTCAGATTGTCATTGTTTGTGATGACGAGGAAGTTGAGGAAGGAGCTGTCTTTCCATCTTACGGACAAGTTGGGTCTTTGGGAGGGGGGTATTGTTAGACAGGCTTCTGCCTGTGAGGTGGAACAGGCTTCTGCCAGTTTAATTGAGTTGGGGCCCAATAGTTCATCAACAATTAAGGTCGGAAATTAAGAGGAAATTAAAATGGAGATTAGGAGGAAAATTCAAATTAGGAGGGTTGTTTTGGCATTAACTATATTTTGTATGCTTTAAATATATTGGTTTAACCTAGGGTTAGGTTTGATGGGGTATTTGCTGAAATTTGAAGTGTTCTTAGGTAGTTTTGGGCTCTAGCTGCCGGCTAGAGAATTGGGAGAGCCGGATCGTCCTCTCCAATTGAGTATCCATTGTATCTAGTGGTTTTTCTTCTTTATTTCATCAATTACAAAAAGTTTTCATCCGTTATTTCTCTTAAATTAATCTAGGAAATTGGGTTTGAGGTGCTGAAATTCAATTTCAACCAAGGGGGAATAGATTTCTCCAGTTATTTCCTATCAGAGTATTGTTTTCGTGCACTTGATAGAAGATTTCCTATGATAACAAATTTTATATAGGATTGCCATGAGACATCACAACCTAGATGATATAGGTTAAAAATATTGATAAAGGAGCATACTTAATCAAATTGGTTGGGCATGAATTCAATATTTCTTTCATGAATCACACTGCTTGATTTTCTAAATCTTTTTAATGCACTATTTGCTTTTATAAGAATTTTTTTTTAAATTTAAACTTAACTACCCTTTGGTAAATTATAATTGCTTATGTAACTTGTGCAGGTTATTTAAAAGAAATTGCTGATGATGTTTTTAGGAAAGTAAGGTATCTGTTTTTTCTTGGCTGTCCAGCCCTGAAGTTATGCTGCACCCCTGATAAAAAAATAAAAAAAATTATAGTGCACCCGGTTGTGTCCTTGCCCTATTTTCTTGGAAATGCTTGATATAACATTTTTATAAATAGGCATAATCTGTGACATTTATTTAGTGTTAGCCCGACTGGACTGCAATATCTCCACTCCGCCAACTTTGATGATCAACCACCTCTAATTTTAGCATTGAGTAATGAGATGATTGTTGAGGAAGATCATGGGCAGATCAATGTTGAAAACATTGAAAGTTCAATTTCTCTAGAAGGAGAAAGATTTTCTGAGGTTAATTTTTATTCTCATGTCACTCTGCGTGCAATATCTCGACAAGTGATTACTGTTTCGTGTTTAATTGTATGATTTGTTTTTGTTTTTCCTTTGTATATCATTTCAGGCTGAGAAAAAGTTTTACGATATACTTTTGCATATGAGAATGGAACTTGCCAAAGAAAATGGAACCGCCCCGTAAGAAATGATCATTTGCTTTTTTTTTCATGAAAAATTTTCATGCCTCTATTTATTCTTAAGCAAGAAGTGATAGATTTTTATTTTAATTTTGTGGTGCCATAGCTATGCTATATGTGGTGATCAGACACTCATTAAGATTGCAAAGATAAGGCCGTCTACCAGGGCTAGGTTGGCGAATATTGAAGGTGTTAACCAGGTATTTCATTGATCTCTGGGGTAGTATTTCTACAGATTTTATTTAAGAGTAATTTTGTGTTATCTTATTTGTTTATAACTATGCTAAATAAGCTTTAGAATATTGGAATTCCGACTCTGCCTAGGCATTGTGGGGATTCTCCTAATGACGAAACCACCTTGAGAAAGGTGAAATCTATCTGCCCTTCCTTAAGGGTTTGTTTAATAAAGCTTTTGGGTGTTTTGCTTATAAAAAATGTGTCCTCGAAATGCTATAATTTTTATTTGTGTGGTAATTGTGACAAAAAGAGCATATTATATAGAGCTGTGACATGTATTTCTCATGGCTTTGCTGAATTGAGGTTTTAAAGAACTTATTTTGAAAGAGCGTATTAAATAAATTAATGAGGTAGTTTATAGATTGATTTATAAAGTGAAATAGAGTTGTGACTTAGGGCTTGCAATGGAATAATGACATCAATAGAAAATTGAAAGAAAATAGAGGAAAAAGATGCAAAAATAGTGAATTCTCAATTTGTTGTTGTCAAACCCTTAAGCAAAATTGTTGAGTCATAAGGCAAGGAACATATTAAGAGAAAATAAAGGGTAGAAGAGTTTTTTTCTTGAATTCTTCATAGATTCAATAATCAATAATGAAGGTTCATACATAAGATGATGGGGAATGTTCGTAGTCTAGGGTTTATAAATGTGTCAAAGGATGAGATATAAAATTAATATATAATAACAACAACAAGCCTTTATGCCAACTACAATTAATATTAAAAAACAAAACTAAAATTCTTGAGTTAAGAACTTTTAATTTTAGCAAAGAATAGCTACATTTAATATGAAAATATGAAGCACGCTTGTACTCGCTTCATTAATTCTAAATAATAATGTGATAGTCAAAATCTAAAAAAAAAATTATAAGAAAAAAAAGAACAAATATGTTGTTTTTCTGATAATCAAAATTCACATTATGAGAAAGAATGGACGCTATCACTATTGAGTATGTTTCAATCATGCCCACAAATCAGTCACTAAATAAATTAATATCAAGAATAATGATAGCAGTTACCCAATTAGAAGATCCAAGTACACGTTCATAAAGGAGATTCACCTTTGAAAGCAGTTATCTAGATCTGCTAAACACTCAAAGAATAACATTCAACAAAACAATAATCTAGATAAAAAAAAAATGAAATTTTTATCTCACTATTTAGTGTTTTATGAATTCTGTAAGTCTATACTAATTGAAAGTGTACTTTTAAACTGCATTTTTTTTAACTGTTTATATTTAACATGATTAAGATGATGATCTTATTAAGAACAAGTTATGCTTTTCAATATTTTATTAAGTTCTATAGGGGAAATTCTCCTAACACATAAATTGTAGGAATTAGCTTTAGGTTTCTTAATTTACAAGTGTAATTATCCTGAAAAGGAAAAACAGAGGTGACAAAGACTCGATATAATAGGTGGTTGAGTAAAACATTTGAGATTGTTGCAAATTAATTGAATGGAGACGATGAGGGAAATCCCAAAACTATAACATTATCAAAATCAACACCTTTGGGAGTATAGCATAATAGTGGCACTCGGGGGAAAATCAACTATAGCAATTATTGACACTAAGGAAAATTGTCTATGGTATTTAGGGAAATGAGCGCCTCTGGATTGTAGAGAAATCAATCCGTTCGGGCATATCAATCCAATGAAATTGAAGGACACCTTCTGAAGCAAATCACTCTTATAACAATTGTATAGCAAACGAGAAACCTTGAAAGCTAAAATTTATATTATTTTTGTGTTGGGAAAGTTAATGCTTGCTATTTTTTAATAGATGTTAGCTGTTTGAGAAGTTTCTTATTTTGAGTTCTTTGTGAGCCATAAATATCATTCTTGAGGCATCTATAAACATCATTGAGAATCAACTATTGAATAAAATTTTAATTGTCTTCAATTCTTATGTTTGTGCTGGTTGGATGCATGCTATGTCAGTGTTGATGATTACTTCCAGATATATCTGTCCTTATATTGATGCGAGGTATAGTTTTTTTTTACATAATTTTTTTTCTTACTCTTGCTTTAATTTGTCTGCTAGATTGTTTTCTAGTGTGAAACTCGATCTTTCTTGAAATTAATATTCAGTCATTGTTTTCATATGGAATATCAAATTTTGGTGGGTATTCGATCATTGTATCAAGTTACCTGACCTTTCTCTTTCTGTAGCATCTTGTAAGTATGTATGGTGACAAGTTTCTTCAAACTATAAGTAACGCATCACAAGAGCTTGATCTGACCCTGAATAAAGAAGAAAATGCAGTAACTACTACTAGAAAGGTTTACCCAAGCTCAGAGAAAAACCTAAACCCAGCCAAGTTTGAAGCTTGGAAAATGTGGCAAATGGGTAAAAATTCATTGAAAGAAGTTTCTGTAAGTTCATTGTGCAAGCTAACTTTCTATTGTGTATTTGTTACTTGGCATGAGCATTCATCTTTCGTTCATGTGCTCTTATTATCAGAGTTTAGGGAGGTCGGTTCCAATTAAAGAACAGACTGTCATTTCATATATCCTTGAAGCTGCCCAAACTGGTTGTGAAGTGGATTGGGTTAGATTTTGCAGTGAGATTGGTCTGACACTTGAAATTGTTTCTCAAATACGCTCTGCTGTCTCTAAAATTGGATCAAGGGACCGATTGAAGCCAATCAAAGAGGAACTAACAGAAAATGTGAGTTTCTTTTTTTTTTTCTTTTAAACAAAGAAAACGCCATTCTACTTGTTAGTTGTTTTCCTGGAGCCTTCGCAGGAAAAGTGATTGGCATTACTTAGGCTTCGTTGGGGACTGCTTTCTTACTGCTTCTTAAAGCAGTAGAAATGTTTTTTTAAGAAGCATTAAAAAAGTTGTCCCAAACGAAACCTTAATGTATGCATCCGCTTAACATTTGGAGTGGATGTTTCTCAGGTGAGTTATGAACATATTAAGACTTTCGTAATGATGGAAGACCTCAACATATCAGCAGATGAAGTTTTTGGCTGCAAGCCCTCATTGCTTAGTAATACTTCAACAAAACCATCAAATGACGCCAATTCAGAATGGGGATCCTTAGTCAGAGGAAGAGCTGAGTCCAAATCAAGTCCTGAAGCTGTCAATGCAAGAAAACAAAATCGAAGCCACAACACAGATCATGAATCTCCTGCAAAGAAACTCCACGCCCCAACCGACGAAAATGAAAACTTAAACAATGGATTGGAAGCAACTCAGGACTCCATCATGGAGTTGATTAATAACAGTGATGGGGTAAAGATCAATCTGGACTGATTTCCTTGCTTTGTCTGATTTGAAACTTTTCAAGAATATTCATAGCGTTATTTATTGCAGATATCGCTGTCAGAAATTAAAAATTTCTTCAGAGGATCTAAGGCCGATGATGTTGTTGATTTGCTGAATTGTATAGAGACCGAGTTTCTCATATTTAAAAAGAACGATTTGTACCGGGCCTTGTAAGTGTCACACATAGCTTTATTGAAATTTTGAGCTCTGAATTCCTCTGTATATAATATATTTAATTTTTTGAAGGAACTTTATATAGTGCTGCCAATGAGTTCATCTATTCGATTCTATATTTTCATGAATATATTATTTTTAGAGTTGCCATTTTTTGTCTTCTAGTATTTCCTCATTTGAGAAAAGATGAAAATTCCATAGAAAAAATTGTAGAATCTGTAGAAATTATTTTGTGCCAAGACAGGACACAATGTCATTCGGAGACCAACTTGAATGCAACATATCAACAGTATCAAGTTATGATACCAAGTGATATCAAGCAATAACAAGCCGTGGCACCGAGCAAGGGGTGACGTGTCATATTCTATTTGGTCTTCGAATGATTTTCGACGTCCACACAAAATAATTAATCCAGGATATGATCTAAATGCATGAAATTATGTAATTTCAACATGTATATTAATTCAAAGAAAAGGAATATATCTATTTTAAAATGTATGATAAATAATAAAACATTAAATGTTCATACTTTTTACATAATTAACAAAACTAATATCATAAGTTGATAATGCGATTTTTTCTAATTTTTGTCTGATTGCAATTCTCTCATTCCATGAGAGCTCAAACCATGATCTTTATGAATAATATAACGATCAAATTATAGGTAAAAAAAAAAACTTCCTATTATTGCAATATAATCATGTATTGCAAGTGGTACAAAAACTAGACTACATGGGGGAATAAAGGATTCTTTGCAGTAAATATGGATTGCATTATAGGAGAAATTATTCTATGCGAAGGTCAGATGTTGAATATTGTCTAGAGACCAATTAAAATGTATCATGACAGTGAAACTGAGCAGTACCAAGCGAAGGGATAACATGGTGCATTCTTGTAGATATTCGGACGGCATTCGACGTTCGGCGTTCGCATGGAATAATTAATCACATTATAGAATCACAATCAAGAGCATTTGCAAATACCTCACTTGGATGCACATTACTCAACTAAAAAACCAAGCCATTTAACAAAAATCCTATCTCTAGCTAAGATTAAAAAATAAATAAAAAGCTCACCTACCAGTTCACAGCTACCATTTACATCATTACTGTGAAGGTTGCCGGAGCAAAACCAAAAGATCCGTTAATTAGTAAGGAGATTAGTCTCTATGCTTAAAAAGATCACTCATCACCTCACTCTGCAAGCAGCCACACCACCTGAAGAACACTGAGGGCCCGGCGACGACCTGCAATCAATATAATTGCCAACCAACCTTCGATGCATTTGTTGGTTGACGAGGACTGGAACTGAGCCGTCGTCTTGTTCCCCGCCATTGCCCTGTAAGGGCTCGAGCGTCTCCACGACATCCCTCATGAGCGGGCGCGCCTTTGGATTCAGGCTGAGGCAGTAATAAGCGAGGCTGCATGCCTTCTGCGCTGCTTTGATGGAGTACAGTTCCTCCAGTCTCGGATCAATCACTTGCAAGAGCTTCTTCTTATCGTTGAGTTTGGGACGAGCCCAGTCGACGAGACTCTGCTCTTTCCCAGGCCGAGTCTTGTCCACAGACCGTCGACCTGTCAGAAGTTCAAGAAGAACGACACCGAAGCTGTAGACATCGCTCTTTGCTGTCAAGTGACCTGCTTGAAAAAAAAAAAAAGTTCATAATGATCCTTACATACTTAGACCATCTCAAACCGAAAATCTCATTTTTCACTTCAACAAAATACCCTGAAACTAAAAAAAATGATGTGATTCATCCAATCGAACTCCAATTTTGCAAAGGTAACATTCTTTCTTCTTTTCTCACGTTTCTTCGGCAAGTTAGATAGAGACAGAAAAATAGCGGAGATGAACAGTGCAACGCCAATATTGGCGTCCCACTGTTCACCCGCAAGCAAATAGCGGAAGTTTTACCATTCCGCCGGAGCTCTGCAGCAACGCAATTCAAGCGTTTGGAGTTCGGTTGGAGATGCCCTTAGAGAACCTTAGGGCATCTCCAACCGAACTCCAAGCTCCAACAAACCGTAAAACTTTCGCTATTTGGTTGCGGGTGATTAGTGGGATGTCAATATTGGCGTTGCACTGTTCATCTTCGTTATTTTTCTATCTCTACTAAACTTGTTGAAGAAAAGCGCGAAAGAAGAGAAATATTGTTTCCTTCGCAAAAGAGGGCAATGGAGTTCGATTGGAGATAAATCACGATAATTTTTACTTTCACGGCATTTTAGAGTGAAAAATCAAATTTTCGATTGGAGATGCCCTTAGTGAACAAAAGATGGAAGTGTATCATACCGGTCATTACATATTCTGGTGCAGCGTAGCCATAGGTGCCCATGACTCGGGTTGAAACATGGGTTTCATCGCCCTCTGGTCCAGCTTTTGCAAGCCCAAAATCAGAAAGCTTAGTTGTATAATCCTGAGAAAAAAAAAACAAGAATCATCAGGAACTAAATGGGTCAATTTTTTTTTTTTTGAATGGAAACCAAGCACAGCAAGGCAATAAAAGTATATCTACTTAACAGAGTCCAACAATATATTTGAGGTCTTAAAGTCTCGGTAGATAACAGGCCTTTCTGCATTGTGAAGGAAAGCTAGTCCTTTGGCAGCGCCTAGTGCGATTGACATTCTTGTTTCCCAAGGAATTGGAGCGGCTGTCTCTGAAGAAAACGAAGGACTAAAGATGTCAGCCAGATGTAATTAAGCAGCAATAAAGGTATTGTATCTCTTTTCCCAAAATTAATTCTTTCAAACTATCTCCTTATCTTATTGAAAAGTATAAACACTAATCATATTTATAATGTTCACACAAATATTTAACAAGATAGCAATCATTCTATCATTAATCTTATACACTTCACTGTTAATATGGAACAATAATTCAGTAGGTAGAATATGCTGTCAAGAATGTACTATAGCCACTTGAACAAAAGGTAAAGAGTCTTAAATATAGGAGAAATTATTCTGTGCGGAGTCTGGACGGGAAGAACAGTGGAGACTGTGAGTGTACGCATTGTGTACAAACAGTGTGTACACTAACATATCATGATGGTTTTCATCCCCATCCGGTGCGGCGGACTCCGCATAGAATAATTTCTCCAAATATAATGACACAAATCAAAATATAGTTGTATGACAATGACATCATGATAAGAAGGGAAGAAAATTTGATCCTTCCTTTTCATACTACTTCGCACTAATAAAATGCTATCTAACCATCTATCATTAAACAAGTAGCCATGCAAAAGACTTTATTCGATAAGGACAAATGACAAAGGGGATTGGAATATGGACATCCTTCAATAACATTCTACCTACCTCTCTAAGCTAAAGAAGCATGAAAAAGAATGGAAATGAAAGCTGAACAGCAGGCCCCTTTCCTTTTGGTTAGTAATGGGTGGGGAGAGGTCAGACCTCCGAGAAGCGGCTAGAGTGCTAGACCTCCAGGATAACCTAGAGGTCATATGTTCAAATCGAAATAATAACTTTTCTACAGTGAAAAGGGTAAGTCATGAACCTCACAGCCTAAACTCCCTTGCATTGGTAGGAGACTGTCACTGTATAACTATTCTTTTAGCATTGCGATTAAGATTCTACTCCCTAGATGGGTCCAAACTCGATCCAAAACCATAAATTTCCATGAAGTGGCTTGAAAAGATGGAAAAACAGTTCCCTCTTTCAAATGTTTTGAGAAATTATAGAAAAAAGCTTCTATGTCGGAAAAACATGAGAGATTATTCTGTGCGGACACCGGACGGGAGAACCGTCCAATTTACGCTTAGATACCGAGTGGTACCGAGCCGCGGTACCACTCGGTATTAAACTCGGTACCAGACGTGGCGCATTTCTATTGGAGTCTGGACTCCGTACATAATAATTTTTCGAAAAACAGAGGGGTTGTAGCTTACTTCGAAACAAATGGTTCTCGAGACTGCCGCGGAACATGAACTCATAAACCAACAGCCTGTGATCATCCTCACAGCAGTATCCAATCAACTTCACAAGATTGGGGTGCCTTAGCTGCCCTAAAAAGTTGACCTCCGTCTGTAAAAAGAAAAAAATAATATATCTTAAAAGAGCAATGATCAAGATTTTGCCTATCAGGATTACTGAAATGTATGAGATTCTTGTCGACTAGATTTTAGATAACAAATGATTCTACTGGCGTCAAGAAGCAGGAGCTCCAAAACACATACAAGCCAATATGTTCATATTTACTAATATGCAGCATTATGGAAGGATTCAAGCAATAGAGCATATAAGTATATCATAGTCTTTAAGGCCGAAAATCATGCTTGTAGTGAATCTAGAGAACAATGAAATGCATGCGTGGAGCACTTGACTTACAAATTCATGTACCATAAAAAAAAAAAAAATCTTTTGATGAAATAAATATAACAAAAGACTCACTAATATTTTATTTGGGGCAGTTTAAGTTTTTCTGTTTTTGCTTTTAAGAGCTCATTTCTCAGCCGTAGTTTCAAAAATAGTTCTTCCAAAACAGCTTTTAAAAGCAAAATTTTTTAAAAACGGTGAAAAATGTCTTCAAATATATATAATTTTTCACTAACTACTTTTTTTAATCACAAAAAAGATCAAAAAGATGTTCCAAACTAAGCTTTAGGTTTCATTTGGGACAGCTTTTTATTGCTTCTTAAAACAGTTTAGTACTAAAAAGTTGCTTTAAGAAATAATAAAAAAGCCATTTCAAACTAAGCCTAAGGCTTCGTTTGGGAAGGCTTTTTTACTGCTTCTTGAAGCAACTTTTTAGTACAAAAAATTGAATTTTTGTACAAAAAAGCTGCTTCAAGAAACAGTAAAAAGTCATCCCAAACGAAACCTAAGTCTCATGGTTACTTCTCATACTCAAATATTTCATGCCTAAACTTTGACAATTAAAAAGGTAGCATGTCAAATCAAACATCAGATTTAACCAAAAAAAAAACACACACACACGGAAGATTTGAAAGATTTTGGTTTCAGTGTCACCCAAAGATAAACAACGTTCAAGAAGGGCAATCATATGAAAGTAGAGTTATATCAAGTTCATCAGAACCAAGACAACTACTACAAGCTCATACTCCCTCACAGAGTTCCTAAAAATGGCAGGATAAAAAAGAATATACTATGACGAAGCATAAATGATGAAGAAGATCCACATTCTAGATAAATTTACTTACAAGCCATTCTCTGTGTCCCTGATGACCATCCTTGTTCAAAACCTTCACAGCCACAGGAAGTGACTTGAGCCCCACCCTCACATTCTCATCAATGTAACCCTTATACACTGTTCCAAATCCACCTTCACCAAGCACATAATCCGATCTAAAGCTCTTTGTTATCGTCTCAAGCTCAAACAATGAAAAGGCAATCACATTAGTATATATATTGATATATCAGTTGAATCTTCTATGTTGCCAGGTACTGAAGGATCACTCAACTCCAACAAGTTCCGATTTTGTTTTTTCTGAGAGGGGACGGTCTTCACATGCTGTGATAACACATTTATCTGGCGAACTTCAAACGTGCACATCAACGGTAAGGAAAAAAATCAGCATTTTTTAAAAAATTCATCATTAGAAGAGGAATAAACAACAAGAACGAAGCAACTTAATAAGAATGAGTTATGTAGTTCAAATATCAAATGACTCTCAAATTAGGTGTTTCTTGCGTGGAAAATTTCACAGAAAAGAAAAATCTACTGAGTAATTACGAAATTGGTGATCCAAAGTTCATTAATTGATTGCTTCCCACTGCAACTACGAATTACAAAAAGGAAACAAACAAGAATGGAAGAAAGGCAAATAACAAAGGTGAAGAGCAGAAATCCAACTTCAAAAAGCGAAAAAAGAAAAGCATCAAGTCCCTAGCTAGAACCTCTATTCATCCCGCATTGATAGAAAACAGAGTACCGTGAGCAGCAGCGACAGCTGATTCCTCTCTGGTTCCGCAATTGCCCATCCTTCTCCGCGCAGCGCTCTCTCTTTCTCATCCTCCGCCTGCTCGCCCCTGAAACGTCAATCGGCGCTTCTCTGCATAGCTCCTTCCTCTTTATCTCTCTCGTCTCGCCAAACAAAGGCTGGGCGGATTGCGACTCCCCATGCCCACGCGACGCGGCAACAAAGAGAACAGGAAAAAAGAAAACGGTGGAGGAAAAAGAAAAAGAGAAAGAGCGCTCTCTCCCTCTCTCGTCTTTCAGAGTCCTATGTACGCGTGAGTGAGAGAAGAAAGCAGAAAGAAGAAAGAAGAAAGAAGAAAGGAGAGATTTTTCAGGTCTCACATGCGAGGGCACGCTCTCTTCTGCTGTGTCTTCTTCTGCTTTGCTTTTGTTTGCTCTTTCGCCACGCCGCCCCCACGGGCAAATTATTGGGTCAGGTGACCGGAGCCAAAAGATAAGTTCGGACAGCCAATAAAAATTTGCCGCGTCACCTTGCGCTTTAGTTGCGCTTTTTGACTTGCGCTTTAGTTGCGCTTTGGTTGCGCTTTAGTTGCGCTTTGGTTGCGCTTTAGTTGCGCTTTTTGACTTGCGCTTTAGTTGCGCTTTGGTTGCGCTTTGGTTGCGCTTTAGTTGCGCTTTGGTTGCGCTTTGGTTGCGCTTTAGTTGCGCTTTAGTTGCGCTAATTTTAAAATAATATTTTATTATTATCCGAACCTATCTCTGCGTTCGGTCACCTGACCCAATAATTTGCCCGCCCCCACGCCACCATTTTGGTTGTGAGGTTTCACAGGCTTTACTGTACAAGAACCTATTTCTGGTAATATTTAAACAAAATTCTTAAATACTACAAACTGCTTTTTTGAGAATTTGAACTCACCGAGCTCACCTTGGCCTTATGGTTGAGAGTTTTGATTATTAATCAATAGATTTTAGGTTTAATTTTTAAACATGTGATGTATATATGAGTTCTTGTGTTCATCTTTTTTTTATTTAGAAAACTCGCGATTAGGCCTACGCATTATTACTGGTAAAAATTACACGTCCTTAAAGGACCAGAAGCTCGCTAACATAACAACATTTGAAATAAAACTTAGAGAGCTTGAGATCCTATCTACTACATGAAAAGAAAAGCAAAGCAAATAAGAAATACAATAAAATACAAAAAGGAAAGCAACATACATCAATAAGCATCCAAATCAACTACCCAAAAACGATTACCAGGAGCGATCAAAAGACCCGAAACCAATCCAGGTAAGGAGGGGAATAACATGCAAAACATACAAAGCAAAAAAAAAAAGAGGAAGGAGAGAATCATCTCCCCCAGACCTAACACGCAACCCAACAAATAACTGGCCAAATAAGAACCAACAACAAAATATCATTAAGCAAAGATAAATCCACTCAACAAAAAAACAAATATCATTAAGCAAAGATAAACCCACTCAACAAAACAGCAGAGCTACTTTCTAGATTTCATTCGACGACATTTACTGCCATGCGAGAAAGCTTTCTTAACAACTTGACAAACATCTAAACCTTACAAGTCCTGACAAGAATCATCCTGCACATCACCAACATCATCACTCACCTCACCACGCGATGAGGGAGACCCTTCAAGCCAACCCGAATGTGCAGTACAAGTAATCCCCAAATTAGAAACAAAACGAGCATTCAAAACATTAGGGGACATAACAATAATAAGCACCTCAACTAGAGCCTCAGTTCCCAAAGATCCAATATTAATAGGAGAAAATAGAACCACCACTAGTCCCCATAAGAGTAGGAGAGAAACCGACCCAAACAATACGGCTAACCACGTCCTTAGACGAAACAACACACACTTCGGCTTGACCAACAGCCCATTCCACCTCATTTTCAACCTCCACCGCAACATGAGACAAGGCCGTAACACCAACCCCCACATCATCAGATCCAACCAAAAGCCCACCTGCCACCTCCAGATTAATTACAACAGGAGATAAAAAGTCAATCACCCAGAAACTATGAAAAAACAACATCACCTTGTTCCTTATCTAAAATAGGCATAATCTTATGCCCCACAACATTAGGCAAAGGAGAAACATCATCATCATCATGAGCACAAATCAGAACTTGATTCAACACCAACTCACCTTGAACCACCCCAACCTAATCATTGGCTGGAATAGTATCATCAAGGTTATGCGAAGCAGGAATATCGATCACATCCCCTTCCTTAACATGAGGAGCATCATTCAAATTTGAAAATAAAATCAGACAATCAACCTTCAAATGACCGAAGGTTTTACAATGAAAGCAATACGAAGGAAACTCTTCCATTTCAACCGATTGAATGAACCTCATAGACTCAGAATCAAGCCAAACATGAGAAGTGTATCTTTTAGTAACATCTAATTCCACAAGTATGAAGCAATAGATGGTCGAGAATTATTAATTGTTGCATTATCCGTTCTCAAAGATCTACCAAACAGAGACCCCAAAAATACATGAAGTATGCATGAGGAAAAAAGATATGGACGTAAACTGGGAAAAGAAATTCAAATATGAACTATAGGGGACTCCACATTAATATCAAAATGGGGAGTCCACTTAAAAAGATTCATGTAGCAATTGCTAATGAAATAGGAGCGGAGAGAAAAAATACTACACTAATCCAAATTATTCACAAGTTTAATCAACACATTTTTAGGGTTCAAAATTGTAACCGAAAATGCACCACAAAGCTTCAAATTGAAAATAAAATTGTGAAATATATATATATATATATATATATATATATATATATATATATATATATATATATATATATATATATATATATATATATATATATATAAGAGAGAGAAGATGACTATATAAGTTCATAAATAAATTTTATATTTTGTTATAAGTATTTTAGAATTTAGTGCTAAATTTGTTTAATTAATTTTCATACATTAAATTTATGCTGTGACATACCATTTTGCAAAAGTGAAAAATAAAAAATAAAAAATCATGCATTGGCTTATATTATTTTTTTTTTTTTTTTAATTTTTATCAATATCATTTTTTTTAAACTTGTTTTCTGTTTATATTTGAGCATTATGGTGCATATTTTCTCTAATAATAATAATATGACGATAAATTAATGCAACATTCAAACCATCTAAATTTGATGTTGTTCCTTATTTCAATAGAGGAAGTTTAACTGATTCCAAAAATGAATAATTAAATAAATTTGACTATGATAATAAAAAAAAAAGTGAAATTTCAATTTTTATTATTATATCTCATAAGCAAAAAATAATTAAACTGACGCTATTCCATTTATTTTGCTTCATAGTACTTTGAATTCATTAATTAGCTGATTGGTATTAGACCAATTTTGATAAGAGAACATACGGTTCGATCTGATCCATCGATCTGGTCGATTGGGTCCAACCCATTTGAAAAGGATAGCAATTATAAGGTGGTTGGCTTGAAAATTACATCAAATAATGTGATTTATAAATTAGAAAATATAAATTCATGTTTTTTTTTTTTTTACTTGAATAAACACTTCAATAATCATTAAGGGGAGATAGGGATCTCTATGGCTAGCTAAATAATAAAAATAAAAATAAAAACTTATTAAAAAAAATGGAATCTTTGTAGCTAGCTAAACATGTCTGCCTATGATTTATGGCACTAGCCGCACTATTATGATTTGACAAGATTGTAGCCCCACATTTTTAAAAGTTAGTCATAACGCAGCTCATTTTGGTCTGTTAGTTTGAAGCTTCGGCTATCAACTAAGGCTTTGTTTGGGACGGCTTTTTTATTGCTTTCTAAAACGGAGTTTTAGTACAAAAATAAAAAAAATTGTACTAAAACTCCGTTTTAGAAAGCAATAAAAAAGCCGTCCCAAACGAAGCCTAAGACTTCATTTGGGACGGCTTTCTTACAAATTTTTAAATCAACTTCTTGCTATAAAATTTTAAATTTTAAACTAACCCAAACGAAACGTATATGATGTGTGTATGATTTTATCTTAATTGACCTAAATATTCTTAAAAAATTAATAATTAATTCTTTTAAATGGCCAAGTTTCGATAATAATTAATTAATTCTACCTATTAATTAGTTCAATAAAAAATTGAATCTGCCCATATAAATGGTACCTCAAAATTAATAAATAATCTCATCATAAATAAATAAAGAAGTAGAAACCCACGAGCCATGAATAACTCATTTATAAGATGTACTTGACACGAACTACACCTACCCCATGCATCTGCCAAAGGAACTTTTATTTGGTTCGGTGTAAGGATGCAGAGGAACATTCGGTCGTAGGCAAAATCGCGCCTATACCGAGGTGTACCGAGTTTTTTTAATCGGTACACCTCGGTATAGGCGCGATTTTGCTTACGACCGAATGTTTCTCTGCATTCGGTCGGAGGATGTAATAATTCTTCCTGCCAAAGGGCACAATGCCTTTAAAAAAAGAGAAGTCATTGCTCACAAAGGTCACATTTAAAATATATTATTGTGTTTCAGGTGAGAAAAAATATTATCTAAGGATATCGAATGCATCCGAAGGTTAATTCGAGCGCGTCACGTTATTTATTAATGTATTATTTATTTGGTGATATGACACATCCAAATTGACCTCTGGATACGTCTGGATATCGTACCTAATAAATTTTTTTTATGAACAAGAGGATTAAATTCGATTTGATCTATGATTTTATCGGTCCTCTTTAAAATAAAAAGGAATCATTTTAAGAGTCCTCTTATTCGCTAATTTGTTATTACTGAGAAGAATGCTTCTTGAACAGAGACAGGCGGGCACAGCCGAAAGACAGGGAAGAAAGGAAAAATAGATTTTATTGAATCAATACTTAATTGATACATGTATAAGTATTTATATACACAGTGAATGTAAAACAGTAAATACACAAGCGTAAATATGTAATATCTGCTAATACCCTCCCGCAAATTAAGCATTCGAGGGTCGAATACTTAATTTGTCTCGTAGAGCATTGAACCGAGAGATGGAGAACGGTTTGGTGAAGATATCAGCGATCTGATCATTTGAGGAGATGTGACGAAGTTGAATGGAGTTATTGCTGATGTGTTGACGTATAAAGTGATAGTCGATCTCTATGTGCTTCGTCCGGGCATGAAACACGGGGTTCTTGGCGATGGCGATGGCAGACGTGTTGTCGCAGTGGATTGGAGTGGAAGAGCGTTGCGGTATTTGGAGCTCCTCAGCAAGGCGACGTAACCAGATCACATCGGAAACGGCCGCTGATAAGGAGCGATATTCGGCCTCTGTGGACGACCTTGTAAACGGTGGGTTGTTTCTTGACGGTCCAGGAGATGAGGTTTGGGCCAAGGAAAGTACAGTAGCGGTGTGATTGACTTCCGGTCAGACGTATCTGCCGCCCAATCCGCATCCGAGTATGTCCGCAACTCAAGGGATCCGGTGGTGATAGGAATCCCGTAAGTGATGGTGCCTTTGATGTAGCGTAGGAGGCGTTTGAGGTCCTTGAAGTCCTGATCTGTCGGGGCTTGCATATGTTGACAGACCATATTGGTAGCGAAAGCAATGTCCGGTCTTGTTATGGAGAGGTATTGGAGGGAGCCGGCGAGCTTGCGGTATAGAGTTGGATCGTGAAACGGGGGACTGACCGACTGCACGGGCTTTAGTGCAGGTGCAACCGGCGTTGGGGACGGTTTGCATTCGTCGTAGCCTGCGTCATGGAGTATTCGTGAAGCGTAGTGCTGTTGAGTGAGGAAATAGCCGTTTGAGGATTGAATTACCTGGATTCCCAAGAAGAGCGAGATCTTCCCCAGCTGTTTGAGTGCAAACTGTGACTGAAGCTGTCTGAGAAGCCTGTTAATCGCCGAGTTGTCATTTCCTGTTACAAGAAAGTCGTCGACATATATGAGAAAGTAGATATGTATGTGATTATCATGAAGGATAAGGAGTGAGGGGTCAGAACGACTAAACCTGAATCCTTGAGTTTGGAGGAACGTAGTGAGCTTGTTGAACCATTGGCGAGGTGCTTGTTTGAGGCCATACAGGGACTTGTGAAGCTTGCAGACGGCGTCGGGTTTGTGCGGGTCCACGAAGCCTGGTGGCTGACGCATGTAGACGTCTTCAAGAAGGTCGCCGTGGAGAAAAGCATTCGAGACGTCGAGTTGATGAATGGACCATTTCCGGTTTAGAGCTATGGTTAGCAGCATACGTATCGTAGGCATCTTAGCAACCGGACTGAATGTTTCGGTGTAATTTATGCCGAATTGCTGAGTGTACCCGAGAGCTACTAGTCTGGCTTTGAATTTATCAATCTGGCCATTCGGTAACAGTTTTGTTTTGAAAGTCCATTTGCTGCCTAAGACTGGCTTATTCGGAGGTAATGAGACAAGCGACCAGGTGTGCTGTTTATGTAGAGCAGAGATCTCGTCCGCCATGGCTTTTCTCCAGTGATCATATTTGGATGCCTGATTAAATGTGGTAGGTGTGTTGCCGGGTAAGTGAGTGGTCAGGAGGTTAAGAAATTGCTTGGGTTTGGTTATCCCGGATTTGAGTCTTGTTTGCATTTGGTGAGTTGGTTTGGGCTGCGGACGATTACTGCAATTTTGGAAGGCCGGATCAGATGTGCGGGTAGGAGAAGTGTGAGCCGGCGAGACAAGTTGGCTAGGAGCATGGTTTGTTGGTGCTGGGGAAATTTTGGAAATGTTGTTGTGCTGGACCGTGGGAATAGGTGTGATAGTGGTCGGCGGAAGAAGGAGGGGTGAGGCAGCGGACGAGGGAGCTGGTTCAACCATTGGAACAGTGGAGGTGGGAGTTTTAAACGGAAAGTTTTGTTCGTAAAATACCACATGACGGGAGATGTAGATGCGATTTCTGGAAATGTTGTAGCATCGGTATCCTTTGTGGAAGGGAGAATAGCCCAATAAGACGCATTCCGCTGATCTTGGGGAGAGTTTGTCCGGTGAATACGGTTTGAGCCACGGAAAACAGAGACAGCCGAAGGTCCGAAGATGATTGTAAGTGGGCGGCTTGCCGTGAAGGACCTGCGAGGGAATCTGGTTATGTATGGCGGTGGAGGGAAGGTGGTTTACCAGGTAGTGTGCCGTAGAGACAACATCAGCCCAAAATTTGTGCGGAACGCCAGAGTCATGGAGTAGTGCTCGTGTTAATTCCAAGAGGTGGCGATGCTTGCGTTCGGCAACGCCATTTTGTTCTGGCGTATGAGGACAGGATAGCTGCTGTAGGATGCCGTTCTCATGAAGAAAATGTTTGAATAGATTACCGGTGAACTCCCCACCTCCGTCCGAGCGTAGAATCTTTGGTGTCTGATTGAATGTATTTTTAAGTAAGACACAAAAAGATTTAAATTTAGTTAGAGCTTCTTGCTTGGAATGCATTAAATAGAGCCAAGAGTATCTTGTGTGATCGTCAATGAAAATAATGTAATAACGGTATCCTTCAGCTGATGGCAGGGGAGCTGGACCCCAGACATCGGTGTGAATCAGCTCAAAGGGATGAGAAGTCATTCGCTCAATTTTATTAAAAACTAGTTTATGGCTTTTAGCCAGGTTACAAGATACGCAAGAAAAAGAATGAGGTACAGTAGGAATTTCAGAAAACTGTTTGGCTAGAGTAGTAATGACTTGAGGGCTAGGATGCCCAAGCCGCGTATGCCACAGGCGGGCTGTCGGAGTGGAAGCTGTGAGGGCTGTGTGTTGAGTAGCCGGTGAGAGATGAAGTTGATAGAGACCGTTAAGCAGACGACCATGTAGAAGCGGGCGGTTGTCCTGGATATCCTTAATAACAAAACCGTTAGCATCAAAAGAAATCGAAATAGAGTTATCTTTAGTGAGTTTTGATACCGAGAGGAGGTTGTGCGTTAAGGCCGGGACATGAAACAGATTTCGTAGGAAGAGCTTACGAGAGGTGTCCGGGAGCGGTAGGAGGCCTTGCCCGGTGTTCTGGATCGGCAGGGTGGATCCATTTGCTGTGGAGACCGAGTCCGAGCCGGAGTAAGCCGTGGGATAAAACAGATTGTTCGCGTCCGGTGTGAGGTGCGTGGAGGCACCTGAATCTAAGACCCAGTCTTGAGTGGATGCAGAAGATGAATTGGCAAGAAATGCACGAGGGTGGACGGGTGTCTGTGGGAGCATATTTGTAGTTTGATCGGTGCCAACAGTTGAGAGCTATGTGACCTGATTTGCCACATATTTGACAGGTCGGCCGGGTAGAGGTGTTGGCATTGTTGATAGGTGCCGCGGGAGAGGGAGAACTGGTCGAATTCTTGTTCTTGAAGAAGCGACGGGATGGCTTCCCGCGGGCTTGGTTGTTCGAAGGAGCATACAAGGCGGTCGGGGAGGAGTTATGTTGTACTTCGAGCTGCTGTTCTTGCTGAAGATGAATCTCTTCGTTGCAAAGCATCGAGTAAAAAGTGTCCAAATCAATAGGGAGGAGAGAATTTCTTATCGTGGATTTGAACGAGTTGAAGGTTGGCGGTAGTCCGTTCAAGATGTGCAGCATGATGTCTTCCGGTTCAATTTTTGAGCCGGAGGCCGAGATGTTGTCAACGATCGATTTGATTCGCGTTAGATATTGTTCGAGCGTCTGATCTTTCAGAGTTATCCGGTAAAGTTCGTTCTTGAGTTGCATAACTCGCGACCGGCTTGATGGTTGAAGGCGCCTGTGGGTCTCCGAAAGGATTCTGCTCGTGTGGTTCGAATGCAAAGGGTACGATCACACTATCCCGTAGGACAAAATGGTCGTAGGCCTTTACACCCGGCACAAGCAGGCCGATGGAAGAGCAGATGGAGTTATAGATACGATTAGCCATGGAGGATAGCGGCTTTCACCTACGCACCTCGATGGATAATAATATCTATAACCCTAAATTCACGAGATTTCCCCCATTCGACACATCAGCTCGAATGAGGTTTATTTGATTGTGGGGATCGATTTCCTACGGGCGCAAGCCCCCGTAGTTAATTACATCCTAAGCCTTGACTTAGGAAAACTCTTGATTAAGAATGTTAGATTATCTTCTTGAATGGGTTTAGTGCAAGGGATTTCTAGGCTTTCCTAATCAAAGGGGAATGTCCCAACTTGGCTCGATCAGTCATACAAGGTCCAGTCAACATCCGGTAGGCTAAAAGAAGTGGAAACTGGAGAGAAAGAAGAGAAGCAGAACATACAGCCATACATGAGAGAAAGAGGGAGGTGGCGTCATCTATGTGACGCAGATGGGTAGGATTTATAGTCTCCGAGAGAATGGAGAACTTACCTACCGTTAAGGTGTATAGAGGTACACTCGTACCTCTCACCTTTTGACCCTAAATCTATAAAAGATGTAGTGTTGCGCACACAACACCAACATCTACGGCCTAGCTAATGCAATCTGGACTTATTCCTTGTCTGACAAAAAGAAGCCAGCTAAAACCTCCTAATCGTGTAAAATCCATGCTATCCGGTCTGTATGAGAGATGGGTGGGTAGTTTAGACACTGAAATTGGGACCGACAACTAGAGAAATTCCCTAATTGATCCCACACTTATGAGTGGTATAATGCTCCTAAAGCTAATGCAGTTAAATCTTAATTTTAATTAGTTACTAATGCAATTTATGCTAATCAAAGTCTCCAAATCAGTGATGTATGAAATTTTAAAAAGGCTTATAGAAAATAGTTTTTGAATGACTAAACTTCCCCAGGTCCGGCACTTCATCCTCATAGGCCAGATTATCCGGACTCTACCCGCAGGCGGGGAAGCTTGTCTAATAGATGAGAGAATGCATGCATGCCACCCCGGACGATTCCGGCTGTTTCCTAGAATCGTTATGGTTTCTATGTGAATTATTCTTAAAATTTTTATTTAAATAATTACGAGTATAAAAATTTTATCCCTAAAGAGCCTAACGCTCAGACACAAGCACATGCAAGAAAGAAACCTATGAAAAGCATGCTGGTTCTACTGCACAATCAGAGTAAACAAACAACAGTAAAAAGAACAAAATCTCACGGAAAAGAATGTCCATGGCAAGTGCCATACAATATTACATCACAGAGTACAGTAAGTAAAGGTGGCCGGGCTCCACCAGCAACAACCCGGAAATGACGCAAATCTTAAAATAAGGCATTTTTACATTTCTTCAGTCTTCTTTTTCTCTTCCTTGATTCGTCTTTGGATCGTCTTCATTCCTCCTTCTGGCTCCTCGTAGTGACTCTCCCAAAAAGATATCCAAATGAAAAAGGAAACCCCCTGTAGGGGTTTACTTTTCCCTTTGGACTCCTCGTAGTGAGTGCTCCAAAAGGATATCCAAATGAAAAAAGGAAACCCCCTGTAGGGGTTTACTTTTCCCTTTGAATCCTTATCTCTTTAAAAATGCCTTATTTTGAAGATTTTCACGAAATATTACTACATCTCAAATACATTACATCAGAAAAGAGAAAATCTAGACTCTCCTGCAGGGGTTATCCTAAGCAGTTATAATAAGAAAAATTCATCCAAGCAGTTATATATGTAAATGAAAACGCGCACATCAATCACTTGGCCGTGCTCTGATTATTGGGGGCTAAGCAGCTGAAGCAAGTACCTAAAGCAGTTATAAATAATTATTATTAATTTTTTTTTAGCCCCCTTTTAGCAGCATTATATGAGCACGGCCACCTGCAGGAAGACAACATTAGTATGAAAAAGCGTGCCTAACCTATGGGTATTCTAACGCTCACAACAACAGTGCAGAAAGAAAAGGCTAAAAGCCAGCAGTACAAAACAGTAGAAAAGCTACAACAGGTAGCAAAAACAACAACCAGCACACGAGTCACATGCAGAGCATCACAGCAACGTACAGAAAAGTAAAACATGACAACAGCCTAACCTAAAGCTAATAGTCGTACCCTATCAAACTCATCTAAGTGTGTGAAAGCTGTGTGGTTTTGGTAGGTCCTATATAGGGTAGTTTTAGTTAGAGTTGTATGTATTTTTGTTTGTCGAAAGAGGCTAAGGGAGTTTAGTTAAAATTTAAATCTTAATGTTTTAGAGTTGATTTTAGGAATATTTTATTTTTAATATTTAATTAACTATCACCTTTGTTTCACACCGAGGCCGTGAGGTTTATTTCACCCTCCTTGGGGCTAACTTAATAGCCTCGTAGGCCTGGGTTACCCAGTGATAATTAACTTTGTTATTATTATTATTTGTTATTAAAAGAAAAGAAAATGTGAATTAGGTATTTTAATTAATCAAATTGGTTAATTGACTTTTAGAGGTTATTATTCTAAGATTTAATATTTAGAAGTGTATTATCCTAATGCATTTTAATTTAAGATTAGATTTCCTAATTAAATCTGCATCTTTTAAATTTTTGGATTGATTAAGAGTTGATTATTAAATTAATTAGAATTGATTTAGGTTTACATTTTAGATTTAAAATTTAATAGTTATAGAATGTTAATAATTATTTAATTAAGAGTTCAGTGTTTTAATAGGTTTTAAGAATTAGGTTAAGATCAATTAGTTGATTATTAGTGAATTAAGAAAATAAAATCTAAATCTAGGAAAACGTGTCACTACGTTGTTATTTTAAAGTCTCTACCCTATAGGGAGCATGCATCCTAAGTCTATATTTTCTAAGACTCGGTCCTTAATTTTTGTCCTTAAGTGTCGCTAACGTTGTAGGGCTAAAAACAGTGTTTTCTAATTCCTAAGACTTCTATACGGATGTCACAGGGTTTGAGGTTCTAAAAGAAATGTAAAACAAGAGCAATCCTAAATATATAATTGAAGTTTCTACAAGGCCCTAAGGTTGGGATTCGTACAATCAATCTAGGCCCCTAAAGGTTTTCTAAGTTTTAGAAAGCTTACAGCACCGGGGGCTACGACCCGGTGGTTCCGCCCGTAGCGTCCCTACTAGATGAGTAGGGACGACTGATGCTCGGATCTGGTTGTCCTAGCTCCAGCTCCAAGTGCTCCTTGTCCATTGCTTTCCAAAAGGTACCTCGCAAGATATAGAAAAGAGAGGTATTAGAGCAGTTCTATAAATAAATAACAGTGTAAAGAAATGTAATAAAAACAAAAACTAGAACGTACCTTTTAGTTATTTGTTGAGCCACTTGTTCTTTAGGTTGTCCTCATTTAGTAGGTGCGCAGAATCAAAGACATGAAGGAAACGACGAAGAAAGCTAACGAACGGAGTAGGATACAAATAAAAAGCGGTGAAAAGAGAAAGAACAAAAATTCGATACGAAAAGGGGTGTAGGTATTGTTGTTATTGGATACACTTCGTAGAAGTCAAGTGCATCCTATTATATCAACAATACCCTTTGCTATTCCCACTCCAAATGAGGCACTTGATACATCCGACATATCTACCCATAACACTCTAAACCAAACCCTACAACGACTAAGGAAAAAGGCCTCTAAAACTAGACTTACAACTAAATCCACCCTGCTTTGAACCTATCCAATCATTCTTTTTATCCTTACAAACTAACACAAAGGAAAGGGATTCCTATCTTGCTCCCAAAAAGACACTAAGCACCTACAAACATAAATTTCCCAAAAAGTTTCAACTCTCCAAATTTCACTCTTTTAGAAATCACCACTAAGAGAACTCAATTCAAATAGGAAAGCACTAGCCATTCCTAAATGACACTATAGGGATCATGCTAAACAGGTCTAACTAAACCCAACATGACTTGCAAGAATCTCCAAGTGAACTACTAAGCCCAAACCTCCTAAAAGCTATCTACCCGAAATTTCCTCCTTTCGTTTGTTGTTTTGACACAAAAACTATACAAAATCTTTTGCCAAAACTTCATCTTTCGACACAAAATCCTACCCAAAGAATCACTAATCAAGTGCCCCTCCTCTCATTTGGAGTGGGGTAGAAATGAAATAAAACTTTCCAACAAGGAGGTTTTATAAAACCCCTTATTGCAAAGTATTCACGAAATTCATTACATAAAACTCTTTTAAAACAAATTCAAAGACACTAATAAATTACTCCAACTAAAACAAAGCAATACTTCTTTCCATCACAAACAACCTCCCAAATCGACGACACAAAGCGACTTACAAGAATACTTCAATAAAAGCAAAGGAAGATATCTCATAAAACTCTCTAAGTACTAAAACAACTCATAAGACTCTTCAAAAGAGACACAAACTCTACTAGTTGGCGACGACAAGTAAACCACTACAAAAACTTCAAACAAATATGGATGGAAATATGGCTCAATTTATAAGCAGATATCTTAAACTTATTCCAATCACTTATATGACATTCAATGAGATAACGCCATGCTCAAAAAGTTTTTTTTTTTTTTTTTTGAATATTCATTGTTAATAATCATATCCAAAATAATATCTTACCAAAATAAAGTATTATCACAATGCAAATATATAGAAGCCGCCCTTCCTTTTCTCTTCTTTTTTTTTTAATTTTACTTGCCAACCTTTAAGCAACACTTCAAAATAAAGGACGCCGTTGAGGCAAATCTCCGATGTATATCAAACAACTTGATCTCTTTCCGACGATATTTTATAAGCGATTTGGCGCACAAAGGTTACAAAGTTATATAAAGCGAACTACCATAAAAGCTGATATTCATACACCCATTTTATCACAAAGCTACCAATGGTCTAAATAAAGAAAGTTTTTTTTTTTTTTTTTTTATGATTCATGTAATACATGCAAAGAAATTCTCTATGGTTTATGTAATCGACTCGACAAGGAAGCACTCAAATATGCATGTAGAAGAGAATGGAAAGAACGCTAAATCTCATATTTTTTTTTTGCAAGAAACGATTATAAATTTCTTTAAAGCATTATTATAAGTGCTATATAAGCAAGGTTTGAGGTATTCCATAAAACATGCCAACAAGGGGAAACATGCTTCAAGCGTCTACTCAATTGAGTTTACCCAACCAAACTATGCAAGAGAACAATTACTCTTTTAGTCATTAGAATGTAACGTCTGAACAACAAAGCTTAGCAATCATAAGGAATACTCACTAATGTCAAGCTCTTTGGAGAATAGGAAATCACTTTCATGAGTTGAAGAACTATTCTCCTATCATAGCAATAAATCTCAAAGCAATGAATCACCATTTTTTATCAAGAGAAGAAAATATAATCTCTAACATGTTGGCCGCTTAAAGCTTGTGAACCAAACAACCTAACACTTTCTCATGTTATATGACCAAATCGATTTGCAGCAAGGTATGAATCATATAAAATCTATTTGCTTTAGCGAGGTGAACTTTCCACACAAAACCTCTAAATGTGATCACTTCAACTCAAGCATGACATACCAAACTTTATTTGACAAGTCTCATGCTCAACTTATACCTTATTTTTCAACATGTTGGCACAATAGGCGAGAGAAGATGACATTCAACATGATACTCAATTTCATAATGAAACGAGGCATATGCCCAAGAAAAAGTAAAAGAAGAAAGGATTGCATCGTGAGATAATGGAAGCCAACCGTAAAACCAAAGTATTAGTGTAGATACTACAACAATTATGATCTATGAAATCTTCAACGCTAGCTAAACTTCTTCTATTGCAAGCAAGAGCAAGAAGATATGATCACATCCTCTAATCATGACTTTCATATAGAGACAATAAAATCAAATGAAATTAAGGTTAAGTGAATCAACACCACCCTAGCTTGACACTTCCTTTTGAGCAAAACACTTATAAAATTTCCAATAGGCGTTTCTTCAAACACCTCATTTGCGCATTTTGGATACAAGATTAAAATAACAACTCATGCCTCTCTACCGTTACACCTGAAGCATCTAAAAAGTATATCATAAATCAAATAGTCATGCATTTTTGAACACATAAAACCATCTATGACAAGCAATAACTATCTCCATATTTCACAAAGGATTAAAGCATCACTTGATTCCCAAATGAACACAATGAAATTAATCAAAAAGAGGTAATAGAGAATGATTTTGCCAAGCTCATTTTAACAGAAATCAAACCCTCTTACTTCCATTTTGAAGAAAGGACATTAGTTGGACAAGGAGAAGAAAGAAGGCAAGAGAAGGAAAGAAAGAGTAGGAGGAAGAAGGAGAATAGATTGAAGAAGAAAGGAGAAGAAAAAAGAAGAAAAAACTCACCTGCAACCTTGAGGGATCGACTCGGGTTTGGCTCCAAACGGGATTCGCGAACGCAGGCAGGGCTTCGGCCCGTCTCCGTCTTCTGGCGTCGGCTTGGGACAACGAAAACGAGAGAGGGAAAGGAGGGGCGTCGGTCTTGCTGGGGGATTTCCGGAGGGAATCGAGGGAGCTCGGCGTGAGAGGGAGAGGAAAATCGAGAGGGAGTTCGGGAAAGGGAGCCAGAGAGGGCGTGAGAACGTGAGAGCGGGAGAGAGAGTGTGATCGAGCGAGAGCGGGAGGGACCGAATACCCAAGCTTAGGGCTTCGTTCCCAGTAAAATGAACTCCTTTTCCGAAAGAGGAAGCCCGCCTCTTCCATGCATCTCACGGCAGTCGCTGGTATACACGCGAACGGAGTCTGCAGCTGCTTCGTATCACTGCTCTGCCTGTAGAAGATCGCGAGCATCAGGGACCGTGCCGATTGCCCATTCAATCAGGACCGCTCGATCGAATTTCCTGATCGAAGTATCGATTTTGAATTCGTTAGAAAGTGAATTGGAGTTTAAATGGAATTATCCTGACCTGAATTAAGCCAAAATTGTCTAAAATCGGGATAGGCTCGAGCTCGAATTTGGCTCGATTTGAGCCAACTTGGGTTCGAGCCAGCGCCACAGATTTAAATCGCACGGAATTAAGTCCGGAATAATAATCAATTTAAATCAAATAGGGTATGGCGTGATTAGAATAAGATTAATTGAGTCTAATTGAATATGATCGAGTCTAATTTGACTCAATTTGAATCGATTCGAGTCGAGTTTGGGTTTGAGCCGGCTCAGAAGAACTAATCGTACGACATTAAGCTCAAAATCGATAGCAATTTCAATCAATTTAGGTTCGACGCAATCAGAATAAATTAATCAAAGTTAATTAAGCGTAGTCGGGTCTAGTCCGGCTCAAGTCGAGCCGATTCGAGCTCGAATTAAACTCGACGAGGCTCGATTAAGTTGATCAAAGCTCCTCGAGGCTATTCGGACGAAAAACGAGGTCAACAAACGGACCCCCAACATATGCGGTGAACAACAAGTGGACCGTATATGTATGCGTTGACCCTCCTAACTCTAGGAAAATACAACTTCAAGGTCTACTAACGAAATTCACTAAGAATATGCGATAAATCTAAAATCAACCGATGAGAATCAGACCAATAAAGAGAAGTAGCAACTCAACTATCTACCCAACCAAAGTGGGAGAATAGTAGATAGAGAGGGAAATATCATGTCCACATGAATGGAATTGAAATAAGATCCTAAAGCGTCCCAAAGGAAAATCAACTATCATCTAGAGCGTACATCTAAGATGACGAGAAGAGAAGGGATTACAACAATCACTTGAAAATCATGTCAAATAATAAAGTGATAATCAAAAGGAAACAATAAGGATGAAGAATCAACGATATAGGAATCATCTATCTGCCTGACTATGTTGCAACAGTAGAGTAGGGGAAGAGGTTTCATGCTAACAAGAGCACGAATCAAGATAATATCAAAAGGAGCCAAGGCGGACACAAAAGTCCACAAGAAACACTCTACTATCACTGGCGCATATGCCAAAGTGATAAGAAGAGGAAAGTACACTCTAATATCGTCGGGCGCATATGCCGCGACGATAAAAAGAGGAAAGTACACTCTACTATCGTCGGGCGCATATGCCGCGACGATAAGAAGAGGAAAAGAGCAACACTCTAATATCGTCGGGCGCATATGCCGCGACGATAAAAAGAGGAAAGGAAAAAAACACTCTACTATCGTCGGGCGCATATGCCGCGATGATAAGAAGAGGAAAAGAGCAACACTCTAATATCGTCGGGCGCATATGCCGCGACGATAAAAAGAGGAAAGTACACTCTACTATCGTCGGGCGCATATGCCGCGACGATAAGAAGAGGAAAAGAGCAACACTCTAATATCGTCGGGCGCATATGCCGCGACGATAAAAAGAGGAAAGTACACTCAACTATCGTCGGGCGCATATGCCGCGACGATAAGAAGAGGAAAAGAGCAACACTCTGATATCGTCGGGCGCATATGCCGCGACGATAAAAAGAGGAAAGTACACTCAACTATCGTCGGGCGCATATGCCGCGACGATAAGAAGAGGAAAGGGTGGTGAGGAATGCCTCCCAGGGACTCTGTCGGGCTCTCTCAACCAGCAAAAGAGAACTCTACACTCTAATACCACCGGGCGCATATGCCACGGCGATCAGAAGAGGAAAGAACAACACTCTAATATCGTCGGGCGCATATGCCGCGACGATAAAAAGAGGAAAGTACACTCAACTATCGTCGGGCGCATATGCCGCGACGATAAGAAGAGGAAAAGGGCTCCACAACCAACCAACGCTCAGCTGCGTGGTGCTGTGAGAAAGCCAAAGAAACAAGCAATCTATCCTCTAAGAAATCTCAAACTCCTATTTTAGTTACCGCATGGTAGAGGACAAATCGTCGTGGCCATGAGTAATCAAAAATACGAGTAGAATTTCTTAGGTAAACTGAAGTCATGTACAACATGAAACGAACGATCGATATATATATCTCTCTAAATAGAAGAACATATAAACGACCGAGTAGAAAGAGTAATGTCATATCAAAAGATCACGTAAGTGGCGAGGGAACAAATCTGCCATCAAGAATAACATTCATCATATCGAATATTAATAATTGCAAAAGGGATCACAGCGGTAACACCCATACTAATTGTTGGGACCCTGTGAGAGGCACAAACAACATTTTATACATCCAAAGAGGCTGCTTTTGCAGCTAAGGACACATTCTCAATGGGAAATATGTCACTAAAAGAGGTAGTGGATCGACTTTCTACTAGAAGATCAAAATCCACCGAGCAAGGATGTTGACATCTGAAACAAGCTGTACCACATCATAGGAGAGGGGAAAACCATATCCCATTATGAGTGAATAATCATAATAGAATGAATGAACATATAGCTATCCCCTAAACAATCAACGAAATGTTTTAAGGAAATAAAGAAAATTTGGAGGGACTTTGGGCTCTTGGAGCGTAGAACCGGGTTCCACCTGTGACAAGGGCAACCGATTCTTTCTCAACTAAGAGCTTCCCTCTTTTTTTTTTTTTTTCCAAGAGAGGGGAAAATTGTTGGCTTTGATATCCCAGGCCATACTCGCCACATGAGTAAAACTGGGGAGATAGAAAAATCACAACAATAATTTGTAGAAAGATTCACCAAGTAATAATGGGTCAACATCATTATATTTGATAAGGATGGACCCAGTATCATATTTCACAAAAATTCGAGCTAGTAGTTTTGGTATCCCAGATCATACTTGAAGGGGACAAGTGAAACTGAAGAAAGTCAACCCTTAAAGGAGACTGAAAAGGAGATCTAGTGCAACAATACCAAAGTGATCAGTGGATGTGGAAGTAAGCACAAACATCCCTACGGCGTATTTACATACAACATCTAAAGATAATCTCATATTTTGCATGACGAACATCACGTGGTAGAGGACAAATCGTCGTGGCCACGGATTGCCGAAAAACACAAGAAATTCTTTAGAGTTGTCAGAGGGATATTCACAAGTGGCGGGGGATGCCCCTTGCGATGTGCAAACTCAAGCGTAGTACTTTCTCAAGTACTGCCCATTAATGACAGGCATGGGATGAACACCATTCGCATCAACTAGCAAGTAAGATCCACCATCGTATACTTGCTCTACAACAAATGGGCCTTCCCAAATGGGCTCGAACTTACCACCTCGACGACGACGCGAGATGATAGGCCTACGCAAGACAAGGACTAACTCACCGACCTGAAAAGCACGGGGTCGGACGAGGCGGTCATGGGCCTAGGCCATCCGGGCCTGGTACAACTTAAGGTTCTGATGAGCTTGCAAACGGAGCTCTTCTAAACCATCAAGCTCTTCCAACCGTAGTCGGGCATTATCCTCGCGAGATAAATTGTGGCTAACTGCTACACGCAACGAAGGGAGCTCGACCTCTAGTGGGAGGACAGCTTCAACCCCAAAAGCTAAAGCATATGGTGTACACTGAGTAGGAGTACGGTATGTAGTCCTATAGGCCCATAACGCTTCAGGCAATTTGTCGTGCCATTCTCTTTTATTTGCCACAAGAATCTTTCTTATCAACTGGACTAAGGTCTTATTGAATGCTTCAGCCAAACCATTAGCCTTAGGATAGTAAATCGAGGAATACCGCCAATTTATGTTATGGCGGCGGGCGAATCTAGCGATTTTGGTGCTTCTAAAAGACGGGCCGTTATCCGAAATTATACGGCGCGGAACACCAAAACGGTAGACAACATGATCACGGAAAAAGCGCATCACATCTTATGATTTGACTTCTTTAAGCGGGATAGCTTCTGCCCACTTAGAGAAGTAATCAGTAGCAGCCAGAATAAACCTATGACCCTTAGAGGAAGGAGGGTCAATAGGACCCACTACATCCGTGCCCCAACTCTCAAAAGGCCAGGAAGACACAGTGGGGTGCAGCGGATTAGGAGGTTGGTGAATAACAGTATTATGAATCTGGCATTGGTGGCACTTCCTAGCGTGTTCCATGCAATCACGGATCATCGTCGGCCAGTAATAACCAAGGCGTTTAATTCTGACCTTCATCTTAGGTCCGGACTGATGAGCACCACAAAGACCCTCATGCACCTCGCCCATGACCTTACGAGCCTCCTCATTATTGAGGCAACGTAACCACATCTGGTCGAAAGAGCGTCGGTACAGGGTTTCATTCACGTAGGAGAAGGACAAAGCTCTCTTTCTAATCTGAGCAGCAAGAGAGCGATCGTCCGGAAGTTTACCACGCTTCAAGTACTCAACAAAGGGGACTCTCCAATCTGACTCTTCTTCAACAGCATACACTGCGAGGGTCTGATCGGGAGAAGACAAGTCCGCGGGACACAAGGCTTATCGGTACTGGACAACAACCGACACCGGATTTCCATTCGGGTCAGCCAACTCCTTAGCAAGTTTAGCTAGTGCATCCGCTCTACCATTCTCAGATCGAGGGACTCTAACCAAAGTCACTTCAGGGATCAAACACAAGAGCTCCATTGCCCTATCGTGGTAAGGCAAGAGCTCAGGTTTGAGAACTTTGAAAATCCCAGCAACTTGATTAATGATTAGTTGGGAATCTCCAAAGATTTTTACCCGCACAATGCTCATCTGAATGGCCAACTCAAGTCCTACAATCAAGGCTTCGTACTCAGCTTCGTTATTAGTACGAGGCTCTGAAAGACTGTAGGAGTAACGAAGGGTGTGGCCTTCAGGAGACATGAAAACAAGCCCCAAACCTACCCTAACAACAGGAGTTTCGTAAGGACGTAGTGATTTGATGGAAGAGGCTCCATCAAAGTAAAACTCCCAAGTAGGGGACTCCTGCTCTTCCACACTCATGACTAATTCATCGGGCAAATCGTCATTAAGTGGGGAATCTGCAGGGATCGGGTGAGAAGCAAGAAAGTCAGCTAGAGCCTGTCCTTTGACGGCCCGCTGAGGGACGAAAGTAATATCGAACTGCAGTAAAATCATGGACCAACGTGCTAAACGACCTGACAAAGTCGGACGGGTCATCAGATACTGCAAGGGGTTAACTCGAGAAATCAAACTGATCTTGTGTGAGAGCATGTAGTGTCTAAGCTTCTGCACAGCAAAGATCAAAGCCAAACACTGCTTTTTCATTGCCGGGTATTTTAGCTCTGCAGGAATCAAACGTCTGCTAAGATAATACAAGGCATTCTCTTTGCCTTCCTCATTTTCTTGAGCTAAAAGTGCACCAAGTGACTCATCCAAGGCCGTAGTGTAGAGGATCAACGGTCTATCAGGGATGGGTGCAGCTAACACTGGGGGACTCGTCAGGTAGCGCTTTATGCTCTCAAAGGCCTCCTGACAACTCTTATCCCAATGAAAGCGGGCATCTTTCTTTGCTAAAGCAGCAAAGGGATGACACCTACCGGCAAGATTGGAGATAAATCTCCGTAAGAAAGCAAGCTTACCCTGGAAAGACCTCAACTGGGTAAGACTCTTAGGCGGTTTCAAGTCCACTATGGCTTTGATCATGGAGGGATCAATTTCAATGCCATGATAGCGAACAATAAAACCCAAAAATTTCCCCGCAGTAACTCCAAATGCACACTTTAGGGGATTCATCTTCAAATCATGCTTTCTTAAGCGCTCAAAAACGATTCGTAGGTCTCGGAGGTGATCACTACGGACCTTGCTTTTGACCACTAAATCATCCATATAGCATTCAACTTGCTCATGAATCAGCTCATCAAAAATGATAGTCATGGCACGCTAATAGGTGGCCCCGGCGTTCTTGAGGCCAAAGGGCATCACTTTGTAGCAAAACACACCTATAGGGGTGCGAAAGGCAGTGAATTTCTCATCTTCAGGGGCCATCTTAATCTGATTATAACCAGATGAACCATCCATGAAAGAGAAAATGCTATGGGACGAAGCAATATCAACCATAAGTTCAGGAATAGGAAGAGGAAAATCATCCTTAGGACATGCCTTATTCAAATCACGGAAGTTTATACAGACACGGATCTGACCATTCTTCTTCCGGACTGGAACAACATTGGCAAGCCAAGTGGGATACTTCTCTTCACGAACAAAACCAGCTTCTATAAGCTTCTTAGTCTCAGCGATCACCTGTTGTTCAATCTCTAACCTCATCCGACGAGGTGACTGCTTAACAGGGACTGCATCAGGACTAATAGCTAACTTATGGACTGCTACTTCCGGATCTAAACCGGGCATCTCTGTGTAGTTCCAGGCAAAGCAATCTCTAAACTCAGAAATGAGTGCAACATACTCTTGAGCCTCTGACTCGGATAACAAATCACTATGAAAAATGGGTCGAGGATCTGATTCAGTGCCCAAATTAATCTCACACAATTCGTTCATGGCAGAACTGGCGCCATCTTCGAATTCACGTGGAGCTTCAAGGACCCTGTCCTCATTCTCCTCCGGGTCTGCGTCGTCAGAGATGGAAATGACCGGATAAGAATGAGAAACAACACGAATGTTGGCGGAAGGGGACTGATTCTCTTGAGAATAGCCTATACCCTGCCCCATTCGAGGAAAATCCGTTCGCCAAATACGAGCCTGCTGTTGGGCCTGTCTACCTGACCAAGTCGAAGGGACAATGCCTCGCTCAACAAAGCTGTCAACAGCAGAGGAGAAGTATCGGGGAACTGGCATGATCTCATCATCCACAGTGGATTCCACAGGATCCTGTATGTCAGTATTCTGTGGGACACCTACACTATGAAACAACGATGCATGCCAAGCAGATTATGGTGGCACATAGAGAGTGTGCAACTCTTGTACAGAGCGCCTATCTAAGGGTAGTGCACCACGAACGCTAGTGGGAGGTATAGGGGAAGGTTGAGGAGGAGATTCCTCAATTCTCATCCCGTACATCTGGCGAGAAAGGGATTGTTGACTGGTAGTCTGACGTCTGACATCTCCGTCGTCGTCCGAATCACTATCAACAACCAAACCACCCTGAGGAATCAAATTCCTATGGAACGTGGGATAGGAATTATGATCAACACTAAAGGCAGGCAAAGGGACTGAATGACGAGGAATATCAGTCATCTCATCATCAGAGTCGGACTCAACCGTCAAAGAGGAGGTATACAAGTGCGGGGGAGGAGGGATTCGAGTATCAAAGTTCCTCGGAGGGCGAACTGACTCTCTACCTCGACCTCTACCACGCAATCCTCTACCTCTACCAGGGGGAACATCGCGCCTGAGTACGAACCGTAAAGATTCATCCAGGTCTTCAGTGGAAACATCTGCTCCAATCCCAACCTGTGATGGACCCTGTGCTAGTGGTTGTATAGGACCCTGTGCAAGTGGCTGCATAGGACTCTGTACAATACCAGCGGGTATCACCGGTGACTGGGCAGGGGGAGGTCTACGAGCTTTCCGAGGCATGTAATGCTCGGCATCATCATAAATGGAGACTTCATGCACGGCAAAAGGTTGAATATCTCCAAGAATGGAAAACTCTACGTCATTCCTCATATACTTCATGCACTGGTGCAGTGTAGAGGGCACCATTCCATATTCATGTATCCAAGGCCTTCCTAAGAGAGCCTTGTATGAGGTATCTGCCTTAATAACATGAAACTTCGCCTCAGTCAAAAGATCTCCAAAACGCAAAGGCAAAGTGATGGAACCTAGAGCTCGTTGACCTTGATCATTAAAACCCTTCAGCATAATCTTATCTGAAGTGAGCTTTAAGTGACCAAGGGAGAGACTATGCAGGGTGGCATGATTAAGGATATTAACTGAAGCTCCTTGGTCAATGAGGACCCTGTTCAACTCATAACCATTTACTTCAGTGGTGACGTACAGGGGACGGTTGTGATCAGAGGTTCCTAAGAGAAGATCCTGGTCTGAAAAGGTAATGCATGGCATCTCTCTCTCAAAAATAATATGCATCCTTAACTAACTGACTCAGTGGCAAAGAAAGCTTGATAAGACTCTGGTTCAAGCAAAGCTTTCACCAAAGTCTCTCTCAAATCGGAAGACATCATTAGTGCATCGTACACACTAAGAAGAGAAGGAATCTTTCTCAAATGAGCCAACACATTGTAATCAACATCCAACTGAGGGCCTTTTCCCTTCTCCTTAACAGGTGCTTGAGGAGGAGGGATAGGATCATCCTGTTGGGTAATGATGTTTCTATCTTTTTCTTTATTATTTTTAACCATTTTAGGTGGTAGAACCTTACCTGAACGCAATTGTATCTCTCGTATCGAGTCGGGCTCAATAGAGGACTCATTTGGTTCAGGTGACATGGCTTGTGTTGGTTCATTAAGAAGTGACTGAGGAGTGTTCTCGGATTCATCTTCTGAATCCATGTAACAGCCTCCTTTAGGAATAGCAAACACAGGCTCTTCCTCACACTCAAACTCTTCTCCAAAAGAATGATCATCATCATTTTCAGAAATAAATAGAACAGAAGAAGAACGAGTGCTAGGAAAAGAAAAACTAGGAGCAAGACACCAAAAGTAGCCAGAATCATTTTCTTCCATTAATTCATCATCAGTTGAAGGGAGAACAAAATCCTTCAGCGTAAGTGCTGGAAGAGATCCTGTCTTCCCCTCAGAAGTTACAACAAATTTCTCTCTCTCATACATCTTTCTAGTACAAGTAGAAGTAGAAGAAATGTGCTCAGTAGGCACTACAACAGAAGAAGGAAAAGAAACTGGCGAAGAAACTGGGCTGGCAACTGTCGACTTGGCCTGTGGGGGCCTCCTCTCAACTGCCTCTGAACTCTGAACTGCCCGTCGGATCATACCTCTTGTCTTGCGAGAGAGTGAAAGCTGCCACTCCTCCTCAGAACTAAGAGGTGCTCTACTGTCACTGCTCTGAACACCACACTGACTGTCACACTGACTGGAGCTAGTAACCATCTGAACTATCTGAGCAACTTTGCCTTGAGGATTCACTAGGTCGCTGTCCTGCAAGTGAATCTCACCCCTAGCCATAAGGCTCTCCACTCTGTCTTTGAACACAAAGCAATCTTCAAGGACATGACCAATATGCCTATGAAATGGACAATACAAAGGATGCTCCGTCTGCCCTTCTTCATTTGCCTTATTGTTAACCGGGAATACCAAAATATTTTTCTTAACAAGGAATTTAAAAATCTTCTGCACACTTTCCCTTTTGAAGGGATATTCCTTGCTAAGCTTCTCCTGTAGAGACTGCTGAGTCTCCGGAGTCCTCTGAGGGCGTCTAAACTGCTGCTGTGTCTGTGGCTGAGACTGAAACTGCCCTGACGGTTGTGCTGGTGGTGGCAACTGAGGTCGGGGCTGAAACTGAGGTCGTGGTGGTGGTGGACGCTGTGGTACTGAACTAACCATGGGCCTCTTGCCCCTATCATGAGCATCAGAAGTACTATGCACCTCTCCCTTCCTAGGAGGTGGTGCCCCAGAAAACTCCAAACGCTGAGGTCTACGGATGGGTTGACTCTCAGCCTTGGGAGGGACTGCACTGGGTATGCTGTCCTGCAGGCTAGTGACTTTGGTTAACAACTTCTGAAAGGTTCGAATGCTAAAACCCTTCAGGTACGGAGCGATAGGACCATCAATATTCTTCAATAGAATCTCAACTGCATGCTGCTCTTGCAATTGAGGTTCACACTGAAGACTAAGGTTTCTCCACCTAACTATATAGTTAAGTAGGGACTCGTGGGGGCGCTGTCTGGTCACTACCAACTCACCAACAGTCACTCTATGCTCTGTACTAATGAACCTCTGCACAAACAACTGCTCCATCTCAGCAAAGGTACGAACTGAATCATTAGGGAGATCGGCATACCACTCAAATGCCACTCCCCCTAAGCTACTAACAAACAGTCTAAGCATCAAAGCATCATTTCCTCCAATGTTACAACATATGGCCCGATATTGAGCCACATGTTGTTTTGGGTTCCCAAACCCATCAAAAACTCGAAATCGGGGAGGAACAAAACCAACGGGATAAGGCTCCCGCTCGTACTCTACCGGATAGGGGCGACCTCTACTAACAGAATCCCCAGACTTTCTAGAAGCTATAGCCTGGTCAACCCTCTGTGCAATCATATCCTGAATCTGAACTGGTGACAACTGTACTGACTGACTCTGGACTGGCACACTCAACGGTACCGCTGGTGGAGACATCGGAACTGCCCTCTGAACTCTATCAACTCTAACAGGCTCTGGGGCTGGCGACTGTGGTACTGCTGGCTCGTCTCTGGATGCAGTAGGAGTAACTACATCCATGACATGAGGTGTAGCCCCCAACGCCGTCAACTGGGCGGTCATCGCCGCCATGGCTCTAGCCATCTCCGCCATCTGAGACTGCAACTGCAAAACTGTGACATCCGTGTCTACTGAACGGGGAGGTCCACCTTGTGCTGAGGTGGAAGGTACATCAGCCTCCCCTTGCTCCTCTAAATCATCGTACTGCTCATGCTGCTCATCTGACGTGCCTCGTCTCGTGACAACACAAACACGGTGAACGGAGATGTCTTCGTCTGACTCCTCTGTAAGCAAGTCATCATCGGAGAGGGTCTGACGAAGGGCATCTATGTACGGACCCATAGGAAAAGAAATTCTAAGGGGACTAGAAGAAGCAACTGGCTCCACTCGAGCCTGGGCACTACTATCAACATCTACTGCATCAACATCCATCTGAACTGGCACGGACACTGAAGGGACTGTATCAACTCGCCGAATCGTACCACCTGTCTGCTCCGTCTCGATAGGCTCATCCACCTGCCGACGTCTCCAAACCCATCTACTACGACGGGACCCGGTAGGAACATCTAACTGAGTGGAGGGGGCGACGACAACTGAACCAAGCTGGGGTCGGACAGGCTCTAACTGTGGGCGACGCCCATGACGGCGAGGGCGTCGTCCAACAGCAGGGGCACCTGCCTGAGGTCTATCAGTGGGAACAACTCTAGTCTGCTGTCGTGGTGGCTGTCCTCTCTGCCACCGGTAACTCTGTCTGACTGACTGTCGCTGCAACTGAGAATACACCTGAGAGATCTGATGGAGTAACCTCTCCTCACTAACACGTCCTCTACCGCGCGCTGAACGGATAATGCTTCGGATCCTCTGAGTGAGGGTCCGAGTGACAGTATCCCTGGGGACTCGAGCGCGAGGAAGAGTAGTGGGGACAGGAGGGGCTGCTGCAATACGGGCAGCGTCCTCCTCGTCACCACTATGTACTAGAGGGGAAAAGCGTCATCCCTGAACTGCGTCGATCTCAGGGGCAACTACAACATCCGCGACTGGGGTAACTACTCGTCTACGTGGCTCCCGCTGTAAGGGAACCATCCTCTGCTGAACCGGCTCCTGCTGAGCCACAGAATCTGCCATCCGCTGAACTGCCGCATCGGATGCCGCTAATCGCAATCTCCTGTTCCTATTCCTCCTAGCCCTTCTCCCAAGGCCGGAGGTGGAGGAAGAAGCAACATCAGTACCCACAGGCTGTACTGGAGGAACAGGAACTACTGACTGAGGAGGTGTCGGGGTCTCCTCGGCAGTCTCGGGGTGAGACAACCGGGTGAAACCAGAAACCCGACGAGTAGGAGGTGGAGGAAGCTCGGCCTGAGCAACCCTCTTCCTCGAAGTGGAAGGAGGAGGGGAGACCCGAGCACGAGCAGCCTCTACCGGAACGACTGGTAAAGGAACTGCTGGCTGCCGGCACTGAGGGGCCGGGGCTACTCGAACAACAGGAGCGACAGGCGCTGGCCGCCCGACCGCTGGACGAACAGGGTGAAGAGGAAGTGGCCTAGGCACTGGCTGCCTAACCACCGGGCGCACTGGCTGCGCACGAACAGCAACTGGACGAACGGGTGCCCGGGCTGGCTGCCGAGCAACGGGTCGTCCGAAAGGTCGCATAGCTGCGCGTCCTCTCCTCTGAGGTGGAGAGAATGCGGCAGCCTCGGAGGGGGTCGGCCCACCAAGAGTGACGTATGCCGAATCAGTGAAGGATCCAAAGGTGATCCCCCCCGCCGGTGGGCTCGTCAACAGGGACTCAGGGAGTGTCACCCGTGAGTCAGAGCCAAAACAGAAGGTAACAGAAGGGCCGGAGTACGCCATTGCACTGTCTGCTAACACAAACTGCAACAATTAGCGTAAACAAAACCATCGGAAGGAACGAGAGAGAAAGGGACGGAATAGCCTATAAAGGCTGGAAGAGGAAGAACCTAACTAAAGAACACTAAACCCGGAGTACACACTGAAGGAGATAATTTAACATCCGAAGATGGAGAGAGAAGCCCGTCCCACCGTGGTCGCCAGAAATCTGTGGGTCTCCGAAAGGATTCTGCTCGTGTGGTTCGAATGCAAAGGGTACGATCACACTATCCCGTAGGACAAAATGGTCGTAGGCCTTTACACCCGGCACAAGCAGGCCGATGGAAGAGCAGATGGAGTTATAGATACGATTAGCCATGGAGGATAGCGGCTTTCACCTACGCACCTCGATGGATAATAATATCTATAACCCTAAATTCACGAGATTTCCCCCATTCGACACATCAGCTCGAATGAGGTTTATTTGATTGTGGGGATCGATTTCCTACGGGCGCAAGCCCCCGTAGTTAATTACATCCTAAGCCTTGACTTAGGAAAACTCTTGATTAAGAATGTTAGATTATCTTCTTGAATGGGTTTAGTGCAAGGGATTTCTAGGCTTTCCTAATCAAAGGGGAATGTCCCAACTTGGCTCGATCAGTCATACAAGGTCCAGTCAACATCCGGTAGGCTAAAAGAAGTGGAAACTGGAGAGAAAGAAGAGAAGCAGAACATACAGCCATACATGAGAGAAAGAGGGAGGTGGCGTCATCTATGTGACGCAGATGGGTAGGATTTATAGTCTCCGAGAGAATGGAGAACTTACCTACCGTTAAGGTGTATAGAGGTACACTAGTACCTCTCACCTTTTGACCCTAAATCTATAAAAGATGTAGTGTTGCGCACACAACACCAACATCTACGGCCTAGCTAATGCAATCTGGACTTATTCCTTGTCTGACAAAGGAAGCCAGCTAAAACCTCCTAATCGTGTAAAATCCATGCTATCCGGTCTGTATGAGAGATGGGTGGGTAGTTTAGACACTGAAATTGGGACCGACAACTAGAGAAATTCCCTAATTGATCCCACACTTATGAGTGATATAATGCTCCTAAAGCTAATGCAGTTAAATCTTAATTTTAATTAGTTACTAATGCAATTTATGCTAATCAAAGTCTCCAAATCAGTGATGTATGAAATTTTAAAAAGGCTTATAGAAAATAGTTTTTGAATGACTAAACTTCCCCAGGTCCGGCACTTCATCCTCATAGGCCAGATTATCCGGACTCTACCCGCAGGCGGGGAAGCTTGTCTAATAGATGAGAGAATGCATGCATGCCACCCCGGACGATTCCGGCTGTTTCCTAGAATCGTTATGGTTTCTATGTGAATTATTCTTAAAATTTTTATTTAATAATTACGAGTATAAAAATTTTATCCCTAAAGAGCCTAACGCTCAGACACAAGCACATGCAAGAAAGAAACCTATGAAAAGCATGCTGGTTCTACTGCACAATCAGAGTAAACAAACAACAGTAAAAAGAACAAAATCTCACGGAAAAGAATGTCCATGGCAAGTGCCATACAATATTACATCACAGAGTACAGTAAGTAAAGGTGGCCGGGCTCCACCAGCAACAACCCGGAAATGACGCAAATCTTAAAATAAGGCATTTTTACATTTCTTCAGTCTTCTTTTTCTCTTCCTTGATTCGTCTTTGGATCGTCTTCATTCCTCCTTCTGGCTCCTCGTAGTGACTCTCCCAAAAAGATATCCAAATGAAAAAGGAAACCCCCTGTAGGGGTTTACTTTTCCCTTTGGACTCCTCGTAGTGAGTGCTCCAAAAGGATATCCAAATGAAAAAAGGAAACCCCCTGTAGGGGTTTACTTTTCCCTTTGAATCCCTATCTCTTTAAAAATGCCTTATTTTGAAGATTTTCACGAAATATTACTACATCTCAAATACATTACATCAGAAAAGAGAAAATCTAGACTCTCCTGCAGGGGTTATCCTAAGCAGTTATAATAAGAAAAATTCACCCAAGCAGTTATATATGTAAATGAAAACGCGCACATCAATCACTTGGCCGTGCTCTGATTATTGGGGGCTAAGCAGCTGAAGCAAGTACCTAAAGCAGTTATAAATAATTATTATTAATTTTTTTTAGCCCCCTTTTAGCAGCATTATATGAGCACGGCCACCTGCAGGAAGACAACATTAGTATGAAAAAGCGTGCCTAACCTATGGGTATTCTAACGCTCACAACAACAGTGCAGAAAGAAAAGGCTAAAAGCCAGCAGTACAAAACAGTAGAAAAGCTACAACAGGTAGCAAAAACAACAACCAGCACACGAGTCACATGCAGAGCATCACAGCAACATACAGAAAAGTAAAACAGGACAACAGCCTAACCTAAAGCTAATAGTCGTACCCTATCAAACTCATCTAAGTGTGTGAAAGCTGTGTGGTTTTGGTAGGTCCTATATAGGGTAGTTTTAGTTAGAGTTGTATGTATTTTTGTTTGTCGAAAGAGGCTAAGGGAGTTTAGTTAAAATTTAAATCTTAATGTTTTAGAGTTGATTTTAGGAATATTTTATTTTTAATATTTAATTAACTATCACCTTTGTTTCACACCGAGGCCGTGAGGTTTATTTCACCCTCCTTGGGGCTAACTTAATAGCCTCGTAGGCTTGGGTTACCCAGTGATAATTAACTTTGTTATTATTATTATTTGTTATTAAAAGAAAAGAAAATGTGAATTAGGTATTTTAATTAATCAAATTGGTTAATTGACTTTTAGAGGTTATTATTCTAAGATTTAATATTTAGAAGTGTATTATCCTAATGCATTTTAATTTAAGATTAGATTTCCTAATTAAATCTGCATCTTTTAAATTTTTGGATTGATTAAGAGTTGATTATTAAATTAATTAGAATTGATTTAGGTTTACATTTTAGATTTAAAATTTAATAGTTATAGAATGTTAATAATTATTTAATTAAGAGTTCAGTGTTTTAATAGGTTTTAAGAATTAGGTTAAGATCAATTAGTTGATTATTAGTGAATTAAGAAAATAAAATCTAAATCTAGGAAAACGTGTCACTACGTTGTTATTTTAAAGTCTCTACCCTATAGGGAGCATGCATCCTAAGTCTATATTTTCTAAGACTCGGTCCTTAATTTTTGTCCTTAAGTGTCGCTAACGTTGTAGGGCTAAAAACAGTGTTTTCTAATTCCTAAGACTTCTATACGGATGTCACAGGGTTTGAGGTTCTAAAAGAAATGTAAAACAAGAGCAATCCTAAATATATAATTGAAGTTTCTACAAGGCCCTAAGGTTGGGATTCGTACAATCAATCTAGGCCCCTAAAGGTTTTCTAAGTTTTAGAAAGCTTACAGCACCGGGGGCTACGACCCGGTGGTTCCGCCCGTAGCGTCCCTACTAGATGAGTAGGGACGACTGATGCTCGGATCTGGTTGTCCTAGCTCCAGCTCCAAGTGCTCCTTGTCCATTGCTTTCCAAAAGGTACCTCGCAAGATATAGAAAAGAGAGGTATTAGAGCAGTTCTATAAATAAATAACAGTGTAAAGAAATGTAATAAAACAAAAACTAGAACGTACCTTTTAGTTATTTGTTGAGCCACTTGTTCTTTAGGTTGTCCTCATTTAGTAGGTGCGCAGAATCAAAGACATGAAGGAAACGACGAAGAAAGCTAACGAACGGAGTAGGATACAAATAAAAAGCGGTGAAAAGAGAAAGAACAAAAATTCGATACGAAAAGGGGTGTAGGTATTGTTGTTATTGGATACACTTCGTAGAAGTCAAGTGCATCCTATTATATCAACAATACCCTTTGCTATTCCCACTCCAAATGAGGCACTTGATACATCCGACATATCTACCCATAACACTCTAAACCAAACCCTACAACGACTAAGGAAAAAGGCCTCTAAAACTAGACTTACAACTAAATCCACCCTGCTTTGAACCTATCCAATCATTCTCTTTATCCTTACAAACTAACACAAAGGGAAGGGATTCCTATCTTGCTCCCAAAAAGACACTAAGCACCTACAAACATAAATTTCCCAAAAAGTTTCAACTCTCCAAATTTCACTCTTTTAGAAATCACCACTAAGAGAACTCAATTCAAATAGGAAAGCACTAGCCACTCCTAAATGACACTATAGGGATCATGCTAAACAGGTCTAACTAAACCCAACATGACTTGCAAGAATCTCCAAGTGAACTACTAAGCCCAAACCTCCTAAAAGCTATCTACCCGAAATTTCCTCCTTTCGTTTGTTGTTTTGACACAAAAACTATACAAAATCTTTTGCCAAAACTTCATCTTTCGACACAAAATCCTACCCAAAGAATCACTAATCAAGTGCCCCTCCTCTCATTTGGAGTGGGGTAGAAATGAAATAAAACTTTCCAACAAGGAGGTTTTATAAAACCCCTTATTGCAAAGTATTCACGAAATTCATTACATAAAACTCTTTTAAAACAAATTCAAAGACACTAATAAATTACTCCAACTAAAACAAAGCAATACTTCTTTCCATCACAAACAACCTCCCAAATCGACGACACAAAGCGACTTACAAGAATACTTCAATAAAAGCAAAGGAAGATATCTCATAAAACTCTCTAAGTACTAAAACAACTCATAAGACTCTTCAAAAGAGACACAAACTCTACTAGTTGGCGACGACAAGTAAACCACTACAAAACTTCAAACAAATATGGATGGAAATATGGCTCAATTTATAAGCAGATATCTTAAACTTATTCCAATCACTTATATGACATTCAATGAGATAACGCCATGCTCAAAAAGTTTTTTTTTTTTTTTTTTGAATATTCATTGTTAATAATCATATCCAAAATAATATCTTACCAAAATAAAGTATTATCACAATGCAAATATATAGAAGCCGCCCTTCCTTTTCTCTTCTTTTTTTTTTAATTTTACTTGCCAACCTCTAAGCAACACTTCAAAATAAAGGACGCCGTTGAGGCAAATCTCCGATGTATATCAAACAACTTGATCTCTTTCCGACGATATTTTATAAGCGATTTGGCGCACAAAGGTTACAAAGTTATATAAAGCGAACTACCATAAAAGCTGATATTCATACACCCATTTTATCACAAAGCTACCAATGGTCTAAATAAAGAAAGTTTTTTTTTTTTTTTATGATTCATGTAATACATGCAAAGAAATTCTCTATGGTTTATGTAATCGACTCGACAAGGAAGCACTCAAATATGCATGTAGAAGAGAATGGAAAGAACGCTAAATCTCATATTTTTTTTTTTGCAAGAAACGATTATAAATTTCTTTAAAGCATTATTATAAGTGCTATATAAGCAAGGTTTGAGGTATTCCATAAAACATGCCAACAAGGGGAAACATGCTTCAAGCGTCTACTCAATTGAGTTTACCCAACCAAACTATGCAAGAGAACAATTACTCTTTTAGTCATTAGAATGTAACGTCTGAACAACAAAGCTTAGCAATCATAAGGAATACTCACTAATGTCAAGCTCTTTGGAGAATAGGAAATCACTTTCATGAGTTGAAGAACTATTCTCCTATCATAGCAATAAATCTCAAAGCAATGAATCACCATTTTTTATCAAGAGAAGAAAATATAATCTCTAACATGTTGGCCGCTCAAAGCTTGTGAACCAAACAACCTAACACTTTCTCATGTTATATGACCAAATCGATTTGCAGCAAGGTATGAATCATATAAAATCTATTTGCTTTAGCGAGGTGAACTTTCCACACAAAACCTCTAAATGTGATCACTTCAACTCAAGCATGACATACCAAACTTTATTTGACAAGTCTCATGCTCAACTTATACCTTATTTTTCAACATGTTGGCACAATAGGCGAGAGAAGATGACATTCAACATGATACTCAATTTCATAATGAAAGGAGGCATATGCCCAAGAAAAAGTAAAAGAAGAAAGGATTGCATCGTGAGATAATGGAAGCCAACCGTAAAACCAAAGTATTAGTGTAGATACTACAACAATTATGATCTATGAAATCTTCAACGCTAGCTAAACTTCTTCTATTGCAAGCAAGAGCAAGAAGATATGATCACATCCTCTAATCATGACTTTCATATAGAGACAATAAAATCAAATGAAATTAAGGTTAAGTGAATCAACACCACCCTAGCTTGACACTTCCTTTTGAGCAAACACTTATAAAATTTCCAATAGGCGTTTCTTCAAACACCTCATTTGCGCATTTTGGATACAAGATTAAAATAACAACTCATGCCTCTCTACCGTTACACCTGAAGCATCTAAAAAGTATAGCATAAATCAAATAGTCATGCATTTTTGAACACATAAAACCATCTATGACAAGCAATAACTATCTCCATATTTCACAAAGGATTAAAGCATCACTTGATTCCCAAATGAACACAATGAAATTAATCAAAAAGAGGTAATAGAGAATGATTTTGCCAAGCTCATTTTAACAGAAATCAAACCCTCTTACTTCCATTTTGAAGAAAGGACATTAGTTGGACAAGGAGAAGAAAGAAGGCAAGAGAAGGAAAGAAAGAGTAGGAGGAAGAAGGAGAATAGATTGAAGAAGAAAGGAGAAGAAAAAGAAGAAAAACTCACCTGCAACCTTGAGGGATCGACTCGGGTTTGGCTCCAAACGGGATTCGCGAACGCAGGCAGGGCTTCGGCCCGTCTCCGTCTTCTGGCGTCGGCTTGGGACAACGAAAACGAGAGAGGGAAAGGAGGGGCGTCGGTCTTGCTGGGGGATTTCCGGAGGGAATCGAGGGAGCTCGGCGTGAGAGGGAGAGGAAAATCGAGAGGGAGTTCGGGAAAGGGAGCCAGAGAGGGCGTGAGAACGTGAGAGCGGGAGAGAGAGTGTGATCGAGCGAGAGCGGGAGGGACCAAATGCCCAAGCTTAGGGCTTCGTTCCCAGTAAAATGAACTCCTTTTCCGAAAGAGGAAGCCCGCCTCTTCCATGCATCTCACGGCAGTCGCTGGTATACACGCGAACGGAGTCTGCAGCTGCTTCGTATCACTGCTCTGCCTGTAGAAGATCGCGAGCATCAGGGACCGTGCCGATTGCCCATTCAATCAGGACCGCTCGATCGAATTTCCTGATCTAAGTATCGATTTTGAATTCGTTAGAAAGTGAATTGGAGTTTAAATGGAATTATCCTGACCTGAATTAAGCCAAAATTGTCTAAAATCGGGATAGGCTCGAGCTCGAATTTGGCTCGATTTGAGCCAACTTGGGTTCGAGCCAGCGCCACAGATTTAAATCGCACGGAATTAAGTCCGGAATAATAATCAATTTAAATCAAATAGGGTATGGCGCGATTAGAATAAGATTAATTGAGTCTAATTGAATATGATCGAGTCTAATTTGACTCAATTTGAATCGATTCGAGTCGAGTTTGGGTTTGAGCCGGCTCAGAAGAACTAATCGTACGACATTAAGCTCAAAATCGATAGCAATTTCAATCAATTTAGGTTCGACGCAATCAGAATAAATTAATCAAAGTTAATTAAGCGTAGTCGGGTCTAGTCCGGCTCAAGTCGAGCCGATTCGAGCTCGAATTAAACTCGACGAGGCTCGATTAAGTTGATCAAAGCTCCTCGAGGCTATTCGGACGAAAAACGAGGTCAACAGCGCCGTTCAAGAATACCCCAGGCTTCTGCGGTGGTAGTTGAGGTGATGATGTAGGGAAGAATTGCTTGCGAGATGGTGGAGAAAAGAGCCGCAAGAAGGTTGCTGTCAATGTGCTGCCATCTGGAATATGCGACGGTGGACTGATCGGCTGGTGCAGGAGTTGCGCCTGTAAGATGGCCGGAATATCCATTGGCCGCGAATTGTTGATGGATTTGCGTGCGCCAGATTGGGTAGTTTTCTACCGTGAGATGATGAGGGGCTAAGTTCTTGATATTGGAGACAAGAAACTTCAGGGCTTGAGGGATATGCAGCGAATCGGCGGTGTCCGCTTGGATCGTAGAGGAGGAGGGAGGAGTTGAGTTGGCTGAAGCTTGATCCCCCATTCCTAGCTCTGATACCATGAGAAGAATGCTTCTTGAACAGAGACAGGCGGGCACAGCCGAAAGACAGGGAAGAAAGGAAAAATAGATTTTATTGAATCAATACTTAATTGATACATGTATAAGTATTTATATACACAGTGAATGTAAAACAGTAAATACACAAGCGTAAATATGTAATATCTGCTAATAATTACTACTTCAAAATAAGATTAATTTGAATAATATATTGATAGCAAAAATGAATGAGAAATATACTTTTTTGAGTGCAGGGAGAAATTATGATATATAAATTTAGATTAAACTCATCTTTGTTGTAGAATTTTGAACGAATATGTCATTAGAGTTAACAAACTTTTTTGAGAAAAAATTTTGAAGGACAAAAAAAGTTCAGAAGATTTATCTCATCTTATAAATTTCAGTATGCATAAATAAGTTTGGAGATTGATAAGTAATAACGGACACCTGTAAACCTGTGTCCGTTGCCTAGCTTAATATGTAAAACCGTATAAGACCTGTATCAATATTTACTTTCCCTTTATATAGTCTTGTATTGCGTCTCTGAAAACATGAATAAACAAATCTCTGTTCATCCAAATCTTTATGGTATCATAACAGCTTTCCTTCCCCTCCCTTCCCTAAGCTGTCGATTCTTGCTTTCTTTCTTTCATTTCACTTTCTTCTCGTTCTTGCCGCCGAGCTAGCTCCATGGAGGCTTCGTCTACCTCACAGATAGCGCATCGCTATACCGCTGAGAAGGACGATGGAGTTCACATCCCTACTGCACTCAAATTTGTCATATCCAACATTAAGATCATCGTGCACACACCTCTCTCCTCAGACAACTGCTCCGTTTGGTGTTCGCAGATCTTGAAACTACTCATTGCAAACGGGTTTGCATCCTTTCTTCTTCCGCCAATATCCGTTCCTGGTCGCTACATCGAGCATCCCGACAGCAGTAGAGATCCTAATCCCAAATATCAAGAATGGGTTCTCATCGATCAAAATATTGCGGCGACATTGTGCTCCACACTCTCACCGACGATTCTTCTGTATGTAATCAACCTCGAATCTACCTCTGACATCTGTTCTACAATAGAACGTCGGCTCCAATCTTCGAACAGATACCGGGTAATTCAGTTGAAAAACGAATTACACAAAGTTCAAATGAAGAATCAGTCCATGTCGCAATACCTCACTCAAATTAAAATCATTGTGGACAACATCGCTGCAGCCGGAGCAATTCTTGATCAAGAAGATATCATTCTTTACATCCTCAATGGGCTTCCTCAAACCTACAATGCCTTCAAGACATCGATTCACATGATGATTACTCCAATTGATCTCGACACGCTGTACTCTATGCTCATCAGCGAAGAAGTCAACGTGCAAGCAGACAATCTTCGCAACGTTGCTATTGGCGATTCTTCCACGGCATTATACTCCTACCGCGGTAAAGGACATCGCGGTCAGGGAAGACACTCAGCTCAATCCAGAATAAATTCAACTCCCAGCATCCAAAGTCAAATTTGCAGCAAAAGGGGCCACTCAGCCCACAACTGTTGGCATCGTATGAACATTACAATTAATCCTCCGGAAGCCAATTCAAACCAGTCCTCAAGAGCTCTGGTTGCTGCCAATGACGTCAACAACAACACTGACGGGTATCTTGATTCAGACGCGTCGGCACATCTCACAAACTCTCTTGACAACCTCTCTCAAGCAAGCACCTACAATGGATCAGACAACATCATCGTCGGTGATGGCAGAGCCCTACCCATTGCTCATTCAGGCAATGAAATTCTGCCTACACCGTACAGTAAGCTTAAACTCAAACAATTATATCACGTTCCTAACCTCTCACACAATTTATTGTCTATTACCAATCTTACTCATGATAATAACGTATCAGTTTGCTTTGATTCGCATGGCTTTGCTATTAAGGATCTGAGGACAATGCAAACTCTGTTAACGGGAATAAGTAAGAAAGGCCTCTACCTAGTCCGAACGAAAGATGCTACTTCACGCAATATGGCACTGACAGCTCACTCTCAAGATTCCTCACTATGGAATCAACGTTTAGGCCATCCCAATGCACAAATAGTGCATCTTATCTCTGCTAAAAATAAACTCTTGCATATACCGGTTAACAAGTCTATGTGCTATAGTTGTAAAATCTCTAAAGGACATAAACTAATGTTCTCTAATAATACTTCTCGTGCTTCATTTCCTTTAGCTGTTATTCACACTGATGTTTGGGGTCCCTCACCGATACCATCACATCAAGGCTTTCTTTACTATGTGGTGTTTATTGACAATTTTTCAAGATTTAATTGGGTTTTTTCTATGCACTATAAATCAGATGTTTTCAATATATTTCTTGAATTTAAAAGATATGTGGAAAAACAAACAAATCATCATATTAAATGCCTTCAATTCGATGGCGGTACCGAATATTTAAATTCTAATTTCAAATCTTTTCTTACCAACAAGGGAATTCAACACCAAACTTTGTGTCCCTATACGCCTGAGCAGAATGGTCTGGCCGAGAGAAAACACAGACATCTGATAGAAACTACGCGCACGCTGTTACATACCTCATCTGTGCCTCATTAGTTCTGGCCCGATGCTGTTCTTATGGCCTCCTACCTTACAAATCGCCTACCGTCTACTACAAACAATCTCCCCTCTCCTCTTGAACTTCTATTTAACAAAATACCGGAGTAGAGCTTCTTGTGCATATTTGGTTGTGCGTGCTTTCCGTGGATCCCCTCGAATCAATGGAACAAACTTGAACCTCGCTCAAGACTATGTATACTCATAGGCTACTCAAGTATCTCAAAAGGATACAAGTGTCTTGATCCAAGCACTAATAAAATTTACACCTCTAGACACGTTACATTTCATGAAATGTGTTTCCCCTACAAACAACAAACTTCTACTCACTCTCAGGATGTACATTCCGTTCCTAATTCCTCGCTGCTACTACCTTATTCTCAAACCATAACACAAAGACATCAGACATATGCTAAGACTCAGCCTCACATTTCCAGACCCAATCCGCCGCCAGACTCTTTATCCATGCAACCAAACTATACTACTACTCCTATACAGCAACTTGACCCTCACATCTCTCCACCTATTTCCAAGTCTAACTCCACGCGTGACAATCACACAAACAACGTTGGTCATCCCATGATTACTCGACTCAGATCTGGAATAATCAAACCCATCCAAAAACTCAATCTTCTTTACGCTCAGACTGATTCCTCCTTTGATATTCCTCATGAACCAGGAAATTACTCAGAAGCAAGCAAACACCAGGAATGGCGAACAGCTATGGCTGAGGAATTTCATGCTCTTCAACGTCAAGGAACCTGGCAATTGGTAACACCTCCTCCTAATACAAATATACTAGGTAGCATATGTACATTTAGAACGAAATACACCGCTGATGATACCATCGCACTGTTCAAGGCTAGACTAGTTGCATAAGGAAATAACCAAGTTTCCCACGATACGTGTTCTTCTAACGATAGCTCTCACCAAAGGCTAGCCAGTACATCAAATGGACGTCAACAACGCGTTCTTGCACAGGAATCTCAATGAAATCATATACATGATGCAACCAAAAGGATTTGAAGATGACCAAAATCCAAATCACGTATGCCAACTCAAGAAAGCCATATATGGACTCAAACAAGCCCCTCGTCAATGGTTCAACACGTTCTCTCAACATCTACAAGATCTCGACTTCTCTCAGGGAAAATCTGATATCTCTCTCTCTTCGTTTTTCATCAAAACATTAATAAACACATCTACTTAATTATTTATGTAAATGACATATTATTGACCGGAGATGATATGTCCATGATTAACACTATCATTGATCAATTAAATGGCAGGTTCTCTATGAAGCATCTCGGTCTCGTTAACAGTTTTCTTGGTCTAAAAATCAAAAAGGGACACAGATCCTATTTCCTGTCACAAGCCAATTATGCGGAATCTATCCTGAAGCTTTCCGAAATGACGAACCTGAAGTCGTTATCCAATCCCATGTGTACAAAACTACCAGACTCACTCCCTTCCGCTGAGATGCTCACAGATCCTAAAATCTACAGACAACTCACAGGGTCATTGCAATATCTCACTTTAACAAGGCCATATATAGCATACACGGTCAATCTACTCTGTCAATACATGCATTCTCCTTCCTCACATCACTTCTATTTACTTTACATATTATTAAGATATATACATGGTACTTTATCATTCGATATTCCTATCTTACCAGGTAAACTAGAGTTCAACTCATTTTCGGATGCAGACTGGACAGGAGATAAAGATACCCGAAAATCTACTTCAGGTCACTGCACGTTTCTAGGCCAAACGCTAATCTCTTGGATGGTCAAGAAACAACATACAATAGCTCGATCAACACTGATGCAGAATACAGGGCTCTCGCACTAGCTCTCACGGATATCATATGGCTAAGAAGATTACTACTTGACTTCAACATACAACTTCAATCTCCCACCAATCTGCATTGCGACAGCATGTCCGCCATAGCACTGGCCAACAATCTAATTTTCCATGTGAGAACGAAGCACATCGAAATAGATCATCACTTTCTTCGTGATCACATTCAGCAGGGAACTATACATATTCATCCAATTTCGACCAAAGATCAAATTGCGGATGTTCTTACCAAACCTCTTTCCACAAACCGGTATCAGGTGCTTCGTGCCAAGCTCACAATCATTAACACTCCATTAGCTTGCGGGGGAGTAATAACAGACACCTGTAAACCTGTGTCCGTTACCTAGCTTAATATGTAAAACCGTATAAGACATGCATCAATATTTACTTTTCCTTTATATAGTCTTGTATTTCGTCTTTGAAAACATGAATAAACAAACCTCTATTCATCCAAATCTTTAATAAGCCTAAACAACGTCAATTTAATATTTCACCAAACATGGTGATATTAATGACAACACATATGTTGATTTTATATGAGATAGAAGTTGATAACAGTATAATTGTTAATGTCTCTAAAAAGTAGTAACACAAATGATGGTGTTATTAGGCAGAGAAATCATTCTATACAGAGTATGGATGGGGAAATTTATTTGGATTGTGAGTGTACACACTGTGTATGTATACTGATTTGATATATATACATATCGTATATAAATATGTACACAATGTATACGTATACTCATATGTTCGGGTTGTTCTTCCTGTTCGGACTCCGTACAAAATAATTTCTCTATTATGTGGCATCTGTGCAAGCAATGATGCATTGTTGGTGGCAACTATAAGTGATTTCTCATCTTCGAAGGCACCTTCTTTTAGATTATGGCTTCATTTAGGACAGTTTTCTTACTGCTTCTTAAAATAACTTTTTAGTATAAATTTTAATTTTTATATAAAAAAGATGTTTTAAAAAACAGTAAGAAAATTGTTCTAAACAAAACCTATAAAAATTAGAGGAAGCAAAGTCAAAATCCTAAGCCAGTTGGCTGTTGGCCTAAAGAGAACAAATAATGGAGATGATATTCTTTCGTGAAGAACTGAATAGTTTTGGATTATATGATCATGCACTACGGCTAACAGTTATCCTAATACATAATCACATGATGTATTGATGTTATCAATTTTAATTTCTATTAATTTACACCTCTGACCTCTCTCTCTCTTAAATAATGCCAATATATGAAGATTTTAGAGTCTGTGCATGAATACAGCAACATATTATTTATTTTTATAATTAAACATTTTACTCCACTCAAATAAATAAAACAAAATAGGTCTCTTTAAATATACATTTTGAATTACAAATAATTAAATAACTCCTAAAGTAATTGACTACGAATTAATCTAACATGATTTGTTCACACCAAATAGTAATTAATTCTACGTAGATATCAAACAGCGCCGTGCCATCCGCCCATCCCGGCCGCTCCGCCCGCTCCTCTACTAGCAGTATGATTCGACAAATACTGCTGCACACCCTCCGCCGCCGTCGGACTGTTCTCCGCCTGCTCAGCCGCTACATCCCCCAAGTTACCCTCTCCAACATACTGCTGCACCACCAACACCGACGTCGTCGCAGCCACCCCCGCCCCGCAATCCAAAGACGCCAACAAATCCCCGATGGGGCCGAGTTCCGGGCACTCCGACCACTCCTCCATCCCCTTCGTCAACTTCGACACCCAAATCCTTCTCCCCACACACACACAAATCAGGCCTCTCCCCTTCCATTAATCCTCTTATTACCTCCACCGTCTCCTCACTATTACTCACGACCTTCTCCACATACAACACGCTCTCATCGTTCACAAACTTTACTCGAAACTCGCTTACATACTCCTCGTCCTGATCGGCTGCCGCCTCACCCTCTGCTAAAAATCTCAACATGGTGAGCGCGACGGCAGGGTGCTCCGCGATCCTCCAAGCGTAGGCCAACGCCTCCCGGTCATCGGGCCCGCCGAAGAAAAGCACCACCACGTGCCGTACGTGGTGAAGTCTATTGACCCCTGCCGCGCTGGACAAGCCACGGTCGACGAGCACGCCGACGGAGCAACGCGCGTGCTTTAACACATTAGCATTGAGCGTGCGAATGGCTGGGTGGATGACCTCCATTCCGCCATCGACGGTATGCAGTTTGTGGAATGGGAGGATTATGATGGCGGCGTGGCGGTCCTCGGCAAGGGAACAGACGTCCTCGTGCATGGTGGAGAAGGGGGAGACGGCAGTGATAGGTTGAATGGAGACGCCGCCGGCGTGCTGCTCGTAGGTTTCGAAGGCGTTGATGATGTGCTGGGAGTGGGCGTGAGTGAGCGGGAGGGAATCGGAGCTGCAGGCGTTGTCGACGATGAGCAAGGCGGAGGCGTGGCCGCTGAGCTCGACGAGGTGGAGGGCGTAGAGGAAGATGGGAGATTTTTTGGTCGGGTTGGATAAATCGAGAAGGCTGATGATGGAGGGGACATTGCGTGATTTGTGGACGCAGGCGAGCATGCGGAGTTCGGAGTCTGGCCGCGAGCACTGCAAATTTCTTCGTTTGTAGCCCAGGTGTTTTCTCGATCGCTTGTAGGCGGCGGTCACCACCGGCGTCACCGTTGCCGTCATCATGATGTTGAGCAGCAGAATGACTGCGTAAATGTCAGCCTCCATTAACTGCATCATTAATTAACTGTCACTTTTAAGATGCAATAAAAATACTAACTTTAAGGAATGGATAGAAGAACTTGCATTTTTGTCGCGGGCGATGCCAAGTATGATAAATCCGCTTGGATTGACGAGGAAGGCCAAAGCGATACCCTCAAGAAATGGGAAGCCGAAGTAGACCGCAATCAGTATGATCACCCCTATCTTTACAGAAGCAGAGAGGAGGAAGATGAAGATGAGGACGAGCGCATGGGACGGGCGATGAATCGTCAGGAGATCAATTCGAAACCCGCTCGCAAAGAACACTAGAGGAAGAAACAGATCTTTAATGAACTCCTCAACCCGCCCGATAAGAGCGGTTGCATGAGGTGTCGGTCGGATCACGAAACCATACAAAAATGCACCAAAAGCAGAATGTATCCCAATCAGATCCGCAATGAGTCCGGCAGCCATAACTCCGATAAGAATTGTCCCGCTATCCATATCGCTCATCACTTCCCCCTCCGGTATTCGGCTAAAGAACCATCCGACGGCAGGGCGGACCACAAATAAGCAGAATAGAATGTACACAATCGTGGCGAGAATGATGAGATGTGAAGGAGGAGGGGAACCGCCAGTTTCGTTGGAGCCAGTAAAAGCAATTCCGATGGCGAGGAGAACCCAACCGAGGAATTCGATGATCATAGCGGTGGAGAGGGCGATGCGGCCGATCTCGGTATCCATTAGCTTGATTTCGAGAAGGATGCGGGCGAGGACGGGGAAGGAGGTGATGGAGAGGGCGATGCCGAGGTAGATGTAGAAAGCTTGGTTGTAAGTGTGTTGTTGGAGTAAATGTTTGCGAAAGGTGTAGGTGATGGAAATGGTGACGAAGAAGGGGAGGAGGATGCCGGCGGTGGCGACGGAGAGGACTTTGCGTCCTGTGTGGCGGAGGATGGAGGTGTCAATTTCGAGGCCGACGATGAAGACGAAGTAGAGGAGGCCCATGTTGGCGGCTGTTTTGAGGAGGTAGGCGCTTCGGTGCGGGAAGAAGATGTTCGTGTATGTTTTGAATATGCGGCCCATGAATGTGGGACCCAATACTATCCCCGCCTGCTATCACATAAAACAATTTAGAAAAAAAAAAACAGAGAACTTGAAGAATAAGATATATTAAAATGAATTTAAAAATTAAAATTTAATTTAATATCAATTGTTATTGTATTTTATTCATTTAAATGTTTTTCTAAAAATATTAATACCGAGTTTTACCAATTTTTAAATTTTCTTCACAGTAAAATGTACTCTTGTAAAAAATTGCAATTACATTTAGCCAAGTTAAGAAATTATTTGATTACAGACGCGGATCCATATCATTTTTTTAGGGTGGACAAATTCTTGCTATTTGTAAAGGTGAATGTCGACGACCTCTTGCAATTGGTAATGCGATCTGATCTTGCTAGTAGTGAACAACAGAAAAAGAGGGCTTCGAGCCTTCAATTGTGACTCCGCGAACTACAGGAGGCGGGATGGGCAAAAATAATGCATAATTAATAAATTTAGTTAAAAAAAGTTCTTTGAGGAGGCCCAAAATTTCGAAAAAGTCATCTCTAACGATTTTTTTTTTCATGCCCGCCCTCTCTTGACCGTGGATTCGCCTATATTTGATTAGATTAATAAATTAAAAAAATTAAGTGTAAGGACTAGCATATTTTAAAAGATTTATTTTAAAAATGAATTAATTATTTTCTGTAAGGTCTACCCATACTAAAAATTACGTGATTAATATTTTTTATTGAATATCTTGTTTGATTTTTTTTTTCAATAAAGTTGTGAAGAACCTGTATGTGGATTTATTATTCTGTGTGAAGTGCGGAGGGCAGATCAATAAAAATGAGTCATATCATCCCATTGTTGGGTACCCAGCTCTCTGTACCCGCACTCAATACCATGCAGCGTCGGGTGTCGTAGAATAAAAGCTTGTGTAATGAGAGAGAGAGAGAGAGAGAGAGAAAGAGGGACATACTAGGATTTCGGCGACGACGACGGGCTGGCGTAAAGGGCGGAGCAGGGCGGCGAGAGCGCGAGTGGTGAGAGAGATAAAGAGAAGTTGGGTGAGGAACAAAGGGAAGGAATATTGCATTGGGTTGTCTCCAAGCCACACGCCATTGCTCAGTACCATTTTTGGAGAGTAGCAATCCAATTTCAGGACTAAGTCACTGAAAGAGAAGTTGGCGCCGCTTCCCCCTCCGCTCCCGCCGACCGCCTCCTTCATGCTCAGATGCATCAGCAACTCCGGCGACTTGCCGTCCATTGTTCGATCTTCTTCTTTTTTGTCACGATCGATGGCTGAGGAGAGGAAGGAGACATAGGAGTCGGGCAAGAGAGGTAGTCGAAGGGGAATGTATAGGGAAGAATGGAAGATTAACAGAATTAGGTGTTTGGTTACTTCGGCTGACACTATTGGAGCGAAAGATGTTTGTTTTAGGATTTATTGGTTTATCGGTTACTTTCATGGGTAATATTGGAGAGGGTTGTACAGTTACGTTTGACTTCGTTTTTTTTTTTTGTTTTGTTTTATATATATAAACAAATCTTAAATAAAAATTGATCTTATCGCTGGATTTACAGAAGACAAAGACATGCCGTGGCATTGACGAGGCCTTCCTTGCATTAATCAATGCAGTTGAGGAGGTGGAGATTTTGATATAAATTTTTTTCGGGATCAAACCATTAATTTTGATTCGAAAAAACTCAAAAGATTTGATTTTTAATGAATCATTAATATCAAATTTTCTTCTGTAAGCGACAGCGTACAGAAGCAAAGGAAGCCTCTGGCGATGGTTGCTTGAAAGGTTGATATCCAGTTGCTGTTGGTCAAAGCTGGTTCTTCTGTGGAGGGCTGGAAATCAAAATCTCTTTTTTTTTTAGTTGACAAATTGGTAATGCCTTAGATTTACCATATAGAACATTAATGTATATATTGGATAAAGGGCTCCATTAGGTGAAAAATGTGCTTCAAATACCTGAATAACTTTTGTGACAGATTTTCTACTTTGGTGACATGAAAAATATAAAATTACATTTTGTGCCTTGGTAGTTGGTAAGAATGTAAGATACTTGCATATGTTTACAGAAAATCTTGAAGGATTTCACAATGGCACATGGAACCTCTTTCATTCCCTTTCTATTGCGAGGGATGTAAAATGTTCTTTAGGATATCTGATTTAGTTTGTTAAAAATATGTTACATCATTGTAGAATCTTCTAGGTTTTACTTGCTAGCTTATAAGTTTAACAATTGTAAGTATGAAGAATGAATGAATATTTTCGGAATTCCAACCATTTTTACGATTTTGATCGCTATGAGTTGTTTCGCTCTTGTCTGCTCATGTTTCTTCAATGATCTCCCCACATCAATTGGTATCAGAGCCAACTTTGCCCCTTGACATTGATCAGGGCTATGTGCTTCTGTTACATCAACCCTTGACGTCGATTGAGGTTTTGGATGCTTTTGAAAGACCATACATGAAAATAGGTTGCCGACAACATTCGAAGCCTCCACCAGCCGACAACCATATTGGCGATTCTACACATCCATTGATAGCAACCATACCATAATGAATCCATCGATGGCCACCATACAATCAGATATATTCACGCTCACTCCACACATGATATGCCTGTCAATGTCCAAATTCCATCGTGGCATGGTCGTGCTCCTTGCAATCGACCGACATCGTTGACCTACATGCGATCCATGATTGTGCTTGTCCAGTCCATATGAATGGCCACAATTGTCGTGATGCCGCTCGCTACAGCAGGCATCCACCCATTTTTGAGCAATCCTCTCCGAACCCGCCCGCTTCCCACTTGAGCATGCAATTTCTCGATCAGATCCACTCAGAGCCGCAACTCCCAACATCACTGGACCCTCATAGTGGCCCATCATTGGAAACCTAAACCTCATTGGATCGAGCACCCCCACACCAATCCATTCGACTCACCAAAGCACGAAAGCCAGGATCTTTCAGAAAATGGATTCCCCTCCATGGTTTCTATCTCCAAAAAGAGAAACTCTCCAAGAAGTACAACTCGCTTATGTTCCTTCAATTTGGCTCCTTCCCGGTAGTAGTGGTATCCTCTGTCTCCATGACTCGCCTCTTTCTAAAGACCCACGACTTGGATTTTATTAGCCGCCCTAAGACCGTCGACGACGACTACACTGCCTACAACTACTCTGACAATCACGTGGTCACCATATGGACTCTACTGGTGTCATGTGCGTAAGATTTGCATCACCGAGCTCTTCAGCCCTCGAAGCCTTGACTCCTATGAGCTCATTCCCTCCGCCAAGATATGTGGGCTTCTCCACCACCGGCAAGCACCTCCTGCTTAAGGACTATCTCACTACTCTTAGCCTCAACGTCTTCCTTGACTCCGCCCCCTGCTCCGTTTTCTTTGTACTGAAGGAGAATGATGCAGAGCATCTTAGCTACTAAAATATTTCTTAGGATATATGATTTAATTTGTTACAAATTTGTTACATTTTTCTAGATCCTTCTAGGTTTCTCTTGTTAGCTTGTAAGTATAACACAGTTGTATGTATGAAGAATGAATGAATTTTTTTTTACAATTCTAGTAGTTTTTACTGTTTAATCCTTAAGAGTTGTTTGGCTCTTATTTGTTAATGTTTCTTCAATCATCTCCCCACATCACTTTTTGACTACACCATGAGGGATGATGATATAAATTATATTTTTTGGAGGGGGAAGGCTAAGACCATCTCCAACAGAACTACAAACCTGTGTTTGTCGTTTGCCTCAAGCTCCACCCGAACGCCATTTATAGTCGCATTTTTACGAGGGGAACAGTGTGATGCCATTGTTGTCATCACACTATTCACAAACCCAAAAAATGGTGGAAAGTGGGAAAGGTGGAGGCATAGAAAGGCGTGTGAAGTGCTGTTGAGAAATAATATACAGAGAATTTTTTTTTGGTTAGAAATGGACTTTGATATGTTACTGCATTTTGAAGTATTGCTAAATTTTTTTGCTTCACCTAAATATTTTACGGGCGTTTCATTTTATTCCACATTTTGAAAACTGGACCGGATCGTCTAGAACCGGTTTGAACTGATGGTTCATCCAGGAACTCGCAAACCGATCCCAATTTTCTAAAACCGGTCGGTCCAAATTTTTTTATTTAAATTATTAAAGAAATTATTTAATATTAAATAAATAATAAACTTAATCAATTAATATAAATATTATATATTAAAACTCTTAAATAATTATTAAAGCCTATGAATATAGTCTACTTGCAACATTATCACATGGCATCACAAGGGTCCATATGAACTCCTATCATGTATAAAAGTAAAAAAATTATATAAACTATGCAAAGCAAAAACACTAAACCATAAAAAGAAAAAATCTATCTTTAGTTTCATGTATACACTATACAAAGCAAAACATTTTTTTAATGATTTTTTTTATTTTTTATAATATGAATAATATTTATTTATTTAGTTCATAATATTTATTTTTTTAGTTGATAATATTTATTTTTTTATTTTTTATTTTTAATTTTCTTTTTTAGTTAATAATATTTTATTTTTTTATTTATATTTTTATATTTAATTATATATTATAAACAATTATTTTTTTATCGTGAGTTTTTAATATAATTTATATCTAAATATGTAATATAAATTAACAATGATTTATAATAAAGTATATGGTTATTATATATTATTATTATATTAATTTTATTAATTTTTTATAATAATATTATTATTTGTTATATCATCCACACTACTAAAAATCTAGAGCTTCCGCAGCATATATTAGCAGCAAATTAATAACTGCTGCTATATCCGAAATATTGTAGCGGTCTTAAACCGTATTGGTTAGCATTAAAAATTAAAAACCGAATTCTTCCCTAGCTTTCTTATTCGACCGCGCGATCTCTTTACTCTCCGCCCGTCTCTTCTTCCTGCGAACAAATTACTTCTCCGTTTCTTCTCCCCGCGGCAACCCGCCTCCTCCCCAACCTTCCACGCGCGGACGGCGAAAACGACGCTGATGGCGACAACGAAGACGACGCCGACAACGACGACGACGCTGACCCCACTACTTCCATTCTAAGAAGATCTTCGCTGCCGCTTTCGTTCGCACCTTAACCAAGCAAACGTTGGGTAAGTTATCTGATTAGGTTTTTTTTATTGTTTGTGATGATCTCTTGGTATTTTTTTTTTTATAAAATGCCAAAATATCCATTTTAGTTACCTGCAAAAATGTACAATGCTTAATGCTATATACAGAGCGAATACTCTGCTTAATTTGAAGCGCTCATCGTCCCTATGCAGCCCAAAATTGGCAAAGCCAGCCGACCACATACCACCATACCAATCATAGCAAAATAAAAGAACTCACGTTTAAGGTACCGAAAACTTCACTGATATCTTCTTGGTGTTTTAATTTGACTCGTTCATTTGAATTAGGTAAGACTAGCTACATGTTTACTTTATGTGCTGATCATCTGATTAGGTTTTTATTTTTACTCAGATGATGTATATGGAGGTTTAATTTCAATTTGAAGAATTTGTATGCTGCATTTGAATGCAATTTTTTTTCGTTATATATTAAGTGAAATGGCATTTGAATGCTTAAAAGCAAGTGAATATATCATCTAAAACTATCATGGAATTTGTTTATTCATTTTTTATTGATTAAGTTTGATTGCTTTAACACTGTTTATAAAAAGCTTTATTATCTAAATTAATTTGTAATATTATAAATGAAATCTGAAAAATCATCACCGTGTATATAGAGTTCGATCAAGAAAATATTCTTAGTTCCTTGTTTGTGTTTGACGTGAAGCTCAAATCATTGATTTTGTACATCCTTTATTGTTTAAGCACCATTTACCAACTATTTGTTGAAATGCCATAAGTTTTACCAGAAGTTGTGGAGTTTGAAATGTTCGAAGAGTCTGCCACTAGTGTAAAAAATTTCATTTGAATGTATGGATTGACCTGTTGTCATTATATATAATTTAGATTTTTAATGCTATCTTGTGTATTTTCTAATGTTTCCCTTGTCTTTGCTTTGCTTATGGTCATTTTGGAAAGATCCATTCAGTTATCTAATTGCATTCTTTACCTCTCTTTTAAAACTGAGGGCCTTCCTATTACATCAGTATCAGGAAAAATTAAGAAACAAATATGTTACCCTTTGTTTTGTTACAAAAAAAAAGTTCTGTTTCTAGGACCTATTACAAAAAAAAAAGTTTTGTTTTGTTTTTACAAAAAAAAGTTCTGTTCAGTAACAGGATTTTAGCAAAAGTTCAACAAATAAAACAATTAACAACACCTGAGAACTCATAATGCTATATGGTATAACAACTATAGTTAGAAAAATACTACAATAGCATTCATTCTTCTACATGCATTCCAAAGAGCTATTTTAGTATAACATAGCATCTAATAGGAATCAGCAGCAAATCAAAAACTTTAGTAAATCCCTGATTTCTGTGGATTTACACCTTAAATCTGTAAATCCTAGATTACTGTATAATCTGTAATGTGTTCTTTTTTTATTTTGAACTGTTTAGGAGCAGCACCCAATCTTCCATTAAGAAGTCATCCTTTGAGTCTATTTTTTATTCTTTCTTATGTATTTGATCATGATTATATTTCATGCCACTTCTATTGTATTTTTCATTGTAATTCCCCATCCTGATCTTGCAATGTCATTAAATGCTTTTCATTTGCCATACAAATCCTATTAATATACATTTGCCCAACCGTGATTAAAATTTTTTTTATCAGTTTGGTAAGCTTTTCTTTTCCCAGCCGTGATTTAACGAAAGCAACTGTTCGATGAGATTTTCTTCAAAATTTTAAGTTATTTGTATGGTTTACGGTTTTCAAGCACCTTCTCATCTAACTCCAAATGTTGGAAATCAAGAAGAATTACATAAACTATTTGTTGGAAATTAAACGACAGCAACTATTTGTTGGAAATTAAATGACAACAATTATTTGTTGAATCTTTTTCAAGTGTAGATAACTTGTATTTACCATGAGTGTATGAAATTTTAATAGTTGTCTTGGTATTTTGTTTATGCTAATAGGAATGACAGGAAGTGGCTCATTCTGGCGTGCTAGAAAGGTTACACGTCGAGGATCCTCCAGTGTAGAACAAACTAGTAGAACTTCAAATAATACATCGACTCCAGTGCATCCAGATTCGTCCAATGCTGATGACCACAATAACAACGAACAATCTACGAGTCAGCCATCTAAAGAAATAAGACGACATGTGCCACTGTCAGATGATGGAATTTGGCTCATAGGTTTTTTTCAATCTTTTTTTTTATTTATGTCAATTTTAATAATTTAATAATATAATTGCCTATTACATCTTTATTTTTTTAGATAATGAGGGTACTCCGATTAAAAAGAGAGGCTGTACTACTTGTGCAGACATACAGAGCATGCTACCAGGTACACGGGTTCACATTGAAGTCAATGATCAATTCCCGCCTAATTGACATCCAATGTGTAGAAGGGAATGCGTACTATGTAAATAGGCGGCACGATATCTTCTTTATGTATGACTGGAATGCGTACTTTGTTCGCTCTTCACAGGAAGTTATGTTTACCATATGTATCAGTTTTATGGTTTTGGAAAATTGAGATCTGAAGCTAATACATGGTTCATATTTTGAAAAATATTACAAAGGTTTTATTATTTCCATAGACTAGGAGTATATTTGTACATATTTAGTTTAAGTGTTTTGAGTTGTTTATATTTCCATACAATTTTTTGTTAAAAAAAAAAAAGACTTTTCGTTCAGTCAATCATCCGAATAAGTGTTAAAAAGAGATGCAATTGTTGTTGATATGCTTATTCGTTTGTGATAATTTATTAACTATTGTTTTTTTTTTAATTATCTCTGAAATTGTAATTGTGTTCCAAAAGAAGTTCATGTCTATACGCCATACAATTTTGTAAGTTTATGAATAAGACAGATTAAAGTTACGGGAATGCTAAAAAATATTTTTTAAAAAAATCTGCTACATTAGCAGCGGTTATAACCGCTGGTAAAAACTCGTTTTGTAGATTCGTATGTGTTATAACCGCTGCTATAGGCCTCATGTCCATATTTGCATGTTTCAAAACCACTGTAATATCACAGATTTGTGGCGGTTAAAACCGTTGCTAAAGGAAATGCTGCTAAAAACTACCTCTATAGCAGCGGTTTATAAACCGCTGCGAAAACCCTTTGCAGCGATAGCAAATACAGCGGATATGCAGCGGTTTAGAAACCGCTGCTACGAAAATAGCAGGTGTTTTAACCGCTGCTGTAGGGTAAAAAAAGTGCTGCGAAAACTTGTTTTAATAGTAGTGCCAGTTCGACTCTGATTCGACTGGTCGAACCGTAAACATCTCCTTCCTATTCGTTGTCCAATCCAATTTTCACAATCTTGATTTAATTGAAGATCTATTGCATGCCTCTTGTGTGAAAATAATTAAAAATAAATTTAATAATTTTTAGTCTAATCTTAATATTAACAAATTTTTAATCTTAAATGCTCAAACATATTTTTCAAATGTTTCTCGGCACGCCCAAACCGTGGGCTTGGGCAGCTCTATTGGGTCGACCAACTAGACTTGTGTAACAGCCCAACCCGTGCAGACCACCAGCCACAGCCCAGCCAACAGATTTCCCAATGCGGGACCTACCGACGTGACAGTGGGTTCTCACCCACCGACGCAACTATCATTAGTGTTGGCGTTCCGTCGCTATCTGCACTCATTATTATTATTATTATTATTAAATTAAAGAAATATTCACTATCCACCTTGTGAAACTTTTTTTTTACTGAATTCATCGTATCTGAACAAATGGCCCAAAATTTCCTATTACATTTTGAATTCTTTTATGTAATATGTTTGCAAAAAAGATTGAATTTGCAATTTAGCATGCATTAAATGTTAATACAGAATACTAATCCTATTTAAGCATGCATGCATCAAAGTTAAATTATCATTAAAACCATTGTTTTAAAGTAAAAGTAAATGCTGAAGAACTTTTTCTTTTTTGCATTATTGACTTTTTTAGCACATTAATTTGATATTTATCATGAAATCTCTTAAATTTTAATTTGAGCATATTAGACTCTAATTTACACCTTACGTTATTTACGGGCTGTTTGGTTATATGAAAAAGAAATGCAATGCAAAATGAATATTAGGGGTGTCAATTTTGGGTCACGGGTCTGATTCGGGACGAACCCGAAAATGACACGACACAATTCGGGTCAATCCGAATCCGACCCGACTTGGGGACACGACAACCTCGTGTGCAGATTCGTCTATCAAAATACTCGGATGTAAAATTTATTATGATGAATTTTAAAGTTCGTCTATTTATATTGAGTTAGTGCAATTTTGTATATGATATATATCACTAATGTGATTGTATATATTGAAAGGTTTTTTTATCTTATCATGATATATTTTATATGAAAATATTTTGATATTAGATTATTTCACATGAAAATTAAATTATAACTTAAAGTATTTAGAAGTTCAGCTATGAAAAGTAAAAGAAATTTATCAAATGATGTAAATTTTTAATATTTTAAGATTCAAAATTTATCATAATTTTGTATGTACTTATTTTTTTATCTGCTAAAAAGAAAAAGCGGCCCAAGTAAAAACAACTAAGAAACATGTATGCTAAATGAGCAATTTTTAGGAGTGTCATTAAATAACATGACTTATATCTTACCTGAAAAACCTGTTTCCCAATTGAGCAGTTTAATAAATGGGTCAGGTTCGGGTCGTATATTTCAACCCGTTTATTAAACAAGTCGGATTTGGGTTGATCCGCCAATCTGATTTTGACCAGAAAGGCCCGTTTAATATTTATTCCTTAAATTCTTTTATTTGTTGATATAATCTTCTCATTTCTTACCACTTAACTTAAAATATATAGTTAATAGAAATATTTTTTTAAACTAAAATGGTTTATTGCACTACTAAAAATCAGGCTTTCGCAGCATTTTTTAGGACATACAGCAGCGGTTTAAATATATACTAATTTATTTGCATCGGTTTAATAACCGATGCAAATTCACTGTATTTGTGTTCACTGGAAAGGCTTTAGCAGTGATTTTATGAGTGCTGCTGTAGGAAGGCTTTAGCATTTGGGTTGGATTCATATTTCAAGCGGATTCAGATTTTTAGTGGGTCGCGTTCGGGTCAATCTTTTTTTACCTGTTTATTAAACGAGTCTGCTTCTGATTGATCAATTTGGGTTGGGTTAATTTCGAATTGGATCTAAACCCCTATCCATTGACTCGTTTTAACACTCATATTAATTTTTATGTCTATTTAATTCGAGGTTGTGAAAACCGGACCAAACAACGAATCAGAAGAAGGAGATGTTCATGATTCAACCAATCAAATTGGGGTCGAATAAGATAATATAATAAATATGAATGTTGTTGCGTCCAGGAGTATTCGCGGCGGTAGAGAAATATAAAGTTTATCGTCTTAGCGTTGTACGAAAATCCGGCACGCAATCAGATAAGAGAGAGGGTCTAGTATTTATGAGACACCAAGATTTTTACGTGGAAAACTCCTGAAAAGGGGGAAAAACCACGGGGCCTAGCCCAGTTTGAATGAATCCACCAGTATTGCAGTCGATTACAAATGAGGCCCTTCCTTGGTGGAAGGTCTTAGCTTGATGTACATTTTATAGAGTACATTACCGTATATGAATACAAAGAATCACTATTGACATGTTCGTTTGGTCGGGAGGACCGTAGTCAGCGGGCGACGGAGGTCGGAAGGACTGTAGTCGGTGGGCGACGTAAGTCAGGAGGACCGTAGTCGGCGGGCGACAGAGGTCAGAAAGATTGTAGTTGGCGGGCGACAGAGGTCGGAAAGATTGTAGTCGGCGGGCGACATATGTCAGGAGGACTATAGTCGGTGGGCGACGGAAGTCGGAAGGACAGTTGCCTTGCGAGGGAGGTTGGAAGGATTGTGTCTGACGATGAAGGTCAGAAGGACGACATCAGGTAGAAGTCCAACAATGGAAAGAAATCCATATTCGGATATACGTCCAGCGAAAGTCCGATAACCGGTAGAAGTCCGGCATCGGGTAGAAACTTGGCGAAGAGTGAAGGTCAGGTGTCGGGTAGAAGTCCGACGTCTGTTGGTGGACGAGGAGAACTCCGGCATCACTTGGGCGGAGTTTCGGCGTCAGGAGGGAACTCTGTCGTTAATTCAGAAGAATTTTCGCATCCCATGGAAGTTGGGCAGAATTCTGGCGTTCTCCCTAATATCTCGCAGTTCCGGCGTATTCAGGTGGCGAGAAGCGCTCCGGCGGTGGTCGAGGAGGAGAGGATTCTCCTTTTTCGCTTTCTCCTCTTCTTCTCTTCTTATTCTCTCTCTTCCCTTTCCTCCCTCTTGTGAAAAATGAGGGCTCTATTTATAGTTTTTCTGGAGTGGCATTGCTTGTAAATAGTTGTGAGATTAGGGGCAAACATGGAGTGGTTGAATGGACGGCTGATATTGAATCCTTTGATTATACACCGTTCGTCAGCCATTTGAAGGCATTAGTGATGTCAGAATCCGGCGTTCTTGGGCTCGTTGGATTTTTCTCGTCAAGCCGTTCGATTCGACTATAAGCTCGCCAAAATCGGAGACCGTTTGGTAACTCAAATTATGGTTCGAACCTTCCAACAGCGCTTTAGGTCCTTGATTTGGACTCATTTGGGCTCGGATTGAGTCAAATTTGGTGTCGTTGGGTTCGTATTTCCGAGACGCTCAGTTTGACTATAAGTTTTCTGAAATCGGAGTTCAGGTGCTCCCGGATTTAATTTTTGAAGTTTCCAACTTGATTTTTGCTTCGAGATTCGTGCCCGATCAAGATAATTTTTGCACGACGTATCAAATGTATTAAGAATTAATAAAATTAGCATAATAATATGATAATCTAACTTTGATTTTAGCAAATATTAGAATTAATTTCAGTTCATTTGATTAATTTTAGCAAAACACAAATGCAATTTTAGCACGTAGAAAAATCAAATTCAGCAAACTTGAAAATTAATTTTAGAAAAAGAAAAATGCAATTTCAGCACGTAGAAATCCCAAATTAGAAATCCCAAATTCATTAAATATGAATATCAATTCCAGCAATTAAGAAATCTGATTTCAAAAAACTAAAATCTGATTTCAGTAAATAAAAAAATCCATGATTGCAATTTTTAGAAATATACAATATTTTCTGAAATATTCTCTAAGCAAGCACGACAGATAGATATAAGAAATTTCAAAAGCAAATTATCTTACACAAATAAACTTAAATACACGATTTAAAATCTCTAAACTGAAACTATACACCTTGTGGCTCCAGATTCTCGCACGAGGTGGTCCAACCATCCCGCGGCTCTCGGTTCTTGCACAGGATTGCCAAATAAGCTTATTTATTTTTACCACATTGCATTGGGGGAGGAATGCATATCTTAGTTCGTTGTGTAGGTGCAATTCATATGTTGAGTCAGTTCTCTTTCTCTCCTCAAACTTCGAAGTTCCTCAGATCTCAAGGATAATGCCAAGTCAGTTCACCTTCGAATTTCTATTGCTTCTTATCACCAAAATAGATATAGATAATTAAATCTTAAGTTAACATTGTCGTCCACCTTTGTACCAGAGTCAGAAGAAGAGACGAGAAGCAAGAGTGATGCTGGAGGATTGTCGTCGTTGAGTGAGCTTATCATCCAGATCGTGAATCAACAGCGAATAGTTAGAGCGAATGAGAGACGAAAGGGGGAGACCCGAGCCAAAGACAAAGCCAAAATGAATAACGGGAGGGAGAATGAACCAAATTTCATTAGGTTATTTTACTCGCAAAACTCGTTCACCGATGGATTTAAAATCAACTACTCAAAACTCGTTGTTTTTAAATCGTACATTTTTAAGAACCAGTGTCAGTTCTATGGTTTATGGTTCGACCGACCATTTGGGCGGGTTTTCCCCTGTTTTGTGAAAAACAAGTTTTGTAAGAGAAACGAATCTGCTGACCAATCGAGCCTTGGATCATATTATCGAACCGGCTAATTCAGTCGGATTTTTAAAACCTTTATTAAATTTATTAATTGAAACTCATAAATATATTTCAATGATTTTGATTTTTCCATACTTCTCTTGTAAATCTCTTGCTTGGTCACTTCCGTATGAAGAAAGCGTCTATTTATAAATTTTTTTGAAATGACATGATGAGTAAATAGGAATAAGATTAAGGGCAATTTGTGAGTGTTTCCAATGGATGGCCGATACCAACTCCCTTGATCATAGATTATTTTTTGAGTATTTGAGTGTCTTAGTGATGTCAGAATTTGACAATGTTGGGCTCGTTGGATTCGTCTCATTGAGCGCTCAATTTGATAGTCATTTGGCCTGTTGGCCATATAATTTATGATTTGAATTTTCCAAATACGATCAGGGTCCTTGATTTAGACTCATTTTGGTTCGAATTGAGTCGAATTTAGTGTTGTTGGGTTCATCTTTTCGAGATGTTCAATTCGACTATAAGTTTGTTGTAAAAATTATATATAGATAACATATAAATTGTACAGAGATTAATACGATCTATTTCAATTAGAGTCTAAACACAAACTACATCCAAACTCAAAGGTAATATTTTTTTAGATCAGAGGGGCCACCATGCAAAATATAAATTTCATACAGGTCCACATTAAAGTAGTGGTTTTTTTTATAAAAGTTAAAAAATCACTACCAAACATAAACAGCTTCTCACACCGCACCAATAGCTGTCGGTGCTGCAGGTTCCGCTCACTTTGCCAGTTAGCCAAGCTGTCACTTGTCACTTGTCTCCTTTCACTGCCCTCCACTTTACTAAACCTAATTATTAAGAGAGTAATAAGCTGTGCTGTCCAAATCAAAACAAAATATTATATTTACGTAAGGTTTAATATGCAATTATAAAATATATTAAACTCTTTGCGGTTGAATTTTTATAATATTTCTAAACCAATAATTGATTAAAGTAATATATTTTAATGAACTAAATAGAAATTTATTGCATAGCGTGACCCTTTTGACAAATTGGTACGGTTCCAGCCTGGCTTTTCTTCGCGGAAAAAAAAAAAAAAAAAATTGCAGAGCCAATACTTAAGAATTTCTGATCCGAACATGGTCGTTGGCTCGGCTCACTGATCTAAGAGCTGTTAGTCCATCTTCGTCAGATCGCCTGAAAAGAAAATAGCATCAGTTGCTTCACACAGCAGCAAAAAGGCTTTCTTTAATTAGCTTGGATGCTCAGCAATCACCCTTCTTCTTACTCTTTACTCAAGATCTCTCCTTTCTGATCTAAAGAAGAGTAAGCCGCAGGGAGAAGCATTTCGGGATCAAGATCAGTATGTTCGGGAGAGATCCATGGGGAGGGCCACTAGAGATCTCGCACGCCGACTCAGCGACGGATGATGATCGGAGCCGGAATCTTGACCTCGACCGTGCGGCGCTGTCGACTTCCTCGCGGCCGCTGGACGAGACTCAGCAGAGCTGGCTCCTCGCAGGTCCGGGCGACCAGGGATCGAAGAAGAAGAAGTACGTCGACCTCGGCTGCCTCATTGTCAGCCGCAAGATATTCATTTGGACTCTCGGCGTCGTCTTCGGCGTCGCCGCCCTCGTTGGGCTCATAATCCTCATCGTCAAGACCGTTCCTCGCCATCATCACCCTCGCCCTCCGCCGGACAACTACACCCTCGCCCTTCACAAAGCACTAATGTTCTTCAACGCCCAGCGATGTGAGTTTCATTTTCTTATTAAAGTTTCTATCTTTGCTAGATCTTGTTTCTCAAAATCACATTTTGATGCAGCCGGGCCGCTCCCAAAGCATAACAATGTTTCGTGGAGGGGTAACTCCGGGATGAAGGACGGATTCTCCGATGATGCTGTTAAACGCAGCCTTGTCGGCGGGTACTACGACGCTGGTGACGCCATCAAGTTCAACTTCCCGTCATCCTTCGCTATGACCATGCTCAGCTGGAGCGTCATCGAATACAGCGCTAAGTACGAGGCCGTCGGCGAGCTCGCTCATGTCCGCGAAATCATCAAATGGGGCGCCGATTACATTCTCAGGACCTTCAATTCCTCTGCCGACACCATCGATCGCATTGCAGCTCAGGTAAACCCTAAAAAATATTAAATCTTGTAACTCCTTTCGTTGAATCAGAGAAATCCAGTTCTTTTCTGACAAGATCTGGTTCAGGTTGGAGTTGGGGATACATCCAGAGGCCCGATGCCGAACGATCACTATTGTTGGATGAGGCCTGAAGACATAGACTACCCGAGGCCTGTGCTTGAGTGCCATGGCTGCTCGGATCTTGCCGCTGAGATGGCAGCGGCTCTTGCAGCAGCGTCGGTAGTGTTTAAGGACAACAAGATCTATTCACAAAAGCTTGTGCATGGTGCGGCGACGCTGTGGAAGTTTGCGAGGATGCAGAGAGCAAGATACAGCGCTGGAGGCTCAGATCCTGCCAAATTTTACAATTCCACTAGTTATTGGGATGAGTTTGTGTGGGGTGGCTCATGGATGTATTTGGCAACGGGTAACTCTTCTTATCTTCAGCTGGTGACAAATCCGAAAATGGCGAAGCATGCCGGAGCATTCTGGGGTGGACCTGATTATGGAGTTCTTAGCTGGGATAATAAGCTTCCAGGAGCTCAGGTATGCTGTTTATTTTCTTTTTACTTCGTCCCCCTAGGAGAACACACATTAATTTATTGCTTATTTGATCAATGCGAATATGTTTAATAGTGCAATGTATCATTTTTGGATCTAACTGCTTGATTGTGTTCGAAAATAGAAATTACCAAATGGTTGAAGATTTAGGGGCTGTTTGGTAGCAGGATTTAGGCCGGATTTGAGGCGGATTTGAGTGAAATCCACCCAAACGGCCTAAAATGCAAAACCAAATCTCACGGAAAAAATGAAAGTCGCCATAGACTGAAAATTCCGTCTTTTTGTGCTAAATCCCGGATTTCTGAAATCCTGTTTTTGCCGGATTTTCGAAATCCATTGGCTCGAGAGGAAGAGTCCGCTCATTAAATATGCTCTATAACCAGTTACACAAGATTTAATAGGTTTTATCATGAATGTTACATGCAATATGTATGATTCCATATTCTTATGCTTAGAATCTGAAATGCAGAGGAAGACTCTTGTGGATTATTGGCTTCGAAAGAATAGTAGATTGGGCATTTTCTTATTAAAAATGTTGATTATCCCTCAAATTTAAGAGACTAAATTTTGATATTCTTTTTTGGGTGGTCTCTATTGCTGACATCATTAGTTCATGAGTTTTGCATGTTTGCTTTGACCTGCTACCTCACCTGTCACAACTTTCCAGTTTAAATATTAATTGGTGGTATTCAGAGTTGTTACATTATCAAATCAGTTCATTGACTGACAAAGAATGAAGTTCAGGCATTATTACTTTTCAACTCCATTTCTGAGTTACATGCACGTATTGTTTTCTTAACAGGCAGATAAATTTTGTGGGTATTTTGATGATTTCTGACCAATTCGTAACTTCTAAAGATTGTTTTTAAGTCTAGGTGTGCGACTATCAATTTGATAATACAATTGATGATTTTTGACCAATTGATTGGAGCCAAAATCAAATTCTGAATTAAAATTAAAGTGTAAGGTTGTATCTGAATTTTGGATTGAAGGCTGGATATGTGATCTTGTACAACAACATCGAGCCTTTGTCCCACCACGTGTGGTCGGCTACATGAATTGTTTTTCTCCATTGTGTCATGTTAAAAGTTGTATTCTCATTTAAATATAATAAAGAAAGATCATTTCTAATATTTTCTAACCAAGTCTTTTTAGGTCTACCTCTATCTTTCTTAACATAATTCAAATCTAATAACTCTACTTTCCTAACCTGGTCATCAGATGGTGACTCTCTCTAATCTTATCTTCCACTAGAGCTACTCAAACCTTTTCACGTATATGCTCGTTTTGTATCCTATCTCTAAGGGTAAAGGCACTTATCCACATGAGCATCCTCATCTCTACAACCCTTAACTTAGTATTATGCTTCTCTTTTAATAGCCAACATTCGGCACCATAAAGCATTGCAGGTCTCACCACCATCTTATAAAAATTTTCCTCAAGTTGGATTCCATATCCTCTGATATATCCAAAATTCTTAAGGACTTTCTATCCTTTCTGATTGAGTGTTTGTATTTTTCTAAAGATGTTCTAATTCTTAGTTGGGGAACTCTCAACATGTAGCTTTAGTATGGTGATCTTCCATGATTATGAAGACTTTGCTTGCATCAATTTGGTCATGCTAATCTACCTCTAATTCTATAGCCCTGATGCATTTTTTTTATATCTTTCTGCATGCAGGTGCTTCTTAGCAGATTGAGGCTATTTCTGAGTCCAGGGTATCCATATGAAGAGATATTGAGAACCTTCCATAATCAGACTAACATTGTCATGTGCTCTTTTCTACCAGTTTTTAAATCTTTTAACCGAACCAAAGGTTTGAATGACGCATTTTTTAATCACTGAACTTTCTGCCTTCTTTAATGAATGTCAAGAAAAGCTTTCTTTCAATTCAATTGCAGGCGGTTTAATACAATTGAACCATGGAAGACCCCAGCCACTTCAGTATGTGGTTAATGCAGCTTTTCTCGCAGCGGTCTACAGTGATTATCTTGAAGCTGCTGACACCCCAGGATGGTATTGTGGCCCCAATTTCTTCCCCACCTCAGTTCTTCGCAACTTTGCGAAAACCCAGGTGTGTATTCTCATCATCTCAGACCGAGGAAAAAATTATTAGGCTTAGGTTAGCTACATAAATAGCTTTATGGGCGGAAGGCGGTAGTGCCCCATTATGTACTCGTGTAGTTCAATAAGATAAAGTAGAAAACAAGAGCACAATAATACAACTTTGAAATCAATTAGGCAAAGTGGATATCCATTATTCTAAATGTAAAATTGCATATGAAGTACATTTGTATGTACAATATGCATGGAAAATTATCATTTTGCTTATGCACATTCTATATGATTTCAGCTTCATTTGGGATGGCTTTCTTATTGCTTCTTAAAGCAATTTTCTAGTAGAAAAAAATTATTTTTTCTTTAAGAAGCTGTAAGAAAGCTGTCCCAAACGAAGCCTTCATGGACGAATGAATGAGCTTTATAGAAAGTTGTATATTTATATGATTATTTCATACACTATACCAAATGGAGTATAAGTTTCTAGCATTCAACTGGCTTCAGTTAACTTGTCTTGTAATGTTATTGTTTAAACTTTGGTAGATTGATTATATTCTTGGTAAGAATCCTGAGAAGATGAGCTATGTTGTCGGCTTTGGCAATCACTACCCCAAACATGTTCATCACCGAGGTGCATCAATCCCAAAGAATGGTGTTAAGTATGGATGCAAAGGAGGATGGAAGTGGCGTGATTCGAAAAAGCCAAACCCAAACACGATTGTGGGAGCTATGGTTGCTGGTCCAGACCGGCACGATGGATTTCATGATGTGCGCACGAACTACAATTACACTGAGCCAACGCTTGCCGGAAATGCCGGCTTGGTTGCTGCTCTGGTAGCCTTATCCGGTGAGGGCAACGGCGTCGACAAAAACACGATATTCTCGGCTGTGCCTCCAATGTTTCCATCCCCTCCTCCACCTCCAGCTCCATGGAAACCTTGAGAGAAGAGAAGGAAAATAGCCTGTAATTCTTTTTTGTCCCTTTATATCCTCTCTGAGCTATAGAAATTCATCTCATGGCATTGACATTGCTGGGATCTAACAAGTTATATGGGTTCCAGAGAAATACTTTTGCTGGGAATTACAGTTTGAAGATCTAAGCTGCAGACATTTTGTCTCATTGCTGTTCTATGAATGTTTTGTATAGGATGTAATACTAAGATTTCAAGAATAATCAAAACATTTTATTGAAGCATGTATGGTGTAGAAGTTCAATCATGAATGAATTAATACTTATTGACATCTTTGTGCAGTGTTGATGCATGTTTTTTGAATCATTTTTTTTCCCCGTAAAGGCTGCTAAATATCAACATTTTCAATTACATAATGCCACCCCTGAATTTACATGCAGAAGTTGCATTCCAAGTCTACACTAAGGTTTGCGTCATTTCCCTTAAGCTAAATGCTTATCATTTGGATCTTATACCCTGAATTTTCATGTAGAAACATTCTTTAAATTATATGTTGTAATTCATTCTAGAGCTAAAGTTGGAATGACTATTGCTACAAAAATGTGTCCGGCAGAAATGACTTGAAGCAAACGTGAAAAGAATTGTAGGGTTGTCTTTGTATTTAGTAGGGGTGTCAATTTCGGGTCACGGGTCGGATTCGGGTCGAACCCGAAACTGACCCGTCATTATTCGGGTCAACCCGAACCCGACCCGTCACTATTCGGGTCAACCCGAATCAGACCCGTTTTTAAAAACGGGTCAGTTTTCCTGACCCGAACCCGACCCGCTTCGGGTTCGGGTCAACCCGACACGACCCGAATGACTCGTTTCCAACAAAAAATGGTTAATTTTCGGGTCAAAAACGGGTCAATCTCCTCTTTTCGGGTAAAAAACGGGTCAATCTCGGGTTGCCAAGTCAAAATCGGGTCACTTTTGGGTCAAAAGGTTAACCCGAACCCGACCCGATTTTTTAAACGGGTCGAAATGCTGATCCCGAACCCGACCCGTTTCGGGTTCGGGTTGACCCTAACCCGAAATTTTCAGGTCGGGTTTTCGGGTCGTGTCAAATATTGACACCCTTAGTATTTGGTAGATGTGTCATAGCTCAACTCGATATAATCTACAGATAAATAGGTCATATCATGTCAGATCATGACATGATAGAAATTTCTAAGACCTAATTAGAGAGAATTACATAAATTTCAATAAATTTACATATTATAGAGTCACTAAAACTTTAATTAAATATACAAATTTTTTCATCAAAAAATTTTCATTAATCTCCCAAGTATTTAAAAATAATAAATAATAGCAATGAAGTAGAAATGGCAAAGTATATTTATTTGTAGTGAAGTAAAAATAGACTACATGGAATAAATAAGTATTTACATAGTAGCAAATGATAGTTTACCACATTACTTATACATAATAAAACAAAACAATAACACAATTGTAAAATAGCAGAATATTGAATACACAATCTTCATTTCTCAAAATAGAAAGAATTTCTCTTATGTCTTTATACATCCTAACATATATACAAATTTAGAGTTCATACTCTTATGACTCCTTATGCTATCATATACGATAACAAATCCTTATAACTCCTAACTCATAGCTCCACAAATTTTCAGAGATTTCAGAATCTTGTAACTCACAATAGATAGCAGATCAAAATATATGTCAATCATCAGAATTCTTTTAGATTCACACATTTCAATAATATAAATATAGCTATAAATACATTTTCAAGTATAGTACATAATGTCAGAATTATCATAGGATTTTAAAGAATATCCTACTAACAACCAAACAAATAGAAATTTGGTGGGAAAGCCATATACAAATTTGAGATTTTTAGAAATCTACCAAATGATCATGTCTTTTCATAGCTGCATTTTGAAACTTTTGTTGAACTACGAAATGATTTATACGTGTGTTGATCTCATTTTTGTATGAGGTCACTAAGACCCTTCCAGAATCCAGATCCGATCCTAAACCCTAGGATCCACTCTAGACTTTAGGATCCTTCCTAGAGCCAGACCTTAGGATCCTTCTAGATCCAAGACCTTAGGGCCTACTCTAGAGCTTAAGTTTTTTCCATATCCAAATCCTAGAACTCCTCTAGATCCTGGGATCAATCAATACTCAAACCAATCCATCCCTTTGATCTACCTTAACTTCAAATCAATCCATACCCTTGATTAACTCAAACCTCAAATCAATCTAAACTCCATTCAATTTGAATCCAAATCAATCCAAGCTTCAACCACATCCAAACTTTGACCCAATCTACTTGACAATTCAAATTTCAACTTTGACTTTGATCCTACCCTTGACCTAGCTTTGACCCTATCCATTCATTAACAATCACCACATGATTGTTAATGATTTGAATACTTCAATATGAATCATTCAAGCTTAAAATCCATTCCAAATCCAGAAATCTAGACTTAAATCCAAGGTTCAAAGGCTTAGTCCTGAAGGCCTTTTTTTATTGATTTTTTCAAATACTTTGAAACCCAGTCAAATGACCTCTGATTCAGAGTCTACCACTTGTAAAGTGATAATACATGTCTCTAGAGGTTAACCATCAAATTTGAGCCCATTCTGAGGTCTCTGACCCCAGAATCTAAATTAAAATCCAGAGGCTGTAAAACCTTCAAATATTTACAGTCTATGCCATTGAACTTGTCACCTTGAAGATTTTGACCTTAGAGTTTTCCCCGAAGCCTCTAATCAATTCCAGATCATTAATCCTGATATGTTGATCAATAAACTGCATTTTTCTGGACTCATTTTTTGGCCCCTAGTGGCCATAAGCCCAAAATGACCAGAATACCCCTATGGGGCTCAAATAGGCATTTCAAACCAATTGAACTCTGAATTGAATGCAACCACTTGCAGCAAGTTTCAAATATCAAATCAAACCTGTTCAACCCATTCCCAAGACCTGGGTCAATCTGGTTGACCAAGTCAACAAAGTTGACCTAAATGGCCCTTTAAGGGTCCAAATAGGTGTTTTGACCTAAATGACTTCTCTAGGCTATGGAACCCTTCCCATTAGTCTTGAAATATCATTTCAAATCTGTTGAGCCCAAACCCAAACCCTAGGTCAACCTGGTTGACCAAGTCAACCCAGGTTGACCAAACAGGCCTTTAAGGGTTCAAATAGAGATTTTGACTGAATTAACCTCCCCATACTTGGGTACCACCTCCAATGATTTTCAAATATCATTTCAAATTTATCTAGCCGTTGCCAGGTTGACCAAACAGGCCTATATTTAACACTGCCATTGCCAGGTCCCAAGTCCTGGATGAGAAAAGTGGAGGGTTGCGTTAGGTAGTCGACAGCCAGCGTAAAACTTGTCGAACAATAATGACATGAATCCTTTAAGAAATTGTGTTAATGCTAGGGCGTCCCCTGGAAGCGACGCGCTGTATGGCCTGAATACAGTGACAAGTGTGCAAGGGCCGCTGCACCGGCGCCCGGGTGCAGTGTTAAATAGGCAAGGGTTCCCACATCAAGGACGTATGTGGGCAAAGAAGCTAGTCCATGAAACTAAAATTAGGATAGGAACTTGGAATATAGGTTCCCTTACAGGAAAATTAATGGAATTAATAGATATTATGATTCATAGGAAGTTAAATATTTTGTGCATTCAGGAAACTAAATGGGTTGGAGATAAGGCTAAGGAAATTGATAGTTTAGGATTTAAACTTTGGTATTTGGGTATGAGTCGTACTAGAAATGATGTAGGTGTTATTATAGATAAGAGTTTGAAGGATAATGTTATAAAAATTAATAGGATTGGAGATAGAATTATAGTTTTAAAGATTGTTGTTGATGATAAGATTGTTAATATTATAAGTGCTTATGCTCCTCAAGTAGGTTTGGATATGAGTTCTAAATTAAAATTTTGGAATGACTTAGAAGAATTAATACAAAATATACCTTTTGGAGAAAGAGTTTTTATTGGAGGAGATTTAAATGGACATGTTGGTAGAGAGGTAGATGATTTTAAAAGCATTCATGGTGGTCATGGATTTGGAACGACGAATGAAGGTGTCAAGACCATATTGAATTTTTGTTTAGCTTATGATTTTTTAATTGCTAATACCTTATTTAAGAAAAGGAATGAGCATCTCATCACTTATAAAAATGGATATAATACAACCCAGATTGACTATTTTCTTATTAGAAAATTAAATCGTTTAGATTGCAAAGATTGTAAAGTTATTCCGAGTGAAAATTTATGTACCCAACATCGATTATTAGTTTTGGACTTTAAGATAAATGGGCATAAAATAAAAAATAAAGTAAAAAAATTTTCTAGGATTAAATGGGGGCATTTAAAGAATATTAACAAAAATATTTTTGAAAATAAGATTTTAGATCTTAAGATTTTGTCTGTGCATGAGGATGCTAATATTATGTGGGAAAAAGTGGCTAGTGATATTAAGAATATTGCAAAAGATGTCCTTGGAGTATCAAAGGGAAAAGCTCCCAATAGTAAAAATAGTTGGTGGTGGAATCCTAATGTGCAAGAAAAAATTAAAAATAAGAAGCTTTGTTATAAAAACTGGTTTAATTTTAAAAATTCTGATAATTGGGAAATATATAAAGTGGCTCGTAAGGATGCTAAGAAAGCAATATGCGATACAAAGGCATTAGCTTTTAGTGATTTATATAATAGATTAGATACTAAAGAGGGAGAAAGATATATGTATAAGTTAGCCAAACAAAGAGATAGGAGTAGTAAGGATTTAGTTCAAGTGAAGTGTATTAAAGATGAAGATCAAAAAATACTTTTCTTAGAAGATGATATTCAACAAAGATGGATGAGATATTTTGCTAAACTTTTTAATGAAGATTGTGAAAATAAGATTGACTATAGTAACCTTAGCACCCTAGATGAAAATAAAGATTTCAATTTTTATCGGCGTATTAGTAAAACTGAAGTTAGAGAGGCTTTAAAGAAAATGAAGGGTGGAAAAGCTGTTGGACCTGATGATATTCCAATAGAGGTGTGGAAATGCTTAGGAGATGAAGGAATTTCATGGCTTACTAAACTTTTTAATACTATTTTGAAGACTAAGAAGATGCCAGATGAGTGGAGAATGAGTGTGTTAATTCCTATTTTTAAGAATAAAGGTGATGTACAAGATTGTGCGAATTATAGAGGTATTAAGTTAATGTGTCATACTTTAAAACTATGGGAGCGAGTTTTGGAGCATAGGTTGCGGCGTGATACTAATGTTTCTCAAAATCAATTTGGATTCATGCCGGGTAGGTCGACTATGGAAGCCATACATTTATTAAGAGGTTTGATGGAGAAATATAGAGAAAATAAGGAGGATCTACATATGATATTTATTGATTTAGAAAAAGCATATGATAAAGTTCCAAGAGAAGTGCTATGGAGAGTTCTTGAAAAGAAAGGAGTTAATAATGCTTATATTCAAATCATTAAAGATATGTATGCAGGAGCTATTACTTGTGTTCAATTACAAGGTGGATTGACCAAGTATTTCCCTATTTCGGTTGGGTTACATCAAGGATCAGCCTTAAGCCCATATCTTTTTGCTTTAGTCATGGATGTTCTCACTAGACATTTGCAAGAGGATGTACCTTGGTGTATGCTTTTTGCTGATGATATTCTTCTTGTTGACAAGACTAGAGAGGGAGTTGAAGGTAAACTTGAATTATGGAGGTCAACCTTAGAGTCTAAAGGTTTTCGCTTGAGTAGATCTAAAACAGAATATATGGAGTGTAATTTTAGTAGTAATAGACCTAGTGAGGGGATTGTGACTTTGGGCGATCAAGTCATTAATAAGAGTACACGTTTTAGATATCTTGGATCTATTGTTCAGAGTGATGGTGAAATAGATGGGGATATTATCAGCAGAATTCAAGTTGGATGGTTGAAGTGGAGGAATGCATCGGGCTTGTTATGTGATAGAAATGTACCCCTCAAACTTAAGGGAAAATTCTATAAGATGGTAGTGAGGCCTGCAATGCTTTATGGTGCTGAATGTTGGCCTTTAAAAGAGAAGCAGCATAATACTAAGTTAAGTGTGGCAGAGATGAGGATGCTCAGGTGGATGAGTGGCTTTACCCTTAGAGATAGGATACGGAATGAGCATATACGTGAAAAGGTTGGAGTAGCTCCAGTAGAAGATAAGATTAGAGAAAGTCGCCTTAGATGGTTTGGTCACATAAAACGGCGGCCTTGCGATGACCCGGTTAGGAGAGTAGAGGTATTAGATTTGACTTATGTTAAGAAAGGTAGGGGTAGACCTAAAAAGACTTGGTTAGAAAATATTAGGAATGACCTTTCTTTATTAGATTTAAACAAGAATTTGACTTTTAATAGGACACAATGGAGAAAAAGGATTCATGTAGCCGACCCCACGTAGTGGGATAAAGGCTTGATGTTGTTGTTGTTGTTGTTGTATTTCAAATTTATCCAGCCATGACTCACCCCTTGGGTCAACTTGGTTGACCCAGTCAACATGGTTTGACCCAATGAACCCTTAAGAGTTCAAATGAATCATTTCGACCCATTTACCTATATCAATATCTTCAAACCCTTGAAATCATTCCATTCAATACCTTGAATATTTCTAAACCTATTTTGAGTCCAACCTAACTTGAGTTGACCAAGTCAACCCTCAATCCTTGGTCAAATTTTGATGGCATTTGCTCCTATTTCTTCTAGCCTTGACTTTGGACTTTTGATCCTTGATTAAACCATTCCAAATGACCTCTCACCTCTCCAAATGCCACATCACCAGCTTTGACTTTGTTGGCTGGTCAAACCAAGTCAACAAAGCCTTAAATCCCTCTTTGAAATGGTCAAACTCTCCCCTTTGATTCCAAACCCATTCCCTTTAGGCTTGGGAGCTCTCCCATTGACTGCTCCTACTCCCCCATGCCACCTCATCCTCCCTTGACCCATTGACTGGTCAATACAGTCAAACCAAGAGTTCAACCCTCTCCAAAATGTCTTAATCAACTTTTAGCCACTTTCCCTTGATTTAGGCTGCATTAGGCCGCCCCTTTAATGTCCTAAAGCTCTCTAATAGGCTCCCTAACCAAGCCTAGCCCTTGGTTTAGCCTTAAGTGGTAGTGGTCCCCCCCACCTCAAAAGAGCTAACCAATGGTTAGAGGGCCTTTCCAGCCTTTCTCCCTGCCACCTAATGGCTTGGGACACTTGTCCTTCATCAGAGAGAGCCATCTGATGCAGCAAAGCCGTTCAAACTCGCCCAGGCCATTTGAATAGAAAAAAAGTTGATTTTGAGAGCATTGGATCAAGGTAGCTTCTCTCACTAACCCTAGCCTCCCAGAGCGAGTTCTTGGTTCGTTTTAGCTCTTAAAGGCCTCCTCTACCTTCCCACTACAAAATCTAAGTGGTTGCACGTCACCGGTGGCGAGTTCTCCGGCGAGTCCACCACCTAGTCCGTCCCAGGCTTGTAGCAGTCGATCCAGGCGTGTTCGAGCTCGATTTTGCGCTGGGGATCTACACTTGGACAGTCTACAAGCTCATCCATCCAGAAATCTCGAATATCTGACGGTATAATCTCTCAAAACCCTTAGATCTAGCTCACTTAGATCAATCTAATTAACTCTGTGTCCAGGATGTTTTAGGACAAACAAATGATTCTCCATTATTTCTGTTCATATTTTATATTTAAGTTTAAAATTTTGAGTTTTTTTATCCATCCGATCGAGAGAACGAGCCCAAAAACGCTTTCTAGGGCGTTTTTCGTATTAGGGTTCAAGTGTACGTTTTATGGACCGTTGATCGCTCGATCGACGATCCAGATCGAGCCATTCCGCCGTTTGATTCGGCCGTGTATTCGATCCTTCGTTCGGTCGCCCGTTCGATGAGATCTAGACCGCCCGTTCCTAATAGCGGTATGAATCCCCTGCCGTCGGATCTTGTCCCGTCGAGATCGAACACGGGATTCGATCTCGTCCATTGGATCGAACAAGCAGAATATCCAACGGCGCCCGCTGATCGCTGACGTGGTTAAGTGAAACCGCGTGAGGCATTTTGCTGCCGACGAGTGGCTGACCGCCGCCGCCAATCGTTGGCGCCGTCGCGTACTGATCCTGCGGTTCCTATTGTGCCACGTCGCCTTGCCGTTTCCGTGGTTCGATCGGACGGTTTCCGTTGAGCCACGTGTCCCGCCGGCGCCGCCAGAGCCAGTATTTAATAAAAAAAATTAATTTTTAATTAGTTTTAAATCCAGAGAGCTAAAAAAATTATATAAAATTAAATATAAGTCAGAAAAATCTATGTAATTGATACGGCATCACAAAATTAGCTTGATCGGGCACGAATCTCGAGGCAAAAGCTAGTTGGAAACTACAAAAATTAATTCCGAGAGCACCCCAACTCCGATTTCAGCAAGCTTATAGTCGAACTGAGCGTCTCGGAAATACGAACTCAACGACACCAAGATCAACCCAATCCGAGCCCAAATGGGTCCAAATCATGGATCCAAAGCGCTGTTGGAAGGTTCAAACCGCAATTTGAGTTACCAAACGGACTCCGATTTTGACGAGCTTATACTCGAATCGAAGGGCTCGACGAGACGAATCCAACGAGCCCAAGATCACAGAATTCCGACATCACTAAGGCCTTCAAATGTCCAATGAACGGTGCACGATCGTAGGATTCAATATCGGCCGTCCATTTGACCACTCCCTATTCGCCCCTAATCTCACACCTATTTACGGGCCATGCCACTCTAGAAAATCTATAAATAGAGCCCTCATTTCTCACAAGAGAGGATCCAAGCAAGAGAGAGAAGAAGAGAAGAGAAGGAAGGAGTTCCTCCTCGACAGCCGCCGGACCACCGCCGGACCACCGCAGAACCTCGCCGGACCACCGCCGAACCACCGCAGGAATCTCGCCGGACCACCGCCGGACCACCGCAGGAACCTCGCCGGACCACCACAAAACCTCGCCGGACCACCACCTTAAGGCCCGACGTTCATCCCCGATGTCCTGTCAAAGACCCGACGTCTTGTTCAAGGCCCGACACTCAGTCCCTACATCCTGCCAAAGACCCGACGTCTTGTTCAAGGCCTGACACTCAGTCCCTACTTCCTGCCAAAGACCCGACGTCTTGTTCAAGGCCCGAAGTTAAGTCCCGACGTCCTGCTGAAGACCTGACGTCCTGCTTAAGACCTGACGTCCTACTCAAGGACAGACCATCAACATCCAATCTTCCAAGTGACACTGGGACTAACACCTGACTCCTTATCTCCTACTGCCTACGGTCCTTCTGACCACTGTCGCCTAATACGGTCCGTCCGACCTCCATCACCAGACAACGGTCTCCGGCCGACTACGGTCTCCGGCCGACTACGGTCTCCTGCCGACTACGGTCTCCGGCCGACTACGGTCTCCGGCCGACTACGGTCTCCGGCCGACTACGGTCTCCGGCCGACTACGGTCTCCTGCCGACTACAGTTCTTCAGGCCTTTGTCGCCTACTATGGTCCTTCCGACCTCCATCAACAGACAACGATCTTTCTGACTCCGGTCTCATGCCGACCACGGTTCTTCAGGCCAAACAAACCTGTATATGTAACTCTTACCATGTAATGCAATCTATATGATGTACATTTGCTACATCAATCCAAGGCCTTCTCCTAAGGAAGGGCCTCATTTGTAATTGACTACAAATACTAGTGGATTCATTCAAACCGGGCCAGGCCCCGTAGTTTTTTCCCCTTTTTCAGGGGTTTTCCACGTAAAAACTTTGGTGTCTCTTATGAACGCTACACCCTCTCACTTATCTGATTGTGTGCTGGATCTTCGTACAACGCTAAGACGTTAAACTATATATTTCTCTACCGCCGCGAATATTCCAGGACGCAACAGTTTGGCGCCGTCTGTGGGAAAGTGATTCCCGACTGGGGGGCAACTTCTGCTCCAATCCCAAAAGATTGCTCTTATCAACTTCCTGACATCAGTCATTATTGCATCAGATGCGGACTGGGGGGCAACTTTGACCCAAATTCTGGTTTAAAAAGATCATCTTATGCTTTATATATCAAGATGATATTTTGGGAAAATCTCAGCGACATGCAAGGATACTTCCAATCAATTACAAGCCTTATACAGTCCCCTGCTGAGCTTTTACTCGTTGGACAAGGTCTTGATTTCAACCTCAAAAAGACAGTAATGGTCTAAAGATAGACCCTTCTTAACCTTTGATTCAGGATACACGTGGCATACGCCCTCTCCCAATCAAGGCAAAATCGATCCCAGGGGGATCCGATTCGACCTCTTCCACACAGGTTAATGTCGTCGAGCAAAGGCTCCGGCATACAACCTCGGAAAGGTCCTACATCCTTGGTGGATTCTCCCGGCCTCTTCCACACAGGTTAACGTCGTCGAGCAAAGGCTCCGGCATACAACCTCGGAAAGGTCTTACATCCTTGGTGGATTCTCCCGGCCTCTTCCACACAGGTTAACGTCGTCGAGCAAAGGCTCCGACATACAACCTCGGAGAGGTCCTACATCCTTGGTGGATTCTCCCGGCCTCTTCCACACAGGTTAACGTCGTCGAGCAAAGGCTCCGGCATACAACCTCGGAAAGGTCCTACATCCTTGGTGGATTCTCTCGGCCTCTTCCACACAGGTTAACGTCGTCGAGCAAAGGCTCCGGCATACAACCTCGAAAAGGTCCTACATCCTTGGTGGATTCTCCCGGCCTCTTCCACACAGGTTAACGTCGTCGAGCAAAGGCTCCGACATACAACCTCGGAAAGGTCCCACATCCTTAGTGGATTCTCCCGACCTCTTCCACACAGGTTAACGTCGTCGAGCAGGACTCCGGCATACAACCTCGGAAAGGTCTCACATCCTTAGTGGATTCTCCCGGCCTCTTCCACACAGGGTTAACGTCGTCGAGCAGGGCTCCGGCATACAACCTCGGAAAGGTCTCACATCCTTAGTGGATTCTCCCGACCTCTTCCACACAGGTTAACGTCGTCGAGCAGGACTCCGGCATACAACCTCGGAAAGGTCTCACATCCTTAGTGGATTCTCCCGACCTCTTCCACACAGGTTAACGTCGTCGAGCAGGGCTCCGACTTACAACATCGGAAAAGTCTCACGTCCTTGGTTAACGTCGCTAGAATGTCGTCAATAGACTTCTATCTGACTTCTTCATAATGTTAAAATTCTTCCCGATTTTGAATTTTCTCCTGCGCTAAACTTTTGCCTTGCAGGACTTTCGACGGACTATTACACGACGCCAAAATTCTTCCTTTCATCGGACTAATACCCGTCGTCGGACTTCTGCTCGTCGACAAAACTTTCGTCGGTCTTCTACCCGACAATACTTCTACCCGACGTCAGACTTCTGCTCGTCAGCAGACTTCTACTCGACGTCGAACTTCTGCTCGTCAGCGGACTTCTACTCAACGTCGAACTTCTGCTCGTCAGCGGACTTCTGCCCGTCGATAAACTTTCATCGGTCTTCTGCCAGAGGCCGTACTTCTACACGACGTCGGATTTCACCTTGTCGTCGAACTTCTGCTCGTCAGCGGACTTCTACTCGTCGTCGGACTTCTGCCCGTCGATGAACTTTCATCGGTCTTCTGCCAGAGGCCATACTTCTACACGACGTCGGATTTCACCTTGTCGTCGAACTTCTGCTCATCAGCGGACTTCTACTCGTCGTCAGACTTCTGCCTGTCGACGAACTTTCATCGGTCTTCTGCCAGAGGCCATACTTCTACACGACGTCGGACTTCTCCCTGTCGTCGGACTTCTGCTCGTCAGCGGACTTCTACTCGTCATCGGACTTCTGCCCGTCGACGAACCTTTGTCGGTCTTCTACCCGACGCTGCACCTCTACCCGACTTCGTACTTCTACCGGATGTCGGACTTCTACCAGTTAATAGACTTTCGCCGGTCTTCTGCCTGACGTTGTATGTCTACGCGACGTTAAATTCCTACCTGTCATCATACTTCTCCCCGACGCTGGACTTATACTCATTACGGGACTTTCATCGGTCTTATACTCGACGTCGAACTCTTGCATATCGACGGACATTCATCGGGCTTTTACATGTCGTTGAATGTCTACTCGTCGTCGTACTTCTCCAACCTTCGTTGGACTTCTGTTCGTTGTCAACCTCCCTCCTTACAACGGTCTCTCCGACCTCCATCTCCAACCAACTAACATCAGAACTCCGCAATATCTCTCGAAGAATAGAGGGAGAAGGGGGAAATCTCCGGACTTCCTTGCCAAGAGAGGGGCCTCGAAAAATCGAGGGAAGGCCTCAATAGAAAGGACAGAGGGAGAAGAGAAGGAGGGGAAATCTCCGAACTTCCTTGCTAAGAGAGGGGCCTCGAAAAATCGAGGGAAGGCCTCAATAGAAAGGACAGAGGGAGAAGAGAAGGAGGGAAAATCTCCGAACTTCCTTGCCAAGAGAGGGGCCTCGAAAAATCGAGGGAAGGCCTCAATAAAAAGGACAGAGGGAGAAGAGAAGGAGGGGAAATCTCCGAACTTCCTTGCCAAGAGAGGGGCCTCGAAAAATCGAGGGAAGGCCTCAATAGAAAGGACAGAGGGAGAAGAGAAGGAGGGGAAATCTCCGAACTTCCTTGCCAAGAGAGGGGCCTCGAAAAATCGAGGGAAGGCCTCAATAGAAAGGACAGAGGGAGAAGAGAAGAAGAAAAGAAGAAGAAAAGAAGAAAAGAGAAGAAGAAAAGAAGAAAAGAAGAAAAGAAAGAGAAGAGGAGAAGGACAATTTTTCTAAAGGCCTATGGGGCCTATTTATAGTTTATGTGAGTGAAGATAAGAAGTTTCTAGAGTTTTCTAGAATTCTCAAAAAATTTGAATTTTTCTGAATTTTCCAGAATTTTTTCGGAATTTTTTGGATTTTTTTGGGATTTTTTCGGATTTTTTAAATCCTTGTGGGGCCAAAAAAAAAAAAAAAAATCAAACCGCACGGTTAACCGCGCGTACAGCGCGCGCGGTCGCGCCGTTTCGCGCGCGGGGCGCGGGCCGCTGCCGGCGTGCGGCGGCAGGCGGCGGCGGCCGGCCGGCCGGCCGGCCGGCCGGCCGGTTCGGCCGCCAACACATGTCCGGGCCCAATTTTAGGCCCGGACGGTCCGATTCGGACGTTTTTGGGGTCCCCGGACATGTTTTTCGACGTTCCGGACTCGATTTAGACACTTTCGGGACTCAACGGGACCTCTACGATCAAGTTTGAGCAAGAATTTAACTTTTGGAACGCAATTTTTTGCGATTCGGCCAATGTAAAATTTCGGAACAAGTATTTTCGGACTTCTGAAGCTTCGACGTCCGAAAATAGGGGGGCAACTGATACGGCATCACAAAATTAGCTTGATCGGGCACGAATCTCGAGGCAAAAGCTAGTTGGAAACTACAAAAATTAATTCCGAGAGCACCCCAACTCCGATTTCAGCAAGCTTATAGTCGAACTGAGCGTCTCGGAAATAGGAACTCAACGACACCAAGATCAACCCAATCCGAGCTTAAATGGGTCCAAATCATGGATCCAAAGCGCTGTTGGAAGGTTCAAACCGCAATTTGAGTTACTAAACGGACTCCGATTTTGACGAGCTTATACTCGAATTGAAGGGCTCGACGAGACGAATCCAACGAGCCCAAGATCACAGAATTCCGACATCACTAAGGCCTTCAAATGTCCAATGAATGGTGCACGATCGTAGGATTCAATATCGGCCGTCCATTTGACCACTCCCTATTCGCCCCTAATCTCACACCTATTTACGGGCCATGCCACTCTAGAAAATCTATAAATAGAGCCCTCATTTCTCACAAGAGCGGATCCAAGCAAGAGAGAGAAGAGAAGAGAAGAGAAGGAAGGAGTTCCTCCTCGACAGCCGCCGGACCACCGCCGGACCACCGCAGAACCTCGCCGGACCACCGCCGAACCACCGCAGGAATCTCGCCGGACCACCGTAGGAACCTCGCCGGACCACCACAAAACCTCGCCGGACCACCACCTTAAGGCCCGACGTTCATCCCCGATGTCCTGTCAAAGACCCGACGTCTTGTTCAAGGCCCGACACTCAGTCCCTACATCCTGCCAAAGACCCGACGTCTTGTTCAAGGCCTGACACTCAGTCCCTACTTCCTGCCAAAGACCCGACGTCTTGTTCAAGGCCCGAAGTTAAGTCCCGACGTCCTGCTGAAGACCTGACGTCCTGCTTAAGACCTGACGTCCTACTCAAGGACAGACCATCAACATCCAATCTTCCAAGTGACACTGGGACTAACACCTGACTCCTTATCTCCTACTGCCTACGGTCCTTCTGACCACTGTCGCCTAATACGGTCCGTCCGACCTCCATCACCAGACAACGGTCTCCGGCCGACTACGGTCTCCGGCCGACTACGGTCTCCGGCCGACTACGGTCTCCTGCCGACTACGGTCTCCGGCCGACTACGGTCTCCGGCTGACTACGGTCTCCGGCCGACTACGGTCTCCGGCCGACTACGGTCTCCTGCCGACTACAGTTCTTCAGGCCTTTGTCGCCTACTATGGTCCTTCCGACCTCCATCAACTGACAACGATCTTTCTGACTCCGGTCTCATGCCGACCACGGTCCTTCAGGCCAAAACAAACCTGTATATGTAACTCTTACCATGTAATGCAATCTATATGATGTACATTTGCTACATCAATCCAAGGCCTTCTCCTAAGGAAGGGCCTCATTTGTAATTGACTACAAATACTAGTGAATTCATTCAAACCGGGCCAGGCCCCGTGGTTTTTTCCCCTTTTTCAGGGGTTTTCCACGTAAAAACTTTGGTGTCTCTTATGAACGCTACACCCTCTCACTTATCTGATTGTGTGCTGGATCTTCGTACAACGCTAAGACGTTAAACTATATATTTCTCTACCGCCGCGAATATTCCAGGACGCAACAGTAATATATCAAACTCTTCAGTTTTTCAAGACCTTTAATTAAAAAATAAGATCACTTTAAAATAGGCTATATATTTTGAGTAATTTCAAATATTAATTATATGATTATTTTAATTATTATTTAAGTAAAATAAATTCAAATGCTTTCAAAATTTTAAGAGGAATATTCTAACCTATTTTAAACCTCCAGAAAAAAATTTTCACAATTATTTAAGTAAATATTGATATTAATTTGAATTTTGTGAACATTTTAATAGTTTGTTAATATTTAATTAAATATTGAATATTTTGAAAATTAAAACTTATTATCCTAATAGATTTAAAATCAGTGGGTCTCTCAACCCCTAAAATATAATTCTAATAGTATTTTCTTGATTATTTTACTTTAAGATATATATATATATATATATATATATATATATATATATATATATATATATATATATATATATATATATATATATATATATATATATATATATATATATGTGTGTGTGTGTGTGTGTGTGTGTGTGTGTGTGTGTGTATATCTACATTTATATATATTTTTAAAACCTATCTTAAATTAGATTATATACATTTAGACCCTTAAGGGTTTGAGAGATTCTCCTTTGTAATTTTAAACATGAGTTGAGTACATGAATGAAAATAATGGGGATGATTGGTGGATAATCATTTCTTGACTATTCACTAATCATAGTTTAGTCAATTATGCTAATTAATCCTTACATGTCTAGGAAACACACACCACTTAGTCTAAGGCTCTCCTAGATTTAGGTGTTGAATGTGTTTATGTGATTCATGCATGCCTTATGTATTGAGTATGACGGTTAGTTCAAACATTAATTCAAGCCCATTAAATTAGTGACACAACTAAGGATAATAATTAAGGACTCATGTGTAGAAAACTTAGAACAATTCCAATAATTAGGATTCACTTCCCCTTGAGTTGAAACTTTGAACATTTGAACTTAGTGACATGTACAACCCTTAGAAAAATTTTCACTGGTTTTTGAAATCATTTAGGCCCTTAACCAAATTCCTAATCTTAAACCCTTAATTAAGCCCTAAGATTTCAAAAAATGTAATAAATCCATTTTAAATCCCAAAAAATACATATAAACCCTCTAACTGACCAGATTCAAGCCCTTAATCCACGAAAATTAAAAGCCCCTTAATTTGATAGCAATTATGTAATTAATTTAATTTTTAACTAAAAACCCACTTTTAATTAATATAATTAATTAATAATAATTAAAAATCCCATAAATTTCCCAAACACTTGGGGATCCCTCCTTAGGTCATTCCTGATCTTTGGAGGTGTTTTCAAAAAGTTGGGAACTTATTTGAAGCAAAACCATAAAAAGGGCCATTAATTAAGTAATTTCCAAAATTCATTAAAATGCTCAAAACTTCAATAATTCATAACTAAATCGAGAAAAATCCAAATTGACCAAACTCACTTGAATTCAACTCCTTATAATACCTAATATTTAATAAAAATATTAAAGTACTAAAAAACTATCAAAATCAAAAGGTCAACATTTTGGTCAACCATAGGTTAAAATCGGGTCAAAACTTCCAAAAATCATAACTTTTGATAGAAAACTACAAATTGAGTGTGCTACCTGTCTAACAACTCATAATTAGGTCTAGTATTTATTAAAAATGTGAAACTCTTAAGATTAACTATATTTTTAAAAGTCAAATTTTGACCCCTTAGTTAACGTATCCGGATAATCTCTTAAAACCCATTAACCCTTTCAAATTCCAGAATTTTCTTAATAGGATAATAAAATTCTCAACTAATCCATTAAAATCAGTAACCAACTCCCTTTAATATCAATCCACTCTTTTAATTCCAACCAATTTAAATCAACTTAATCAACCCCTATTGCTACTGGGTAACCCAGGCCTACGAGGCTATTAGCTTAGCCCCAAGGAAGGTGAGATAAACTTCACGGCCTCGGTGTGAAACAAAGGAAGTAATTAATTAACTTTTAAGATATGTCTAATTAAAATTCTTAATCTACTAATACTTAAATTTTAATCTAAATCCCCTTTTGAGCCTTAACAAATTCAGAACTTTTCTAGACAACTCTAACTAATAACCCACTTTAGGATCTACCCCAGCCACACAACCTTTCTCACACACTTTAGATGATGTGCTAGGACAACCAACTCTAGATCTAGGTTAGGCCGGTGTTTACTTTACTGCTGTGTGCCGGATTTTTCGTAGTTTTCACTGCATGTTGTGGATGAAATTGCTTTGCTGTGTCTGCTTACTTTTTCTGTACTCTGTGGATGGACTGATGTGTTTGGCGACTAGATTACCCTTAGGTTAGGTACGATCTGGACGTTCACACAGTTTTCTGCAGGTGGCCACGCTCATGCAGGGCAATATAAAAAGGGGGCAAATAAAAAAAATGCATAAATATTATAAACTCTTTGCATAGGTGTTTCAGCTGCTAAAGCCCCCAAATCATAAAAAGAGCGTGGCCAGTGTGTTTACTTTCTTTTCTGCTCATATACAACTGCTTGGGAATAACTGTTTTTTATATATTAATTTCTTAGGATAACCCTGCAGGTGAGTCTAGATTTTTATTTTGACATTAATGTAATTTGTGTAAGTGTCAAGTGTTGTGAAAGTTGATTTTGAGTTGGGATACATAGATCCAAAGCTTGGAATCCAAAGAGGAAAGGATACCCCTTTAGGGAACACTCCTTTTCCATTTGGAAATCCAAATTTGGATCATACCTCCTCCTTACCCAAAGAGGAAAAGTGGCCTCCCCCCTTAGAGGGAAGTGCCCTCTTGTCCGTTTGGGTAATCCACTACGAAGATTCCAAGAAGATTGAAGAAAAGGAGTCCAAAGAAGAACGAGATTGAAGATTTGAAGATTGAGAGTATCCCACTCAAAATAACTTGCGTCATTATTAGTCTTGAAATCCGGGTTGTTGTCAGTGGTGCCCGGCCACTTTACTTTCTGCAAAACTCATGTTTGTAATAAGCAAGGCAATTCTGCCTATGGACATTTATTAATTAATTTATATTTGATGCGATGATCTGATTGCCTTTAGGATTACTTGTTTTTACTAGTTTTTTGGCTATTGTATGCCGCTTTTTATTTTCGCCTGGATACGTGAGACTCGTGAGGGTGTGAAAGTTTTCTACTCATAACCTTAAATGTCTAAAATTTTAGTGAGTCTAAATAACATAGAAAGATAACGAATCTAGGGAATTAGCCGGGGATCGACCCCGGGGTCGCATGCATATTTCTGCACTTCTTCTTTCCTTGTTTTAGACCCTTCCCCGCCTGTGGGTAGAGTCCGGATAGTCTGTTATGAGGACGAGGTGCCGGACCTGGGGAAGTCCAATCTTCTAAAAAATTATTTTATAAGCCTGTTTTTAAAGATTTCAAGCATATTTGATTGAAAGTTGTTAACTAGCATGCATTGCATTAGATACAAACTTAAAGAGTCAAAATTTTAATTGCATCTGTTTAACATTTTAGCACCCAACATAAGTTGAAGGGGCCAATTAGAAAAATCTCTAGATGTCGGCCCCAACTCTCCAAAACTTTAATTACAACGTCCCTACCACTCTTTCATAAAAGACCGGACTCATCTCTTTTAAATTGATTAGGTGATTAGCTGGCTCCCCAATCCAGGCAGGGGTAAGTCCAGGTTCTGCACTGCATTAGTTAGGTTCGGACGACTGTGGTCCAGTGTCCAAAATAGATCTAGGATCCGGGGCAGATCTTTGATCATAAGACCCCAAATTTCGGGAATATAATCCCAAATTTCTAATAAAATGCTCAACTCTAATTAAAAATTCCTTTCAGTCCTAAAACATAAAGCCCAACACTTAGATTAAGTAGGGACACTTCCGGATGGTTCCGGAATCTCAAAGTGTCCCCTACCTCTCTTTCTTTGAATCTGTTAATAACTGCTCAATCTTGATCCATTCCCTTTTGATTTTCCAATAATTCTATTCATGCTTTGATATCACTCCTAGAAAATCTAACAAAATTTCATTCTTATTCTAATCGAGAGTTTTCGTAGGGGACTTTCTCTCCCTACGATGTAATTAACTACGAGGGCTTGCGCTCGTAGGAGGTTTGGGAACCCCACACACCTGATTTTAAAATTGATTTTAAAACTCCACTAGATTTCTTTGGGAAAAGTTAAAGAATGATCGTCGTCGTTGCATTAGAAGAATTATCGTAGAATGGTGTCATTACCCTTTGGGGAGATACATCCTTCTTCGATAAGGCTTTGGATGTGAATGCGACGATCATACTTCTTGAATATTGTAATTGGGTACTTAGCTGAACTTTACTTTGTTCCTTCGGGGCCATATGAAGTTCTCTTTAGGACCCGATCATAATATTCAAGATGAGTTTACATAATTCTAAGTCTGAACACCGTTATGAAAGTTTATCTTTGTCCCCCGGGGTGATATACTCTTTCTAACGAGTTGATTCGACCTTAGAATTAGAGCTCAACCTTAATCTTAAAATCCCCAAAGAAGACTAATATTTTTAAAATATGTTTTTCAAAATTCCACCAACAACGTGACATAATCTTTTTCCAAGTCATAAAAACTACATATTTTTAAAACCATATTGCAAAAAATTGCAAATAAAATATGAGAATGTGCATAATATTACCAACTACAACAAATCAAAAGTTACGCAATAAAATTTCACCAAATGATTGGATATACCTAATTATGCGTCAAAATTTTCATCCAAGAGTTGGAAAATCCTGAAAAACTTTGAATTATTAAAACTAACATAGGTAAAATGTAGTCTACCTCAACCAATTTTTTTTTTTTAACTTCCACAATGGACAAAATGGACCCAAAGTTGCCTGAAATAGACTTTTTCTCTTTAGAATTCTCTCTTTATATCTCTAGCCAACAATTCTTAGTGACAAATGATTTGGGAAATGGCATTTTGAATTGAAAATGAAAATATATAGGACAAGCCTATCTTTTTAGTTTGTTTGTTAAGGGAAGAACATAGGAGATTTGAGTTTTTTTGTTGTTTTATGTCTTCTTGATGGAGAGAAGGATCATTAGGTGTGAAATAGAAGAAAAATAAGGGACCATAAGTGGGGATACAAGCAAATAAAATTTAAGTGGTTTAGTATTTTGGCCCACAACCACTAAAGTGGAAGAGAAGAAGCTTGCATTATTTTTCAAGGATGAAAAGTTATATTATCCAGGCTGCCTAGTACTCTTTCTCTAAACAATAAGAAAGTCTAATAGGTTAGTTATCCAATATTAAGTATAAAGATCCTTTAGAAAGCTATTGATATCAATACATGAAATTCATTCATTACCGACGGATTTTTTTCAAAGAAAAGGGCGATTTTCCAACCACAATTAGGTTTTCCAACAGATTTTTTTCACTGGTAATAAATCGTGTAGGAAACTGAAACCAGTGGCTTATTACTGGCGGTCATTACACCTGCATAACCGCCAAAAAATTTGGAGGTCTTTTGGCCATCGAAAATGTCTCCGATGTTTGATGAATTTCCTATAGTGTAGTATGCATAGGGAGAATCTAACTTGAGGAAATGTTGAGGTACATAATACTATGTAGAGATGTCTTATAATAATAAATGAGGTGGTTTACATAATTGTCTTAAAAAAACTTAATATAAGGTTGCATGCATTAGATAATCAAATTACTCGAGACTGTTTTGTCCACGAATATAGATAATGACATGCAATAGAAAGACATAATACAATACAAAACATTCTTTGAAGTTTTTAATTTTTATTTTTGTAGAGCCCACATAACATACTATGAGTGACATGATCATATAATATTGGTTGTGATATATTAGGATAAGAAAGGTGTGTACTTCTGAAATTTGAGAAACATGTTTAGTTGGGATAAATAACCACTCCAAAAGTATATGCTAGGACAAAAGTGCCATCTAGGTTCATAGAAGCCTACTCCCTTAATTAAGAGTAAAAATGAAAAAGATACATAATAAAATCAAATACAAATAGATGCTCAAAAATAAAGTGGCCTAATCGTAGCCGTCGATCTCCTGGTCCTCAGATAGACTTTCCACGGTTGGATGTCCTCATCATTCTCCCGGGGTGGAAAAGAGCTTGACTCCGTCGAGTATGCATTCCGGGTGCTCTCATAGATCTCAAGCGCATCTGGGTCAATCTGTTGGAGCTCCTCGTGCTCTAGCCAAGTGTTCTGTCTCCAATTTTCCTCTCCACCTTACTAAATACCTTCTTCGTTCACCCTCTCTCATGAAAATGATGTCATCGTTAAGATCATGTCAACTTTCTCCGCAATAGGTGATTTATGAATATTTGGAAGTGGATGAAGGCTTGGATTTTCACAATGTGGGGTCACACAAGGCTCAATATGTAGTGAATTGAGTGGATTAAACTATGGACCATCATAGGATACTAAATCTTTGATGTTAAAAGAGAAATTAATATTGAATTTTGCATGTGAATTCATCACATAGGCATTTTCATTAATTTTCTTGATTATTTTAAATATTTTTGCACTTTTAGCATGTAATTTTTTAACAGTTCCATTGGACGGATCCAGACCATCACCGAATCACTAACCTTGAATGTCTTAAATTTTCTTTTAAAATCAGCATGAAGTTTATAATTTACATTGCTCTATTCAATACGACATATAATTTTTTTATGCAATATTATTCATGCAAATGCGATACAAATGATGATGCAGACTCAAAAATCCTATACTTAGGACACTTGGGGATGAGATCTAAAGGTTGTCTAGGTTTGTACCCATATACAATCTTAGCAGGACTAATACCAGTGGTGCGGTTCACAAAAATTATTATAAGTAAATTCATCTGTGGGGAGTTTGGAATCCCAGTCTATAATGTGCTCACCTACTAGAGTCCTCAAAACGTTTTCTAAAATTTTATTGACCATTTCAATTTTTCCATTCGTCTAAGTATGAAAGGCTGTGGAAAGCTGTAATTTGATGCCCATTTTCATCCATATAGAGTCTTTCAAAAGTAACTCGTGAATTTAACATCCCTATCAGATATAATGGTCTAGGATAAACCATGTAATATGATGATCTCATTAAAATAGAACTTAGTAATAAGGGAGGCATCAGATGTTTTGGAGCAGGGTAGGTAATGTGCCATCTTGGAGAAGCGATCAACTATGACACATATGACATCATTCCTACGAGAAGTCTTGGGCAGGCCAAGAATGAAGTCTATGTTGACATCTTGCCATGCACAGCTGGAACTGGTAAAAGGATGTATAGACTTGTGTTATTCTTTCATTATTTGGATAGTTGACAAGTATGGCGCCTACTGACCATCTTACAAGCAAATTTCTTCAGGCTAGGACAAAAGAAACGGTACTCTACAGCCTCAATAGTCTTATCACGACCGAAGTGTCCTGCGAGGCCTTCGTCATGAAGTTCCCAAATGAGGGATTCCCTAAGGGAAGTACTTAGAATACAAAGCTTTTGAGCTTTGAATAGGTATCCATCTTCATGGAGAAAATCATCTAAGTGAGTAGGCCTCCTTGAAGTCGGGACATTCCAAGTAATCCTCTTTGACCAGCTTAAACCTAATGATTTATGTCCTCATTTTAGTGGTTATCATCATACTATGACTGAGGGCATTGGCAACTTTATTCTCAACTCCCTTTTTGTGCCTAAGGGTGTAAGTGTACTCCTGTAAGAACTCTACCCATCGGCTATGGCGTGCATTCAACTTCTTCTAGGAGTTGATATAATGAAGAGCCTCATTATTCAAAAAGACGATAAACTCTTGTGGGAGAAGTTAGTGTCGCAAATATCATAGAGATTAGATCATTGCATATAACTCTTTGTCATATGTGAAATAGTGATACTAGATGTCATTCAATTTCTCACATAAATAAGCAACAGGGTGACCTTCCTGGGATAACACTCCTCTAATTTTAGCCCCCAAAGCATCACATGTAACTTCAAAGACCTTGGAGAAGTCGGAAAGTCTTATCCCTAGGGCTTCAACAATTCTTTTCTTTATCTCCTTAAAGGCTTTGGTGGCAACCAGGGTCTAGTGAAAGTCCATTTTCTTTAGACAATCTGTGATAGGAGATACAATGGTATTGAAGTTTTTAATGAATCTCCTATAGAAGGTGGCTAAGCCGTGGAAGGTGAGAACTTCTCAAATGTTTTGAGGGACGAACCATTCAAGCATGGTTCTCACCTTCTTAAAATATGTAGAGACCCCTTATGCTAACACAATAAAGCCCAAAAAAATCATGCGATTAACAAGGAAGGTGCATTTCTTAGGGTTAGCATAAAGTTGCTCCTTCCTTAGAATCTCATAGACCTGTCTCAAGTGGTAAAAGTGCTAACTCACGAAATGATTATAGATAAGAATGTCCTTGAAGTAGATTAAAATAAACTTACCCATGAAAAGGCACAACACTTGGGTCATGACATTCATGAACGTACTCAGGGTATTCCTCAACCCGAAAGGCATGACCATCCACTCGTACAGACCATTATTGGTCCTAAAAGCAGTCTTCCACTCATCACCGGGTTCGATCCGGATCTGGTGGTACCCTTTCTTAAGGTCAATCTTGGAGAATAAAATGGCTCCTGTCATCATATTAAACATATCGTCTAACATCATAATGGAAAATGATATTTAATGATGATTTTATTAATGACACAGCTATCAACTCACATTCTCCAAGTAACATACTTCTTTAGGGTAAGAAGGGAGGGTACACCACATGTGCTGAGACTCTCCTTAATGTAGTCCTATTGCAATAGTTCATCTACATACTTCTTTAATTTAACATGTTCTGTAGGATTCCTGCGATAATGTGGCAGGTTGGGTAGAGAGGCTTTGGGGACAAAATTAATAGCATGTTGAATATCCCTTACTGGAGGTAGTTGATCATGGAGGTCCTTTGGGAAGACATCAAAAAAGTCGCTCAGTATGGGTTGTACCTCCTAAGAGATGGGCTCATCAAACTTAAGGGAAGTCTCAAGGCCAACCAAGGCGTACATGAATGCACCTTGTGCTATTTCAAAATCAAGGACCATGATTGTCACAAGGTTCAGCCCCTTCTTGGGCTTGATTGGATTGGGTTTGGGGCATCCTTAACCCTAGGCTGCATACGTGATAACTTAATCTTCTTACCCGCATATTCAAACACACATGTATTCGAATGATCTTAGATGTGGACATCATCATCAAAGATCCAAGGACACCCTAGAATGATTTATCCCACATCCATAAGAAGAACATCACACCACACATTCTCCTTATAGTCAGCGGAGGAGATGGATATGAGGTTACGTTTCTTCACCTCTAAGGAAGTGGGTTGACTCAAGCTACCTTGTAGGGACTAGGGTGAGGAATGACATACAAATTAAGCCTAGACACCATGTTGGAGGAGACAACATTGATACAACTACCATTATCCACGATGAATTTACAGTTTTTATCTTTTATTTTTTGTGTAGGTGTGAAAGATCGAGGTCCTATGCCATTCATATATTGTAACATGTTGTGATAGTGTATATCTCTCCACACAAATGAGAGAGGTGTCTACCCTCTGTACACAGTGGACAACATCAATGTTGTCATCCTTCTCAAAGAATTCACCTTCATCGTCAAACTGGTAAATTTGGTTCTGCTTCAGGCTCAAACTCATCATCAGCGACTTCTTCAACAATTGCGACCTTGTAAGGACTAGAACATTGGGAATAGATGTGCCCATACCCCTGACAATGGAAGCACTTGGTCCCTGGGTGGGATCGAGATGTATCTGGGGTTGGAGGTTTGCCTCTAAAGTCAGGATGCGATGGAGGACCTGAGGGTCACCTGCTAGCGCTCCCTAGGGTCGGCTGTGCGGTAGGGTGGTGTGGGACCAATCCATTTAAAGGACTGTAGTGAGGCCTAGCATCCTGGAGTCGACTAGGGTGTTGGGAATGGGTCTTCTCAAGGTTTAAGACTAGAATGTAAGAACTCTCTTTAGTGTAGTGACACTTTGGGAAGATAACTCAATGAGAAGATCCTCACGCAACCTAGTATGAAACATTGACAAAATTTGAGTGGGGATAGTCGGGGTTTCCCCCTTGCAGCGAATCATGTAATCGTTAAAAGATGCAACATAGTCCTTTATGGGTTTACTATCTTGGGTCAGCCTATTCCACCTATCAGGGAGCCTAGGAAAGTATGATGGAAGGAGGTGTTTTTGTTTGAGTTCGCGCTTCATAAAAGTCTAATCAGTAATAACGAACTCATTGTGTGACTCCTTAAGGCTCTCTAGATTTGCCCAATATTGGCTGGCCCTACCAGTGAGTTTCATCTCAGCAAATATAATCTTTCTAGTCTCAGATATATTATATCATTTAAAGAAACTATCTATGCCCTTGATCCAATCCAGAAAGAGCTGGGGATCAAGAGTACTTTCAAAAGTATGAGCATCAACCTTAATATTTTTCAACAGAGGTATATCAGGGTTGTTTTAAGGTCGTAACCATAGTGGTGGCTCGATAAGGGGCACGGGGGTGTCCCTCATCTGGTATGGTGTCATCCCCATACATGGAAGGAGGCCTAGAAGGTGTGTAAGGTGTTGGATGATTCATGACTTGATTTAGTGTATCAAATCATTCCATTATGTGGCGACGGAGTTCAGCTATGTTGGCTTGATTTTTCCTAAGTTGTTGACTGATCGTGCTCATTTATCCTATCAGAAGATCTAAGGTCCAGTGAATTTGTTCAAGGTCCATCATATGTTTAAGGGTGACTCAGGATTAGGCAAGCAGGAAGAAAATAATATGATAACACCAACAAGTAATTTGATGCAGGTAAGATGCGATTTAGATCCTAAGACATGGAATAAAGAAATCCTAATTTGCACCTAAATACAACCATGCTCTGATACCAAATAATGTAGGACTACATGCATAGGCAAATGCGATTGATTTGGAAGTTACACCTAGATGAGTAGAGCTTTGCAATTAATTAATTTCTCGCATTCTTAACAGATGTTTTAAGCTAACCAGATAATGATTAAGATCAGGCAATTAATTATATGATAAGGATATGATCACAAAATGATCAAATTAAAATTATGTCATGCTAATGTAAGGCGTTCAAAGAGAATCCCTAAATTGAGGTGTTCAAAGAGAATCCCTAAATTAACATTTAAAGATCCACTCACACAATGTCTTGGTAGGGTTTTTAAGCGGAGATGCTTTCACGATAAAATGATGCCACGGTTGAGGGAAGATAAATGGGTATAAGGGGGAGGGGGAAGAGTTTACCCGTAGGAAGAAGATACTAAGCTCCGAGGGAAGGAGTGGGCCGACGGCTATGGGAAAATAACTAGACGAACTTGAGATGAAAATAAACCACGAGCCTAGACGCTTCCTGCGGCTGATGGGTAGTGCTTTGCCCTCACCAAGGGACTTCAAACTCTCATAAGAACTCCCACAACTCTCTAAGAAACAAAATGCATTAAATTTTTTATCATAATAATCATTATAATCATCATCCTCTCCAAAGAGGGAGAGGGGTCTATAAATAGATGCAATACAATAACTTGTCCAATGACAAAAGTGCCCCCTTGGGTCACATAAGCATACTCCCTCAAGTGAGTGTAAAAATAGAAAAGATACATAATAAAATCAAGGGAATTTTACATACCTAACACTTAAAACTATGCTATTTACCTATCTCACACCCAAACTTATCTATTTACACACATACCACCTTAACAGCCTGTCATATTCTATTTACACACATTCCGTTGGCTCCATCAAAACGAAATCGCGAAAATAGGGTTCTGAGACTTTTGCTTCATGTATCTCCTCTCCCTCGCTCGATTGAAATCGCTTTAAGAGGGTTCTGAGACGTTTGCTGTGTAAATCCCCTCCCTCGCTCGATTTGTTCGTGGATTTGCTCGGCGAGGTATGCTCTTCTCCATTTCATTTTTTTTTTCTTTGACAACGGTTTTCAATGCCTCTTGCTCGCTCGATTTTCCTTAAACTAATTTTCTCGATGGATCGGCTGTTCTTCTCCATTTCTATTTCTTGGTTGATGCGATCGAACGGCTTTTACTCATATGAAACTAGATCGGCTAGGTTTGCTGTTCTTCTCCATTTCTATTACTTTTTAGTTGATAAAAATGCATAAAGCGACACATCATAAACCTTAAAGCAAAGGGCACACTCTGGTATTACCAGATATGTTGGAAGCTAGCATCTTCTAGTTTTGGCTTTGTAAAGTCGGTGGCATAGAGAATGTGAAACAAGCTTTACCAGCTTTGTTTTTTTTTGTGATCCTATCGCTCGTATGCAAAGCCTATAACAAATTTGATTTTTAAACTTTTATTTCATTTGGATTTATAGTTATTCTTTCTGAAATGATTACAATTGGTTTTTTTTCAGGATTACTAAAGCTTTGTCTCTTCTCAGGAATAGCCTAAACATAATCTCTTTTTGGATTTGTGACATGAGTTCTAGCCGCTCGACGCCATCAACGAGAAGTCAAGACAATCTAATATATTGTCGTTGCAATCTACAATGTGAAATGTATACTTGCTACAAAGCTAATAATCGTGGAAGGAAATTCTATCGATGCCCCCGAAATAGATCGGAAGATGATTGTAGATATTTTAGATGGGTGGACGAACAAAATGGTGTAGTGGAAGCTACGAATACATTAAGGAGTGCAGACACATCAGAAGTTCATACAAATTTGCTCCAGTCAATTACCTATGAATTACTTCAAATTAAGATCTTGTTGTTTATCCTCGTTTTGATTGTTGGTATAGCCATCAATTCACTTGCAAAGTCTTGAAATTGTAAGGGAATGTACCTTAGAATGCGACTAAGAAACGCTTACGATGATTGTAATCCGTGAAAGTTATGTAAGAAAGCTTATGTTTTTTTGGAAAACAGATGAATTTTTGTTCTAATGGATGATACTTCATTTTTTCCCTTTTATGTTTCATTAATTCTTGTATGAATTGTGGTGCCCATCTGCTCACTTAATACCAATTCTTATATTTTCATTGTTGAGTTAATACCAATTTATAAGATTGTTAAGTTAATACCAAATTGCTATAAAGAAAACATGAAACAGTTTGGAAATGTTTGGTTAATACGGCTCACGGCTCACTTCAATGTTTGGTTCATTGTTGAGTTAATACCAAATTTTCACTAATAGCAGTTACACGGCTCACGGCTCACTTCAATGGCTAACCAAAAAACAGTTTGGAAATGTTTACAAAAAACAGTTAGGAGAAATTGGAAACAGTTTGGAGAAATGTTTACAAAAACCACAGTTTGCTGCAACTACAATGGCCACCGAAAACCAGTATGCTGCAACTGCAACTGCAATGTTTACAAAAATCTGGGATGCCGATGTTTACAAAAATCTGGGATGCCGATGTTTACAAAAATCTGAGAAATTGGTGGCTCCACTGCGATGTTTACAAAAATCTGAAGTTGTCGGCATCTCACGTGGAGCTGAAATTGTCTTCATGATCAGCACGTCTGATTGGCATTTTTTCACGTGGAGCTGAAGTTGTCGGCATCTCAAATTCATTATAATTGCCTTCACTACCACCATTTAAAGGGTTCTTATTATAATTTTTTGGTGATATTCCATGGATGTGATAGTGTAGGTCGTATTCATACGCCCTTAGCCACGAGCATAGTGCTTCAGTTTGTTCTTTCAGTAAAAATAAATTAACATCACTTCTCACAAACTTTAAAGTTCTTTGACTACCACCAACATATTTTAGCCTCGTCTGTCCCTTCACAACACTCCAATATCCTCCATATTTGAATACAATATAACAGAAATTGTTGGAATCCATATCTAGCAAAGAACTTAGTAATAAAAAAAATGATCTATGTTTAAAAAAGCTGCTTACCTAATTAAAAATCAACATATATCTAACAAAACAGACAATATCGCAGCTTACCTAATCAAAAAATTTCTGTTCCACAGGCAGAACGAACGCGAGTCTTCACAGGAGGCCTAAGAAATGAATATACCGGAAGTGCTTTTACTGTTATACCGGAAATGCTTTTTCTGTTTCAAACAAAAAAGCTTACCTAATCAAATTTGTTCTAGCAAAGAATATAGGGATATAGCGTGTTACCTAATCATCTTAAAACTATTACCTAATCAAATTTTTCCTGTTTCATAGGCTGCACAAATGCGATTCTGGAATGGGAGGCTTCGGCAGTGACGCGAAACTGGAATGGAGTCTTCGGCGGGAATGTACAAGATGACGGGAGGCTCCGACGCTTTTCTTCCGTAACTAATATCCAAGGAATGAAGAAGATGAACAAATGCGGAAGGAACAACAGTTCGCGCCCAAACAAGCAACTCACGAATGGGGTTTAACGGAGAGGAAGACGGAGTGGTTTTTTGGAAAGGGAAAAGCTTTTTACGGTGGTTTGTGTGTAAATAGGTAAGTTTGGGTGTGAGATAGGTAAATAGCATAGTTTTAAAAGTGTTAGGTATGTAAAAATCCCTAAAATCAAATACAAATAGATACTAAAAAACAAAGTGGCCTAATCGTAGCCGTCAATCTTCTGCTCCTTCCCTGATAGACTTTCTACGGTTAAATGTCCTCATCAATGAGTGCCTAAATAGGTGTGCATGGCATAAACTTAAAAACCTTACAATCGAGTAATCATATGACTTGTTTTGAAAATTTAATTATAATCTAAGATAATTCAATATAGCAATTTAATTTTGCTACGTAAAATGAATTTGTGCAATGATAATTGTTGTCAATGCGAACGATTTTGTTTAATCAACAACCAACATGCATACGAAAGTAACCTCTATTATCACCAGTGTAGTCTTTATTGTGCATTCTCCCTTCTAAAACTATCTTTTACAAATTACTCTTTACACATTCAATCTCTTAATGTGGTGACAATAATCTCGAATTTTTTGTCTTAGGGTGATTAGCAAACCCTTAAGAAAAATTCTTAGAAAACATACAATTTTCATTATATATGAACTATGATTACATAAATATCTTTATCTTTTTTCATCACTTTCTCATTCAAAAGTATTATTCATTGCCACCAACACGATCACAATGTCACCACAATTGATATGCCATATTTAAATTAGTGATAAGGCTGTGCTAGTGGCCTCCGTCAATAGCTATCAGGCCACTACTCTAATCATTTAGCAAGTATAATGGATTATCTTCAATATAGTACCCATCAGAGCCGGAGCTGCATAGTTTGCTAAGATGAAATACTTAGAACAATCTCCTTCATTTGCTTAGCTTATCAGAGTAGTCATCTTTAAATCTAAAGATATAGTCCAGTTTTAATTCATTGGAGGAATGGAGATTATGAACAAACAAAGCTGAGTTAAGAGTGAAATAAATTTGAAGAAAAAAAAGGGACCAGAGGAGGGGATACAAGCAAAATAAATTTGAAGTGGTTTATCATTTTGGCCCACAACTACTAGAGTGGAAGAGAAGAAGTTTGCATTATTTTTTAAGGATGAAAAGTTATATTATCCAGATATCCTAGTACTCACTCTCTAAAAAATAAGAAATTGCAATAGTTGAGTTATCGAATATGAAGTATAAAAAAGAATGAAGTATAAAGATCCTTTAGAAAGCTTTTGATAGCAATGCATGAAAATCATCCAGTATCGACGGATTTTACTGGATGATTTTTCAGCCGCAAATAGGTTTTTCGACAGATTTTTTTCATTGGTAAAAAGTAGCGTAGGAAACTGAAACCGATGGCTTATTACTAGCGGTTAATCTGCCGGCATAACCGCTAGAAATTCCAGAGGTCCTTTGGCCGTCGAAAATGTCGTTGATATTTGATGAATTTCCTATAGTGTAGTGTGCATAGGGAGTATCTAACTTGAGGAACTGTGGAGGTAGATAATACTGTGTAGGGATATCTTATAATAATAAATGAGGTGATTCACATAGTTATCTTGAAAAAAACTAAATATAAGATTGCATGCATTAGATAAGGAGCAATATCCATAGTTTGCTAAGATGGAATACTTAAAAATCTCCTTCATTTTGCTTAGCGTATGAGAGTAGTCATCTTTAAATCTAAAGATATAGCCCAGTTTTAATCCATTGGAGGAATGGGGATTATGAACAAGCCACGATTACCTGTGCGTTACCCTTCATGCTAACAGAACTTATAGATGCTGTCAATTATGTTGTCGCCTGCATATAATGCATGATGAGATGATGTTTGTGGAGACCATCATTGATAACATCATGGCACTTTCAGCTTTATGACTAATTGGTACCACCTCCGGTCTATTTTTATTGATAGCGCCAAATGTTTCTGTAGGCCAAATATCATGACTTTCACTCATGAGCTTTCACATTAAAAATTACTATGGGACTACACTCTGTGTTTAAAATCTTAGAAGTAAATCATGGCCAACATCATCTCCATTACCGCATGCCATCTGCCATTCGCTGCAATCAAACTTCAAATCATCTCCATCACCGCATGCCATCTGCCATTCGCTGCAATCAAACTTCAAATCCCACGCTAAAATTTGGTAGGTGAATAGTACGACGCCAATATCAACGTCAAACAATACACCTACACCAAAAAACCCTGGCTTGCGAATTTACTTAAGGAGAACAGGAAAGAAAAGAGAAGAGATGGCCACCTTCACAGAAAGCGTGAATGAATTTTTTGGTTGGAGATGCCCTTAGGCACGATTTTTTTTTTTTTTAATATCTGCATATAATACAAATGATTCATCATTAACTTAATAAATTATTAATAATAAAAATTGAATTGTCTTTTATAAGTTCTTTAGATTTGAATATTTCACATAAAAGTCACCAATTCTGAATATGCTGAAAAATAACAGATTTATTACCGTTTGATTGGGAGTAGAAACGAATGATTAGATCTGAAGAAGGATAACTTGGCATGTATAACTAATTAAGTATAATCAATCATCATTAATCTAATACCAACAACTTTTAAGCCTAATTCAACTATTTATAAAGACAATAAATGATATTATATAATTAAATTATAAAAGATTCTCATTCAAATGCTTTCAAAATTCTAATTATGATGTCATTAGATTTTACCTCCATAGAACGGAAGAAATTAATGAAGTTCTGAAATAGAAATTTTACGTTCTTGATTGTTTTTATATAATTTTTCATCTTACCATTTGGTGGATTTTAATTCCTCCAGTGGAAATGCAAAAGATCAAATGAGAACATAATAGGAAGAGACCACAAAGTTAAAAGAGGCAAGAGACAGAGATTGAGAGATGCTGTGTTCTACATATATAAACTCTGCGGCTATTTTTGTCTTCTCTGCACTCTTTATTAGGCTAAGCCTTGACCTCTCTCTCTCTCTCACTCTCTCTTTTCCTTTTAAAGCTCGCATAATCTCTTCGCCACTGTTCTGTTTCTTGTTCTATGTGGATTTCTGTACTGCGTATTCTGTTGTTACTGCACTACAAATCTAATGGCATCAGAGCCGTATGATATGAAGAAGAAGAAAGCCTTTGATTGATCGACTCATCGCTTGCTTGCTGGCTTGATCATTCCAACTTCTCTCCAATTTTCCTTAAGCAGAAGAGAAGGGACCTTCTCTAGCATGGCTTGTCACTCCGAAGTAAATGCTATAAAAGTAAAAACTTTGAAAAGAAAGATTAAAAAAAAAACACTGAACATGGGGGAACTATAATCTTCGACAATTCTGAAACTTGCCAACTACTCTCTTTTCAAATTTGTGCCAGTTTTTTTTTTCTTTCCTGAAAGAAAGCGCAATTATAAGATCATAATGTCAGAGAGAAAGAACATTATAATTTCTCCATTGGAAAAAGATGAAAAGGTTCTTACTTTGGTTGAGGTTGAGAGTGGCAGCCCTTCATAGACCAACTGCACCGGGACCGGATGAGAGCCTGAAAGAGAAAGTTTCCTTTAAAACTGGGATTTTCAATTGGTCTGATATATAGAAATATACACAGAATGGGATCAGACCTCGGCATCTGAAAGAAGCAAGATTTAAAGGAGGCCATGTTCTCAAGAGTAGAAGTGGCAGGCAGCAGGGTGGAAGCAAGGAGAGCAGAAGAAGCAGAGGCTGCTGCACCAGCTTCAGCCTCTGAGGTTCTTGAGAAAGAATCGGCAAAGGCGGACTTGGTCGGTGAAGCGAATGGGCTGTCAGGAAGATTGTGCTCCACGCTGCTGCAATGTAAATAATGGAGGAGATCAAGAAATAAAAAAAAAATCATAATCACCATCCATGGAAAGAAATGAAAGCTTGAAGACGAGATAGTAGGGGTGATATTGCAATTACATTAAAGTTTTTAAACCTTTTTTTTCATATCACATGTGAGATTGCCATCTTCCAGTCTCTCCTACTCTATAATGTGGATCTCAACAACCAGATCCAACCAAATCTCCACACCATTCCACCACCCTTATTTCAATCTCCACCTCTGTTTCTCCATCGCATTTAATGCACTAAAGAGTGGGGCTAGTATATAAGCAAGAATTACCTTTCTTCGTAGTCACCATCTTCTTTGGGACTCGTCTTTGTCTCTATCTCTTCCTGGTCTGCACGAGAAACGGCAGTAGCAGCGCCAGACCCAGGCCTTAGGCTTTTATCTATGCATAGTAAAGACAACCAACATTAACTCCTCTGTTATCTTAGTTTCATAAATTACAGACACTTCAACTCCAACAAATAGCTTTCATACCTCCTTCTGAAGTGGTTGTTGAAAGAACATTTGTGATCGGAAATGGTGATGAAGTAGAAACAGCAACTGCTGAGGTGGAGATGGCCGAGTTCCGCTTGAAGTCAAGGAGCTGAAGTCCCATGAACCGACGCTGCTGTAACTCGATGGCTTGTTGAAGCTCGTGATGCTCCTCTAGTTTTCTTCTAAGCATAGCATCCTGGTTGCTCCCAGCATAAAGCATTCTCGCTCCTGAAATAGAGCATAGACTGAATTATTCACTGAAACAAGGCTAAGATGAGACAGATTGTGAAGTGCCATGGAAGAAAAGTTGAGCAATTTATGCTAACCGAGCTGCTGCAGGTCAAAGGGATCTCTGGAATCTAGACTAGATGGAGTGTTACAACCGGAGAAATCCCCCCTATCAACTGGCTTCCTGCTCAAGAGGACGAAGCGAAAAGAAGAACGCAAGTCACAAATCATCAACTTTAGGATTTCGCAGCTAATATTTGAAAGAGAGAGAGTGTGTGCCTGTACTTGTCGGGGACTTTTCCCTTCTCCTTATACGGCTTGACGAGAACTCGGGCGTCACAGACGAAATGAGGGTTGCCTTTGGCGAGGATCAACTTCACAGTCTCGGGGTAAACGAAGGTGACGAACCCAAACATTCTCTTCTGCTGGTATGGGATGCGCACGTCCTGCACAGGTCCATAGATGCTGCGAGAACGAAGCCAAGATAATTCTTTTTTTTTTTTATCATAGACGAGATGCAGAAAGAGGAGCATACAGAGTAAAAACGAACCTGAAGTAGTTTGAGACGTCTTCCTCCCGAAAAGTACTGTCCGCAGGGAAGGTCAAGTAGATCTGCCTTGAACTAGGGTTCATCATGCCAGAAAAATCACTCCTTTCCATCCTTGGCCTTCCCATGAACTTATGCGGGTCATCCCCTCCAAGCATCAGCGCCGCCGCTGCTGCTGCAGCAACTGCCGCCCTGAAATTAGTCAAAATCTCGACTATGAGACCTAATTCATAATATGAAGGCAAACACTTAGTTAAGAAAAGGAGCAACCTTTGGCTCTCACTCTGCTGTTGCTGCAAGAGAAAGCTCATGCATTTACCATTCCCGGATGGCGACTGCGGTAAAGAAGACCCAGTAGGAGAGTAAGGAAACGCGCTCGCAGCAGATGCCATAAGTCGCTGGCTTTTTGAACGCAACAGCAACTCCTGCTCGATCGCCACATCCATTTTCGCCTCGTCGGCGAGGCCGTGGAGAAGCGGCAACTACTTCCGTTTTTGCAGTACCCCCTCGCAAAGTATAGGCAAGGCTTCCAACCAAGTCCTGTCGGGTCAGAACCAAAGCATAGGTCGGAAATAGAGCAGTTTCGGCGTTGATTTCCACCGTTTGACACCGGAGAACCCCACCCCATCCCGTAAGAGAAGAGCTCGTCACCACCGGATGCTACAGGTTCGTTCAAGAATGAAAGCTGGTCGTGGAGGTGTATTTCGTCGATGAGCTCGTCACCTCCGGAGTGGATTTCGTCACCTGATCGGGAGAAGGGGGAGGATGGAGCCCATGAGGAAGGCGATGAGACTACAAGGGGCGCCGGGCGAACGAGAAGGCGGGAAGCAGAGTTCTGCCCAACGAGGTGGAAGGGGTTAGCCGTCGGTGCAGGTAGCGCAGGAGACGCCGGCATGGCGGCGGATGAGGATGGCGGAGGAAGAAAGCCAAGATCTTTCAGGGCGTTGGAAACGACGGATTGGAGAAGCGATTCGGGGCCAAAAGCCAAGCGGATCATCTCCTTCTCGCCATGGTCTTGAATTAACAGAAGCCCCATGATCTTCGCCGCGTTTTCTGGATCTATACTCTGTATCCTCGAAAATACGATTTTGGTCGCCTCGTACGCATCCATGGCGGAAGATCAGTTCACAAAGTTCGTGCCTTTCTTTTACTTGTTGCTATTATCTGGAGAAGGAAGAGAAAGGGAGTGCATGTGAGTTACCGGTGCGATAAAAAAAAAGGAGAAAGCGAGAAAGGAGGAAAAGGCAGGGGAGACGAAAAGAAAAGAGACGAAACCAAATTGCCTTGTTCAAGTAGGTCGCTGCGCCTATACTCTATTCCCCCTCTGTGAAACGCCGCAGGCAGCCCAAAACTCCCCTCTCTGGGTTTGCATCGCCTCTCTCTCTTCTCTCTTCTCTTTGCTTCTTCCGCCGGAGAAGCAGAGAGTGGGAAACTGCAAGTAGATCTGGATCCCTTCAAATAGGTCGCATTCCCCTCTACACCTGAAACCTCGCAACCTTCGTCTCTCTCTCTCTCTCTGCTTCCTTCCACTCTCCCGAGACAGTCAAGGTCAATGCCAAGCCTTTAGTTTGTTCTCTCTCTCTCTCTACTGATAAATTCCTTCAGCCTAAGCATGATTAAGCCACCGGAGTGGGCCAGAAGGAGCTGTGTCGTCTTGTTGCTGCGGTTCGAGTGGTGTTGTTATTGAGGCCTGCGACAGCAGCTACGTGCTGTAGCCGTTGCTGTAGCCATTTCGATATTCTTAATTATGTCTCTTATAATTAGAGAGGGAGCTTATCTCAATTCAATTAGCAATAAATTAGTAGCTACGCTACATCACGCATGACAGCGACACAGTGGATTAGTTCTATAAGTGGCCTTTAAAAAGGAAATTACGACAGAGAAATGGAAGAGATAAGCTCCGCTCTCCATGCAGCCAGGGTGCAAGGAAGGTACGTGTTTAGGTTTCGGTAAATACACCCCTTCGGTGACCGGAATCTCATTGGGGTTTTGGATTGGACGCGGGCAGAGTAAGGTGGGCCCGTGAGCGGGCGAAGGTGACGAGTCGGCTTTAAATCGGGGGAAGGGCGGAGCAGTACGCTCTGGTTTCAGAGCCGCACATGGGAGGTGCGGTCACCGGACTCGTCGTTATGCGTGTCGCACGTGCCCATGGATTCGCGCGTGCGAGCTCTGTGAGATGGGAATTTCTCTAATATTTTTTTTTTCTATCAATAAAAACAGAAAAATACAAAGTGGGATAATTGCAGAAAAGGGCACGTAAATGTGATAATTAAAAGCAGGGGAAGGCTGGCTTTGTTTAGTATATTTGTCACGTGAGGGATAAGGAAGGCTTTTGATCTCCAACACTGTTAATCGCCTAACGTAGACCGGACTGCATGCATCGTATAGCGACGACATACGCTAAAGTATTGAGAAATGATAGCGATATCAAAATTATTGAATAGCAAAGTCCTACATGAGGTTCTAGTTGGGTACTCATATTTTACTCGGACGGGCTTCGCCCACCCACGCCCACTCACGGTGACTTTCGGGATGCCGTACCCACCTATACCCACACACTTTCCATATTTTTTGAATACAGTCTGCCACGGATTTATGGTCTTAAGGCTTGTTGCCCTTTGCTCTAATTGCAAACTTTCAAGCCGTATATCAGAATTTACTGTAATCGCAGCGTGGTTAAGTGTTGCACACTACGTAGTGAGGATTGCAGTAATATAAGATATATGGTGATTAGCAATGTAAATCGATTTATCCTTCGATGTTGAGTACCCACCCATACCCACTCATAAGGCCATGGGCATACCCATACTCATCCCACAAGGTCATGGGTGTACCCATACCCACCCATACCCAGGTACATGGGTGGGTGTGGGTATGAGTACCGAATGCAGGGCTATGTTGAATAGCTCATATCAATATTATAATCTACTTAGTCTTAATTAAAATTATACAATAGTTTAGATTGTTATTTTAAACTTATTAAACTAAACTCAATAATCGTGATGATTAGTTAATGATTTAAAATCTTATATAAAAATTTGATCGCAAGTCTAATATAGTATGGCATCATAAAATGTTGTTACAATAGTAGTGGGAGGATCTCGATCTCATATATGAAGGTACTCACTTATTAGTGGTGAAGTTTAGAGTGTATGTGGATGGAGGGTTGTGATTTAGTTGTGGATTGGTTGGGGTTGGAACTTATGAGGGAAAATAATGGAGGATAAGTACTTGGATGAAAAAGAGAGTGGAGGATTGATCAGTAAGCCTTGATAAGTGTTTGAATGAATGTGATAAAAGATATTAAAGGCTTGGGGTTATGTGAAGGAAGTGGAAAGATAGAGCAGGTTTAGAGTTGTTAAAAGGCTTACATAATAGGTATCTTCCTACAAACTCATATCATTCTTTCACCCTTCAAAATAGCCCTTATCCTTAAGGTTGTAATGTATATAGGGTATATACATGAATCTAGGTTTTTACTTAATGAGCACTCGTGTTGAGTAATATATGATGGGCAAGCTCTTAGATGAGTAAGACTATTGAATACTAGTCGATCATATTAATTTGCCATTTATTACATAATGATTGACACAAATGAGGCCCTTTATTGGAGGGAAGACATTGGCTTGATGTAAACAATATACATCATATAGAGTATGTTACATGGTAGAAATAGGAAGAATCACTATTGATATGTTCGTTTGGTCGGAAGGACCATAGTCGGTGGGCGACAGAGGTCGGAAGGATCATTGTTTGGCAACGGAGGTCGAATGAACCGTAGTCGGCGGATGACGGAGGTCTGAAGGACCGTAGGTCGGAAGGATCGTTGCCAGAAAACGGAGGTAAGAAGGACCGTAGTTGGCGATTGATGAGGTCATAAAGACCGTTGTTTGGTGACGAAGGTTGGAATGACCGTTGTCTAGCAACATATCAGAAGGTCCGTACTCGACAGGAAACGGAGGTCCGGAAGACCATAGTCAACGGGAGATGGAAGTTAGAAGGATTGTTGTCTCATGATAGAAGTTAGAAGGCCTATTGACGGAAGGAAGTTCGACGACAGTCGGTGGTCAAGGAGGAGTCTGGTGGCAAGAAAACTCTTCATTCTCTTCTTTCTCTTCTTGCTTGCGTCCCTCCTTATTCCCCCTAATGAGAAATGAGAAGTCTATTTATAGTTTTATGAGAGTGACATGACCAATAAATAGGAAGAAGATCAAGAGTAAATTGTGAGTGGTTTGAATGTACGGCCAATGTTGAATCCCTCGATCATGGAGCATTTACTAGACATTTGAATGTCTTAATGATATCATAATTCAATGTTCTTGGGCTTGTTGGATCCATCTCGTCCAACCATTCGATTCCATTATATGCATGTCACTTTTGAAAAATGTTTGTTAATCTAAATTATGGATTGAAGCTTTCAAATGCACTTCAAGTACTTGGTTTGTACTCATTTGGGCTCATATTGAGCCAAATTTGGTGTCATTGAGTTTGAACTTTCGAGATGTTCAGTCCGACTATAAGTTTACTAAAATCGGAGTTCATATGGTCTACAATTTAATTTGCGATGTTTCTAACTTGATTTATCCTTGATATTTGTGCCCAATCAACATAATTTTTTTCTAATATTATCAATCGCAACTTCTGCCCACCACCGACTGACACCGTTCTTCCACTCGGCCATCATCTATGGTCCTTCCGACCTCCATCGTTCGCCGACTACGATCCTTTCGACCTCCGTCGCCAGCTAACTACGGTTCTTTCGACCTCCTTTATCAGACAATGGTTCTTCCGACCTTCATCGCCCGATCCTTTCGACCTTCATCGCCCACTGACTATGGTCTTTCTGACTAAACGAACATGTCAATAGTGATTCTTCACATTTCCACCATGTACCATACTCTATATGATGTATATTTATTACATCAAGTCAATGCCTTCCCTCCAATGAAGGATCTCATTTGTAATCAACTGCAAATATTAGTGGATTCATTCAAATTGAGCTAGGCCCTATTAGCGGATTCATTTGTAGTATGTTGGATCTTTGTACAAAATTAATATGTTAAAATTTATATTTCTCTACTACAAGGAATATTCAAAGATGCAGCACTAATAATTCTTAATTCCTAATGTTTATAAAATAAATATTTAGTTGATGCATTTTAATATTAGTGTGTAATGTAAGAAAATAATGGATGAATATTATATATTTTAATAATACAACTAAAAAATAATATTAAAACATATTAATTTAATAATTAATAAGAATATTTTTTCACTACAAAAGTCTATGCTTGGCATCGATTAGAGTTCTGCTTACGCCATAGTCATACACTCATACTAATGATTAATCTTTGATTGATGGATAGCCCGTGACATATATTATCGAAGAACTAATACAAAATATGACAACAGTGCCTTGTTTTTTTAAATCATGCTTGCATTAAAGCATTCTAATAAGACAAAGTCTTAAAACAGATATTAATTGTAATTAATACTTTAATGACATTCAATTAACTAAAACTTCTTCAGCTAAGCAGTTAATAAATATCCTTCAAACGATAGTCTAATATAAAAAGAAACTCTTACAAAATCAGTGCGTGGGTTGTGCTCTTCCTATTATTTTATCATCATTAATTACAACTTCTTTGTATAGACATTTTGGTATGTAATCTTTAAATTCAAGTCCTCTTCATTGATAGTCAAAACTCTCAACGAATAGATCAAGACAAGCTGTGTACTTCCTCCTAACCACACGGCATATATCTTACATGACCTAATTCCAACCTTTAATATAACTCCGATGGGCCTTTAATTTTGCATCATTGGTGGATTGCTCTTATCCAGAAGAGCAAATCCTTACAAAGCAACTATCACTGTTGAAAACAAAGAGGGATCAATTTGAGGCTTCGTTTGGGAAACTTTTATTACTGTTTTCTAAAATAGCTTCTTAGTACAAAAAGTTTTTTTGTGCTAAAATGATATTTTAAAAAGTAAAAAAATTGTCCCAAACTAAGCCTAAGTCTTTTAATTAATGTAGCATTTTAGTAGATCTTACTAAAAAAAGTGAAAACAAACTTCCTAAAATTTATTACTAGACATTATTTATGTATATTCTTGACATATTTAGTAGATAAATTATTGACATGGGGAATTTGAATGCTCTAAACCTTATTTAGATCTTCTATTGAGTGTCTTCGGTGTTCTAATGATCTAACTTCTCTTACGCTATTTTGATTTTCTGATCTTCTTAGTTAGCAAAAGAGGGATTGTGTCGACCATCTTCTAAAGCCCAATAACTAATAGCTACAATTGTTTATTGTTTGATGCATGCACGACGCTGTCAATTAACACTAGTGTCAAATGTCCATCCTCAAGTCTTAGGTAAACAGGAATACTAGACGTTCGCTACTACATGTAGTCCAATGCTCGACCCTAATCGATATTGATACTTGTTGACATCTATCATCCAACGCCCATTGATCGTTGTTGTTAATTTGTCATTGTCTGACCGTGCACCACCCACTTTCTACCATCAATGCTATCATTGATCATTCCCACTATATAAAGCCTTTATAGTCAAACCTTTTATTGTAATAATGTAATCTCTAACCAAGGTAAAAGTATATCAATAATTTTATTGACTCAATTTAAGCAACAAACTCATTTGTATCTAGCCTAATAGTTAATGACTCATGTCAAATGAAATCCTAGTTCATCCATGCTCGACTACCTAACACTTAGTTTCTACAAAGGATCTTTGCAACTTTCAATCATATCTAGCTCCTAATATTCCACCCTTTTAACATGGCATAATATTTTAATATTTGAAGGCCAAATCTTCTACAATTATTACATGAACAATATAATAGAAGTTATAAGCAAGATGATTAATCGCTAAATCATGAAAAAATATTTGACTTTCCTTTTTTCACTTTATATTTATATTCTTAAAGTAACACAAGCTTATTTCAAAATGAGAATAAAAGTAAAATTAGGACTAATTATTTACAAATAATTAATCAAGGTAGAGAAATAGAATACCATGTATTTGAAATATTTGTTTGAGATAAAATGAATGCATTGTAAAGCTCAATAAGTAACCAAATCTTACAAATTAACTGAATGCACGATAAAGATGTAATATGAATGTCTCAAGTCAAATCACAGCAATAGTAATCACACATGATCATGAATCAATGCATAAATAGTAAAGCGTACATAAAATAGCAGTAGAAGTTATAAAGAGTAAAACAATATGGTATATAAGCCAATAAAACAATATAGTGGGAAAAAATCAATAAATTAATACTAGTGTCAAATAAATAAAACAGTCATTGTAGCAGTACTATTAACTAATAAATCAATCATATAAAATAATAAAATTAAAACATCATTAAAAAAATGGTTAAATTAAGACCAGTACAATAAAATCCTATAACTATGTACATATGTTATCTAATATGTCATATGCTTAGTATATGCAATGTCAGTACAATGAATCAATAGTATCTCATAGTATTTGTATTTGTATAGGTAACAGTATTATTCTAGTATCACCAATAAAATCGATGACAATAATAGTAAAGAAATACATAATAGTAAATTCGTGTAATAATAAAATACGTACAATAAAAAAATATATCAATAGCATGTATTTCAGTAATCACACTAAACAAGTAAGAAGTCATGGTTTAAGTGTTTAAGTGATATTTTTCAGTATCGTATTATAATCAGTAAAGCATTGGCTAGATAAATAGATTCGTCACTCTTTATCCGTCGATATAGTAATCATCTCCTTATGACTCACAATCAGTGTATCAAGTGAATAAGTCAAGGATAGCACCAAACAACATATTTAAAGGAAAGCATGTCGGCCCACCATCATATACAGATCATTCAGTCTTCGACTAATGTCGATGAATAACCAGTATTTATTTATTTTTACAGTAATAATGATCAGCTAGTAGTCAACTACATACCCGCATTCATTTTTACTACTTTGCAGTAAATACAAAATTCAGAAAGTATCAAAACATCATAATGGTTGGCAACATATATTAAGTATATATTTGATCAAATTACTAGAGATGGTGTATAACAACATTCTGAAGTTTTAATTGAACTAAAATACTATTTTTAGATGTCAAAATAAATTTTTGAATAGATAGAAATCACTTCTTTTTTTATGCTAACACAACAGAAAATCTCAAATAAATATTCAAAACGTTCTTAATCTCAATTTTTATAGCATATAAAAAGTTATATGATGAAAGTTTTACTGATACATAACTATTCTCATTTTTTTATAACGAAAATATAAATTTAATAAACACATAATATCTTTATAGTCAGAAATAGAGTAATAATTCCTTACAACGAGATGAACAAATATCTAAATAAGTGTTACTGGAAAAAATCAAAACGACCTCAAAATCCTTAATTTCGTTTTCTCCCATCTTATTTTTCTATTATTTCTCCTTATGGTTCTTTGTTAGCCGATTTTAGGAAGAGAATAAAAAAGTTTTAATAATTTTAGTGACTAAGATATTTTATAATAATATAATAATTGAATATTAATATAATTATTTAATTTAATTATTTTTTGGTATAAAATTCATATAAAACTTGTTGGGCTATCAAAAATCATAAAAAAAAATTCATAAAATAAAACATTTTTTATAAAATTCTAGTAAAATCGGTTTGTAAAATGGACATCTAACGTTCCCAATATCCCCACATGAATGAAGAGGTATTAATTTCTTAAAAATTTGTACTATTGCCAAAAAATTATAGAAAAAAACAGTGTAATAAATCACTACAATATTTATGCTATAAAAAATAGTTTATGATTTGAACTTATAATGATTTTTTTAAAAAAATTGACTTGATTATAATTCAAGTTATTATAAAGCGGGTTACTGAGTGCACTGCGCAGGTGGTCGAGCGGGCGAGTGAACTGGATGACCGAGTGCATAAGCAATCAAGTGGGTGAGTGAGCGCATGCAAAAGAAATATGTCGCGCGAGCAAACATGATGAAGGTTGGGAAAGTGGGTGAGCTCGGACAACAAGCAGGTGAGCAGGACGAGCGCGACAAGCATGACCCACGAACGAGCACGATCAACGAACAAGTTTTGGGTTGCTTTTGGGTAGGCCCAAACCTGACCTGAAATTGCAATCTGATCAGAATGTGAGATCTGAATCAGACCCATTTCCAAACGGGTTGACTCATATCCAAAATTTTTAGATCATATTTAGATTAGGTTTTTGATTCGTGTCAAATATTGACCCCTAATGATGAACTCGAAATACTTTAAAATTTTGCTATGTGTTTCTTTTATTTCATACCAAACATCAATATTCTCAAGACCCCTACATTTGAAATCTAAATATATTCTACCCTTATATTTCAAACCAAACAACCTCTAATTATTATATTTTAATCATCTCAAAATAAATCTAAATAAATTAAAATTCATCCCCACCTTTTTATTTTCCGTTCAAAATGCCTTCCTAACCATGACAGGTTTCGTTGGGTTTTGTTCTTGGACTATAAAAGCTTCCCTATAATCTCCACTTTAATTACCATTAATTTAAGCTAATTATATTTTGTCCCCCCTAATTATCCTTTCTAAGTTTCAGCTACCACATGTATTTTATTCTTAGAACATGCGGGCCTTATAATTAACTCCTACGTAACAGTTGAACTTTAATTAGGTTTATGCAACATCAACAGATTAATTAATTATAATTAGGCAAAAATTAACCAAACATAAATCATAATAATTAGCTTAATGCAATTAGCTCAATTAAGATAAGACCGGATATCTATCTTTGAAAAATACGAACAGCCAATGATACAAATTTGGGCTTAAAGGAGGGGGTCGGCAGCCTCAATCATTGTCTGATTTAACAAGGAAAAATAACGACTGTATAGCCGCTATTAATAAAATAAAATAAAATATATAAAGGTTTTGCACACTTGCAATTATTTATTTATTTTAAATTGTATCGCGGTTTGTTCGGATGTATTTGACCCGGCGGCCGGTTCAATTAAACCGAAGAGCCATTCCTTGAAGGCGACCTTAGTTGTCTAGAGACAAATCCCATGGATTAATATATGATGGAAAATCTTATGCGCTGATAGTTATTTATGTCTTGATAGCTTTTAGTTTGCATTGAGATTCGTGCAAGTGGAGTCATACTTTTATATGATAATTTTATGGTTTGAATCGCCTTTCATAGTTAATTCATTGCGGTAAAAAAAAAACAGAATTTATAAGTCATCAGAATTCTACAGACGCGGGATCTAAAATAAAATTATTGTACGGATTTTTAAATATTTTGTTCATCCAAGTACAAATTTAGTTTATATAAAATTGAATTTTTTTTTATTTTAAAAGAGCATATTTTCTATTTTTTTACTCAAAGGGAGGTAATATAATTTCATTAAATTTCTATATTAAAAAATATTTTATAAAACAGTAAAAAAGTTATCCTAAACAAAACTTTAACGAGTTTAACATATTAACAGTGTATGAATATCAAACATACACAAATAAAATAAGAGTTTTAAAAAATATCAGAGTTTTACATGAAAATCTAAAAAAAGAAAATCACAAAGCTTGATCTAGTTGAATGCTTACACTGGTATTTATCATCGATAAAAAATATATTCTTCTCCAAAATTAGGTAAAAAGCTTGTATGTATAATTTATTTCATAGTGATAGTTGGAAGACCCCTTAGTTAACAGATTGTTTGATATTAGTTTGATCAAATTTATTTGAGGGAAGACCAAAGATCAAAAAGGGCAAAATAAATTTTGGCATTGATGTTAGGAGTTAAACTTTGGTGATATCATTCCCTGACATTGTTGACGACAAAATGTAACATGTAGAACATTTCTCAATGGACAATTTTTGAATGACAAGGCTTGAAAAATTGTATGTAGACGATAGTCTAATGGCAACAATCAAGATTTGGTCTGATATAAAGGGGGGAGGCCACAATTTGTAAATAAAACAAAATTTTGAAACAATCCATCGGACAATTTGCATTGATTATCTAATTATAAATCGTTCTTTCAACATTTAAGTGTCTTAATAATGTTAGAATTAAATAGTTTTGGACTCCTTATTTTTTTCTCGTTGAGATGCTTGACTTGACTTTATGCATGCGAGCTCTGAAGATAGTTTGGTTCTGCAGTTCATGTCTAAGAATACCTAATTATATTTCAAGTGTTTAATGTGAGCTCATTTAGAGTGCATCAAATCATTGTTTATGTCAATTTGTTCATCTCATCGACATATTTTATTTGATTATAAGTTTGTTCAAATTATAATTTAAAGGACCAAATATTTAATTTTGAAATATTCAAACTCAAATATGTATCAAGAATCATGTCCATGCAAGTTGATTTTTGACGATATATCAAAATCTCATCTAAAATATATTGAGAAATATGTATCAGATTATTTATAAAATAATTTTAATAAATAAATAAAATAATAAAATAAACATTTAAAAGTACAATTTATCTTTTAATTTTAACACTCTATTTTAACATGCAAACATAAAATTTTATCATTGAATAATTTCTCTTCATACATAATGCTACTGTAAACACATGATTGTTTGTGCATGTAACTTCTCACATGTATCTAACAAGTTATGTATAGGTCGAGCAAAAAGAGGGCACCATCTACTTTTAGGATAGTTCAGTTGTAGGACTCCATCAGGAGTTGAGAAGGAGCTTATTATTGAAGCACGACATACTTCTTCCGGCCATTTCCTCTAAGCACTCTTAAACATTGAAACGACTTTTGGTGTAATGATTGAAATTTTATTTAAGAAACTTCAGAGTTAAGCGTGCTCATCCAAGATAAATCTTATGATAGGTGACCTCTTAGGAAGTTACACCAGCATGATATAATCATGGGTCCCTTAGGCCAAAACAGATAACATTTTATTAATTAAGAGTTTGAGCTATAATAAATAAGTATATGAGCAATACACCAGCCGGAAGATTGAAACTAAGTGTCATGCAAGATAAGTGCTACACCATGGGAGCCACGTACATCTTGAACCTTATATGGGACAAAGTACTACATGACTGGAGTCACCACTTGAACTTGTAGGGGCCACCTCTGAAATCCCATATGCTTGGTGGATGATCTGGGATAAAGATGCTGACGAGGATGTCAGTTACTTCAGTTGAGAAGATTGTGAAAGCTTTTAAGTAAAAGAAGTTAAACTCTTAAACATCGAGATGCATTTTTGGTGTAATAGTTGGAATTTCATTTAATAAACTCTGCAGTTAAGTCATCTAGGAGAAATCCTAGGATGGATCGTGACCTTTTGAGAAGTTACACCAATAGAATAAAATCATAAAGCCCTTAAGTCAAATTGGACAATATCTTGATGATTAAGAGTTTAGGTTGTCACATGACAAGACACAAGAGACAAGGAAGAGAAAAGACTTAGGAGATAGGGGAGAGGGGAGACAAGAGCTCGAGACATTTTTTTTTCAACAAAAATAACAATATATTGATAAAAAGAGATTACACCAGATAAATATCAAAAGCCAAAAACAAAAAATAATAGAAAATATAAAATGAGATCGAAGTGACTAAAGTGAGGGCTCAGTAAACGGCCGAGGCTCTCAGCATCCACGAAGGCATGCACGGACCATCCAATCTGGCAAAGAAAGTGTTCTAATCGATCTAACCAAGTAAGAAAACATCACCAAAGGTTGCCACCAACTATGACGACGAGGATACGAGCCCTAGCCACATCATAGCCAAAAAATCCGACACCCACAGAAACGGCCAAAAGTCCATATATAAAACCAGCCAGAAAACACCAAAGGGATCAATCACATGAAAAAGGAACTATCTACCTCTCCTGCCCCTCCCACGGAACCTCCCGTGAGAGGCAACAGAGAGAACCGATCTATCTCAAACCAGTTTAAAATCATGGCCAGGATCAGAACCTCCACAATAATCCGAAGAGGAATCAGACTCGGATTCAAATTCAGACGTATAATGCAACCAGTCAAGATGAGTCCTAACATCCATCCATGAATTATCACCCACATGATACACCAACACTTGGCTGTCGATCAAATTCACAAGGACATCAACAAAAGAGTTAGAAGAGACTAACAATCCATTCCCAGCATTAGCACCACCTCCAACCATATTAATACTACCAATTTTATGAGGAGACTCCATAACAGCAATAGAAGCAGGAGAAAAAACACCTCCACATTCCTCATTAAGACAAACCCGAGAATCCATAGCAGTAGGCACTACTCCAGTAACCACAACCTCAGAAGCAACTAAATGAGAACCAGAATTAATACCCTCATCAACAAGAGGATTAGAAACAACAGCCACCTCACCACACGAAACCAAATCAACTAACGGAGTAACATCACAGATATCACCCCGAGCATCCACAGGGACATCAACAGAGTCCCGAAGCTAGTAGCAGCAGGCGCCAACCCAACCGGAACACCCTCCAAAACAACCCCAGTTCCTAAACTATTAGCTACAGGTGAACCATCAATAACATTCACATCTTTCACGCAATTATCCATTTTAACAACATTTTCTAACGGAGCCGCCCCCGAAGACAATAAAACAGGGTAAACAGCCAGAACAGATGCAACGGGAGGGTGACAATTTCCTGAAACATGACCAATACATTTGCATGAAGCACAAAAAGGGGGAAAATCGTCAAAGGCAACATCCTGAAGATACCATAAATTCTCAGAGCCTAGCCACACCCGGTTGGGGTAAGATTTAGTAATGTCAAGCTCCACAAGAACACGCGCCACGAAGGAGCGGGAACCCACGGAGGTAGCCTCATCGATTTTCAAAGGTTTACCAAAAATTGACCCAGAGCATGAAGAATGCGAGGGTTAAAGAGATGAGGACGTAGAAGCGGAAAAGAGATCCACACCGGGATGACAGGCGACTCAACTCCAACATCCAAACTAGGCAACCATTTCGTGAGCTTCATATAACAATTGAAAACTAAGTATGAACGATGGCAAAATACCCTACAATAATCCAAGTAATTCTCAAGTTTAATCAAAATGTGTGTAGGATCAAGCAAGGTAACCGAAAATTCCCCCCTAAGTTTGAGGTTAAAGAAAAACTTGCGGATAGAGTCAAGAGAGGGATGTTTTGTAGGGAAGAAGCCAACTAAGGAAAAATGAAAAAGGATAGCCAGAGCATTGATTTCCAGATCGGAAATCCATAAGGAAGGAAAGCCCCGAAAAGTAGAGGTACGCAGAGCTGAAAACGAAGACGCCGATTTCGACCCAGACCCAGCCAAAGTCTCTAAAAACGAGCGCGAATGAGACGAACCCCCTAAAAAATCAGGGTCGCTCAGACGAACAGGCATCATACCAACGAACGCCGGAGGAAAACAACCAAAAACAAAACACTAGGAAAGCCAAACCAGAAGAACCAGATAAGGCTAGGAAACTTCCCTGAAAACCGAAGAACCGAGATGGGGGAAGACCCGAGCGCGGCGGGGAGGATCCCGACAGACAAAGACGAACCCCAAAAACCTAGCAGAGCGTTTTAAGTAAAAAACAGACTGAGGCATAAGGACTCGAGACATGACACAGACAAAATAGAGAGAGAGAGAGAGAGAGAGAGAGAGAGAGAGAGAGATGTTATTTTTCTATCACCTAGCTTAAACTCTATAGGGCAAAGCTCTTGCTGCCCCCTCTTATTATTATATTTTTTATTGAGATAATAAAGATTTTGTATTTATCCATTTTTTCTCTTCTCCTTTTTTATTCTGCCTTCATACACACAGGTCCTCAAGCTCACAAATAGTATCTAAAGTAGGGTATGATATAAGTCACCAAGCAAATCTGAATTCAACAGCTGCCCTATAGTTACTCCCAAACATTCTATGCGACCTGAATCTATACCAAAACTATTCATTGATCGTGATGGTGTACTTAAATTATTAGTAATAATTTAATGACGTTTCTCATAGCTCAAATTTTTTTATAATCAGATCAACCATTAATCTGAAAGAAGTTAAAAAAACAAACCAATCGCAATTTTGTAATTAAAAAAAAAGTACTATAATTATTTAAATCCATGATAAATAATAATAGTTCGTTTGATAATTAAAATAAATAAAATGTATCGCAATAAAAAGTTTAAGAATATTTATTAAAATACGATGAAAGGAAAGATAAATACAAAATTTCTAATTAAATAAATAAAAGGCTAAAATAAATTTTAAATATAATCAAATATATAGTAATGAACTGATTTATTGACGTTTTCTCATTATTAGAATCGTTAAAATACAATGAAAGGAAATATAAATACGAAATTTGAGGATGACGACAATTCTAATAATTAGGAATTGGAAGAGAGAGAGAGAGAGGTATAAAATTAAAAATATATTATTTTATTTCATTTTATTGATACCTTACAGAAAATATTTTTTGTTTTATAAAGATTCTTATGGACATATTAAGTGTCTATTAATCCCTTATGCACAAATAACTTCATATAATTATCTATAATTCGCTGTAAATTCCTATAATAACCTACTTTACAACTCGAAGAAAAAACAAAAGAGAAATATTAAATAAATTAACAATTTTTTATTAATATTTAGCTTTAATTATAAGTTATAAAAAAATTGCTCGATCCGTTTGCCAAAATTTTGTTATTATTTTATCTTTTAGATTTTAATTACATTCCTATTTGGCTATTTCACTATTATTTTCATATTATTTAAAAAAAAAATCTTTGCAAGGAAGTTGATTTTTCATCTTTTTAAAAAAGTTATTTTTCACAAATAATTTCAAAATTATCTTTATAAAATATTACAGCCGTTCAAAACAAATCATTAAACTATTTATCAATAAATAGTTTTTGTTAAAATTTTATCAAGACAAAATTAGAATATGTTTTTAGGGCTTTCTTACTACTTTTAAAGCAACCTTCTAATGAAAAAATTTTAAATTTTTTAACTAAATACTGCTATAAGAAACAATAAGAAAATTGTGTCAAAAGAAACGGTAATCAATTAGTAAACTTAAGCTTAAAAAAAAAATTAATTAATTAAGGAGGCCAGCTAATAATTCTTCCTTATCAACCATTCATTGATTTTGAATATTTGTAATTTAACCTAATGATTTTTAATAGGCCTTAAATTACCAAAGCTTTTTTTTTTTTTTTTGGGTAATGTCTTACGTTTTATTTGAGATGTTTTTTTTACTATTTTTTAAAATATATTTTTATTACAAAATTTTTATACTAAAAAAATATTTTAGAATCATAAAATTTTATTTGTAACTTCTTTTTTTATCTTGCAACTTTTTAGACTAATAATTTTTTAATTAAAATTTACTTTAAAAAAATAAAAAAAACTGTCGCACATCCAATCTTAAATTACCAAAGGGAAAAACTTCTTTTTAAGTGAGAGAAAAGGGAATTCTGTAGGTAAAATTGATTGCTACAAATCAGTGAGGGTGAGTTTTCTTGTTGGACACAACTCCCCTTGGCCTATTGGTTGAGAGCATAGGCTTCCAACTAAGAGGTCCAAGGTTCGAGTCCATGTGTATGCGTTGTGTGTGTGAGTTTGCCTTAAATGGCCTAAATGTCCCAAAAAAAAAAAAGTTTTCTTGTTGGAGGCTACATATATATGCCAAACCTGCGAATAGAGCTGCTGCTGGTCATCCGTGCAAAGTTTGGGGAAATTAGGATGATTTAAAAAAAAAAATCATTCATGAAAGTCTAAATTTAGTTTGATGAAAAAATTATGAAAAGATATGCTGATATAAATTAAATTATCAGAATTAATTTAAATTTTTTAGATTTATTTTAAAATTAATATAATAGAAATTATTTTTTATAATATTTGTTGTGTTTTAGAATATTCGTGGCGGTAGATAGATATATTTATTGTCTTAGTTTCGTGCCAAGATCGAGCACACAAATAAATAAAAGATAGAGGTGTAGCGGTCATAACAGACACTGAGATTTTTACGTAAAAATCCTGAGAAGAAAAAAATAATGGAGCTTGACCCAATTTGAATGAATCCGCTAGTTGGTTGATTACAAATAATACCTCTCCTCATAGGAGGTTGTTGACTCAATGTAACAAATGCACATTGCATATAGCTCGTTATATGGTAGCTATTTTTGCATGTGTTGACATATTTATTTGGTCAGTAGGACTGCAGTCGGCAGACAAATGTGGTCTGAGGGATCGTAGTTAGGCGCGACAGTGGTCAGAGGGATCGTAATCAACGAGTGACAATGGTCATAATGACAGTAGTTGACGGGCGATAGAGTTCGGACTGTCGGATAGACCGTAGTTAGCGAGTGACGGTAGTCAGAGGGACAGTAATTTGTAGGCGATAGAGGTCGGAGGGAACGTAATAAGCACATGAAGGTGGTTTGAGGGATCATATTCGGTGAGCGATGGTGATCGGAGGGACCGTAATCAACAAGTGACGTTGGTCAAAGGAAAGCCCGACAATGCTTGCTAAATGGAGATCCAATAATGATGGTCGTGCGACATTGTCAGGGTGAAGCTCCAAGATACTTCAAGCCTCAAACTCTTTTTTTTCCTCCTCCCAAAGACTCCAAGCCACCCTTTTATGTGGGAAGTGGGGGTTTATTTATAGCTTTTTGATAGTGACATGCCCAGTATAAAAGAAGAAGATATGGGGCAAATTCAGAGTGTTCATCAGACGGCCCATATTGATCCCTTGAAAATAGAGCATTTGTCAAGCATTTATGTACTCAAATGATGTAAGAATTAGGTAATACTATGCTCGTTAGATTCGTCTCATCAACCTGTTCAATTCGACTATAAACATACAATATCTGGATATCCTTTGATCCAATTTATGCTTTGAACATTTCAAATGTGCTTCACAACTTTCATTTGAACTTTTTTGGATTCAGATTGGGTCAATTTTGGTGTTGTTGGGTTCGTCTCCTTGAGATGTTCAATCCAACTATAAGCTTGTTGAAATCGGAGTTTGGATGATCCTAAATTTAATTTTAAAAGTTTTTTATTCATATTTGCATCGAGATTTACCCTAATCTAGATAATTTTTGATGACGTATCAATATTAAACGGAGAATAAAATATACTAATTATGCACAACGAAATGATGAATAATCATAAATACATAAGCAATTGAATTCGATGCTATAATTTAAAGAAAAATATCGAATAGTCTTTTAAAGTTTTAAGCAACCATTATGATATGACTAATTGATCCAAACTATAAGTTAAAGTAAGAATATTTAGTATTAAATCATATTTTGACATTTCTAAAAAGTATTTCAATATATTTATTAGACTATTAAAAGAGATCAACTTAACAGATAATTTAGACTTCATTTGGGATGATTTTTTTACTGCTTCTTAAAGCGGCATTATAGTGCAAAAATTTTGTTTTTGGCTGCTTTGCTTATCATAAAACAATCACAATTTTATTAGCTTACTATATTTCTGTTGTTTTCTTCTTTTTTTTTTGTCAAAAATTTTGGCTTCATTTGGAATGACTTTTTTATTGCGTCTTAAAACAGCTTTCTAGTACAAAAATTAATAATTTTTATACTAAAAAACTGCTTTAAGAAGCATAAAAAAATCATCCCTAACAAAATCTTATGTGGTGGAAAGCTGCTTTCTGCTTATAAAGTTATTTTTCTTCATAATAATTACATAATCAATTTTATAAAACGCTACAGCCATCCCAAATAGATCTTTAAAACACGTTAATTTATACACACAATATTTATTCAAATTAAACTTAGGCGGAGATCCCTCACTTTGCAAAATATCTATAGGAGCTTTGATTATGTGTAAAAGAATATTCTTCTAATAAAAAAACTATCTAATATATTTTTCACATTGAATATTTGTAATACATCTATATAAAAAAAACTAATAAAAATAATTAGCAATCAACATAAATACCACCAAGTGCCTTGAGCTACCTATGGATTCAAAGCACACATTAATTACTGATATATTAATAGTTATAATTAAATCCCTCATTTGTAAAAAAAAAAAAAAAAAAAAAAAAAGGGACCTCTGAAGAGTACTATTCTTATTGGCTTGGCATGTAGCTCTGTTTCCCAATGACAAACATGGCACACAACGTGGTGGTCCCATAAATCAATTTACAGCTATGTAGCTTGCACGGATTCAACAGCAAAGCTTGCTCAAGATGGCCAAGAATACCCCTATCGCCTCTAGCTCTTTCTTCTTCATTGTTATTATTCTATATGTTTTTATATATATAGAAAGTAGTAATTTAACAGCATATGATGAAGAATTTACCTGCTATATTAAATATGCTGAAATTGGGGAAATTATTAGATGCGATTATCGGGTTCGGAGATGAATCAGGATGCGTCACATCACTTGGTGCACAACAAAAAAAATGATGTGGCGCATTGTGATTCACCTCCAAACAGCATTTGGTGGCCACTAGACTTGTCAATATTGGACTTGACCCGAAAATCCGAAACTAAAATTTCGGGTTTGGGTTGACCCGAATCCGAAGCGGGTCGGGTTCAGAAAACTGACCCGTTTGCAAAACCGGGTTGGGTTCGGGTTAACCAGGAAACCTGGGAATGACCCGGGAATGACCTGTAAAATGGCCCTGCCCGAATCTACCAGACCGCGATCCCGCCTACGGGCTGCCCGCCTGCCCCACACGCGTTGCTCACGTCGTGTCGCTCGCGGCCTTACGTCACGTCACATCGCTCGCGACCTCACGTCGCGTCGCACCGCTCACCGCTGCCTCGCTGGCATCGTCGCCGTTGCACGCTGCCGGCCTGCTGCTACCGCTGCATGCTGCATGCTACCGACCTGCCGACCGCCATTGCACAATTCATGGTTGCCGCGCAGCCCGCGCTATCCGTCACGTGCGGGAACTAAAAAAAAAAAATCAAACCGAAGCGGGTCGGGTTCTGGTCCGGAAAATCGACCCATTTGCAAAAAACGGGTCGGGTTGACCCAAACCCGAATAGTGCCGGGTCAATTCCGGGTACGACCCGAACCCAACCCGTGACTCGAAATTGACACCCTTAGTGACCACCACGGATAATAATTTCTTCTGAAATTGAGTCCTGTTAATAGGTTTATTGATATTGTTACCTCTCAACAAAACATGAAGAGTGGAACTCAACTTTGATCATTTTATCTTTTTTAATTATATACATAAGCAATTAAGTAAAATAAGAGTGAAGTTTTATGTTTATTTTTTTTTATGAAGAAAATATATCATATGATTTTGTCCATCTAAAAAAAATAGTTCTGCTTATTAGGAAAATTTGGTTTAAGAATTATCTCTTTGCAAATAATTAGAATGATTTTAGTATGAACTGATAAAAAATCAGAAAATAAAGTTTTTTCTCATACGCATTAGTTTTTTTTTTTTTTTTTTTTTTTTGCACAGAAAAAATACAGCAAAAAAGAATAAAATAAGTTAAACACGAGCTCAGTATTTGGTTTAGGCTTCTAGCGTCCCAGTCGTCTCGCTCGGACCTTCCAGTAAAGTGTAAAACACGAACCAACAAGCCATCCCGCAAAAACACACTTACGGTTGCCTCCAGCAAAAACGCCCGGAACGCGAGCCCCGACCACATCATAGCTCATAACCATCTTTAGTACCCGAGCAATCAGAAAAGACGACGAAAATCCGAACATCAGCAAGAAACACAAGAACATCAAAACTCATCTTCTGCGTCTACCTCTCCCCCAAAACTTTCCTCGAGAGCCAATATTTGATGGACGCACAAGCGCAAAATCACGGTCGGATTCCACCAGTTCCTGATCCGAGGATTCCTCAGATGAATCATACAACCAATCATTCTGTTTCCTCATATCCACTCCAGAGGGATTACCCACACAGGTAGCCATCACTTGGGTATCAACTACACCGACAGGGACCTCAACTAAAGTGTTAGAAATCGAAATAACATCTCTAACAGTAGACTGTGACTGCACCTCAATACCTACCGGAACCACTTCAACACAATCAGCACCCTTTAAGACTGAACCAACTCCATTCGAGTTCACAACACCCAGTATAGGTGATCCAACGGAATCCCTCATATTCACCGCTCCAGACATCACCTCCGACACCACATTCTCCTTAGAAACCAGAATGATGTCTTCCCTAACACTAACATCCAGCCCAATCGATGGAACAAAAGGAGTAGCATTAGGAGATAATAAAAAAACATCATCCACACAATTTACCTCCTCATCTGTTATAACCGTGCCATTATTCACAACCACAGGGGACATAAGATTTCCCAAAACAGATTGATCCACACTAGAATTATCCACATTTACAGAAAGAGGGATAGCAGAGTCACTCACCAAAGAAGGAAGAAAACATCCATCCTCTTCAACAACCCTTCCCGATTCCAAAGCAACCGGATCAGTCACAGCAGCAACATTAGCACATGGTTCAGGAAAATCAAAATTCACCTCATTCGACGGTCTAACCTCAGGGACAGAAACACCCAAAGGAATAGACGCAGAAACAAGGTTAGGATGCAAAATTTTACAACCCTTAATCGAATGACCCAAGGCAGAACAGTGCACACAGAATTCAGGAACTTCTTCGAATACCACATTTTGAACATAACCAATGCACTCCGAACCAATCCAAATTTTATCCGGGAAACTTTTAGACACATCCAGTTCAACCAACACACGCGCCAAAGACGGTCTTGATCCAATAGAAGTAGCATTATCAGTTTTCAAAGGTTTCCCAAAAATAGAACCTAAACCATGTAAAATACGTGAAGCAAACAAATGCGGTCAGAGGTTTGGGAAAGATAACCATATGGGGATGACCGGAGAATCAACATCAATATCTAAAGAGGGGGACCATTTACTCAATTTCATGTAACAATTACTCACAAAATACGATCTATGAGCAAAAACTCTACAGTAATCCAGATCGTTAAAAAGCTTAATCAAAACATTCCGTTGATTCAAAACCGTAACCGAAACCTCACCAATCAGTTTTAATTTAAAGAAAAAACTCCTAATGGCCTCAATGGAAGGTCTACGACTAGGAAATTTCCCAACAAGAGCAAATTCAAACGGAGCAGCCAAATCATGGATTTTCGCCTCAAAAATCAACAGCGCAGGCAATCCACGATGAGAGGAAACCTTCAAATCGGGAAAAACCTTCGGAGAAGAAACCGAACCCGCAAGAGCATCCTTAAAAGACAGCGAAGACGGACCAACCAAAAAACCAGGATCACGCAGAGGAGCCATACAACAAGACTAACGAGATTCACACAAAAAAAGCGCAGAAAACTACCCGGAACACCACATGCAGCGGCACAAAGAGACGACGGCTAGGGCAAAAGCCCTAGCCCACCCCCGGGAGCGAAAGAGAGAAAGAGCGTCATGTTAGAGATGTATTTGCTGTATTTGAACTTCTAACCATTAGCTGTAAGTATCATAGAGGAATAAAATTGTTGACATTCAGAGAGATAGCTATGATATCATTCGTGTTAGAGATGTAATATGTTGGTCTTTCAAGATATGATTGCAATGTAAGTGAGGTTGCGACACATTTCTTGAAGGAGATTTTAGGTATGTGTGGCATATTACAGTATAGGTCTTATTGATAACTATTATAATGTAATTGAATTAGTAACATTAAATGTTTTATTGGATATAATTATGTTGGAAGCGAGATTGCGGCGAATCAAATGATTTACAAATGTGACATGCTTATAATCGAATCAAACATCTCAACAAGAACGATCCAACGAGCATAAGATAGCCGAATTTTGACATAATTAAGACACTCAAATGCTTGATAAACAACCCATGATTAAAGGAGTTGATATCGGTTATCCATTGGAACACTCCAACATGTCCTTAATCTTGTCCATATTTACTAGCCACACCACTCCAAAAAAAACTATGAACAGGCCCCCTTCATTCTTCACAAGAGGGGACGACAAAGATGACAAGATCTTTGGGGCTCGAAAAATTCTTAAGCTCCACCCTGGCAGCATCGTCGATGGATCAGCATCATCAGGCTGCCGTTGTTGAACTTCTAACCAACCATTGTCGTCTCAATCCTCCACCTAGTAGCCACTGAAAAAGCATTCCTCTGACCATTGTTATATGACGACTATAGTTCTTCCAACCATTGTTTCTTGTCAACTACGATCTCTTCGACCTCCATTGTCCAATGATGGTCCTTCTGAACACTATCGCCCACCGACTACGGTTCTTCCGATCACCTTTGCCCGACTATAATTCTTCCGACCACCATTGCCCACTAACTTTGGCCTTTCTAATCACCGTTGTCCGAGTATTATCCTTCCGACCTCCGTTGCCCACCAACTACAGTTTCTTCAACCTCCGTCACCCGACTAAGATTCCTCCAACCACCGTCCCTTGGCTACGGTTCTTTCAACCATCATCTATCAACTACGATCTCTCCATCCACCGTTGTTCGATTATAATCCTTTTGGCCATCGTTGCTCGCTGACTATTGTTCTTCCTACTATCTTCGCATGTCGACTACAATCTTGTTGACAAAATAAACATGTTAACACTCTTTTAAGAACAACTATATACAATGTGTATTTGTTATATTAAGCTAACACCTTCTTCCGATGTGGGATATTATTTATAACCAACTATGAATACTAGTGTTAAAAAAAAAAAAAAAAAAAAAAAAAAAAAAAAAAAACTATGAATACTAGTGTATTCATTCAAGCTGAGCTAGACCTCATGGTTTCTCCTCTTTTTAGAGGTTTCCACGTTAAAAATATGGTGTCTCTTATAAATGTTACATCACCATCTTTCATCTGTTTGCATTTTGGATCTTCATACAAAACTATGCCACTAAACTCTATATCTCTCTACCGCTGTAAATTTTTTAGGATGCAACAATTCAAAATTAAGGCATGTGGCAACATCTGGCTCCTTCAAAGAATTCTAAACTTTCCTAATAGCTTTGCACACAAAAAATACACATAAGTGACACCATTGTGATGCCCACATTGAGGTTGGGGATGTGGATTGGTTCACATGCCCTAACCCCTTAACAACTAAATCAGGGGTGTCAATTTCGGGTCACGGGTCGGGTTCGGGTCGAACCCAAACTAACCCGGGTGCAAAACGGGTCGACCCTAACCCGACCCGGGTAGAGAAACGGATCGAAAAACCGAACCCGGACCCGACCCGGCGGGTTGCCGGGTTGACACGAACCGACCCGGTTTGGGTGGCCGGCGCCGGAACGGCGGCGGCCGACTGCGGCGGACGCGAGCGCGGCGGGCGGACGCGAGCGGAACAGCGGGCGCGGTCGGGCAGCGGGCAGAGGCGGGATTCGAAATTTTTCAAATTAAACGGGTTGGCGGGTTGACCCGGCAACCCGCCGGGTCAACCCGAACCCGACCCGTTTTTGAAACAGGTCGATTTCTGGAACCCGAACCCGACCCGTTTTGAAATCGGGTCGGGTTCAACCCGGATTTTCCGGGTCGGGTTCGGGTCAGGTTTTCGTGTCGTGTCAAATATTGACACCCCTAAACTAAATGATGTTCACCCAAAAGCTTGTGCATGAGCCCAAGAGGTATCCAAGGGGATGACATGCCAAATTGCCAACTCAATTAGTTTGAGCCAATTTATCCTCAAATATATTTGAGGATTTTGTGACCTCTCAACCTTCAAGTTGCATATATTTATTTTAAATGAATACAAACATAACGAGTTGAATGATTAGATATGATCGCAACATCTCATAGATTGCATAAAGAATTTTACATTGATAAAATAAATTATAATTTGAACATATTTGTAATTTTTTAATAATTTTAAAGATTTCAATAAGCCCTTTCATGTGCAATACCAACAATGAAAATTGATTTCCCGAGAAAAAAAAAATATGATGTAATTAATGTTTGGCTGAAGAGCATGAAAACAGACAAATCTTAATTATAATTTATTATTAAATTTTAAAAGGATATCTATAATGAATGATGTCCTATCCATATATATAATAACCACAAATATTAATTTATTTAAAATAAACTACAATTTTTTAATACGTTAGTTTTGATGTGTTTCAAGACTATATATTTATATAATTTTTTTTAATTTTGATAATGATATAAATATTTGATGAGTAAATTTATAAGAATTTAGTGATGTTTATGTAAATTCCTCAAATGTAAAAAATATTTTTGATAAATGCTTTTTCTTTTTTCGACTTTGCTTTCCTCCATCATTGACAAATTTGATTTATATTTTGTTGAGATATTGGGAGTTGAAGTAGAATAATCATATATAGTCTAGTTCGTGTCACTTATGATTTGAGCTTGAGTTTGATAAATTAATTGAGTTCTATCTCAAGCTCAATTCGACTCAGGGGAAAAAATGATTCTAATTTTAGTAATTATTATAACAAAATGATAAAAATGAAAAATAATAAAAAAATAAGTAATTAAATGAAATGAGATCTATTTTTTCAAAAAAAAAAAAAAAAAACTTTATATTTAAACTCCAAAATTATATTTTTTTTAAGTGTATTTTTTGTTAGTACTTTTTAAACAAATTAGTTCACAAGCTATCGAGTCGATTTGAGGTTAGCTTGACTTTACTTGTTAGCACAATAAATTCAGCTTATGAGTCATTTATTGAGACTAGCATATGCAAGCTCATAGGTCGATCTGATTCACTCGTCAACACATATCCTCGCTCTAAGATATGGACACCATGTCCTCTAAGACAGGATCAGAGCACTAACCATTATATCATATGAATTGGCTTCATTTTGGATAGTTTTCATACTATTTTTTAAAATAATTTTTTTAGTACAATTTTTTTTTTAATTATACTAAAAGTCTACTTTATAAAGCAGCATAAAATATGTTCAAATAAAAACTTTGTTTGGGACAGCTATTTTATTGCTTCTTAAAATAGAGTTTTAGTACAAATATTAAAATTTTCATACTAAAACTCCGTTTTAAGAAGCAAAAAAAGAACGTCCCAAACGAAGAAGTCTTTATCTCCTTGGTAAAGTCAAATATCCATAATTTTTTATCTTCAATTTTTTATATTTTTATGTTGAAGAACAAAATATAAATTTAATAAAAGTAAAATTTTATTTTTTGAAAATCTTACCAACTAACACACCCACTTTTATGTCTTCAACCTGTGAGAAATTTATTTTTAAAGTTAGCCATAAATGAAAAATTACTGAAATCATTTTTTTAAAAACAGTATTGTTTTTTTTTTTGGGGACCCATAAGGGATCGAACATGACAGCCGGGGGAAGGAATTTTTTCGCTCAACCACTGAGCTGTCCCGCTAGTCCCAGCAGTATTGTTTTAGTACCTATGACATGCAAACTCAAAATTACAATCATATAAATATTAGACATTATTAAGCGTAATAGAGTTCGCATTAATATACTTTATTTTATAATTGTATAAGAAATTATTAAAAATATAATTAAATAAAAAAATACAAGACATTTAAAACAAAAATTAAAACCTAGAGATTTATTGCATTAGTATTTATTAGATAAAGTGTACTCCCTTATGTTCTTTGTGATAGTTGTAATGGCATTTGTTGGATCTGTTATAATGCTGATGTTATGTATTAATTCCTCATATTCATATTTATTGGAGGGTATTTAATTCTATGAATTTGTTCAACATGTTATTTATAGGAAAAATTATTTTCTGCGGTGTCCAGACGCGTTCGGAGGAGAATCCGTACGAGCCACGTCATCAGGGGTCAATGCATCCGGTGATGTGGCGTGTCTGGATTCTCCTCCGGACACATTCGGACGCCACACATAATAATCTCTCCTTGTTTAAGGTAATTTAAGAGTTTATATTTTTAATTTTAAAGCACTATTTAAAAGATAAAAATTAGAAAAAAAATATTAAAAAAGCCATCTTTTAAACACATTATTTTTAGATCAGTTTATGAGTTTATCTTAATAGACCTAATTGTCCAAAAAAATAATTTTTTATCATAAAAATAATCACAAAGTGTTTTAAGCAGAGTTTTATGTTTCGCTTTTTTTTTTTTTAATAAAAAGGAAATATATTGATAAAAAAGACAGTTACAACAAATGTGGACATACAATAAAAAAAAACAGCGATAAAACGGATGAATACAATAAAAGATCGGGCTCAGCAAACGGCCGAGACTACCAGCATCCCTGGAGCCTCGCACGGACCATCCAGCATGGTGGGGAAAGAAAAACGACCCGAGAGCGACCACCAACCCGAGAGCCACACCAAAGGTTGCCACAGCTTAACCCCAGGGACACGAGCCCCGACCACATCATAGCCCATGTTATCGCATCAGCCAATAGAGAAAACATGATACTCAATAGATAAAGAAGAGAAATCAACATCTAAGAGAAAATTAGCGTCTGCGGCGGCCACGGCCGCGGATTCTCCCCCGAGAAACAACATTTAAAGTAGGTCGCACACGAACTAGGGAGAAGTCGTTACCAGGGTCCGACCCCTCACAAAATTCCGGTGTAACCAAGCCATCTTCTGAGCAATCGGAACCAGAATCACCATCCGACGAGTCATTCAACCAATTTAAGTGGTTCATAATGTCCAAACCAGACGAATCCCCAACCTGATTAGCCAAAAAATTAGAATCCACTAAGTTCACTGGAACTTCAATAAAATTATTGATAGCCGGGTTACAAACAGCCACAGATTCAACCCGAGCCGTGACCAAAGGTGCATCATTAACGGTTTCCGACGAATGAAACGACATAGAATTCAGACTCGGACTCGGTATAGTAGGAGGAAAGAAAGGAATTGCATTTGGGGATAAACCAGCAGAAGCTCCGCCAGCCTCCAATCCACCAGCATTCACAATAGTTACATTAGACTCCACTAGAGCAGGGACACGCTCACTCAAATCAATATGTGCAACATTAATAGGATTAGGAAGGGGATCAGTCGATAAAGGAATAACAGGGTACTCAATAACATTCGTGATAGGAGAAACCTCAGCCAGAGCAGGACACACAGTAACATTAAGCAAATCCACCGCGATAGAAACCTCCCCACAAACAGGGATATCCGACGGCTCGACAGCATGAACAATCTCAGGATTAATTCCGTTATTCACCATCTCACCCTCCAGAGAAATCTTAGAACCATCCTCAGCCGCTAAACAAACAGTAGCTAAAGGAGGATTGGAAGAAGATTGAATCACAGGAACAACAGCAAACGGTTTGCAATTACCATGCACATGCCCGATACACTTACAGCTAGCACAGAATTGAGGAAATTCATCAAAAACAACCTCTTGAGTATAACCTAAAGATTCAGATCCTAACCACACATGTTTAGGATAGGATTTAGTTATATCAAGTTCCACTAAAACCCGGGCAATGGAAGGGCGAGAACCTACAGCAGTAGCTTCGTCAATCTTCAAAGGCTTACCAAACATACCGCCAAGCCCAAACAAAATACGAGGTGAAAAAAAAAATGAGGGCGTAACCGAGGGAACGAAACCCAGATAGGGATAACAGGCGATTCAGCCGCAATGTCCAGAGTTGGCGACCACTTCGTCAATTTCATAAAGCAATTAAACACTAGGTAGGAACGGTGACAAAACACCCTACAATAGTCCAGATCGTTTGCTAGCTTAATCAGGATATGCGACTGATCCAAAACAGTAACAGAAAACTCACTGTTCAACTTCAAATTGAAAAAAAAATTTGCGTATAGAATCAAGAGGTGGTCTTTTAGAGGGAAAGAAGCCCACAAGGGAGAACTGAAAAGGGGCAGCGAGCTCATTGATTTCTTGATCGGAAACCCATAAAGACGGAATTCCACGAAAGGTAGAAACACACAAATCCGGAAATGAAGGTTTAGGACCAGCAAGCGCTTCAATAAAAGAACGCGAATGGGAAACCCCACCGAAAAAACCGGGGTCTCGAAGCTTCACCGACGCCATACCGGCACAGCCGGCCAAAAAATCGAAGCAACCAGAAAAAAAAAGATAACCACGCTAAAATACAGAAGAAGAGAAGAAGAGACTCCCTTGGAAAACGAGAGACACCGGAGGAGAAGCTTCCGACGAACGGGCGAAAGCGCCCGGAACCACGAAACCCTAGCAGAGCGGCTGGAGAAAAAAATGGACTGGCCGCTGAAGGTGCATTTAACTTTTTTAAAGCAAATTTTTACAACTTTCTTACAACTTTCTAAAGCAAATTTTTATTACAAAACTTTTTTAATTATAAATTTTTATATTAGAAACCTGTTTTAGAAAGCAATAAGAAAGCTATTCCAAATGAAGCATTTTAATTTACATCCAATACCACTTTTAATTTACCAAAATGAGTTTGAAAACTATTTTTTTTTATTTTAATCAAAAGAAAAACAATTATAAATTAGTAAATTACTATAATTCTTGAAAGAAACATCATCTTTCTCAGCATGAAATTGCCTCCAATTCATATAATCGCTCTACTCTCTCCTGGAAGAAATAATATCTGCGTTAAGATCAGGGAACAGAAATTATAGGCATCAACATCCACCCAGCTAGCAACTACCAACATAAATTTAATTCCAGCAAATCACCTAACATACCGTTGCATTTAATATATACCAGAAAATATAATTATATAACTAAAAAAATTATTTAAAAGATCAAAATTTGATCAAGATTGGATAGATTTATGATTCAAATCGATCACAGATCACTTAAAGCGTATTTTAATAGGAAATTAAATGATCGAATTGTTAATTGCCAGCCTTAATTGCCACTAATTAAGCTGATTCTGTTGACAGTATATATTATGAGAGCTGGAAAAAGCATATTAATGAAATACTGAAAAAGAAGATGATAATGATATGCTTTTATCTTAAAAAGGCAGAATTAAAAAAAAAAAAAAAGGTTTAAAGGGGGTGCTAGCAAATGAAATATTGTAATGATTTAATGGCTATCTTTTATAAGACTTAGGATTCGTTTGGGACGGATATCTTAATGCTTCTTAAAGCAGCTTTTTAGTACAGATTTTTTAAATTTTTGTATTAAAAAGCTGCTTTAAGAAGCAGTAAAAAAGCCGTCTCAAACGATGCCTTAGTCTTTGTTTGTGCGAACTTTCTTACTGTTTTATTTTTCAAATCGGAATCATATTTTTTGTTTGGCTGATGCTTTTTTGTAGTTTTTTAAAAAAAATTATGTTATGAAGCTATTGTTGTTTTCTACAACAGCTTTTAAAATGTTACTTTCTCCACAATAGCTCTATAATAGATTCATCTGCATATTAAAGTAGCTTTGTAGCTTTCTAATCAAGCTGGCATAATCATATTTCATTTGGAACAACTTTTTATAACTTTTTAAAGTAACTTTTTAGCAAAAAAAAATTGAATTTAAAAAAAATTTTGTACTAAAAAGTTGTTTTAAAAAGCAGTAAGAAAGCAGTCTTAAACGAAGCCTCAATCTAAACCACTATTAACTTATGAAATTTATTTGAACATTATGAATTTCTCTATAAGGCAACCATTCTTTTTAGGAGCAAGTAAAGTTTATCAATGATTATGAACAAAGCATAAGCTAAAGCAACAGACATCTAACAACTGCAATACATGAGGTATTTATCATGAAACAAGAGATGAATCAAAGACAGGTCCAGATTTGATAAAAATTCAAGCCATTATTGCAAGAGAATCTTCTTGCAAGGTTGAAAGCTCCAAACAAATCTTGGAGTTTGTCTCACCCTAAGATGAATAAAGAGGTCATGAGGAAGATGAAGCTTGATAATTTCTTTGCTTTATATTAATATTAGGTAATGACAACCATATGTTTATATACTAAATTAAGCTTTTATAATGACTTGAGAAATCAAAATTGGCTTTCTTTCCCTTTCATTTAAGAGTACTTGATAAAGCCACATGGCTTTGGAGTTCAACATCAATATTAGATTTCATTTGTCACTTGGCAGGGACAAGTGGTGGGATCCACAATCAACTTGTCTTGGTGATTTTTTCCCTCCAATCTATCCAATTGGTAAAAAAAATAATCAATACAATGTTAGTGTATTTGTGTAGTAAAATGATAAGTAAAAAAAGAATAATAAGGTAAAAAAATAACATGAATATATGTTGGGTAAAATGTTTTTATAAAATCTTAAATTATAATAATTGATAAAGGTTTTGTTTGAGGCGGCTTTCTTAGTGTTGCTTAAAGCAGCTTTTTAGTATAAAAATTTAAAATTTTAAACTAAAAAATTGTTTTAAGAAGCAATAAAAAAATCGTTCCAAAAGTAACCTAAGAATGATTTGTAAAATGAATTCTAAATAATTCATAATATTAGTATATGTAAAAATAAGTTAAAGTTGTTCATTGTTATGTTTAACATGATTTTTTTTGAAAAATAGTCTATTCTTAATGTTTCTGCCTCAATAGATTAAATGTTTGTCTAATGAAGATTAATTTTAGATCTCTTATATGTTTTAAAAACTTCTTCTTTCATGAAAGTTTTGTACATAGCCATTATATACCCTCAAACTAGAGCCTTTTTTCAATATCATTAAATGTTAGAAAGTTGAGACTAAAGTAATTATATCAAGACTAAAATTTCATTTGTGATAGCTTTCTTACTGTTTTATAAAATAGTTTTTTTAATGCTAAAATTTTAAATTAAAAAAAAAGTATTAAAAAACTGCTTCATAAATCAGTAAGAAAGTTATCCCAAAAGAAACCTAAATATGACAAATTATTAATTAAACATATTTTCTAACTAAAAACCTAAGTCCATAGAATAAGATTAATTACTATTATTCCTTCACCAACATATTTTAAACAAAAAATAATAATTAAGAAAAATAATGATGATGATGATAAATATAAATATAAACAATGCTTAAAAAGAAAGAAATATTAATAAGCCACTACACTTTTATTCCCAACATATTGTCTAAAAAGCAAAAGCTTTTTGGCTATGCTCAAGACCATCATGGCCCTAACAATAGAAAGCCAGGATCTATTAGTCCAATCCAAAGCTCAATCATGCCAATTTTTATAGTGCAGCTTCTGCATGTGAAGGTGGCTTCATTATTAATAATGTGAAGATGGGGCATACCAGAATATCATTATCATAAATAAAGAATGCAATGGAGATGTACAATAGAAAGTTGCATGTCCTGTAAAAGATTTTATGGTTCATTTAAAATCTCTACCATTCTAAAAACCTAACCCCACAAGCAGTTCCAAATGATTCACATGCCATGTGATTATGTCAGTTCATGTCCTTTGAACCCCTCCTTCTCCAATCACCACAGTAACTTTACAATGATGGAAGTTAGATCTTTGTATTCCTTAGTTCTCTCAAGGTTGGTAACAGTGAAGCCTGGATCAAGCGCTTGCTTGTTTTCTGGATTCGTCTCGTAACGCTTGGTACTGAGCAGTACCGCTCGGTATAGAGCGCTGTATATTTTGGGGTGACGTGATGCTTTTTTATTGGTCTCTGGACGATATCTGGACTCCGCATAAAATAATTTGTCCTCCAAAGGGGGTTTGGCGGCGTGACTAATCCTCGACTGACCTAGAAGAGGCACCCACCCGATAATCGAGCACGGATTGATGAGTTCTCAATCATACTCATCCACCAACCAAACTAAGCAACGGTAGGTATTTTTTTTTTTTTATCTTTTAATGCTTAGCTCTTTTTATGGGCAAACGTAAGTTTTTAGTGTAAATATTTTTTCTGCTGCTCTTTATATTCTCTTTGGTACGGCAGTAAGACAATTTAGGTCAATTATTTGAAGTTAAGAGTGCATGCATGGAGAAGAGAGGCAGTCACCAGCATTTACCAAGCCAGAACTGTCGCAATAGTAGATTTGCAATCCTTGGAATCTACTCTGTTACATAGTAAAAAAAAAAAAATCTCAGAAGATAAAGATTTACTTTCACAGATGGGAAAAAACAGTGCCCAAAATAATGGAAAGTGCAGTTTTTTTTTTTTTTTTTTTTTTTGGGAGAAGAAACTCCGAATTCAACTGGTGATGATTTGAAGGATTACTTAATTAGAGTCAACAAACAAAAATTAATGTTGGAATATTCTGACCAAAATTTAATTAAGATGAGTTTTAAATTTTAAAATTATTTTAGAATGTGTGTAGCATAAAAATAATTGATTTGTTATATAAGATAATTATTTAAGTGCTTTAAAATTATAATAATCAAATTAATATGAATTTTTAAAATTTAAAGTTATTTTAAATTAATATAATATACAATTTAATTGATTATTTATATACTGAAGTTATTTCAAAATAAATTTAAGAGCTTTAAAGTTTCAAATTTTTGCGTTGATATTTCAATCAAACCTTTTTCAAATAAATATGATAATGTATAGAGGGTAAGAGAAGTTTAAGGAGCTCAAAAAAATAATTTTTGAGTGGCTTAAAATGGTTGAACGACAAATAAAACTTATATAATTTATGTAGCAGCCAAAAATATGACCGTTGCTATCCTCTATATATATGAATCAACTTTAAGAATTAAAACCTAAGTCTTAATTACCCAAAATAAATCCTAAAATTTATAAAATAAAATTAAACAAACGAACAGATTTTTGAAAATTTTATATCATTAATTTAATAGCTTTTAAATTAATTATTTAACTATTTAAATCTAAAGCTTTATCTTCATCATTTTCTTCAACTAACGCAAACCTTCAATTTTTTTTTTTGAGAAAAGTCTCTTCTTTTTGCCATAAATTATTCAAAAAATAAAATAAAATAAAAACATCATTATAATGCTCAATCTAATTAAATGAAAAAACTACAGAGATTAAGGCTTCGTTTGGGACGGCTTTTTATTGCTTTCTAAAACGAGTTTTAGTTCAAAAATAAAAAAATTTATACTAAAACACCGTTTTAAAAAGTAATAAAAAAATCGTCAAAAGAAGCCTAAGCCTAATGAAAATTATGAGTGAGTGGCCTTAAGCTGGATGCTTTCGGCCAGATGTGAATACAGCCTTGAGCATCTGTCTCCTTTTAAAATAAAATAAAATCTATGCAGAAGATCCCCAGACTTTTATAATGTTCCTACTCAAATCCCCAGTCAGTTTTGCTATAAACTTCATTATTATATAGCTCAAATCAGATTGAATCATATACATGCACATGATGGATGAATTATTCTATGCGGCTGCTGAACGACATTCAGAGTCCAATGAAAATACGTCATGTCACCCCCTACTCTGTACCGTGGCTCGGTATTGCTCGGTATTGGATGACATGGCTGCACCTGATTCACCTCTGGACGATAAATTATATCCGGTGTCCACACAGAATAATCTTGGCCGTCCATTTCTGACAGTACTGTTCTTCCTCCAACACTAACCCTAAAGTAATGCAAAGAAAGAGCTCACATCCCTACCACTAAACCTCCATAAAACCAATTTAATGGAACGAAGACAACCACTGGTAGTGATGATTTATATTAATCTATATATATCGTGCTTGTATCAGTATCAGCAACAGGTGAATCCTTTTTCCCAGGCTTTTATGAGATGCTCCAATCTCCACTTCTTGAAGGTATTAAACATCTATATTTATGGAGCAAAGAAAGAAGCAAGCGAGTACTGAAATTTATGGAACATTGAAATCTTATGATCAGTTGGAATGATTAAAATAAGAGTCGTATGGATAATTGCTCTGCTCCACCTTTTGTATTTCAGAATTAATATAATCATGGAGTTTGAAAGCCTGTCATGTTGTTCCCAGGCCACATTCATTTGGCGCTTATGGCGGAGCTCTCAAGCCAAATAATGGTTATTATTAGGGCATCTCCAACCTAAAGTCCCATTTTTCACTCCATAATATAGTGAAATTAAAAAATGTCGTGATTCATCTCAAATAGAACTTCATTTTAGGCGCTTCTGCGAAGATAACCGTCTTTCTCCTCTTTCGCTCGTTTCTTCTGCAAATCGCGTAGATGAACAATGAAACGCTAATATTGGCGTCGCACAGTTCACCGTCCACCGAATTAGCGATTTTTTTTCCTTCGAATGGAGCAAATCAGCTATGCCTTGCAGTCGTTTGAAATTTGGTTGGAGACGCCCTAGATCAAACAGGTGAATAAACATAAAAAAGAAAGAAGGGAGAACAAAATGGGACCATGAAGGGGGCACACAGCACACTAGCTGCATTGAAACTCTCAAGCACTGTGCCACCACTCACAGTAGTCCCTCACATGAAAGTATGACTGGTTTCACTTTATAGTACCACTTGTTTGCTCATGGGCTCATTTTGAAAGCTCAGCTTTACCAGCCCATAAGGAGCATTAAGGAGACTGGAAAAGTTCAGGCAAGTAACCAAACTGTCATCTGAAACCTGAATAGTGACATCAAAATAAAACAGCCTCTCTCTCTCTCTATTATTTTGTGCGGACACCGGACGGTTCTCCCATCCGGTTCCGCGCTCGGGAACCGGGCTCGGTACCGAGCGGTACCGAGTGTGGTACATTTTTTGGGGTGTCGTGGCACATTTTTATTGGTCTCCGGATATTCCAGACTCCGCGCATAATAAAAATTCCTCTGTCTCATCCATGCGCGCAAGCATGTCTAAGAAATGATGAGAATTTATGATCTCAACAACCAAAAGTTTTCTAAAAATAATTGTTGGTTAGGGAGTCACATTCACTGTGTTTGATGGAAAAGGGCACCCATGCCGTGCCTCCTTTATATTACTTCTATTCTTGTTTGGCTATATTACAAATGCACTGTAGGAATTTGGAAGGGATTTTATTGTAGATATTCCTTTTGTGATGTAACAACATTGAATTTCAAGGTTCCATACAATCACCTGCTATTTACTAAACCTGTTTTAACAAGTATGAAGTCTGCCTAGTTCTGCAAGATTATCAGATGAGGTGATCAAATGCTCTTCTTTCTCTCATTTCTTTACATTCATAATTTCAAATAAATGATAATATTATACTGCTCATAAAAAAGGTAAACAAATACATTAACAAAATAGTGATTTAATTCATCACAAGTGTCGAGAAAATCAAAATTCAGCAACTCATGAGCAGATTTTGTCATGAAGCTTCCACTTTTCTCTAACTTTTCAGCACCCAATTCATCTTGTCTCCCTGGCCCAGTATGATTCTCCAATGAGACTACTTTTTAACGCCTGAGATACAGAAAAAGCAGAAAATTACATGGGAATCTACGCTACTCAATGGCACTCGAGATTTGAAAATCCCTTTAAGGATTTTTTTGGTTAGGAAAACAAACAAGGTTGAGAGTTTTGCTGAAACTCCAAAAACAACTAGCTAAAGCTTGGTTTGGAAACATAACCTTCTAACAACTCTAGCTATATAATTGAATTAAGTTTTGGAATTATAAAATAGGTTGATACAACAACGAACTCGATCAAGGAATTGTGATGAACAATAGTGGGGTTGGGGAAAGGATTAATAGAGGGCTTCTCTGATCAGCTGAAATATCATATATGTGGAACAGAAGCTATTATGCAACAAAAACATGGCTGCAATTTGAGGAAACTGAAGTTGAGAATGAAGGAAATTCATATATGACAAAAATGCATGTTTTAGCTTTTACATATTTGAGGAATTATTGCTTAGGCCAACAGAATACAAGGAACTAAATGTGCTCTTCTAGTTCTTATCCAAAGGACAATTTAAAACAACGAAATGCAGAGGAGAACCTGAGCCTTCGTTGATAAGCTTGGTATGTTCAGCACATTTTTTTAGTTCATTGAAGCATTCGTTGATAAGCTTCGTATATTCAGCACATTCATAGTTGTATAAATTCGATGAATATAGTATTTTGCTTACTAATACTGCTAGAAAATAAGTTTGAAGAAGAATGAATTTTGACGCAAATTTTAGACATCAAAGCATACGATTATTTGGACAAGAAACTATGGCAATTAGCTCAGAGATTATCCAAACTCTGTGTTGTGTATGGAAGAAATAAATTCAACGATCCAACCTTTCTAAGCATTCAACTTGATCGCAGTTCTTAGGACTTATTTGCAAATCTAGTTTTTACAAGTTTTAATCCCAAAGAATTAATTTCAAATAACACTTGTAAAGAAAATGAATCAAAAACAAAAAGAATTTACTTGGTTCAAGTACTTATTAACTCTATATGTTGGGAATTCTTTCAGGAAGATAAGCTTTCTTGAACTTAGGGGGAGAGGGAGAGGGAGAGGGGAGAAAAACACAACTCTTAGAGAAAAAACAAAATAAGAATGTTTATTTCTTGGCTACACAAACAATACAATGCCACCCACCTCTATTTATAAACTAAAAAACATCCTAAAGGAGCAAAACAATAAAATTGAATACTAGCTAACATACAAACTAACAATCTCTACATTGATCCAATTTTACAAAGTTAATGAAACATATAATGTCTACAATGAACAGTACAAGAAAAATCTTCACGACCAGTTGCCACTTCTCCTCCACCTGCTGTTCATAAAGAACAACCTAAGAAAAAGCCTCCAACAGACAGTCACCTACTTCACCTCCACTTGTTCGCTCGAACCCATGCCTGCTACTAAGTCCTGGATCCACTTCCAATCTAGCGAGCCCATCTCCCGCGCATGGCTTGAACTCCTGTATGATCTCCTCCCTCATGCGGCCTTCTCCCGTTCAACTTGCCTCTCACGACCTAGCTAGGTCCATCTGCTGCACTCCCGTTTTCTTGCATTAGCTCCCGAGCCTACTTGCTCGTTCGGCAATTCCAACCTGATGTTGCCCACTTCCATGGCTCGTTTGTCCACCTCAATCCTGCATGCTCTTTGATTGAACACCCGCATTAGCTGTGAGTTGACCTTTTCCCTGCTCCTGTGTGGCATGCTTGTCCGAGAGAGTAATATCCATTGTTCTATTTCCTAGTTAATCGAATAAATTATGTACAAATCCTTACCTCTTTTGATTTGACTATTAATTTTATGTTCTAGAAAGTATAATTAATATTTAATAAGATTATAATTGAAATGGAATGGAGAATATCATGAGGCAAAATGCTCTTTGAAGCGTTGTAGCATCGAGCTCTAAGGTTAAAAAAAATTAGGAGCATATGAAATATTCGATATAGTGTTGTGGAAGTGAGTGCTATGGTGCTTGATAAAAAAGGATGTTTTCTATATAAATATATAATTTCATTTTCCTAAAACTCACCTAAATCTCCCCCCCCCCCCCCCCCCCCCCCCCCCCCCCCCCCCCCCCCCCCCCCCCCTTTCTCTCTTCTCTCACTAGCTAAGGAATGAAAGTGGGAGAGGAGAGTGATGGTAAGGGCATTGATAAAATACTTTTGATATTTTTATTAAAAAAATGAATTTTCTAACCCAACATCTCAGCCCTTCAAACTTAGCTTTGTGCTCCCTCAAATTCCAAAAAATTGGATAGCTCAATGCCACGGTGTTGTCCACCCGACGTTATGATGCTCAACCAACCAAATTTTTAGGAAATTAGGAATAAATAGATTTGAGGTTATTATACCCTTTTAGATGTTGCCATATAAAAGAGATGAAGAGAGAGAAAATTGAGAGAGGGATTCAAAGATTTTAGCTTTGAATTCATCCATCGGGCCAAGTAGGGAAATCTCCGTGCTTGATATAGGCTCCTAATACCCTATTTTTATTTCAATTTTGATATTTTTTGTCAAATGAAAAGGAGTAAAAATAATTTTTTATGAGCATAACTAATAATCCACCATGTAACTTTTAATATGTTGTAAAATGCTCTATTCTAAATATTTTGGCTCTAAGAAGTAAAGTTTTCACCATTTGATTTTATTTATGTTAAACTTCAAATATTTCTCTGTTGAATACCGATAAACCTGAGATTGATTACAATCTCCAATAAATCTCCAAATGACATTTTAAAGCTTAACTATGAATATTACCTTAAGTGATGAGAGTTAGAAAACATGAATAATATACATGTTTATTATACTCTGCATTGTGACCTATCTACATTTATGATCATGCTTAACATCTTGTGTTTCTCTTAAACCTACAAAATTACGCATATATATTGATGATCATATGGATGATGTTCTGTAGGAGATTGATAAAGTGTAATATAAACTCTATTTTATAGACTCAGGCTTCGTTTGGGGGGGGCGGGCTTTTTTACTGCATTCTAAAACGGAGTTTTAGTACAAAATTTTTTATTTTTGTACTAAAACGGAGTTTTAGAAAGCAATAAAAAAGCTGTCCCAAACGAAGCCTCAATCTTATATTATATTCTACTCAATTATGTTCTATTTCTAATTCTAGCCCCATCTGTTTCTTGTAGGTGCGAGAGGTTGAAAGGAAGACATAAGTGAAACTAGAGTTATAAGTGGATTCATGAGGGTCTCCTTCACACAACGAAGATAGACTATGAGAAGCAAAAACAAAAGTGGAGCTATAATCATAGATCGGGACATGCATATCATTCTTCACATGATCTCATATTTTGTTCATAAATTTAAAATTAGGGTGATAAAACAAACTCAATTATAAAAATAAAAAAAAAAAACTCTAAAAGCAAACATGTTTAGTTACTTCTGTACATATAATATAAGTTTGGAATTTCTTTGAAAATATGAATAAAATTGTAACCAATATTCTGTTCTGAAAATCAATGCATTATGATAATTATGATATTGTAAGAAAAAATATATATATATCTATGAAAAGTAAGTTCTAGAATATTTCTAAAAATTTGATAATTTCTTTATATTTATTGAATGCACTAATTAAAATTTTTAATTTATGAATTGTGATTATGGATATCGAATTCTGTAACAGGGTATAGGGTATGCCTATTAAGTTAGAATGCTCATTTTATTGATATTTAATATTTCAGGAAAAAGGAAAAGGCTCAGCTGAGTGGACTGATGTATTTTGTAATCCAATAATATTTTTTTTAATGTATATATTTTATACGAGCTGGATTATTATACATGAATTTTGAGAAATAAAATTGAATGATGTTTAGATTTTATTTTGTACTGTGGTTGAGGAAAATTTAGGTTTAGAAATTTAATCTTTCCATTAAAATCACTTGTAACGTAGTTTTATCAATGTTCTTCTAAGCATAAAAAAAGCATTACAAGCCAGAAAAATTTAATCACTCAAAAATGTTACATTGTTGTTGAAGGTATGCATGATCGTAATTTTACTTTTAAAGATCATAAATTTATCATCAATATCAAATGAACGGTAAGGTTTGTTTACATGAAAAGCTTATTATACGAGAAATTATTCTGTTCGAACACCAGACGATCAGGAGGCCCACCAGAACGTGCGACGTCACCCTGTATTCAGAACTGGTACCGAGTAAAGTGACATGGCGCATTATGGTTGATCTTCGGATGGCATTGACATCTGCACATAATAATTTATCCCATTATACAGAGAGAAAAAAATAAAAACAATGTGTGAATACATTTATCAAACATAAAGAAGTAGAAGTTCATAGTGCTGCATGTCACGTAGGGGTGTAAGTGAGCTGAGCCGGCTCGTGAGCCGGCTCGAACTCGACTCGTTAACGAGCTCACGAGCCGAGCTTATCGAGCTTCGAGCTCCAGCTCGAGCCAACAATCGAGCTCGTATGATAAACGAGCTCGAGTTCGAGCTCAACCCAACTCGACTCGAAAGCTTATCAAACTACTCGATATAATTATATATATATTATATTATAATATTATTTTTTTATATTATTTGAAAACTTATTTTATAAAAAAAAAACTATTCATAGCTATAGTTTTTCAAACGTGCTCGAGCTTTCGAGTCGAGCTTGAGCTTGATATTTCCTAAACGAGTTGATCTCGAGCCCACTTATCGAGCTCGAGCTCATTAAGGATTAAACGAGCCAGGCTTGATAAAATGATAAGGCAAATACTCGACTCGTTTACACCCCTAATGTCACGTGCTGCCTCCTAAATGAATATTTGACATCAATTAGCACTGTCGATCCAAATGAGAAGCATATTGTCTGTGTTGATTTTGATTAGAAAATATATGGTGGTTTGCAACACAAACGGCATTAATTAACAATAAAAGATCATTTCACTTCTCATAGCTCAATTGAAGTGGGACATAAATTATACAAAGATGGGCATCCATTAAGAATATATATCTACAGTAAATTATATAATTATTTATTGAAATATCAACTCAAACTTTTGTTAAGTAAAATTACACAACAAACACAAACACAAACAAGAAAGAAAAAATATTGCGAGAAGAAAGAAAATTAGGATTTAATATAGAAACATTCGAAATAAGGAAAAAACCAAAGAGCCACACCACACCAAGAAATTTATTATAAAAATTGGGAGAAATTATACTCATCTTTCTTTTTTCTCATTCTCTCTGTCTCTCATTATCTACAAAGAATATGCAAATAGATACACATAAATTATACAAAGGGATGCAGCCTTACAAACTAAGCAAGAAAAATGAGAAATCAATTGGCAAGCCAGACTCGCAGTGTTGCGGTGCGGTGGGGTTTGAAGTACCGCAACGCTTTGATCTTTTTCTCTGCTTTACTTGCTACGTTGCAGTGTCGGGGATTGGAGCATTGTTGTGCTTCTCGGTCTCCAACCAAGTTCTGTGATGCAGCGAAGATCGTCGACTGGAGTGGAAGTGACGAAGGCCGGCGGCGATTAACCTTCAAGGAATGTTAGCTGGAGAAACAGGAAGCAAACAGAGGAGAAGAAGAGGAATAAGGGAGAAGAACAGCTGAACGGCTATGTATAATTTTTTATTGTAAAGTTGTCTGTTTACAATTGCTTTTGCTCCCTCTATGTATCTTCTCCAGGTGTACTAAAAAAAGGTGTAACAAACTAAAAGGTAGTATTAGTACTATATTGTATGAAATAGAAACTAGGTAGTGGAATATGCTATAAACTGTTATAAAGATAAGTTGTCCGGTAGGACAGTTTTGGGAGTAAACCTGCTCCGCATCAGCTATCCCCCGGCTCGGAAGAGCTCGACTCCGACGAGCTGATGATAATTACTTCATCATCTGGAGGTGTATATGGCCATATGTTGGAGACATTGAAGGTTGGTGACGTATTACAGTTTTCTGGGAGCGCAACAGTGTATGCATTATTATTGATTTTTGCAGTAATAGGGACCGGTCCCAACTTGCGGCGAGAGAGTTTGGAGTAAGTACCTGGGGCAAAACGTTCGCGACGCAAACGTACCAATACAAGATCTCCAACTTTGAACACACGCCGTCTTCGGTGGGCGTCTGTGGCAGATTTGTACTGCTGATTGGAAGCAACAATTTGTTGGCGAACCTCAGTAAGCATATCAGCAAAATTATCCACAAAAGAAGATGCTGTCGCCGATTTACATTTGGGAAGAATAGCAATGTCGAGAGCAATGTTGGGAGATTTAGTAAAAACAATACTAAATGGAGTTTTGCCAGTGGTGCGGTTAGTCAAGGAATTGTAAGCAAACTCAGCTTTGCCTAGGACATCCTCCCATTAACGTGGATGTTCCTGCACTAGGCATCTCAGCATTGATCCCAATGTACGATTGACCACCTCTGTCTGACCATCAGACTGTGGATGATATGCCGAGCTTAATCGAATTTCCGTCCCCAAACGTTTCCAGAGTTCGCGCCAAAAGTGACTAATGAATTTGACGTCGCGATCAGAAGTTAGGCTCCTTGGAAGGCCATGAAGGCGGACAATTTCTTGGAAGAATAGGTGAGCTATAAACATAGCATCTGCAGTCTTCTTGCACGATATAAAGTGAGCTATCTTCGAGAATCTATCAAAGACCACATGATCGAATCGTTTCCTCTCTTGGTCCGCGGCAATCCCAGCACGAAGTCTAAGCTTAAATCCTCCCAAATGGAATCCAGGACGGGTAGTGGCATGTATAAGCCAGTATTTTGGGCTCCGCCTTTGTAAATTTGGCAAATGGGACAGCTATCTACGAAACGGATAACATCTCGGCATAGCCGAGGCCAGAAGAATCGCACCTGTAGTTGACAGAGAGTGTTGTCCCGGCCAGCGTGGGCTGCGAGAGCTCCCCCATGAGCTTCTCGGACTAAATGTTGTCTCCATGAGGAGACGGGTATGCACAGTTGATTCTTCTTGAAGAGGTAACCATGTTGTACCGAATAGCCATCAACACCTTGTTCGGTTTGACACTATTTCCAGATTTCCCCAAAGTCCGGGTCTTCATCATAGAGGTCCTTTAAGCATTCCAAGCCGATGATTTGGGTTTGTAATTGAACTAGCAAGCTGCATTTCCGACTTAACGCATCAGCCACTTTGTTGACAACGCCGGGTCTATGCCTTATTGAAAAGGAAAACCGTTGTAAGAACATTAGCCATCGGGCATGCATCTGATTGATATTCTTTTGACTGTTGATATAAGAGAGAGCTTTATTGTCGCTGCAGAGAACGAAGTCCTGGTGGAGCAAGTATTGTTCCCACTGTTTCAAGGCGCGAACGATGGCGTATAACTCCTGATCATATGATGCCCACTTCTGACGCGTTGGAGATAACTTCTCGCTGAAAAAAGCCACAGGTCTCTCGGTCTGTGATAGAACAACGCCCACACCAATGGCTGAGGCGCCTGTATCTACCGTAAATAGCTTGTCAAAGTCCGGAAGGTCCAAGACAGGTGCGGAGATGATACAAGTTTTGATGCGTTCAAATGCTTGTTGTTGCTCGTCGGTCCACCGGAAGACCTTGGATTTGAGCCCGTCCGTGATAGGTGCCATTATCAAACTGAAGTTCTTGATAAACTTTCGATAGAAATTCGACAAACCGTGGAAACTACGGACGTCAGAGAAGGTTTGCGGTATTGGCCAATCAACTATGGCTGATATTTTCTGCCTATCCATCTGAATGCCATTGGCTGAGATAATGAACCCAAGGAAATAAACCTAGGATACCCCCAATTCGCACTTGGGAAGGTTAAGAAACAACTTCTGCTGCTTGAGCACATCAAAAAGTGCTGTTAAATGCTCCAAATGGGAGTGCCAGGAGGTGCTAAAGACGAGTATGTCGTCAAAATAGACAATGCAGAACTTACCCAAAAACGGTTTCAAAATTTCATTCATCATCCTCATGAAAGTTGACGGAGCATTACATAGGCCGAAGGGCATGACCTTCCACTTATATAACCCCTGCGGCGTCTTGAAGGCCGTTTTCCATTCGTCGCCGGGACGAATACGAATCTGGTGATAACCGCTCCTGAGGTCCAATTTCGAGAAGATGGAAGATCTGGAGAGCTGATCTATCAACTCATCAATTCGGGGAACGGGAAATATGTATTTGACTGTTATTTTATTAATGGCTCTGCTTTCTACGCACATTCGCCAAGTCCCGTCTTTCTTCGGGACGAGTAGAGCGGGCACGACACACGGACTCATGCTAGGTTGTATCAGTTGCTTCTCAATCAGATCATCGACTAATCCTTGTAGTATCTGCTGCTCTTTCGGGTTCAATCGATAGTGCGGTAAGTTTGGAAGGCTGGACCGGGGTATGAAGTCGACACAATGTTGAATATCACGTAGCGGTGGCAGTTCTGCGGAAAGTTCCTTTGGGGTGATCTCTTCATACTGCTGCAGCAGATGAGAGATATCTTTGTGCATACCAGCAGTTGCAATGTCAGATGCGACTTCAGTGACTAGTAGAGCATACAGTGGGGCGGGTTCACGCCAGCATTGTAGCAGCTGGTGCCCTGTAACTAGGTGCATAGCGGCCTGTTTGATTGGTGCAGAATGTGCCGTTTTATCCACGGCAAAGTGTGGAAGTAACCTTAAGCGCCTTCCTTTGTAGGCCAGGGAATAGGTGTTGGCTCGGCAATCATAGACGGCGCTCGCATCAAATTGCCATGGTCGGACCAGTATCAAGTGATAGACGTCCATATCCAGGACATCGCAGCTGACTTCGCAAACATATTGTTTGCCAATGGAGAACACCACCTTGCAAGATTCTGTGACTGAGATCTCCATTCCTTTCTTGACCCACGTTATCCGATAAGGATTTAAATTTTTGGTAGTTTTCAGCTGGAGATTCTGCACCACCGCCCTGGAGATCACATTTTCAGTGCAGGCGCTATCAATGAGAAGGTCGCACACCTTGCCGCTAATGGTGCAGCGCGTCCGAAAAAGAGCATGTCGTTGGGAGTGGATGTTCTGCCTTGTGGCCAGTAATAGTTTTTCGAGAATGCACATTAACGGCTCCCCTTCGTCAGTAACCACGTCATCTGCTTCTTCTTCTTCCGCATTCTCAAGATCGTCTCTATCCGAACCTTCCGCTAAGTGTGCTTGCGGCCGTTGCGGGTACTCGTTGGACTTATGTCCTGGCTGAAAACAACGAAAACATTTGAGTGTTGACGGTTTAGCATAAGGATTATCCTTACCTTGCGGCCTTGGTTTTGCGGGCAGTCTCGAATCAGCAGCCGTGTTCGTAGGAGTTGTTGTGGGCGTCGGTAGAAGAGGGGGTTGGCCGGTCTTTGCAGAATGAGGCATCAATTTACTTGTCCCACTAGCAGAATCTTGCCACTGACGGCGGACGACATTGGATTTTGACTGCCTACTCTGTTGCATTTCAACCTTAAAAGCTAGATTGACCGCTTGCGGCAATGACCATACCGCATTTAGCTCTAATTTTTCTTGAATGCTATCCTTGAGGCCGCCTATATATCTTTCCACCAGCTGAGTATTGGATTCATTTAAGTTGTTTCGGGCACTCAGCGCATTGAACTCCTCCGTGTACTCGCTCACTGAACGGTGGCCTTGTGCGCAATGTTGGTACCTCATGTATAAAATTTGCTCAAAATCTGTAGGTAGGAATTGAGCTCGGAGCAGCTGTTTCATGCGGTGCCATCCGCGAACCCTGCCCTGCCTTCCCGCTGCCTGATCTGCAATGTTTGCGCCCACCAAGCACTACCTCCTCCACGCAGACGACAAGCCACATACTTCACCTGTTTGTCGGGTTCGATCTCCATATACTCAAAGAAATTTTCAACGGCCTTTTCCCAATCCAAGTAATCCTCAATATGTAGGTGACCATCAAAGAAGGGAACATCAATTTTTATCTTAAATTCTCCCGGTCGCTGGTTACGAACGAATGGTCGCCTTCGTCTTGCGCCCTCCGGAGGGTAATAGTGGGTATCATCATCTTCTTCAGATTCTACGAGTTCGGCTCTAGGATACATCACCGAATCACTGTCGGAGTCCGATAGTCCGGGGTGCGGAGAAGGTACCGGACCGATTTGACGATCAGGGTTCAAGCCTCTGTGCGGCATTGTCCGGCGGGGGTGTAACTCGTGTTGTCTCGCCCTATTAAGGTTGAACTCACGACGCACTTCTACTGTCAATCGCTGGACATCTGCAGCCAAAGCATCCAAACGTCGGCTGATGTTATCTTGGCTCGCCCACAAAGCTTCTAAGTTCGGGTCTCCTCAGAGACGGGGTCTTTGCCGCGCACGGACATTCTCCTCTACCAGTCGCCCGCTCTGATACCAAAAACTGATGCAGCGAAGATCGTCGACTGGAGTGGAAGGGACGAAGGCCGGCGGCGATTAACCTGCAAGGAATGTTAGCGGGAGAAACAGGAAGCAAACAGAGGAGAAGAAGAGGAATAAGGGAGAAGAACAGCTGAACGGCTGTGTATAATTTTTGATTGTAAAGTTGTCTGTTTACAATTGGTTTTGCTCCCTCTATGTATCTTCTCCAGGTGTACTAAAAAAAGGTGTAACAAACTAAAAGGTAGTATTAGTACTATACTGTATGAAATAGAAACTAGGTAGTGGAATATGCTATAAACTGTTATAAAGATAAGTTGTCCGGTAGGACAGTTTTGGAAGTAAACCTGCACCGCATCATTCTGTATACCACAACGTTGTACTATACGGGAAAAAAATTTTCAAGTAGCAAAGCCGATGAACCGAAGCAGGAGGAGGATGCAACCACAACAACACGCGACAAGCTGGATCGACGAAATTGAAGTGATAGCAGCCATACGACCTGATTGATCGAATAAATAGATTCCACACAAAACTAACAACTTTCAAATTTACTAATATGATATATTTATTTTTTATACTTATTGGTGTACCACTCCATTCAATTAAATTCTTTCTTGTGATGCGGAATACTTTATGTTAAACTGAAATACAAGTCAGATTTTTTTATAATAAGATGATTATCAATAAACATGAACGTTTATAATATATTAATAAAATTCTCAAAAATATATCAATAATACTATTAAAAAAAAACTGGTAAAGTGAAGGAAAAGAAAGGAAAGAATATTAATAAGAAAACAAATTCATAATTGTATGTGAGTGCAAATTATCTTAGATTAACGGATTGTTTGGTTGGAAATAAAATAATGGTAAAGTATTTCAAATACAAAAATTTTGAATATATATTGATGTTTAGTTTGATGAAAAAGAAATACATGATAAAATAAAATAAATGCAGGATAAATTATTTTAGTTCATTTTTTATAAGCTAAATTTGCCTAATTTTGAACGATAATAATTTATACTGCAAGCAAGCTTATTTGACCGCCGCCACCCACCATCGCCGATCACCGTCACCCACTGCCAGCCACCACCGTCGCCATCCACCACCAGCTGTCAGTCGCCAGCCACCACAGCCGTCGCCACTAGCTACATGCCGCCATCCATTACCTCCCCACCATCGTCAACCGCTGGCCACCACCACAATCGTCAACTGCAACCACTCGCCACCGGCCACCACTCTCGCTAACTACCGATAAACTCCTTCACCCTCCACCACTATCGCTAACTATGATAATCGCCGCCACCCTTCACCAACCCCCACCACCATAGGCAGCTGTCGTCACCAATTGTCGGTCACCACTATTGTCCCCACCATCTCTGAACTTTATATTATATTCATTTTATTTCGAACCAAACAAAAAATATATATTTATTTGTATTTATCTTACCCTTATCCAAACAATTCTAAATTATTCTTTTAACACTACATTAGTTTTATAATATATTCTTTTTATATTGGATTCTTTTTTAATTAATCAAATATCTCCAAATAATTTTGTTTTTATCGCCTACCTGTAGTAGCTGGCACAACCTAATTAATCTTATCTTGAAAGAGTAAACCAAAAGAAATGGGCTTCATTCCACTAAAAGTACACAGCCAAAGTTGTTGAAAACTATTAATGATTATATATTGATCGCTTTTAAATTTCTTACATCTAGTAAGGGACCGTTGGGGATTATAAGATAAATTTAGTATCAGAAAAATATATTTGGCAGCTAACCGCAATGATGATTGTTGGCGGTAACGACTGACGATAATAATTGATGTGCATTTTAGATAAATTATGAAAATAGATTGAACCCACCGCAGCTTATCTGGGTGGTGAAGAGCCTGCTGGGCAAAGTTCAGGTCCCTGGTTCGAATCCTCTAAAAAACAGTGAAAGTCTTAAGTGTTGGCAGGTGTAAATTGATGTGGGTTGCATGCTAGGTTGACAGAGGTTTTTACTGGCCTAAGAATAGTGCTTCCTCATTAAAAAAAAAAAAAAAGATTGATTTAAAAATCATTTTTTAAAGTCTAATAAAGTTGTTCATACTAAGACTTATTAATTTTTTTTAAACAATTTTTATTATAAAAAATTTTCATTAAAAAAGAGCTATTTTATAATGAAGAAATTATTCTATGCGGAGTTCATATTGAAGAATCATCCGGATATATGAGTATTCACAATATGTACATATTTGTACATAGTGTATTAAATTTTTATATATACAATGTGTACATTCACAATTAAAAATTTTTATAGAAGCAGAATAATTTCTCTTTAAAAAGAGATAAGAAAGCTATTCAAATAAAGCCTAACTTATATTTGCTTAAAGACCTATTGTCTTTGTAGTAGCAGTATACTAAATTGGATTTACTTCAGACTGATTAATACTTCTTGTGAAGTTGTTATCGCTCACATTTTTCAGTAAATTCACAAATTTTTATTTAATCCCTCTCTAATTCAACAAGGTTCATGCACACCCCTCTTTCAGGATTAATTATTCTGTGCAAATTTCGGATGTCGTGAGGAGGCGAATCACAACGCGCCACGTCACTAATTTTATGGATACCGGTGCTCAATACCGTTGTGTACCAGGTGACATGGCGTGCTATGATTCACATCCAAATGATCCGAAATCCGCACAAAATAATTTCTCTTTTACATCTTGATGATCATATGAAACCCATATTATATTAGAAGTACTATTTGCTAAGAGGAATCACCAAGGCCCAATACCCTTCGGCATGCAAGCAAATAGAGTGCATCTTTGCCTTGAAATGAAGTATGTTATGGTATTACTAATATTGTTTTTTTATCGAGAAGTTCTATATGTAATGAGAAATTTCAACTTTATGTGAAATCAATTGATATTATTATTATTATTAGATATTTATATTAGTATATTATTTTATTTAGATATTTAAAGTTTTTATTTACATAATTAAATGAATTTCATGATTAACCTTTGATACGTTATCAAAAATTTATCTTGATCGAAACGAATCCCGATGCAAAACCAAGTTGGAAACTTCAAAAATTAATTCGGAGACCATCTCAACTCCAATTTCAGCAAACTTACAGTCGAACTGAGCGTCTCGGAAATATGAACCCAACGACACCAAATTCAACCCAATCCGAGCCCAAACAGGTCCAAATCAAGGACCCAAAGGGTTGTTGGAAGCTTTGTACCACTGTTTGAGTTACCAAACGGTTTCCAAATATGACGAGCTTATAGTCAAATCGAGCGGCTCAACGAGAAAAATCCAACGAGCCCAAGATAACTGAATTTTGAAGTCATTAAGGCCTCCAAATGCCTCATGAATGGTCTATGATCAAAGGATTCAATATCGGCCGTCCATCCAACCACTCCCCATTTATTTTTGATCTCTCACCTATTTAGGGGCCATGCCACTCCAAAAATCTATAAGTAGACCCCTCATTTCTCTTGAAAGGGAACCAAAGCAAGAAGAGAAGAAGAGAATAGAAGGAAGAAGAGAGGGAAGAGAAGGAAGAGGATCCTCCTCGACCACCGTCGGAGCCTCGCCGGACCACCGCAGGAGCCTCGCCGGACCACCGTATGAGCCTCGTCGGACCACCATCGTAGCCTCGCCGGACCACCACCTGAATCCCTCACTCTCGTCGGACCATCGTCGGAGCCTCGCCGGACCAACACCTGAGGCCCTCACCCTCGCCGGACCACCGTCGGAGCTTCGCCGGACCACCGTTGGAGCTTCGCCGGACCACCACCTGAGGCCCTCACTTTCACCAGAGGCCCTCACCTTCGCCATAGGCCCTCACATTCGCCAAAGGCCCTCACTTTCACTTGAGGCCCTCACCTTCACCAGAGGCCCTCACATTCGTCAAAGGCCCTCACCTTCGCTTGAGGCCCTCACCTCCATTGGACCACCACTTAAGTCCCTCACCTCCATCGGACTACCGCCTGACGCCGTTGCTCAGCCGGACCACTACCTGAGGCCCTAACCTCTGACAGACCACCACTTGAAGCCCTCACCTTCGCCGGACTACCGCCTGACGTAGTTGCTCCGCTGGACCACCACTTGAGGCCCTCACCTCCACCTGAACACCGCCTAACGCCGTTGCTCCGCTAAACCACTACTTGAGGCCCTCACCTCCGTCGAACCGTCACTTGAGGCCCTGTGCTCCGCTAGGACACCACCTTTGACCCGGACTTCTGTTGGGCCACCACCTGACGCCCAAAGTTCTACCAGAGTACCGCCCTACTACAACGATCTTTCAGACCTGTCTCCTGCCAACTACGGTCCTTTAGATCTTTGTCGCTTACTATGGTCCTTTCGATCTCCATCACCAGACAACGGACTTTCAGACCCTGGTCTCCTACTGACTACAGTCCTTTAGACATCCGTTACCTACTATGGTCGTCAAACAAATGTATCTATGTTGATTATTGTAACTCCCACCATGTAATGCACTCTATATGATTGTGTGCTGGATCTTTGTACTATGCTAAGACGTTAAACTATATATTTCTCTACCGCCGCGAATACTCCAGAACACAACAACCTTAAAGAATTTTGAGTACTTATTTATCAAATGACTTTAGGGGTTACTTATACATAGAACATCTCAAATTTTGTGGGGATATCCCTTGAAAATTGTTTATCTTATTTATGATATTTAGGGGTGATAAAACAGATTAATAGATCAGATTTGGATCCGACATAAAATTAACTTGAATCTAGTTAACCTGAACTTGATTCATTTAATGAACAAGTCAAAATGGCAGACCCGAAATATACTCATGGGCAACCGAATGACCCAAGTTTCACCCAATAATCCGTTTTGACTAAACAAAATATCTAAAACTTGTCAACTATTAACTTTATCTTAATTGATCAAAAATAAAAAGATTATAGCATCATATAACATATTTTAAGGGAAAAATTAATAAATAATCACTTTTGAATTAGAATATGCTTCACCAATCAACTCCGAATCTAATATGTTAGATAAACGGGTCATAAACGAGTCAACCCAAATCTGTTTATTTTGACCCGAACTTGACCTGTTTATTAAACGAGTCAAACTAAATCCGAAAATTTTTTATCGGATCATGATTGGGTTGACAAATCGGCTTATTTATTGCACCCGTAAATGCAGAATTTTGTCAAAGGTTCGACAAACAATTTTTGGACTGAAAACATATAAATGATTGTGGACACAAAAATGAATTAAAAACAAAATAACGAAATCCATCTCAATGATCTCATTCTACGTCATTTTCACTGTGCAGAGGTAAACGAGTTGAATATGAACGCGTTCGGGCCTCCCTTCTCTATTCACTGTTTAGCTAAATTTTTTTACTAAAGTTCTGTATAAAAAAAAAAAAAAAAAAATCATCCTAAACAAAATCTTAGGCTTCGTTTGACACAGCTTCATTACTTATTTCTAAAAAAAAAAATTGTACTAAAACTTTTTTAGAAAGCAGAAAGAAAGGTTTCCCAAATGAAGCCTTAAGCTACATTTGAAATATTTTTTTTTTTTACTATTTTTTAAAATACCATTTTCGAAAGCAATAAAAAATTATCTCAAACAAAACTTCCGTATCAAGATCGAGCATCAATTGAGTATTAATTTAAAGTCAAATTAATGATTAACAAATGCATTGATTAGTCTTTTACTCATAGCTATGAATGGACGATATAAGTTGGGGTGTCAATTTCGAGTCACGGGTCGGGTTCGGGTCGAACCTAGAATTGACCTGGGTTCAAACGGATCGACCCTAACCCGACCCGGGTAGAAAAACAGGTTGGAAATCTTAACCTAGACCCGACCCGGCGCGTTGCCGGGTTGACCTGACCAGACACGAGAAGCGGGTTCGGACGCGAGTGCGGACATGGGCTTGGACTCGGCGCGGACGCGGGCTCGGACTGGCGAGGCTGGCAAGGCCTCGCGGGTAGCTGCAGCTCGAGCAGCATCACGGGCAGTAGCGTCGTAATGCGGGCAGGGCTTTCGGGCAGCCTCGTTCGCGCAGTATCGTGCTGGTAGGGTGCGGGCAGGGTCGGGCAGCTCCACGGGCAGGTTAGGGAAGCTACGCGGGCAGCCATGCAAACAGTTTAAATGGGTTTCCGAGTTAACTCGGTAACTCGTCGGGTTAACCCGAACCCGACCTGTTTTTCTAACGGGTCGAATCTGGGAACACGAACCCGACCCGTTTTCAAAACTAGCCTTGTCTAACCCGAAAATTCCGTGTCGTGTCGGGTCGGATCAAGTTTGCGTGTCATGTCAAATATTGACACCCCTAGATATAAGGTTTATTATTTTAGTAATACAATATCTTTTAAACTTCACACAATTAAGAATATATGTTCTTCAATATTTTTTAATATATATATATATATATATATATATATATATATATATATATATATATATATATATATATATATATATATATATATATATATATATATATATATATGTTATGATCTAAAGGAGATGGAAAAAATAAATTTAATTATCTGCAAAAGACATTTCAAATCATCGAGAAGAATTATTTAAAGTGTACCTGAATCTATTGAAATGCATAATTAAGGTTTTAGATCTTCCACATTTCAAGCGACGCTCTCTAAGAGAGGGAGAGACCCCTTCTTTTCACTCAACATGAAAAATTTCACCATTTAAATTGGGGATCATGACCCTTTTATACTTTATGTGTATTTATTTTTATTTCAGCTCATCATTAAAATAAAATAAATACTTGACCTCTACACAAATAATTAATTTCATATAAATTTAATTGAGATGCCACATAAGCCAAATAATAATTTAATTTTTAAATAGATAATGATTTAATTGGCTCAATTTTAGATAGCATATAATATATACTACTTTAATTATATGTATAAATATATGGTTCCGCATACAAAAATTTTCCGAAAAAAAAAATGTCATCCAAAAACAAATCCAATTAAATTTGAATTTTAATGTAATATTTGAGTTAAAATTTTGTAAAATTAAATTAGGGATCATTCAACTTCTAATTTCAGCACATTAATGTTTGAACTAAACATTTCGATCTAATAAGCTCAACAGTACCGAAAGGTTCCCAATTAGAGCCTACCATGTCCAAATCAAGCATTTTTTGCATGGATGAAAATTTTTTGACATTAATTGACGTACTAAATGATCTTCAAATATTGCATACATATAGTCCAAACAAGCGCCTCGATGAGATAAATACAATGAGCTCATAATCCCTCAATTTTTAAGGACATTAAGAGACTTAGGCATTATTTTGGACAGCTTTCTCATTGTTTTCTAAAATAGCTTTCTAACGCAAAACTTTCTAATTAAAAAATATTTTAATTTAGGCCAATATATACTATCAACATAGAAAGCCTAAGTCTGCCATCAACAACACAAATGTTAATACATAGACACTTGTTTTTTTTCACATGAAAAGGAGCTTGGATCTTGATGTATTTTGTCGCCAATAATATCCACCCATATTATAACTTATAAGGCCAATACATAATGTCAACACTAATGTAAATTTGGTCATCTTCTACCATGAACAACATCGACGTACGTCATCGCTAATAAAATTGATGCATGTTGTTGACCCCAACTAAGACATCCAACGTTAACTCCAAGATTTATATTGAACCTCTGAATCTTTAGCCTCCCCTTATAAAAGGAGAATGATCGAACATACTTCAAACAATCTTCATTACTCCTTCAAACTTTGAACATCAAATTTATCATTCACAATTTAAGATAAAAATTATGAAGATGTTAAACTCTCGCACTCCTATGATTAATGAAGGATTAGATAGATTTAATCATTTTCAAAACACCTTTTTGACTTTCAAATGTAATAACCTTTAATTAAATATTTCTTTTATTTGACTTTTCATTAAGTTAATTATATCACTAATCAGCATCATGCACATGGATTAGGTATTCCACTTGATGACCGTGAAGCCTTCAAAGGCATCGATTTCAAACTGACCAAACTAATGTAAAGTAAACTAATGGAATAAACTTTGGATCAAACCACACGTGCAGAACTGTCCTAACGCTGAAAAAATAGAGAGAGATTACTTGAAAGAGTTTCTTTCTATCATTGCAATATTCTTCATGAGATGATTAGATATGCATGAAATATGAGACCTATTCAAGTATTTGTATGTATTTTATAATAATAATAATTATTATTATATAAGCTTTTTATTGATGTAAAAAGATTAGCTTGATTGCCGAATTTAGTTTTCGTTTGATACTAATTTTTTCCTTGTCTATGGGCAGGACTAATCTTACATAGAACCTTTTCATATTTCCTCTTGGGACTAAGGCTTCATTTGAGACAACTTTCTTATTGCTTTTTAAAGCAGCTTTTTAGTACAAAATTTTAAAATTTTGTACTAAAAAACTGTTTTATGAAGCATTAATAAAGTTGTCCCAAATGAAGCCTAAGATTTTCCCTCGTATAATCCCATAGGCAGGACTCAGAGTTCAGCTACCAAATAACTTGGTGGTTGCATCGCGTTGAAATTCAAGATGCTCTAAGATTAAGGTTTCGTTTAGGGCAGTTTTTTATTGTTTTTTAAAAATAGCTTTGTAATACAAAAATTGTTAGTTCTAAAAAAATTTATACTAAAAAATTATTTTAGAAAACAATAAAAAAGCTGTCCCAAATTTCGAAGCTTAAGTTTGAATCATGCTAAACTAGTCAAGCTATGAATTTGATCTAATTGACTCCCAATCGGCCATAAATTATCTTCTCTTGCGATGATTTATTACTGGTGGAAAGCAAGGCGTGATTCTTTGGCTTCATTTGGGACGGTTTTCTTTCTGCTTCTTAAAGCAGCTTTTTAGTAGAAAAAAATTTAATTTTTGTACTAAAATGCTGCTTTAAGAAGCAGTAAAAAAGCCGTCCCAAACGAAGCCTTTATTTGACATAGCCTCATCTGCTATCGGCTAGCTTTAGTACTGCCTCCAGGATTCATTTTAATATTGATATGTATCATAGCTAATGAGGGCATGAATCATATCAACTATTTGATTTTCATCAAATCATCAACACAAATATCGCTTTTTAGAAGACATAAATTAAAGCATCATTTCGGAAAGCTTTAGATTTTTATTTTTTTCCCCTACTTTCAAGAGATTTTTCAACTAAAAAATAGTTTTGTAAAACATTAAGAAAACCATCCCAAACGAAACCTCAATAAACATCACAAAATGCCCATTTGATTTCTTTAAACTTAAGAGAAAAAAATAAAAGAATTTTTAAAGTAATAATAAATGTATTATTTGGTTAAATTTGTTAAGAAATCATTATATTGTTTTGAAGTTCATAATCCTCTCCCTAAACTCTCTAAAATGCAACGATTTTGTTTTCCTATAATGAGTAAGTAAAATAGCCATTAAAAAAAAAAATCTATCCACAAGCAATCAAATAAGTCCTCAACCATGGAATCAATTTCACGCCCGATGTTAACCGTTCATCATGCAACTCTTCTTAATCTGTTGATAGAAAGTTTTTTTCTAACAACTAAAAAATTTTGAATTTGAGTCCTATATATACAATATGTATATGAATTTGTAATTAAACTGTTGCGTCCTGGAATATTCGCGGCGGTAGAGAAATATATAGTTTAACGTCTTAGCGTTGTACGAAGATCCAGCACACAATCAGATAAGTGAGAGGGTGTAGCGTTCATAAGAGACACCAAAGTTTTTACGTGGAAAACCCCTGAAAAGGGGGGAAAAACCACGGGGCCTAGCCCAGTTTGAATGAATCCACTAGTATTTGTAGTCGGTTACAAATGAGGCCCTTCCTTAGGAGAAGGCCTTGGATTGATGTAGCAAATATACATCATATAGATTGCATTACATGGTAAAAGTTACATATACAGGTTTATTTGGCCTGAAGGACCGTGGTCGGCATGAGACCGGAGTTAGAAAGACCGTTGTCTGTTGATGGAGGTCGGAAGGATCATAGTAGGCGACAAAGGCCTGAAGAACTGTAGTCGGCCGGAGACCGTAGTCGGCCGGAGACTGTAGTCGGCCGGAGACCGTAGTCGGCGGCGGAGACCGTAGTCGGCAGGGAGACCGTAGTCGGCCGGCGACCGTAGTCGGCAGGAGACCGTAAATACCGTTGTCTGGTGATGGAGGTCGGACGGACCGTAGTAGGCGACAGTGGTCAGAAGGACCGTAGGCGGTAGGAGATAAGGAGTCAGGTGTTAGTCCCAGTGTCACTTGGAAGATCGGATGTTGATGGTCTGGCCTTGAGTAGGACGTCGGGTCTTAAGCAGGACGTCAGGTCTTCAGCAGGACGTCGGGTCTTCAGCGTCGGGACTTCTTCAGGGGACGTCGGGGACTTAACGTCGGGCCTTGAACAAGACGTCGGGTCTTTGGCAGGAAGTAGGGACTGAGTGTCAGGCCTTGAACAAGACGTCGGGTCTTTGGCAGGACGTAGGGACTGAGTGTCGGGCCTTGAACAAGACGTCGGGTCTTTGGCAGGACGCCGGGGATGAACGTCGGGCCTTAAGGTGGTGGTCCGGCGAGGTTTTGTGGTGGTCCGGCGAGGTTCCTGTGGTGGTCCGGCGGTGGTCCGATGAGATTCCTGCGGTGGTTCGGTGGTGGTCCGGCGAGGTTCTGCGGTGGTCCGGCGGTGGTCCGGCGGCTGTCGAGGAGGAACTCCTTCCTTCTCTTCTCTTCTTCTCTCTCTTGCTTAGATGCCCCCTTGTGAAAAATGAGGGCTCTATTTATAGATTTTTCTGGAGTGGCATGGTCCGTAAATAGGTGTGAGATCAAGGGCGAATAGGGAGTGGTCAAATGGACGGCCGATATTGAATCCTACGATCGTGCACCGTTCGTTGGACATTTGGAGGCCTTAATGATGTCGGAATTTAGTGATCTTGGGCTCGTTGGATTCGTCTCGTCGAGCCGTTCGATTCGAGTATAAGCTCGTCAAAATCGGAGAGACCGTTTTGGTAACTCAAATTGCGGTTTGAACCTTCCAACAGCGCTTTGAACTCTTGATTCAGACTTATTTGGGCTCGGATTGGGTCGATCTTGGTGTTGTTTGGGTTCGTATTTCCGAGACGCTCAGTTTGACTGTAAGATCGTTGAAATCGGAGTTCGGATGCTCCCGGATTTAATTTTTGAAGTCTCCAACTAGTTTTTGCCTCGGGATTCGTGCCTGATCAAGCTAATTTTGTGATGATGTATCAAATCTAAATATTCTTCCAAAAAAATGAAAAAGAAAACCGTTCATCTTTCTCATATGTTGCTCATTCACATTGCCTAGCTACTTTCTGGGTAGATTTGTATAAACTAAAAGTCATTATGGCTTTTTCTTCTTACGTAAGTAAGCAATAGGGCTTCAAATCTCTTTACTCTTTCTCTCATATTTTGTCCACGTTAGAGCTCTTCTTAATTAAAAATCTATCCTAAAAGTCTTTTAGTCAAACAACCGCAAGCGTGTGATCAAGCTTAAGGAAGGCTGTTAATCATCGCAAAACAAATTATAAAAAAAAAAGTCAGAGAACCTAAAATATTTAAGAAAGGCTGCTTTCACCCAAAAGCTCAATAAATTAAATCTTGACTTCATGACATATGTATATAACTAGGGATGTCAATATTTGACATGACTAGAAAACCCGACTCAAATCCGGCTCGAAAATTCTGAATTATGGTGAAACTATTTGTGAAACGGGTTGGATTCGGGTTCAACAAACTGAACCGTTTGAAAATTTGGGTTTGCTTTGGGTTGACCTTGAAACCCAGAAATGACCCGGAATGACACAGCTACCAGTGATTGCTGCCTACCTCGAGCATGCGCTGCCCACCGTCTCTCGCATCAAGTTCACGTCACGATGAGTAGACGACTGTCACGTCGTCAACTGCCTCGTCTCCCACGTAGAACTGTCAATTTCGGGTCACGGGCTGGGTTCGGCTCGAACCCGAAACTGACCCGGCACTATTCGGGTTCGGGTTGACCCGACCCGTTTTTTAAAATGGGTCAATTTTCTGAACTCGAACCCGACCCGGTTCGGGTTCGGGTCAAACCGACCCGACCCGCGAATACAATAACGCCTGCATCGGATGGCGGCAGCATAAGCCGGCAAAAGGATCCGGTGACACCGGACGCCGGTGAAAGCAGCTGGTGACGCCCGACAAACGAAGCTCTAGGCCGGCGGCACCAGAAGCCTTTGACGCCCGACGCTAGCGAAAGCAGCTCGAGGCGCTCAACGATGCGTGCGGGACGTGAGCTCGGGACGGTTGCGCGATGTGAGCTCGGGAGTCGGGACGAGTGCGGCGAAGATGTCCGCCTGTCCTCGGGACGTGACTCGCCGACGGGGCTGGGCAGCCGGGGCAACTGGCAGGCGGGCACGGGGCAGCCGGGGAAGCGGGTCAGGCGGGTATATAAAGCCGGTCAGATCTTTATTCCGGGTCATTTTCGGGTTCCGGGGTCAACCCGAATCCGACCCGGTTTTTAAATGGGTCGGTTTTCCAGACCCGAACCCGACCAGCTTCTGGTTCGGGTCAACCCAAACCCGAAATTTTCGGGTTGGGTCCAATATTGATAGGTCTACTCCCACGCCCCGTTTGAGCCGTTGCCGCTAGCGATGTTGCCAAGCCACTAACGCTATCGTTTCAGCTACCATGTCCACGGGTTGGGTCCGAGTCGAGTCTGAACTTTCGACCCTTTTACCTAATTAGGTCGGGCTAGGATCAATCCGTTTGAACCCAGGTCAAGTCCGGGTTCGACCCAAAATCCGATTTTAACACCCATATATATAATACTTTAAGAACAAATTACATTTTCAAAAATTTTATGACTTAATTGATATTATATTTATCCTTCAAAAGATCATTACAAAGGCCATTCATATTTCATCGTCTGTCTTCTTATCTTGATTTTGCGCCCTTATCGTCGTCACTCTGTCGCTGTTTATTCTCTCGACACGTTGTCTCTGCTCTTCTCCATCGCACTGCTATATGTTCTCCCCCGTTGGCTTCTTCACGCTTTTGAAACGAAAATGAAGTATATAATTCTATTCATACAATTTTGTTCAGTATTTATATAGAAATTTTGGCGTCTCTTGAAATTTTCTTTTATTTGTATGTGTTGAAATTTTACAGGAAATTAAGATGATAAACTTTTTTTTATTATTGTCATAAATTATTTTGAAAGTAAAAAATGTCATTTTCATTGAGCTTGTTTTATAAATGACATTTTATTTTTGAATTAAATCTCGATTATTAGCTATAATACGCAATTAGGAAATGATTCTAAATATGAAATTATGTCGTGTTGCATTTGATATCATCTGTGATATACAATTGTTGTTTGTTTGCTAAAAGATTTGATTGATTTGTTAGTTTCTTATGTTACCTTTTTATCGATAATGTTTGTGACAAAAAATTGTCATTAAAATAAAATTATTATTGTCATTAAAATAATTTGATGAGATTTGTTAAAATTGAAATAAAATTTATTTTGTTAAGTATATTTAATCAAATAATAATTTAATAACTTTTATCATTTTTTTGAATATAATGCTTTACTCAATGCAACAAAATGAGAAATCATGCTTCGTTTGGGACGGCTTTATTACTGTTTCTTAAAACAACTTTTTAGTACAAAAAATTTAACTTTTGTACTAAAAATATTTTAAGGAGGAGTAAGAAAATCTTCTTAAATGAAGCCTACAAGGCTTCTTTTAAGTTGGGTTTTGAGTTGGAGTGTAAATAAGTTAGTCGTGCTCAAGTAATAGTAAACTCAAACCACAACTTGGCAAAGCTTATATATGGAGTTAGAACTTGGCTCGTCGGTGTATTGACAAGCTCGAGCTCAACTCATAAGCTCATTGGAGAAGTTTCATGAGGAAGTCAAAATGGTAGATTGGTGAAGAAGGGCATTGATGGCTTTTTGAAGGAGAAGATCATAGGAAGTTGTCACAAGTGCAGCGAAGTTTGAAGGAGAATTTGCAATGGGAGCTTGATGGAGATGGTATCGACAACTTCTTAAGGGGACGAAGAAATCACGAGGGTAGTGATTGCATTTCAACATTTAAAGAAGAAGAAGAAGAAGTCATCACGGAAGCTCGATGAAGAAGATGAGACAGGTGTTGATTGCATAATACCCTCAAATCTCAATTAGAGTAAAAACTAGAATGATTGAACATAAAACACAGGAGAAATGAGATTTAATGGAGTCTGTTTGTGAGCCAAAAAGCAAAGTCAGGTCAAGCTAGAACCTGAGCTCATATATTTCATAAGCTATAATTTATGCTTAAGCTTAGGTTTCGTTTGGGACGGCTTTCGTCTTGCTTCTTAAAGCGGCAGTTTTTTAATACAAAAGTTAAAACTTTCTAACTAAAAAATTGCTTTAAGAAGCAGCAAAAAAAACCGTCCCAAACTAATCCTCAATCTCATAAATAAATAATCATAACTGATGAGCACATAGTGAGTCAAGTTTAATGTGGTTCAGCTCACTTACACATGTACTATTATTTAACAAATAAATAGCAGTCTTTCAATACACTCCTTGTAAATCTTATATTCATCTTACGCGCCTTAATTAAACATAAAAAACTAATAATAGAGATAACAGTTAATTAATTAAAGTAAAACAAGATGCTAACTTTCCTTGATTATTTTCATGATATATACCTGATAGTTTGGCTTCTTCTTCTTTTTTCCTAAGTATAAATATACAAATTTTCTATAGACGGCATTGAAGTTCATGTTAATACTAATAAATGATGGGGTGCAACTTAAATGTAATATACTTTGGAATAGTATACATATTTTGTACCTATTTTCTAAAACTTTTTAGAAAATTCTATTACTATTTTATATATAACTACTTTAGGAGAAAGATAATATAAAAATATTTTTGAAATTCTGCACTCCTCCAATGATTTCCACAACACTAATAAATTTAGAGATGCATGCTTATCAACTTTGTTAACTAAAGATTAAAATTAGCGTCAAAATATTATGATTATAAATTTGTAAGAATTAATTTTAAATATTTTTTGATTAATTTTTGAATAAGTATAATACATAAATAATTTATATTATCCTGATTTTAAATAAATTTATTTTATTTATTTGAAGAGTATAACAATATACTCATATTTGCATTGTCAATTTATTTTTAATCACTTCATTTAAAGATTTAGGTTTCATTTGAAATGACTATTTTGTTGCTTCTTGAAATAATTTTTTAATATAAAATTTTTAAAAAATAATAATCGTTTGAGGTTCTCTTAAAATGGAGAAGCATTCAATGACATCATGAATTGACAACCACTATGGAGAAAGAAAGTTGCATTAGCCTTATTGAAGAAAGTAAGTAAAGCTAATTCCAGCTTATAGCTAAATAAGGAAAAGCCATTGGATTAATCAATACAAAGCTATCAGTAAATGCTTTAATTTCGAAATATATTTAGCTAATAAACGATAAGTGGAGTACAAAGGACAGAAGCCTTTGCCGTGTAAGACTGGACTACAAGAGAATGTTAAGAGTCTAAGGGCTGAGAATTAAGTTGGTATAAGTGGTGATGTCCTAACGTGTAAGAGGCGGTTGATGCTGTGGCAGTGTTATTATTTTGGGTGTTCATCTTGGATAATCATAAATATTAATTTGTTATGATTATCACAGTTTAAATATTTTTATATTTGTTATTATTTTTAGAAGAATATATCATAATTTATGTATATTCGCTAAAAATTCTACAATCAAACACCGGTTTTGATTCATGCATCTGAATTAGAACATTTTAAGATTTAGTTTAGGTTGGACTTTCATTTCGATAAATTTATGCTTGAAATGAACATTTCTGACTCCATACGCTCAAGATCAAGTCACGGCAAATCGAGTTGAACAAATAAACAGGGGAGGGAAGGCCTTCACGCAACAAAGGGTTGGCGCTCACACACCGAGGCAGACCAAGCAAAGAGACTAGAGCCACCCGACTGTGCGTCAGGATACAAGAAAGAAACAAGAACCACTACCTGACCGTGCGTCAGGATGCAGATACATATCCCAAATGGAATGTAAAATTAATAGATTAATCATCTCCCATTTACTATTCAATAATCATCTTATTTATATATTGATAGGGCCACACGATTGATTATACCAAAGAAAGAAAACAAATAATGAAGAATACAAATAGCTGAAGTTGTATAAATGACCAAGATTTTGCCATACGCAAAGCTCTGGCGTCAATTTCTATTGCTGGCTAGTACGTTTGCGATAGTAGAGTGAGATAATATTTTATCCTAGCTTATAATGAAGCATAGATATCGAGCACACAAATTTTTGTGCCGATAATTTTGTATTAATTCAAATGTTCTAAGAAGGCTCAATCATGTTATGTGTATGCTAATTTCTTAATAAAATCATTTGAGATTTATTTTTTGTTTATTTTTCTTGCATCTTGAGCAATGAGCATTGTTGCGTCCTGGAATATTCGCGGCGGTAGAGAAATATTTAGTTTAACGTCTTAGCATTGTACGAAGATCCAGTACACAAGCAGATAAGTGAGAGGGTGTAGCATTCATAAGATACACCAGAGTTTTTACGTGGAAAACCCCTGAAAAGGGGAAAAACCACGGGGCCTGGCCCAGTTTGAATGAATCCACTAGTATTTTGTAGTCGATTACAAATGAGGCCCTTCCTTAGGAGAAGGCCTTGGATTGATGTAGGAAATGTACATCATATAGATTGCATTACATGGTAGGAGTTATATATACAGGTTTGTTTGGCCTGAAGGATCGTAGTCGGCAGGAGACCGTGGTCGGCAGGAGACCGTGGTCGGCAGGAGACCGGGGTCAGAAAGACCGTTGTCTGTTGATGGAGGTCGGAAGGATCATAGTAGGCGATGAAGGCCTGAAGGACCGTAGGCGGTAGAAGATAAGGAGTCAGGTGTTAGTCCCAGTGTCACTTGGAAGATCGGATGTTGATGGTCTGGCCTTGAGTAGGACGTCGGGTCTTAAGCAGGACGTCAGGTCTTCAGCAGGACGTCGGGTCTTCAGCAGGACGTCGGGTCTTCAGCAGGACGTCGGGACTTAACGTCGGGCCTTGAACAAGACGTCGGGTCTTTGGTAGGAAGTAGGGACTGAGTGTCAGGCCTTGAACAAGACGTCGGGTCTTTGGCAGGATGTAGGGACTGAGTGTCGGGCCTTGAACAAGACGTCAGGTCTTTGGCAGGACGTCGGGGATGAATGTCGGGCCTTAAGGTGGTGGTCCGACGAGGTTTTGTGGTGGTCCGGCGAGGTTCCTGCGGTGGTCCGGTGGTGGTCCGACGAGATTCCTGCGGTGGTCCGACGGTGGTCCGGCAAGGTTCCTGCGGTGGTCCGGCGAGGTTCTGCGGTGGTCCGGTGGTGGTCCGGCGGCTGTCGAGGAGGAACTCCTTCCTTCTCTTCTCTTCTTCTCTCTCTTGCTTGGATCCTCTCTTGTAAAGAATGAGGGCTCTATTTATAGATTTTCTGGAGTGGCATGGTCCGTAAATAGGTGTGAGATCAAGGGCGAATAGGGAGTGGTCAAATGGACGGCCGATATTGAATCCTACGATCGTGCACCGTTCGTTGGACATTTGGAGGCCTTAATGATGTCAGAATTCGATGATCTTGGGCTCGTTGGATTCGTCTCGTCGAGCCGCTCGATTCGAGTATAAGCTCGTCAAAATCGGAGACCGTCTGGTAACTCAAATTGCGGTTTGAACCTTACGACAGCACTTTGGATCCATTATTTGGACCCATTTGGGCTCGGATTGGGTTGATCTTGGTGTCGTTGAGTTCGTATTTCCGAGACGCTCAGTTCGACTATAAGCTTGCTGAAATCAGAGTTGGGGTGCTCTCGGAATTAATTTTTGAAGTTTCCAACTAGCTTTCGCCTCGAGATTCGTGCCCGATCAAGCTAATTTTGTGATGCCGTATCAGTTGCCCCCCTATTTTCGGACGTCGAAGCTCAAGGAGTCCGAAAATACTTGTTCCGAAATTTTATACTGACCCGAATCGCAAAAAAAATTGCGTTCCAAAAAATTAATGGCTTGCTCAAACTTAATCCTAGAGGCCTCGTTGAGCTTCAAAAGTGTCGAAATCGAGTCCGGAACGTCGAAAAAAAAAAACGTATCCGGGGACCCCCAAAAATGTCCGAATCGGACCGTCCGGGCCGAAAATCGGGCCCGGACACGCGTAGGCGGCCGAACCGGCCGGCCGCCGTCGGACCGGCCGCCGCAGCCCGCCGCGCCGCCCGGCGCGCCTGCCGCGCCCTGCGCGCGCGAAACGGCGCGCGCGCAACGGCCCTGGGCGCGCGCGGTTTGGCTGAGGCGGTTCTATTTTAATTTTTTTTTTTTTTTTTTTTTTTTTTTGCGGGGCCCACAAAATTTCAAAAAATTTCCAAAAAAATTCCGAAAAAATTCGGAAAAATTCCAAAAAAAAATTCAAAAAAAATTCAAAAAATTTCCGAAAAAAATTTAGAAAAATTTAAAAATCTAGAAACTTCCCACCTCTCTCCAAAAACCTATAAATAGGCCTCCAAGGCCTTTAGAAAAATTGTCTCTTCTCCCTTCTTCTTATCTTTTCTGCTCTTCTTCTTTCTTTTCTTCTTCTGCTCTCCCTCTGTCCTTTCTATTGAGGCCTTCCCTCGATTTTTCGAGGCCCCTCTCTTGGCAAGGAAGTTCGGAGATTTCCCCTCCTTCTCTTCTCCCTCTGTCCTTTCTATTGAGGCCTTCCCTCGATTTTTCGAGGCCCCTCTCTTGGCAAGGAAGTTCGGAGATTTCCCCTCCTTCTCTTCTCCCTCTGTCCTTTCTATTGAGGCCTTCCCTCGATTTTTCGAGGCCCCTCTCTTGGCAAGGAAGTTCGGAGATTTCCCCTCCTTCTCTTCTCCCTCTGTCCTTTCTATTGAGGCCTTCCCTCGATTTTTCGAGGCCCCTCTCTTGGCAAGGAAGTTCGGAGATTTCCCCTTCTTCTCTTCTCCCTCTATTCTTCGAGAGATATTACGGAGTTCTGATGTTAGTTGGTTGGAGATGGAGGTCAGAGAGACCGTTGTAAGGAGGGAGGTTGACAACGAACAGAAGTCCAACGAAGGTTGGAGAAGAACGACGACGAGTAGACATTCAACGACATGTAAAAGCCCGATGAATATCCGTCGATATGCAAGAGTTCGACGTCGAGTAGAAGACCGATGAAAGTCCCGTAATGAGTATAAGTCCAGCGTCAGGGAGAAGTATGATGACAGGTAGGAATTTAACGTCGCGTAGACATACAACGTCAGGCAGAAGACCGGCGAAAGTCTATTAACTGGCAGAAGTCCGACATCCGGTAGAAGTACGAAGTCGGGTAGAGGTGCAGCGTCGGGTAGAAGACCGACAAAGGTTCGTCGACGGGCAGAAGTCCCGGTGACGAGTAGAGGTCCGCTGACGAGCAGAAGTCCGACGACAGGGAGAAGTCCGACGTCGTGTAGAAGTATGGCCTCTGGCAGAAGACCGATGAAAGTTCGTCGACAGGCAGGAGTCTGACGACGAGTAGAAGTCCGCTGATGAGCAGAAGTTCTACGACGGGGAGAAGTCCGCTGACGAGCAGAAGTCCGACGTCAGGCAGAAGTCCGCTGACGAGCAGAAGTCCGACGTCAGGCAGAAGTCCGCTGACGAGCAGAAGTCCGATGTCGGGCAGAAGTCTGCTCATGAGCAGAAGTTCGACGTCGGGTAGAAGTATGGCCTCTAGCAGAAGATCGATGAAAGTTCGTCGACAGGCAGAAGTCTGACGACGAGTAGAAGTCCGCTGATGAGCAGAAGTTCTACGACGGGGAGAAGTCCACTGACGAGCAGAAGTCCGACGTCAGGCAGAAGTCTGCTGACGAGCAGAAGTTCGACGTCGGGCAGAAGTCTGCTGACGAGCAGAAGTTCGACGTCGGGTAGAAGTATGGCCTCTGGCAGAAAGACCGATGAAAGTTCGTCGACAGGCAGAAGTCTGACGACGAGTAGAAGTCCGCTGATGAGCAGAAGTTTGACGACAAGGTGAAATCCGACGTCGTGTAGAAGTACGGCCTCTGGCAGAAGACCGATGAAAGTTCATCGACGGGCAGAAGTCCGACGACGAGTAGAAGTCCACTGACAAGCAGAAGTTTGATGACAAGGTGAAGTCCGACGTCGTGTAGAAAGTCCTCTGACTAGCAGAAGTCCTACGTCAGGTAGAAGTCTGCTGACGAGCAGAAGTCCGACGTCAAGGAGAAGTCCATTGAGGAGCAAAAGTCCAACGTCGGGTATTAGTCCGACAACAGGCAGAATTTCGGCGTTGTGTATTAGTCCGTCGAAAGTCCTGCAAGGCAAAAGTTTAGCGCAGGAGAAAATTCAAAATCGGGAAGAATTTTAACATTATGGAGAAGTCAGATAGAAGTCTATTGACGACATTCTAGCGACGTTAACCAAGGACGTGAGACTTTTCCGAGAGGTTGTAAGTCGGAGCCCCTGCTCGACGACGTTAACCTGTGTGGAAGAGGTCGGGAGAATCCACTAAGGATGTGAGACCTTTTCGAGGTTGTATGCCGGAGCCCTGCTCGACGACGTTAACCTGTGTGGAAGAGGTCGGGAGAATCCACTAAGGATGTGAGACCTTTCCGAGGTTGTATGCCGGAGCCCTGCTCGACGACGTTAACCTGTGTGGAAGAGGTCGGGAGAATCCACCAAGGATGTAAGACCTTTCCGAGGTTGTATGTCGGAGCCTTTGCTCGACGACGTTAACCTGTGTGGAAGAGGTCGAGAGAATCCACCAAGGATGTAAGACCTTTCCGAGGTTGTATGTCGGAGTCTTTGCTCGACGATGTTAACCTGTGTGGAAGAGGTCGGGAGAATCCACCAAGGATGTAGGACCTTTCCAAGGTTGTATGTCGGAGTCTTTGCTCGACGACGTTAACCTGTGTGGAAGAGGTCGGGAGAATCCACCAAGGATGTGAGACCTTTCCGAGGTTGTATGTCGGAGCCTTTGCTCGACGACGTTAACCTGTGTGGAAGAGGTTGGGAGAATCCACTAAGGATGTGAGACCTTTCCGAGGTTGTATGCCGGAGCCCTGCTCGACGACGTTAACCTGTGTGGAAGAGGTCGGGAGAATCCACCAAGGATGTAAGACCTTTCCGAGGTTGTATGTCGGAGCCTTTGCTCGACGACGTTAACCTGTGTGGAAGAGGTCGAGAGAATCCACCAAGGATGTAAGACCTTTCCGAGGTTGTATGTCGGAGTCTTTGCTCGACGACGTTAACCTGTGTGGAAGAGGTCGGGAGAATCCACCAAGGATGTAGGACCTTTCCAAGGTTGTATGTCGGAGTCTTTGCTCGACGACGTTAACCTGTGTGGAAGAGGTCGGGAGAATCCACCAAGGATGTGAGACCTTTCCGAGGTTGTATGTCGGAGCCTTTGCTCGACGACGTTAACCTGTGTGGAAGAGGTTGGGAGAATCCACCAAGGATGTAGGACCTTTCCGAGGTTGTATGTCGGAGCCTTTTGCTCGACGACGTTAACCTGTGTGGAAGAGAGGTCGGGAGAATCCACCAAGGATTTAGGACCTTTCCGAGGTTGTATGTCAGAGCCTTTGCTCGACGACGTTAACCTGTGTGGAAGAGGTCGGGAGAATCCACCAAGGATTTAGGACCTTTCCGAGGTTGTATGTCAGAGCCTTTGCTCGACGACGTTAACCTGTGTGGAAGAGGCCGGGAGAATCCACCAAGGATGTGAGACCTTTCTGAGGTTGTATGTCGGAGCCTTTGCTCAACGACGTTAACCTGTGTAGAAGAGGTCGGGAGAATCCACCAAGGATGTGAGACCTTTCTGAGGTTGTATGTCGGAGCCTTTGCTCGACGACGTTAACCTGTGTAGAAGAGGTCGAATCGAATCCCCTTGGGATCGATTTTACCTTGATTGGGAGAGGGCGAATGCCGCGTGTATCCCGAATTAAAGGTGAAGAATGGTCTATTTTTAGACCGTTACTGTCTTTTTGAGGTCGAGGTTAAGACCTTGCCCAAGGAGTAGAAGCCCAACATGGGACTGTTTAAAGCTTGCAATTGATTTGAAGTATCCTCGCATTTGCTCGAATATTCCTGAAATATCATCCTGATATATAAAGCATTAGAGGATCTTTTTGACCAGAATTGTGGTCAAAGTTGCCCCCCAGTCCGCATTTGATGCAACAATGACTGATGTCAGGAAGTTGATAAGAGCGATCTTTTGAGATTGGAGCAAAAGTTGCCCCCCAGTCGGGAATCACTTTCCCACAGACGGCGCCAAACTGTTGCGTCCTGGAATATTCGCGGCGGTTGAGAAATATATAGTTTAACGTCTTAGCGTTGTACGAAGATCCAGCACACAATCAGATAAGTGAGAGGGTGTAGCGTTCATAAGAGACACCAAAGTTTTTACGTGGAAAACCCCTGAAAAAAGGGGGAAAAACCACGGGGCCTAGCCCAGTTTGAATGAATCCACTAGTATTTGTAGTCGGTTACAAATGAGGCCCTTCCTTAGGAGAAGGCCTTGGATTGATGTAGCAAATATACATCATATAGATTGCATTACATGGTAAAAGTTACATATACAGGTTTGTTTGGCCTGAAGGACCGTGGTCAGGGCAGGAGACCGGAGTTAGAAAGACCGTTGTCTGTTGATGGAGGTCGGAAGGATCATAGTAGGCGACAAAGGCCTGAAGAACTGTAGTCGGCCGGAGACCGTAGTCGGCCGGAGACTGTACTGTAGTCGCCGCCGGAGACCGTAGTCGGCCGGAGAGACCGTAGTCGGCAGGAGACCGTAGTCGGCCGGCGACCGTAGTCGGCAGGAGACCGTAAATACCGTTGTCTGGTGATGGAGGTCGGACGGACCGTAGTAGGCGACAGTGGTCAGAAGGACCGTAGGCGGTAGGAGATAAGGAGTCAGGTGTTAGTCCCAGTGTCACTTGGAAGATCGGATGTTGATGGTCTGGCCTTGAGTAGGACGTCGGGTCTTAAGCAGGACGTCAGGTCTTCAGCAGGACGTCGGGTCTTCAGCAGGACGTCGGGACTTAACGTCGGGCCTTGAACAAGACGTCGGGTCTTTGGCAGGAAGTAGGGACTGAGTGTCAGGCCTTGAACAAGACGTCGGGTCTTTGGCAGGACGTAGGGACTGAGTGTCGGGCCTTGAACAAGACGTCGGGTCTTTGGCAGGACGCCGGGGATGAACGTCGGGCCTTAAGGTGGTGGTCCGGCGAGGTTTTGTGGTGGTCCGGCGAGGTTCCTGTGGTGGTCCGGCGGTGGTCCGATGAGATTCCTGCGGTGGTTCGGTGGTGGTCCGGCGAGGTTCTGCGGTGGTCCGGCGGTGGTCCGGCGGCTGTCGAGGAGGAACTCCTTCCTTCTCTTCTCTTCTTCTCTCTCTTGCTTAGATGCCCCCTTGTGAAAAATGAGGGCTCTATTTATAGATTTTCTGGAGTGGCATGGTCCGTAAATAGGTGTGAGATCAAGGGCGAATAGGGAGTGGTCAAATGGACGGCCGATATTGAATCCTACGATCGTGCACCGTTCGTTGGACATTTGGAGGCCTTAATGATGTCGGAATTTAGTGATCTTGGGCTCGTTGGATTCGTCTCGTCGAGCCGTTCGATTCGAGTATAAGCTCGTCAAAATCGGAGACCGTTTGGTAACTCAAATTGCGGTTTGAACCTTCCAACAGCGCTTTGAACTCTTGATTCAGACTTATTTGGGCTCGGATTGGGTCGATCTTGGTGTTGTTGGGTTCGTATTTCCGAGACGCTCAGTTTGACTGTAAGATCGTTGAAATCGGAGTTCGGATGCTCCCGGATTTAATTTTTGAAGTCTCCAACTAGTTTTTGCCTCGGGATTCGTGCCTGATCAAGCTAATTTTGTGATGATGTATCAAATCTAAATATTCTTCCAAAAAAATGAAAAAGAAAACCGTTCATCTTTCTCATATGTTGCTCATTCACATTGCCTAGCTACTTTCTGGGTAGATTTGTATAAACTAAAAGTCATTATGGCTTTTTCTTCTTACGTAAGTAAGCAATAGGGCTTCAAATCTCTTTACTCTTTCTCTCATATTTTGTCCACGTTAGAGCTCTTCTTAATTAAAAATCTATCCTAAAAAAGTCTTTTAGTCAAACAACCGCAAGCGTGTGATCAAGCTTAAGGAAGGCTGTTAATCATCGCAAAACAAATTATAAAAAAAAAAAAGTCAGAGAACCTAAAATATTTAAGAAAGGCTGCTTTCACCCAAAAGCTCAATAAATTAAATCTTGACTTCATGACATATGTATATAACTAGGGATGTCAATATTTGACATGACTAGAAAACCCGACTCAAATCCGGCTCGAAAATTCTGAATTATGGTGAAACTATTTGTGAAACGGGTTGGATTCGGGTTCAACAAACTGAACCGTTTGAAAATTTGGGTTTGCTTTGGGTTGACCTTGAAACCCAGAAATGACCCGGAATGACACAGCTACCAGTGATTGCTGCCTACCTCGAGCATGCGCTGCCCACCGTCTCTCGCATCAAGTTCACGTCACGATGAGTAGACGACTGTCACGTCGTCAACTGCCTCGTCTCCCACGTAGAACTGTCAATTTCGGGTCACGGGCTGGGTTCGGCTCGAACCCGAAACTGACCCGGCACTATTCGGGTTCGGGTTGACCCGACCCGTTTTTTAAAATGGGTCAATTTTCTGAACTCGAACCCGACCCGGTTCGGGGTTCGGGTCAAACCGACCCGACCCGCGAATACAATAACGCCTGCATCGGATGGCGGCAGCATAAGCCGGCAAAAGGATCCGGTGACACCGGACGCCGGTGAAAGCAGCTGGTGACGCCCGACAAACGAAGCTCTAGGCCGGCGGCACCAGAAGCCTTTGACGCCCGACGCTAGCGAAAGCAGCTCGAGGCGCTCAACGATGCGTGCGGGACGTGAGCTCGGGACGGTTGCGCGATGTGAGCTCGGGAGTCGGGACGAGTGCGGCGAAGATGTCCGCCTGTCCTCGGGACGTGACTCGCCGACGGGGCTGGGCAGCCGGGGCAACTGGCAGGCGGGCACGGGGCAGCCGGGGAAGCGGGTCAGGCGGGTATATAAAGCCGGTCAGATCTTTATTCCGGGTCATTTTCGGGTTCCGGGGTCAACCCGAATCCGACCCGGTTTTTAAATGGGTCGGTTTTCCAGACCCGAACCCGACCAGCTTCTGGTTCGGGTCAACCCAAACCCGAAATTTTCGGGTTGGGTCCAATATTGATAGGTCTACTCCCACGCCCCGTTTGAGCCGTTGCCGCTAGCGATGTTGCCAAGCCACTAACGCTATCGTTTCAGCTACCATGTCCACGGGTTGGGTCCGAGTCTGAACTTTCGACCCTTTTACCTAATTAGGTCGGGCTAGGATCAATCCGTTTGAACCCAGGTCAAGTCCGGGTTCGACCCAAAATCCGATTTTAACACCCATATATATAATACTTTAAGAACAAATTACATTTTCAAAAATTTTATGACTTAATTGATATTATATTTATCCTTCAAAAGATCATTACAAAGGCCATTCATATTTCATCGTCTGTCTTCTTATCTTGATTTTGCGCCCTTATCGTCGTCACTCTGTCGCTGTTTATTCTCTCGACACGTTGTCTCTGCTCTTCTCCATCGCACTGCTATATGTTCTCCCCCGTTGGCTTCTTCACGCTTTTGAAACGAAAATGAAGTATATAATTCTATTCATACAATTTTGTTCAGTATTTATATAGAAATTTTGGCGTCTCTTGAAATTTTCTTTTATTTGTATGTGTTGAAACTTTACAGGAAATTAAGATGATAAACTTTTTTTTTTAATTATTGTCATAAATTATTTTGAAAGTAACAAATGTCATTTTCATTGAGCTTGTTTTATAAATGGCATTTTATTTTTGAATTAAATCTCGATGATTAGCTATAATACGCAATTAGGAATTGATTCTAAATATGAAATTATGTCGTGTTGCATTTGATATCATCTGTGATATACAATTGTTGTTTGTTTGCTAAAAGATTTGATTGATTTGTTAGTTTCTTATGTTACCTTTTTATCTATAATGTTTGTGACAAAAATTTGTCATTAAAATAAAATTATTATTGTCATTAAAATAATTTGATGAGATTTGTTAAAATTGAAATAAAATTTATTTTGTTAAGTATATTTAATCAAATAATAATTTAATAACTTTTATCATTTTTTTGAATATAATGCTTTACTCAATGCAACAAAATGAGAAATCATGCTTCGTTTGGGACGGCTTTATTACTGTTTCTTAAAACAACTTTTTAGTACAAAAAATTTAACTTTTGTACTAAAAAGATATTTTAAGGAGGAGTAAGAAAATCTTCTTAAATGAAGCCTACAAGGCTTCTTTTAAGTTGGGTTTTGAGTTGGAGTGTAAATAAGTTAGTCGTGCTCAAGTAATAGTAAACTCAAACCACAACTTGGCAAAGCTTATATATGGAGTTAGAACTTGGCTCGTCGGTGTATTGACAAGCTCGAGCTCAACTCATAAGCTCATTGGAGAAGTTTCATGAGGAAGTCAAAATGGTAGATTGGTGAAGAAGGGCATTGATGGCTTTTTGAAGGAGAAGATCATAGGAAGTTGTCACAAGTGCAGCGAAGTTTGAAGGAGAATTTGCAATGGGAGCTTGATGGAGATGGTATCGACAACTTCTTAAGGGGACGAAGAAATCACGAGGGTAGTGATTGCATTTCAACATTTAAAGAAGAAGAAGAAGAAGTCATCACGGAAGCTCGATGAAGAAGATGAGACAGGTGTTGATTGCATAATACCCTCAAATCTCAATTAGAGCAAAAACTAGAATGATTGAACATAAAACACAGGAGAAATGAGATTTAATGGAGTCAGTTTGTGAGCCAAAAAGTAAAGTCAGGTCAAGCTAGAACCTGAACTCATATATTACATAAGCTATAATTTATTAATTTATGCTTAAAATAATTTTTTAATATAAAATTTTTAAAAAATAATAATCGTTTGAGGTTCTCTTAAAATGGAGAAGCATTCAATGACATCATGAATTGACAACCACTATGGAGAAAGAAAGTTGCATTAGCCTTATTGAAGAAAGTAAGTAAAGCTAATTCCAGCGTATAGCTAAATAGGGAAAAGCCATTGGATTAATCAATACAGGGCTATCAGTAAATGCTTTATTTTGAAATATTTTTAGCTAATAAACGATAAGAGGAGTACAAAGGACAGAAGCCTTTGCCGTGTAAGACTGAACTACAATAGAATGTTAAGAGTCTAAGGGCTGAAAATTAAGTTGGTTGTTATTATTTTGGGTGTTCATCTTGGATAATCATAAATATTTGTTATGATTATCACAGTTTAAATATTTTTATAATTTTTATTATTTTTAGAAGAATATATCATGATTTATGTATATCACTGATGCATCTCTAAAAATTCTACAATCAAACACGGGTTTTGATTCATGCACGTGAATTAGAACATTTTAAGATTTAGTTTAGGTTGGACTTTTATTTCGATAAATTTATGTTTGAAATGAACATTTCTGACTCTGGACGCTCAAGTTTACATCACGACAAATTGAGTAGAACAAATAAACAAGGGAGGGAAGGCATTCACACAGCAAAGGGTTGGCGCTCACACACCGAGGCAGACCAAGCAAAGAAACTAGAGCCACCACCTCTGTGCGTCAGGATAGAAGAAAGAAACAAGAACCACTACCTGACCGTGCGTCAGGATGCAGAACATATCCCAAATGGAATGTAAAATTAATAGATTAATCATCTCCCATTTACTATTCAATAATTATCTTATTTATACATAGATAGGGCCACACGATTGATTATATCAAAGAAAGAAAACAAATAATGAAGAATACAAATAGCTGAAGTTGTATAAATGACCAAGATGTTTCCATATGCAAAGCTCTGGCGTCAATTTCTGCTGCAGGCTAGTACGTTTGCGATAGTAGAGTGAGATAATATTTTATCCTAGCTTATAATGATGCACATATATCAAGCACACAAACTTTTTTACCGATAATTTTGTATTAATTCAAATGTTCTGAGAAGGCTCAATCATGTTATATGTATGCTAATTTCTTAATAAAATCATTTGAGATTTATTTTTTGCTTATTTTTCTTGCATCTTGAGCATAATTCATTTTGTTAATAATATCATAATTACTTTTTAACGGAGAACTTTATATTAAGTCAAATATTCAAAGCATAACATCAGTTAGGTGATGTGACCCTTAATATGCAAAAAAAAAAAATCACGTTAATCGCTAAACCACAAGAATTTAGATTACCATTAAGCTAATGACATTCATAATTAATCTAATTCTTTTTTAGATAAATCACTCTTAAACATGCTAAAAAACAAATCATTGCAAATCAAAAAAAGCCAGCCAGATGGATTACCACTAACTCCATTGATAGAGCGATGGAGTACCCTCAAAGCTCTTTCTAATTGCGGTTAATTATAAAATAATTATTTTGATTAGACTAATAATGATGAGATAATCATCTTCTTATCCAGAAGGAATGTTGATCGGTGTGCCTGTTGTTAATGTTTCATATGGGCACGTGTGACGTGTCAAAACATGAATCGTTGGTAGTTATCGCTAAAAGTTAAAGCGAGAATTAATTCTTTAATGTGGAGGAAAAAAAAATAGTATAGAAATACAAAAAAATCACTAAAAATAATAACTTTAACTTTCTTCTGTGATGACACGTGGCCAGCGTGTACAGAGTTATACCTATTTCAGTGGATAAGATATTTAAAAGGAAAGTAATTAGATTAAAAGTTAAAGAAAAAGGTGAAAATAGAAAGAAAGAGAGGTTGAGACTGACATTAACATAGGAAGAAATATTTGCTTTCTTTTGTGATTTTTACTCTATTAAAATAATTCCCATTTGGGATGATTGGCTTTAAATCTTCCTTCTACTCATAATTGAATATCAAGGCAAATGTGAGCGGTCAAAAAGCTCTTAATATGAGAAGTTGTTTAATTAGAAGGATTATTCACTCTTTGGTGAATCTTAATCAAATTAGTTTAGGTCATGGACTCTTAATGCACCATAATTAGTCTTATTATTTTATTAGTAGAGTTGATCATGGGTTGTCAATTGACTAGGGGTATTAATATTTGATATGACATGAAAATCTAACTCGAACACGATCTGAAAATTTCGGTTTCTGGCTAACCCCAGGGATTTTGACCCATTTGTAAAACCGGATCAGGTTCGGGTTGACCTGGAAATCCGAAACCAATCCGGTTTTGACCCGGCTACTGCTCCATGAGTGATGTGAGTCGCGTCGCGTGAGTCCTGTCACGATTTAACGGTGACCGATTTATATAATTTGGCTAATAATTGAGCAATAACAAAGGTTGGCGGGGCCGTGGGGGGGCATGTTAGCCGATTTATGGGATTTGGCTAGATAAACATGTGAAAGGATGGCCGATTGCAACCAATTTATGGGATTTGGCTGAATAATAGCGTGAAAGGAGCAGTTCAACGACCGATTTACGAGATTTGGCTGAATAGGCACGCGTACAGCAGGCCGGCGCGCGGCCCATTTACGGGATTTGGCTGAATAAACTGACGAACCAACCGGGTTCTGGTCAGGTTGAATAATGTCGGGTCAGTTCTGAGTTGGACCCAAACCCGACCTGTCACCTAGTTTTGACAACCCTACAATTGACTAATATTTTGATGACAAAGAGAAATGAAATTTATCATATGGAGCTTTACAAAGACTCCATGGAGATATATCATGTCATGATTGTCCATACACATTGGTGTGTTGCTCATGTAGTAGTTGGTGGGTGTAAAAAAGTCTAAAATCATATTCTTATATTTATAGATTTTTTTGTGGAGACATTTTAATTATTCCATCTAAATGTTCAAATGCTCTATTGGGATCTCTAGAATTATTACTTCAAATATTTAATATTTTTCAAATATTTGAGTGTCTTAATGACATTAAATTTGCCTAATGTTAATGCATATTACAAAATAATATCACATAATTATTAGCCATTAAATTAAAATATTTTACATGCATGAATTAATAGTTAAATATAGAAATGAAATAGCTTTAATTTTTTAAGTTGAGATGAGGACTTTTTCTACTCTTAATGTTCTCGAGTCTTTCGGCAACCCGATATATATCCATCTACTCTCGGCCGGCCGGCGGGCCTTCCTTCATCGGCTGCCTGACCCGATCGGAGCCCACTACATGAACGGCCAGATGATCGCCGATGTAACCATTACGTCATCATCGCCGTTACAGTTGCCATCACTGTCACCGTCGCCGACCAACCCACGTGTACAGACGCAAGTCACGCAACCGCGCTCTACTTTCACACGCTCGACGGCCTCATGAAATAACGTGGTCCCCAATCTACCCTCAACAAAATCTTTAATGCCGTTCATATCCTCGAACCCGATCTCTCGTGTCCATAAAGACTCCCCTCCTCCCTCTTTTCCCAGAAATTTCAACCTCTCTTAATTCCTTCTCCGGCGATGTATAATCCCGTTACACAGCTGCCGCCGGGCTTCCGCTTCCACCCGACGGACGAGGAGCTCATCATCCACTACCTGAGAAACCGGACGGCGGCGGCGGCTTCATCGCCGTCTCCGGTCTCCATCATCGCTGAGGTTGATATCTACAAGTTCGATCCATGGGATCTTCCCGGTAATCCCATACATCCTAACACAACCCCGTGTTTCTTTCCGTATAATCCAAAGTGTTTGATGAAATGCCTATTGCAGAGAAGGCTCTGTTCGGCGACCGCGAGTGGTATTTCTTCACTCCTCGGGATCGTAAGTACCCTAATGGTGTCCGGCCGAACCGAGCGGCGGTGTCTGGGTACTGGAAGGCGACCGGGACGGACAAGGCGATTAGTTCTGGGAGTAATAACGTTGGGGTGAAGAAGGCTTTGGTGTTCTACAAGGGAAAGCCACCTAAAGGGTTTAAAACAAATTGGATTATGCATGAATATAGACTGGCTGATTCGCAGATTAGTAACAAATATAGACCCATGAGCATGAGGCTTCCAGATCATTCCATGAGGGTAAAAACTTTATCTTTTTCTTCGAAAAAACTGTTTGCCTTTTTAAGATAGAAAAATATTTAATTTGATGGGCATAAAGTCATCATAGATGCAGATTTCAGGTGTCCAAAGCTCAAATGCAAATAAAAATTTATACTTATTTGGTTCAAAGTTTTTGTCTTAGTAAATATGATAATCTGATTAAAATTTTTTAGTTAGGATAGATTTCAGAACTGTTCTCTCTGTTCATTTTTTAATTGAATTTTTTTCCTTGTTTGAATGTCAAGTTCAGGTAGCTGAAATATTTAGTAAAAAGGACTTGCGAGATATTGGACCGAATGAGTTGCAATTAATAGATTGAGTGAAAGAATAATAAAGGAAACCATAAATAACATCGTCTGTGCTTTATCATAGTAACGGTGAATGAATTTCCCCAAAAAATATAAAACTTCTAATGCTTTAGTTTTTTTACGTACACCTGTCATAAAATTATGTGATATAGGACAGGTGTCATCATATGATTCTTCCTCAAAATAGTGTGCTGTTTTTTCTTTTAAGAAAAACCTGCTACAACTCAAAGCAGCCTTTGAAGGGCTTCTATGGTTGCTTATATTTGGATAGAACTCGAACGAACGAGTCTAAGCTCAAAAAAAAAAAAAATGATTTTAAGTTGCTTTTGTAATCGAGTTAATTATCTTAATATTAATTTTATAAATATTTTTTTCATAATTATTAATCATGATTAATCAGGCAAAAGAATATCAAATGTTTCTTTATCCTTCTCTAATCTAATGTTCACTATATCGATCTGATATTATTATGCTCTTCTTCTTCCTTTACATCAGATGGACGATTGGGTTCTTTGCCGCATATACAGGAAGAGCAGGCACCTTCCACCCCCAGTAATCATTGATCAAGAACTTGAAAACTCTTGTGCAGATGATACCTACATTCCCACACAAAGCCTTCCTCTGCAACACAATCTACTAAAGCTTCCAAAAACCTCATCCATTTCAGAATTTTTCGAAGATTTCTCACAGCTTTCTAATGCCTTCGACATCCCACTTGACCTGCCGAGATTTGACAAAAATCCACTCATTGGCCATCCCATTTCAAGTCTGCTACAAACAAACGATGATAACAACGATGCCAAAGCCTACTTTCTACCACAGCTCTCCCAAATAGAATCCTCCGATCATTCTCTTAGCCTAAAGCACCAGAAACACGATGAGAGGAACAGCAAAGAAGACACTAATGGATCCTCACAGAACTTCTCGGGACTTTTTGATAACTCTCAATACAGCTTGCTAAACCAGCCCTTCTTCAGCCAGCAGCTGCTCATAAACTCCCTCTCTGGCTTGCAGTGATTTTCAGAAAAAGCAATATATACTTCATATATATTAGAAACAAGATATTAAAATTTGGATCGATCGTTGGTGGAAGAGCTTAATAATTGCCAAATATATTATTTTTAAAGACATTTTGTGGTTGATAACTGTATCATCCATCTCTGTAATATTATATATATATTGTGATAATTATAATTTATATTATCATCCATGCCTCCATGGCTCTAAATGAAAGCAATAATATTTGCGATAGCTACCTCAAAGAAGCATAATATTAAGTTAAGTATTGCAGATGATGATGCTTAGATGGATGAGTGGTTTACCCTTAGAAATAGGATATGAAATGAGCATATATGTGAAAAGGTTGGGGTATCTCCAGTGAAAGATAAGATTAGAGAAAGACGCCTTAGATGGTTTGGTCACATTAAACGGAGGCTTCCTTCCGATGAACCGGTTAGGAAAGTTGAGGTTTTAGATTTGTCTTATGTTAAGAATGGTAGAGACAGACCTAAAAAGAATTGGTTAGAAAATATTAGAAAATATCTTTCTTTATTAGATTTAAATGAGAATTTGACTTTTAACATAACACAATGACGAAAAAGGATTCATGTAGCTGACCTCATGACGTAGTGGGACAAAAGCATGATGTTGTTGTTTTACGTCAGAGGGTACAGTATCATGAACAGTACTTAACTGAATGGAAGAATATGAAAGGAATCCTTATCCATAATAAATTAAACCAGCTTTAGTGCACGTTGTAATCCAATGAGGATGGGATGGTGATTTGCATAAGATTCAAAGTTTTGGAAGAGGGAGAGAAGAATACTCCAAGGTCTGATAGCGACTCATTGAATGGCATGATAAAAGAGGCTCAATAATGCATGTAACGGTCTCTTTCATTTATTTTTATTAGGATATAAAGTTTCAGCCAATGGAAAAATATTTTTATTTATTTAGATAATATCATTGATTTGAAAAATCAAGGCTACTGTATATGAAATATGAATGAATGAATAAAACAAAGATAGGACCTTCAGCTATTAATGATACATATAGTATGTAATAGCTAGCTAGCATTAGATAGCTTTGTAAACAGTTGAAATCAGCTTATTAAATACTTTTCAATTGATATATGGCTATATCAAATATTAAAAATAATTCCATTTTTGGAGTGGTTGAGGAGATGCCTACAATGAATATCGTAAATGAGATATTTTATTTTATTGATTATTATTTACAAATAACTAATATATAGATTATACTTTTTTTATAATATATATACATATATATATAAACTAAATTCATTAAAATAATGCCAGATATCTTATTATAAATTCTTATAAATTTTATTTAATTTGAATGCTTTTGCACCATAAAATAAGCGAATAATTTATTTCACTATTTAGACTATTTGTTAGGTTTTTTTTTGGATAATATTAGTTGAAAGATAAAATCATCTTAAAATTTCACTTAAAATGATAGCATTTTTCAATGACTAAGAAACTATTTTGGGATAGTAGCAGCTTCTTATAGAGATTATTGTAAAGTTATTGTGCTTAAATTAGTTTTTTTGAAAGTTTTATAAGAAGTATATTTTTAGCACACCAATTTCTTGAAAGCAAAGAAAAAATAAAAGCTAAACGGAAATTGTGGTTATAATTGGAAAAGCAAAGCAGCATGTAAGTTGTCCCAAATAGGCCTAAGGTTTCGTTTGAGACGATTTTTTTATTGCTTCTTAAAACAACTTTCCGGTTTAAAAAGTTAAAATTTTATACTAGAAAGCTGCTTTAAGAAGCAGTAAGAAAGTCCAGCCTAAATCTAATTAAAAGTATTTTCTTAATAGACTTGTTGCGTCCAGGAATATTCGCGACGGTAGAGAAAAATAAAGTTTAGCGTCCTAGCATTGTACGAAGATCCTGCACTCAAGCATAAAGAGAGAAGTAAAACACCCGGTCTTTTTTACGTGAAAAAATCGAAGAGGGAAGGACCAAGGGGCCTCGCCCAGGTGAAAAGATTCCACTAAACTTGAGTGAATTACAAGGGTTGACCCATCCCTTGATTTAGAGGTGATCAGTTTACAGTAATTTGGGGAGCTTGTCAAAGGTCTATCGACTGTCGGGCAGGAGTTCGACGGCTTATGTGCAGAAGTTCAGCTGACAATGAACGATTCGACGAAGGTCCAGCGGTGGATGACGGATCATATGGCGGCTGGGCGGTAGTTCGACTAAGGTCGGGCTGAAGTTTGGCAGCGGTCGTTTGCTGGGCGAAGGTCTAATTGCGGTTGGCGGTCGGGCGGTGGTCCGACGAAGGTCAGGCTAAAGTTCGGCGGCTGTCGGCAGCTGGGAAGTGGTCCGGCGAAGGTCGGGCTGAAGTCCGACGACGCTCGGCAGCCGGGCGGTGGTCCGACGAATGCCGGGTTTAAGTCCGACAGGCGGTCGTCCGAGGAAGGTCGGCGGTAGAGCGGTTGTATGACAATGGTTGGGCTGAAGTCCGGCGGCGGTCGGCGGCCGGGCGGTGGTCCGACGAAGGTCGGGCTGAAGTCCGAAGGCGGTCGACGGCCAGGCGGTGGTGCGACCATGGTCGGGCTGAAGTCCGGCGGTAGTCGGCGGCCGAGCGGTGGTCTGGTGGCGGTCGGCGGGCGGGCTATGGTGTTAGAGCTCTTGAAGCTTCAGAGCTCTCCCCAATCTCCAACCAAAGGTCCCCCTCATGTAGAGAGTGGGGGTCTATTTATATATTTTCATGAGTGGTACACCCCGTATATAAATTTAGAGAATATCCGGGGTTGGTTCGGAGTGCTCCATCGGATGACTCATATTGATTCCCACGATTGTATAGTGTTTTTTTTAACTGTTTAAGTGCCTTAACGATGTCGGAATTCAGAGATCACTACGGGAAAACACGCGAATACCGTCGGATTTTCCGGCGGAAAATTCTAGACGGTAATAAACGGCGCAGTCACCGGCGGATTTGCTCGACGGAAAATTTGCGTCAACCTTTCCGACGCAAAAGACGTCGTAAAGTTACTGACCTCGGTGCTGCCGGAAAATCCGACGGGTATAGGGTTGCCTGAAACAATTTCCGTCGCACATTACGGCGGAAAAATTCCGGCATACGTTACCGGCGGACATTGCGCCGGCGTATTTAAACTCAACGAAATATATCCGACGGATCAGATGTCGGAACCTATACCGACGTCACTAATGTCAATACCGGCAGAACGTCTGCCGGTAAAAGCCCTATTTCCCGAAACCAAAATCCTCTGGCCGTCATTCGTTTCCTTCCATTCTCTCACTTCGACTGCTTCGCCCGTCGCCCTCCATCGTCGTTCGTCGTTCGTCGCTCGCCGTGGTTAGACGTCGCCGACGGTTATTGGACTTCGCCGTCGACGGTCACCGGACTTCGCCGAGCCTCCTTCCTAGTCGTGCGCCGCCGCCTCTCTCCCTAGTCGCGCGCCGCCGAGGAGATAACCAAAGGTTTGTTCTCAATTTTTTTTTGGCATCATACGAGATGATCCATAGATGGATCTAATTAATTAGCTTTATTTTGATTTATGTGATGATTGAGTTTGAGCTTAAGTCTAGCAAAATATCCTTTCTAGTCATCTTGAGGGTGACAATGCTCATATTGCGTTGGTGGTAGTGGCTATGGAGCTGCTATATGTGATGATCATTCAGCTATTTTTTCTTCACTACTACTATTAACATCCTTAACACTGTAGCTCTCATTGTATATTACATGGAATAAGTAGTCGAAAAAGGAAAACTAATGTGATTTGATTGTGTTTTGAATAAGTGAGATTGTATTTGGCTTATAAAATATGACATGACATGACCACAAGCCAAATTAGATTGACATTTGCGCTTAGGATTGAAGTTAGATACCAGGTTTTCAATTAAGTTCATGATAGTAACCACTACATTAAATTCTTGATAAGTCATATAAATATAAAAAAAGGTAATGAAAGAAATGAGTAATGTGCTATTTTTCCTATCCTTGCTTTGGACTGATATCATAACAATTCACATGTTTGGGTAATAGATACATTAGTCACAAGTTTACTCATTTGAGGACACGGTGGGAAATAATAGAATTTGCATTTGTCCAATTTTAGGAAGGGTTGGATAAAAACAAACATGATGCCATGCAATAATTCATTAATAAGTGTAACATGTTTTAAATTTTTTGGATCTACTAATTAGATATATATATATAAATCCATTAATTTTCTACTCTTATATATAGGTTATGGATATTAGAAATCAAAGAAGCTGGATGTATAACCGATTATCTCAAGGTCGGAAGACATTAACAGATGAATTCATCAATGGGGTGAACTTTTTCATTCAGCAAGCGAAACAGCTGCCCAGCTTTATGTCAGAAGGAAAGTTTCGATGTCCATGTTCTAAACACAAAAATCTAGTGCAGCTAGAACCAGATGATGTAACTGTTGATCTGTATCGCAGAGGATTCATGCCACGGTATTGGTATTGGACTTCTCATGATGAGTATGAGCCACAATTTGATTATCAATGCGGTCCTTCTACAAGTAGTAATGTTGCTAAGGCTGAAAACATCCGTCCAAATCTTGAGAAATTAGTTCATGATGCAACTGGAATTCAAACTGAACAAAAACTTTTATGATTTATTGCATGCTGCCCAGCAACCAATCTGGAAAAGGTGCACGACTCACTCGGAATTATCTGTTGCTGTGAAGATGTTAAGCATCAAGGCTGAATATAACGTTGCTCGTGAATGTTTTAATCAATTCATTGGGCTGCTTAAGGAAACCAATCCGACAGATAATTTAATTCCTACAGATCTATATCGGACAAAGAAGTTAGTTTCCAAACTTGGTTTGACATACATAAAGATAAATTATTGTATGAATGGATGCATGCTATACTTTAAAGAAGATATCGCAGAAAATATATGCCTTCATTGCAATGCACCAAGATTTAAACCCAAATCTAGAAATAGAAGAAAGCAAAAGGATGTGCATGTTAGTAGAATGTTCTACTTTCCAATAATTCTGAGACTACAACGGCTATATGCATCCATGAGATCTGCTGCACATATGAGATGGCATAATGATCACATTCCACAAGAAGGTGTTATCACACATCCATCAGAAGCAGAGGCTTGGAAGCACTTTGATCGTAGACATCCCACATTCGCGGTAGAACCAAAAAATGTCAGATTAGGTTTATGTGCAGATGGTTTTACTCCATTCAGTCAGTCGGCTATACCGTACTCATGTTGGTCTGTAATACTCACTCCTTACAATCTTCCTCCAGAGTTATGTATGACTACTCCTTATATGTTTCTATCACTTATAATTCTAGGACCACATAATCCAAAATTGAAGATTGACATATTCTTACAACCTCTGATTGATGATTTAAGTTTATTATGGGAAGAAGGAGTAAGTACATATGATATCTCCACCAAACAGAATTTTATACTAAGAGCAGCATTACTTTGGACAATTGGTGACTTTCCTGCATATGGTATGCTCTCAGGTTGGAACACTTCAGACAAGTTAGCTTGTCCATATTGTATGAAAAATATAAAATCATTAAAATTGTTCTTTAATCTATATTAAAAAAATTCTTTTAATTCAAACAGAAAGTGATGCTTGGTAGAGAACCAACTTCTGTTGAATTGCATAGTCGCACTCATAAGCGACAGGAGGATCAACAGTGGATTGATGAGAGATCAAGAAAAGCCTATGTAAGTATATTTTTATATATGTTTAATATTTTCTAAGTTTTAGTTTAACTATATATATTTATATTATACTTTCACAGGAGAATTATACACGGCTTCGAGAGACTCATACTGCATCAGGTGAGGGCTCTTCTGGCGGCTCTGTGGAGTATTCTGAGTATCGCATCTGGTCGCAGGCCGTCGGAGGAATGCAGCATGGTAGAGTATATGGCTTAGGTGCGCAAGCTCAGGCATACGAGGGGATGACATCCTCTACTGCATCCAGCTTCGCATCCAGTTCGTACGATTCCTTACAAGCTCAACAAATAAGCACCCTTCAAGCTGAGCTAGAACAAGTAAGGAAATCAGAAGCTGATTGACAGGCTCAGTTGCAAGCACAGGTTCAAGCTCAGCTGCAAGCACAGGTTCAAACAAGTATTCAGCAACACAATCAGTTGTTGGATGAAATGCGCAAGATGAGGGAGCAGCTGAGTGGAAAAGATGTAGCTCCACCTGAGGAGGAGTCGACGGAGTCAGAGTAGTTTAATTTAGTTAATATGAACTTGTTTATTTCTGTGAACATGTTTTATTGAACAGTTTCTTTTAATGTGATGTTTTTAGTTGATTGTTAGTACTAAACTGCTTCTTTTAATGTTATAAACTGTTGTGAAACTGTTGATATGTTGTAATGTTACAATTGAATTGTTGTGGAATTGTTATTTGTATTGGTTTGCAGGTGTGGAAATTTGATTGTTGGCTGGGAAGAAAAAATTTTTTTGTCAATGCTACAGGTTTTCGGCGGATTTGGTGCCGGAAGTTCGCCGGGAACGACGATATAACGAATCGTATCGTATGTACCGTCGGAACCCACCGGCGACATTACCAGAGCACCGTCCGCCGGTAATTACCGGCGTCTACTTTGCGTTGCAAGCGAGTTCGTGGGGTTTGTACATATACTTTGCGGCGTTTTATACACCGGTAATGGCCGGCGCATACGCCGCCGATAATTACCGGCGCATATGGCGCCGGAATTGTGACGTTTCTCGACGTCGAAAACGATACGTTTTTTCGCCGGTAGTTCGTCGGAAAGTGCGCCGGAGATATTTCCGACGCAAAATTCGCGCCGGAAATAATTTATCGACGCGTCCAAAACCGGCGTATGATTTTCCGCCGAAACGTGCGTCGGAAACTTATAGTTTCCATCAGAATATCTATGTTTTCCGGCGGATTTCGTCCGCCGGTAATAAGGGATTTTCCTGTAGTGGATCTTAGGCTCGTTGGATTTGTCTCGCCAAGCCGCTCGGTTTTGACTATAAGCATGCCATATTTGAAAATCATTTTATTGTCCAAAAAATACTTTAATCCTTCCAAATGTGGTCCGGACCCTTGATTCGGATCCATTTGGGCTTGGGTTGGATCAATTTTGGTGTTGTTTGATTCATCTATTTGAGATGTTCAATTTGACTATAAGTCTCCTGAAATTGGAATTCAGATGATCCCAAATTTAATTTTGAAAGTTTCAAACTTAATATGCCTCAAGATTCGTGCCTGATCAAAGCAATTTTTGAGGACGTATCAAGACTGAAAAGTATCTAAAATATTTTGTTAATTGAAAATAGAAAACAAGGCCATATACAAATGAATAAGCAAGAGAACAATGGCAGATAATGCTGGTTAGTATACATAAATAGTCGCAAAGTGCTAATTTTAGATAGAACTCCACTTAAAATTAAAGTAGGTGAATATTTATTTTAAAGAAGCTTACATATTAAAGTTGAACTTATGATCTTTATCATGAGGATTGAGGAGCGGACTGCTTAAGCCAAAATTCTTTGGTATTAATTATATATTGTATGGTTAAAAAATTAAGATAAAATAAGATCATTTAAAGAAAAATTTTAATGTTCTAAAATTTATTCCCCAACCAATTCAACATAATTGATATGTCATAAAAAAAACGATCTTGATCGGGCACAAATCTTGATGTAAATATGAGTTGGAGAGTTTCAAAAAATTAAAATTGAAACCCTCCAAACTCCGATTTAAGCAAGCTTGTAGTAAAATTGAACATTTCATGGAGACAAAAACCCAACGACACCAAATTTGGTTCAATCCAAGCCCCAAATGGGCCCAAATAGAAAGACCAAAGCTTACTTGAATGCTTCAAAGCATTAATTCGATGATCACAAGATATTCAAATATGACATGCTTATAAGACACGACTGAGTTACTCGTCTGAAACTGCTACCCCCGCTGCCCTAATCGTTGCTTTCTCGGGTGAAAGTGGTTCTTCTCTTCGAGATCTACTGTTCCTCTAGAGAGAAAGGCGCTTGAATCATATATAGAATCAGCCTGGAACGCATCTTGTTTCTCGAGTCGAGCAGCTCGACGAGACAAATCGAACGAACTCAAATCATTCAATTTTAACATCTTTATGGCATAAAAATGTATGAAGAATACTACATGATCGAGGGGATTGTTTCTAGTCATATGATAGAACACTCCTAACATGTCATTGATATTCTTCAAATTTACTAGGCATATCACTCTAAAAAAACTATAAACAGAACCTCATTCTTCACATGAGGGGAAGAAGAAGAGAGGAGAAAGCTAGGGAGCTCACTTGCATTCCCCTATCAGCATCATTGATGATTGATCTCTTCCGAGTCGTCTGACGGACTTCCGCCTATTCGTTCGACGGCGCTGATTTCTTACCAACAAACGACCTTTGTCAGACTTCTGCTTGTTCGTTGACCATGATCACCAAATTACCAACCACCTTCAGACCTCTGCTGAACATTCTATCGATTGTTACCATCAGTTTTCTAATATCTATCATTTAATCAAGATCATGTGTATCATTTTGAAGTTTGGTCAATCCTCCAATATATTGTATTCTCGTCATCATTAAGTTAAGGGACAATTCGACTTCTGTAATATGTTCAAACACTTGTTGAATCATTTCAACTAGGCAAGACCATGTGGTTCTCCCCCTTTTCACTATTTTCTATGTAAAAACTATAGTGTTTCTTTATCATTTTAATTATTTATTTGTGTGCTAAATTTTATATATTGTTAAAATGTAAAATTTTTCCACTTTATCATCGTGAATCTCTCAGTCCACAACAATAATTATGTATATAATTTAATTTTATAGACTAAATAATTCAACATAAAAAAATTTGAATAAAAAAAATGATCCTCGTTTGTCCATTCTCTCTTTATAGAGCTACTTTTCCTAAAATAAAAGTATTTCAAAATGATTAAACAAACCATTTAAAATCGAAAGATAATTTAAATATAAATTTTAAAATATCACTATGAATTTATTATTTTAATAAGAAATTTTTAAATATATTTAAATTTTAAATGTTTGCCATATTTCTTGAACATACCAACTCACATAATTTTTATTAATTAATCATTATTACCATCAATTAAGCTGACAATCTGACGGGATTTTTAGTCAATGCCATTTATTTTCGTCACCCTAATATCACACACTTATTTATTTTATTTATTCGAATCCCACGTGCGCAAAGTATGATATTTTATATTTAAAATTAAAAAATTGCTCCGAATATTTTGATCATATATTTAATCATGATTAATATAAAAAAGTTTTATTTCTTTATAAGCAATCAAGGGCGGAACCATTTAGGTTCCAGGGGGGGGCAGTTGCCCCCCCTCAAAATTTTTTAAAATTTTTTTATATGGTTTTTTAGGTAATTTATCCCTTTTTATTCATTTTTTAGTTTTATTACAAGGGTTTTCATGCAATTGCCCCCCCCCCCCCCCCCTAAAAATTTTAAAATACTATGGTCTTTAGATAATTGCCCCTAACAGGTCGAACCCCGCCAGAAGACACTGCCCCCTTGAATCCCCGACATATATGTCTTATAATTTTGCCCCCCCCCCCTGAAAATTAGGGCTGGTTCCGCCCCTGTAAGCAATGCAAACACAAATTTTTATTTTTAAAGAGTGGAGGCATAATTGAGTGACGCCGGTAGGGCTGCAAACGAACCGAGTCGAGCCGAGTATGTGAGTGTTCATGCTTGTGTTCATTTAATATCAGCTTGTTCAAGTTTGGTTCATGTTTATTCAAGCTTTAGCATTTGTGTTCATGTTTGGTTCATTTAAATTAAGGAGTGTTCATGTTCGGTTCATGTTCAGTTCATGTTTGTTCGTTTAGTGTTTGTCGAGCTTGTTCACGAACATATTTAACGAATTTTTTTTAACTATCAAAACAAACACGTTCATGAACATATATATGAACAAATACATTTATAATAAAAACAATTGTCTATATAACAAAGGTAATGATTATTTATATTTATTAATTCTATATTCAAATATTAATTATTTTTATCGAGCTTATTCATGAGTTCAAAATCGAACACGAATCGAGCTTTTATCGAGCTTAATGTCGATCTTGTTCACGAACTTCAAATGATGTTGTTCGCAAACATAAATGAGCCGAACGCATTAGTGTTCAAGTTTGTTTATTTAAGAATCGAGTATTTAAAATATTGTTCAAGTTTATTTGTTTAGTTAATTAAACGATCTCAAACGAGCTTTAATCGAATCAAACATCGAGTAGCTCGTCGAACGTTTGGTTCACTTGCATCCCTACACGCCGGAATTCTGCCTGACACCCGAGTGACGCCGGAATTCTGTCCGACGCCTGATTAACGCCGGAATTCTGCCCAAGTAACGCCAGAATTCTTCCCAAGTAACGCCGGAATTCTGCCCGACTTCCGAACAACGCCGGAATTCTGCCTGACTTCCAAGTGACGCCGGAATTCCGCTCGACTTCCACATGACGCCAAAAATTCTGCCCAACTTTCAAGTGATGTCGGAATCCTGCCTGACCTTCCCAATTATGTCGGAACTCTGCCTGATCTCTTGACGCTAGAGTTTTTTCTGAATACCATCTAACGCCAGAGTTCTCCCAGGTCACCGACTGAATTCATACTTCTACCCAACAACGGACCTCCGCTCGTCACCAGATTTCTACCTGACATTGGACTTCTGCTCCGTGTTAGATTTTTGCTGGATAACTATCCGATGTGGGATTTCTACCCATAACTAGACTTCTACCTGACGCTGTCATTCTGATCTCTGTCATCAAACAACAATCCTTCCGACCTCCATCGTCCGCCGACTACGATCCTTCTGACTTATGTCGTCCACCGACTACAGTCCTTCAGACCAAACAAACACATAAGCAGTGATTCTTTGTATTCCATCATGTAATGTACTCTATAAGATGTACATCAAGTTAATGTCTTCCCCCAAAGAAGGGCCTCATTTGTAATCAACTATAATACTAGTGGATTTATTCAAACTGGGCTAGGCCCTGTGATTTTTCCCCCTTTTCAAGGGTTTTTTTCACGTAAACATCGTGGTATCTCTAGTAAATGTTACACCCTCTCTCTTATATGATTGTGTGCCGGATTTTTGTATAAAGTTAAGACGTTAAATAATATATTTCTCTACTGCCGCGAATACTCCTGGACGCAGTTCGTGTTCCTCTTTTATCATATTCTCAATGATTAATTGTCATATATTTATATATTAATATATACTGGTTTTTTTTTTTTAAGGAAAATATTAAATTAGTTTCAAGAAAAATATTATTTATAAATTGTTAGGATCTTGGAAGATGTTCTTGAGAGAGAGGGAGGGAGAGAGAGAGAGACATCACATTTGGAGGAAATACAAATAAGCTTTTCAGATTTTTCCCCAACTCTTACATCAAACCAAGGCCTCTATTTATAGAGCATTACCAAGGTGTGATAACATGCATGAGCAAAAAGGCCTAAAACTAAAACAACTCATAACAATCTCAACCTTGATTTAGTTTTACAAAAAATCAAAGAACCACTCGTCACAAGAACTCGAACTTATTGCAATCCAACCGATCGCCTTGGACACCCGTGCGCGCTCCTACCTGCGACTTCGTACGATCCACCCGTCCACCGAGCCCTGCGCATTCACCTGCGCTCTGCTCGTCACAATCCCAAGTTTCGACCACCTTACATCCACGAGGTTCTTGATGCTTCAACATTCTCCTATAATTCTCCACCTTGATCGAATTCAAGATCAAGAGTCTCTCTCTCTGCCTCTACAGCTGCCTTTCGAACTCCACCTCAAAAGATCTGAACCGATCTTTAATCAAGAACAGATCTTGCTTCCAGACAGTAACAAAATGCCTTCAACTTCTTTTACCAAAATCTAAAAAAAATTTAAGCCAAAGAGAGACAACAGATCTAGCCGGATATGCCAGAGAATAGAGAAAACCCTCAAACCGAAAAACAATACTTCAATGCAACCTTTCTTTCTTATCTAAATAGGAAAAATATTACTTCTCTCTCCGGTGTCTTGATGGCTGTGCTCACGTCAGCCGCTCCGTCCCTCCATTCCTCCCAAATTCCGATGAGATAACTAATTCTTGCACAAGCCAAACAGCAGACATCCTCCTCCGAGCCGAACTCAGCCAATCCAAAATCCCGATCAAGAAGCCACGGGAACTGTCTGCCGAAGTCGCCTCCGGCTTCCGCCTCCTGTAGCCCCGTCGGACGTCCGTGAGAGGGGTCCAGCCTCCGCCGACATCTGTGCGAGACCCCTACTGCCGGTCTTCCTTGCTCCCCGCATGGCCTCCTAATCAACCTCCGATCCACGCAAGTCGTCCACGTCAAACAGCCAAGGCCGTCGAACGCGAACAAGTCCCAACGCGTCAAGCTCCGCCTTCTTGGATCCTTCGACCAAACTCGCGTACTCAAGGCCGACTGCTCCACCTCAAGAACGCATTCCTCCATCTCCCTAGCTCTGATACCATTTGTTAGGATTTTGGAAGATGTTCTTGAGAGAGAGGGAGGGAGAGAGAGAGACACCACATTTGGAGGAAATACAAATAAGCTTTTCAGATTTTTTCCCCAACTCTTACATCAACCCAAGGCCTCTATTTATAGAGCATTACCAAGGTGTGATAACATGCATGAGCAAAAAGGCCTAAAACTAAAACAACTCATAATAATAATTGTTATGAGTTGTTTTAGTTTTAGGCTTTTTTGCTCATGCATGTTATCACACCTTGGTAATGCTCTATAAATAGAGGCCTTGGGTTGATGTAAGAGTTGGGGAAAATTAATGAAGCTTGAGGTATTTTCCTCCCCAATTGTTGTCTCTCTCTCTCCCTCCCTCTCTCTTGATCTTGCAAGAAGATCAAACAAGTTTGGTATCAGAGCTAGGGAGATGGAGGAATGTGTTCTTGAGGTGTTCAAGTTGCCGGCAACGCACAGAAGCTGACGAACGCGGAGGTTCCGCGATCGGCACCGCAGGCGGATCAGACGGAAGCCAGAACCGGGAGTTTGAATCGGCCTGAAACGGGTCGGACGCTTGCCTGGAGTGGTTGGACGCGCATATGGTGCGGCTTCTTGATCTTGGACGGAGGTGTTGTTTTGGAAAGAAAGAGCTGACGGGCACGATGGAGATTTTGTGTGCAAGGCTGATCGAGCCGACGGACCGGAGCAAGCAGGCCGGACGTTTACCTGAGTTCGGATACCGGAGGCACGGTCGGAGGCGAAGTAGAGTCGGCTGGAGGCAGACGCGTGGGTTGGCGCGATCGGGACTAGCGGGACGAAGGGTTTGATCGCGGGTAGGACCGCATGCGGAGCACTCTTGGGCCTCGCCTGGAGTAGAGAAAACGGGAGCCTTGTGCTGAGTGGGCGGTTGGCATGGAGTCGGGCCTGGAGCGGGTTGAGAAGCCGAACGTGGTACAAGAGATTCAAGAAAGCAGCAATCAAGATAATAGGTGGCAAGAAGGCTACAGGAAATCGAAGCAGAATTTGCTTGTTTTGTTTGCTGGTTAGAGATGCTTTGGGTGATCTTGAAAGTGGAAGAATGAATGAGGCCGTGGATGAACAGTTTGTGACAAGATCTTGTTGAAGTTCTTACGGTCAAGATTCAGATGGAGTCCGGAAGGCAGCTGCAGAGGCGGAGAGAGAGACTCTTGATCTTGGATTCGATCAAGGTGGAGAATTATAGGAGCATGTTGAAGCATCAAGAACCTCATGGAGGCAAGATGATCGCGAACTTGGGATTGGACAGGTGGATCGTGCGAAGTCGCAGGTAGGAGCGCGCACGGGTGTCCAGGGCGATCGGTTGGATTGCAATAAGTTCGAATTCTTGTGACGAGTGGTTCTTTGGTTTTTTTGTAAAACTAAATCAAGGTGGAGATTGTTATGAGTTGTTTTAGTTTTAAGGCTTTTTTGCTTATGCATGTTATCACACCTTGGTAATGCTCTATAAATAGAAGCCTTGGGTTGATGTAAGAGTTGGGGGAAAATTAATGAAGCTTGAGGTATTTTCCTCCCCAATTGTTGTCTCTCTCTCTCCCTCCCTCTCTCTTGATATTGCAAGAAGATCAAAACAGTTTGGTATCAGAGCTCAGGGTCCCCTCTCCTCTCCCTCCTCACTCCCTCTCAAGATCTTGCAAGAAGATCAAATAAAGATCTTCCCCTTGTTTCTACAATCTGGTATCAGAGCCACGGTGGTGGCGATCTGGAGGATTGGTGGAGACGGGTTTTCTTGTCTAAAGAAAACGAGGAAGGCGGACTGGGCAGCGAGGCGAACGAATGGGGTCGGCGGTGAACGAGGTAATAGCGTTGCTTGGTAAGCTGCAAAGATGAGGTCATGTGACATCAAAAGTTGCAAGCAGGAGAATCGTGCGTGGTTTGGATGCGAGGACTTGTCGCGATGGTTTGGAGCAATGCCTGCGGGCTCTTGATCGGAAGTTTGGCTCGATTGGAATGCGGATAAGAGATGGAGACAAGCAGTGGATTTCATTTCCAGTCATCTGTTCTTGGGATCAAGAAGAATGAATGAGGCAATGAGGCATGTTTCTTCTTGATTCAAGAAAGAAGCCAGTGGAATTTACGAACATAGATTGCCAATTTTTTGGATTCTTGTTCGTAAGCGGTGGTGAGGTCGGATGTTGCAAATCGGAGAAGATCGGAGGCATGGAAGCAGTTGAGGCCGTATTTTTTGCTTGATCTTAAATCAAGTTTCGATCGGTCTTGAAGCAGATTTTTTCGGTTCTTTGGTTGAAAGATCAGTTTGGATCTTTGCGGTGGAGTTTTGGACTTCAGGTGGAGTCCGGGAGACACTGAGGTAGTGTCGGCTGTTCTTGATACCAAATGAAGAAATCTTTAACGTGTTTGAACACCAGAGCTTGAAGCCAGAAGCCTATCACGGCTTTTTGAAAAAAGGAAAAACGGAATAAGCTTTTTCAGAACAAAGAAAAGGAATTTCTTAATGATGGCTTGCCTCTATTACATGCCTAAAGGACTTTATTTAAAGAAGAATGTGGCTATATTGAAAGCCACACACTCAACTACCTAAAGAAAAACTAAGCAGCAAAAACTAAAAGTAAAATCTGGAATAAATCCTAACATAAATATTCTGTAGTTTAGTACTTTAATTGGATTTGCAAAGATGCTCGGGCTTGCTAGCTGCAGTATTCCGGCCTTCACGATGAATGACTTATGTACATTTATGCAGCCCCCAAATAATTTGGGCTTTATAGTGGATATGCGACGAGCCCATATCATTTTATTAATGGGCTATGATTCGGGGGTAAAGTCTACTATAGTAATTCGCTTTTTAAATTATTTATATTTTTCTTATTTTAAATAAAAATTAATTTAGGCAAAAAAATGTTTAGTTTTTTATAAAATAAATAAAATTTAATATTTCTTGAAAGTACGATTAATGTTTTATTAAGATTAATCAGTAACAGACCCTAAAGTTTTATATTTATGGATTAAGTAAGACAAATGCAAGCAATAAGTAAAAAAAAAAAAAAAAACTAAGAAAATTAATTTTAATTAGTGTAGTTTGGTTTTGAAGTATTTATCTTTAAGAACCTAGCAATGTTGCTTTTTAGTGAATCATAATTTCTTATTTAAAAATAAGTAATCTTCCTTTATTTTAAATTTTTATGAGACATAAATTTTAGTTGAATTAGATTTAAAAATCTTAGCAATAATTATCAAGGTCATTATCAAATTGACACCATGATAAAAAAATGCGTTTTACAAGGAGGAATAAAACTCAACTCATACATTTGATGCAAGATGGCGAGCGATCCCTAAGGCCAACCCTCCACCACTAAAATTTACTCTTTTTTTTCAGTCTTTTGTTTGCCATACCATTGTCTCTTTGAAAACTAATAAATAGGCCACGATAGTCATCTCTTTCACAAAAGCTTAGTATCGTGCTATCTCCACAACAGTTGCTCACATTATATGGCTTTGATCGACACCTTCTTCATGACTTCAAGATCTATTATATGATGACATCTTTCACGATCACATCAAATATATTGAAACGGATGATCATTTTATTTGAGGGAAAAAATTAAATAATTGCAAGTGTGTCACATTCACTCGCAAGATCAAATTGTCAACATCCATACTAAGACACGATCCACCCTATGATTTCAATTTCTTTGAGATAAGATGACAATCCATACGTACGTAGCTCATCTTGATGTATTCGTTGGGAGCTTTGACTAGCAATCAAAAGGTCTAGAGTTCGAGTCTTGCATATGTGATGTGTACGTATTTATCTGAATTGACCTAAATATCTCAAAAAAATTACAGTATCAACTTTAGCCTTTTCCTTAGCCTTTGTTCTACTTTTCTACAATATATTATATATACACATTATTATCTTAACATATATGCTTTTGAAATGAAATGAAATGAAATGAAATATGCAATTTAGCCTTTTCATTTGCCTTAGTTCTGCTTTTCTCTTTTAACTTTCTTCCTTCGGCATTTTTAAACAGTAACTAATCAAAATTTTATTAATTATTATTTTAATATTGAATACTAAAATTTTGTTACCTGTAATCTTATGTTAAATCTACTTATTAAATGCTCATGATAATGTTATCCACAATCTTAATTATATAAAATCAATTAGTTATTAACTTTTTCTATATTGATTAGTTCAAAACTCCAAACAAAAACAAAGTTAACCTTATGTTGACTTTCATTAATATCATTTCAATCTTATTATTATCATGATTTTTTTTATCCTAAATGACGCAAATAATGTTAATGTTTCTTTTGAGACGTTTTTTTTATTACTTTCTAAAGCAGTTTTTAGTAAAAAAAAATTTTTAACGAAAAAATTGTTTTAGAAAATAATAAAAAACTATCGCAAATGATTTTCTTAGTGCTTCTTAAAGTAGTTTTATAGTATAAAAATTAAAATCTTTGTACTAGAAAGCAGCTTTCTCCCATATTTAATTTATTTTACAATGCAGTACTTGTAATCAAATGACCTTTTACCAATTACAAAAATATTTGTATTATATATGGTATTTTGAACAAATTTATATTATATAGGCTTTTTTATTTCTCCTTTTTTTAGTTTGGGCCTATTTGGTTGGCCAAAAAAAGAAATGCAGTGCAAAAGAATTGTAATGTAAAAGAAATACTTTTGAGTTATTTAGATGTGTGTAAAGTAAATTCACGCGAATTTTTTTTTTTTTGAAGTAAAATGAATATTGTATAAAATCTAAAAATGATGGCAACTGGCAAGTGGATGCGGTGGTGGTGACTGGCTAAGGCCAACACCCGTGATGGTTGGTGTTGGGTGGAATTACCGTCCGGCGGCATCGGTGTGGCTAGAGGTCATGGGTAGTGACTTGCGGTGGTGCCGGTGGCCAACAGTGGTGGATGGAGGCTGGCGGCTGGTGGATGGCTGCGATCAAGAGAGCTTATTTGCGATGTAAACATTCTCGTTCAAAATTTAGCAAGTTTTGTTTACCTAAAAAATAAACTAAAATGGTTTACACTATATTTAATTTACTTCGCATTCATTTTTTATCCAACAAAACATCAAAATTTTCAAAATCTCTACATTTAGAACACTTTTACACCAATTTGCAATCCAATCAAACAACATTTGTGATAAATCATTTTGAGTGATAGTTAGAGGTGCCAAAATCTGACATGACTTGAAACCGAACTGAACCTAACCCAAAAAATTCTAGGTTTTGATCAAACTGTTTGAATACGGGTTGGGATCGGGTTTGAAATTTCGGCCCATTTAAAAATTGGGTCAATTGACCTGACACCAAAAATCAACCCACCCGATTTGACCCTTTTGCGTAAGCCGGTAAGCTCTCCGTGTTCCGTAGTCCTCAATTCCCCTTCACAGCTTGACTTACTGGAGTGCAACTTGACCTCACGGGCAGCCCGAAACGCTGGCACTGACGTCCGAAAGCCAGCACTATACATGACCACGGTCAAAGCACTCATGTGTTGCAGCCCTAGCCTTGCTGGCCCTCACAGCTATGGATCGTGGTCAAGCCCTCGCGAGTCGCGGCCCTCACCCGTCGCTCGCAGTCGCACCTGGTCTTGCCCTCGCCCATCACAGCTTCAACTCATCAAGTGCTCAAGCACTCGCTCGTTTATAAAAATGGGTTGGACTTAGGTTGACCTGTTTACACCTGGGTCAACTCGGGTTCAACTTGAATCCAACTTATTGACCCGAATTGACACCTCAAGTGATATTATAGTTTAAAATAATTTAAATACATTGAAACTAAATGTAAGAGCTTCATATGCCATCCCCTTTGTCATCACCACAGTTGACCATCGATATCGCACACTACTAATAGCCAACCACCACTATAACAAGCCATTGCCGTCAATAACAAGTGCCACTATTTTATCACTACCACCGATCACTATTCATTGCACTACTATGTGGTAAGCTTCGTCTATTTAAAGCTTTTTCCCCTACCATTCTTACATATTTGTTGCATCATGGAATATTCATGGCGATAGAGAAATATAAAGTTTAGCGTTGTACGAAGATCCAGCATGCATACAACTAAAAGAGGTGCTGCATTTGTACTAGACATTATAGTTTTTACTTGGAAAACCCTGAAATGAGAGAAAAATCACGAAGCCTTGCCTAGTTTGAAAGAATCCATTATTTTTTGCATCGATTACAAATAAAGCACTTCTTTGAGAGGAAGGCCTTGGTTTAATGTAGCAAATGTACATCATATTACATGATGGGAATAGAAAGAATTAGTATTGAAATGTTCGTTTAGTTAGCAGAACCATAGTCGGTGAGTGACTGAGGTCGAAAAGACTGTAGTTTAATAAGGGTGGTAGGAAGTTTGACTTCAAGCGGTGGTGACAGAAGTTCGGTGTCTAGCGGTGGTCCTAATGGAAATCCGACGTCAGGCGTTGGTCCGGGGAACTCCTGTGTCATGCGGTGGTACTGATGGAAGTCCGACATCAGGCGGTGGTCCGTCGGAAGTTTGATGCCAGGTGGTGGTCCTGATGAAAGTCTGGCGTCAGGCGGTTGTCCAGTTGAACTCTTGCGTCTGGTGGTGGTTTGGAAGAACCCCGGTGTCAGGCCGTGGTATGGTAGAACTCCGGCATCGGGTGGTGGTCCAGAAGAACTTCGGCATCAGGTCGTGATCCAACAGAATTCCAAGCGGTGGTCAAGGAGGAGCGAGGAGGCAAGAGAAATCTCCGATCTCTCTCTTGATTCCTTGCTTGGGGTCTCCTTTCATGAGAAAGTGTGGCTCTATTTATAGATTTTCTAGAGTGACATGTCATATAAATAGATGGATGATCAGGGATAAGTTGAAGTGATTTGGATGGACGACCAATGTTAATTCCCTTGATCATAGATCGTTTACTGGACATTTGTATGTCTTAGTGATCTCAGAATTTAGTGATATTGGGCTCGTTGGATTTGTCTCGTCGATTCACTCGATTCGACTATAAGCATTTCACGTTTGGTAATTCAAATTGTGATTTGAACCTTCCAACATTGCTTCGATACTTTAATTTTAACTCATTTGGGCTCAGATTGAGTCGATTTTTGTGTCGTTGGGTTTGTAACTTCGAGACGCTCAGTTTGACTATAAGTTTGCTGAAATCGGAGTTCAGATGTTCCGATTTTAATTTCGAAAGTTTCCAACTTGATTTTGCCTCGAGATTCATGTCCGATCAAGATGATTTTTTGATGATGTATCAATATTCATATACCACTGATCAAATGTTAAACATTCATTTATTTCTATTTATATTTTATTGATCTATATTTTAAATTTTTATTCATTATTATTCAATTCTAAAAAGATATAATCAGCATCTTTTTCTATCAAAATTCTAGGAAGAAAATATTCGTCTAGCACCACTTGTGAGTCGAGTGACTAGATCGATATTAAAATAAATTTTATTTTTTTAATTTGTAATATATATATATATATATATATATATATATATATATTCAAAATTGGGATTCAAAATCTCTTGGTTAATAACCTAAGAGTATTTCCAATCAAATAATTTATTTTTCACTTTAAAATATAATAACAATCATAATTCATATTCAATCAAATTTCTTTTTTATCTTTATTTCTAACATAAAAAATATATATTTAGCAATATTGATGAAGCACTGTTCAAAGTCCCCATTAAAAAAACGTTTTCATTTGTTGTTCAAGTGGATGGTCGCCAATCGTAAAATCAAAATTAATAAAATTGTCCTCGCGTCCACTGTGCTCGTGTCATCGTGTCATCGTGTCATCGTTTCCTCGGGAACTCCGACTTACACGAGTCGCACCAACAGTACTAATCCACCTGCTGGCGTTATACTCAACGCTTAATATATCTCCCATCGCTACTGTACTCCATTCTCAACTATCATGGAATTCCCCTTCGGCCACGGCCACGGCCACGGCCACCACCATCACCATCATGGCGACGAAGATGAAGAAGACGATAGACGTCGCCACCAACACGCCGGCGTCTATCCCCCACCTGGCATCCATGATCGAGGCTACGATCCTCCTCCGCCGTTCGCCGGCGGCTCAGCTCACCATGTCTCTCATGAACAAGGACCAGTATACCCGCCTCCTGGCGTAACCCATCCTTACCCCCCACCTGGCGTGCACCACGTCTCTCATGATCGAGGCTACGATCCCCCTCCACCGTTTTTCGGCGGCTCTGCTCACCACGTGTCTCATGAGCCGGGGCTAGGGTACGGCCCGCCGCCTCCGTTAATCACGGCTGATGTTGTGCCTCCGACACAACGGCCGTTCGCTGGAGCTCCAGTCCAGCATGTTGCTCATGAGGCTTCTTACGGCCATCGCCCAGGATACGCTGAGCACGTGAGTCATGAAAGCTGGGACGGTGGGGCGTTGAATAATCTGCCGACGGTGAGGATATATACCAAGGCGGAGGAGAACTACTCGCTGTCGATAAGGGATGGGAAAGTCGTTCTCGAGTTGAAGAATCCTAGTGACAAACGCCAGGTAGGGGTTTAGTTTTTTTTTTTTGGCTTTTGCCCTTTGCCCTAATTTTACGGGGGTTTCTCTGTTAGTTTGAGGCCAAAGGTGGAATTTTCCCCTTTTCCGCAGTAGATCCTATTTTACATAGGAGGTTTGGATTTTTTGGCATTGGGATCGTTCGTTTTCCGTTCGGATCGCTATCCGCATTCATCATTTTTCTTGTGATCTGGTCGATCTACCTCATAACTTGCTCCAAACTTTTTTTTTATTGGGGGTTTTAGTGATATTCTTTTATCTCTCTTGATTGAATTGCTTTTCTAATTTATTTTAAACTGTTATATGGTTATCTGATAAGCTTGCTATATTTTTATTTCTTGGATGATGAGTTTTGTTATCCGTTTTAAAATTCAGCATTGGATTAAGGACCTCAAATACAGCACGAAGGTAAAGGATAAAGAGGGTTACCCCGCGTTTGCTCTTGTTAATAAAGCTACTGGTGAAGCCGTGAAGCACTCCTTAGGAGCAACTAAACCAGTAAGCTAATCTGTTGAATGATGTTTTTTCTTCTTCTTATTTTATGTACTCTCTTCAGATTTGAGTTTTACTATTTTTAAAAGTTTCCAAACTTGATGTTTAATTTTCTTGTTAGTGCAAAAAACAAAAAAATCACCGGATTTATCAAATTGTTAACTCAATATTATTTTATGAAATATTTTTGAATATTTTCGTGTTTGTTGGGATGTATCATCCTTCCATAATCATCCTCCTTATAGACTATGCAACTCAGAGATTTCAAAAGATCATTTTCAGATTCTGGAATATGCATCTCCTTACTTGAAGGTTTTAACAAAAAGGTTGAATACATTATAGAAATCAAATCAAAATCTTATTTTTTTCCCAGAAATTTCGTATACAGGATTTCAGTATTAGATTCAGTATTAGAAAGGTATGGGTGATCCCATTATAGAAAACCCAAACCTCTATTTATAACCATATCAAGCAGGTAAGATAAACCAAAGAAATATAATAACAAAAATTTGACCAAATACTAACAATCTCCATCTTGGTCCAATTTTACAATGTTTAACAGAGAAATGGTGATCCTCATAATATCTATGAATCTATTATTCATTCATCTTATGAATCGTATTCATCTAAATTTGTTGTCGCTGGTTGAGAAAACACTTGGTGTCCACAAAGAACAACCCAATAAATGCTTTCCCCAACGGTTGCCTCTTCTCCTCCACCCGCTATTCACAAAAAACTGCTAAGAAATGCTTACACCAAACAGTCTGCTTCCCCTTCATCTGCTGTTGTCCACTTGTTCAACCACAAGCAAGAATCAAGCAAGAAGAACCGTCTAAACCTTCTTCTTGCCTCCTCCTAGGTCATGCACAAGTAGGGCTTTTGGTCCTTATCTTTTCACGAGTATTCACCGAAAATCACCAAGAAGACCTTGCTTGGATCATAGCTTTGCTTCTCTTTTACATGGACTGAGAGCCACCTCCTGCTAGACCGAGAACCAGCAAGTCTTCTGCAGCCTACCTGAACTAAGAGCTTCCTTGCTCTCATGGTTTCCTCCCGCAATCAGTCTTCACACACGAGCACCCCCCCCCTTTTCGCACGTCCAGGCCCGTTACCGCTCGCAACACCCACACGACTCGTTTCTGCACGCAACACTGCCTGCTTGATCAGTCTTCTCACGCGACACCATCGGCGGTCCGCCCACACGATCTGCTTGCTCCTGGCCCACATGTGTCTATCCTGCACCTAACCTCGACCCGCCCGCATCTCCTTCACGCACGAGTGTCCCTTCTTCGACCAATCTGCCATCCGCGCGCTCTATCTGGCATGCTTCGCTTCGTCCAAACACCTACTCTAATGCTACTGTGTGCTCTCCGATTCATATACTTGCACTCCTGTCTGATCCTTCACGTGATCTGCACACCTGTGCCCACGACTCCACCTCATCCTGCTTCCGCTCTTTGTTGATTGCAATAAACTCCCTCCTCCTTCCCCTTGATCACTTCCATCAAGCTTTGATATCAATTGCTATGAAAACATAGAGGAAGATAAGCTTCTTGAATGGTTGCATCCCATGAGAGAAGGAGAAGGGAAAGCACACCCAGATTTTTGAAGAAATTAGTACTAAATCTTATTTTCCCCTAACCTTTTCAGAAAACCCAAACATCTACTTATAACACTATCAAGCAGGTAATATAAACCAAAGAAACAGAATAGCTAAAACTGGACCAAATATTAACAATCAGATTGACCATCAACAATGATCCTCTAACTATTGTTGTTCGACTACAATACTTTGACCAATGCCACTCGACTATAATTTTCTAACCACCGTTGCCTGACTACTGCCCCTTAACTGATGCTACTTGACCACAGTCTTTCAACCACTATTTTTTAACTACAATTTTGCGATAATTGTTGTTTGACTACAATCCTCTGAATGTTCGTTGCCCGACTATAGTCTCTCAATCGCCATCGCAAAAATATAATTCTTTGACTACCATCACCTAACTATGATCATCCAGTCATCTTCGTCTAACTATAGTCCTTTGGCCATCATCTCCAACTATGGTCATTTGACCACTATTGGCCGACTACGATTCAACCACTATTGTGCGATTATGATCCTCTGACCACTGTCTCTCTACTACTTTCCAGTTTTCTCCGACCACCATCTCTCATGTCCCAACTATAGTCCTCTCACCACCTTCTCACGAGTACGTTGACGCCTGCTGACTTCGTTGCCTACAATATTGATGCACGTCATCACTTGTAAGATTGATGCATTTTTTTCATCACACAAGCCGACTTTGTCCACTAATATTGACGTATGCCATCACTTAAAAGTTCGGTATACACTGTTGACACCAAATTTGACTCCCAACAGCAACAAATGATTTATTTTGAACTTCTTGATCAGTGGTCTCCCTTCCTAAAAAAAAAGATCAAACAAGCAACAAATAATCTTCTAAATATAGCTCCCATGCCATAGAGCTCTTCCAACTACTACCATGGAATATGTTATATAGAATTTATGTATATTATATTATATCATTATTTTCCCCAATCATAGAGAATGACATCATTTATATATGACAATAAATATAAGTAGAATCATTTCAACTAAGCTAGACTCATGTTTTTTTTTCCTTTTTAGGTTTTCATATAAAAACTATAGCATCTCTTGTAACCCATTTTTATTTGTCTTTTTTGCCTTTGTGCAATACTAGAATGTTAAACTCTCTCTACTCTACCACTTTGAATGCTCTTACATACAATTGGATTTAAATTGTTTGACTTAATCTCTTACATCCATCTTGCAGAGTGGGAGAGAGTTACACTATAATCAATAAGAATATGAAAGATTCTCAACTACTTCTAGCTAGGAAGAGAAGGAATACAATAGAGGTTATATGACTAATTAAAGTTTAATGTCTCGAAAAAAAAAATCTCTAACCTTCGCAAGAGCTTGAAGAGGGCCTATGTATAAGTGAGATTAATATGATAAGGGTTTTTTGGTTCATGTGACTATATGTCAACAAGGGCGAGGTGATTGTGAAATACATGTGCTAGGCTAAGAGGCCAACATGTGCCACTTGTTGAAATACTAAAGGATGATATGATTGAGGAGAGGTGATTGTGTGTGGCAAGTGAAAAGTAGGTATTGTCTAGATATAAGGAATATCAGGAAGTAGGTGTTGTTAGGACAGACCATGAAGTATCACATGTCGAGCATGCATTCATATGTATAGATGGTGATCATTTTTTTGTGATAGGATGTGGGAAATCTTGGATGGCTGGTCGACTTAGGCTAAATCCAACATACATTCAATGACTTCAGTATGATGGCCAGAAAGTTGGTTAGCGAGAGCCAGGCAATAAGTGAGTTAGTTGGCAAGGTGCCAGATAAGAAACACGTTGATTGGAAGGTAGTTAAGAAAGAGAAGGGTGATCAACAACTTAGCATTGTATATTAGGCAAATGAAGGGGTTCTAACAAGTTGGAGTTGGTTGGGCGACGATCGGTTTATGGGGCTTAAATATGCTATCAAATCAAACATCCCCTAAGCTAGTTGGAAACTATGTTGCACGGATACACCTATTTATGAAGGTGTGTTGTATCCGATACATCGATACACGGATACGCCTCTGATACTCCACCGATACCTGTCGGATACACCAAAGACGTATCCAATTAAAATACTATTTAATTTCAAAAGGACACACGTATCCGATACACGTGTCCGTTGAAAAGCAAAAAATAAATCCGAAAAAAAAAGATGCATCGTATTTACTTCCGCGGCTGCGAGCAAAGTTCTCTCATTTCCGAGATGGATTTGAGTCTCTTGATGATATGAGAATATTAGAAATTACTAATCTTTCACTTGATGAGCCTGAATTAAAAGCTATGATATTTATTGAAGATGATATAGAAGTTCAAAGACAAACCACTGAAGAAGCTAATCATATCATTCCTTCTATTGAATAGTTGAAACTTTATATGCTAGACAATTTATGTTTATGCTTTTGTTGTTGTACTAGACATTTAATGCTTACTTATATTTTGATTTTATAAGCTACAAGGCTACAAATGATGTTGTTGTCATTTTTTTTTTGTAATTTCAAATATTATATTTTGATTGATTTCTTAATTTTTATATATGATTTGTAAATTATGATGTCATGTCCGCGCCGTACCCATATCCTATATTTTTAAGAATTGACGTGTCCCGTATCCGTATCGTGTCGTATCCGTGTCGCCGTATCTGTATCGGTGCAACATAGGTTGGAAACTAAGGTTTTGAATGGACCTAAGTGGCCTAACAGTCTGACTGACACAACTTAGTTTTATCATCATGGCATGATGACAATTTAGATTGATTACAACAAAAGAAGTATTATGTGGTTCTGTTATAGTTTACATTCACGAGTGAGAAAAGAGGAATCGATCTACCGTGAATAAGTCACACATGCATACAAATAAAAAGGGTGTTAAAAATCCCAAAACCCAAGTAACCCCAATATCGCCATTAAAGAAACACTAAATCTCGCTAGCTGAATAATATTAAATCCTCTGATGATGTAAGATGTATTTAGGGTTCCTAAGCCATATCTATCATATAATATAGATAATAATGCATTAAACATACAAAATTTAGAGGACGCATGCTATTATTTATTGAAAAAAATTATTAACCACCTTAATAAATGTTTACTACCTTTAATGAAAATAAAAAAAATAGCATACTCTCATTTAAAAGAGATCTATGCCTAATGCAGACTTGTCAATGACAAATAGCTTATTATAGCATAAAGGTCTCTTGGAGTCATAGTACATGGCACATGTTGTAGTGCATGCTATTTTAGACAGCATAAAATATAAAAAAATTATGAATAAGTATGAAGCTAAATTGATGTGAAACCACAAGGAATTGCATTAGATATTATAAAGAAATTGATTAAGCTTTGTAATATAAACTAATGTTTCACAAGATTGGGTGGTTAGAATTTAAGACTATCAATAATGTAAGGGCAACAATTACAATGTAGAATAGCAATCACTTGAAAACAATTTCATCCATAAAGATAAACTTAAATATTGTAAACAAGAGATCCCACACTTAATAAATAGAAAAGTCACATTGAGTTTCCCTCACTCACGCTCGTTTAAAAGTGGTTGCGGAAAAGGATCTTAGCAAGCCGAACGATGCCACCAAAGTTGAGAAGACACCTATGGGTGTAGCCCAACAAAAGTTCACCGGAGGTGGAGTTGTGTGAGGACGACCGGCAATTTGCCAATGCCCGGTTGGATGGTTGTATGCTCTTTTCCTCTTAGAGATGCCAAGCATGGGAAGTGCAAACCCAAGAAATGAGAGAGGAAGGAGGGGTTGGCTAAAGAGGAAGAGAGAACTTCTTGGCCAAGCTAGGGTAGGGTTTGGGTGGGGGGAATAAGAAAGAATAAATCTGAAATAACCTCAGATTTTGGAATTAATTAGTGGGAGGGAAATATGAATTTGAATTTAAATTTCAAATCCAAACTTAGGTAGTGTTAATGTGGAGAGAGAAAAGAAAAAAGGAAGGGGTTCAATAGGGAGGCCGGCAGCATGCATAGAGAAAGAGGGAGATGAGGAGGGAAATTAATGCTCCTTAATGCATTAATCCAATTTAGGAAAAGGATAATGTATTCCAATCTAATTTAATATTAAATTAGATTTAAATTGAAAAGCTTTCCTAATTTAACTTAGCTAATTTAGAAAAGTATTTGAAATTCGAATTTGAATTTCAGATTGGATGAAATCTTTCCAAAATTATGGAGGCTAAGTTAGGGAGGTCTTAATGGGGATTAAAATCAACATTAAGAGGGGAAGAAAGGGGGTGGCCGACGGTGGGATTGGGAAAGGCGAATTTGGCCGGTGGGAGGAGGAAGGGAGGGGAGGCCAGCGATCTAATGGTAGGTGGGGAGGGGCCAATGGGGGAAAGGTTGTTCGGCGGCTGTGGGGAAGGGAGGGGAAAGGGTGGCTGTCTTGTGAGGGAAATTGGGGAGGCCGGTGGTGAAGCAAGAGGAGTCGGACCACGAGCCCCGGACACGATCGACGACTGGTGCGTATTTATTTGCCCACAACTTGGGACTTCACCACTCAAGAACTCACAAGTTCTAGAGAGAAAAAAAATTATTTTCATTCATCAATCATCCTCATACAAAGGTTTAGATCTTATATATAGGCCTTCCAAACAACTAGAAAGAAAAAAACAGGAATGCCCTTAGGGCTACAACTCACAACACATAATAAAGAAGGGCACGAACGGTAAAACTCAAACAAAATAACTAATACATAACATATATAAAAAATAAAGACTCCTAATCGTAGCCGTCGATCTACGATACTTTCGGCGATAAACATTCTGGAATCTCTTATTGATGTCCACATCATAAATATACATACAAATTTATGAAAAATAACTAAACTAGAAAATAAATTCGGACGTGAAGTAATCGTCATTGCTTGGAGTCAACAATGTCAACTGGGGTTGAAGTTGTCATATGGAGTTAAAGCTTTCACCATCGCTTAAAGTTATCTCCATTTTTTGCGAACTTCGAATTGTTCAACTGGAGTTATACCAAGTGCTAATGATGAGGACATCCGTCCGTGGCAAGTTTATCAGAGAAGGGGACGAAGATCTATGGCTACGATTGGACTACTTTATTTATGAGCATTTATTTGTATTTGATTTTTATTATGTATTTTTTCATTTTTACTCTCACTCGAGGGAGTGGGCTTATGTGACCCGAGTGGGGCACTTTTGTCATTTGATATTTTATTGTATTATGTCTATTTATAGACCTCTCCTCCTCTTTGGGAGGATGAGGATGAGGATGAGGATGATGATGATGATGATGATGATGATGATGATGAATGAAGTTTTTGCACTTTGTGTCTTGGTTATGTGAAGCCCCTAGGTTAGGGCCAAGCAAGATCAGTCAGCCACAGGAAGCGTCCGGGCTCACAGCCTATCGCCACTGTCGATTTCTCCTCGCCTAACAATCTCGTCCCTCGTCATTTGTCGGCCTTCCCCTTGACCGATCCCTGGCTGCCAAATCCCCTCCCTCCCTATAGTCGCCGACCCTCCCCTTGGCCGAACCCTAATTGCCGGCTCACCTCCCTCCTCATAATCGCCGACCATCCCCAATTATCCCTTGGCTCCAAAATTTTAAATATCAAATTGATCCTTCAATACTTTCCAAATTTAGAGCATCATAAATTTGGAAAAATCTGAATTTAGATTTTATTGCCCTTAAAATCTGAAGTTCCTTTCCAATAAGGAGGAACCATGATAGGAAACTTTCTCCCAATCAACCCATTTGAATTTTGAATGGAGATTTGTCATAAATCTACTTTCCTTAACTAGTGGGTTATGATTGGTAACTCCATTAAGTCCCAAAATTAACGCCCCCTCTTTATTTCCTTCCTTATGTGTTCCTTCCAATTATTTCTCTCCGATCAATCACCCCAATTACAACAAGCATTAAATTCTAATCAGTTCTTATTGATTCTTGCTTTAATTCCACAAGCCACCTAAGCAAGAAGTTAATCCAGATTTCTCCTAATTGTTGGAATTAATTTTAGATTGTGTTGATTGTTGCCCTTCCTTGATCAACTCTCCAAACAGGGAATAAAGTCCCCTCCCCATGGCCGACCACAACCCTCCAACACCCCCCCTAACTCTACTTCCTTTCTTGATATTTTCCCCTTAGTCAAGAAATATCAAGCACGTGTTCCCCCCCTCCATACACTCGCCTCGAAGCCTTGACCCATTGTTGATTACAAGGCTTACTTGTCTCAAGGTGCAACTCGAACATCCGACTACCGGATTCCATAAGATGTTAGAAGGAGAACCAGGAATACGAGGATGGTAAACTCTCTTCCTAACCTTATATCTTTGACCGCTCCTCAATCGTGGCTTCGTTTCATTATGAAGACTAATCCGCAAAGCCCATATTAAGAACGTGTGTGAGCATGTCTTTATAGTGAATAGTCTAACTATTAATTGGGGGATTATCTTTGAGTCCTAACATTAAGCATGAAATTATTTGACTTGATTATGTTGTAATTCTCCTATTATCATGTAATTGATTTCTTAAGTCTAATCACTACCTCAGTGGCTTAAGTATTTTTTTTAGAGCACGTTGAACGTTAATTAATTTTCAGGGTTCTGCTAATAAATGTGTAATTTCCAATTTTACAGCATATGCACATTCATTTAGTTCTACATCAGCTTGCATATGTGATTTACCCTAAAAAAGTACCAATAAAAAGAAAATAAATTAATAAAAATAAATATATTTAGTTATATTTTTAAATTATAAATTAGAGAAATGAAATTGCGCGTTCCACATGGGAAATGCATTTTGCATTATAAATCACCAATAGTGCAACTAGCCCGTGGTTTTTTCACATTTTGCGCTTTGTTACATAAATAGTGTATGGGATGCACATCTCCACACTATGAGTAATAGCGCAAATTATTGCCCATGTATGTCCTACTGCTAAAAAGTATGCCTATAAAGTTAACAAGTTGAACCAAATATATGATCAAATTTCAACCAATACTCAAACATTTTGCACACTTGTACAAGGATATGCCTTTTTTTAGAATTTAAAGTCCTATACTAGATCAAGGACTTAAATATTAGGAAGATGATTTGCACATCTAAAACCAAATTTTATTCATTGTAAAATGATTTTTCTACATGCCTCAGATTATTAATTATAAATCATAAATATAATTATATTACACTTCTTAGAAAAGTACCACCAAAAAAGGATGACCCATCGACTTTAACAACATAACAAAGCACCTTTGGAAGAAATCGCAATAGTTGCTGTCTGATTAATTTGTTTGATGCAAGCATAGTTTAGAAATTTGTTGTCTTTTACATTTAGTTATTTTATTAGGGTCATTGTGTCATAATTATTTGACAAATTTTATGCTTGTTGTCAACTACCTAACGTAACCCTCCACTTTTCTTTTCTAAGGCTTGGGACCTGATAATGACAGTGTTGGGATTGTAACATTGGGTGATAAAAAATTAAATACATGAAGTGTAATTTTAGTAGTAATAGATCTAGTCCTGGGATTATGACATTGGGTGATTAAGTCGTTAAAAAGGGGCCACATTTTAGTTATCTCGGGTTTATTACTCGATGGTGAAATAGATGAGGATATTATTAGTAGAATTCTATTTAGATAGTTAAAGTGGAGGATTGCATCAAACTTCTTTTTTTTAATAGAAAAGTACCCCTCAAACTTAAAGAGAAATTTTATAAGATAGTGGTGAGACCTACAATGTTTTATGGTGTTGAATGTTGGCCATTAAAAGACAAGCATAAATTTAAGTTAAGTGTTGCAGAGATGAGGATGCTTTGGTGGATGATTGGCTTTAAACCTAGAGACAAAATGCGAAGCAAGCATATATGTGAAAGTTAAGTGTTGAATGTTGGCCATTAAAAGACAAGCATAAATTTAAGTTAAGTGTTGCAGAGATGAGGATGCTTTGGTGGATGACTGGCTTTAAACCTAGAGACAAAATGTGAAGCAAGCATATATGTGAAAGGTTGGAGTAGCTCCAGTGGCTGATAAGATTTTAGAGAGTCGCCTTAGATAGTTTGGTCACATAAAACGTCATCCTTTTGATGACTCTGTTAGGAGAGTAAGTATATTAGATCCATCCTATGTTAAGAATAGAAATGACATTTTTTATTAGATTTAAATAAAAATTTGACTCTTAATAGGACATAATTGAGAAAAAAAGATTCATCTAGCCAACCCCATATAGTGATATAAAAGCTTGTTGGTGTTGTTGTAGTATTAGGATCATTATGATCAACATCATTAACTTTATTTGTAATTGGTTAGTAGTTTCTTTGCATGTTTTTGGTAATTTATTTATAATTTTTAATACTTTATTAGTTTAATAGTACTTTGTTATTTCTTTCATTAATAAAATGAGAATTCTATGTCATGTAAGATAATTTATCTTGAATAAAATTTTTATTTTGGATGTGAAAGCTCTTGTTCTTAATTAATTCTAAGATTTGATTCTTGATCACGTGTGAGACCTGAAGCCCACGTGAGATAGCAAATTGATATAGTTTAGAAGTAAAAGAATTTGATTCAAAAGTTGAATCAAAGAGGCTGAAAGAAGAAGGATGTTGGGGAGAGATGCGGCTGAGGGGGAGAAGAGGAAAATGTGTGAGAAAAGAAATAAATTGAGTCAATAAGGAAAAACAAAATATGTTATTCATCCATTGATTAATTTCTATTGCAAAGCATGCTTCACTTATTTATAGAATTATGATTACAAGATAAGATCAATCTTGTAATCAACTTTATCCAATTTAATTCAAATTTAAACTTAAAATTAATAAAATAATAATTCATCTTAATTTAGAATGAAATAAACCTAATAATGAAAAGAAATTCTAATACTCTAAAAATTATCCAAACTTATTTATTCTATTACATTAATTCTCTTGGGCTACAAAGAATTTCAATATAGAGAGCTGAATGTTGATAAAAGAAGAATTGGAGATCGTTGATTGTATTGTAGATCTAGCAACATCCATCTTAAAGAGGAGACAAATGAGAAATTCATCGCTAGGAAGAGGTGATAAAAAGAAAATCCATTCAAAGAAGGAAGGCATCATGGGGAAGAACATCACAATATCTATAATATGATAGGAAATACTTGAGTTCACAAGCAAACTTATCACTAATTGGCGAAAACAGCGAGAATAACGTAAAATCTGGACCAAAATCAGCCACCAAAATTTTTATTGCAACAAGGAAATCAAAGCCAAACAAACACGAAGCAAGATACAAGTGATCATCAATTCGAGAGGAGGATCGTTTTCTCCCAATCTCTAGACAAAGCAATCTAGAACCAAAACACCAAGGAATACCAAGAGAAACTCAAATCATGCATAACCCTAACCCTAAAACAAACCATCCTATTAATATAATTAATTTCCTAATTCAAACTTCCCTCATTCAAATTTCCCCCTCACTCTAGTCGCCCAAACCCTCTCCCCCAATTGCTCCAAGTGGGGCCCACACGTGTGGGCGACAAGCACTAAAGGAGGCGGACCCTTTCCGCCTCCTGTATACGTGAGCCGGCCGCTGGGCCGGTTTGAACCGGTCTATCATAATATCAATAGAATATTTTTTTCATATATCATAAAAAGCATCAAAGCTCTAGGAAGATGTTTGAAAACTTGAAGGTCGTCATCATGCATATTGTTAGGCTAACTCAATCGAATTGAAGTATTGTTTGTCCATATTGAAGTTCTCATTCTTCAGGAAAGAGGAGATAACTTTCTTTATTTTTGAAGGTTGTTGATTAGCAAATTCAATAGCTACAATTTCTTTCTCAACCTTAATGGTTTCACCTCACAACACACCAATAATTCATATAAGGTGAAAACATTCTTTAGAAGAATGACTTTACACATATTTTAAATGATATTTAAAATTCTATTTTTTATGCTTTAAAGGTAATACTTACTAGTTAAGCTGAAGTAATGTGCCATGAGGCAGTTTCATTTGAGAAGATCAGGCAGTTTGGGATAGATCAGCATTATTTTATGGATATCCATGATGGGTGCCATTTTGAATGCTGATGATTTGCTAGTCATACAAATGGAATTGAGTAGTTATGTAGCGAAATTGATGAGGCAATGCAATTAGATGTCTGTAGTGTTTGAATGGAAGGAATAAAAAGGGAAAAGGATGTGAGAGACATTGGTTGGCATGGATGTGATAGTTGTGGGTTGGTGTGGTGCTAGGAGATCGCTGGTGGAGATTACTTGGCATGAGTGAGTGAGTGTAGGCGCAATGTATGGAAAGCGGTTGGTGGGTCAAAAATGCGATCAATAGTCAATGGGCATTGATGAAGGCAAGTGTGTGAGCTGTTCAAAGGACGAAGCATCGAGCCGGTTGCGGGAGACGAAGCAGGTGGAAGTGGTTAGGGAAGAAGCAATTGGATGCATTGATGGAAGGTTAGGGAAGAAGCAATTGGATGCATTGATGGAAGATGTGCGTGTGGGAAATAATGCATAAGATCAACATTTATGGGATACAATGCATGAGAATGCATAAAGGGAGAAGATGCCCGAGGTGGTGGAGTTGCATGATGTGGATGATGTTGAGCTTAGGTTGGGGTGCTCGGTGCTCACAAATTGCTGGGCGATACTCTAATGCCAAGTTGATGCAGAGTTAGAGCAGCAAACTTAGGCAAATCTGGCATAGAAAGATATTCAGAGAAGTAGAGTGAACAATGGGTATTGAGTAGAGGCACGAGACATATTGTGAGAGAAAAGAAACCGGAGAGAAGAAAGGAAATTGTTGAGTAAAAGGTAAATATTTTATTCCACCATCGTCTGATTGTAAAATGAATTATCCACCCCAATTCAACGTAAAATTAACCAGATAATGAAAATAAATCTCAAATTATTGAGAACAATCTAAACGCAATCTATTGTGCTTCATTAGATGGTCCCCTTGAGATGTGCTTCTCTTGATAATTTTCTTATTTTTTTCGTCATTTCTCTCTTTTACCTTTTTAATATTCTTAAGGTCATCTTGCATAAATTAGCCCAGGGCCATTATTTTAATTCGTCCATCATTAGTAAAATAACTTGACATAATGCTTCATAGAGATCATAAATTTTGTTAGTCATTTCATCTAGCATATTATCCTATTTTTTTATAGCATGCAACTAGAATCAAAACAACGTCATGATGAGGGGTACATCAGCTAAAAGGTTTAACACTTTTAATGATAATTTTATTAGAAATATTGAAAGATTTTTAGATTCAATCCCTTTAAGGGACTGTCACATAGAAATTCTCACGTTTCACAATTGTGGGCTCCGAAAAATTCCAATTTTGGGATGCATGATCCCGGGAGAATTTTCAGAAGGCAGATTGGGTTTGTAGATAAGACACTACCCAGAGATTTCGCCCTCATTTGGTGAGGACTTTTTGATCTGAGTTCTGGTTTCCTATAGGCGCAAGCCCCTATAGTTAATTACCCCTCCTGATAACAAGAGAGAACTTTCGATTAAGGCTAGTCGTTCAAGCGTTCACATAGGTAATGAACCTATCGTATAATAGCAATAATTTAGGGTTTAAATTTTGAATTTGGAAGTTTGAAATTTGGAATTTATCACCATAAACTTAAAACTGATGGTGGGGGGATTGAAGACGAGCCCGATCAAGATCCCATGGTTCCGTCGTCCCGGGCTGTCATGATCCCTGGTCTACTTAGTCAGAGGAGGTAGTCGACCCCCAACCTGACAGAAGGCATCGTGTCGGCAGCCATGGGTTGCTTCGTCCAAGAATACCTTGTAGACCTGGGTTGATGTTTGTCTAAGGAGATATATCCGAATCCACCTTAGCTGACAGAGAGCTTTATGCCTATCGAATATACCCTATGATCCATCGCTCAAGGGTTTGACGCCTTTAGGGAACATACGGGCTTTGGCCGTGATCGTAATATAATGGTGCCATTTTGCGGCAAAAACCACCCGATCAGAGGGCACGTGCCACGTCCCTGTTGGCAAGAGACTATTTGAGGATGAATCAAAGTGATACACCCGACATGCATTCGCTCTTTGTGAGCTGAGATTAATTTCAGATTTATCACCGCCGACAAACGATTGCGGGAGGTGGATGATTTTTTAGTTTTGAGTTTTTTAGGTAATTGATTTTATTCCAAGAGTTTGAGTTATTATTTGATTTGAGATTTGACCCCTCCGGTTGAGATTTCCAGTCAACACGGCCATCATCGGGGTGACATTAAGGTCACATGTATTTTTGTAGGATTTTGAGAGGCATTTTGTTATTCAAGTTATGTCGACTCTAGTCCTTTAGAGGAGGAGGATGAAACTTGAATATTTAAACCCGCGCAGCATTCTCGGATCGTTGGATTTGGGACTTAGATATAACGATCGGAGCACATGCGGGTTGTAGTATTTGACCCTGCGCAGCATTCTCGGTCATTAATATTTATACTTTTAACATGTTGACCGGAGCACATGCAGGAATTGATTTTAGTTTAAGGGATCATATTTAATACATAAGGGGCATTTTAAAAATATTTAAATATGATCCATTTGCGAGGGTGATTTTATTTAGGAAATGCCCAAAATTTCATTTAAGGGGCTACAAACGCCTTCTGTCCGCTTGTATACATGTTGCGGATCCGGTGGCGTAAATAGACCTCTTAAAGACTATTGATTGCAGAATATCATGTAGATCTTATGGATAATTTTCATGAATGAACAAGTTTAATATCCTAATCGAATTGTCATCTTCGACTGATATTCATTGTAGTTAATATAAACATCTACAATGAGCCTCCAATAGATGTTGTGATTCCCTTGATTTTAAATTTGTAGCACCGTCAACACTTATGGTACCATAATCATAACTTTTGTTTTATATGAAAACATAAGTCTCAAGCCATATTACACTGGAATATTATCCATATTATCTCTTAGGGAATTCCAAATGCACTTTGTCAATTGAAAGGCTAATCGTCTTTTGATAACTTTGATTATATATGAAGGAATCTCAATGTCTTAAACCAAACAAGATGTTAAAGAAGATTGATATAGGTCTATTAAAGTTTCATCACTCATCACTCGAGAGTATATATTCCTTCATTAATTTAGTTTCAAACATTTCAATGTGATGTCATTTTTTAGAAATTAATGATTTAAGAGCTTTTGAATTAATGTTGGTAAAATATTTTAAATATTTGATAAGATAATCCAATATCAACAAAGTCTATTTGAATTTCCATAGAAATCAATATCTTTTATGATTTGACAATGGCTCAAAATATATTAATTATTTCTTGGAGTGCGAGATCTAGGTTAAAAGCTTATTTTGTATATATCACATATCAATTTAATTTTAAATCAAGTTCAAATTTGAGTCCATTTTCGAGTGTAGGTCAAACATTTTTTTTTTATCAAATTTTATTTAAAATTGATTTTAAATTTGAATTATGTTCAAATCAATTTCTAATATTTCTTTGTCCAAGTCCCCTATAGTTCACTGAAAATTTCGGCAGCCTCCCGGCGTCTCCTCCCCACCGAGGGAGAAATCGGGACGGCACTGCCGTAGTTCTTCCTACCCGGACCTAAGGTCAACGGCGTAGGGGCTTCGAATTTAAACCATCCCACCAGGATCTAAGATCGACTGCGTGAGGTCTTCGAATTTTGTTTCATCCCGCCCAGATCTAAGATCAATGGCGCGAGGGCTTCAATTTCAAACCATCCCGGTCGGACCTAAGGTACGACGGCTGGGGTCTTCGACACCTGTTTTAAAAAAAAATCAATTTATTTCTCTCCGTCTCTATCTCTCTTTTTTTCTTCTTTTATTTTATTACATATAAATCTTATATTATTAATAATATATAATATTATACATATAATTTAATATATGATATAATATTATATATATATATATATATATATATATATATAAGATATTATATATATAATATATATAACTTAACATTATATATATCGTATTATAATAATATAACTTATATTATATTATATAGAGAGAGGGAGGAAGAGACGGGCAGAGCCCGTTCGGCTGGAGGCGGAAGCCATGCACAGGAGCAAGCGTCGGGCTCGGCGGGAGGAGACGACGGCAGGAGTCAATGTCGGGTCAGCCTTGTCGCCGACGGTGGAGGTAGGAGCCCGTCCGGCGGGTTTATTTCGCTAAAGGCGGAGTTGGTTCTGTCCTCTAGGGTACGACGGTGGCTGGAGTCGGCAGGTGCATGCGAACGGAGGCGAAGGATGGAGTCAGCGTCGGGTTAGACCTTTGGAGTCTGTGGAGGCCGGCAATCTTCTGCGGGAGTAGAGGTGGCGTCGGATTTGGACGGAATCGGGAGAAGAGGTAAGGTATGAAAACTCTGTTTCTCGCCTCTCTTTATGTGTGTCCTGTATGTGCGTGAATCTCCACTGAATGAGGGGGCTTTTTTTTTTTTTTTTTTTTTTTTTTTTTTGAATCTCTGGTTTACTTAGTCAGAGGAGGTAGTCGACCCAACCTGACAGAAGGCACCTTGTCGGCAGCCATGGGTTGCTTCGTCCAAGAATACCTCGTAGACCTGGGTTGATGTTTATCTAAGGGGATATATATGAATCCACCTTAGCTGACATATGGCTTTATGCCTATAGAATATACCCTATGATCCATCGCTCAAGGGTTTGACGCCTTTAGGGAACATACGGGCTTTGGCCGTGATCGTAATATAATGGTGCCATTTCGCGGCAAAACCACCCGACCAGAGGGCACGTGCCACGTCCCTGTTGGCAAGAGACTGTTTGAGGATGAATCGTAGTGATACACCCGACATGCATTCGCTCTTTGTGAGCTGAGGTTAATTTCAAATTTATCATCCCCGACAAACGGTTGCGGGAGGTGGATGATGTTTAGTTTTGAGTTTTTTAGATGATTGATTTTATTTCAAGAATTTGGACTTTTGTTTGATTAGAGATTTGACATTTGAGATTTGAAATTTAACATTTGAGGTCGCTTGTATTTTTTTTTTTTAATGCCGTGAGAGGCGGTTTGCGAATCGTCGTTCCATTTGGGTATGTCGGTGGAATGAGCGGTTGAGTCTTTTTTTTTTTCGGAGCAGTTAAAGTCAACAACAATCTGATGGCATCTATATAAATATGACCTATGTTTATAATTTTAATGGTCGGCAAAATTCTAATTCCTTATTTGACTACTTAATTAATTTAGAAAATATTTTTGCTAAGGATTGTAGGATTTATGAAAAATGCATCAGATTTGCTCATGCTAAATTGATAGAACATTTCTGATGATGAATATTGTATAAGTGCATGTGCCGAGATGAAATATAAATTTAGATGTTTGCTTGAAAAAATATTGATTACTACACTGATTCATTGATGGTCTTAGGTGAAATATTAGATAAAATATATATTTTTATTATCATGATATAGTAAATGACGCTACCTTTAAGATGTGAAGATTGAAGTATAACTTAGCTATTCTATTGCTAACTTTGCTGCTTCGTTTTTTATGACTGTAATAAAATTTGCTTATATTTTCAGTTTATTAATATGCATCAACACCAATATCACATAAAATCAAGTTTGATCCTATTAAGAAAGTTGTAAACTTTAAAATCTCTTAACTCTCCTTCTGATGTTCACTTAGACTTGGAAAAAAAATTATCAATTAAGAAACGACATTTTTCCAGGCACTTTATTTATGCTTTAGATTGCATCTTTTTTGACGTCTCTTTATACCTCACTTATCGAAACATAGATAAGATGTGTCTTCTATCTGTCATTAGACTTACTTTTCCATACTTAGCTAGTGGATCTACCATGAACAATAATCTTTCAACCTGCTTTTCACCATCTACATCTTTAACTTTAAGTACCACATCAATAGAAAGAAGTATAATTTCAATTTTTTTAAGTTCTCTAAGCTGATTGTATGTTTAACATGCATCATAATGTTACGAAAATACTTTTAAGAGGGACATAAAGAACATAAAGAGTGAAAAATCTTGATCTTCATATCTACCATATATATATGCACAGACACAGACACGGCGACACGGACACGAGACATGACAATTATTGAAAATATAGGACACAGACACGGGTTGAACACGATATTATAATTTTTATATTTTAAAAATAGTGTATAAAAATTAAATATGTATAATTTTAAAATAATTTAGAAATAATAAGTCATTTAACTAGAATTTGTGTTTAAAATGATTAGTATTAGAATGTCGAGAGTCTGACATCAATGCCGTTTATCAGTCACCAAGAGAGGAGATGAAAATACCTTCATCGCCAAAGAGAAATGAAAATGAGAATATTCAATGAATGGGTATTAAATTCGGACGTTGATTTGGTGTTGTGTGTAGGAAATAAGAAAATTTAGTTTAAATCCCTCCAACTAAAATAAATTATATGTAAAAAAAATTATAAAATATCTAAGATACGCGTGTCTAATTTGTATTTAATATTTTTTTAATCAAACACGTTTTCAGGGTGTCCTACACGTGTTGGAGGAGTGTCGGATGAGTGTCATGTCGGATACGTGTCGGACACTGCATGTCTCTTTAAGGAGAAGTGTCGGTGTATCATATATATATATTAGATCTTATCTATGAAATTAAATTCATTAAGATTGTGATTTAGTTTTTTTGACCTTCTTACATATGAAGCTAGTATAATTCTTTATTTTAGAAAAAAATTCTTTGAGGGAATTGTAGTCATGTAGACAAACTCTAGCTTGGGTCATAACCATGTGATTATTGTTTTATCTTCGAGGTGTGTTAAGAATTCATTCGCCGAACTTAGCTGGATCTTTTAGAGTGCCTTTTCATCAATCTCCTTCTCTTGCTTTTACTCTTTATCTTAGGCATATCTTTGAATGTCTCCTGTATTATTGATATTGAGATGAGGTCAATTTAGTTTGACTGTCAAAATTGAGCATTTTATTCTAGCTCGAATTGTACTTGACACAAAATTATAACCATTTCTAGTCGAGTGGACTTAAAATTAATGTTAATTAATTATATATAAATAATTTTTTATTTTTAAATGTTATATATATATTAACTTTAATATAAATATTCATTTTTAAGTCATTTTTTTGACTTTCAGTCAGGTCAAATTTTAAGTTTCAAACTTCTTTCTTTCATTTTTTTTTTAATAGCCCTAGCCCCATGATGCTTTCCCTAATCTCTATTGGAGTAATATATTTCCATATTGATTCTCCAAGGCCTAAAGTTCTTGTAGGTTGATAGGTGTCTATTAATTGTATTGGGCTTAGACAACACTCCAATTTTTCTCCCTCATAACTAGTGATATTATTGCTAATGGTTCGATTAGAATTAAAATTTTCATGTAATTTGTGGCTCTCATGGGTCTTAGGGTTTACAACTTGGTCAAGCAATGCTTAAGAGCTGATGATTCCCATGTAGGGTACATATTGTTGATTGATCTCTTAGTACTTGATACTTGATGGTGTTGAAAATATTTCATTTAAGGAGTGATGATGGATTTGGAGGACTCATTTAGGAGAGATTCTTCAAATGCGCAATGAGCTGGCAACTATGAGTCTTTAATGTACCAACAATGTTTAAACTTTTGAACAGACAGGTCTTCATTAATCATTCTGTTTGGCTCACTTTGGCCTTTGGTATTTCATCATTCTAACATTGCCCGAATATTTGTGTTATTTTGCCTTTCATATTTACTCATCACTTTCTTAGAAGGAACATTTCTGTTTCAATCATAATTACATGAGAAAAACTTGTCTATGTTTCTTCCCTCTTGAATCTTTTGGTGATTATATATAGAGCACGTTTTGCTTTTTTACTACTGATTTGTGCTTAAAATTTTCCCTGGTATAGAAGTCAAAGGTTATTTACTTAGTTTACTAGTACAGTGCCTCCTTTCGACTCCCAGAAATGAATCACATTTTAGTTGACGGGCAAGCGTAAGTGCTCCATTCATACTCAACTTATTCACATCTTATTGTATTTCATATACAATATATTTTTCATAATTTTAAGCCGCCATGTTTACCAGATTTTCCACTCTCCACAGTAAATATTAGGCTATATCATTTTTATGTTTTTGGCGAGTTCTTGTAATATGTGCCTAATGATCATGCCTCATTGAATCTTATCTCTGTACAGTGGATATACTTAGTTAATTATCAATAATGATTGATATACTGGCAGATTCTGCATGCCTTGTAAGTTCTTTATTGTTGTGTTGGTGTGCGTATCTGTTGCTACCTTTGGGACTTTTCATCTGCTAACGGCTTCGTTTGGGACTGTTTTCTTACTGCTTTTTGAAGCAGATTCTAGTACAAAAATTAAAAATTTTGTACTAAAAAGTTGCTTTAAGAAGCAATAAAAATGCCGTCTCAAATGAAGCATAATTATTATACAAAATCCCATCTAGGGAACTTCATCCTCTAATTCGTCACCAATGATTTTCCTTTACAGGTTAGTTTAATCCCATACGACCCGAATAATCCCGATGTATCGGTACTTTGGACTGAGAGCAAAGACTTGGGCGATGGTTTCCGGTGCATTAGGATGGTAAACAATATTCTTCTCAACTTTGATGCATTTAATGGAGATGAACAGCATGGAGGAGTGCGTGATGGAACCATTATTGTTCTGTGGGAGTGGCTCAAGGGAAAGAACCAGAGGTGGAAGATTGCTCCTTACTGTAAGTTCTTTATAGGCCACACAAACTATCCTTCTTGCTGCAAACTGAAGCTTTTTGAGTTCATAATTTGTCAATTTTTTTTTTGAAATTGAAAGAATACATAATTAGCCTTTTTTTGAATGCAGGATAAATCTGAGGCACAGATCGGTGATACTTTTTATGTATGAATAAACATGTTTTATGATGTTATGATGTGCTCATATGCAACGTTATACATGTTAGGCCTTCTAATATTGTTTCCATGTGTTCACGTTTGAACATGATAATGACTATTTTGCTTTTTGTGTTTGCTAAATGTCAAAAGTTTGGTTGTCCTTTTATGGTGTGATCATTTGCAAAATTATTTTATGCGATGTTGTGCGCTTACTGGATTTAAGCATGATCGTTAGGTAACAAATTTGAGGTGGCTGTTTGCGTTTTTATGATCTCAGTCACTCAGCCTGATAGAGGAACGATTATTCTGTGCGGACATCGAACACAGCTTATCATCCAGAGATGAATCAGGTGCAGCCGCATCATCCAGTACCGAGCATTACCGAGTAGGGGATGACTGGACTGCGTTCGGCATCCGCACGTAATAATTCAACCTCATTGATTGATTGATTTGATGGAGAGGCAATTTTATGAATTATATTACTAGATTTGCTATAATAATTAGGCGGAATTAGGTTGATGAATTGATTTCATTGCCATGTATACATATCTATCTTTTTTTTTTTTTCTTTAACAATAATTAACCAAAGCCCGCCATTTCCAACAAGGCCAACACTTGTCATCAACACTATGGTTGATGCTTATCATAGACAAAACACTAAAGTTGACACTTTTCGCCACCACCAATATTGATGTTGTCGTCGTATACACCATTGTCACTCATGTCGCTACAAAATCCAATGTGGTCGACACCAATGCCAACGCTCATTATCAACATAAGCATCGGTGGTCGTGGATGCAACCACACCAGTGCGATGCTGAAAAATATTTCGTATACATTGTATTCTTTTTTACTTTGCATTTTTTTACTCTATATTTCATTTTCAGCAAGTCAAATAGCCCCTTAATTCATTGGATTAATGGGATCGGCGAAAGGTTTTATCATTTTAACACCCTAATTAATTACAAGCTAGTATCATGAGAATCATGATACAATAGAAAACTGGTTGAGCATACCCATAGAATCATGAAAATTATTGTTAAAAATATGTGAAATTTATGCAAAACTAAATAAAAAATTAGAAAATATAATGAATATGAAAGCATTAAAATAAATAAAATTTTTATAGATGTTTATCTAATTGGTGGCTTTATCTTGGTACTTCGTTATATATTTTAATTTTACTATGATTAAGATTTCGTTTGGAGCTGCTTTTTAATTATTTTCTAAAACGATTTTTTTATAAATTTTTTTTGAAATAAAATTTTTTAAATTAAAAAATTACTTTTAAAAAAAAAAATTCCAAACGAAACCTAAATTATAAATAATTACATCCCTAACTCTTGAATGATACAAGATGATGCTTTCTCTTTATAAAGAAGGAATTTATGACCGGTTGGTAATTATTTTTATTTAGCGAATTATTTTAGAGCAAATATTAAATCTTCAAAACTTCACATAATATTATTATGAAAATGAAAAATGGTCAGTTGAATTTTCGCAACAATTTTGTTAATTTTTTTGCATTTTGCAGAAAGATCCACCAATTAATCAATCATTAAATTCAATTATTGTGTAGGAAATCTTTTTTTTTTCTTGCAGAAGAATAAAGCCATGTATTTTGATGAAATTAATATATATATGAAGATATCCTCAGTTATTTATTTATTTTTTAATTTCATATGCTTCGATATAACTAATATTTATATAACCTAACAATTAGATTAAAAAATTCTGGTCTTAATGACAGGTTTATCATTTTAATTATCATTTTTAATTTTTTATGGCTATTCACAGCAACAACCCAGAAATGACTTGGCAATTAAAAACCCTCCACTTTGTCGGGCTAAAAGTTAGGAGTGTTAATTGGGGTCAACGGGTCGAGTTCGGGTCGAACCGGGAACTGACCCGTCACTATTCGAGTCAACCCGAATCCGACCTGTTTTTAAAAAAGGGTCAGGTTTCCGGACCCGAACCCGACCCGATTCGAGTCCGGGTCAACCCAATCCGACACGAATGACCCAGGGTTGACCCAAAATTGCTAGTTTTCGAGTAAAAAATCGGGTCAATCTTCAATTTTCGGGTCAAAAATGGGTCAATCTCGGCTTTTCGTGTCACTTTCGAGTCAATTTCGGGTTGCTGGGTTAACCCGAACCCGACACGATTTTTAAAACGAGTTGATTTGTTGAACCTGAATCTGACCCGTTTCGGATTCGAGTTGACCCGAACCCGGATTTTTCCGGATCGGGTTCGGGTCGTGTCATAAATTACACCCCTACTAAAAGTAAAAAAAGAAAAGTCTTTATTGTACTGGTTAGGTTTAGGAATTAGCCAATCGATTTCTTTTTTGTCATATTCGATGTTTATGAAACCTATTTTTGTAGCTCATCTATGAATTATTAGTAGATGTCCATTTGACTAATAATTAAATTACCACCACCGTCGGCCACGACCGACCACCTGTCTGGCCGCCACCTGCACTACCCCTCGACCTCTTCACGCCACCTCTGTTCGCTGTGGACCACCATCAGTCGCCACAAGCTACAACCTTTTTTGCATTTTATTTTGCATTCACTTTACTTCAAAAAAAAAGTAATGTTATGCATTCTTTTTAAAATCATCGAAACAACTCGAAAGTATTTGTTTTACACGGCATTTCTTTTATATTGCATTCCATTTTTATGCAACCAAATAGCCCCACAATTAAGAGTATCCAGGAAAAAATCAATATCTTTTTTTAAAGTGGGCAAAACATGATTGTTTTTATGTATGAAATGAGAAAAAAAAAATTATTTTCATAGAATTTGGACAGCCGCATTTATTGGAAGTGGTCAAAATAGTTAAAATACTTAATTTTTTTAAGGAAAAAAAAATTTCAAGATGGACAATTGCCCACCCTGAGCTCTTCCCACTTCCACCACTGAGAGTATTGATAAATGAAATCATCATGCTCCTAATTCTCAGACTTGGTAAATTTAAGTTTGGATTGAACTAATTATTATTCGTGTTGGATTTGGGTCTGAAATGTAAATCCGATTAGTTTTTTTAGTTAGATTATAGTTTACACAAAAACTTGAAGCTAAATCATTCAGATTCATGCTAAATGGGTTGGGTATAGGTTAAACAAGTCATTTTCAGGTTAAATGAGTAACATTTGGTTAAACATTCGTGTTGATTTAAAAATATTGCACAAGCTTTATGATAAAGAGGTCAAATATATTGGATTCTAATTTGATCCGTTTGGGTCTAGTTTGATTTGGATCAATTATTTTGAACTATATGTTAAATAGGTTGAATTCGGGCCTAACATATTCCAATCGGGCCAACTTCAAATCATATTTGAATTCAGCTCGCCAACTCAAATTGATACCTCTTTGCATAACTAGGAGGTTGTTTGATTGTAAGTATTTAAAATTAAGAAAAATTATAGATATAATATAAATGAAATGCAATGTATTTAAAATTCAGTTGATCATTTTTTTATCTTTTAGTTGAAATTAATAAAAAAATACTCATAATAAAAAAATAAAAAAAGACAACTAGGACACAAAATGTTATGATGAGGAGGTGCTATTATATATTTTATTGTCCTGGATTTATTTTTGCTCTTTCATAGTCCAATTCTTAAGGGCATCTCCAACCAAACTCTATATGTTTGAATGATGTTCCTAGCCAGCTCCAACCGAACCTCAAAATTTCTGCTATTTGGCTGCGGGTGAACAGTGGGACGTCAATATTGGCGTTGCACTGTTCATCTCCGCCATTTTTACCTCTCTACCAAACTCGCCGCGGGAAATAAGAGGCGACCGTTACCTGCAAAAGGGTGAAAAATGGAATTCGATTGGAGATGAATCACAGCATTTTGCAGTTTCACGACATTTTGGAGTGAAAAATGAGATTTTCCGTTGGAGATGCTCTAAATTTAACTTCATGTTTTGCTTGTTCTTATCTCTTTCTTTTTTAGCATTACTCTGTTTTGCCTCCATTTTTTAAAAGTTGTATTGTATTTTTTAATCAACTAAAATACGATTTAGAATTCCTTTACTCTATTGCTAAGTATCTCACCTCGGTATCTCGATTCTTTCTTCTTTTGTATACCACCTCAATCACGCTCTTCTTCATAAGTTATGTGCTGCTACAGTTAATTGTGGAATGCTTAAATTAGTTTATTGAATTCAGGAGGAAAAAAAAAGGAAAGAGAGTAAAGGAATTCTAAATCGTATGAAGAAGAGCGTGATTGAGGTGATATACAAAAGAAGAAAGAATCGAGATACCGAGGTGAGATACTTAACAACGCTATAGAAATTAATAAATGTTTTCTTTAATTGCAATTCATATCTATTCATATCTATTACTGTTGATAGCATTTATTTCAGTTTTCTTCAATTTATTTCAATTTATTTATGACTATGATTATTCGTAAAGTATTGTTTATAATAGCATATATTATGAGACTAAAAAGGATGGATATTAGGAAAGTGATTAAGCCATATGTTGGGGAATAAGCCCGCACATGTAAAAAGGCGAAAGACCTAACGAGGTAAGCCTATATAATCTCAAGTCTAGAAGTTGGGAATGTGGACCCAACCCTGAATTGAGAGAACAACTTCAATTCTAAAAGTTGTGAAAATAGACCTAACATTGAATTTGAAAGCTGAAAGGGGTGCAAAAGCTTATAACCATCGTATAATCTGTAAAAAGGGTGTTGAACAATTAGTAAGACGAAAAGTACTGCTATATTTTCTCATGGTCCATGTGAAAGGTGCCATAATCATGTTATTATTAATTTTTATACATTGTTTGTGTATTTCATTGGGCCATAGCTCATTGGCAGTGGTTGTACTGCAGGCAAAGGAAAGGAGCCCATAGGGCATTAAGGGGTGACTGTACTTTTTGGGTGTACATAGAGGTTCAACTGTAAGTTGTACAAAGACTTTTGGGTATGTAAGTAAAATTTAAACGTTTTAGTAAAGCTCTGTATTTATATTGTTTATATTTCATGTTACTTGAGGTACATTACATTCTTCCTATTATCAATTGTGGAATTTGACATGTTGAAGTATTAGGAGAGTCTAAATAGTTTTATTTCCTTCTCTGTTATACTCCAGTTTGTATGATAGAGGGTAAGTCAAACTGGGGTGTGACACAAGTCATGCTTAACTCTAGCTTGGTTTGTCGGACATATCATGAGCTTTAACTCGAGCTCAAATGTCTTGCACGAAATCTGCTTGTCGAGATGGGTGCGAGCTTGAGAGCAGCCCGCAAGGTGTAAGTCCTGTTCCGATCCTGTTTCTGCATATGCAATTCCACGTGAATGCACCCGTGCTTCTGCGCCCGCTTCCCTGCTATCGTTGTTATGCTCGCATTGCTTCTCCTATGCCCACGCTTCCGGTTCAGCCTTTTGCACGCTTTCGCCTTCCGCAATCGAGCCTTTGGAAGAGTAAGCGAGCTCAGCTTCTTCTTGGTCGAATCCAAGCTCGATAATCCCACAAGTTCAAAAATCTGCTTCAGCATGAGCTCAAAACTTGATAAGCTCGACTCGTGAGCTTGTTAATGAGTTTAGCTTGAGCAGGCTTGCGATCAGCTTAACTCGTTTGCACCCATGCTCAATATTGGATCGTTAGCTCATCGAGCTCAACTTATATGCCAATTATCAAGCTGAGCCCACGCCGGCTCACGAGTCAGCTTGACTCACTTACACTCTTGCAGGAGCCCATACCTGTCTTTAATTATTATTCTTAAAACAAATAATAAAATAAAGTTATCCATGGCTCACTGATTTGATCGAAGGAGGATGTTTGAAATTAGTAAAATTCTAACAGAAATTAAATATTTTATTTTTTAGCTCGTGGAAAATGATTTTAACTTTATCTAATTTATTTATAACAATTTAAATATTTACGAGAACAATTGTAATGCTTTTTATATAATGTTAACTAAGAAATTTTTAAAAATAAATTATTCTAGCCAATTTAAAAAACAAAATATTTTTAAAATTTTTAATAATTTTATAAATATCAAAAATTGAAAGTTTTGAATGAAAATATTCCAATCGAAGACAAAGGTGATCAAGAAGAGTCTCAAGGCCCTTAGATTTATTTTGAGTTCAGTTCAATATTAGTTACCTATGTATTGAACTAATCTCAAAGTAAATTTAAGAGTTATGAAATTTACTATTATCAAAATTTTCATCCAGATATTATGATAGAAATTTTTTCTAAAGAAAATTTATAAACATAAATTATACTCATAATTTATACTTAATTTTCTTTTACACTTAAAAATATTTATAAGTTGAACACGAAATAGTGCCCTCAAACTCAGAACCTCCCCAAACAATCTCCTCTAAATAATATAATGCGGAAAATTATTCTGTGCAGACCCTGACGATGTCCAGAGATCCATCAGAACGCGTCACGTTATTTTTTTGCTCAGTACTGGTGCTCGGTACCACTCGGTACCGGGTGACGTGGCACATAATAATTTCTCCTAAATAATAGTCTAAAATCTCATTGCATACATATGACCTCATCTTGAAACAATACAAGGATATACGTTACAATTTAGAAGTGAAGATTAGGGCTTCGTTTGGGACGGCTTTCTTGCTGCTTCTTAAAACAGCTTTTTAAAAAGCTGTTTTAAGAAGCAACAAAAAAGTCGTCCCAAAAGAAGCTTTTCACGTTGGAACCTGCTTCCCAACGTGGTAGCCAAGTCAACTCACACAGAAGTGACTTGATCTATTCTAAGATTTTTTTATAATTATTTCTAAATGAATTGAAAAATAGGAGTATATTACAAATTTTACTTAGACCTAACCTCCACAACCCATTCACATGCTCAAGCATGTCAACCATGCTTAAAAAATGGACATGCCGACGAAAATCAGGCCTTTTGTGTGTGATATATATCACTTACATGTTTTCCTCTCATGCATTTTCCATGACATCTCAAGATGAGCTCATTGCTTACATTTCAAAGAAGAAGAAGAAAAAGAACATAACAACTAATGCACTGAAACCATCATCAGAGCATGCACGTTTAGTCACATGCAAAATGCAAAATTTTGGTCACCCAAATATGCAAATGATACATAATAATATATGCAGCAGTTGAGCAGCTTTAGCTTATCTCGCAATGGCAAGCAGCTTTTCGAAGCAGCTTAGAACAAAATCTTTCTGCTCTTCAATATGTTTCTTAAAGGACAAGTCTGCTTCACCATTTCATTCCTTCAAGTTAACCAAAATGAGCAAATCTTTGATATATATACGTTATATGTACATTTCTGGACTTTGGAGCACATTTTTTAATTGCAAGTTGCATGTTTAATTTCCATTTGTTTTGATTATACTTGTGAAGGTGAAATTATTCTGTGATACGGATGCAGTTCAGAGACAAATCAGAATGCGCCATGACACTTTTTTGTTGTACTACGGCTGTGTACCAAGTGACGTGACGTGTTCTGATTATACTTCGGATTGTTCGATGTCCGCACAGAATAATTTCTCCGTGTGAGGAGCTTTTCTTGATATATATATATATATATATATATATATACCTTGAAGAATGAGTTTGAGTTGTTCTCTCTCTCTCTCTTAAATTTCAGAATCATAATCTCTACTTGGAATATTATTAGAAAAAAATAGGATAATAATAATAATCTAAGATAAAATTAGCTTAAAATACAAGATTGTTTTTATTGTCAAAACATTTCCAAGAGCTGCTTCACAATATTTTTTACTATTTTATGATACAATATGAATTAAGATATGCACTTATAGATATTTTTAAAGCAAAAAATTATCATGTAAAATTAAAAGAATTATATTACACTTCAACTCTTCAAGCATAATTTCTTTTATGTTCTTTATTCATTTATTATTGCTTTGTTTTTTGAAGAAAAAATATTTTGAATAATGATAATTTATTTTTGTATATATATATATATATATATATATATATATAATGTGAAATTAAAAATATGATATTTAGGAGTGCTATATAGAGAGTTTTTTTAAATTTAAAAAATAAATATTAATTGAAGATAGCTACAAAAATTTTATGTTACATTAATTTTGTTTGTAAAGAAGTATTTGAAAATTATTACATTGATTTTGTTCAATACTATTGCTGTGAAAACTTCCCTGCTTTCACCTCCCTTACGAGTTTTTTAGTCATAGTCATTATCATATATATTTTCAAAAATTAAAACAGGACTACTTCTTGAGGCTAGACAAAATTTTCACTTTTCCCTTTCTTCTTCATTTCTCCCGTATGAGTTCCTGCATATTATCGAATGATGAATTGAGCGGGACGTTGCGACCGGCAACTGAGTGGGAAATTCAGTTCGATCAAACCAGGTTATTTCGGGTTTTTTGGGTTAACCTAAACTTTACCCGATTTTACAAACGGGTCAAAATTCTGAATACGACCCAAAAATTTTTTGGTCGGATTCGGATCAAATTTTCGTGTCATATCAAATATTGACACTCCTACTCGCCATAGCCTAATGTCTTTCATTGTGTTGCACCTTCCATTGTCTATCATCTACTCACTACAACATCACAAAAAACTTGAGATAGATAACAATCATGGCCTATTACAAAAATAATTTTGTGATAAATATTTTGTTGCACATAATCCACTGTAAAAACACTTATAAACTTGCAATTAAAACACAATTTGGCTTACAAAATTGCATTAAACACATCCAACACGACAAATATAACAAATGAAATTATTGTACACAATCTTTATAATATTTATGCATCATTCAGCCAATAGAAGTGAAGCAAAAGATGTAATTTTATATAACTAAATTAAAAATTTTAAGCTTTGAACTCGTAACATGATACAAAGGTTAATACTTAGCAAACACTTTAGCTTGCAAATACAGCTATAGTTCTAAAATTTTAAGCAAATGCAACCTCACCTTCCTAGGAATTAGTTCTAATCTTGTGTTGGAGCACATAGAATTTACTTTGACTAAGCCTTCTTTGATCTTAAGAATGTTGGCAACATACTAATAAGAATAAAATTAAGAAATAAGCACTAGGATAAAGAGAAAGTAAGTAGAGAGAAAAAAAGAAGATATTAGCAAAATAAAATGAGAGGATATCTTATTAAAAAAAAGGGAATCATATATAAAGGTTTGGTTAATTAGTTTTAAAATATTGATTAAGACATTCAAACTTAGATGACTCCTCCGATCTATGATCCTCCATCTTTATTATCCCAACCCTTTCCTTTCTTCATAATGTCTTTACTTCCTCCTAATCCTCCTCCTAGATTTTCTCATCATTAGGGTCACCAACATTTTTAAAGCCAGAGAAAGCTTATAAGATCATGGCATTTAAGGATACCTTGATGATTGTATTTTTATACATGTCATGATCATTACTATGTTAAAGATTAAAGATTTATGGTGCATTTGAGACAGCTTTCTTACTACTTCTTAAAACAATTTTCTAATACGAAATTTTTAATTTTTGTACTAGAAAGATACTTTAAGAAGCATTAAGAAAACCGTCTCAAACAAGGCCTTCATTTGGGAGGGCTTTTTGACAGCTTCCTAAAACAACTTTCTAGTACAATGATTTTTTATACTAGAAAGCGCTGTTTTAAATAACATGCATTAAAAAAGCCGCCTCAAACAAAGCCAAAAAAGTTTCTAGGAGAGAAAGCTATGATACGATTGCTAGTTTTTAAATGACTAGGCGATTAGCTCAAATATCAATGATCATTATTATGAAACAAAAAATTTCTATAAATATGCATGAAAGAAATTTAGTGATTGTAACACACCTTTAAATTATTGCAATTGTACTAACATAAAAATATTTTATTGCCAATTAAAATCACTATTCCAATGAAATCTTTATTTGAAGGATCTTCAAAAATTAAACTTTTACGAAATTGAATGAAATGTTTATAACATATCTTTGATTTTAGAAGTTTGCATACTAATAAGAATGTCTTCTATTAGACTTTATTAGTTAACCAACCATCAAAAGAATTAACATGCTAGATCATATATTCTAAAAAATAAAATAGCACTTTTGGATCTAAGGTTATAAAATATTACTATTAAACTAATTTGAGATAAGAGATCGACTTTATACAAATTTTATATTAGCTTCATCATGCCATCTACTTGAATTCAGTGATTTACCAACTATCTAAGTTGATCTTGCATAAGACCATCATCACTGAGCTAAAAAAAAGATTGGTTGTCCTAAAAAAACAAAGACAAGGTTATGGGTGTCCAAACGGGTGACGGGTCGGATTGGGTACGACTCAAAATTGACTCAAATCAAATCTAGTCAACTTGAACCCTACTTAGTTTAATAAACATGTCAAAAAGACCAACACAAATCCCTCCCACTAATAACTCGAATGACTTGAACCCGGCTCGTTAACTCGTTCGGGTTAAAAAAAAAATAAATTATGACTTATTAATTATAAAGTTTAGGATTTCTATTAAAAATAATAAGATTATATCCACAAATAAAAAAGTTTAAGAAAAATGGTATTAAATTAGTGTTCACCAACTACAGTTCCATTTAGCTACTGCTTTCTAGTTGGTTTTTTCCTGGAGCTCCGCTTGGGTTTCCCTCGCCCTGCTAGGGCTCCCCCTCGGTGACGCTGGCGATCTCGGTGATTTCCAGGTAAGTTCTCTCTTCCTTTTCTAGTGTTTCTCTTTGGTTTTTTTCCTTTTGTTTTTGTTTTCCATCTCCGGCACGTGCCGGAATGTCGTTGAATCGCCTGTGCGACCCCAGTTTCTTAGAGGGTTTGATTAAAATGCGTTACGTTTTTGGAAGCTTTTGCTGGATCTTTCTCGGTTGTTAATTTTTCAGAACTTAAGACAACCTCTTTTCGTGGCTTGCCTTCCCTGTGGATTTTGGAGCAGGAAATCCAAGCTTTGGCTGTTCCGTTTCAAATTTCATTAGTTGGCTTCTTTCCCTCAAAAGGCCCCTCTCTTGATTCCATTCAAAAATTCTTCTTCAATCTTATGCTCAATGGAGAAGTGTCGGTCATCATGCTCGATCCGTCGCATATCTTGATCAAACTAGTTAATGATCTTGATTAATGAAGGATTTTTTGTCATAGATCCTATCTTGTGTATAATTGTTACATGAAACTTACCAAGTGGTCTCCCTTTTTTGATGTTGGTGTTGAATCTCCGCTGATCTCGATTTGGGTTTCTTTTCCACAACTTCATCCTCATCTCTATCCCCCCCCCCCCCCCACACGGTATTCTTCACACGGTTTGTGTTCTATTTTTGGCAAACCATTGAAGATTAATTCTGTCACTTCTGTTGGCTTTAGGCCTTCCGTGGCTCGTGTGCTGGGGAGCTTGATATCACTAAATCTTACCTGGACAAGATTTGGTTAGGTCCTGAGAAGATGAGTTATGTGTAGCAAGTGGTTTTGGAAGAACTCCAACCCTTTTGTGCTTCTTGTAGATGTATCGATCATGTGGTGGATAATTGTCATCCTCAATCTTCTGCTGATCCATCTAATGCTAACCCTGTTGTTTTTAAACATGTTTTGAATTATTCTCTTCCCCCTTTTTTGTCACATGTTGTGCCTATTCTCGATTGTAGGGGCCACTTCACAAGGATCAAACTATCCTCGAGTGTCATTAGTTTTTGAAGTTTTTTTAGGCTGTTTAGGGATTGAATGGGAGCCGGCGGGAGGCATGCTTGCGCTCAACCACCGAGATTCCCCGCACGTACCCTTTTTGAAGTGATTTGTGACAAAAATTCTCACATGCCTCAAATTAGTTATCTATGCGCAATAAAAGTTTCTCCAACACAAATATTCTTTATAAAATGGCCAAAACATTTTAGTGATTAACATCTGATTAAAGCTCTATATTGATTCATCGATACTTCATAATATTAAAGTATATAATATCTGTGGCATACAATACATGATATAGAATACCCACAAATAAAAAATAAATAACTATCACTTTTCCCCTTTTTGCTCTGCTAGGGTTTTCACCCTCGCGGCGGCGTGCCGCTCTCAGGTCTCTGGTGGGGGGTTTTAAGCTTGTTTCCAGGGAAGTTTTCTTACTTTCTTCTGGTTTTTGTTTCTTCTCTGAGATTTTGTGGGTGTTTTTCTTTCCGGCGCGCGCCGGATGGCCCCGAAATTGGTTGATCCTGGATTTTTAGGGGTTTCGAATTCTTCTCGTTCTTTTCTTCAAGCTCTTTCGGGATCTTCCTCTTGTAATGATTTCCCTAAAATTAAGGTGTCGTCTTTTCGCGGTATGCCTTCTCTGTGGATTTTGGATGAAGAAATCTTGGCTTTGGATGTTCCTTTTCAATTTGCTCTAGTTGGATTCTTTCCTACGAAACGGCCATCTCTTGACTCGATTAGAAATTTTTTCTTTAATCTTAAGCTTAATGGTGATGTTTCGGTTACTTTGTTGGATTCGTCTCATGTGCTTATCAAATTAGAACAAGACCTGGATTATTGTCGTGTCTTCTGTCATAGATCCTACCTGGTTTTCAATTGCTTTATGAAAATTACGAAATGGTCTCCTTCTGTTGAAATAGGGGTTGAATCTTCTGAAATCTCGATCTGGGTATCTTTCCCTTCTTTACGACCGCATCTTTTTTCCCCTAAAATTCTACATGGATTGGCTTCCATTTTTGGTAAGCCTCTTAAAATTGATTCGGCTACGTCTTTGGGTTCTAGACCGTTTGTAGCTAGGGTTTTAGTTGAACTGGATATCACTAAGTCCTATCCTAATCGTATTTGGTTGGGTTCTGAAAAGCTTGGTTATGTGCAAAATGTTGTAATGGAGGATTTTCCTGTTTTTTGTGGTGAATGTCGTTGCTTCGGCCATGTAGTGGGTGAATGTCGATCTAAAAATGCTGCTTTAGATTCGTCAGTTTTAACCAAAACTGTAGAACCTAATGCTAAAACTGTCTCCCCGGTTATTCTGGAATCGAATGTTGGGATTCAAGATGAATTGATTGTGCCTAATTTGGTCAACTCTGTTTTAGCTAGGGATGAAACGGTCATTCCTAACGTTTGCGTTGCTATTTCTAAAATGGTTTCTAAGGACCTGTCTCCTAATGCTATGCGTTTCTTACCCTCTGGTTTGGAGAGTGCTTGTTTGGTGGGTTTGCCGGGTAATCCTTCGTTAATTTCTACTAATCCGATAGAAACTGATATTGTAACCTCATCTGTAAATCATGCGGTGGATTCTAGGTTGGTTCCGATGACTTCGACTCAGTTGATGTGTGGTGAGGCTGTGCAGGCTGGTGGTTTGATTGATAATTGTTGTGTTTTGTCTAGGGCTGCAAGCGAACCAAACGTTCGACGAACTACTTGTTGTTCGGTTCGATTAAAGCTCGTTCGTGATCGTTTAATTAACTAACAAACAAACTTGAAAAATATTTTAAATACTCGATTCTTAAATAAACAAGCTTGAACACTAATGCGTTCAGCTCGTTTATGTTCGCGAACAACATCAGTTGATGTTCATGAACAAGCTCGATAAAAAGCTCGATTCGAGTTCGATTAAATATAAAAACTTTAATTATACCATAATTTAATATAATTATTTTTTATTAATAAATTTAAAAGTAATAAAATATTATAACATATGTTCATATAAATTAATCATATTTTCATTTTAAATATACAACTGCTTTTATTTTAGAAATTTCATTTCATGAACAAGAAATATTTCATATTTGTCCATGTTTGTTAGATTGTTTGTTTAGAATGTTCATGAACAAATTTAATGTTTTCTTGTTTAATAGATTGTTTGCGAGATATGTTCACGAACATAGCTCGTTTAAAGCTCGATAAGCACTAAACAAACAAACATGAACCAAACATGAACACCCTTAAATTAAACGAACCAAACATGAACACAAATAATAAAGCTCGAATCAAATACAAACCAAACATGAACAAGCTAATGTTAAACAAACACAAACATGAACACTCACATACTCGGCTCGGCTCGGTTCGTTTGTAGCCCTAGTTTTGTCTAGCCCGGTGCTAGTTGAGCACGTTGAACCGATTCGGGTTTCTGTTCTCTCTGAGCGTTCGGTTGATGAAGGAAATTTGGTTGTTTCTCATAAGTTGGTGGAATTTCCCGTAAATGAAATTGCTTTCCATTCGGTAATGATTCAAGTGGGTGGTACGACTGGTGTGGATGTTAGATCACATGGTGATTGGTTGCACAATTCGTCGGAGTGTGATTTTGATTCTGATTCTTATTCTGATACTGGAAATGAATTTAAAATGGTTCGTGATAGACCTATTTCTGTAATTGCCGTGGTAAATTTTGGGGAAGAGGTGGTCGAAGAAGATGATTCGGTATTTACAGTTGATCGGATTGTTTTTCAGTTCGAATGTTGGTTCCAGGGCAATGATGTGGTCGGGGCTCGTTTCCTCGTTGCCTCCTTGTGGCAACCTCTATTGGATGGTCCTTGTGCGGTTTCGAGGTTGCTTGTAGCCTCGGTCGACTACTGAGCCCCTGGGTTTTTTGGATTTGCTTGTTCCCGGGTTTTTTTTTTTTTTTTGAGAGGCTGTCTTTTTTTAGTTTTTATTTCCTTCCTTTTGCTGTTGTAACCGTTTTGTATTTTGATTAATAGATCTGTATTTTATTTAAAAAAAAAAAATAGAATACCCACAAATACATTGCGATTTAGAAAATCATCATAGTTGCCTTTTATACCTGTTTGTATTGAGTTTGTCTATGCATAAATTTGTTCAAATAATATAAAATTTTGATATATCTTTTAAAGTGTATTTTCAAATTTTGTTGATATCGACATAATAATAATAATAATAATAATAATTAGCTAAGAATAGCAATACAATCCCTTTTGAACTATCTATTACAAGAAAAATATTTTGTCCTATTTTAATGGGCATTGTGAATATAAAATTAAGATATTTTTATTTGATTTATATTTTTATTGAATTAACATATAATTTTATGAGTTTTTTTTTTTTTGTAACTAGCTGATTTTTGCAAACTTTGTTATTGTTTTAAAAAAAAAAGTTGTACAGAAAAAAAAATTTGTACAGACCAAAATATTTTTTTGAGAAAATTGTACTGAAATCTACTTTTAAAAAACAGAAGGAAAGCTGTCTCGAAAGCTAATTCTTCCTTAAATACAGATTTTCTTACTTTTGCTAATACAAAAATCTTTCATTTATATAATCCTTTAATTTCTTCAGTACGAAAAAGGATGAATATTTACTTAATAATGGCAGCTGCATTTACAGCAAGTAATGATGAGTATTCGCTCAAAATTAATTAAATAACCGCTTTTTCGTGGATTTTTGAAACAATTAAAGGCAAATTCACACCTGCATTAAATATTCGAGCTTTGAACTCAAGATCTCTTGGTTGATAGTCAAAACTTTTAACCAATAGAAGCTAGAAGTTCTTTGTAATTTGAGGAAGTAATGAACTAGCTAGCTTATTTTAGGAATATTAATACTAATTGCAGGAATTAAATATATAGAGCTTTCGAATGTAACCGCCTTATATAATTGACACACACGCATCTCATCTTGATCTGTTGGTTGAGAGCTTTAAATACCGACCTAGAGCTCTTGGGTTCAAGTCTTGTATATGAAATGTGTGGGTAAATTTGTCTTAATTGACACAATTGTTGGATTAAGATAATGTCGGTAATGATAGGTTTTTTTTTTTTTTTTTTAATGATGAGGAGATATTTAAATGAAATAAGGAAAGATAAGAAGAGTACAAAGAAAGAGGGGAATATGAAGTTTCAATGTATTGAGTAGAATAGAGGAATGACAGATGGAGTAGCAAAGCGTCTGACAATAAATAAGAACAAGTAAGGGTTGTCTATATTTCAAGAGGTCACATTGTTTACTTGATAGCCAATCTATTGCATTTAAATATGTTCATAAATATCATCCTAGTCCTACTCGCAAGACTAACTAGTATAGCAAAGTGATGGAAAAGGGAGATGGATAAGGAGAAAAGAGTTTTGAAGTTTTATTATTCTTTGTGAATAATAAATATGACTTGAATCCAAAAAAATACATCATGGTCTCATATTTATAGAATTTGGAATGCTACAGACGAGATTACACTTAAGGAAAAATTCAATAAATATATCATTTAACTGCTACAAATACATGGACTAGACTCTAATTGCTATATATACTTCGACTAATACCCTTGATGTGACCCTCAATAATGACTACCCAAAGAAAGAAATCTCTAGCCATGCACTTACTGAATTGTTTTTTTTTGGGAAGAACCGGGGCATAGCCCATTTTATTAAGATAAAAAGAACAAAAAACCATACAGGAAAATAAAGGCAAACAAAGACAAAAGACAAAGACTATTGTTCGACAGAAGCAGCGCCCATCATAGAGCTAAACAAAGACTGAAACTAAAACTTTGGAAAACCAACAAATACAAACAAAAACATCTATAACAGCAACAGAAGCAACAGGATGAATCAAAACAGCAATCTTGAGATATCCCTCTCCAGCCCGGTGAGGCAAGGCTAATATTTCAGTTGAATTGAAAATTTTTCAATGAGGTGATGGTAATGCTTCCAGGTGCAAGTTTTGACCCGAATAGCATTTTTTATAGTAATGATGATGTTCTCCGAATCATTCCATTTGTTGGCAAATTTTCGATTATTCCTTTCTCTCCAAAGATGATACACGGTGCATCCTATAATTAGCCAGCAGAAATTCTTTTCCCATTTGGACATAAGTAGCTGGTTATCCATGTAATCAAAGACCTGAATCAAATTTGGTCTAAGTAAGAAAGAGTTTAATTCAGGAATAAGCTTGTTAATGACATTAAAAGTAAAATCACAGTTAAAGAAAAGATGATTGTGATCTTCCTGGACATTGTTACAAAAAACAGCAAACCGGATTGACCTGGATAGATTTTTTGATTAACAAATCAGCAACTTTCAGTTTCTGCAGAATAGCCATCCAAGTTAGAATAGAATATCTAAGCGAATAAGATTTATACCACACATATTTGTGTCAGTTCACCTCCTCTAAATTAGCATAATAGGAATTCAAAAAATTTGTAAATTTCGGGTTTAAAGAGCCCTCCCAAGCCAAAGCCGGTTGCTCTTTAATCTCAATGGCGCAAATTACATTTCTCATATTATCGGGAATATAGTCTGGAAGGTCCCAAACATTGTCCTTAATACAACTATTAACAGATAAACCAGTGCACCTTTGATTTATCTGAAAAAATTCAGATAAAGACTTCCCTTTTATCCACGGATCCCAGCATAATGAAAACTTGGAATTAGAATTAACACTTAAAGCTAAATGATTCTTAATTTTATAAGCAGTTGAACAAATAAGTTTCCAAAATTTTGAGGCCTTGGCAGCTGGGGGCTTCCAAGGGGAGTGGTATTTGCTTTTGAACCAGGAATAAAAATCAAACTATCCCGAGAAAGCATATTCCAAATGAAAGTGCATTGATAACTATAGTAACAAGCATCAATAGAAAATATACCTAAACCGCCTTTTTGCTTTGGTATAACCGTATTCTCCCAAGCAATCATATGGACTTTCTTACCATTAATGCTTCCATGGTATAAAAATTTAGAACAAAGCTTGCTGATAGTCTTACAAATAGCTTTTGGTATGATAGATCCTTTGATCCAGTAGGCCAGAGTATTTGAAATAGTGTATTTAAGAAACTGAACTCTACCGGCTAAAGAAAGAAATCTCACCTTCCAGCCTTCAAGAAGAGAAATAATTTTATCTAAAAGAACTTGGAATTGATTAGCTTTCAGCCTTTCAGGAGAAATTGGAATCCCCAGATAAGTAAGGAAACTACTCCTCTGCGTAATACCCAAAATGTTACAAAATTGATCAGTATCAGCAGTGTTATTGGAAAAAATAATAGAGCTTTTAGTGGGATTGATGTTGAGACCGGATGAATCCGCAAAATCAGTAAGAATATTCATAAGGTTAGAAGCATTTTGAGTTTTTGCCATCCCGAAAACAAGAAGATCATCCGCGTACATAAGGTGATTAAAATTCTTGCCATTAATATTAAAAACAGGATTATTATTTCCTAAATTATTCGACGTGAGACTGCAAGAGAGGGCATCCATAACAATACAGAACAAAAGGGGTGATAAAGGACACCCTTGTCTCAGGCCAGAGGAGGAGTTAAAAAACCCCTCCAAGGACCCGTTCAGGCAAATAGAGAAATGCACATTAGAAATACAGCATTTAATCCAATTAATAAACACATCAGGAAAACCTTTATGCCTCATCCTATTAATCAGAAAATTACGAGAGACAGTATCAAAAGCCTTCTTGATATCTAGCTTAGCACAAAATAGATTGCTGTTAAAGTTAAATTCTCTAAGCATTTCAGAAGCAAGCAGAATGTTGTCATTGGTGCTTCTGTTATGAATGAACCCTGCTTGGCTCTCGTGAATAATAAAAGGTAAGACCGTCTTCATGCGATTAGCCAAAAGCTTAGCAATAATTTTATAAAAAACATTGCATAACGAAATAGGCCTGTAATCATTAATATTAGAAGCATGCGGTTTTTTAGGAATAAGAGTAATAGCCGAAGCTTTCACCCCTTTAGGAAGGTGACAAGAAGTGAAAAAACTTTTAATAGCTTTGCATAACTTATGCCCAATAATATGCCAAGACTTTTTATAAAAATCAAACGTATACCCATCAGGACCAGGGGCAGAGGAAGAGGAACCGTTAAACACCACATTTTTAATATCTAAATCAGTAAACGGCAAAGTTAAAGAATCAACTAAATTCGAGGGAATAATGTTGCCAACAGGAATATTGAAATCATTCTCATTAACAGGTTTGGGAGAGTTAAAAACTTCTTTAAAATGTTTAATGATAGCATCAGCAATACTAGCCTTGTTATCAAACTTGCCCTCAGAGGTAGAGATCTCTTTGATGACATTAATATTGTTTCTAGATCTTATATGAGCAAATAAAAAATCAAGATCATTCTCACCATTCCTTAGCCAAATAGTCTTAGCTCTTTGGGACAACCAAGAGGTCCAAGCATTGCTAAGAATATTCAGATTGTCACAAGACTGTTTATAAAGTAAATTTAAATTCCTGTCCAACGGGTTCTCCTGCAAATCCATAATATATTGTTGTTGCTTATACTTTAAATCATTAATAGCGTCTAAAAGATAGCAGGAAGAAGACCAATTTTTACTCTTAAAAGAAATTTTAAGAATCTGCAGAGATTTATAAAAAGCAGCAATAGAACTACAATTAAAATGTCTATCAAAGGCATTAAGAACAGTCTCCCAAAAACCTTCCATGTTAACCCAGAAGTTTTTAAACATGAATCTAGACGGATTTTTTTCACAGTTAGAAACAGCTAAAATTAAAGGAGAATGATCAGAGTTATGAGTAGGAAGAACTTTATAAAAAGCATCATGAAACCTCTCAAGCATAGCATTGTTCGTGAGCATCCTATCTAGTTTAATATGAATAGGAGAATCAAGTCTTTGGTTATACCAGGTATAGAAAAGTCCAACAGAAGCTAAATCAAGAAGACCACAATCAAAAATGACTTTGTTAAGCTCACCCAACTGACTATTATGGGAATTCTGGCCACCGGATTTCTCATCCTCAGATCTATAACAGTTAAAATCACCCATGATAACCCAGGCCATAGAGGGATCCGGCACCAGATTTCTCAACTGATCCCATAAAATGTTCCTATCATTAACATTATTAGCAGCATAAATAACAGAAATTAAAACGGGAGGTTGAGTACCAACATTGACAGTGCCATGTATAATTTGTGAAGCAATAAAGAGGGGAGAGAAGGTGATAATAGACGGGTTCCATTTAATCCAGATCCTACCTGGATTAGAATGCTCAAAGTTATTAATACTATCTTCCGTATTAAAAATCTTATGAGAATTTACAAACCAAAGGTCATTAATTGACTCATTGTTTACTTTAGCTTCTAAAATGCACAATAAACCGAGATTATTAGCAATAACCAGCTCTCTACAAGCTTTAACCTTGTTAGGGTTATTGAAACCCCTAACATTCCAACAGCCAATATTCGGAAAAAACATTAATGTTTAGAGTTTTTTCCCCTTCCTGGCCGACTTGGCTCTAGTAGACATAGAGACCGGTGAAGTATGATTTTTGTTTCCGGAAGAGGAGGGAGAAGAGGAAACTTCAGTGACTAAATTAGAATCATGTAAATTACTTACAGAGCCAGTATCCTCCATCACTTGGTCTGGAGGATCATCGGTTTGAAGAGCCGAGAATTTGTTGGACAACATTACCTTAGCTGGAGGAATTTCAGCGAGTTTAAACTCTGAAGCTATTTTTATTAGGTGGATAAGCATTCCTACTTACCAAGTTTAAACTCAATTCGCTATCAAGGTGATATCTCGTTAGGGGAGTGCCTCAATCAAACAAGTTCTTTTGAGGCAAGTCCCTCTTCCAAGACCCTTGGTGGAATGAGTGCGCCTTAGTCGAGTGCCTTCAGTACTGGTGAAGCTCTTCTATTGTGAGTGCCTCTCTCTCGATCTAGTTCCCCTAAGGCAAGTTCCCTTAACTCGTCCATGTATTTGACTTCTAAGTCAAGCGAGTTACATTGGTTATCTTTTCATTTTGATGTATGGGTTTGCTGTAATGGGCAAGTTTTCCTAGTCGCCTTTTCACACTATTGCAGGAAATGAAACTTACATGGAGCATCCATGTTTTTTGTAGCATGTATACGGCAAGTAATTAAGGTTAAGTGGAATTGTGTTCTCTTCTCTTCTCTTCTCCTCCTCTCTCTTAAGAAATTATAGGTTGAGAGTTACGAGTAAATGGGAGAGGAGATTATTTTTCATAAAGTTGACTATAGAAGGACTCATGAGTATTAGTCCTCAGAAGATGCCCAATGCGTTGGGGTGATCTCTGTTCCTTTCTATGGAAAATTTTGACTTCATTTGGAGCATGCTAGAGGAGGGAATAAACTGTTCATGTTGCATACACAACTCGCCTATTAATGAGACCATCCCTTCTCCATCGAGCATGTTTTGAATCCTAATTCCCCTTGCAAGTTACTTGGCCCTTGATTTTTCTTTTTTTTCTCATCATCCTTTCAATCACCTTAATTTTCGATTGTTGAAAGGCCATATCAAATTCCTTCTTTGTTTCAAGTTGGCGAGAGTCATCGAGGGGAGAGTAATGAGGATTAGTCAGAATTAGGCCGAGCTCCATTTAATTCTCTCAATCGAAGAGGTTGCTCAACGAGATACAAATTTTGAGAGACTCGCTTCCCTACTCTGAGAGATGAAGCCAAAATTTCCTTAGTAGGTTTTATAACTTCAAAATTGAAATTTTGAGTTAGAGAATGTGAATAAGTATCAAATGAAAACATAGGGGCGGCTTGAGTCATATTGAAGTGTGACTGGTACCCGGCTCTATATAGGAGTATTATGAAGAAAATGATGATGCTCCATCGATCATTTACTCAATATAATCTTGAGAACATTATCATCACTTATGAATAGCTTCAAATGCTTATTTCTCTTTGGAAATTGTTCTCCCATCACTTCACCCTCCTTTAGCATATCCATAACACCTCTCCCACCACTCATATTATTGTAACTGATGGTGCTGAAGAAATTATGAAGCCCATTGATCATGCCTCAATCCAACACTAGCCTTCTCATGATGAGGATCTATATATGTTTGTCATTGCCACCTTATTTACTAGATCTAATAATGACAAATCAGAGAAGAAATCAGATCTTAAACATTGAAGTCTTGAACGTTCAGTAAATTCAGGGCATTCCAGCTGATCATATATACTCCTAACAGTTGGAGAAGCACTGCAAAATTTTTAGCGTTTTTGATTTTATTTGGAACAACTTTTTAACTTCTTTCACAATAACAGAAGCAATTAATAAGAAAATAATATGTTTGGAAGATAACATTTCCTCACCTAGTTTTTTTTTTTTTTTTTTTTTAAAAATTTGTGTTTAACAAGTTATTTTTGAAAAAATAATTTTGAAGTTATGGCTGAGAAAGGAGCTTTAAAAAATAAAATGATAAAAACTTAAATTATCTCAAATAAAATATTAAACTGTGATTACGGCTTCATTTGGAATAGTTTTCTTATTATTTTTTGAGATAATTTTTTGACACAAAAAATTTTAATTTAGATATAAATAATTTTTGTATTAAAAATCTATTTTAAAAAACATTAGCAAAATTATCCCAAATGAAACTTATACCTGTTCTAAAACACTAATAAAACTTTTTATTTCGTATGGTTTTTTTTTTCACAATACAAAACTCAAATAAATAGATTTTTTCAATAGATTTTATGTTGCTTAGCTGTTACTAGATAAGAAATAGTTTCGTATGCACCACAACTTGTATTTATTTATACGAAGGTTTTTTTTATGATAATTTTCTTATTATTTTTTAAAGCAGCTTTTTAGTATAAAAAATAAAATCTTTGTACTATAAAATTAATTTAAGAATTAGTAAGAAAGTAGTCGCAAATAAAGCCTAAATTATGCATAAAACAGGTGCTTCCTTTTCGGAATTATGAAGGAGAAACAAGTAAAAATATATATATATATATATAAGTGGGATAAAGTAGAGAACAAAAATAATACAATTTATATGATAGATGCCATAAGGTCATTTGTTTTCTCTTCAAATTTTCTTATATGAAGGCATGACCAATTTTCCATATCCTGAATTAACTAGTCCATATGGAAGTTCTCAAATACTAAAAATGACATGTAAAAACTAACCGTGACAAAAGATTTGAAGGTAGATGTACAGGCACAACAAATTTTTTAACATACATAGAAATACAAGCACACAACTTGAACAAGTAAATTTGGAAAGATACAACTAATTACTTTTATTAATCATTATTAAGTGTTAGTTTTGTATGGAATCTTATTGTGTTGATCAATTATGTTGTATTAATGCCTTGGATCTCAATTCTATCGGTCAAACTTGATGGTGGGTTGGAAGGGATCATCCACTTACTTATGTTTGGGTGTAAAGCGCATTCTTTTTTTAGTGGGACCGTACAACACTGTGGCGCCACGCATGTACCCGAGCTTTGTGGCGCAACAACTTACGCAAGCGACAAAGAGTGGAGCACCGCAGTGCTCCAAATCTGGTGCCACAGTATTGCAAGGCGGGCTAAGTAGTTTTCTTTCTCATTTTTCATGAAGGGTTGTCCGACATTATAAACCTAATTTACCCTAAAGTTCCTCTTAATTATGTATATTGTTGAAATTGTGGCTCAGTTGCATCATAAACCTAGTCCTCAAACATTCTAATTCTGTCTTCCTCAACTATATTGAAACTTATAGGCATACCACATTGAGAGTCGAAATGAGGCTCGTACTCATTATGTGAAGTTCAATATCAATATTTTGGCATGAATCCTCTGTGATATTGATCAACAGTAATTTAATACGGTGTGAGGTATGTTTGATTTTTGTATTTGGAATATGGACAAGAAAACTTTCTCTCTGATATAAAAGAAGGTGATTGACAGCCTGTTTAGATGAAAAAATTCACAATGTTGAAGAATATAATGCATCTATTAACGTCTTACGTCCAAGCAACAGTCGGTTATACATCAAATTTCTATGATTTCGAATATCCATAGCACACTTAATTGAACTATAGATTCCTACAAGCAAACAATGAGATTTGTATCAATTTAATATTTGTGTATAATTGTCATCATAAAATATAATATATCAATGTAATTGAAGGGAATGAAGTTTGGACGAAATGAGGATAGGGTAGATTGTTGTTTTCACACCTTGTGTTCACCAGTTCCATGATGCTTGTATTGGTTGGTGGTTTGAGAGGAAGTGCTTATGCTTGTTGTGTCAATCAGTTCAAAATTGACAAGTTTCTAATTAAATTCATTCGATTGATTAGACTGAACAATAGACCCAATATATCTAAAATGTGTACTCTTATTAATGACTTGATAGACTAAAATCATAATCCCTCCACTAGATCTATTACAGCTAAAATTACACTCCCTATATTTAATTTTAGATCTACTCAAATAAAAACCTTTAGACTCTAAGGTTGGTTTCCATAACACAAGTATACCTTCAACTCCCTCTCTAGTCTTATCAACAAGAAGAATACCTTCGCAACGAGAAAGCTCAATGGTAGGGGGTTTGGTGGATTTGCAAGATTTGGACGAAGAAACGCACAGAAGGAAGAAAGATGGATACATTCGTAATGACCAAGCTTCCTCTCAACTTCCAGAGGTGTGACTTCGGATGCGACAGAATAATGGCGAGGAGGTGTGACTTCCAATGCGACAAGAAGGAACCTCGTCGAAGGGGGTGAAGAAGTAATTTAGCGAATCGTTTGAGCTCACAAACAAGCCTAATAGCAATGAACAGTCGGAGAGGAGATGCAACCCTAGCAAGTGGCGGCGGGGAAAAGACGAAGAGTGAAGCCGATGTGGAGAAGGAAGAAAGCGTGAAGGAGCAAATTTGAAGAATAGTATGAACGAGTAAATGAAACGAAATGCACAAAAAATCGATCAGATAGGATAGTTTGCAACGAATTTGGGACGGAATAGCGTCAAATTGTGGTGGAAATTGCCAGTATTTTATTATTTTATAATTATTTTAAAGCTTTTATGAAAAAATAAAATAAAACTGTTTTGAAGATAACATTTTGGTTAAATAATTGATTTAAATAAATTATAACTTATTGATTGTTGAGTTGTTTAAAGCTTTGTTTGGGGCGGCTTTCTTGCTGCTTCTTTAAGCAGCTTCTTAGTTCAAAAATTACTAAAAAGTTGTTTTAAAAAGTAGTAAGAAAGCAGTTTCAAATGAAGCCTAAGAGAGTAATGATACTTTATTATATCAATGTATGAATTGTCCAATACTCTTTTTATGATGGTGGCAATCTATATACATATTATTAAGCTTCGTTTAAGATGGCTTTCTTACTACTTTTTAAATTAATTTTTTATACTAAAAAACTGATTTAAAAAACAGTGAGAAAGCCATCCCAAATGAAGCCTAATTTATAATGAAGAGAAAATTTGTTACAAAATTGCAAGCCAACATGATTTCTTAATTTTGCAAATGAGTTCTCTAAAAGTTTTATCTTGTTTATTTTTAATGAAAAATAATTAGTTAAAAATGATCATAAAATCAATCAAATAGCATCTATCAAATCCATTTTCTTATAATTATTATAGTTTCTCTTACTTATTTGATATGATTAAGTAATATGATTAAACTTTATTTTCTTTGATAATAACATTTTAAATAAATTTAAAACTAATTTTAAATATTTAATAGACAAAAATGATAACGTTTCCATATATATTTTTCAGAATTACCAAATTGATTTAAAAAGGAAACTCTTTAACAAATGTTATAATTTACAGTTTATAAATTAATTATTGCCTCAAAGTAATTCTGAAAAAAAAAAAAGTTTGAACTAATCCTTAAATTTAGCTTACATATTTTGAATATAAAAATAAGATTTTAATTTAATTACTGATCTAATTCCAAACATGATTTTATTTAATTGATTAAAATAATTATTTATGAAATACGTGATGAAAAGTAAAATTTAATTTATCATATCATAAAAACAATACAATAATTAATTAATTTAATTCTTCCACAATAACCCCCTGTAATGAACATAAAAATTATAAATATAACACATTACTGAAAGCAATTCTTTGTTTTTATACATTTTATGTGTTACTTTATTGTATCTCTTAAAAAAAAAAAAAAGTCAATCTCAAATTTTTTTACTTTCCACCAATTTTTAACATTAAATAATGATATTAATAATATAAAATCCAAATGTAAATATTTCTTTCCCTATAAAGGATCAGTAGATATAAAAGCATAGATTTAATATAAATAAAACTAAATAAAGAATCTTAGGGGCTAGGTTTGGGACTAAAGAATTTTTTTACTACAAAAATTTTTTAACAACTGTTTTAAAAAGAAGTAAAAAAACTGTCTCAAATGAGAAATTATTATATGCGGTCACCGGATAGTCCAGAGACGAATCAGTATGCGCCACGTCACCCCGGTACAGTTAAAAGCCTGATTAGCCTCTGAACGACGTCCGGTGACTACACGTAATAATTTCACCCCAATCGAACCCTTAACAATTTATTTATTTATTTTAAACTACCAATTCAATTAACTAATACTTGCAATATTAGAGATTTGTAAGGTCCTCATGCAAATAACGTAAACTCTTGAAATTAGCCAACACATATTTGCTGTCATTGCCGGACCCCTCGCAAGCCCTTCTGTCATTCCTCCATTCTACTCTATATAATTCATATTCCACACTTCCTTTGTACTCTTCCCATCATCCATCATTTTAATTAATCATCCCTTAATCATCCACAAACCAAATCATTACCAACTAATTAACTCCTTCACTTAATTAGTCTAAAAATTACATCATGAAAGTTCACTTGTAGAATTTAAACTAGCAATTAAGAAAAACAATGAGGCCATCCTAATCAACTTTGAACTTTCTAATTTTTCTAAATAAAAATCAAACTATCCCGAAGACTTGTGCTTTAAAAGCCATGAGCTTTATAATTAAGCTGAACTAATTATCTTATTAGTCACTGTTTAATAAATTAAGTATGGCGGTTCCATGTGCTGGCCGACCTTTGCCAGCTTTGCTCCCACGTGAAAGGAAGCATGGCGGCGTGGCGGTTACCTAAATTTTTCTTTTTCTCGGAGTCAAAATAAATTAAATCCATCGTTAATTTCGTTAATATAGATTGATTTTTTTTTTTTCGGGGGTTTTGTTTGAGACAGCTACAGCTTTTTTATCAAGATTATTTTAAAGCCTTTATGAGGTAAATAATTTTTTAAAGCTGTTGTATATATATATATATATTCCTAGTACAATAGTTACCGTTGAACCGCGCGAGCAGTTCGGTTTTTAAAATATTAGCAATTACTTAAAAGAAGTTAGAAAATAATAACCATAAAGTATTATGATAAGGTTAAAAAGTAAAGCAGTATGAAAATTATCACAAATAAATGCTTAATGTTACAGACCAAACTTTCAACCATCTAGATATTGTATGTTTAATACAAATAGCCTCACGATTTTTTTTCGTTTAGTGTAAATTCACAAGAGGTCACCCATAGTAGGAGTTTCTAATGAAATTCTAACTGCTGCATCAAAAGGCATGTTGATGTTTTAAGAGTTTAACATTATTTTCTTAAGGAGTTTCTCAATTTCCCCTACTTAGAAAACTAACGCTCTCATTTGTTTCCTTAACCTTGGAGGTTCTAATGAAATTATAATAAGTTCTAAAAAGTATAGTATAAAAATTATTCCAAATAAACCCTTAATGTTACACCCTAAACTTTCAACTATCGCGATATTATCTATTTTGGTCCAATAGCCACACAATTTTCCCTTTGGTCTGATTTTATAGGAGGTCGCCCATCATAGAAGTGCTCCTATATTAGGACGCTTAACTTTTGAGTTTCTAATGAAATTCCAACAATTAAACCAAAAGGCACGTTAAAGCTTCAGAATTTTAACATTATTTTTTTAAGGGGTTTCACAATTGCTCTCATTTAGATAACTAATGCTCTCATCATCACACATAACGGTTTCTCTATGTTTAAGAGTTTAATATTATTTTCTTAAGGTTTTCATGTTCACATTTAAATCCTTGATAAGTAAATCTAAAAACACTTATAAAATAAGTTAATAGATTGCGCTCAAATTTGTTTGCATGTAGGCTCAATATTGACTTATTTTTAAACTAAATCTTAGCCTTTTCAGTATATTTATGTAATAAGTGCTTTAAATTGACTTTCCTAATTTTTTATTGAGTTTGATTGAATTGGTTCTTAGTTGATGAAAGCATTTAACATTAGTAGTGATATGAATGGAAATTCACACACTTAATAAATGACTTAAAACTGTTTAATTAGTTGTGATAGATTTCTATTAATTCTTTGGGATTTTTTTTATATCAATAAACTATTCTTTTTTCCAGTGTATCATTCGTAAATTAAAGTATTAGTAAAATATTAAATATTTATAAATTATAATTATTATTAGAGAATTTATAATTTTATTATGATCAAATTCAAATTAGTATACTCTATTTTTTTTTTCTCCTCAAATTTTAACACATTTTTAAGTCTATATAACAATATTATAACAAATTATTCAGAATATTTTAATATAATTTTTTATTAAATGAGTTTAAAATTTATTAAATTTATTTTAAGTTCAATATAATAAAAATCATTAATATCAAAATAAATTTAATAATTTTAATGCTATATCTTATCAAAATTGTGTCTGAATATTCTAATATCTTTTTTCATTAATATTTTTTTTATTTTAACTGACTTAGGATTTGTTTGAGATGACTTTTTGATATTTTATAAAATTATTGTAGATAAAGTAATTTTTTAAAACCGTGAAAAAAACAACTTTTTAATAAATTTTTTTTAAAGCAGTTAAAAATATTAACTAAACATGAACTGCGTTTGTGATTTGAAAAACAAATAGTAAGAAAGCTTATTCTAAACTTAGATCTAATCATTGTTTAGGGGCCCTGCTTGTCCAATTAATCAAATCAAGTCAATATAACTAAGTTTATGATAAAATATTTTCCCAAAACTTATGTTGACCAGCCCAGAATAAAGTCAAATTATATTTATTAGAAGAATATGTATTTTGAGCGTTGCACCTAATCGCCTCAATTCATATAATGAGAAAAATTTTTATTTTTTATTTAAGACTGTTTAATTTGAAAATTAAGAGATATTCACTTTAAATCAGTTTTAAATAATTAGAATAATTAATTACTCTAGGGTGAGCTACTTCATTAGGATTATTATTATCTATAAAATTAATTATAAAATTTGTGAGAGTAAAATAAAATTTTAAAAAATATTGTAAGAATTATAAACTTTAAAAAAACTTAGATCATCACAAATTTTATATAATTATTAAATTTATCAGATTTAGAATTCATTCGAGACAATTTTTTTATAAATTTTAACTTTTATATTAAAAAATTATTTAAAAAAATAATAATAATAAAAACCGTTCCAAACGAATCAAAGCCTTAATTAAAAAAGAAATTTATAATATTTTGTAATAAAATAAAAATTATAGGCTTGTTTACCCTTAAATTTCGATCTTGTTATGGCGGTGGGATAGCTGATCGAATCGCCGATTCACCGACGATCGGACGGCTGAGGATTAAAGGAATTAGATTTTGACAACCTAATGCGTGACATCAGCCGCGCAAGCTGTGGTTGGTAAGCAAGTCAACTCTCTCTCTCTCTCTCTCCCTGCCTGTAGCTTGGCTTTGCCATTTCGCCAGGTGGGGCCCATACGGTTTTCAGCGCACTTCAATTTAATTTTACCAAAAAATGCAAATATTTGTTACATTCTATCACCTAATAAGTAATTATCACAAAATATCTATTAAAAGCGTGTTAAGAAGGTGGGCCTAAGAGCGGAGGAGCTTCCGATAAGTTATTCCGTAGCGTCTCGCCGGGAAACCGGAGGCGTTCCGGCACGAAAAAAAAAAATGGTGTGAAAGGCTGTCGTGGCTGAATCGGATAATGGCGTGGGATTGTTAAATGAAGGAGAACACGTTTGGCTTAGTTAGCGGAGCAAGTAACGACACGTAGCGGGATCTCAGCCGGAATGCCTCCGGTTTTCCGGCGAGAAGCTACGGGGTTCACTCATCGGAAGCTCTTCTTCTTGCGGGCCCACCGGCATAACACGCTTTTAACTTATCGCAACTGGGCTTTCCTTTTAGCTATTTTGTGATAATTATGTGATAAAATGAAACAGATATTTGTATTTTTGGTATAATTAAATTGACTTTTATTTTACTAATTTTACATTATAATATAGAAAATATTTTTCATTTTAATTTTGTATAAAAAATTTTCATACAAAAATAATAATAATTCATATGTGATACTCCATTTTTTATGTGAAAAATCATCTCATCTTTAGACAGGAACCAGCCCTTTACAATTTTGTAATCGATTGAGTAGATCTAAATTTGAATTTATTAACTGTAATTTTAGTAATAATAGATCTAATGTGTTGATTGTGACTTTGGGTGAGAGCAAGATAGCAAGAGAGTGATTGAGAGAGAGAGAGAGAGAAAAGAGAGGGAGAGAGAAAAGAGAGTGAGAGAGGGAGCTAGAGAGAGCAAATTAAAGAGATAGAGAGAGATAGATAGAGAGAGAGTTATAAAGAGGGAGAGAGATATAGAGAGAGAAAGAGAGCAAGCAAGTGTAAGAGAGAGAAGAGAGAGGGAGAGTGAGAGAAAGAGAGAGAGAGAGAAATTAAAAAAGAGAAAGAGTGAGAGAGAAAAGAGAGAGAGGGGGTGAGAGAGAGGGAGAGCAAGAGAGATAGATAGATAGAGAAAGAGCAAGAGAGAGAGCTAGAAAGAGGGATAGAGATATAGAGAGAGAAAGAGAGCAAGCAAGTGTAAGAGAGAGCAAGAGAGAGGGAGAGTGAGAGAGAGAGAGGGGGGAAAGATATAGAAATTAACATCTTTGAAGAAAATAACCAATAACTATTAATAACAATTCTTTGGTCAGGTTACATTGACTATCTACTCTTATTTGGTTGGATTACATCAAGGATTAGCCTTAAGTCCATATATTTTTTGCTTTAGTCATGGATGTTCTCGCTAGACATTTGCAAGAGGATGTACGAAGTACTTTCCTTAGACTTGAATTATGAAGGTCAACTTTAGAGTCAAAAGGTTTTCATTTGAGTAGATGTAAAACTGAATATATGGAGTGTAATTTTAGTGAAAATAGACATAGTGAGGGGATTGTGACTTTGGGCGATTAAATCATTAATAAGATCATAATACTTATTGCTTTTAAAGAAGGGGATATTATCAGCACTGCACAATCATATTGCTGATAAAGAACATTAGGAGATGTAAATAACATCCTCTAATTCACCATTTCCAATTTTGTGTCCAAGTTGATTGATGGTCCAAGTTTTATCCATTTTGAGTCATTTAATTAAACATCTAACAATGACTGCTGACTCAATCTAGTACCTCCAAATGGAAGTGCACAAAAGGTCCATTAGTGAGGCAGCGATCATGCCTTCCGAGTATCATACTTGGTCAGATGTTATTGGTGGAAGACAGAGGGGGAGGATATATGGCTTGGGTTCACAGGGCTAAGCTTATGAGGGCAGTTCATCCACCTCAGCATTTTATGATCCAAGTGGAGCTGAAGAAACATTGAGTCAGAGGGTTATAGCATTGACTAGAGAGATTGAAGAAATGAGAAAGGTTCAAAATGAAATGCAAGCAGAGCTGCAATCCTACATAATTGAAAATCAGAGGAAGCAAGAGCAAGAGCAGCGACGAACATCTCGAGACAGCGAGGATACAGCTGAGGAGTAGAACTTTTTTATGTTTATTGTGAACTTGTGAATTTGTGAACTTCTAAACTTGTGATCTTATGTTTGATGGTTGAACATATTAACTTTGTTTTCATTTAATATTTTGTTTGGTTGTTCTTATGTATATATTTGTGATAGTTGATTGAATATAGCAGTGTGTAGCCCAAAATTTGTTGTTATATATTGCTTTATGTGTAGGTTTAGAATCTAGGGTGAACCTCCCTTAAATAGAGGGGAGGCTGTCAATTTTTTTTTCAGGTGCTACAGGTTTCCAGCGGTTAACCGGAGATGTACCGATGCGTGCCGGCGGTTGATCTAATGCTTGCCGGCCACTACCGGCAAGCCGTCGGTGAAGGGATCGTCGGTGAGCCGTCGATAAAATTACCGGCGGCTCAAAGTCTGAAACATCGCCGGTACAAAGCCGGGAAATAACCGGCGATTACACCGCCGGAAAATCATCGGCGAATAAAGCCGCCAGAAAAACCGCCAGAAACATGTTTCCTACGCCATTTTTTTAGGCTGTGTGAGCACCGCCGGAAAGCCTCTGGTGTTACCATACAAGCCGTCGGAAAAACCACCGATTTTGGGTGATTTTCCTGTAGTAAATTCAGATTTGGGTCAACACGTATGTAAAACGTGTCGAGTCTAGGTTTAGATTTTTTACCCGTTTAAAAAACAAGTCAGGGTTAGGTTGACCCAAAAAACCCGAGTTTGAACCTGCTAAGCCAATTATCTCGTGACCTAGATCGTCGTATGTCGCGCTTTGACTATCGTCCACTCATCCCCCGCCCTGTCATCCTATCAGCTAACTCGGCTAACTCATGCCTAATTGCCATGGACCGTCGAACCACACGCCGCACAGTCGACCCGCCTCTACCGACCTACACACATAACATTGGGCAAGCACACGAATCTGAACACCGCACGTGACTAAGCCCAGAATGTGATTGTGCGCACTGCTAGCTGGCCTAGCGGTTGCATTCTCCATAACAGCGACTTTGGCCTCACCTCACCGCCAACCCCGACCTCATATGAGGCCTAACACACTGCGTTCACCCAACCCAAGCCCTAATTCCCTATGCAAAGTAAAGCATTCATAAGTCGAGTTGGGTCAACACGGTAACCAGCATGGGTTAGGTCCGGGTATGAAATCTTTACCCGTTTAGTTAAATGGTTCAAATTTTGGGTCAACTCATTTATGATTGGGTCAACTCGGGTTGAACCCAAACTTGACCCATTGACCTGAATTGACACCCCTATTCGACAAGACCAAAAAATTTGACACGAATTTCATGTTTGGACCAACCCGTTTGAGATTGGATTCGAGTTTCAAATTTTGGCCTAAATGCAAATTCGTGTCGGGTTCTTTTCAACACGAAACCCAAAATCAACACTGAAATGACTAGGTAGCCCTACAAGCCAGCATCACGCTAGCATCGCGACCCCGTCTAGCCGTCACACCACGATCCCGCCTCGCGCTAACCTAGCGTTCCAAGCTCGAGCTATTAGCCTTGCACGATTGCGGGTTAGCAGACATCGGCGGAGCTAGGCGGGGTCCTGAGGGGCCGGGGCACGTGCCCCCTCCAAATTTAAAAAAAAAAAAAAAAAAAAAACTGTTTAGGATTGGTTGTTTTGGGCGGCGGAATGTTTTGGGAAGTGCAATAGTTCAAGGCTGCCTATGCAAGGCCGCCTAAATCCATTTTGCCGCACACAACAACTCAGCAAGGACAAAGGCCGCCTCTCCCCTCAGCGCGAAGAATATTCCATTTTCTTTCGAGAGATCGCCTCAACCGCTCGACGCCTCTCGTCAACGTCGGAGTTCATCCCGCCATGCTCCGTCGCTCATCCAGCCGTCCGGCCAGCACAGCTCCACCTAGCTCCGCCCGTGGCTGCCGGCCTTGATTTCAGATTTAGTTTTGGCATTTGGATCTGGCTGGCGGCTGGAAACTCTCATCCGAGGAGTCTGACTTGCCTCCTCTCACATCTTTTATCTTTGATACGGTAGGCAGGCGGCAGCACAACTCACAGGCTCGCCGCTCATGGGTTAGGTAACATTAGAGAATGCATTAATTTTTTATTATTGTTTGAGCTTTATGAAACCTTATAGATTTAGAGATCAGTGGATGAATTATACTTTACTCGCAATTATACTTTACTCGCTTATATTTAAAAGGAATTTTTAGATTGTATTGACAATGATGTTATTATTCAGCTTTTTCAAAATATGAAGAACAGAAGGTATAAATTATAAGTGTACTACATATTATATTTAGTAGTTTATTGTTTAAATAAAAAAATTTTAAAACTTTCAATGCCGGTCTTAAGCCCGGATGAAAAAGTTGAGGGATTTTTTTTTTTTAAAAAGGCCCCCTCTATGAAATGTTTCTGGCTCCGCCACTGTTAGCAGATCAAGTCGAGTCAACCCGAAAACCTTATTGGTTGGATCTAATTTGAAATTCTAGCTTGCATGCCTAGTAGGGTCGGCTTCATGTTGCAACATCTATAAGCGGGTCAGTTTCAAGTTGGACCCGAGCCCAACTTCAAAACCATTTTGGCACCCCTAATGCCCATCACCTTGCCTTGAAATCCTGCTTTCTATTAAAAAAAAATTCATTTTTCTAGTCCTAAAAAATCCTGCTTTCAATCTTTGACTAGAAGGACATAAAATTATGACTTTCAAAACGTAGTGGAAATATTTCAACAAAGCTAGGAACTTTTTAGTTTTTTTTTTTTTTTCTTTTAGAATTATATATATAAAAACTCAAGAGTTTTTTTTTTAAATATATATATCAGTTAATTAAATTTTCATACAAAGCAAATACGATAAACTCAACTTCTCTCAACATGAATATTCTAGCACAAAATAATATCAATTTAATGAAATAATAAATAAATTATTAACTTATTACATTTTAACAAGGTTCTGAAAATTGGGCCGGACAACGAACCGGAAGAATGAGAGGTTCATGGTTCGATTGGTCTAATTGGAGTCGAACCGGATGACGTAATAAATAATAATTATTATTAAAATTTAATAAAATTAACATAATAATAATATTATCATTCAAAATATGAGACAAAAAATTAAACTAAAAAACCTATAAAACATAAAACTTATATAATTAAATAAAATAATTATTTTAAAATCTCACATAAAAGCAAAAAAAAAATTAAATCTCATAATTATAAGAATTTACACTCATAAAAATATAATAATTTTAAATTTAAATATTTTTCAAATTTTAAATTTGATTTTTATTTTAATTTTAATTTACATATATTCATATAATTTAATATAATTTTTTATTAATGTATGTTACATATTTAATATAAATTTAATTCTAACATAAGTTTATAAATTTAATATAAATTATTCTTATTTTACATTATATGATTAAATATATTTTACATGTTTATGTTGTATATCAAATTTATTTTATAAATTTATATCTAAAATCATTAATAAATAGATAAAATAATTAATGATAAATTATTTTTTTAGTGTATAAATAAATAAATGTTTATTATTAACTAATAAATAATTATCATTCCCATAAAAAAATAATTAATTAAAAAATCTGTTTAAAAATAAGTTTTATAGGCATTATATATGTTATGAACTCATACACACCTCAACACTTTTCTTTAGTCTCATATCTCTTAGAAACAATTTCTTGTTTTTTTTTTTATATAACATTTTGAGTTGCTTCAAGAGGTCACTTGGAATGGTTGGGTAATGTGAAGATGTTTTATGATGGTTTTTGGGCAAATGTTCATAATAAAAAATATATTATAATTTTAATGAAATGTTCTAAATATTTATTTATTTATTTAAAAAAATATTTAAATTTTGTGGGAGTTGAACCAGCCGGTTCAAAATAATCAAGCCTGTTCAACCGGCGGTTCTAACCGGTTCAGTCCGGTTTGATGCAGAAGCGGATTTAAGACTAAATCATACTGCTCTTGTGACCGGTTCGATCGAATTGGCCGGTCCAGTCCGGTCCGGTTTTTAAATTTCCAAAGTCAATAAAAAAAGTTTATATAACTTTTGAATGATAATATTGTTTAACATTCTAAATCTCAATTATTTGAATTCCTTGCAAATAATCTACACATAATTTGTAAAATTGTTCTTCCAACAATCACAAGACTTATAGCTTTTATCAATTCATATCATTTCCAGGTAGTTTTATTACTATTTTTTACTAATAAAAAGTAGTTTTATTACTATTTTTTACAATACTCTTCTGTGAAAAAAAATCTTAAAATGGTAAAAAATTATCTAAACAAAGCCGCATATATTCAGGGTTTTTTTTTTTAATGCTATATATTCAAGGTATTTGATTTGACAGTCAAGCTTGAGGTTAACCGACTATCTAAAAGCAAGCTACCTGGAAATGATATGAATTGATAAAAAGCTATAAGTCTTGTGATTGTTGGAAGAACAATTTTACAATTATGTGGAATTATGTGTAGATTATTTACTTTTTATTACTATTTTTTACAATACTCTTCTGTGAAGAAAAAAAAAATCTTAAAAATGGTAAAAATTATTTTTTATTATATAAATTTTATAAATATTATATAATTAGAATTTATTTGGGACAATTTTCTAACTGATTTGCTATTAAGACAAAAAAAAATTTTTCTACTATTTTCTAGCTATTTTTCAAATATTTTTTTATAGAGGAAGTTTTTTTTCTTTAAAAGTAACTAAATTAATTTCTCTATACTACCAAAGTTTTTTTATTTTTATTATAAGTTATTTATTAATTTATATTTAATATTCTACCTTCTTAAATAATAATTTGAAAAAAAAATTAAAACTTCCTATGCTTGTCCCAAATCTGAATGTAAATAATTGAGGGAAAATTAAAAAAAAAAATAATTTAGGCCCCCTAAATATGGCTCCGCCACCGGGAGAGATAGTGTGTTATTATCTCCTCATCTGTGGGTTTAAGCCTGAACTCAGGAGGTAAAACCAAGCCCTCCTCTTCCACAGCCATGAACAGATTTCTGATACGAGAACGGAGTTGGAGACACGATCAATCGACTTGAAAAGTGAGATTTGATTAAGAAGCGTGAGGAAGATAGAGAAGAGGAGTTTAAATAAATAGGTAGTCTAATTTTTGGGACATGTCATGATCCGTGCCAATGAAAGGAGAATCTGCTTCAGGTAAATCACAACCGCCATAGAATAAATGGTTAAACCAACCACAGACGACCGTTTCCTCGTCAAAAGCTGAGTAGACACTCGAAGCCGCACCATAGATTCATAGAAAAGTACCAAGTAAAAGATTAATAAATAGATAAATTAATAATCTGCAGATCGAGACAAACATAGCACATTTTTTATGGAATGATTAATAAAAACAATAAAAATTAATAATAGTGGCCATAAAGCAATGTAAAAGGGAAGAAAAACAATGCTAGCTTCTCCAACAAGTGACTTCATTGGCACGGATCATGACATGTCCCACAAATTAGACTCCCTATCTATTTAAACTCCTCTTCTCTATCTTCCTCAATCTTCTTAATCAAATCTCACTTTTCAAGTCGATCAATCGTGCCTGCAACTCCGTTCCCGTACCAGAAATTAAGCTGTTCATGGCTGTGGAAGAAGATGGCTTGGTTTTACCTCCTGGGTTCAGGTTTCATCCCTCAGACGAGGAGATAATAACACACTATCTCTCCCCAAAGGTTCTCAATCATGGCTTCAGAGCAATAGCTATGGGAGAGATTGATTTGAACAAGTGCGAGCCTTGGGATCTTCCAAGTAATATATATTTTATATTCTTCTCTTCTTTTTCTCTATTTATTTTTCTTAATATGATAGGAAAAATAACTTCTTTATTGATACTGAATTACTGATTTCATGTGTGATTATGCAGGCAAGGCAAAGATGACGGGGGAGAAAGAGTGGTATTTCTTCTATCGAAAGGATAGGAAGTATCCAACAGGTATGAGAACGAATAGGGCTACAGAGTCTGGATATTGGAAGGCTACTGGAAAAGATAAAGAGATTTACAGAGGAAGAGTAGTTCTGGTTGGGATGAAGAAGACGCTTGTATTTTACACAGGGAGAGCTCCTAAAGGAGAGAAGACAAACTGGGTTATGCATGAGTACAGGCTCGACGGCAAAGCCTCTCTCTCCAATTTCCCAAGGTCGGCAAAGGTATTAATTAGTTCCTTGCACTCAATCTATTTTGATAGAAAACTGGCCAAATCACCGAGTTTTAAAGTCATAGAAGTATACAAGTTTTCTCCTTTACCGTAGAAGAAGCAATAGAAATTGTACAAAAGTACTGCAGCAAATTTATCAGCAAAAATTTCATATATGAAAAAAAAAATAAATAAATCGATTCCAAAATTAAGGGCTAATTAAGGTCACCACTCGTTTCAGCTTGACAAATAAGAAATTTTTAGGTTTAGTGACAGCAGTTTAGGTTCTGTATGATTCTGTACATCCTATACATCTATGAGCTGTCCGCACTTATTCGTATTATTTGATCGGCATGTAATAATTTCTTTTGTGATAGAGAGATTTATTGTTATCTTTATTAATTTCAGTTTCGTCTATTTCTGAGGTTTTTTTCTCAAAAATCAAATTATAAATATGTGTGCAGGATGAATGGGTTGTCTGTAGGGTGCTCGACAAGAACACTGGACTGAAGAAAAGCCCAATGCATGGCTGTGGAATGCTTAGGGTTAACTCAGTCACGGATGAGCTCCTGGATTCCCCAAAGCTTCCACCACTCATGGATACTGCCTTCATCAACTCGGGTGCCAGCGATCGCAGCTTCGACTTCAAACCAGTAGCTATGGCCTCGAGCTGGACGCCAGTAATGCCTTCCTACTTCATCTCCTCCACAACCGGTGGCGGCGGCGGTGAAGATGTGGATGGCTCGCTTTATCCGAGCAAGAATCAGTACATGATGAATGATCCTTCTTCAAGCTCCAGCTACTTGCACCAGCTTCACGATGCCCATGATCAGAATCCATACCTCTCCTCCATGTTCGGAGATTTGGTGCACTACCTAGACCAGGATCCACAAGTTATGATTCAGTCGTCGCGGCCACCTGCGATTCGGAGGCATTGCAAGGTTGAGCAGTTCTCGAACCAGTCGATGCTGAGCCAGGACACTGGTATCAGCACCGACCGGAACACCGAAATCTCTTCCGTCATATCAAAACATGATCTTTCGTATGATCAAGACTTGGATGCGCCACCGGCCGCTGCGGCAGACGACGAGCTCGACTTGCAGAGCATGTGGAGATGCTGAAGATTATATGGAGATTGAATTGAATTAATTATCAAGATCGAGTGCTTTAGTTGGCTTGACCAGTTAGTTTGGTTTTTTATTTGTCATTAATGGAAAGGTCTAGGGCGGCTTCATTAATCAATTTTTAATTTATATTTAGATGATCTTAATTAATTTTACTGTAAATTATTATAAAATTTCTCTGATTTGTGTTGCTGTATACAGATATGTTTTACCACCAGAGACCAGCTAATTAATGTGTGTGAAGAGTGATGTATAATTTTTCTTTTTTGCATTTTTGAGTCATAAAGCTACAGAATTCATATGTTGTCGTGTACTCTATTAGTGGGAATTAATGAACTATTTTTGTTGTGTAATCCTTCCCTTTCAGTTTAATTAGTTCTGAATTTCTGTTATAATTCAAATTGACACTACAGGAAAATAACCGAATACCGGCGGTCATTTCCAACGGTTAAGATAAGTTTTCCAGTGGTTTTAAAACCGTTGGAATAAACCGCGTACGTAGAAAGGAATTTCGACGACCATTTTCAAGCGGCTAAACTTACCAGTGGTTTTCCGGCCGTTCAAATAGCCGGTTAATTCCGGTGGTCAAATCGCCGGTAAAGAATGAATTTCCTGTAGTGTGAGAAGATTTCATGCCTGGTTTAAATCAAAGTGGTACATTTATGAATTTTTTTTTCTTGAATTGAGCACATGCCTGTAACTTTCAAGAACAATTTCCATGCTTTCCGAGTTCCAGCACATGAAAACGGTCGATTCAAATTAAATGATAGCAAATTCTTGGATTCTCAAATGCACGAGAAATATATAGTTAAATTCTCTAAAATCTATACAATTTCGAGCATATGTAGTAGTAGCAGAAGCTCACATGGAGGCGAGCTGTTTTGAAAACTACTTCCACCTCATATATATCCTGTAAGAGCAGTTACAGGAAAGTACTCAAGGCTTTATCTGAGGAAAAAGAAAGGGAATAAAAAGTCGGGAAGTCAGTTACAGGACGCAAGTGGTGTGCTGCTTCATGTGACTTTTTTTCCTTGCTGAAAGAGGTTTTTCGTTGATTTCAGACTTGCGGTGAGGAAAAGCGCTTATTCTGCGTTTCCTATCCCGCTTTTCGTGCAGCAAAAACCGCTTACGAGGAGGAGCGGTGGGGGTATATTCCCTGTTGGGCACGTGATGGGCACTGTGTGTGTTCAATTGTCCATGGCCGTGGCTGGAAGTGAGCTGGTAACGATTGGTGTGAAAGGAAAATGGAATAGGAATCATTTGCAGATTAGTCCTGTAAGCTTTCATATATTACGGAATTTATGAGCAATTTTGCATTAAACACAGATTAAAATTTTTATTATATGACCTAGCCATAAGGTGGTAAAATTCTCACTCAATTTTTGCTTTATACAACTTGAATTTTTATTTATTTATTTATAGGTTACTAGCTAAAAAAATAGAACAAACAAAATTTGAATTTTAATGGAAAATAACTTTATTATTTCTAAAAGAATATGAAAATTCTAATTTGTCTGAACTAGAAATAAAAAAATAAATTACATCAGTGTACCAAATATGTCAAATAAATTCATATAAAATCTATCTTTTATCATCTGGAAGTTGTCGTGGTACTCGTTGAAGGAGCTGAAAAGAATAAGCCAATGGAACAAGAAGAACAGAAGAACGAAGGGGTTTTTTTTAGCAGAAACCAATATACTATATTCTATTTCTTCTCTCTAAGGTCCTACCTACTTTTGTCACCCGATTACGACCACACCGACCTTAATCAACCGACTACAACCCCACTAATCTCCATCGCCCGACAACGATCTCTCCCCCTCTGACGCCCGACTATAATCTCTCCAACTACCATAACTTGATAACGCTTTTTAACCAAACAAATAAGTCAACAATCTCTAAAGAGCAATTCTCATGTCATAGGATTCTTACAAGTCAACCATTTATTGTGCACTATACAATATATATTTGCTATATTTTGTGAATGTCTTTCGCAAGGAAACACATTATTTGCAATCAGAAACAAAAACTATTGAAATCATTTTTAACTTGTTCGTATCCTATGATTTTTCAATTTCCTCTATTTTTTTCTATAAAAAAATTTTGAGGTCTCTTATGATCCTTACACTCCTCTCTCTTAATTTGTGTGTGCTAGATCTTCTTGTATAAATAAGATATTAAAATTTATATCTCTCTATCGTAAAAAATGTTCCAACACACAACATTATGTATATTCTAATATACCTACTTGACCACCAATAAAAAAAACTATGAGGCATGCATGGTGTAATTATTTGATAAATTTATCATAGAATAGCCTACATTTTCATCATATTAATAGATTGTTATAATGTTGTTATATTATTGCTAGAAAAAAAAATCTTCTTTTAGATCTATAAATATGTTTGTTATAAGATTAATTAAAAAAAATAGGCTGTACTAATGGCTAATATGTAATTCAAAACCAGCTTTAGGACACTTACCGACTTACCGTATAATTCCCAAATTCCAATTCCTTTATTCATTGACTAATTTTATCTCTCCAATAACTACTATATATATATATATATATATTAAATTCAATCATAAATGTTCTTGACTCAATAGAATGGCAGTAGATCAGCTATGAATTCCTCTATTAATCACCAATGATGTCAAAGAGTAATGGCATCATTCAGTTGCTTAAAAGCCTAATCCTTTGACTAATTACCATTAGAGAAGTCTGTGAACGCAACTTAACATAAGGTTCGTTTGGGACAGATTTCTTAATGATTTCTAAAATAATATTTTAGTTAAAAAATTTTTGAATTAGAATTTTTTATACTAAAAATTATTAAAAAAAACAGTCCCAAACAGAACCTTAGTCTTCATTTATAAAGACTTTTTTATTGCTTCTTAAAACATCTTATTACTACAAAAATTTTAATAAGAAACAGTAAGCCTTATGAAGAATTATAATTTTATTTCTTTTTAAAACAATTTTTTAATTTAAAAATTAAAATTTTTATATCAAAAAGTTTTTTAAAAAAACATTAAGTCGTCCCAAAAAGAACTTTAGTAGGCTTTACAATGCCGACTAGCCGAGCCGATTTTAGGCTTGCAGGAATATTTTCTGTCAGCTTCTAAACCAATGATATGACTTCCTTTTTCTCACCGTGCCACGTAACACCCCATTTGAGCTAAGTCATGGTCCCGGATCGGTTTTTCCTGGGCCCCACCTCCCTGAGGAGTGCTCCCCAAGACATGAAAACGGTCCAAATAGAGGAGAAAAAGTAGAAAACGATAAAAGGTGGAGTCTTCAAAAATATATTACTTAAATACTCATTAGTGAAATATTTAAAGCCCCTTGTTCGAATTCTTTGGCAAGCAGTGAAAGTCTTAAGTGTTGGCACTTATAAATTGATGTGAGTTGCATGCTAGATCGACTAGAGTTTTCATTAGCCTAAGGACACTGCTTCCTCGTATAAAAAAAAAATTAAACTTTTGATGTGGCTATAGGTTCTATGGGCATAGAAGTGCCATTGACTATCATAACAAATATAATAATTATAAAGAATTAAAAAAATAAATCATAAAAAAGTAAGATATATATATATATATAATAGGAGGCACTAATATTGAAAATCTAAATAAGAGAAAAAATTTTGGAGTTGATAAATTTATCGAACATATCACATATTTATATGATACTTATTTTAATTATTTATTGACTTAAAAAATTAGAGCATATATTCAATATTTATAAAATGAATATTTCATAATTACTATTGTAATATATCTTCATTATTAAGAATATTTTCATTTACTATATTTTTCTTTATTATTCTCCTTTATTATCTATATAAGCACACTTATGTCAATATGTTATTCAACTCAATTAAGCTATTATAATTTCAGCTACTGGCGTCAACTATGATTTCAATTTATTCTATTTTTTCACTAAATGCCAATTAGCACTAAAACGAGATTAGTAATGATTAACAATCCTTATCTTTTAATTAATAAATTGATTATTTAATTAGAATATTATATTTCATGATTAATTTGTTCATTTGATGCTCTTAGCGCCGTCCATATATATTTAAAGTGAAATAATTAATATATAATTTTGAAAAGATTGATTAATGATTATTAAATATATTTTTTTATTATGAAAATATAAGAAGATTTGGTGATATGGATGTTATGTGACATCATAGGGTTGGGATGGTGGATGGTCACATCTTTGTTATCTGTTATTAATCTCATTATAGAGCAAATTAGCAATCACTTAAAAACAAATATAAAGTAAAATCAAAATTGACACCACATATAGATAAATAATAAAAATAATATATATAAACTAATTTAAGTAAAGATTGATGAAGGTAAAGGATCCAATAACATAAATATCATAAGTTCTTTTGTAGTTATATACCTAATTTTTAGATTTAACCATATAATATATTAGTTAAATATATAGCATCAAAAGATATGCATTAAAAATATATTTTATTTCAGATAAGTTAATATTAATGTTATTTTTTATGTGACTTATAGATTAATTTGTTTTATATAAATAAATATTAATGTTTGAGCGTCATATATATATATATATACATATTAAAAAAATAAAAGAGAATTCAGTTAAATATTATATATATATATATATATATATATATATATATATATATATATATATATATATATATATATATATATATATATATAATATTTAACTGAATTCTCTTTTATTTTTTTTAATATGTATATATATAAATATATCTTAAAATCCCAATAGTATACATTTAGGATTGGTTTTGAAGAGCTTTCTTAATGCTTTATAAAGTTACTATAAAGAAAGAAAGTAAATTTTTAAAAATATTATAGAAAGTAAATTTCTAATACATATTTTATTGAAAGCAATAATAAAATATGATCAAATAAAAATTAAGGTTCCAATCTATACAATTTAATTTCTGAATGAAATTAAGAATTGAAGAAACAAAATGACTTTGTGTAGACAAAAAATAACAAATCTTTGACAAATTTATATTGCTGTAATTTGCGGCCGTTGATGTAAATTCTAAAACTTAGCATTTTTATAATAATTGATATATTAATCAGTTATAGTGTTATACATCTAAGGAAAATTGTAAAACTCTACCAATTTAACTAATTTTGATCATTTATATATAAAAGACAAATTAATACTGAGAGTTGAAGCAAACTGCATTGAGAAGCCATATACAGCGACCTCATTCATTTAACTTTTTTTTTTTTTTTTTTTTTTTTTGTCTTTTTTCTCTTTAAGCTTGGCGAAATCAGTTAGTAGGGAGTCTGAACAATAACTGGATATGCTTTGGATGTTTATTCAGAGCATCAGCTTCTTTTGTAAATATAGTTTGGTTGGCTTAAGAGATTTTTTATGAACAGCATGAAAATAAGCACTATAGGAAAATTTTCTCGCAAATAACTTTTCCGGCGTGTGATTTACCGTCGAATAAAATTCCGCCGGAAACATATAATTTCCGGCGGATTATCATCGTTACTGGCAGATTTCGTCCGTCAGTAACAAGCGATTTTCCTGTGGTGAAGAGAGGCTATTCAAATATAAATTTTTGATTTTTTATGAGTTTTAGCAGATTTGTATTAATAGTGTGCGACTGTAACGATGACTTTATGTGGATAAGTGATAGGTTATTGATAATTGATGCTTGTTGTTAAAAGTTTTAATTTGAGAATGAGTAATGATTGATGTTGATAGCTTATTTGTTCAGGATGAACTTCTACTCATAAAATGAAATATTTGGTATCAATCTGGATTGTTGAAAGATGTGATAATATAGAAATATCAAATGGCTGCCAAAAATATGTCACTACTAATAAAATGATTTATATGATCACTATTGATACGGCATCACAAAATTAGCTTGATCTGGCACGAATCTCGAGGCAAAAGCTAGTTGGAAACTACAAAAATTAATTTTGGGCGCACTCGAACTCTGATTTCAGCGAGCTTACAGTCAAACTGAGCGTCTCGGAAATACGAACCCAACGACACCAAGATCAACCCAATCCGAGCCCAAATGAGTCCGAATCAAGGGCTCAGAGCGCTGTTGGAAGGTTCAAACTGCAATTTGAGTTACCAAACGGTCTCCGATTTTGACGAGCTTATACTCGAATCGAACGGCTCGACGAGACGAATCCAACGAGCCCAAGATCGCAGAATTTTGACATCATTAAGGCCTTCAAATGCCCAACGAACGGTACATGATCAAAGGATTCGATATCGGCCGTCCATTGAACCACTCCCTATTCGCCCCTGATCTCATGCCTATTTACGGGCCATGCCACTCCAGAAAATCTATAAATAGAGCCCTCATTTCTCATAAGAGGGGATCCAAGCAAGAGAGAGAAGAAGAGAAGAGAAGGAAGGAGTTCCTCCTCGACAGCCGCCGGACCACAGCAGAACCTCGCCGGACCACCGCAGGAATCTCGTCGGACCACCGCAGGAACCTCGCCGGACCACCGCAAAACCTCGCCGGACCACCACCTTAAGGCCCGACGTTCATCCCCGGCGTCCTGCCAAAGACCCGACGTCGGGTTGAAGACCTGACGTCCTGCTTAAGACCCGACGTTAAGTCCCGACGTCCTGCTGAAGACCCGACGTCCTGCTGAAGACCTGACGTCCTGCTTAAGACCCGACGTCCTACTCAACGCCAGACCATCAACATCCGATCTTCCAAGTGACACTGGGACTAACACCTGACTCCTTATCTCCTACCGCCTACGGTCCTTCTGACCACTGTCGCCTACTACGGTCCGTCCGACCTCCATCACCAGACAACGGTCTTTCTGACCACGGTCTCTTGCCGACTACGGTCTCCGGCCGACTACGATCGCCGGTCGACTACGGTCTCCGGCCGACTACGGTCTCCGGCTGACTACAGTCTCCTGCCGACTACGGTCTCCGGCTGACTACGGTCTCCGGCCGACTACGGTCTCCGGCCGACTACGGTCTCCTGCCGACTACGGTCTCCAGCCGACTACGATCTCCTGCCGACTATGGTCTCCTGCCGACTACAGTTCTTCAGGCCTTTGTCGCCTACTATGGTCCTTCCGACCTCCATCAACAGACAACGGTCTTTCTGACCCAGGTCTCCTGCCGACTCCGGTCTCCTGCCGACCACGGTCCTTCAGGCCAAACAAACCTTTATATGTAACTCTTACCATGTAATGCAATCTATGTGATGTACATTTGCTACATCAATCCAAGGCCTTCTCCCAAGGAAGGGCCTCATTTGTAATCGACTACAATTACTATTGGATTCATTCAAACTAGGCCAGGCCCCGTGGTTTTTCCCCCTTTTTCAGGGGTTTTCCACGTAAAAACTTTGGTGTCTCTTATGAACGCTACACCCTCTCACTTATCTGATTGTGTGCTGGATCTTCGTACAACGCTAAGACGTTAAACCATATATTTCTCTACCGCCGCGAATATTCCAGGACGCAACAGTTTGGCGCCGTCTGTGGGAAAGTGATTCCCGACTGGGGGCAATTAGTGCTCTAATCTCAAAAGATCACACATAGCATCAATATCATAAGAAGCAGATGCGGACTGGGGGCAACTTTGACTCAAACTATGGTTAAATAGATCCTCCAATACCTTCAACATCAAGTTGATATTTCAAGAATATCCGAGCAAATGCAAGGATACTTCAAATCGATTGCATATAAAGTCCCTAGTTGGACTTCTACTCCTTGGGCATGGTCTTAACCTCGACCTCAAAAAGGTAGTAACGGTCTAAAAATAGACCCTTCATTATCTTTGATTCGGGATACACGCGGCATTCGCCCCCTCCCAATCAAGACAAAATCGATCCCAGGGGGATCCGATTTGACCTCTTCCACACAGGTTAACGTCGTCGACCAGGGCTCCGGCATACAACCTCGGAAAGGTCCTACATCCTTGGTGGATTCTCCCGGCCTCTTCCACACAGGTTAACGTCGTCGAGCAGGGCTCCGGCATACAACCTCGGAAAGGTCTCACATCCTTAGTGGATTCTCCCGGCCTCTTCCACACAGGTTAACGTTGTCGAGCAGGGCTCCGGCATACAACCTCGGAAAGGTCTCACATCCTTAGTGGATTCTCCTGACCTCTTCCACACAGGTTAACGTCGTCGAGCAGGACTCCGGCATACAACCTCGGAAAGGTCTCACATCCTCAGTGGATTCTCCCGACCTCTTCCACACAGGTTAACGTCGTCGAGCAAAGCCTCCGACATACAACCTCGGAAAGGTCCTACATCCTTGGTGGATTCTCCCGGCCTCTTCCACACAGGTTAACGTCGTCGAGCAGGGCTCCGGCATACAACCTCGGAAAAGTCTCACATCGTTAGTGGATTCTCCCGACCTCTTCCACACAGGTTAACGTCGTCGAGCAGGGCTCCGGCATATAACCTCGGAAAGGTCCTACATCCTTGGTGGATTCTCCCGGCCTCTTCCACGCAGGTTAACGTCGTCGAGCAGGGCTCCGGCATACAACCTCGGAAAGGTCTCACATCCTTAGTGGATTCTCCCGGCCTCTTCCACACAGGTTAACGTCGTCGAGCAGGGCTCCGGCATACAACCTCGGAAAGGTCTCACATCCTTAGTGGATTCTCTCGACCTCTTCCACACAGGTTAACATCGTCGAGCAAAGGCTCCGGCATACAACCTCTGAAAGGTCTCACATCCTTGGTGGATTCTCCCGACCTCTTCCACACAGGTTAACGTCGTCGAGCAGGGCTCCGGCATACAACCTCGGAAAGGTCTCACATCCTTAGTGGATTCTCCCGACCTCTTCCACACATGTTAACGTCGTCGAGCAGGGCTCCGACTTACAATCTCGGAAAAGTCTCACGTCCTTGGTTAACGTCGCTAGAATGTCGTCAATAGACTTCTATCTGACTTCTCTATAATGTTAAAATTCTTCCCGATTTTGAATTTTCTCCTGCGCTAAACTTTTGCCTTGCAGGACTTTCGACGGACTAATACACGACGCCGAAATTCTTCCTGTCATCGGACTAATACCCGTCGTCGGACTTCTGCTCGTCGACAAACTTTTGTCGGTCTTCTACCTAACAGTACTTCTACCCGACGTCGGACTTCTGCTCGTCAGCGGACTTCTACTCGACGTTGGACTTCTGCTCGTTAGCGGACTTCTACTCGTCGACGAACTTTCATCGGACTTCTGCCCGAGGCCGTACTTCTACACGACGTCGGACTTCACCTTGTCGCCGAACTTCTGCTCGTCAGCAGACTTCTACTCGACGTCAGACTTCTGCTCGTTAGCGGACTTCTACTCGTCGTCGGACTTCTGCCCGTCGACGAACTTTCATCGGTCTTCTGCCGGAGGCCGTACTTCTACACGACGTCGGACTTCACCTTGTCATCGAACTTCTGCTCATCAGCAGACTTCTACTCGTCGTCGGACTTCTGCCCGTCGACGAACTTTCATCGGTCTTTTGCCCGAGGCCGTACTTCTACGCGACGTCGGACTTCTCCTTGTCGTCGAACTTCTGCTCGTCAGCAGACTTCTACTCGTCGTTAAACTTCTGCCCGTCGATGAACTTTCATCGGTGTTCGGCCCCAAGTCGTACTTCTACACGATGTCCGACTTCTCCCTGTTGTCGGACTTCTGCTCGTCAGCGGACTTCTACTAGTCGTCGGACTTCTGCCCGTCGACAAACCTTTGTCGGTATTATACCCGAAGCTGCACCTCTACCAGACTTCATACTTCTACCGGGTGTCGTACTTCTACCAGTTAATAGACTTTCGTCGGTCTTCTGCCCGATCCTGTATGACTACCCGACGTTGAATTCCTACATGTCATCATACCTCTCCCCGACGCTGGAAGTATGCCCGTCATTTCAACCTCCCTCCTTACAACGATCTCTCCGACCTATATCTCCAACCAACTGATTAACACCAAACATCGGAACTCCACAAGATCTCTCGAAGAGAAGAAGGGCAAATCTCCGGACTTCCTTGCCAAGAGAGGGGCCTCGAAAAATCGAGGGAAGGCCTCAATAGTAAGGACAGTGGGAGAAGAGAAAGAGGGGAAATCTCCGGACTTCCTTGCCAAGAGAGGGGCCTCGAAAAATCGAGGGAAGACCTCAATAGAAAGGACAGAGGGAGAAGAGAAGAAAGGAGAAAAAGAAGAGGAGAAAAGAGGAGAAGAAAAGGAGAAGGACAATTTTTCTAAAGGCCTCTGGGCCTATTTATAGGTTTTTGGAGAGAAGGGGAGAAGTTTCTAGAATTTTCAAGAAGTTTCAAAAAATTTGAATTTTTCTGAATTTTCAGATTTTTTTCGGAATTTTTTGGATTTTTCTGAGATTTTTTTGGATTTTTTAAATCCTTGTGGGGCCCACCAATAAAAAAAATATTTTTTTTGAAATTAAACCGCACGGCTAACCGCCGGCGTGCGAAGCAGGGGCCGCCGCCGGCCGGTTTAGCGCGCGAAGCACGGGCCGCCGCCGGCGTGCGGCGGCAGGGGCGGCCGGCCGGTTCAGCCGCCAATGCATGTCCGGGCTCGATTTTAGGCCCGGACGGTCCGATTCGGACGTTTTTGGGGTCCCCGGACATGTTTTTCGACGTTCCGGACTCGATTTCGACACTTTCGGGACTCAACGGGGCCTCTACGATCAAGTTTGAGCAAGAATTTAACTTTTGGAACGCAATTTTTTGCGATTCGGCCAATGTAAAATTTCGGAACAAGTATTTTCAGACTTCTGAAGCTTCGACGTCCGAAAATAGGGGGGCAACTGATACGGCATCACAAAATTAGCTTGATCTGGCACGAATCTCGAGGCAAAAGCTAGTTGGAAACTACAAAAATTAATTTTGGGCGCACTCGAACTCTGATTTCAGCGAGCTTACAGTCAAACTGAGCGTCTCGGAAATACGAACCCAACGACACCAAGATCAACCCAATCCGAGCCCAAATGAGTCCGAATCAAGGGCTCGGAGCGCTGTTGGAAGGTTCAAACTGCAATTTGAGTTACCAAACGGTCTCCGATTTTGACAAGCTTATACTCGAATCGAACGGCTCGACGAGACGAATCCAACGAGCCCAAGATCGCAGAATTTTGACATCATTAAGGCCTTCAAATGCCCAACGAACGGTACATGATCAAAGGATTCGATATCGGCCGTCCATTGAACCACTCCCTATTCGCCCCTGATCTCATGCCTATTTACGGGCCATGCCACTCCAGAAAATCTATAAATAGAGCCCTCATTTCTCATAAGAGGGGATCCAAGCAAGAGAGAGAAGAAGAGAAGAGAAGGAAGGAGTTCCTCCTCGACAGCCGCCGGACCACAGCAGAACCTCGCCGGACCACCGCCGGACCACCGCAGGAATCTCATCGGACCACCGCAGGAACCTCGCCGGACCACCGCAAAACCTCGCCGGACCACCACCTTAAGGCCCGACGTTCATCCCCGGCGTCCTGCCAAAGACCCGACGTCGGGTTGAAGACCTGACGTCCTGCTTAAGACCCGACGTTAAGTCCCGACGTCCTGCTGAAGACCCGACGTCCTGCTGAAGACCTGACGTCCTGCTTAAGACCCGACGTCCTACTCAACGCCAGACCATCAACATCCGATCTTCCAAGTGACACTGGGACTAACACCTGACTCCTTATCTCCTACCGCCTACGGTCCTTCTGACCACTGTCGCCTACTACGGTCCGTCCGACCTCCATCACCAGACAACGGTCTTTCTGACCACAGTCTCTTGCCGACTACGGTCTCCGGCCGACTACGATCGCCGGTCGACTACGGTCTCCGGCCGACTACGATCTCCGGCTGACTACAGTCTCCTGCCGACTACGGTCTCCGGCTGACTACGGTCTCCGGCCGACTACGGTCTCCTGCCGACTACGGTCTCCAGCCGACTACGATCTCCTGCCGACTACGGTCTCCTGCCGACTACAGTTCTTCAGGCCTTTGTCGCCTACTATGGTCCTTCCGACCTCCATCAACAGACAACGGTCTTTCTGACCCAGGTCTCCTGCCGACTCCGGTCTCCTGCCGACCACGGTCCTTCAGGCCAAACAAACCTGTATATGTAACTCTTACCATGTAATGCAATCTATGTGATGTACATTTGCTACATCAATCCAAGGCCTTCTCCCAAGGAAGGGCCTCATTTGTAATCGACTACAATTACTAGTGGATTCATTCAAACTGGGCCAGGCCCCGTGGTTTTCCCCCTTTTTCAGGGGTTTTCCACGTAAAAACTTTGGTGTCTCTTATGAACGCTACACCCTCTCACTTATCTGATTGTGTGCTGGATCTTCGTACAACGCTAAGACGTTAAACCATATATTTCTCTACCGCCGCGAATATTCCAGGACGCAACAACTATTAATAAAATTTGTATGAGAATTTGTTCCCATCACAAAAATCATAATGATGCAAATGCATAATTACAATTAAAAAAGAGTAGTCTAAATTTATCATTAAGTGGAGTGTTTAAAAAAAAATTAGTCATAAGAAACAATAAAAAAAATAATGCTAAATATAGATCTATCACTTTAAAGGAATATCAAATTCCTATAATAAAAAGGAATATCAATGGCACTATTGGGATTTTTGAAAAAAATTCAACTATAATAGTCAAAATATGTAATTAGAGAGACAACAAGATGAAATTAAACTATCCTAATAATCCAGATGAATTTCGGTAGTAGCAATTAATTAAGTCTAGACTATCACTAGGCTTAATTGCATCTCCCTAAATATGGTGAATACTAGAGTATTATCACAATAAAACTATTAGATAGTTAAACATTCAAAAAATATAAAATTTGATCCACTAAAAAATTGTTTGTGTTTAATTAAGGACAAATCATTATCTCTCATCATGTAATAGCATGTATTTCAACTCAGATAAATACAATTTTTCATGAGTCATTGCAAGTTCAAATCACAAATAGTCTTCGCTGTAACATATATATGATAGTGATTTAATTACGCTAAATTTTTTTTATAATTTTTAGGCATTGATGAAAATCCTAAAAAAATTGACACATATCAGTACAAGTAGGAATTTTGGGATCATTAGATGTCATTTTGCAAACTAATTTAATCAGAATTTTTTAAATAAAATATAAAATTTTATGCATATTTTTCTATAATTTTTAAAGCCTAAAAAAGATTTATATAAATTTATAGTGAAAATAAATTTTTTATCAAATTCTATTAATATTATATTATTCTATTATATAAAAAAATATTTTTAAGTCTCTGTTGTTATTAAAGGCATAAAGCTTTTTTTCTCTTCTTAAATTCATCTGAATAGAGGATTGTAAGGAAAGTTGGAGAGAAATAAAATAGAATTGGATGAGAGAGAAAAAAAAAGGAAATTTAAATTTGGAGGATGTAGAGCAATTTTTGTTAGTCGAACATATTGAGAGATTTGCTCGTATCACTGTAATAAATTCTTATACTATTTTTTGTTTCAATATTTTATAGTTTTTTATTTTTTTATATCAAATTTGTATTTCTGTTACCAAAAAAACAATGATAATTTTGTATTGTTAAAACTTTATTTCATTGCATAACTTTTTATATATTATAAAGATTGAGATTATAAATATTTGATTTATTTAAAATTTTTTATCTCATGAATTTAAAAAAGTTGAGATTTTTATCAATCCAAAAATTTATTTTGACATCTAAAAATAGAGTTTTAGTTCAATGTAGTAATTTAATTAATTTTTGAAAATATAATTTTTTTTCTAAGTAGGATTTTATATTGCCTACAGTTAGGATATTTTGACAATTTTTGAATTAAGCTCAATTATGCTTTATTTATTATAACACATTAAAAATAAACTTAGATATATAATTGAGTAATAAGTGGTCGCTATTACTATTATAATATTGTGACAATAATATGTATATAAAAGACAAATACAGACTGATTAACTCGTTGGTTGGAGATTAATTGACCTGATAAGATGGTGGGCCGACGGGCTTTCTTTTAAATATTGTGGTTGGTGTTATATTCTACTGATTCAAGTCATACAATGATTGAGAGTTATAAAGAGTTATCTCTATGTCTACAGGTAAAGAGTGATGACTTTATTTATCGAGCCAAAAGTTTATTGAAAAATATTATAACAGCCAGACTTCTTATTTGTTTTGTGTGACTATTCAAATGTATATTACTGAGACATTATTCTTATTTTATACAAATTTATTATTATTGCACACCTTTAATTACTATTACTATAGTATTTTACTAGTCCTTCCACTAAACTTTTATGATTACTGATACAGACACTGATATTGTTCAATAGTATTGATTCATTATATAATTGATGAGTATGTGATATAATAAGCACAAAATATACTGAGCATGTAACATATTGGATACACTCATATATGATTTTACTGTATTAATATTTGATTTTGACAGTGTTTACTGATACTTTGATTTTACCACTTTATACGATTTTTTTTATCGATTTATAGTATTGATATGACGATTGTTTTTTCGACTTAACACATGTACTAGTTTACTACTTTCTCCACTATAATGCTTTAAAGACTTTACTCTTAGTGCATGTGAGTTTTACTATTTTTGCACTGATTCAATAATAATATGAATGTTACTGCTATGATTTGACAGCTAACATGTATATTGCTCCTTTTCTTTACGTTAAGTTTCGTTACTTGCTGGGCTCTTAATCTCATTATATGTGATTAAATATTTTTAGTTCAGGATAGAGGATCAGGAGTGTGAGATTGATCAGGATTGTTGCGTCCTAGAATATTCACGGTGGTAGAGAAATATATAATTTAATGTCTTAGCATTGTACGAAGATCCAGCACACAATCAGATAAGTGAGAGGGTGTAGCGTTCATAAGAGACACCAAAGTTTTTACGTGGAAAACCTCTGAAAGGGGGAAAAACCATGGGGCCTGGCCCAGTTTGAATGAATCCACTAGTATTTGTAGTCGATTACAAATGAGGCCCTTCCTTGGGAGAAGGCCTTGGATTGATGTAGCAAATATACATCATATAGATTGCACTACATGGTAGGAGTGACATATACAAGTTCGTTTGGTCAGACGGACCGTAGTCGGCGACGGAGGTCGGGAAGACCGTAGTCGGCAGAAGACTGGGGTCTGAAAGACCGTTGTATGTTGATGGAGGTCGAAAGGACCATAGTAGGAGACGGAGGTCGGGAAGACCGTAGTAGGCAGGAGACCGGGGTCTGAATGTCGGGCTTTAAGCAGGACGTAGGGACTGGACGTCGGGCCTTAAGCAGGACGTCGGGTCTTCAGCAGGACGTAGGGACTGGACGTCGGGCCTTAAGCAGGACGTCGGGTCTTTAGCAGAACATTGGGCCTTAAGCAGGACGTCGGGTCTTCAGCAGAACGTAAGGACTGGACGTCGGGACTTAAGCAGGACGTCGGGTCTTCAGCAGGACGTAGGGATTGAACGTCGGGACATAAGCAGGACGTCGGGTCTTCAGCAGGACGTAGGGATTGAACGTCGGGCCTTAAGCAGGACGTCGGGTCTTCAACAAGACATAGGGATTGGACGTCGGGCCTTAAGCAGGACGTCGGGTCTTCAACAGGACGTAGGGACTGGACGTCGGGCCTTAAGCAGGACGTCGGGTCTTCAGCAGGACGTAGGGACTGGACGTCGGGCCTTAAGCAGGACGTCGGGTCTTTAGCAGAACGTCGGGCCTGAATGTCGGACCTTTAGTAGAACGTCGGGCCTGAACATCGGGCTGTTGACCTCGATTTTGGATCGAGTGTGCTCGAGCACTTTCAATCGATTTAATCGAACCCCGTCGGGCCCGATTCGAGCTCAAATCGACTCGACTCGAGTTGGATTAGATTCGATTATGTTCGGTTAGTTCAGTTTATTTTATTTTGGTTGCGTCGAGTTCGATTCGATTTAAATAGATGTTAATTCTTGAACTTGATTTCTTGCAATTGAATTCGTCAAGCCGGCTCGAACCCGAACCGACTCGAACTGACTCAAATTTTGGACTCGAATTTAATCTGGTCTAATTGAATTAGATTGGATTAGCTCAATTTAATCATATCCAAACCTGTTTAACTTTCTAAAAAAATTTGAATTTGTTTCCTTGATCAGAAAGTCGCCTCGACGGCCACGATCGAGCGAAATCCTCGTTTCGGCTAAGATCGCGCTGATCAGAAGATTTCTGCGATTCGAGCAGACATCGAGTGAAGAACAAAGCTTTTTGAGGAAATGTCGGACGCTGGAGCACGATGGCGAGAATTGGCGGGCTTCTTCTTTCGGCGATGGACTCGATTTACTCGAGACGAAGGCGCTCTCTCTCGGCATTCTTCTCTCCCGCTCTCTCTCTCTAAATCCCGATCTCCATCTCAGTCTCTGGCTCGGAGTTCCGAAATTCCCAGGCGCCCAGCTCTCTCTCACGCCCGGCTCCCTCCCTCTCTTCTTCTGCTGTTCGCACGGTCTAGGACCGAACCCGACGCCGACGCTACCTAGCCCGACGCCGACACTACCTGTCCCGACGCCTCCAGCCAGGGCCGAACGCCTGGACTGCTCCCGTCGACACCGATCCCGACGCCTAGATCTGCTCGGAATTCTTCTCTTTGCAAGGTGAGTATCTCTCTCTCTTTCTCCTTCTCTTACTTCTTCTTCTCCCTTTCCTTTCCCCTTTGCCTTGATCTTCAACCTCTACTCCTTCTCCTTTGCTAAAAAAAGCAACAAAAAAAATCTGAGAACTTATCTTGCTTGAGTTCCATTTCTTTTTGCTTCATGTATGTGTATTTTGAGATGGCTATCACACAAGTTCTAAGTGGTTTTGTGGGGTTTTGTAGTGTATATGTCATTACACTCCTAGCCCTATCGACTTCTAGTGGGTGCCCTCATTCTCTACAATAGATTTCATTGATAGCGTTGAAATGATTTGCTATGAGAACTATGAGATTTGTGGTGTAGATTACTTAGAGATTACTTAGAGAATGCAAATCTGCTATGTGTGCAAATTGAATCTCTATGCTACCCTTTTTTTTTTTTAATGTGATTTCATGATCATACACACCAAGTGTTTGTTTAAATGCTACAATAGGAAGATTGTGGTGTTTTGGTTCGAATTGAGGTTTTATTTTGTTCAATAACTCATAACTTATAGTTGTACAATATGCTTTGCCAACATTGGATATCTAATTCGAGAGATATAAGATTATTTGAACTCTCTTTCGTTTTGTACTCATTGTCTCCTACCTCTTTTTTTTTTTTTTTTTTTTACTACATTGGAAGCACCTTCCACTTGATGTGGAACTTAATGTGGCACGAAATGATTAAAAGTGCTAAGTACTTATGTTGGGATTCGATCTTTATATGGTGCAAAAGACTTTGAGCTAATTATAGTTATTGGAGCTTTACCCTTTATGGTGACGGAATGGTGGTTTAGAGAAAATCCAAGATCTCTAAACATTCATATAGACCAATCGGTAGAATTAAAACCCTTTCCTAGTCTTGAATATTCACGAATATTTAAGCTTTCCATATTGTGTTGGTGGCAAGTCTTAGGAGTTTTTTTTGAGTTTCCACCAAAACATGCACATGAGACATTTGCAGTAGTGCCTTTAAAGGAATGGTAAATTTGCTTATGCTTCGTCTCATTTATATCTTTATCCTGTGAATTTGGAAGTTTCAATATAAGGAGAAGCTTTTGTTCTGATTAATAAATACCTTGCTTCTTGAGAACATTTGGTAGTTGGAACTACATGTTTTCTTCCTCTAAGAAAATTTTTAATGCTTGGAAATATGGATTCGCTTCTAACTCTTTCACCATTTGCTAGAGTAGTCACTTGTTATTCATGATATTTATGACATTTTGATTAGTTTTGTAAAGAGCATCAAAAGTCATGTTTTATAAGAAGAATAAGTAGATTTTTGCTTATCTCGTCTTGGTATAGAATGTCATATTGAATGCATGCTTTACATCAAAACCATCGTATATTAAGAGATGCCATAAGTTTTGTCCAAACGACGTATCGATAAAGTGCTTGTAGGCTTTATTTCTTTTACATTCTAAGTGAGATTATAGCTTTTGAGTAGTATTTACCTAAATGTTTACATGCTCTCATGACTCATCGTTGGTTGGAAGTTTGCTTAGTGGAGTATAACTATTCTCTCTCTTATTCTCTTTCTTTTCAATGACATAATATTAATCTTGAATTCATGACTAAATTCATGATATGTAATTGTTGTGCACTTGATATTCAAAGCAAGGTTTACGAGTATCGTTAGAAATTTTCCATGTCGCTTTAATGCAAGTTAAGGAAAGTCATAAATTTTTCGAGCAAATGGTAGTCCCTTGGCAAACTATCTTTACATGAATAGCTTGAATGTCATCTTGTTGGTGGTTCATATTTTGTTTCTAAACAAAAAGTTTTAACTTGAGGTTTATTGAAATTCTTTTCAAGATTAGCATCTAGTACTTAGTTTCTTTTTTTTTTATATATCCATTTGGTTGCCAAATGATGGATTACTTTGAAATAAAATTGTTGTTTTTCTTTTCTTAAGACCCATGCATTAGTTCATGCTAGTTGGGAGATTTATAGTTTATGTCACATGATGCGATATTCAATATATGGTTTTGTAGAACAACATGAAAGCTATGACATATCCTTGCTTAAGATAAAGCTTTTATTACATGGGAATACTCAATGGTTGTATTGAAGTTCGTCAATAAGTGCTCTTTGAAATTGCCATGTTAATACATATGTGGGTATGATTAGAAGCAAAGTTCATTTCATAAATGTGATTGTTCAAGCTATGAGAGTTCCATGAAAATTTTACATTATCACTATCTTTAAAAGGATATTGTGGTTTGTGGTTATTAGACAATGATTCACGTTATGTTGAAATTTTAAAAGAAAAAAAAGCTATAGTTCAATAGTATCATTCTTATTTTTATTAACATCCCTAGTGAATGAATGGAGTTTGCTTTGTTAAGAATTTTGGTTAAGCATATGGATAAGCGTGAACCTCCCTTTCCATTAAACTGTAAAGCATGACTTTCATATTGAATTGGTTTTATTCAAATTCTTTCTCTAGTTTAGCAATGAAGCATCGGATATGAAATTTGTTGGCAAGAATAGTCATGTAGCATTCTTATGTTTAAAAGTTTGATATGGATATCAATTCACTTTCGAGCCTCTTAGAAAGATATAGTGATTACATAAAGGACCCTGTATTTGATGAAATTTATGGATTTGGGTTGTGAGAACTTGTTCACATGCTTCTTGGCACATGATGTAAGGTTTCCAAACTGCTTTTGGGAATAGATAAGTGCAGATTTTTGTTATCTTCTTGCTCCAAACTGCTGATTGGGAATGGATAAGTGCAGATTTTGCTGTTTTTAAAGTCCCAAACTGCTATGAGACACTAATAAGTGCAGTTTTTTTTCTGTTTTTGAACTTTTGCATTGTCGTAGAAACGAGATACATGCAGATTTTCGTTGTTTTGAGCTCCCGGATGGTTGTAGGAAGTAGATACATGCAGATTTTTGTTGTTTTGAGTTTCCGGATCGTTGTGGGTATGAAATATGTGCAGTTTTTTTTTTTACTGTTTTAGCCTTTAAACCCTTTTTTCTAAGATAACGAAGTGCAGATTTTTAATTGTTTCGTGCTTCAAATTGATGCGTATACAAGTTGGGTGCAAATTTTCATTAGTTTCTTGCCCTGTATTGATATGGAGAAAAATTAGATGCATATGCTCACTTGTTTCATGCTTTAGACTACTTGTATAAGATAAATTTTAGAGAGCATTCCCGTTAGAATTATTAAGACGGATATTCTTTGAATATATACATTGTCCTTGAAGTAGGAAATGGATTTTATGCTTCCTTTATGTTAGCAAATCAAATATTTGTTTAGTCTCTTCTTCCCTATTATTTGTAGCTCTTTGTTGGAAAGATAAAATGTTTAGAAGGCTTTAAGAATTATTTCTGCATCGTAGAATTTTATGAATGTCTTTATGGTTGAAAGGTTTTTTTTTTTTAGAAGACGTTTGGTAGTAAAGGGTTTTATGGATGTTTCTATTTTACTAATTATTTTACATCGAAAGGTTTTATTGAAGATTTTTGTGAATGTTTTGTGATGAATGCTTTGCAATGAGAGGTCTTTATAAAACCTTCTTGTTGGAAAGCTTTGGGTTTTTCTACCCCACTCCAAATGAAAGGAGACACTTGATTAGTGGTTGTTTGGGTAGAATTTTCGTGTCAAAAGAGAAGGTTTTGGAAGATGATTTTGGTAGGGCTTTGTGTCAAAAAAAAAAAAAAAGTGATTTTGATAGATAACCTTTTGTAGGATGTTGTATGACATTTAGTTTAGAGATTCTTGCAAGTCATGTTGGGTTTAGTTAGACCTATTTAGCTTGATCCCTATAGTGTCGCTTAGGAGTGATTAGTGCCTTCCTATTTGAATTGAGTTATCTTAGTGATGATTTCTAAAAGAGTGAATTTTGGAGAGTTGAGGCTTTGATAGTTTTATGTTGGTGGGTCTTTAATGTTTGTTTGGAAGCTAGTTAGATTTTCCTCTCTTTAGTGTTAGCTTCTAAGAGTAGAGGAAGGGTTGGGTAAAATCAAACAAAAGAAATCTAGTTGTAGGTTTAGTTTTAAAAGTCTCTTTCCTTTAGTTGATTTGGACTTGGTTTGGAGAGTTTTTGGGGGTAGATATGTCAAATGTATCAAGTGCCTCGTTTGGAGTGGGAATAGCAAAGGGCATTGTTGATGTAATAGGATGCACTTGACTTCTACGAAGTGTGTCCAATAACAACAATGCCTACACCCCTTTTTGTATTCGATTTTTCGTTGTTTTTTTTTTCTTCGCCGTTTCTTTTGATGTTTTTGGTACTACATACTTGCAAGATAAGGAGAACACAAAGAACAAGTAGCCCGGCAAAATAACTAAAAGGTACGTTCTAGTTTTTATTTACTGCATTTCTTTTTTTCTTTATATTATTATTTATAGAACTGCTCTAATACCTATCTTTCTTTTGTGCTGCGAGGTACCTTTTGGAAAGCAATGGACAAGGAGCACTTGGAGCTGGAGCTAGGACAATGGGATCCTAAGAACAAGTAGCCCGGCAAATAACTAAATGGTTGTACGCCTCCCACCCTTAGGGCCTTAGAAACTTCAATTACATATTTAGGATTGCTTTTATTTTTATTTTTATTTTTAGATCCCTAAAATCCTATGACATCCGGGTAGAAGTCTTAGGAGTTAGAAGAACAACACCTTTAATCCTACAACACTAGTGACACCTAAGGACAAAAATTAAGGACCGAGTCTTAGAAAACGTAGACTTAGGGTGCATGTTCCTTATAGGATAGAGACTTTAAAACAAACTTAGTGACACACGTTTTCCTAAGTTTTGGCTTTCTTTTAATTCACTAATAATCAACCAACTAATTTTAATCTAATTCTTAAAAATCTATTAAAACACTCAATTCTTAATTAAGTTTTAATTAATATTCATAATCATTAAATCATAATTTTAAATCATAAACCTGAATCAAATCTAATTAAATTAATAATTAACCATTCACCAACTTAAGATCTAAAAGAGGTAGATTTAATTAAGAGATCAAATTTTAAATTAAAATTCATTAGGATAAAACACTTCTAAATATCAAACTTTAGAATAACTCCTAAAACCAATCAACCAATTCGATTAATAAAATATTTAATACACCTTTTTCCTTTTCTTTTAATAACAAACTAAAACAATAATTCAACAAAGTTAATTATCACTGGGTAACCCAGGCCTACGAGGCTATTAAGTTAGCCCCAAGGAGGGTGAAATAAACCTCACGGCCTCGGTGTGAAACAAAGGTGGTAATTAATCAAACATTAAAAATAAAAGATACCTGAAATCAACTCTAAAACATTAAGATTTAAATTTTAACTAAACTCCCTTAGCCTCTTTCAACAAACAAAAATACATACAACTCTAACTAAAACTATCCTATATAGGACCTACCAAAACCACACAGCTTTCACACACTTAGATGAGTTTGATAGGGTACGACTATTAGCTTTAGGTTAGGCTGTTGTTCTATTTTACTTTTCTGTACGTTGCTATGATGCTCTGCATGTGACTCGTGTGCTGGTTGTTGTTTTTGCTACCTGTTGTAGCTTTTCTGCTGTTTTGTACTGCTGGCTTTTAGCCTTTTCTTTCTGCACTGTTGTTGTGAGCGTTAGAATACCCATAGGTTAGGCGCGCTTTTTCATACTAATGTTGTCTTCCTGCAGGTGGTCGTGCTCATATAATGCTGCTAAAAGGGGGCTAAAAATTAATAATTATTCATAACTGCTTTAGGTACCTACTTTAGCTGCTTAGCCCCCAATAATTAGAGCACGGCCAAGTGATTGATGTGAGCATTTTCTTTATTCATATATAACTGCTTGGGTGATTTTGATTTTGATTATAACTGTTTAGGATAACCCCTGCAGGAGAGTCTAGATTTTCTATTTTCATTCATGTATTTGATAATAAAATATTGTGAAAGTCATTAAAATGGGGCATTTTAAATGAGTAGGAGTCCAAAGGGAAAAGTAAACCCCTACGAGGGGGTTTCCTTTTTTCATTTGGGCATCCTTTTGGAGGACCCACTACAAGAAGCTAGAAGGATTGAAGATGATCCAAAGACGAATCGAGGAAGGGAAGACGAAGATTGAAGATGTAAAATGCCTCATTTTAAAGACTTGCGTCATTTCCGGGTTGTTGTTGGTGGAGCCCGGCCACCATTACTTTCTGTACTCTGTGATGTAATATTATATGGCACTTGCCATGGACACTCTTTTTCGTGGGATTTGTTTCTGTGTTGTGATTTACTTACTTTGTTTGCGCAGTAGAAATGGCATGTTTTTTTATAGGTTTCTTTCTTGCATGTGCTTGTGTCTGACCGTTAGGCTCTTTAGGGATAAAATTTTTATACTCGTAATTATTGAATAAAAAATTCTAAGATTAATTCACATAGAAACATAACGACTCTAGGGAATAGCCGGAATCGTCCGGGGTGGCATACATGCATTCTCTCACCTCCTAGACAAACTTCCCCGCCTGCGGGTAGAGTCCGGATAATCTGGCCTATGAGGATGAAGTGCCGGACCCGGGGAAATTTAGTCATTCAAAAATTATTTTATAAAGCCTTTTTTTTTAAAATTCATGCATATCTGATTTGGAGACTTTAACCAGCATAAATTGCATTAGTAACTAATTAAAATCAAGATTTAATTGCATTAGTTTTAGAAGCATTTTACCATTCATAAGTGTGGGATCTCTTAGGAAATTTCTCTAGTTGTCGATCCCAAATTTCAGTGTCTAACTACCCACCTTTCTTCATAAAGACCGGACAGCATGGATTTTATACGACTAGGTGGTTTTAGCTGGCTCTCTTCGTCAGACAAGGGATAAGTCCAGATTGCACTAGTTAGGTCGTAGATGTTAGTATCGTGTGTACGATACTACATCTTTTATAGATTTAGGATCTAAAGGTGAGAGGTACGAGTGTATCTCTATATACCTTAACGGTGGGTAAGTTCCCCATTCTTTCGGAGACTACAAATCCTACCCATCTGCGTCACATAGATGACGCCACCTCTCTCTTTCTCTCATGTATGGTTGTATGTCCTGCTTCTCTTCTTTTTCTCCAGTTTCCACTTCTTTTAGCCTACCGGATGTTGACTGAACCACGCATGATTTGATTGAGCCAAATCGGGACATTCTTCTTTGATTAGGAAAGCCTAGAATTCACCCTTACACTAAACCCATTAGGGGAGATAATCTAACATCCTTAATCGAGAGTTTTCCTAAGTCAAGTCTTAGGATGTAATTAACTACGGGGGCTTGCGCCCGTAGGAAACTGATCCCCACAATCAAATACCCCATTCGAGCTGATGTGTCAAATGGGGGAAATCTCGTGAACTTTTGGGTTATAGATATTATTATCCATCGAGGTTGGTAGGTGAAAGCCGCTATCCTCCATGGCTAATCGTATCTATAACTCCATCTGCTCTTCCATCGGCCTGCTTGTGCCGAGTGTAAAGGGCTACGATCATTTTGTCCTACGGGATAGTGTGATCGCACCCTTTGCATTCGAGCCACACGAGCGGAACCCTTTCGGAGACCCACAGATTTCTGGCGACCACGGTGGGACAGGTTTCTCTCTCCATCTTTGGAAGTTATATTATCTTCTTTTGTGTGTACTCCGGGTTTAGTGTTCTTTAGTTAGGTTCTTCCTCTTCTAGCCTTTATAGGCTACTCTGTCCCTTTCCTTCTCGTTCTTTCCGGTGGTTCTCTTGTTTACGCTAATTCTTATTGTTTGTGTTTGCAAAACAGTAGAAATGGCGTATTCAGGTCCGTCCGTTACCTTCTGTTTTGGCTCTGACTCACGGGTGACACTCCCTGAGTCCCTGTTGACGAGCCCACCGGCGGGGGGGATCACCTTTGGATCCTTCACCGATTCGGCGTACGTCACTCTTGGCGGGCCGACCCCCTCCGAGGCTGCCGCATTCTCTCCCCCTCAAAGGAGAGGACGCGCAGCTATGAGACCTTTTGGACGACCAGTTGCTCGGCAGCCAGCCCGGGCACCCGTTCGTCTAGTTGTTGTTCGTGCGCAGCCAGTGCGCCCGGTGGCTAGGCAGCCAGTGCCTAGGCCACTCCCTGTTCACCCTGTTCGTCCAGCAGTCGGGCGGCCAGCACCTGTCGCTCCTGTTGTTCGTGTAGCCCCGGCCCCTCAGCGCCGGCAGCCAGCAGTTCCTTTACCAGTCGTTCCGGTAGAGGCTGCTCATGCTCGGGTCTCCCCTCCTCCTTCCACTTCGAGGAAGAGGGTTGCTCAGGCCGAGCTTCCTCCACCCCCTACTCGTCGGGTTTCTGTTTTCACCCGGTTGTCTCACCCCGAGACTGCCGAGGAGACCCCGACACCTCCTCAGTTAGTAGTCCCTGTTCCTCCAGTACCGTCTGTGGGTACTGATGTAGTGTCTTCTTCCACCTCCGGCCTTGGGAGAAGGGCTAGGAGAAATAGAAACAGGAGATTACGCTTGGCAGCATCTGATGCAGCAGTCCAGCGGATGGCGGATTCTTTGGCTCAGTAGGAGCCAATTCAGCAGAGGATGGTTCCCTTACAGCGGGAGCCACATAGACGGGTAGTTACCCCAGTTCCTGATATTGTAGTCGCCCCTGAGATCGACGCAGTCCAGGGAGGACGCTTTTCCCCTCTAGTGCATAGTGGTGATGAGGAGGACGCTGCCCACATTGCAGCAGCCCCTCCTGTCCCCACTACTCTTCCTCGCGCTCGAGTCCCCAGGGATACTATCACTCGGACCCTCACTCAGAGGATCCGAGGCATTATCCGTTCAGCGCGCGGTAGAGGTCGTGTTAGTGAGGAGAGGTTACTCCACCAGATCTCTCAGGTGCACGCTCAGTTACAGCGACAGTCAGTCAGACAGAGTTACCGGTGGCAGAGAGGACAGCCACCACGACAGCAGACTAGAGTTGTTCCCACTGATAGACCTCAGGCAGGTGCCCCTACTGTTGGACGACGCCCTCGCCGTTATGGATGTCGCCCACAGTTAGAGCCTGTCCGATCCCAGCTTGGTTCAGTTGTTGTTGCCCCCTCCACTCAGTCAGATGTTCCTACCGGGTCCCGTCGTAGTAGATGGGTTTGGAGACGTCGGCAGGTGGATGAACCTGTCGAGACAGAGCAGACAGTTGGTACGATTCGGCGAGTTGATACAGTCCCTTCAGTGTCCGTGCTAGTTCAGATGGATGTTGATGCAGTAGATGTTGATGGTAGTGCCCCGGCTCGAGTGGAGCCAGTTGCTTCTTCTAGTCCCCTTAGGATTTCTTTTCCTATGGGTCCGTACATAGATGCCCTTCGTCAGACCCTCTCCGATGATGACTTGCTTACAGAGGAGTCAGACGAAGACATCCCCGTTCACCGTGTTTGTGTTGTCACGAGACGAGGCACGTCAGATGAGCAGCATGAACAGTACGATGATTTAGAGGAGCAAGGGGAGGCTGATGTACCTTCCACCTCAGCACAAGGTGGACCTCCCCGTTCAGTAGACACGGATGTCACGGTGTTGCAGTTGCAGTCCTAGATGGCGGAGATGGCAAGAGCCATGGCGGCGATGACCGCCCAGTTGACGGCGTTGGGGGCTACACCCCATGTCATGGATGTAGTTACTCCCACTGCATCCAGAGACGAGCCAGCAGTACCACAGTCGCCAGCCCCAGAGCCTGTTAGAGTTGATAGAGTCCAGAGGACAGTTCCGATGTCCCCACCAGCAGTACAGTTGAGTGCACCAGTTCAGAGTCAGTCGGTCCAGCTGTCACCCGTTCAGATTCAGGACATGATTGCACAGAGAGTCGATCAGGCTATTGCTTCTAGAAAGTCTGGAGATTCTGTTAGTAGAGGTCGCCCCTACCCGGTAGAGTACGAGCGGGAGCCTTACCCCGCTGGTTTTGTTCCTCCCCGCTTTCGAGTTTTTGATGGGTTTGGAAACCCAAAATAACATGTGGCTCAGTATCGGGCCATATGTTGTAACATTGGAGGAAATGATGCTTTGATGTTGAGACTGTTTGTTAGTAGTTTAGGGGGAGTGGCATTTGAGTGGTATGCCGATCTCCCTAATGATTCAGTTCGTACCTTTGCTGAGATGGAGCAGTTATTTGTGCAGAGATTCATTAGTACAGAGCATAGAGTGACTGTTGGTGAGTTGGTAGTGACCAGACAGCGTCCCCACGAGTCTCTACTTAACTATATAGTTAGGTGGAGAAATCTTAGTCTTCAGTGTGAACCTCAACTGCAAGAACAGCATGCAGTTGAGATTCTGTTGAAGAATATTGATGGTCCTATTGCTCCTCATCTGAAGGGTTTCAGCATTCGAACCTTTCAGAAGTTGTTAACCAAAGTCACTAGCCTGCAGGACAGCATACCCAATGCAGTCCCTCCTAAGGCTGAGAGTCAACCCATCCGTAGACCTCAGCGTTTGGAGTTTTCTGGGGCACCACCTCCTAGGAAGGGGGAGGTGCATAGTACTTCTGATGCTCACGATAGGGGCAAGAGGCCCATGGTTAGTTCAGTGCCACAGTGTCCACCACCACCACCACGACCTCAGTTTCAGCCCCGACCTCAGTTGCCACCACCAGCACAGCCGTCAGGGCAGTTTCAGTCTCAGCCATAGACACAGCAGCAGTTTAGACGCCCTCAGAGGACTCCGGAGACTCAGCAGTCTCTACAGGAGAAGCTTAGCAAGGAGTATCCCTTCAAAAGGGAAAGTGTGCAGAAGATTTTTAAATTCCTTGTTAAGAAAAATATTTTGGTATTCCCGGTTAACAATAAGGCAAATGAAGAAGGGCAGACGGAGCATCCTTTGTATTGCCCATTTCATAGGCATATTGGTCATGTCCTTGAAGATTGCTTTGTGTTCAAGGACAGAGTGGAGAGCCTTATGGCTAGGGGTGAGATTCACTTGCAGGACAGCGATCTAGTGAATCCTCAGGGCAAAGTTGCTCAGATAGTTCAGATGATTACTAGCTCCAGTCAGTGTGACAGTCAGTGTGGTGTTCAGAGCAGTGATAGTAGAGCACCTCTTAGTTCTGGGGAGGAGTGGCAGCTTGCACTCTCTCGCAAGACAAGGGGTATGATCAGACGAGCAGTTCAGAGTTCAGAGGCAGTTGAGAGGAGGCCCCCACAGGCCAAGTCGACAGTTGCCAGCCCAGTTTCTTTGCCAGTTTCTTTTTCTTCTTCTGTTGTAGTGCCTACTGAGCACATTTCTTCTACTTCTCCTTGTATTAGAAAGATGTATGAAAGAGAGAAATTTGTTGTAACTTCTGAGGGGAAGACAGGATCTCTTCCAGCACTTATGCTGAAGGATTTTGTTCTCCCTTCAACTGATGATGAATTAATGGAAGAAAACGATTCTGGCTACTTTTGGTGTCTTGCTCCTTCTAGTTTTACTTTTTCTAGCACTTGTTCTTCTCATGTTTTATTCATTTCTGATAATGATGATGATCATTCTTTTGGAGAAGAGTTTGAGTGTGAGGAAGAGCCTGTGTTTGCTATTCCTGAAGGAGGTTGTTACATGGATTCAGAAGATGAATCCGAGAACACTCCTCAGTCACTTCTTAATGAACCAACACAAGCCATGTCACCTGAACCAAATGAGTCCTCTATTGAGCTTGACTCGATACGAGAGATACAATTGCGTTCAGGCAAGGTCCTTCCACCTAAAATGGCTAAGAATAATAAAGAAAAAGATAGAAACATCATTACCCAACAGGATGATCCTATCCCTCCCCCTCAAGCACCTGCTAAGGAGAAGGGAAAAGGCCCTCAGTTGGATGTTGACTATAATGTGTTGGCTCATTTGAGAAAGATCCCTTCCCTTCTTAGTGTTTATGATGCACTTATGATGTCTTCCGACTTGAGAGAGACTTTAGTTAAAGCCTTGCTTGAACCAGAGTCCTATCAAGCCTTCTTTGCCACTGAGTCAGTTAAGGATGCATGTTATTTGAGAGAGATGCCATGCATTACCTTTTCAGACCAGGATCTTCTCTTAGGAACTTCTGATCACAACCGTCCCTTGTACGTCACCACTGAAGTAAATGGTTATGAGTTGAACAGGGTCCTCATTGACCAAGGAGTTTCAGTTAATATCCTTAATCATGCCACCCTGCAGAGTCTCTCCCTTGGTCACTTAAAGCTCACTTCAGATAAGATTATGCTGAAGGGTTTTAATGATCAAGGTCAACGAGCTCTAGGTTCCATCACTTTACCTTTGCGTTTTGGAGATCTTTTGACTGAGGCGAAGTTTCATGTTATTGAGGCAGATACCTCATACAAGGCTCTCTTAGGAAAGCCTTGGATACATGAATATGGAATGGTGCCCTCTACACTGCACCAGTGCATGAAGTACATGAGGAATGATGTAGAGTTTTCCATCCTTGGAGATATTCAACCTTTTGCCGTGCATGAAGTCTCCATTTATGATGATGCCGAGCATTACATGCCTCGAAAAGCTCGTAGACCTCCCCCTGCCCAGTCACCGGTGATACCCGCTGGTATTGTACAGAGTCCTATGCAGCCACTTGCACAGGGTCCTATACAACCACTAGCACAGGGTCCATCACAGGTTGGGATTGGAGCAGATGTTTCCACTGAAGACCTGGATGAATCTTTACGATTCGTACTCAGGCGAGATGTTCCCCCTGGTAGAGGTAGAGGATTGCGTGGTAGAGGTCGAGGTAGAGAGTCAGTTCGCCCTCCGAGGAACTTTGATACTCGAATCCCTCCTCCCCCGCACTTGTATACCTCCTCTTTGACGGTTGAGTCCGACTCTGATGATGAGATGATTGATATTCCTCGTCATTCAGTCCCTTTACCTGCTTTTAGTGTCGATCATAATTCCTATCCCACGTTCCATAGGAATTTGATTCCTCAGGGTGGTTTGATTGTTGATAGTGATTCAGACGACGACGGGGATGTCGGACGTCAGATTACTAGTCAACAATCCCTTTCTCGTCAGATGTACGGGATGAGAATTGAGGAATCTCCTCCTCAACCTTCCCCTACACCTCCCACTAGCGTTCGTGGTGCACTACCCTTAGATAGGCGCTCTGTACAAGAGTTGCACACTCTCTATGTGCCACCACAATCTGCTTGGCATGCATCGTTGTTTCATAGTGTAGGTGTCCCACAGAATACTGACATACAGGATCCTGTGGAATCCACTGTGGATGATGAGATCATGCCAGTTCCCCGATACTTCTCCTCTGCTGTTGACAGCTTTGTTGAGCGAGGCATTGTCCCTTCGACTTGGTCAGGTAGACAGGCCCAACAGCAAGCTCGTATTTGGCGAACGGATTTTCCTCGAATGGGGCAGGGTATAGGCTATTCTCAAGAGAATCAGTCCCCTTCCGCCAACATTCGTGTTGTTTCTCATTCTTATCCGGTCATTTCCATCTCCGACGACGCAGACCCGGAGGAGAATGAGGACAGGGTCCTTGAAGCTCCACGTGAATTCGAAGATGGCGCCAGTTCTGCCATGGACGAATTGTGTGAGATTAATTTGGGCACTGAATCAGATCCTCGACCCATTTTTCATAGCGCTTTACTATCCGAATCAGAGGCTCAAGAGTATGTTGCGCTAATTTCTGAGTTTAAGGATTGCTTTGCCTGGAACTATACAGAGATGCCCGGTTTAGATCCAGAAGTAGCAGTCCATAAGTTAGCTATTAGTCCTGATGCAGTCCCTGTGAAGCAGTCACCTCGTCGGATGAGGTTGGAGATTGAACAACAGGTGATAGCCGAGACTAAGAAGCTTATAGAAGCTGGTTTTATTCGTGAAGAGAAGTATCCCACTTGGCTTGCCAATGTTGTTCCAGTCCGGAAGAAGAATGGTCAGATCCGTGTCTGTATAGACTTCCGTGATTTGAATAAGGCATGTCCTAAGGATGATTTTCCTCTTCCTATTCCCGAACTTATGGTTGATATTGCTTCATCCCATAGCATTTTCTCCTTCATGGATGGTTCATCTGGTTACAATCAGATTAAGATGGCCCCTGAAGATGAGAAATTCACTGCTTTTCGCACCCCCATAGGTGTGTTTTGTTACAAGGTGATGCCCTTTGGCCTCAAGAATGCCGGGGCCACCTATCAGCGTGCCATGACAGTCATTTTTGATGAGTTGATTCATGAACAGGTTGAGTGCTATGTGGATGATTTAGTGGTCAAAAGCAAGATCCGTAGTGATCACCTCCGAGACCTACGAATCGTTTTTGAACGCTTAAGAAAGCATGATTTGAAGATGAATCCCCTAAAGTGTGCATTTGGAGTTACTGCGGGAAAATTTTTGGGTTTTATTGTTCGCTATCGTGGCATTGAAATTGATCCCTCCATGATCAAAGCCATAGTGGACTTGAAACCGCCTAAGATTCTTACCCAGTTGAGGTCTTTCCAGGGTAAGCTTGCTTTCTTACGGAGATTTATCTCCAATCTTGCCGGTAGGTGTCATCCCTTTGCTGCTTTAGCAAAGAAAGATGCCCGCTTTCATTGGGATAAGAGTTGTCAGGAGACCTTTGAGAGCATAAAGCGCTACCTGATGAGTCCCCCAGTGTTAGCTGCACCCATCCCTGGTAGACCGTTGATCCTCTACACTACGGCCTTGGATGAGTCACTTGGTGCACTTTTAGCTCAAGAAAATGAGGAAGGCAAAGAGAATGCCTTGTATTACCTTAGCAGACGGTTGATTCCTGCAGAGCTAAAATACCCGGCAATGGAAAAGCAGTGTTTGGCTCTGATCTTTGCTGTGCAGAAGCTTAGACACTACATGCTCTCACACAAGATCAGTTTGATTTCTCGAGTCAACCCTTTGCAGTACCTAATGACCCGTCCGACCTTATCAGGTCGTTTAGCACGTTGGTCCATGATCTTACTGCAGTTCGATATTACTTTTGTCCCTCAGCGGGCCGTCAAAGGACAGGCTCTAGCTGACTTTCTTGCTTCTCACCCGATCCCTGCGGATTCCCCACTTAATGACGATTTGCCCGACGAATTAGTCATGAGTGTGGAAGAGCAGGAGTCCCCTACTTGGGAGTTTTACTTTGATGGAGCTTCTTCCATCAAATCACTACGTCCTCACGAAACTCCTGTTGTTAGGGTAGGTTTGGGGCTTGTTTTCGTGTCTCCTGAAGGCCACACCCTTCACTACTCCTACAGTCTTTCTGAGCCTCGTACTAATAATGAAGCTGAGTATGAAGCCTTGATTGTAGGACTTGAGTTGGCCGTTCAGATGAGCATTGTGCGGGTAAAAATCTTTGGAGATTCCCAACTAATTATTAATCAAGTGGCTGGAATTTTCAAAGTTCTCAAACCAGAACTCTTGCCTTACCACGACAAGGCAATGGAGCTCCTGTGTTTGATCCCTGAAGTAACTTTAGTTAGAGTCCCTCGATCTGAGAATGGTAGAGCGGATGCACTAGCTAAACTTGCTAAGGAGTTGGCTGACCCGAATGGAAATCCGGTGTCGGTTGTTGTCCAGTACCGACAAGCCTTGTGTCCCGCGGACTTGTCTTCTCCCGATCAGACCCTCGCAGTGTATGCTGTTGAGGAAGAGTCAGATTGGAGAGTCCCCTTCGTTGAGTACTTGAAGCGTGGAAAGCTTCCGGATGATCGCTCTCTTGCCGCTCAGATTAGGAAGAGAGCTTTGTCCTTCTCCTATGTGAATGAAACCTTGTACCGACGCTCTTTTGACCAGATGTGGTTACGTTGCCTCAACAACGAGGAGGCTCGTAAGGTCATGGGCGAGGTACACGAGGGACTTTGTGGTGCTCATCAGTCCGGGCCTAAGATGAAGGTCAGAATTAAACGCCTTGGTTATTATTGGCCGACTATGATCCGTGATTGCATGGAGCACGCCAGGAAGTGCCACCAATGCCAGATTCATAATACTGTTATTCACCAACCTCCTAATCCGTTGCACCCCACTGTGTCTTCCTGGCCTTTCGAGAGTTGGGGCACGGATGTAGTGGGTCCTATTGACCCTCCTTCCTCTAAGGGTCATAGGTTTATCCTGGCTGCTACTGATTACTTCTCTAAGTGGGCAGAAGCTATCCCGCTTAAGGAAGTCAAATCAGAAGATGTGATGCGCTTCTTCCGCGATCATGTTGTCTACCGTTTTGGTGTTCCGCGCCGTATAATTTCGGATAACGGCCCGTCTTTTAGAAGCACCAAAATTGCTAGATTTGCCCGCCGCCATAACATAAATTGGCGGTATTCCTCGATTTATTATCCTAGGGCTAATGATTTGGCTGAAGCATTCAATAAGACCTTAGTCCAATTGATAAGAAAGATACTTGTGGCAAATAAAAAAGAATGGCACGACAAATTACCTGAAGCGTTATGGGCCTATAGGACTACATACCGTACTCCTACTCAGTGTACACCATATGCTTTAGCTTTTGGGGTTGAAGCTGTCCTCCCCCTAGAGGTTGAGCTCCCTTCGTTGCGTGTAGCAGTTAGCCACAATTTGTCTCGCGAGGATAATGCCCGACTACGGTTAGAAGAACTTGATGGTTTAGAAGAGCTCCGTTTGCAAGCTCATCAGAACCTTAAGTTGTACCAGGCCCGGATGGCCCAAGCTCATGATCGCCTCGTCCGACCTCGTGCTTTTCAGGTCGGTGAGTTAGTCCTTGTCTTGCGTAGGCCTATCATCTCGCGCCGTCGTCGAGGTGGTAAGTTTGAGCCCATTTGGGAAGGCCCATTTATTGTAGAGCAAGTATACGAGGGTGGATCCTACTTGCTAGTTGATGCGAATGGTGTTCATCCCATGCCCGTCATTAATGGACAGTACTTGAGAAAGTACTACGCTTGAGTTTGCACATCGCAAGGGGCATTCCCCCGCCACTTGTAAATATTCCTCTGTATAGATATGACTCTAAAGGATTTCTTGTACTTTTCGGCAGTCCGTGGCCACGACGATTTGTCCTCTACCACGTGATGTTCGTCATGCAGAGTACAAGATCATTCTCAGGAGTTGTGTGTAAATACGCCGTAGGGATGTTTGTGCTTACTTTTACATTCATCAATCACTTTAATGTTGTTGCACAAATCTTCTTCTCAGTCCCCTTCGAGGGTTGACTTTCCCCAGTTTCACTTGTCACCTTCAAGTGTGGTCTGGGATACCAAAACTACTAACTCGAAGTCCTAAGGAATGCGATACTGGGTCCATCTTTATCAAATATAATGAGGTTGATTCATTGTCACTTTGTGAATTTTCCTACAAATTATTGTTGTGACTTTTCTCTCTCCCCAGTTTTACTCATGTGGCGAGTATGGCCTGGGATATCAAAGCCAACAATTTTCCCCTCTCTTAAAAAAAAAAAAAAAAAAAAAAAAAAAAAAAAAGAAAAGAGGGAAGCTCTTAGTTGAGAAAGAACTGGTTGCCCTTGTCACAGGTGGAACCCGGTTCTAAGCTCCAAGAGCCCAAAGTCCCTCCAAATTCTCTTTATCTCCTTGAAACATTATGTTGATTGTTTAGGAGATAGCTATATATTCATTCATTCTAGTATGATTATTCACTTGTAATGGGATATGGTTTCCCCTTCCTACGATGTGGTACATCTTGCTTCAGATGTTAACATCCTGGCCCAGTGGATTTTGATCTTCTAGTAGAAAGTCAATCCACTGCTTCTTTTTAGTGACATATTTCCCTATTGAAAATTTATCCTTAGCTGCAAGAGCAGCCTTTTTGGATACATAAAATATTATTTGTACCTCTCACAGGGTCCCAACAATTGGTATGGGTGTTACCACTGTGATCCCTTTTGCAATCATTGATGTTCGATATGATGAACATTATTCTTAGTGGCAGACGTTTCCCCTCGCCACTTCACTCGATTTTTGATATGACATTACTCTTTCTACTCGGTCGTTTATATGTTCTTCTATTTAGAGAGATATATATATCGATCGTTCGTTTCATGTTGTACATGACTTCAGTTTACCTAAGAAATTCTACTCATATTTTTGATTACTCATGGCCACGACGATTTGTCCTCTACCATGCGGTAACTAAAATACGAGTTTGAGATTTCTTAGAGGATAGATTGCTCGTTTCTTTGGCTTTCTCACAGCACCACGCAGCTGAGCGTTGGTTGGTTGTGGAGCCCTTTTCCTCTTCTTATCGTCGCGGCATATGCGCCCGACGATAGTTGAGTGTACTTTCCTCTTTTTATCGTCGCGGCATATGCGTCCGACGATATTAGAGTGTTGTTCTTTCCTCTTCTGATCGCCGTGGCATATGCGCCCGGTGGTATTAGAGTGTAGAGTTCTCTTTTGCTGGTTGAGAGAGCCCGACAGAGTCCCTGGGAGGCATTCCTCACCACCCTTTCCTCTTCTTATCGTCGCGGCATATGCGCCCGACGATAGTTGAGTGTACTTTCCTCTTTTTATCGTCGCGGCATATGCGCCCGACGATATTAGAGTGTTGCTCTTTTCCTCTTCTTATCGTCGCGGCATATGCGCCCGACGATAGTTGAGTGTACTTTCCTCTTTTTATCGTCGCGGCATATGCGCCCGACGATATTAGAGTGTTGCTCTTTTCCTCTTCTTATCGTCGCGGCATATGCGCCCGACGATAGTTGAGTGTACTTTCCTCTTTTTATCGTCGCGGCATATGCGCCCGACGATATTAGAGTGTTGCTCTTTTCCTCTCCTTATCGTCGCGGCATATGCGCCCGACGATAGTTGAGTGTACTTTCCTCTTTTTATCGTCGCGGCATATGCGCCCGACGATATTAGAGTGTTGCTCGTTTCCTCTTCTTATCGTCGCGGCATATGCGCCCGACGATAGTAGAGTGTACTTTCCTCTTTTTATCGTCGCGGCACATGCGCCCGACGATATTAGAGTGTTTTTCTTTTCCTCTTCTTATCGTCGCGGCATATGCGCCCGACGATATTAGAGTGTTTTTCTTTTCCTCTTCTTATCGTCGCGGCATATGCGCCCGACGATATTAGAGTGTACTTTCCTCTTCTTATCACTTTGGCATATGCACCAGTGATAGTAGAGTGTTTCTTGTGGACTTTTGTGACCGCCTTGGCTCCTTTTGATATTATCTTGATTTGTGCTCTTGTTAGCATGAAACCTCTTCTCCTGTTCTGCTGTTGCGGCGTAGTCAGGCGGATAGATGATTTCCTCACTCTTGATTATCATTTCTTATTGATTCCTTTTAATTGACGTTTTACCACTTGATGTTATTTTCCAATTATTATTAAATTCCTTTCTCTTCGCATCATCTTAGATCTTTGTCGTAGGTGATCGTTGAATTCTACTTGGTTCTTTGAGATTTCACTTCGACTTTGCTCGTGTGAGCGTGAGATTTTCTTCTCCTCCCGCTTTGGTTGGACGGTTGATTGACTTGTTCTCTTTCTTTGTTGATTTTGTTCTCATTAGTCGACTGCATTTTCTTAAGGACTTTCTTTGGTCGACCTTAAGGTTGTATTTTCCTAGAGTTAGGAAGGTCAACGCCAACATATACGGTTCACCCATTGTTCTCCGCATATGTTGGGGGTCCGTTTGTTGACCTCGATTTTGGATCGAGTGTGCTCGAGCACTTTCAATCGATTTAATCGAACCCCGTCGGGCCCGATTCGAGCTCAAATCGACTCGACTCGAGTTGGATTAGATTCGATTATGTTCGGTTAGTTCAGTTTATTTTATTTTGGTTGCGTCGAGTTCGATTCGATTTAAATAGATGTTAATTCTTGAACTTGATTTCTTGCAATTGAATTCGTCAAGCCGGCTCGAACCCGAACCGACTCGAACTGACTCAAATTTTGGACTCGAATTTAATCTGGTCTAATTGAATTAGATTGGATTAGCTCAATTTAATCATATCCGAACCTGTTTAACTTTCCAAAAAAATTTGAATTTGTTTCCTTGATCAGAAAATCGCCTCGACGGCCACGATCGAGCGAAATCCTCGTTTCGGCCAAGATCGCGCTGATCAGAAGATTTCTACGATTTGAGCAGACATCGAGCGAAGAACAAAGCTGTTTGAGGAAATGTCGGACGCTGGAGCACGATGGCGAGAATTGGCGGGCTTCTTCTTTCGGCGATGGACTCGATTTACTCGAGATGAAGGCGCTCTCTCTGGGGATTTTTTTTCTCTCCCGCTCCCTCTCTCTAAATCCCGATCTCCCTCTCAGTCTCTGGCTCTGAGTTCCGAAGTTCCCAGGCGCCCGGCTCCCTCCCTCTCTTCTTCTGCTGTTCGCACGGTCTAGGGCCGAACCCGACGCTGACGCTACCTAGCCCGACGCCGACACTACCTGTCCCGACGCCTCCAGCCAGGGCCGAACGCCTGGACTGCTCCCGTCGACACCGATCCCGACGCCTAGATCTGCTCGGAATTCTTCTCTTTGCAAGGTGAGTATCTCTCTCTCTCTCTTTCTCCTTCTCTTACTTCTTCTTCTCCCTTTCCTTTCCCCTTTGCCTTGATCTTCAACCTCTACTCCTTCTCCTTTGCTAAAAAAGCAACAAAAAAAATCTGAGAACTTATCTTGCTTGAGTTCCATTTCTTTTTGCTTCATGTATGTGTATTTTGAGATGGCTATCACACAAGTTCTAAGTGGTTTTGTGGGGTTTTGTAGTGTATATGTCATTACACTCCTAGCCCTATCGACTTCTAGTGGGTGCCCTCATTCTCTACAATAGATTTCATTGATAGCGTTGAAATGATTTGCTATGAGAACTATGAGATTTGTGGTGTAGATTACTTAGAGATTACTTAGAGAATGCAAATCTGCTATGTGTGCAAATTGAATCTCTATGCTACCCTTTTTTTTTTTAATGTGATTTCATGATCATACACACCAAGTGTTTGTTTAAATGCTACAATAGGAAGATTGTGGTGTTTTGGTTCGAATTGAGGTTTTATTTTGTTCAATAACTCATAACTTATAGTTGTACAATATGCTTTGCCAACATTGGATATCTAATTCGAGAGATATAAGATTATTTGAACTCTCTTTCGTTTTGTACTCATTGTCTCCTACCTCTTTTTTTTTTTTTTTTTTTTTACTACATTGGAAGCACCTTCCACTTGATGTGGAACTTAATGTGGCACGAAATGATTAAAAGTGCTAAGTACTTATGTTGGGATTCGATCTTTATATGGTGCAAAAGACTTTGAGCTAATTATAGTTATTGGAGCTTTTACCCTTTATGGTGACGGAATGGTGGTTTTAGAGAAAATCCAAGATCTCTAAACATTCATATAGACCAATCGGTAGAATTAAAACCCTTTCCTAGTCTTGAATATTCACGAATATTTAAGCTTTCCATATTGTGTTGGTGGCAAGTCTTAGGAGTTTTTTTTGAGTTTCCACCAAAACATGCACATGAGACATTTGCAGTAGTGCCTTTAAAGGAATGGTAAATTTGCTTATGCTTCGTCTCATTTATATCTTTATCCTGTGAATTTGGAAGTTTCAATAGAAGGGGAAGCTTTTGTTCTGATTAATAAATACCTTGCTTCTTGAGAAGATTTGGTAGTTGGAACTACATGTTTTCTTCCTCTAAGAAAATTTTTAATGCTTGGAAATATGGATTCGCTTCTAACTCTTTCACCATTTGCTAGAGTAGTCACTTGTTATTCATGATATTTATGACATTTTGATTAGTTTTGTAAAGAGCATCAAAAGTCATGTTTTATAAGAAGAATAAGTAGATTTTTGCTTATCTCGTCTTGGTATAGAATGTCATATTGAATGCATGCTTTACATCAAAACCATCGTATATTAAGAGATGCCATAAGTTTTGTCCAAACGACGTATCGATAAAGTGCTTGTAGGCTTTATTTCTTTTACATTCTAAGTGAGATTATAGCTTTTGAGTAGTATTTACCTAAATGTTTACATGCTCTCATGACTCATCGTTGGTTGGAAGTTTGCTTAGTGGAGTATAACTATTCTCTCTCTTATTCTCTTTCTTTTCAATGACATAATATTAATCTTGAATTCATGACTAAATTCATGATATGTAATTGTTGTGCACTTGATATTCAAAGCAAGGTTTACGAGTATCGTTAGAAATTTTCCATGTCGCTTTAATGCAAGTTAAGGAAAGTCATAAATTTTTCGAGCAAATGGTAGTCCCTTGGCAAACTATCTTTACATGAATAGCTTGAATGTCATCTTGTTGGTGGTTCATATTTTGTTTCTAAACAAAGTTTTAACTTGAGGTTTATTGAAATTCTTTTCAAGATTAGCATCTAGTACTTAGTTTCTTTTTTTTTATATATCCATTTGGTTGCCAAATGATGGATTACTTTGAAATAAAATTGTTGTTTCTTTTCTTAAGACCCATGCATTAGTTCATGCTAGTTGGAAGATTTATAGTTTATGTCACATGATGCGATATTCAATATATGGTTTTGTAGAACAACATGAAAGCTATGACATATCCTTGCTTAAGATAAAGCTTTTATTACATGGGAATACTCAATGGTTGTATTGAAGTTCGTCAATAAGTGCTCTTTGAAATTGCCATGTTAATACATATGTGGGTATGATTAGAAGCAAAGTTCATTTCATAAATGTGATTGTTCAAGCTATGAGAGTTCCATGAAAATTTTACATTATCACTATCTTTAAAAGGATATTGTGGTTTGTGGTTATTAGACAATGATTCACGTTATGTTGAAATTTTAAAAGAAAAAAAAAAGCTATAGTTCAATAGTATCATTCTTATTTTTATTAACATCCCTAGTGAATGAATGGAGTTTGCTTTGTTAAGAATTTTGGTTAAGCATATGGATAAGCGTGAACCTCCCTTTCCATTAAACTGTAAAGCATGACTTTCATATTGAATTGGTTTTATTCAAATTCTTTCTCTAGTTTAGCAATGAAGCATCGGATATGAAATTTGTTGGCAAGAATAGTCATGTAGCATTCTTATGTTTAAAAGTTTGATATGGATATCAATTCACTTTCGAGCCTCTTAGAAAGATATAGTGATTACATAAAGGACCCTGTATTTGATAAAATTTATGGATTTGGGTTGTGAGAACTTGTTCACATGCTTCTTGGCACATGATGTAAGGTTTCCAAACTGCTTTTGGGAATAGATAAGTGCAGATTTTTGTTATCTTCTTGCTCCAAACTGCTGATTGGGAATGGATAAGTGCAGATTTTGCTGTTTTTAAAGTCCCAAACTGCTATGAGACACTAATAAGTGCAGTTTTTTTTCTGTTTTTGAACTTTTGCATTGTCGTAGAAACGAGATACATGCAGATTTTCGTTGTTTTGAGCTCCCGGATGGTTGTAGGAAGTAGATACATGCAGATTTTTGTTGTTTTGAGTTTCCGGATCGTTGTGGGTATGAAATATGTGCAGGTTTTTTTTTTTACTGTTTTAGCCTTTAAACCCTTTTTTCTAAGATAACGAAGTGCAGATTTTTAATTGTTTCGTGCTTCAAATTGATGCGTATACAAGTTGGGTGCAAATTTTCATTAGTTTCTTGCCCTGTATTGATATGGAGAAAGATTAGATGCATATGCTCACTTGTTTCATGCTTTAGACTACTTGTATAAGATAAATTTTAGAGAGCATTCCCGTTAGAATTATTAAGACGGATATTCTTTGAATATATACATTGTCCTTGAAGTAGGAAATGGATTTTATGCTTCCTTTATGTTAGCAAATCAAATATTTGTTTAGTCTCTTCTTCCCTATTATTTGTAGTTCTTTGTTGGAAAGATAAAATGTTTAGAAGGCTTTAAGAATTATTTCTGCATCGTAGAATTTTATGAATGTCTTTATGGTTGAAAGGTTTTTTTTTTTTAGAAGACGTTTGGTAGTAAAGGGTTTTATGGATGTTTCTATTTTACTAATTATTTTACATCGAAAGGTTTTATTGAAGATTTTTGTGAATGTTTTGTGATGAATGCTTTGCAATGAGAGGTCTTTATAAAACCTTCTTGTTGGAAAGCTTTTGGGTTTTTCTACCCCACTCCAAATGAAAGGAGACACTTGATTAGTGGTTGTTTGGGTAGAATTTTCGTGTCAAAAGAGAAGGTTTTGGAAGATGATTTTGGTAGGGCTTTGTGTCAAAAAAAAAAAAAAAAAGTGATTTTGATAGATAACCTTTTGTAGGATGTTGTATGACATTTAGTTTAGAGATTCTTGCAAGTCATGTTGGGTTTAGTTAGACCTATTTAGCTTGATCCCTATAGTGTCGCTTAGGAGTGATTAGTGCCTTCCTATTTGAATTGAGTTATCTTAGTGATGATTTCTAAAAGAGTGAATTTTGGAGAGTTGAGGCTTTGATAGTTTTATGTTGGTGGGTCTTTAATGTTTGTTTGGAAGCTAGTTAGATTTTCCTCTCTTTAGTGTTAGCTTCTAAGAGTAGAGGAAGGGTTGGGTAAAATCAAACAAAAGAAATCTAGTTGTAGGTTTAGTTTTAAAAGTCTCTTTCCTTTAGTTGATTTGGACTTGGTTTGGAGAGTTTTTGGGGGTAGATATGTCAAATGTATCAAGTGCCTCGTTTGGAGTGGGAATAGCAAAGGGCATTGTTGATGTAATAGGATGCACTTGACTTCTACGAAGTGTGTCCAATAACAACAATGCCTACACCCCTTTTTGTATTCGATTTTTCGTTGTTTTTTTTTTCTTCGCCGTTTCTTTTGATGTTTTTGGTACTACATACTTGCAAGATAAGGAGAACACAAAGAACAAGTAGCCCGGCAAATAACTAAAAGGTACGTTCTAGTTTTATTTACTGCATTTTCTTTTCTTTATATTATTATTTATAGAACTGCTCTAATACCTATCTTTCTTTTGTGCTGCGAGGTACCTTTTGGAAAGCAATGGACAAGGAGCACTTGGAGCTGGAGCTAGGACAATGGGATCCTAAGCATCAGTCGTCCCTACTCATCTAGTAGGGGCGTTACGGGCGGAACCACCGGGTCGTAGCCCCCGGTGCTGTAAGTTTACTAAAACTTAGAAAACCTTTAGGGGCCTAGATGGTTGTACGCCTCCCACCCTTAGGGCCTTAGAAACTTCAATTACATATTTAGGATTGCTTTTATTTTTATTTTTATTTTTAGATCCCTAAAATCCTATGACATCCGGGTAGAAGTCTTAGGAGTTAGAAGAACAACACCTTTAATCCTACAACACTAGTGACACCTAAGGACAAAAATTAAGGACCGAGTCTTAGAAAACGTAGACTTAGGGTGCATGTTCCTTATAGGATAGAGACTTTAAAACAACAACTTAGTGACACGTTTTCCTAAGTTTTGGCTTTCTTTTAATTCACTAATAATCAACCAACTAATTTTAATCTAATTCTTAAAAATCTATTAAAACACTCAATTCTTAATTAAGTTTTAATTATTATTCATAATCATTAAATCATAATTTTAAATCATAAACCTGAATCAAATCTAATTAAATTAATAATTAACCCTTCACCAACTTAAGATCTAAAAGAGGTAGATTTAATTAAGAGATCAAATTTTAAATTAAAATTCATTAGGATAAAACACTTCTAAATATCAAACTTTAGAATAACTCCTAAAACCAATCAACCAATTCGATTAATAAAAAATATTTAATACACCTTTTTCCTTTTCTTTTAATAACAAACTAAAACAATAATTCAACAAAGTTAATTATCACTGGGTAACCCAGGCCTACGAGGCTATTAAGTTAGCCCCAAGGAGGGTGAAATAAACCTCACGGCCTCGGTGTGAAACAAATGTGGTAATTAATCAAACATTAAAAATAAAAGATACCTGAAATCAACTCTAAAACATTAAGATTTAAATTTTAACTAAACTCCCTTAGCCTCTTTCAACAAACAAAAATACATACAACTCTAACTAAAACTACCCTATATAGGACCTACCAAAACCACACAGCTTTCACACACTTAGATGAGTTTGATAGGGCACGACTATTAGCTTTAGGTTAGGCTGTTGTTCTGTTTTACTTTTCTGTACGTTGCTATGATGCTCTGCATGTGACTCGTGTGCTGGTTGTTGTTTTTGCTACCTGTTGTAGCTTTTCTGCTGTTTTGTACTGCTGACTTTTAGCCTTTTCTTTCTGCACTGTTGTTGTGAGCGTTAGAATACCCATAGGTTAGGCGCGCTTTTTCATACTAATGTTGTCTTCCTGCAGGTGGCCGTGCTCATATAATGCTGCTAAAAGGGGGCTAAAAATTAATAATTATTCATAACTGCTTTAGGTACCTGCTTCAGCTGCTTAGCCCCAATAATAATTAGAGCACGGCCAAGTGATTGATGTGAGCATTTTTCTTTATTCATATATAACTGCTTGGGTGATTTTGATTTTGATTATAACTGTTTAGGATAACCCCTGCAGGAGAGTCTAGATTTTCTATTTTCATTCATGTAGGCATTTGATAATAAAATATTGTGAAAGTCATTAAAATGGGGGCATTTTAAATGAGTAGGAGTCCAAAGGGAAAAGTAAACCCCTACGAGGGGGTTTCCTTTTTTCATTTGGGCATCCTTTTGGAGGACCCACTACAAGAAGCTAGAAGGATTGAAGATGATCCAAAGACGAATCGAGGAAGGGAAGACGAAGATTGAAGATGTAAAATGCCTCATTTTAAAGACTTGCGTCATTTCCGTGTTGTTGTTGGTGGAGCCCGGCCACCATTACTTTCTGTACTCTGTGATGTAATATTATATGGCACTTGCCATGGACACTCTTTTTCGTGGGATTTGTTTCTGTGTTGTGATTTACTTACTTTGTTTGCGCAGTAGAAATGGCATGTTTTTCATAGGTTTCTTTCTTGCATGTGCTTGTGTCTGACCGTTAGGCTCTTTAGGGATAAAATTTTTATACTCGTAATTATTGAATAAAAAATTCTAAGATTAATTCACATAGAAACATAACGACTCTAGGGAATAGCCGGAATCGTCCGGGGTGGCATACATGCATTCTCTCACCTCCTAGACAAACTTCCCCGCCTGCGGGTAGAGTCCGGATAATCTGGCCTATGAGGATGAAGTGCCGGACCCGGGGAAATTTAGTCATTCAAAAATTATTTTATAAAGCCTTTTTTTTTTAAATTCATGCATATCTGATTTGGAGACTTTAACCAGCATAAATTGCATTAGTAACTAATTAAAATCAAGATTTAATTGCATTAGTTTTAGAAGCATTTTACCATTCATAAGTGTGGGATCTCTTAGGAAATTTCTCTAGTTGTCGATCCCAAATTTCAGTGTCTAACTACCCACCTTTCTTCATAAAGACCGGACAGCATGGATTTTATACGACTAGGTGGTTTTAGCTGGCTCTCTTCGTCAGACAAGGGATAAGTCCAGATTGCACTAGTTAGGTCGTAGATGTTAGTATCGTGTGTACGATACTACATCTTTTATAGATTTAGGATCTAAAGGTGAGAGGTATGAGTGTATCTCTATATACCTTAACGGTGGGTAAGTTCCCCATTCTTTCGGAGACTACAAATCCTACCCATCTGCGTCACATAGATGACGCCACCTCCCTCTTTCTCTCATGTATGGTTGTATGTCCTGCTTCTCTTCTTTTTCTCCAGTTTCCACTTCTTTTAGCCTACCGGATGTTGACTGAACCACGCATGATTTGATTGAGCCAAATCGGGACATTCTTCTTTGATTAGGAAAGCCTAGAATTCACCCTTACACTAAACCCATTAGGGGAGATAATCTAACATCCTTAATCGAGAGTTTTCCTAAGTCAAGTCTTAGGATGTAATTAACTACGGGGGCTTGCGCTCGTAGGAAACTGATCCCCACAATCAAATACCCCATTCGAGCTGATGTGTCAAATGGGGGAAATCTCGTGAACTTTTGGGTTATAGATATTATTATCCATCGAGGTTGGTAGCTGAAAGCCGCTATCCTCCATGGCTAATCGTATCTATAACTCCATCTGCTCTTCCATCGGCCTGCTTGTGCCTAGTGTAAAGGGCTACGATCATTTTGTCCTACGGGATAGTGTGATCGCACCCTTTGCATTCGAGCCACACGAGCGGAACCCTTTCGGAGACCCACACGGGCCTTGAGATGGCGGTGCGGCGAAACTACGGCGGTGGTCCGGCGAGGCTCCGGCGGTGGTCCGGCGAGGCTCCGGCGGTGGTCCGGCGAGGCTCCGGCGGTGGTCCGTCGAGGTTCCGGTGGTGGTCGAGGAGGAGCTTTTTCCTCCTTTTCCCCCTCTTCTCCTCTTCTCTTCTTGCTTGGCCCTCCTCTCATGAGAAATGATGGCTCTATTTATAGATTTTCTGGAGTGGCATGGCCGGTAAATAGGCGTTAGATCATGGGCGAATAGGGAGTGGTCGAATGGACGGCCGATATCGAATTAATCCTTTGATCATGCACCGTTCGTTGGGCATTTGAAGGCTTTAATGATGTCAGAATTCTGCGATCTTGGGCTCGTTGGATTCGTCTCGTCGAGCCGTTCGATTCGAGTAAAAGCTCGTCAAAATCGGAGACCGTTTGGTAACTCAAATTGCAGTTTGAACCTTCCAACAGCGCTCTGAGCCCTTGATTCGGACTCATTTGGGCTCGGATTGGGTTGATCTTGGTATCGTTCGGTTTGTATTTCCGAGACGCTCAGTTTGAATGTAAGCTCGCTGAAATCAGAGTTCGGGTGCGCCCAAAATTAATTTTTGTAGTTTCCAACTAGCTTTTGCCTTGAAATTCGTGCCCGATCAAGCTAATTTTGTGATGCCGTATCAGTTGCCCCCCTATTTTCGGACGTCGAAGCTTCAGAAGTCCGAAAATACTTGTTCCGAAATTTTACATTGGCCGAATCGCAAAAAATTGCGTTCCAAAAGTTAAATGTTTGCTCAAACTTGATCGTAGAGGCCTCGTTGAGTTCCGAAAGTGTCAAAATTGAGTCCGGAACGTCGAAAAACGTGTCCGAGGACCCCAAAAACGTCTGATTTGAACTTTCCGGGCCCAAAATCGGAGCCCGGAAGCGTTCGGCGGCCGAACTGGCCAGCACACCAGCCGGCCGTCGGCACGCCGCGCCGCGGCGGCCGCGAGCCGCCGGCGAGTGCCCGCGCGTCAGCGCGGGGCTGGAGGGGCGCGTGACGCGCCTCTTGAGAGGCGGTGGGATTTTTAATTTAATTTTTTTTTGTGGGCCCCATGTGCATTTAAAAAATGCAAAAAATTCTGAAAAAATCCTAAAAAATTCCAAAAAATTCCGAAAAAATTCTAAAAAATTCAAAATTTTTTGAAACTTCTAGAAAACTCTAGAAACTTTCCCCCTTCTCTCACAAAAACTATAAATAGGCCCCTTAGGCCTTAAGAAAATCATTCCACTCCTCTTCTTCTTCCGTTTTCTTCTCTTCTTCTCCTCCTTTCTTCTCATCTCCCTCTGTCCTTTCTATTGAGGCTTTCCCTCAGTTTTCTGAGGCCCCTCTCTTGGCAAGGAAGTCCGGAGATTCTCTTCTTTCCTCATCTCCCTCTGTCCTTTCTATTGAGGCTTTCCCTCAGTTTTCTGAGGCCCCTCTCTTGGCAAGGAAGTCCGGAGATTCTCTTCTTTTCTCATCTCCCTCTGTCCTTTCTATTGAGGCCTTCCCTCAGTTTTCTGAGGCCCCTCTCTTGGCAAGGAAGTTCGGAGATTCTCCATTCTTCTCTTCTCCCTCTGTCCTTACAATTGAGGTTTTCCCTTGGTTTTCCAAGGCCCCTCTCTTTGCAAGGAAGTCCGGAGATCCCCCTTCTCCCTTTTTTCTTTGAGAGATCTTGTGGAGTTCTGATGTTTGGTGGTTGGCGATGGAGGTCGGATAGACCGTTGTAAGGAGGGAGGTTGAAATGACTGGCATACTTCCAGTATTGGGGAGAAGTATGATGACAGGCAGGAATTCAATGTCGGGTAGTCATACAGCGTCGGGCAGAAGACCGACGAAAGTCTATTAACTGGTAGAAGTCCGACATCTGGTATAAGTACGAAGTCGGGTAGAGGTGCAGCACCATGTACAAGACCGACGAAAGTCCGTCGACGGGCAAAAGTCTGACGACGGTTAGTAGTCTGACGGCAAGCGGAAGCCAGTAGTCGGGTAGAAGTACGGCCTTAGGCAGAAGACCGTTGAATGATCGTCGACGAGCAGAAGTCCGACGACGAGTAAAAGTCCGTTGACGAGCAGAAGTCCGATGACAGGGAGATGTCCGACGTCGTGTAAAAGTACGGCATCGGGCAGAAGACCGATGAAAGTTCGTTGACGGGCAGAAGTCCGACGACGAGTAGAAGTCCGCTGACGAGTAGAAGTTCGACGTCGGGTAGAAGTCCGCTGACGAGCAGAAGTCCGACGTCGAGTAGGAGTCCACTAACGAGTAGAAGTCCGACGATAGGAAGAAGTCCGACATCAGGTAGAAGTTCTACGTCGGGTAGAAGACTGACGAAAGTCCCTTGACGGCCAGTAGTCTGTTGACAGGTAGTAGTCTGACGGCACGCAGAAGTCTGATGATAGGGAGAAGTCCGACGTCAAAAGTTCTGTAAGGCAAAAATTCAGTGACAGGAGGAAATTCAATAACAGATAGAAATTTAACTTTGTGCAGAAGTCCATTGACGGAATTCTGGTGTCGTTAACCAAGGATGTATAATCTATCCGAGGTTGTTTGTCAGAGCCTTCGCTCGATGATATTAACCAATATTGGATCCACCAATGATGTAAGACCTTTCCAAGGTTATATGTCAGAGCATTTGCCCGATGACGTTAACTTGTATGGAAGAGATCGAGATAATCCACCAAGGATGTAGGACCTTTCCGAGGTTGTATGTCGGAGCCATTGCTCGACGACGTTAACCTGTGTGGAAGAGGTCGGGAGAATCCACCAAGGATGTGAGACCTTTCCGAGGTTGTATGTCAGAGCCCTGCTCGACGACGTTAACCTGTGTGGAAGAGGTCAGGAGAATCCACCAAGGATGGGAGACCTTTCCGAGGTTGTATGTCGGAGCCTTTGCTCGACGACGTTAACCTGTGTGGAAGAGGACGAGAGAATCCACCAAGGATGTAAGACCTTTCCGAGGTTGTATGTCGGAGCCTTTGCTCGACGACGTTAACCTGTGTGAAAGAGGTCGGGAGAATCCACCAAGGATGTAGGACCTTTTCGAGGTTGTATGTCGGAGCCTTTGCTCGACGACATTAACCTGTGTGGAAGAGGTCGAGAGAATCCACCAAGGATGTGAGACCTATCCGAGGTTGTATGTCGGAGCCTTTGCTCGACGACGTTAACCTGTGTGGAAGAGGCCGGGCGAATCCACCAAGGATGTGAGACCTTTCCGAGGTTGTATGTCAGAGCCCTGCTCGACGACGTTAACCTGTGTGGAAGAGGTCGAGAGAATCCACCAAGGATGTGAGACCTATCCGAGGTTGTATGTCGGAGCCTTTTCTCGACGACGTTAACCTGTGTGGAAGAGGCCGGGAGAATCCACCAAGGATGTAAGACCTTTTCGAGGTTGTATGTCGGAGCCTTTGCTCGACGACGTTAACCTGTGTGGAAGAGGTCGGGAGAATCCACCAAGGATGTAGGACCTTTCCGAGGTTGTATGTCGGAGCCTTTGCTCGACGACGTTAACCTGTGTGGAAGAGGTCGAGAGAATCCACCAAGGATGTGAGACCTATCCGAGGTTGTATGTCGGAGCCTTTGCTCGACGACGTTAACCTGTGTGGAAGAGGCCGGGAGAATCCACCAAGGATGTGAGACCTTTCCGAGGTTGTATGTCGGAGCCTTTGCTCGACGACGTTAACCTGTGTGGAAGAGGCCGGGAGAATCCACCAAGGATGTAAGACCTTTCTGAGGTTGTAAGTCGTAGCATTTGCTCGACAACGTTAACCTGTGTGGAAGAGGTCAAATCAGATCCCCCTGGGATCGATTTTATGTTGATTGGGAGGGGGCGAATGCCGCGTGTATCCCGAATTAAAGATAATGAAGGGTCTATCTTTAGACCGTTTCTACCTTTTTGAGGTCGAGATCAAAACCTTGCCCAAGGAGTATGAGTCCTATAGGGGACTGTATGAAGCTTACTATTGATAGGAAGTATCCTTGCATTTGCTGAGATTTTCCTGAAATATCTTATTTATATTTGAAAATATTGGAGGAAACTTCTTAACCATAGTCGGAGTTAAGGTTGCCCCCCAATCCGCATCTGATTCTTATGAAATTGATGCAGTAATGAATGATGTCAAGGAGTTGATAAGGGCGATCTTTTGAGATTGGAGCAATAATTGCCCCCCAGTCGGGAATCACTTTCCCACAGACGGCGCCAAACTGTTGCGTCCTAGAATATTCGCGGCGGTAGAGAAATATATAATTTAATGTCTTAGCATTGTACGAAGATCCAGCACACAATCAGATAAGTGAGAGGGTATAGCGTTCATAAGAGATACCAAAGTTTTTAAGGGAAAACCCCTGAAAGGGGGGAAAACCACGGGGCCTGGCCCAGTTTGAATGAATCCACTAGTATTTGTAGTCGATTACAAATGAGGCCCTTCCTTGGGAGAAGGCCTTGGATTGATGTAGCAAATATACATCATATAGATTGCACTACATGGTAGGAGTGACATATACAAGTTCGTTTGGTCAGACGGACCGTAGTCGGCGACGGAGGTCGGGAAGACCGTAGTCGGCAGAAGACTGGGGTCTGAAAGACTGTTGTATGTTGATGGAGGTCGAAAGGACCATAGTAGGAGACGGAGGTCGGGAAGACCGTAGTAGGCAGGAGACCGGGGTCTGAATGTCGGGCTTTAAGCAGGACGTCGGGTCTTCAGCAGGACGTAGGGACTGGACGTCGGGCCTTAAGCAGGACGTCGGGTCTTCAGCAGGACGTAGGGTCTTTAGCAGAACATTGGGCCTTAAGCAGGAGGTCGGGTCTTCAGCAGGACGTAAGGACTGGACGTCGGGACTTAAGCAGGACGTCGGGTCTTCAGCAGGACGTAGGGACTGAACGTCGGGCCTTAAGCAGGACGTCGGGTCTTCAACAGGACGTAGGGATTGAACGTCGGGCCTTAAGCAGGACGTCGGGTCTTCAACAGGACGTAGGGACTGGACGTCGAGCCTTAAGCAGGACGTCGGGTCTTCAGCAGGACGTAGGGACTGGACGTCGGGCCTTAAGCAGGACGTCGGGTCTTTAGCAAAATGTCGGGCCTGAATGTCGGACCTTTAGTAGAACGTCGGGCCTGAACATCGGGCCTAAACGTCGGGCCTTGAGATGGCGGTGCGGCGAAACTACGGCGGTGGTCCGGCGAGGCTCCGGCGGTGGTCCGGCGAGGCTCCGGCGGTGGTCCAGCGATGCTCCGGCGGTGGTCCGGCGAGGCTCCGGTGGTGGTCCGGCGAGGCTCCGGCGGTGGTCCGTCGAGGTTCCGGTGGTGGTCGAGGAGGAGCTTCTTCCTCCTTTTCCCCCTCTTCTCCTCTTCTCTTCTTGCTTGGCCCTCCTCTCATGAGAAATGAGGGCTCTATTTATAGATTTTCTGGAGTGGCATGGCCGGTAAATAGGCGTTAGATCATGGGCGAATAGGGAGTGGTCGAATGGACGGCCGATATCGAATCCTTTGATCATGCACCGTTCGTTGGGCATTTGAAGGCCTTAATGATGTCAGAATTATGCGATCTTGGGCTCGTTGGATTCGTCTCGTCGAGCCGTTCGATTCGAGTATAAGCTCGTCAAAATCGGAGACCGTTTGGTAACTCAAATTGCAGTTTGAACCTTCTAATAGCGCTCTGAGCCCTTGATTCGGACTCATTTGGGCTTGGATTGGGTTGATCTTGGTGTCGTTGGGTTCGTATTTCCGAGACGCTCAGTTTGACTATAAGCTCGCTGAAATCAGAGTTCGGGTGCGCCCAAAATTAATTTTTGTAGTTTCCAACTAGCTTTTGCCTTGAGATTCGTGCCCGATCAAGCTAATTTTGTGATGCCGTATCAGTTGCCCCCCTATTTTCGGACGTCGAAGCTTCAGAAGTCCGAAAATACTTGTTCCGAAATTTTACATTGGCCGAATCGCAAAAAATTGCGTTCCAAAAGTTAAATGTTTGCTCAAACTTGATCGTAGAGGCCTCGTTGAGTTCCGAAAGTGTCAAAATTGAGTCCGGAACGGCGAAAAAAAAAAAAAAAAAAACGTGTCCGAGGACCCCAAAAACGTCCGATTTGAACTTTCCGGGCCCAAAATCGGAGCCCGGAAGCGTTTGGTTTGGCGGCCGAACTGGCCAGCACACCAGCCGGCCGCTGGCCGCCGGCGACGCCGCTGCGGGCGAGTGCCCGCGCGTCAGCGCGGGCTGGAGGGGCGCGTGACGCGCCTCTTGAGAGGCGGTGGGATTTTTAATTTAATTTTTTTTTGTGGGCCCCATGTGCATTTAAAAAATGCAAAAAATTCCGAAAAAATCCTAAAAAATTCCAAAAAATTCCGAAAAAATTCTGAAAAATTCTAAAAAATTCAAAATTTTTTGAAACTTCTAGAAAACTCTTGAAACTTTCCCCCCTTCTCTCACAAAAACTATAAATAGGCCCCTTAGGCCTTAAGAAAATCATTCCACTCCTCTTCTTCTTCCGTTTTATTCTCTTCTTCTCCTCCTTTCTTCTCATCTCCCTCTGTCCTTTCTATTGAGGCTTTCCCTCAGTTTTCTAAGGCCCCTCTCTTGGCAAGAAAGTCCGGAGATTCTCTTCTTTCCTCATCTCCCTCTGTCCTTTCTATTGAGGCTTTCCCTCAGTTTTCTGAGGCCCCTCTCTTGGCAAGGAAGTCCGGAGATTCTCTTCTTTTCTCATCTCCCTCTGTCCTTTCTATTGAGGCCTTCCCTCAGTTTTCTGAGGCCCCTCTCTTGGCAAGGAAGTTCGGAGATTCTCCATTCTTCTCTTCTCCCTCTGTCCTTACAATTGAGGTTTTCCCTTGGTCTTCCAAGGCCCCTCTCTTTGCAAGGAAGTCCGGAGATCCCCCTTCTCCCTTTTTTCTTTGAGAGATCTTGTGGAGTTCTGATGTTTGGTGGTTGGCGATGGAGGTCGGATAGACCGTTGTAAGGAGGGAGGTTGAAATGACTGGCATACTTCCAGTATCGGGGAGAAGTATGATGACAGGCAGGAATTCAACGTCGGGTAGTCATACAGCGTCGGGCAGAAGACCGACGAAAGTCTATTAACTGGTAGAAGTCCGACATCTGGTAGAAGTACGAAGTCGGGTAGAGGTGCAGCACCATGTACAAGACCGACGAAAGTCCGTCGACGGGCAAAAGTCTGACGACGGTTAGTAGTCTGACGGCAAGCGGAAGCCCGTAGTCGGGTAGAAGTACGGCCTTGGGCAGAAGACCGTTGAATGATCGTCGACGAGCAGAAGTCCGACGACGAGTAAAAGTCCGCTGACGAGCAGAAGTCCGATGACAGGGAGATGTCCGACGTCGTGTAAAAGTACGGCATCGGGCAGAAGACCGATGAAAGTTCGTCGACGGGCAGAAGATCAGGAGTGTGAGATTGATCAGGATCATTGATGTTCAGGTTCTTATTATTTTAGTTATTCTTTTATACTCAAGATAGAATAGTCATGATAAGATTATATAAATTCTTAGTAGTGTATTCAATTTTTTGGAAATAAATATAGATATATATATATTGATGTTTTGATCGATAGTTTTATTTCTACTACTATTTATATTAATAAAAGAAATTAGGAAGCTCTAATTGTGTAAATTAAAAGATTAAAATAAAATAAATTTTCAAATTAAATTCTGAGGCGTCACACTTTATCTCTAATTGCATACTTTTTCAATTAAATTAAAAAAAAAAAAAAACATTATGACATCACAATCTCCAATCACCAATCCTTATCAACTTGGTGGGGAAGGCAAACTATAATAGATGGCAATCATCACATTATGATTAAAAATATGTGTATATCTATACTTTGGAGCTTCCCTTTTGTCATTTCACTCATACCAACTTTAAGCCACAGCTTGGACCCATCTCCTTTGTTTACATGAAGAAGCAACACATACAAAAAGCACTGCTTATATTAAAATTATTACTAATCAAAGCTTAATCCAAACAATTAAGCAAATGATGAGGTGCTTAATCGGCTAATCCTACCTTATCTTTAAAAAGGTGTGGCATCTTTTATGGACCAGCCTTATAATTTAAATCACTTTTTTCCTTTTTCTTTCTTAATTTTTACATCCTTTTCTCCTGACTTGGACCGCTTTCCATCTCTTGGGGAGCACTCCTCGGGAAGTGGGGCCCAGGAAAAACCGATCCGGGCCCACGTCATAGAGCGATGCTGGTGACGTGGCACGGAGGGAAAAAAGAAGACATATCATTGGTTTAGAAGCCGTTAGAGAATATTCCTGTAAGCCCAAAATCGGCTCGGCTAGTCGGCCCAATAAAGCCAACTCCAATTAAGTTGCGTTACGATGTCATTAATCACAGGATTAGGCTTTTAAGCAACAGAATGACGCCATTATGTGATTTATATGGAATTCATAGCTATCTCATATTTACTGTCATTTTATTTAGTTAAGAACATTTATGATTGAATTAATATATAGTTACTAGAGGTATAAAATTAGTCATAGAAAAAGGGAAATAGAATTTGGGAAGAATACGATAAGTATCTTTGTTAGGATGAAAAAATAGGTTTATGAATTGGATAATTAACAATATCACTTTTTTGAGTTGATACCTCACAAAAAATCTTGATTTGATCGGACATGAATTTCAAAGTAAACTTAAATCGAAAACTAGTTGACGAGTCGTGAATGCATCAAATCGTTTGGTGCATTCAACTGTAATATGAGAGACATAACAATGCGAGAGAGAGAGAGAGATTTTTAAATAATTTTTTAATATTTAAATAATATTTAACTAAAAGTTCAAAAATTAAGTGCAATATACAATGCTACGATATTTGTTAAATGATCTATAACTATTGTTCTCTGATCATAAATAATCATTTATCAAGTCATTCAAGTAAGTTGTTGGGTAGTTTTTTAGCCAACGATTAACTCTTATTACATATTTTTTCTGTTTTATGATCTACAATGCATTTATTGTTTGCATTGTATTGAGAGTGTTCAGATAAGAGTGAGGGCCGAAAGTTCAAATGTGGTTGTTAAATTTACTTGAACTATTCAAGGCACATCAAGAGGGGGGGTGAGTTGTTGTTTTAAAATTTCTTTTCGAAAATCACACTCTTAAAAAAAATTAAATAAATATCAACTTTAAGCTTGATCTAACAACACGGAAGCTAATGATATAAACAATTCAAATTCAAATTTTTTTCTTTTGTTTTGAAAATTTTTATATTATTTTCTTTAGTGATTTTTTTTATTTATCTCACAAAAATTCAGCCAAACAATCACAATGCTTTCAACCCAAATTTAGAATAATATAACGATCAAGAAATTAAAATGCGAAGAATAAAATACAAAAAGAAAAATGGAACTAGCATATCATAAATTTTATAGTTGTTTAGTCAAAACTTAACCTATGTCCCCTCCCCGGAGTCGTCCTCTCCAAATATTACACTAAATCTTTAATGACTCTTCTTTTGTCCCTACAGCAAGATGAAGCTCTTACAAAATCTCATCCACTAACTTGATGTGGTAGAGTATCAAAATTATATTCACCCTCCTAGTGAGACAAACAATTTGAATTACTTTCACCTTTCTGGTGAGACAGAGTGTCAATAATATTTGGCCTTGAAGACTAACTTTCTCCTCAGAACTTCCCCTAAGATCAATGAAAACACATGGAGGAATTTAGATAGAAGCTTGCTTGGAGCAATTGCGCAAAATACCCTCTCACAAAACTTTCTCCCATTTTCTCTCCAAACTCCTAGGTCTCTCAAGAAGACACAACCCCTCAAAGAACTCTATCAGAAATCTCCCAACAGCCAAATTTTTTTTCAAAATCTAATAAGAGAGCTTAAACATAAGGCTTCAAAAAACCCTATATTTTTAATTCAGTTATTTCTGTATAACGTTACATATGATCTGATGATTGTAGAGTACGATTAGCCCAATATATCGTGTTAATACTGTACGATGAACAATAGCGTGTACGATTAGTTTCAATACTTGCACTTATCATCTAATACGATATCAAGGTTGTATAGTATAATTAGTTCAATTGAATATGATTTTTGCCCCGTATGAGTGATGGCGGTTAATTATCGTCCAAGGATTTAATCGGGCCATTATGTATGAAGCAGAACATCGTATAATACGATCTGAAATATCAAGTAATCCTCTTTTGATTGCTTAATTACAGGATTAGATTATGTAAGATTTAATAACATCATACAATAAGATTGCAATCATATAGTGAATAGTTAAATTTTTAAATTTTTAAATTTTGTCTAATATATGATTAGCGGTATGATTTCTTGGTTACAACTGATCTTCCTATATGACTGAGATCGTAAAGTATTATTATTTTTAAATTAAATCTATTTAATTTAATGGTTTAATTAATTTCAATATGATCCTAGATCGTACAATACGATATTTAGAAAAAATAACACATTTAATTTTGCTCAGTTGTATGTGTGCATAATTGTTATGCTAAATATACACATTTTACAATTTATAGTATTAAGAAAGATAAAATTACAGACTCTTATAAATATCAATTCTAGACTATCCAATCTTTATTCCAATCTTTAGTCTTGATCTTTTGGCGGTGCTTGGCGTGTATGGAATCTGAAATGTTAATACACAAAAAAAAATATATATGCAGTAATAACAAGCGGGAAAAATTATGTGAAACCACAATAATGCTTGTAATCATCAAAATATAGGCTCGAGCTCTCCCGGATTGCAACAAGGGTGGGTGTTTATTTGGGATTGTAAGGCTTATATTTCTATAATATTGAGTCTCTTAACAACTACACTAACGTTTTTTTTTTTTTTTTTTGAAACAATTTTTTTACTGTTTTCTACATTAACTCTTTAGCACAAAAAAAATTCTTCAAATCGGTGAAAAAATAGTGGTCAAAAGCTGTCTCATACAAAACCTAAAAATCCACATGTGAAAAGACTTTTTGATCTTTAGAATTGAAGAAGTTAGAGAGTTTGTATTGAACCAAGACATCATTGATAGAATTTAGGAGGATTTATATATATAGTTTTAATTTTTCATGTATTTATTTATTTAAATTAAAAATTTTATATTACTTACATAATATATTTTATACATTAATCTTTCTACAAAAAGATATACATGAAAATATTTTATACATTGCTACACCTTATTCAAGTGGTCATTAGGTGTAGCAATGATTTGTGTGATTTAAAAGTTTAAATATAATATAAGAAATATATTTAAAAGTTTAAATATAATCCTTGTTCAGTAAATATTATAGTATTTTTATGTGATTTAAAAGTTTTAATATAATATAAGAAATATAAAAATTTAGACCTCACATAAAAAAAAAAATATATATATATATATATATATATATATATAATAATTTTGTGATATGTATATAAATTAATCTTCTTAAATTTTATTTGAAGGTGCAATTGTTTTGATTGTATATGTTGCATTGATTTTGTTTTATTATGACTATAATATTTTTTTATTTTCTTAAAATAGCACATAGATAAAATCAAATATTTTTTTCCGAACAAATAAAATGTATAAATAAATTTTAAAAAAATAAAAACAATTCTACCTTTTCTTATGGCGAAAATAGCATGCCTATCTTAAGAAAATCATTGAAGACACAAACCGGGCCGAGCTGGCCTTCTACTCAGTTTCTTTCGTAAGCCCATAGTGGAAATAGTTAATTCTTAAGTCTGACCTAAATAGTAGTAGATGGGCCGTGGGCTTATTACTGCTTTTCGGCTATTGTAAGTTTCACATGTAACCTTTCTAATTAATATGCTTTTTATTCAAATGCATCCATTTACAACTTTTAAGATTTCAAAATACTATAAATTTTGCAAATAATCTCTTATTACACCTACAAAGGATTTTATGTACCAAATCATTGCTACACCTAATGAACATTTGAATAAGGATTTAAATTGATAAAGCTACTCATCCCAACAGCTATAAAATTTCCTTATAATTTATTTTCATTAAGCATATTTTTTCCTCTTGTTAGCATTTATTGTCAATTATTTTATTGAAACAGTAATTAAGACATCTGAAACAAAAAAAAAACCTTATTTTAAACTCCTCCAGAATAAAGCTAATTCATTACTTTTTATATACCAAGCAAAAAGAAAAAAAGAAGCACAATTTCTTACAATATCACGAATAGAAGATCCATGAATTATAAGCCATTCTACTGTGATAGTTGGCTTTGATATTCCTATGATAAATATGTTTCAATATTATTATTATCTTATTGATTTTAACATTCGTCTCTGTAACGGCTCTGCTAGGGTTTGGGATTCGCTCTGTCCCCGCCGCGCTGGGGTCTTCCCCCTTCTCGGTTCTTCGGTCTCCGGGGAGTATCCTAACCCTTCTAGTTCTTATGGTTTAGCTTTCTTGGTTTCCTGGTGTTTTGTTTTTTGGTGGTTTTCCTTCAGCGGGTGCTGGCATGGCCCCTATTCTTCTAAGCGATCCAGGTTTTTTGGGCGGTTCGTCTCATTCGCGCTCATTTTTAGAGGCTTTGGCTGGATCTGGGTCGGTCACGCCTTCGTTTCCTGATCTGCGTACCTATACTTTTTGGGGCTTTCCTTCCTTATGGATTTCCTATATGGAATTCAATGCTTTAGTCGCTGGTTTTCAATTTTCCTTAGTTGGTTTTTTCCCTACAAAACGTCCCTCTCTTGACTCAATCTGCAAGTTCTTCTTTAATCTCAAACTTAGGGGAGAATTTTTTGTTACCTTGCTCGATCCTACACACATTTCGATCAAACTGGAGAATGACATGGATTATTGTAGGGTTTTTTGTCATCGTTCTTACTTAGTTTTCAACTGCTATATGAAGCTCACGAAATGGTTACCTAGTTTGGATATTGGTGTTGAGTCATCGGTCATTCCGGTGTGGATCTCTTTTCCGCTTTTTGCGTCCTCATCTTTTTAACCCTCGTATTCTTCATGCTCTGGGGTAAATTTTTGGTAAACCATTGAAAATCGATGAGGCTATATCTGTTGGTTCCCTCCCCTCCGTCGCGCGTGTTCTTGTGGAGCTTGACATAACTAAATCTTATTCCAACCGGGTGTGGCTAGGCTATGAGAATTTGGGGTATCTTCAGGAAGTGGTTTTTGAAGATTTTTCCCCTTTTTGTGCTTCATGCAAATGTATTGGTCATGTTTAGGGAAATTGTCGCCCTCCCCCTACGTCGGTTCCACCTGTTTCCCCTGTTTTACCTTCGGGTGTGGCTCCTGTTTTAAATGATGCTTCATTGATCAATTGCGTGGAAATGGTGAATGCAGTGGTTGATTCACCTGTAGCTAATAGTTTAGGAACTGAGGGGATTTTGGTGGATGTTCCGGCTGGGTTGGCGCCTGTTTCTCCTAGTTTTAATGTTTCTGTTGATGGCCATGTGGATGTTCGGGGTGATATCTGTGATGTTGTTCCGTTTGTTGATTTGGTTTCGAGTGATGAGGTGTCTGTCGGTTCTATTCCTCTTGTTGACGAGGGTATTAATTTTGGTCCTCCTTTAATTGAGTCTGAGGTTGTGGCTGCTGGGGTTCTGCCTAATGCTCTGGATTCTCGGGCTTGTCCTAATGTCGAATATGGAGGTGTCTCTTCACCTGCTTTTATTGCTGTTTTGGAATCTCAGAAAAAAATTGGTAGTATTAATATGGTTGGAGGTAGTGTAAATGCTGAGAGTGGATTGTCTGTCACTTCTAATTCTTTTGTAGATGTCCCTGTGAATTTGATAGACAATCAAGCGTTGGTGTATCATGTGGGTGATAATTCAGGTATGGATGTCATAAATCATCTTGATTGGCTGCATTATATGTCTGAATTTGAATCCGAGTCTGATTCATCTTCGGATTATTGTGGAGGTTCTGATCCTGGCCATGATTTTAAATTGGTTTGTGATAGACCTGTTCTCTCTGTCTCCTCTCGCGGGAGGTTTTCGTGGAGGGGCAGGAGAGGTAGATAGTTTCTTGTTTCCCCTGTTTGATCCTTTTGTTGGTTTTGGTTGATTTTGTTCTATGGACTTGTGTTCGTTTTTGTGGGTGTCGGTTTATTTGGCTATGATGTGGTTGGGGCTCGTTTCCTCGTCGTCATAGCTGGTGGCAACCATTGTGGATGTTTTTCGCCAGTTTGGATGGTCCGTGCTTGCCTTCGTAGATGCTGGGAGCCTCGGCCGTTTACTGAGCCCTCTCTTCGATCTCTTCAACCTTATTTTGTATTTGCTTTTATTTCTGCTTTTCGGCTTTTAAACTTGAGCTGTTGTAAACTCTTATTATCAATAAAAAGTTCTTTTGGAAAAAAAAATCTTATTGATTTTAATATTACAATACAATATTAAAATTTCTCACGATATATAAGATATTAATATTTTAGAAGTAAAAATATTATAAACTAAAGTAGATAAAAACATTGCAACCACACTATTAAACATTAAAAAGACATCCTAACAAAACATGGTATGTGTAGATGTCCCATACCAAATTTAACTTAGCAACCTTGGGATTACACAGTGAAAATTGTATTGGAACTTTGGAAGAATAAGGTATGAATAAATTGAGTAATTTCTATTATGTGAAAACTAATTGTTCCCTAATAATTCGATTTAGAAAGTTACCTTGGTGTTGATGGTGAAGAAAATGCAAATACCATGTGGTTAATTATGCGGAGACTTATGCAAAGAAGATTTGTAAGGGGGGAAATTTTAAAAATAATATTGATGAAATAGTTGTCTATAAAAAAGTTTCATATCTCGAGAAAAAATATGAACATGATTAAGATGAACAAATTCATCACCGGAAAAGGGGTATTTTTGATAAAGTAATTGAAAGGATAACACCAACAACAACAACAAACAGCGTTAGGTAGTCGACAGCCAGCGTAAAACTTGTCGAACAATAATGACATGAATCCTTTAAGAAATTGTGTTAATTCTAGGACGTCCCCTGGAAGCGATGCGCTGTATGGCCTGAATACAGTGACAAGTGTGCAAGGGCCGCTGCACCGGCGCCCGGGTGCAGTGTTAAATAGGCAAGGGTTCCCACATCAAGGATGGATGTAGGCAAAGAAGCTAGTCCATAAAACTAAAATTAGGATAGGAACTTGGAATATAGGTTCCCTTACAGGAAAATTAATGGAATTAATAGATATTATGATTAATAGGAAGTTAAATATTTTGTGCATTCAGAAAACTAAATGGGTTGGTGAGAAGGCTAAGGAAATTGATAGTTTAGGATTTAAACTTTGGTATTCGGGTCGGAGTCGTACTAGAAATGGTGTAGGTGTTATTATAGATAAGAGTTTAAAAGATAATGTTATAAAAATTAATATGATTGGAGATAGAATTATAGTTTTAAAGATTATTGTTGATGATAAGATTGTTAATATTATAAGTGTTTATGCTCCTCAAGTAGGTTTATGAGTTCTAAATTAAATTTTTGGAATGACTTAGAAAAAATTAATATAAAAGATACTTCTTAAAGAAAGAGTTTTTATTGGAGGAGATTTAAATGGACATGTTGATAGAGAGGTAGATGATTTTAAAAGCATTCATGGTGGTCATGGATTTGGAACAACGAATAAAGGTGGCAAGACCATATTGGATTTTTGTTTAGCTTATGATTTTTCAATTGCTAATACCTTATTTAAGAAAAGAAATGAGCATCTCATCACTTATAAAAATGGATATATTACAACACAGATTGATTATTTTCTTATTAGAAAACTAAATCGTTTAGATTGCAAAGATTGTAAAGTTATTCCGAGTGAAAATTTATGTACCCAACATCAATTATTAGTTTTGGACATTAAGATAAAGGGACATAAAATAAAAAATAAAGTAAAACAATTTTCTAGGATTAGATGGGGGCATTTAAAGAATATTAAAAAAAATATTTTTGGAAATAAGATTTTAGATCTTAAGATTTTGTCTGTGCATGAGGATGCTAATATTATGTGGAAAAAAGTTGCTAGTGATATTAAGAATATTGCAAAAGATATCCTTGGAGTATCAAAGGGAAAAACTCCTAATAGTAAAAGTAGTTGATGGGTTGAATCCAAATGTGCAAGAAAAAATTAAAAATAAGAAGCTTTGTTATAAAAATTGGTTTAATTTTAAAAATTATGATAATTGGGAAATATATAAAGTGGCTCGTAAGGATGCTAAGAAAGCAATATGCGATGCAAAGACGTTAACTTTTAGTGATTTATATAATAGATTAGATATTAAAGAGGGAGAAAGATATATGTATAAGTTAGCCAAACAAAGAGATAGGAGTAGTAAGGATTTAGTTCAAGTGAAGTGTATTAAAGATGAAGATCAAAAAATACTTTTCTTAGAAGATGATATTCAACAAAGATGGATGAGATATTTTGCTAAACTTTTTAATGAACATTGTGAAAATAAGATTGACTATAATGACCTTAGCACCCTAAATGAAAATAAAGATTTCTGTTTTTATCGGCGTATTAGTAAAACTGAAGTTAGAGAGGCTTTAAAGAAAATGAAGGGTGGAAAAACTGTTGCATCTGATGATATTCCAATAGAGGTGTGGAAATGCTTAGGAGATGAAGGAATTTCATGGCTTACTAAACTTTTTAATACTATTTTGAAGACTAAAAAGATGCCAGATGAGTGGAGAATGAGCATGTTAATTCCTATTTTTAAGAAGAAATGTGATGCACAAGATTGTGCGAATTATAGAGGTATTAAGTTAATGTGTCATACTTTAAAACTTTGGGAGTGAGTTATGGAGCATAGGTTGCGGCGTGATACTAATGTTTCTCAAAATCAATTTGGATTCATGCCGGGTAGGTCGACTATGAAAGTCATATATTTATTAAGAGGTTTGATGGAGAAATATAGAGAAAATAAGGAGGATCTACATATGATATTTATTGATTTAGAAAAAGCATATGATAAAGTTCCAAGAGAAGTGCTATGGAGAGTTCTTGAAAAGAAAGGAGTCAATAATGCTTATATTCAAATCATTAAAGATATGTATGCAGGAGCTATTACTTGTGTTCAAACACAAGGCGGATTGACCAAGTATTTCTCTATTTCGGTTGGGTTACATCAAGGATCAGCCTTAAGCCCATATCTTTTTGCTTTAGTCATGGATGTTCTCACTAGACATTTGCAAGAGAATGTACCTTGGGGTATGCTTTTTATTGATGATATTCTTCTTGTTGATAAGACTAGAGAGGGAGTTGAAGGTAAACTTGAATTATGGAGGTCAACCTTAGAGTCTAAAGGTTTTCGCTTGAGTAGATCTAAAACGGAATATATGGAGTGTAATTTTAGTAGTAATAGACCTAGTGAGGGGATTGTGACTTTGGACGATCAAGTCATTAATAAGAGTACACGTTTTAGATATCTTGGATCTATTGTTCAGAGTGATGGTGAAATAGATGGGGATATTATCAGTAGAATTCAAGTTGGATGGTTGAAGTGGAGGAATGCATCGGGCTTGTTATGTGATAGAAATGTACCCCTCAAACTTAAGGGAAAATTCTATAAGATGGTAGTGAGGTCTGCAATGCTTTATGGTGCCGAATGTTGTCCATTAAAAGAGAAGCATAATACTAAGTTAAATGTGGCAGAGATGAGGATGCTCAGGTGGATGAGTAGCTTTACCCTTAGAGAGGATACGAAATGAGCATATACGTGAAAAGGTTGGAGTAGCTCCAGTAGAAGATAAGATTAGAAAGAGTCGCCTTAGATGGTTTGGTCACATAAAACGGCGGCCTTCCGATGACCCGGTTAGGAGAGTAGATGTATTAGATTTGACTTATGTTAAGAAAGGTAGGGGTAGACCTAAAAAGACTTGGTTAGAAAATATTAGGAATGACCTTTCTTTATTAGATTTAAACGAGAATTTGACTTTTAATAGGACACAATGGAGAAAAAGGATTCATGTAGCCGACCCCACGTAGTGGGATAAAGGCTTGATATTGTTGTTGTTGAAAGGATAACACCAATAGGAAAAAATAGAAATAGTTTAGTAGGAATAAAAATAAATAAATTTATAATGAAAGAACAAAAAGGCAAGGATGATAGATCAATTTTTTGGTTGAATTTATTTTTAGTTTATCAATTGGAATTGTTTCTTTCATATCATTTTTTTAGAGGATTTTTATTAATATATTTTTAAAACATCAAAGTATATATACTTCTTTGCTTTCCTACATAATGGCTCAAGGTACCATTTTTCATATTTTGTGTCTACTTATTGTTATATTGTTATATTTCTCATTGGCAAACTACATGCAAATGTACATTTATGCATAAAAAATCTGATAAACTATAGAATTATGATATCATTGTTCCAGTGCTTGCGTCATTTTCTTGCAATTATAATCTAGACTCTTCTTGAATGGTAGTCCATTGCGCAAGAAAGTTAAGAAAATCAAGTACGACTATATCATGCTAAAATAATTAGGCATTGATACGTCATCACAAAATTAGCTTGATTGGGCACGAATCTCGAAGCAAAAGCTAGTTGGAAACTTCAAAAATTAAATCCGGGAGCATATGAACTCCGATTTCAGCAAGCTTACTGTCGAACTGAGCGTCTCGAAAATACGAACCCAACGACACCAAGATCAACCCAATCCGAGCCCAAATGAGTCCAAATCAAGAGCTCAAAGCGCTGTTGGAAGGTTCAAACTGCAATTTGAGTTACCAAACGGTCTCCGATTTTGACGAGCTTATACTCGAATCGAACGGCTCGACGAGACGAATCCAACGAGCCCAAGATCACTAAATTCCGACATCATTAAGGCCTCCAAATGTCCAACGAACGATGCACGATCGTAGGATTCAATATCGGTCGTCCATTTGACCACTCCCTATTCGCCCTTGATCTCACACCTATTTACGGACCATGCCACTCCAGAAAATCTATAAATAGAGCCCTCATTCTTCACAAGAGAGCATCTAAGCAAGAGAGAGAAGAAGAGAAGAGAAGGAGAGAGAGAAGGAAGGAGTTCCTCCTCGACAGCCGCCGGACCACCGCCGGACCACCGCAGAACCTCGCCGGACCACCGCCGAACCACCGCAGGAATCTCGTCGGACCACCGCCGAACCACCGCAGGAATCTCGTCGGACCACCGCCGGACCACCGCAGAAACCTCGTCGGACCACCGCCGGACCACCGCAGGAACCTCGCCGGACCACCACTTTAAGGACCGACGTTCAGTCCCTACGTCCTGCCAAAGACCCGACGTCTCGTTCAAGACCCAATATTCAGTCCTTACTTCCTGCCAAAGACCCGACGTCTTGTTCAAGACCCGGCACTAAGTCCCTACGTCCTACTCAGGGCCCGACATTCAGTCCCTACGTCCTGCTAAGGACCCGACGCCTTACTTAAGTAATTGATTGTAATCTGTTCACCCCTGGAGGTGATTCAGTCTTTTGTAACCGACTCAAAATCTAGTGGAATCATTTTCAACTGGGCTAGGCCTCGTGGTTTTTTCCCTTTTTAGGGTTTTCCACGTAAAAAATCCTGTGTTCTCTGTGTGTGCTAGTTATACGTACAACGCTAAGACGTAGAATCAAATCTCTATCGCCGCGTAATTTCTAGCCCGCAACAGGCATATATAAATAAAATTTTACTAATAATTTTGTGATTTATTATAGTAGATGAAACACTTTTACTTCAACATATATAAAATCTGTTTTAATTATTTTTTAAAATATTATTTAACATTAAAGATTATAAATTGATGTTAACTAATCTAAACCTTAGATTATTTAGATTTAATTTTTTTCTAAAACATTAACTTTTAAATTAATGTTCTTTATATTATAAAATTTTAACAACTAGCATTTTATGCACGTGCATTTAAACTAGTGTATATATATATATATATATATATATATATATATATATATATATATATATATATATATATATATATATATATATATATATATACTTGAAAAAAATATATTTAAATATGAGGTGATGAATGTTAAAGAATACTTACAGTATTTTATTGGAATAACTCGGTTTTTTTTTTTTTTTACATATATCATATACTTAAGACTCTTTGATTGATTGTCAAAGCCCCTAATCAAAACTCTCAACTAATAGCCTGCACTTCTCATATGTACACTTTTTTAAGACTACGGACTTATTATCGTAAAGCCACGTGGCGAAGGCTCGTATTTCAAGCAGAATTCTTAACTAAAAATACGTGGCACTACAGAGGTCATCCACGTTGTAAAATTCCAACGGCTGAAATATCGGATAACGAAAAAATAGACGGATCCGATGTGGGTGAAAAGAAGTGGCAAACACGCCAAAGTGCAAAATTTATTTTGTCAGATAATATGCAGGGCTGGGTTACGTTTCGCCGCTTTACTGTTTCGTCTTCTCCATTTCCCCATTCTCCGTCTGGACCATCGACCGAAAAACGAAACTCTATCTTTAGTTCTTTACCGTATATTTCCCTGTCCTTCTAGGTTGTGAAAGGTTCGATTTTGCGGGTTCATGGCGGATGTAATGAGTAAGGGGAGCGTCTTCTCACCTCACCGATGTCGTTCTTCTTCAATTTCTTCGAAAAGGTCAAAACCCTTATCTGCCAATCTATTCCGCTCATCGATTGGGCTTGCCAGATCTCCTTTTTCAAGTAAAAGTGATCTGCTTGGGAGAGTGGTCATCGAGCGACAGAAGGGGAAGGTCGCGAATAGAGTTCATCATGCCGTTCCTGTTAGGGTGCGTTGAAAAAATCTTGAAACCCTGCTTTTTCGGTATCTAATTATGGTTAGAATTCCTTTTTTTGTTTTGTTTTTGGGGCTTGAAAATAGGAAACTCGTTGTGCATGCTGTGGTTCTTTGCTCGAGCTGGTGAACATTTGATGGTTCTGATTTAGGGAAATTAAAGCTGGATTTTTTATGTGTTTTGGATAATTCTCAGATGGATCTTCCGATTGGGAAAGGCATGAGATGGTGGGAAAAGGGCTTGCAGCCTAACATGAAGGAGATCACTTCAGCTCAGGATCTCGTAGATTCCTTGATACACGCCGGTGACAGACTTGTTATTGTGGATTTCTACTCCCCAGGTTGTGGAGGCTGCAAATCCCTTCATCCAAAGGCAAGTTTCTGTTTGGAAAGTTTTCCTTCTTGTTCATTCAGATAATTCATTGTTTCTATCAGCTTTTATGTCAGTTAAAAATCTTATTGGTGCAGATTTGTCAGTTTGCGGAGCAGAACCCCCATGTTCTTTTTCTACCAGTAAATTATGAGAAGCATAAATCCATGTGTTATAGCTTGAACGTTCATGTCCTCCCCTTTTTCAGATTTTACAGGGGAGCTCACGGTCGTCTTTGTAGCTTCAGCTGCACTAATGCTACTGCAAGTTCTTCACCTTGTTTTGTTTGTTGAGTTGCTTTCAATTTGTTTACAGGTTGCAGATTATAGATATTTCTGAACTAGTTTTTAAGAGTTATCTTGTGTGGAAGGCCGCTACTGTATAGTTTGGTTTGTTCTAATAATCTGTAGGAGATTGTGTTGATAAATTTTGTTCAAGTTTGATATTTGATTGTGAAATGTGTTCTGAATCGCAGATTAAGAAATTTAAGGATGCATTGGCCAAGCACGACACAGGCAAGTTTAGCCTTGGGGCAGCCAAAGGGTTGGAGGAGAAGGAGCTATTGGCTTTAGCTGCAAATAAGGATCTATGTTTCAACCAAACTAAGAAGGAAAAGCCTTCATCCACTGCTCCTGAAGTCATGGAGCAAATTCCTGCAATATTATAGCTTTTCTCTTTCATCTTTTCTAATATCCACCCAAAATTATAAAGAACAAAGCCTTGGCCTTAAGAGCATCATATCCTTTATATATGACCATTCTCTTTCTTTTGTACATTTTTTTTATCCTACAATTATCCAATGTTTTTAAGGTTTCCTCCATCCATCTTCTTAGCAGGATTAATGGTTTTTTTTTTGGCGTTTTTGCCTGCTAAGGATTGGATATGATGGGAATGCCTTGCTTTATCAAGATACTGAATTGTATTATTGCTTGTTTATTTGTCTTTTGCTATAATTTAAGAATCATATTTTTCTTGTATTGGTTTCTCTATGAGCTGGCTGTACTAATTTGTGATTTTTTTTTCTTGTTTTGCAAGCCCCTTTTAATGAGAATGTTAGAGGTCCATGTGGTGGGTGAGGAATTGGTATAAATAACTCCTACCTCTTCTTTGGACTCTTTTAATGGCTTGTTGATAGAAAATATATTTTAGAAATTATAAAAAAAAACACACACACACAAAAGAATTACAGCTCTCATCATGTTATTGTTTCCAATTTCTGAAAATGATTGGTATGTTCGGTCTCCTATGATCTTGTTTTCTATTCTACATGCTTTCTGCTGGTGGCCAGATCTATGACTATTCAACTTAGGTTTGGTTTGGGACGGTTTAATCTATGCTTTTTAAAGCAGTTTTTTAGTAGAAAAAAATTAATTTTGGTATTAAAAAGCTGCTTTAAAAAGCAGTAAGAAAGCCGTCCCACACGAAGCCTTATTCTTACTCTTGCCTTCTCTCTATTGTCTGGCCATTTCGTCAACTGAAGAGGTTTTCATGCAACTACAACTAGGTTTTGTCAATCAAACCAAACCTTTCTTCTGTAAGTTCTAAAAGCCTATATGTGCTCAAGGGCTTTCTATATTCCTATGGATTTGTTAAACTCATAAAGTGACACTTCCTTGTTCATTAATCAAAAGTTTTCACCTAGCTTTGGCCTTAGTTTTCAATTAAAGACCTTGGTGATAGGGGTGTCAATATTGGACCCAACCTGAAAACCTAATACGAACCCGACCCGAAAAATTCGAGTTTGAGTTGACCTAAACCCGAAGCAGGCTAATTTTGGATCCAGAAAATCGACCCGTTTGTAAAACTGGGTCGGGTTCGGGTTGACCCAGAAACCCGGTAATGACCCGAACAACAACGAAGCCGAACAACAATGAGCGAACTCCCGTCGTCGCTTCCGATCAAAATGTTGTAACTTCCGATCCGATGGGAGGAAAATGGTCAAAGGATCGATGTCGAACAACCACGAAGGAGCCGAACAGCAACGACAAGCAATAAAGCTGAAGAGCAACGAGCAAACTCCCGTCGTTGCTTCCAATCAAAATGTTGTAACTTCCGATCTGATGGAGGGAAAATGGTCAAAGGAGCAATGCCGAACAACCATGAAGGAGCCGAATAGCAACGACCGAAGAGCGAAGTCGAACAACAACGAAGTGAACAACAACGAGCGAACTCCCGTCATTGCTTCCGATCAAAATGTTGTAACTTCTAATCTGATGAGAAGGGAAAATCGTCGAAGGAGCGACGTCGATCAGCCACCAAGGATCCGAAGAAGCGATGCGAGCAATCTCTACACCTCCTGGGAAGCAACGAAGCCCAATAGCAACAACGAAAAGAGAAGATGAAAGGCACTATTCAAGTCGGTTCGGGTTGACTTGAACCCGAAGTGGGTCGGGTTCAGATCGAGAAAATTGATCCGTTTGCAAAAACAGGTCAGGTTGACTCGAACCCAACCCGTGATCCGAAATTGACACCCCTACTTAGTGATCTCCCTTATATTCTTAGCATTGAATTATTGAAATGCTCCCAGCAACATCAAGCTTACTATCAACTCACAATATATTCATGAATTCAAATTCAAGATCGATATCTCCAACATGAGCGGTTTTTGGCAGGAGAAATTATTTTGTGTGGAGACCAGACACAAAGAATCGTCTGATTTGTCTTTAGGAACAATAAAAGTTCACCACTATGCTTTTATAGTTCATAGAGATAAAACCGAACAACTCTATGTCCGATCTCCACATGTAATAATCTTTCCTTAGGCAAAGGCATGTCAATTTAATCTCAATAAGCTTTCACATCAGCTTATGATAAAAATAACCTCAATGATGTATTGAATCTCTCAAAGGGGTTACGCCAGTTTTGACATTTTTATGGCTTCATTTAGGATGGATTTTTACTGTTTTTTTAAGCAGCTTTTTAGTACAAAAATTTTTAGTTTAAATTTTGTTTTACTAAAAGATTGTTTTAGAAAGCAGGAAAAAAAATTGTCCCAAATGAAACCTAAATATCAATATGATAGCTATTGTAAAGAAGACTCCATTAAAAGGCTTCTTAAAGTCTATGTGCACTTACAATTTGTATTTTAGCATTAGGAGTATACAACCTAAATATGTTTAAGCATAATATTATCTTTTCATTAGATATTTTTTTCCTCTAAAAACAAATAGGATAGACAATAGCTTTTTAATTGTCACAGCACTCGAGAAGTCCGAAATTTATTTATGACTTAAAAATAAATTCAAAAACTTTAAAGTCTACATGACCTTACATTAATGAAAATTTAATAATATAATGATAGTTAGAAAATTAAAAGTAGACAACTCTTACTGGATCTTGCATTAATTTAAATCGACCTGAAATTCCATTAGATTATTTAAAGGAACAAAAAAACTTGTTGGCTGTTATTTCAACATGATTTTTTTTTCATAACATAGAAAATGTTTTTTTTTTTTTAATCTTTTTTTTCAATTCAACTAATTCTGTGCTATTACAATCGAACTAAAATCACTAATATCTGGTTGATTATCTTATATTAATGAAATTTTAATAATAACAAAGTGAATAATATGGTCAGAAAAGTATATTTATATCATCAAAGCAAGAAAATTAGTAAAAAATTCTGTTAGTTGATATTGACTTAATTTAGGTTTCATTTGGGACAGCTTTTTTAATACTTTATGAAATAGTTTCTTTGTATAAATCTTTTTTCTTTTTTTGCACTAAAAAACTATTTCATAAAGTAATAAGAAGTTAATCCAAACGAAGCCTTAATTCAACATGAAATTCAATCAGATTATTTAATGGAACAAGAAACAAATTCATTTCATAGAATATTAATGGCATACATTTTCAATTCTAATATAATTGTTGCGTCATGAAATATTCATGGCGGCAAAGAAATATAAAATTTAATCTCTTAGCTTTTTGTACGAAGATCTAGCATACAAGCAAATAAAAGAAAGGGTGTAGCGTTCATAAGAGACACCATAGCTTTTTACGTTGAAACCCCTTAAAAGGGGGAAAACCATGATGTCTGGCCCAGTTTGAATGAATCCAATATTATTTGCAATCGATTACAAATGAGGTCCTTCCTTGGGGGGAAGGCCTTGGGTTGATGTAGCAAATGTACATCATATTGCATGGTGAAAATTAGAAGAATTAGTATTGAAATGTTCGTTTAGTCGGCAGAACCATAGTCAGTAGGCAACGGAGGTCAGAAAGACCGTAGTTTGGTGTCGGTGGTCGGAAGGACTGTTGTTTGGCGAGGGAAGTTGGAAGGACCGTAATTGGTGGGAGATAGTGGTCATAAAAACCATTGTCTGGCGAGGGAGGTCGGGATGACCATAGTCGGTGAGAGATAATGGTCAGAAAGATCGTTGTTGGCGATGGAGGTCGGAAGGACCGCAATCGATAGGAGATAGGGGTCAGAAAGACCATTGTTTAGTGAGGAGGTCGGAAGGACCATAGTCGGCAGAAGATAGGGGTCAGAAAGATCGTTATCTGGCAGTGGATGTCGGAAGGATCGTAGTAGGCGACGGAGGTCGGAATGATCATAGTCGGCATGAGATAGGGGTCAGAAAGACCGTTATCTAGCAATGAAGGTCGGAAGGAGCGTAGTAGGCGACAGAGATTAGAAGGACTATAGTCGGTAGGAGACAGTGGTCAAAAAGATCATTGTCTGATGATGGAGGTCAGAAGGACTGTAATAGTCGACAGAGGTCGGAAGGACCAAAGTCGACAAGAGATAGGGGTCAAAAAGATTGTAGTCGTAAGGCGGTGGTCTGGTGAAAGTCCAGGCATTATTCTGTGGTTTGGAGGAACTCCAACTTCTATCAGTGGTCCAACGAAAGTTCGGGCCTCATTTGGTGGTCCGGCGGTGGTTTGACAGAAATCTAGCGTCAAGCGGTGGTCCGGCATAACTCCAGCGTTAAGCGGTGGTCAAGCAGAACTCCGATGTCAAGCAATGCTTCGGCGGAAGTTTGGCGTCAGGCGGTGGTCCTAAGGGAAGTTTGGTTCCAAGTGGTTGGCCAGTGGAAGTCCGACGTCAGGCAAAAATCCAGCATTAGACGGTGGTCCAGCGGAAGTCCGGCGTCAAGCGGTGGTCCTGAAGGAAGTCCGGTGTCAGGCGGAAGTCCGATGTATGGCGGTGGTCCAGCTGAAGTCCGACGTCAAGCGATGGTCCGACGAAAGTCTGACTTCAAGCGGTGGTCTGGTGGAAGTTTGATGTCAGGCGGTACTCTTGACGGAAGTCCAGCGTCAAGTAGTGGTCCGGCGGAACTCCTGTGTCAGGTGGTGGTCTGGTAGAACTCCGGCGTGGGGCGGTGGTACGATAGAAGTCCGACGTCAAGCGGTGGTCTGGCAAAACTTTGGCATCGTGTGGTGGTCCGGCAAAACTCTAACATTGGGTGGTGGTCCAGCAGAACTCCGGTGTCAGGTGGTGGTCCAGCAGAAGACCGGGCAGCGGTCGAGGAGGAGAGAGGAGGCAAGAGCGATCTCCGATCTCTCCCTTGATTCTTTTCTTCGGGTCTCCCTTTCATGAGAAGTAGATAGATTTTCTAGAGTGACATAGCTTATAAATAGGTGGAAGATCAAGGGTAAGTTGAGAGTGGTTTGGATGGACGGTCGATGTTAAATCCCTTGATCATGGACTATTTACCGGGCATTTTAATGTCTTAATGATATCAGAATTTTGTGATCTTGGGCTCGTTGGATTTGTCTCGTCAAGCCGCTCTATTCGACTATAAGCATCATGTTTGGAAACCGTTTAGTAATCCAAATTGTGGTTTGAACATTCCAATAGTACTTCGAGTCCTTGATTTGGACCGATTTGGACCTAAATTGACTTGAATTTGGTGTCGTTGGGTTTGTATTTTTGAGACGTTCAATTTGACTATAAGTTTGCTAAAATCGGGGTTCGAATGATCCCAATTTTAATTTCAGAAGTTTCCAATTTGATTTTACCTTGAGATTCGTGCCCAATCAAGATAATTTTTTGATGATGTATCAATAATATTACTAAAATTGCTAATATTTAATTGGTTCCTTAATTGAATAATTTTTATTAATTCCTCTTAAAACAGATTAAAAAACTGAGGTCCAGATAAACATGCCAGGATCATTGAAGTTCACGTTAAGATCCATGGGGTTGTTGTCATTAGAAGGGCTCATAGATTGATCTTAGGTATGATTAAAAATTTTGTTATAATAAGAATAATAATGTAACAAGATCCTGACTTTTGGGTGCTTTAATATGAATTGGGGAAAACTTCATAGATTGATCTTAGGTAATATTATTATTTTTTTTAGTATCTAATTACATTTAAAAATCTCAGAGGCTGTCAAGCAAAAGCCTAAGTGGGGTTGTTTGAAATTGGCTAGAACTCTTGTTCAATTTTTTCATATGGTTATTGAGATAGTAATAGTTTCTCTCTTCTTTATGTAAACTTTCAACTGATCATTCATCCAAGAAAAGCTTCATCATAAGCACATTTAACTATGGAGTTCACCATAAAACTCCACATGTTAAACAAAAAGGCTCCACACAAATTTAGCATTTTATTTATTTAGTTAGTAATAGCTCTCTCTCTCTCTCTCTCTCTCTCTCTCCTGATCCTAGGGCATTCATGCAAAAAGGTGACATAGGGCTCTTAAATATAAAAATGAGAAGAGAAATGAAAAATTAATGGATGATCCTATATATGCAATTTTCCATAGGCGCATATTAAAAATCTAGTTTGAATAACTTCATTTAATTGTAAAAACACAATAATGATTACATGGACAATTACTTGGACAACCCTCCATCCATGTTGAGACCTCTCTGGCTAAGTCAACAATGCCTGCACTTACAATATTCCTAGACTAATTCAACATTGTGTTCATTGATATATACTGAAGATGCTTCTAATAACTTCATTTATTCACTCGAGCTGAGCTTCTACCACCATTTCAATATAGGCTTGATACGTCATGCGAAAATTAACTTGATCGGGCACGAATCTTGAGGCAAAAATCAAGTTGGAAACATCAAAAATTAAATCCGGGAGCACCTGAACTCCGATTTCAGCGAGCTTACAGTCAAACTGAGCGTCTTGGAAATACGAACCCAACGACACCAAGATCGACCCAATACGAGCCCAAATGAGTCTGAATCAAGGGATTAAAGTGCTGTTGGAAGGTTCAAACAGCAATTTGAGTTACCAAACGGACTCCGATTTTGACGAGCTTATACTCGAATCGAAGGGCTCGACGAGACAAATCCAACGAGCCCAAGATCACAGAATTTCGACATCACTAAGGCCTCCAAATGGCCAACGAACGGTGCACGGTCATAGGATTCAATATCGGCCGTCCATTTGACCACTCCCTATTCGCCCCTGATCTCACGCCTATTTACGGGCCATGCCACTCCAGAAAATCTATAAATAGAGCCCTCATTCTTCACAAGAAAGGATCCAAGCAAGAGAGAGAAGAAGAGAAGAGAAGGAAGGAGTTCCTCCTCGACAGCCGCCGGACCACCGCCGGACCACAGCAGAACCTCGCCGGACCACCGCCGGACCATCGCAGGAATCTCGTCGGACCACCGCCGGACCACCACAGGAACCTCGCCGGACCACCGCAAAACCTCGCCGGACCACCACCTTAAGGCCCGACGTTCATCCCCGGCGTCCTGCCAAAGACCCGACGTCTTGTTCAAGGCCCGACACTCAGTCCCTACATCCTGCCAAAGACCCGACGTCTTGTTCAAGGCCTGACACTCAGTCCCTACTTCCTGCCAAAGACCTGACGTCTTGTTCAAGGCCCGACGTTAAGTCCCGACGTCCTGCTGAAGACCCGACGTCCTGCTGAAGACCTGACGTCCTGCTTAAGACCCGACGTCCTACTCAAGGCCAGACCATCAACATCCGATCTTCCAAGTGACATTGGGACTAACACCTGACTCCTTATCTCCTACCGCCTACGGTCCTTCTGACCACTGTCGCCTACTACGGTCCGTCCGACCTCTATCACCAGACAACGGTCTTTCTGACCCAGGTCTCCTGCCAACTACGGTCTCCTGCCAACCACGGTCCTTCAGGCCAAACAAACCTGTATATGTAACTCTTACCATGTAATGCAATCTATATGATGTACATTTGCTACATCAATCCAAGGCCTTCTCCCAAGAAAGGGCCTCATTTGTAATCGACTACAAATACTAGTGGATTCATTCAAACTGGGCCAGGCCCCGTGGTTTTTTCCCCTTTTTCAGGGGTTTTCCACGTAAAAACTTTGGTGTCTCTTATGAACGCTACACCCTCTCACTTATCTGATTGTGTGTTGGATCTTCGTACAACGCTAAGACGTTAAACCATATATTTCTCTACCGCCGCGAATATTCCAGGACGCAACAGTTTGGCGCCGTCTGTGGGAAAGTGATTCCCGACTGGGGGGCAACTTTTGCTCCAATCTCAAAAGATCGCTCTTATCAACTTCCTGACATCAGTCATTGTTGCATCAAATGCGGACTGGGGGGCAACTTTGACCCCAATTCTGGTCAAAAAGATCCTTCAATACTTCCAACATCAAGATGATATTTCAGAAAAATCCAAGCAAATGCAAGGATACTTTCTATCACTTCTAAGTTTCATACAGTCCCCTACAGGACTCATACTCCTTGGACAAGGTCTTGATCTCGACCTCAAAAAGGTAGTAATGGTCTAAAGATAGACCCCTCATTATCTTTGATTCGGGATATACGCGGCATTCGCCCCCTCCCAATCAAAGCAAAATCGATCCCAGGGGGATCCGATTCGACCTCTTCCACACAGGTTAACGTCGTCGAGCATGGCTCCGGCATACAACCTCGGAAAGGTCTCACATCCTTAATAGATTCTCCCGGCCTCTTCCACACAGGTTAACGTCGTCGAGCATGGCTCCGGCATACAACCTCGGAAAGGTCTCACATCCTTGGTGGATTCTCCCGACCTCTTCCACACAGGTTAACGTCGTCGAGCAAAGGCTCCGACATACAACCTCGGAAAGGTCTCACATCCTTGGTGGATTCTCCCGACCTCTTCCACACAGGTTAACGTCGTCGAGCATGGCTCCGGCATACAACCTCGGAAAGGTCTCACATCCTTGGTGGATTCTCCCGACCTCTTCCACACAGGTTAACGTCGTCGAGCAAAGGCTCCGACATACAACCTCGGAAAGGTCTCACATCCTTGGTGGATTCTCCCGACCTCTTCCACACAGGTTAACGTCGTCGAGCAAAGGCTCCTACATACAACCTCGGAAAGGTCTCACATCCTTGGTGGATTCTCCCGACCTCTTCCACACAGGTTAGCGTCGTCGAGCAGGGCTCCGACATACAACCTTGAAAAGGTCTCACATCCTTAGTGGATTCTCCCGACCTCTTCCACACAGGTTAACGTCGTCGAGCAAAGGCTCCGACATACAACCTCGAAAAGGTCTCACATCCTTGGTGGATTCTCCCGACCTCTTCCACACAGGTTAACGTCGTCGAGCAAAGGCTCCGACATACAACCTCGGAAAGGTCTCACATCCTTGGTGGATTCTCCCGACCTCTTCCACACAGGTTAACGTCGTCGAGCAAAGGCTCCGACATACAACCTCGGAAAGGTCTCACATCCTTGGTGGATTCTCCCGACCTCTTCCACACAGGTTAACGTCGTCGAGCAGGGCTCCGACATACAACCTCGGAAAGGTCTCACATCCTTAGTGGATTCTCCCGACCTCTTCCACACAGGTTAACGTCGTCGAGCAGGGCTCCGGCATACAACCTCGGAAAAGTCTCACATCATTGGTTAACGTCGCCAGAATGTCGTCAATGGACTTCTATCTGACTTCTCCACAATGTTAAAATTCTACACGATTTTGAATTTTCTCCTATCGCTGAACTTTTGCCTTGCAGGACTTTCGACGGATTAATACTTGGCACCGGAATTCTTCCTATTGTCGGACTAATACCCGACGTTGGACTTTTGCTCCTCAATGGACTTCTCCTTGACGTCGGACTTCTGCTCGTCAGCAGACTTCTACCTGACGTAGGACTTCTGCTAGTCAGAGGACTTCTACACGACGTCGGACTTCACCTTGTCATCAAACTTCTGCTTGTCAGCGGACTTCTACTCGACGTCAGCGGACTTCTGCCCGTCGATAAATTTTCATCGGACTTCTGCCCGAGGCTGTACTTCTACACGACGTTGGACTTCTCCCTATCGTCGGACTTCTACTAGTCGTCGGACTTCTGCCCGTCAATGAACTTTCATTGGTCTTCTGCCAGAGGCCGTACTTCTACACGACGTCGGATTTCACCTTGTCGTCGAACTTCTGCTCGTCAGTGGACTTCTACTCGTCGTCGGACTTCTGCCCGTCGATGAACTTTCATCGGTCTTCTGCTAGAGGCCGTACTTCTACACGACGTCGGATTTCACCTTGTCGTCAAACTTCTGCTCATCAGCGGACTTCTACTCGTCGTCAGACTTCTGCCTGTCGACGAACTTTCATCGGTCTTCTGCCAGAGGCCATACTTCTACCCGACGTCGAACTTCTGCTCGTCAGCAGAGACTTCTGCCCGACGTCGAACTTCTGCTCGTCAGCAGACTTCTGCCTGACGACGTCGGACTTCTGCTCGTCAGTGGACTTCTCCCCGTCGTAGAACTTCTGCTCATCAGCGGACTTCTACTCGTCGTCAGACTTCTGCCTGTCGACGAACTTTCATCGATCTTCTGCCAGAGGCCATACTTCTACCCGACGTCGAACTTCTGCTCGTGAGCAGACTTCTGCCCGACGTCGGACTTCTGCTCGTCAGCGGACTTCTGCCTGACGTCGGACTTCTGCTCGTCAGCGGACTTCTCCCCGTCGTAGGACTTCTGCTCGTCAGCGGACTTCTGCCCGTCGATAAACTTTCATCGGTCTTCTGCCAGAGGCCGTACTTCTACACGACGTCGGATTTCACCTTGTCGTCGAACTTCTGCTCGTCAACGGACTTCTACTCGTCGTCGGACTTCTGCCCGTCGATGAACTTTCATCGGTCTTCTGCCAGAGGCTGTACTTCTACACGACGTCGGATTTCACCTTGTCGTCGAACTTCTGCTCATCAGCGGACTTCTACTCGTCGTCAGACTTCTGCCTGTCGATGAACTTTCATCGGTCTTCTGCCAGAGGCCATACTTCTACACAACGTCGGACTTCTCCCTGTCGTCGGACTTCTGCTCGTCAGCGGACTTCTACTCGTCACCGGACTTCTGCCCGTCAACGAACCTTTGTCGGTCTTCTACCCGACGATGCACCTCTACCCGACTTCGTACTTCTACCGGATGTCGGACTTCTGCCAGTTAATAGACTTTCGCCGGTCTTCTGCCTGACGTTGTATGTCTACGCGACGTTAAATTCCTACCTGTCATCATACTTCTCCCCGACGCTGGACTTATATTCATTACGGGACTTTCATCGGTCTTCTACTCGACGTCGAACTCTTGCATATCGACGGACATTCATCGGGCTTTTACATGTCTTTGAATGTCTACTCGTCGCCGTACTTCTCCAACCTTCGTTGGACTTCTGTTCGTTGTCAACCTCCCTCCTTACAACGGTCTCTCTGACCTCCATCTCCAACCAACTAACATCAGAACTCCGCAATATCTCTCGAAGAATAGAGGGAGAAGGGGGAAATCTCCGGACTTCCTTGCCAAGAGAGGGGCCTCGAAAAATCGAGGGAAGGCCTCAATAGAAAGGACAGAGGGAGAAGAGAAGAAGAAGAAAAGAAGAGAAGGAGAAGAAGAAGAGCAGAAAAGATGAGAAGAAGGGAGAAGAGACAATTTTTCTAAAGACCTTCGAGGCCTATTTATAGGTTTTTGGAGAGAGGTGGGAAGTTTCTAGATTTTTAAATTTTTCTAAAATTTTTCGGAATTTTCTGGAATTTTCTGGAATTTTTCCGGATTTTTCGGAATTTTTTGGAAATTTTTTGAAATTTTGTGGGCCCCGCAACGAATTAAAAAAAAAATTAAAATAGAACCGCCTCAGCCAAACCGCGCGCCCAGGAGGGGCGCGCCTGTTCGCGCGGCAGTTCGCCGGCGCGGCGCGGCGGCCGGCCGGCGGCCAGCCGGTTCGGCCGCCTACGGGTGTCCGGGCCCGATTTTCGGCCCGGACAGTCCGATTCGTACGTTTTTGGGGTCCTCGGACACATTTTTCGACGTTCCGGACTCGATTTTGACACTTTCGGAGCTCAACGGGGCCTCTATGATCAAGTTCGAGCAAGCCATTAATTTTTGGAACGTAATTTTTTGCAATTCGGCCATTGTAAAATTTCGGAACAAGTATTTTCGGACTCCTGGAGCTTCGAAGTCCGAAAATAGGGGGGCAACTGATACGTCATGCGAAAATTAACTTGATCGGGCACGAATCTTGAGGCAAAAATCAAGTTGGAAACATCAAAAATTAAATTCGGGAGCACCTGAACTCCGATTTCAGCGAGCTTACAGTCAAACTGAGCGTCTCGGAAATACGAACCCAACGACACCAAGATCGACCCAATACGAGCCCAAATGAGTCTGAATCAAGGGATTAAAGTGCTGTTGGAAGGTTCAAACAGCAATTTGAGTTACCAAACGGACTCCGATTTTAACGAGCTTATACTCGAATCGAAGGGCTCGACGAGACGAATCCAACGAGCCCAAGATCACAGAATTTCGACATCACTAAGGCCTCCAAATGGCCAACGAACGGTGCACGGTCATAGGATTCAATATCGGCCGTCCATTTGACCACTCCCTATTCGCCCCTGATCTCACGCCTATTTACGGGCCATGCCACTCCAGAAAATCTATAAATAGAGCCCTCATTCTTCACAAGAAAGGATCCAAGCAAGAGAGAGAAGAAGAGTAGAGAAGGAAGGAGTTCCTCCTCGACAGCCGCCGGACCACCGCCGGACCACAGCAGAACCTCGCCGGACCACCGCCGGACCACCGCAGGAATCTCGTCGGACCACCGCCGGACCACCGCAGGAACCTCGCCGGACCAACGCAAAACCTCGCCGGACCACCACCTTAAGGCCCGACGTTCATCCCCGGCGTCCTGCCAAAGACCCGACGTCTTGTTCAAGGCCCGACACTCAGTCCCTACATCCTGCCAAAGACCCGACGTCTTGTTCAAGGCCTGACACTCAGTCCCTACTTCCTGCCAAAGACCTGACGTCTTGTTCAAGGCCCGACGTTAAGTCCCGACGTCCTGCTGAAGACCCGACGTCCTGCTGAAGACCTGACGTCCTGCTTAAGACCCGACGTCCTACTCAAGGCCAGACCATCAACATCCGATCTTCCAAGTGACACTGGGACTAACACCTGACTCCTTATCTCCTACCGCCTACGGTCCTTCTGACCACTGTCGCCTACTACGGTCCGTCCGACCTCTATCACCAGACAACGGTCTTTCTGACCCAGGTCTCCTGCCAACTACGGTCTCCTGCCAACCACGGTCCTTCAGGCCAAACAAACCTGTATATGTAACTCTTACCATGTAATGCAATCTATATGATGTACATTTGCTACATCAATCCAAGGCCTTCTCCCAAGAAAGGGCCTCATTTGTAATCGACTACAAATACTAGTGGATTCATTCAAACTGGGCCAGGCCCCGTGGTTTTTCCCCCTTTTTCAGGGGTTTTCCACGTAAAAACTTTGGTGTCTCTTATGAACGCTACACCCTCTCACTTATCTGATTGTGTGCTGGATCTTCGTACAACGCTAAGACGTTAAACCATATATTTCTCTACCGCCGTGAATATTCCAGGACGCAACAAGGCTTTATCATTGAATCACCTAATTTGTCAATTTTGACAATAAGATAGACCTTGTTTTTTTATTTCTGTTAGCTACAAATTTGAATAACTATTGCTTTGGGTTAATAAAAATTAAAATGTATTGTTCTAATATCTATTTTTAGAACATTTTCCTATCATTGATATTGTTATGATAATGCTACATTAGCCCCCACCTACACTGTGGGCTGACTGGGCCTGCCGCGGCCCACTTTTGATTGTGACTTCTGAGTTGTCGAGATGGAGAAAGAATTCGGTTTGTCAAAGGCCTCTGTCTTCAACAGTATTATGTAATTGTATTTTTTTATGGACCTCCTAAATTGTTCATTTCGTAACGATGTAAATGTTCAGTCATGCAATACATCAAAAGTCTAATTAATTCTTTTATTATTAGAAAGTTACCTTTAACGAGTCGAATTTGAGTGAGCTCACTATTAGTTCATATTCGATTCGTTTAAAAATTAGTTCGTGTTCAAAATTGTTCGTAAATAGTAAAAAAGCTGTCATAAACGAGAGAAATTATTACGTGAGGTCACCAGACCGTCTAGAGGTCAATTAGGACGCACCACGCCACAATATACACAACGGTACACAGTGATAGTACAATTGGTCCAATGATTGCACGTAATAATTTCGCCACAAAACAAAGCCTAAACCATCTACAATAATTATTGTCTAAAGACGATCACAATTGTTTAAGGATAAAGCTATGCATATTAAAAGAATGTTGTTACAGCTTTTCTTAATTTGTGATCCACATTAGTTTATATATATATTTTAATAAATTTATTTTCATAATCTATGTAAACAGACAGCTTAGAAAATAAAGATGCATAAAATTTCTAAAACTATGGAGATTTCATTTGAGGGTATTTAATATTTGGAAAAGATTGCATTAAACATTCTGAATTTAATTATGATGATTTTTAAATTCTTTAATTTTTTTTAAGATGAATATAATATGAAAATTAATTTTCATTTTGTATTTATATTAAAATTAAAGGTGTGAATAAATTGAGTCGCGCTTAAGCTTCAGCATGCTTAAATAATCAGAAGTTTGAATTGACCTAAAAACCAATTCATTTATTGTGAAAAAAAAATCCCGATTAATAAAATGATAAAAAAAAATTTGGTTTCCTTTGGACAATTTTCTTATTGCTTCCTATTACAATTTTTTTTTGCACAAAATTTTCTTGAAAGCAAGAAAAAATCAGTGGCCAAAATCCCTCACAAACGGAACCATATAGAAAAATTACAAACTATTTTGTATAAAGAAATGAGATATAGATTTTTTTTAATTGCATGCTTCAACTCATAAATTCTAATATATTAAAAAAATGAGTCGAATAACGAGCTAAAGAGTGAGTTAAAACTAACTCAAACTTAGCTCACACTTCATTTATCAAGCTAAGCCCAACCCAGCTCACAAATATACTTGACTCAATTATAAATACACTCAAAATAAATTTAAACTTTTTTAAAATTAATTTTCATCAAAATTTACCCACAAATTCTTGAGAAATTATTATTTGCGGAGTCCGAACGTAGAGTTACGTTCAGACATATGAGTGTACACACTGTGCAATATTAGACACAAAACAATAAATGTATTTTTTGTTATTACATGATGAGATGGCAAAATCTGATTGGGTGTACAGCTGATCGACATTCTCTTTTTATCTATATATAATGATACAACGTTGTAACCTCTGGATAATAAAGAATTCATATGTTTCCTTTCCCTACTCTTTCTTCTTCTGGCTCTGTTCTTTTCTCTGCAGTTCTTGCAGGTTGCTTCTTTCATCATGGTATCAGAGCACGCGTGACCGATCGCTGGCTCCGATGGAAAGCTTCGTGTCCTCTCAGATAGAAGCTCAAGCAGCACCGGCATATCTCGCTGGACCTTCTGTCTCTTCCAATCTAAAGTTTACTATATCTAATCTCAAAAATTTTTTCCTTAATCAACTTGCAGCGGATAACTACTCACTGTGGTGTTAACAAATCACAAAAAATTTTAGTGCTAATGGTTTTGAATCATTTCTTGATCGCAATTTTCCCATTCCCCCTCGTCTTCTTCATCAATCAGATGGAACCACTGCTCCCAACGAACAATACAATCAATGGTTTCTTACGAATCAAAACTTAGCCGCAGCCCTTTGTTCCACCATATCTCCTTATGTTCTTCCTTACATCATTAATCTTGCCTCTACCTCTGAGATTTGGTCTGCCCTAGAGACTTGTTTTCAATCTACAAATCGCTCCAAGGTTATCCAACTCAAAAATGAGCTGCATAACATTGCTCTCAAGAACTCCACCATGACACAATATCTCATCGATATCAAATCTTAAGTGGACCAAATAGCGACTGTCGGATCTACGATCGACACAAAAGCTCTTAATGGACTCCCTAGCTCGTATCAATCCTTCAAAACATCCATTCGCAACATGTTAACACCTATAAGCCTTGACAACATCTATTCTTTACTAATTAGCAAGGAAATTAACCTCGCCTCCGATGCCGCATGACTCACCTCACCCACCGATCCCTCTCTTGCTCTTTTCACATACAGAGGACGTGGCAGGCGTAGCAGGGGAAGATCATACGGCAACAACTCCCATCATAAATCTTCTTCCACATATGCTCTTATCTGTGAGATATGCTTAAAGAAAGGTCATAATGCTACAAATTGTTGGCACAGTCTGAATCCCAACTATGTTCCGCAACAGCCACATTCCGATTCTAAAGCCCTCGTTGCCAATTCAAGAAACGCTAACACATAGTGGTTTCTTGATTCGGGAGCCTCTTCCCACCTTACAAATTCCTTAGAAAATTTTCCCATATCCTCTCTATCATGGTACTGATGCCATTACTATAGGCGACGGTCGCTCAGTCAATATTTTCAACTCCAACTCAGGTTTGCTTCCTACACCCGCACGTAAGCTCAATCTCTTGCATATTCCTTACATACCCTCTTTAGTCTTTACATTTTAATCTGTTATCTATTTCTCAATTAATAAAAGATAACGATCTTTCAATCATTTTTTATCCAGCTGGTTTCGTTATCAAGGATTAAAAGAATAAACAAATGCTTCTTCGAGGACCATGCAGTAATGGTCTATACTCTATTCTAACTACAGCAAACAACACTCTGCCTCAAGCGATGATAGCTTCTACCACCTGCTCGAATAACTGGCATAATCGGTTGGGACATCTCAACAAGCATGTGTTTCATTCAATTGCTTCTTGTAATCCTCAATTGCAGATATGTAATAAATTTGTTTCTTGTCTTTCTTGTAATAAGGCCAAGGGCCACAAACTCGCTTTTCCTAAATCTGAAAATCGTAGAAAATGTCCTCTTGAGTTACTTCATTCTGATGTTTGGGGGCATGCCCCGGTTGAATCTGATCTGGCTATAGTTACTACGTAATTTTTGTTGATGATTATTCTCGTTTTACGTGATTATTTCCCATGCGAAACAAATTCGATGTAACTGATATATTCATTTCTTTCAAAAGTCATATTGAAAATTTTTACCTCTTTTCAAATTAAATGTCTTCGCACCGATGGAGGCGGAGAGTACCTAAATCACTCACTTATCAAATTTCTTCAATCTAACGGTAATCTCCACCAAATTTTGTATCTCTACACTCCAGAACAGAATGATGTTGCTGAAAGGAAACACCATCATATTGTTTGAAACAACACTGGCTCTTCTTCAAACCGCATCTGCTCCTTACAAATATTGGTCGGATGCCGTTGCAACATCAGTATAGCTAATAAATCGCATGCCCTTGTCAGTCACTCATAATACCTCTCCTTTTGAATTGTTCTTTCAAACTAAACCAGACTACACTCACTTACGGGTCTTCGGGTGTGCATGCTTTCCACTCACTCCTCACCAACTTTGTCACAAACTACAACCCACATCCACTTCTTGTGTTTTCTTGAGTTACTCTGATATTTACAAAGGCTATAAATGCCTTGAATTAGCTAACAATAAAGTTATCATGTCTCACCATATCAGCTTTAATGAGCAATCTTTTCCATTTTCCAATACCAACACTACTTCAAAAATCCAAACGACCCCTATCTCACATAAGCTTCTAGTTCCGGCATTAGTTCAAACTAATCACACAACCTCTACGGTAACCCCCTCAGGATAACACAGCACAGCCATCTAACACATTAATACTGTGCTCTGTGTTCTCTTTGGTCAACACAACACCGTCTATCTCATCTAATCACACTCCCCTCCACCTGTTTCCTCTCATCCTATGATCACCAAAAGACAAACAGGTTCTATCAAACCCACTATCCGCCTAAATCTAATTCATCATAATACTTCATCTCCTCCTACCAGTGATCCTACCTCATACACCGAAGCATCTAAATTAGAGGTCTGGCGGGCTGTTATGGTAGCTAAATTTTTCGCTTTGCAAACACAAGGCACTTGGAGCCTTGTCATTCCGCCCACAAACTCCTCGGTTCTAGGATCAAAATGGACATATCGAACTAAATTCCATGCCAACGGATCAATTGCTAAACACAAAGCTAGACTCATTGCTCTTGGAAGCCATCAAGAGTACAGCTTGGACTACACCAAAACGTTTAGCCCGATCGCTGAATTACCTACTATTGATGTCCTTCTTGCTTTCGCACTCTTTCATAATTGGCCCGTTCAACAACTAGACATTGCTAACGCATTCCTGCATGGGAAACTTTTGGAAACTGTCTATATGAAACAAACAAGAGGTTTTTGAAGATGCCTCAAAACCTGATCACGTCTTTCTGCTCCGCAAAGCTCTCTACAGGCTGAAGCAAGCCCCAAGGCAATGGTATAACACATTCACATTATATCTCGTATCACTTGGATTCCATCACATCAATTTGAACCCTTCGCTTCTAATTCTCAAACAATCATCCAATATACTCTTTCTGCTTATCTATGTGGATGACATTCTCATCACTAGTAACAATCAAACTCTTCTTACTCATATTCTTAATAAACTCAGCAACCAATTCTCTATGAAAGATCTTGGTGAAGCTCACTCTTTTTTGGGAATTCAAATTACACGTCAAATCGATCAATATTTTCTTTCTCAAACACCTTATGCCACATCCATTCTTCAAACAGCTCAACTCACTCACTATAATCCACTCTCTAATCCCACCTATATCAAGCTTCCTATGGACATTCCCGCTGATCCCTTTCTCTGTTATCCTACCATATATCGCAAAATCACAGGCTCTTTGCAATATTTAACTCTAACTAGACCATATATCTCATATAGTGTCAATATTCTTTCTCAACATATGCACAATTCTCTTCAGTAGCACGTCTACATGCTCAAATGCCTTCTGCGCTACATTAAAGGTACATTGAATTTTGGTCTGCCGATTACCAAAACTAATCTTATACTTAAATCTTTTTCAGATGCCAACTGGGTTGGTGATCAACGTCTGGTTTCTGTTCTTTTCTTGGGTGATTCACTCATATCCTGTACCACTAAAAAGCAACATACCGTCGTTAGATCCTCCACAGAATCTGAGTATCGAGCTCTTGCGGCTCTTACCTCGGACGTCATTTGGCTTCATAGACTCTCGGATGACTTTGGAATACCACAACATCAACCAACAAAGATATACTATGACAACACTTCCGCCGTCGTCTTAGCAAACAATCCGTTGTTCCACGCTCGCACAAAGTATATAGAGATCGATCAACGATTCATCCGCGATCACATTACCAACAACAACATTTAACTTCTTCCAATCAGCACTACCGATCAAGTGACAGATATTTTTACGAAATCTCTTTTGACACCTCATTTTCATCTATTGCGCTCCAAACTGACCGTTCTCAACGAACCATCAGTTTGCAGGGGCATATTAGACACAAAACAAACAATGTATTTTCTATTATTACATAATGAGGTGGCAATATCTGATTGGGTGTACAACTGACCACCGTTCTCTATTTTATCTATATATAGTGATACAATGTTGTAACATTTGGATAATAAAAAATTCATAAGTTTCCTATCCCTACTCTTTCTTCTTCTGGCTCCGTTCTTTTCTCTGCAGTTATTGCAGGTTACTTCTTTCATCATACAAAAGTACGATATATATTTGTATATACAGTGCGTATGTACACTCATAATCCAAACGTAACTCCGCATTAATAATTTCTTTAATTCTCATTGATTTTTTCTCCTTTTACCTGTGCCCGTCCCTTAAACCCATGCACACAATATTATATAAATAATGATTTTTTTTTTTTCTTTCGAACCCCTCAATCATTCAGTGCTACATGAACGATTTTGTATCTCCATATCTTTCAGCTCCAGTCGTAGATTGCAGGGACCCACCCCTTGAGACAGAGTTCTTCTCCATAGATTGAGATAGATCATAGATACGATTCAGTCACCTTTTCAGAAAGATAAACTGTGTGCCTTTCTCTGTAGTTAAAGATTTTTCAAAGATCATTTGCCTATTCATCAATTTTTAAGGACATCAACTTGACCATAACCTTCTCCATTTTATATTTTAGAAAATTTATTATCCGAGTAAGCTACAACACGTGAAATTTGAGGTATGCGAAATATGGCTGTGCAGCTGATCATCTTGATCTGTCGGTTGTGAGCTTTTACTATATATCTACCAAAAAGTCTTAGGCTTCGTTTGGAACGACTTTCTTATTGCTTCTTAAGGCTTAATTTGGGATGGCTTTCTTACTGCTTCTTAAAGCAGTTTTTTAGTATAAATTTTTTAATTTTTATACTAGAAATGTGCTTTAAGAAGCAGTAAGAAAGCCGTCCCAACGAAGCCGAAAGCAATTTTTTTTAATAAAAATAAAGCTGATTTAGAAAGCAGTAAGAAAGTTGTTCCAAACAAAACCTTATGTTCGAAGTTTTGCGTATGTGATGTGTATGTGAGTTTGTCTTAATTTGCTCAAAAGTCTCAAAAAAAATTTAGATGATATATTTGACTATTAATTACGGCCAAGAATTTTAATAAAATTTCATTTAAAACTACTGAGTTTTAATTAGAAGTCCTGCATTTCAAGTGAAAGTCTTGAATTTTGTTAAAAAAGTATACAAATTTTTTTGATTTTGCAAAAAATTAATGAAACAAATCAAAATTTAAAATAAAATTTATTCAAAATTAAATATAAATAAATAAAAAATTCATGATTGAGATTATCAAAATGAATATCGTATGTTGAAGAAAATTAAATCAATTGTGAGTTCTAAACTATGTTAAAAATTTTAAAACTTGATATCAAATTTTAATAATGAATATCTTCTATATTTAATTTATATTTTGAAATTTAAAATAGCAACAAAAAAAAATCAGATTAATTAATTATAGAGTTGAAAGGCTGTGTTCTTAGGCTTGAAAGATGAATAACCTATTCTATTACCAGTTAAATAAAAGAGGGGCAGTAGCATGCATATAGATTATTTTTTTCAATTTTCTTGAGAAAGGACTGAAGGGAATCATTATGAGTTATAATAAAAAAAAAAATACTAGTTGGAAGCACGACAGTCTTAAGCTCCCAACCAACAGATCAAATTTAACTGCATATATTTAAAAAAAAAATGAAAAAAAAAAAACAATCAAAATGAATGGCTATCAGACAATGTGATCTCTATTATTGATTATGATGTTAAGTATAACGTAAAATCATTTGATCTAATTATTACAAGTGGGACAAAATCTACGTACTCATAGGCTAGCCTAATATGATCCCAATTTGAGTGGTTGTTAGTTTTGTTTTGATTTTGACAGACTTTTAAACTTTCAAGACTTTCTTGCATGATGGATACCTTTAGTAGATTCAGCTTATTGGAGACAACTTGTAAATTCAGCTTATTTAGTAGGAACTAAATGAAAGGGAGCTTTAGTTTTTGCAACACATCTTCATATAATTGAAAAAGGAATTTCAATTATATATATATATATATATATATATATATAACAAAATATGATTTTATTCCATCAATGAAAAGGATACAAGCGGCTTAACCAAGAAAAAAAGAAAGAAAGAGAAAATTACACAGTCAAAAACAGAAATGACAAGATTGCCAAGCGGGCTTAGAAAAAGGCTAAATTTTTTTAACCAAATAAAACAAACTCACATACACATCACAAGCTTGAAAATTACCTTCTTCTAGGCACTTTTAAACAAAATAAAAATAGAGCCATTGAATCATAAAGATATTGACATTATATATTAGAATAGTAATGAACCAAAGAAATCGAATCCATTTAACAACTAAACCAGCCCAAAATTGCATGCGAAAAATTCCCTTGACTCAATTGTTGCAAGACATGATCTCTAACCTGTGATTTTGATGATAATAATTATTATTGATTGAAATTTTATTTCTTCTAGCATAAATATTGGATATTTTGTCTGTATGTACTAGGATTCAAGTACATGATATACCGCTCAAAGATTGATTAAGACTTAAGTTTGGGTGGAATAGGATGTTTTTCAAAAGAGTCTATATTTTTTATTTTTCTTAATTTTGTATTTCTTGAGTCTGACTATGTAAGGGTGTATGCTAAATTGTCGATTGTGCACACACACAAAGCTGGAGAGTGAGAAAAGAGAGCAGAGAATTTTTTGAACTAATCGTACTGTACGATTACGATCGTACTGTAAGATCAGTTATACGAAAAAAGATGGTTAACGACTAATTTTGTAATTAATACAAATGAACTGATCATGCTTTACGATGAAGATCGTATTGTAAGATTTGTTTCCATCAAGAAACCCTAACCGCTAGATAATTTAACTAAGTATATTTAAAATCAAATTTTGAACTAATCGTGCTGTACTATCCTAGTCGTATTATACGATATTTGAAATCTTACTTAAATTAGTCCCTGTGATTAGTTAATTAAATTAAAGTTTAGTAAATATGGCTAATTAATCATACTGTAAGATAAAGATTGCAACGTACAATTGACAGCGACAAAATTCGGTTTTGTAGATTGTACTGAACGAAAACCTTGATTTTTAAACTAATTGTATAATATGATATCGATCGTACTATATGAACCATTGTATTTGAACTCAACGTGTTGTACGACGTCAATCATATTAAATGATCGATAGTGACGATTTTCAATCGTCCCAGTAATCATCTTGTACAAACAGAGTGAAATTGAATGAATCATATCGTACAAACTTACTATCGTATTGTATGATAAGTATGCATAATTTGAATAGTTCGTATGACCGACTGTTCTATCGTACTGGACGAACCCCTTGTTTTGAATTAATCTTACTGTACAAACCAAGATCGTGCTGCACGAACATCCACGACCTAATTGAAAATTTTTAGGATTTTGTGAAGTCTTGTACTTAAGCAATTCAATGAAGTCATTAGTAAAAATTTTGATTGTTGAAGGAATTCTGAGGGAGAATTCTTAATAGAGCTTTGGGCATAGAGAGCTATAATGTGAGGTTGTGCTTGAGAGAGGAGTGTGATGGGTGTATTGTATAGGAACTCGACAGTCAACCCAACCTCAAACAACACTGCCGAAAAGCACCACAACCAACCGCCAAGCCTTCCAACCAAAAGGATTGTATTGTATAGGAACTCCAAGTTGGATCATTTAGGTTTGGTTTTGAGTGTTGCAATTAAAGGTAGATAGCTTCTATTTATTAGAAGCTGACAGCAATCATTTTCATTAAGGCATTAGCATTGATAATTTTAGTAAGTTCTTAAATATTTAGTAAATTCTCAGTCTTACATTTCACACTTAGATATTAGAAGACCTTTCCTAATGTTTTTAATAAAATATCATGTGAGGTAGATAGTTTTTTCATGTTTATTTGCTACATAAACTTTTTAATGATTCGATATGTTAGCAAAAATTGATCCCATGCACATTGTCTTAGTTGAAGCAATAAAATCTTGAGAGGGATTCACATATATACCACATAATTCTTGTATATTTATATATCTAAAATCTAAATTTTGATATTTATTTATATAATATCTAAATCTTTAAATCATTTCAAAAATACCACTATTACCAATTTGTTTATTATGAAATATACCTTTTCAAGCTTACACTTTGATATGATTGAGACACTGAAGTACTTAAAATATTAAAATTTAGATATTAAGAATATAAATACACAAGAATTATATGATATTTTTACAAATCACCCTAAATCTTGTTTCTACATATTATATTTTATTAGTTAGCTAGTATTTGTCAAATTTATTATAAAATATTTGTAAAACATTTACTAATGACATGTATAAAATGTATGATTAATTGCAATGGATGTATAAGTCAAGTTTAATCGGGCTAAAAGGTCCACAAAATGACAACTCTTTTAAGAATCATGAAATTTTCATGATTTATTATATACCCTTTTAGTTTATTATATTTTAATAAGCTTACTATAACTATGTACGTATATATTTCTTTATAAATATATACATATATATGCATATATTGTAGTAAGATTTCATTTAATATTTAATTTATATTGTAGTATTTATTTAAACTTCCACTCTTATTTCTACATCTTTTGCTTAAAATTATTTATAAATGCAACTTTTCTCTTGAGTATAAAATATATTTAATTGACCATAACTCATGAAATTTATCTCAAATTTTTAAGAAATTAATCTCTTCCTATATATATATTAACAAAAAGGGATTATATTCCAATCAATAAAAGGAGGATACAAAATAGTCCAATAAGGAATCAAATCAAAATATAATTCAATAATCAACAAAGAAGAAACATTAAAAAGAGAAGTAAATGATAGTCGAGCTCAGTCATTGGCAAAGCTTTATGCAATCATCGAGAAGCTAGGCAAGAATCATCCAAAAGAGGAAGCAAGCAACGACTCACAAAACCAAGGCCTCCAAAAGCACCACCAATGGTTGCCAACAAATCACAGCCGTCCAGGAAGTGAACAGAAAGTCGCAACATCATTACCCGGACCACAAAGAAAAAGCAACAACCTCAAAGGCAAGCCCCCAATCACCACCAAACAGAAAGACAGCCCAATCCAAACAGATCCCAATAGAAGAAAGACAGCCCAATCCAAAAAGATTTTTTTTTTTTTTTTGAATTTACATCATCCACGCTTAGCACCCTTTTTAGAACCACCATCCTCAGCAAATTGAATAATACTTAAATCAAAATTATCTTCCGAATTCAAATATTTCTCAATAATTTCCTCACCACCATCTAAAGAATTGTGATTATCTAACCAGTCACCATGCATCACATCATAATCTCTCGATTTACTAACTAGATGAGCAAACAAAGCATCACTTGACATATCGGATATATTTAATCTCTTTTTATATTATCAGAGTAAATCTTCTAAATTAGGGTGGAAAAAGAATAATATAATTCATTACAATAATAATATAATAATACAAAGTTAATATGTAAAAAAAAAACACATTATCGCCCATATAAAAATTAAACCAATTCACAAAAGAAGTGAATATATACTAAAACTCCTTTTCAAACTATGGACTATGATTCCATTTGGTACAACTTTCTTATTATTTTTAAAAATAATTTTTATTACAATTTTTTAAAAAAAATTGCACTAAAATTCTGCTTTATAGAGTAGTATGAAAGGTGTCTCAAACAAAGCCTAAACATCAAGTATTCGAGTTGAAAAAAATTAAGATTTCGTTTGTGACAACCTTCCATCACTATCTTTTTGCTCCTAAGAAATTTTTTGTGTTAGAAAATACTGTAGAAATCAATAAGAAAACTATCCCAAACGAAATCTAAATTAACGAGACGGTAAAAACAATAGGATCTATGTAATTCTAAAAGACCAAAAAAAAAAGGAGAGATGAGATTGAGTCGAATTCAAGCCATATGGCCTCAATTATAACTTAAGATCGATTACATGTGCTGAAACCAAATTTGAATCAAAATCAATTAGAATCCAAATTGAATCAACTCGACTAGAAGATTAATCTAAGTCCACTTTAAATCTGTTTGAGATACTGCAACTGATCGGATCTTTCTGCACTTGAAACAATTGTTTCAGTTTTCGGAAGGTATAAACAAGCGATCTAACTGAGCTTGCAAAGACCACGACCTACTATCAAAATTGGCAATTAAGGAGATCTGAGCATGTAAACCATACTATTCATAGATGATAGATCCACCATGCAAAAGGCTAGCTCCACTACACAAGAAAAGATCATTAAAAAAAAAAATCCTTCACAAAAATGATTATAGAAAAGCAATAACTAGCATAAAGACAACAAAGTAATCATCCATTCTCCACAAAAACAAGCTTAAAAAAGCCTAAACATAATCATAAGGCATCAAAGTTTTATCATAAACAACAAAGCTACAATCTAAGAAAACCTAGAGGATGCTTCTCATTTGCAACACCTTGGCTTTATTGCAAAAAAAAAAAGGTAAAGTTAATCAAAATCAACTCTCATTGGACCCTATAAATCCAATAATTAGTTTAAAAAAGCTAAAACCATTAAAGCAATGTAAGAGTCAAGTTTAATTTTGAATATCTTATATATTTTAATTTAAAGTTGACTCACAAATTATTTCAAACAAGCTAAAGTTAATCAAAATCAACTCGAAAATATTTCTCAAAAAATAAGAAATCAAATCTATTTCAGCACTTGAAAAAATATTAGTAATTTTCAAGCCATCTTCTAAATTTGAACATTATTATAACCTCTACAGAAAAAGAATAAAACCAACAACAAGATGCTAGTAGCAGAATTAATCCCAGTATAGTTCAACTGCTAAATCACTAGCAAAGGATTTGTCGAAGGCTAAGTCAAGATGGTTAGAAAATTAACCATGATCGTGTTGGAAAATATAGATGGCCTCCGAAAGCTTCTTTATATTTGATTTTCTACTCCCTGTTGACAAAAGAACATGAACAAGTTACAGAAATGATAAGTATTTGCACGCTTTATTCTAAAGAAATACGCAAATGATGGTGGTTGGCCAAAAAATTATAAAGAATGTCATCTGCGATGCCGTACCTGACCTCATGTAAGATCCTTTTGGCTTAAGGACAACAATTGTTGGAAAATTTCAATTCAAATTTGTAGAGGAAAGAGCATCTTTCAGAGGATATTTGGTCAATACACATGAGATGAAACCTCATTTATGGAATCATTGTGTGATCAGATTCATATTTTGATGGTTTCGCTGCTTGTTACCTGAGCTCTTTCATGCAGACGTCATAGATTACTCAGGAATAGCAAATACTATATTGTAAGAAAACTATAAACTAATCTATGCTCAATTGTAAACGTCAAAAACTAAACTAGAGATTGGCATCCACGAAATGGTGCAATACAGAGAGATTATTCAGTGATCCCACACACGGCAAATTATTTTGTGCGGACGTCGAACTCCATCCAGAAACCAACCAGACTACGTCACATCATCACCCCCGTTCGTTCGGTACCACGGCACGGTACTGCGTTCGGTACCGTGCTCGGTTCTACTGACGTGGCACATTCTAGTTGGTCTCCGGATGGTGAATTGCATTCGGCGTCCGCACAAAATAATTTCTCCACACACACAACCCTGTTGCACCAATTCTGCTAGAATATCGTGCAAAAACAAAAATACCTGTGCTGTTGTGCACCGCCCTTTTAATAATCTCTCAATTAATGATGAACAATAAACCAGGGTTCTTAGAATAAAAAATCAATAAGAAGGTTGAGAATTTTTGGCAGAAGACACAAACATAAATATAAACTTTAGGTTGAAGTACTCTTAAAAGTTACTAGTTTACAATTCGGCCGCTAATATTTCCACAATGAAAAAAATAATGTTTTTTATTTAGATGATAAACTGATCATTTAATGTAGAAAATATCAAACATTAAATGATAGAACATGTCATATTAAATATGCAATAAATCAAAGGATAACATAATTAACAAAATAATAAAACTATCATTTTATTTTCAATTCAACTATGATAAAAACTTGATCATTCACTACAGGAAAATCACCCACTTCCGGCGGCTTTTTCCGGCGGAATTTGACCTATTTCCGGCGGTTTTTTAATTTTCCGGCGGTTTTCCGGCGGCTTTCGTGCCGCCGGAAAAAACGGCGTAGGAAAATAATTTCCGACGGCGTTTTCCGGCGGCAATATATTTCCGGCGGTTTGCCGGCGGTCAAAAACCGCCGGTTGAAAAAAAAAAAAAAAAAAAAAAAACAATTTCCCGCTCCCGCTGAAACCGCTCCCCGGCGGCGGCTCCGGCGGCACGCCAGCAACCCGCTCCGGCGGGCGGACCAGAGCGTCGAACCAGCTCCCGCGGGCGGACCAGACCGCGTCGAACCAGCTCCCGCGGGCGGACCAGACCGCGTCGCGTCGGACCGGCCTCGCGCGCGTGAGCCAGGCGAGCCCGAGTGCGCCAACGGGCCCGCTCCCGCGCTGCCTCCGCTGGGTTTCGAACCGTGGACCTCTCACCCGCTGCCCCGGACCCTAACCACTGCGCCGTTTCTGCAAAATAGTTAAATCTAAGTATTTTTTTATTTATATTAAAAAAGTCTGAATATTATAATTAAACATTTTTAATTTAAAATTTTTATTAAAAAAAGATTTAACTATTTTTAAGTCGAGAAGCCGTCGGAAAGCCGTCGGAAAGCCGCCGGAAAGCCGCCGGAAAATACCGCGGGAAAATTTTGCGGGAAATTAGCCGTCGCAAAATTTTGCGGGGAAATTAGCCGTCGGAAAAACCGCCGGAAAAGCCGCCGGAAAGCCGTCGGAAAGCTGCCGGAATTTTTTGTTGGAAATAAGACGTCATCAACCGCCGGAAAGCCGCCGGAAAGCCGCCGGAAAATTGACCGCCGGAAAGCCGCCGGAAAATTCCGCCGGTAATAAGTGATTTTCCTGTTTTATTAGTCAGATGATTGTATTAAACTTTGATTTATTGCATATAATTAAAGTGACTTATTTTACTAGCACACAGCTGGTATTTTTCATTAAAAAAACATGAAATTGTCATCAAAATTAAAATCATAATAATTTTTCTATCATTTTCTAAATGTTAATGGAAAAATTATACAAAAAAAAAATGGATGATTTTTTTATTACTTTGCCCGAATCTTTAAACCAAAACCAACTGATTTCTCTCACTTGTCTTTCTCCCCCCAAAAAAAAAGAATCCATGAGCACATGTGACGATCCCTTCACTGACAGAAATAGGGTACTGGCGAGGGAGAGGAATGTGGGATCACAGCATATTTAGCCAGCACAGTGAATCAGAAGGGACAGCCAACAAGTGGCTATTTTTAGAACTGCCTGTGCAAAAATTAAAGAGTACTTGGAACATAAAAGAAAATTTTAAAAACTTCGAACTGGAACATTTGCACCAACGCAAAGGATAGACTTGTTACCTGGGAACATATTTTCAGTAGCTAATTTTGTGGATGCACATATCAAATCCTCGCGCAAAAGGATAAAGTCCACCTTGTCGAAGGGTGAAAATTAGTTTTATCATTCTATATTGGAAGATATATATATACTGGTTCTGTAAAGTGCTACTGCTACTTATGCATTTCAAACCGGGATGATTTATTAATTGAAAAGAGCTTTGCAAAACAACTATAAAAGACAATGTTACAAATATGAAACGGTTTGAAAACAGGCAAGGCTAGATATTAGTCTGTTCATGTGGCATCATATAGAACTTAGAATCCAAAACGGCAAAAATGAAGCAGTTATACTTGTTCCAATTTGTTCAGATTCAGGCATAATCAGAGCTCCACAATAATTTCACAATTTCATATTTTATCATGAGCTCGACGTAGTAATATAGATTAAAAAAAACTAAGGAATATTAACTAAGACTTCGTTTGAAACGATTTTTTTATTACTTCTTAAAATAGAGTTTTAGTGTAAAAAATTTAATTTTTGTGCAAAAACTCTGCTTTAAAAAGCAATAAAAAAGTCATCCCAAACAAAGCCTAAATTTATATAATGGTGTGGCACTAACAAATCAATTTGATAAGCAATAGCACTTATTACATACCCTTAAAATTAACCCTTCAAAAAAATTATTAAACAGTCCTAGCGTGATATAACAGCATTGCACATAAAAAGAAAGAATCTACAGCACTTAAAGAAATAAATCATAAAAGAAAGAGAGGGAGAGAGAGAGAGAAAGAGTAAGAGGGAGGGAGAGAGAGAGAGAGAGAGAGAGAGAGAGAGAGAGAGAGAGAGAGAGAGAATTCAGGCTAGGGAACTGTTCAGCAAAACTTGCCCATCTAGTTGCTCAAAGAAGAAGCACGTACTCACAATCAACAAGAACAAACGGTTTGCTTTCATATATCAGAAAGCCCCTACGCATTGACATTATCATCAAAAAGCATAACATGGGGAGCAAGAAGTAGCATGTAGCCAAAGACAACTTGCCCACTTACTCCTCTAAATTTCTTCTAAAGATGGTAAGTGAGATTAAACTCTAAGAACAAATTCTATGTCGGGGTCGGCAAGTCATCCTTGGCTGCACCATACTTCCTGAGCCTCCATGTAAAGCCATAGATGAGAAAAAAAAAACACCTCAAAATTTCACCCTATCTTTAAAATATTTATTCCTATCCGCGGAAATAGAAATATGAAAAGAAAAAGGAAAAGAAGGAGAGGTGGAGAGGATGGTGTAGGGGAAGAAGGAAAGAGGGAGGCGTCCCTGAGATGTGAAGAGAAGGTGAAGCTGGTTCTTATATAGAGTTTGGTAAAAAAAAATATAAAAAGAAAACCACTGCATTCTGATGCAATTATCTTTGATTAAGGTGATCTGGACAACTCCAAGAAGGATCTAGCTTTAGCCCAATAGAACAAAGAGCCAGTGATAAGGTCCCCACCGCCCCTTTATGTCCCTTTCATTCTCTCAATTTAACACATAAATATGTAGCCAATAACTTGGCTCCATAATCAAGAAAGTTAAGCCTTCAAGAATAGTGCAACTTGCAAAGATTTAGCTTATTTCCTCATTCTTTATTTTATCTTTAATTTTCCTAATAATAGGTTGGAAGAAAAGCCAGTGGATGGAACCAATGGTCAGAAGATATCATATAAATTTCATTTGATAACCCGAAGATAAATGAGCATACAAATTCAATGTCAAAGTAAGACACCGCTCAGAACAAGAGCTTGCATCCTGTAGGCAAGAGGTGACAGGCAAAGAGGAATAAGAAAAATCAAAGGTGATCATTTATTAACGCAAACTGCTTTTTTTTTTCTTCGAAATCTTCATTTTATTTAAATAAACTTCTCTTAATTGGGTAATGATGCCAGATGGAGGTCAAGCTCAATGTATCTTATTGCATGTGCAGGTTCCCTGAAGAATAACTAAGGGCCACAGCAAAATAATAGGAAAACAGTAGAAAAACTCAAGAAATAAGAGGCAAAGAATGGGCTCCAACTGAAAATGATTCTCCCATAAGTGGGAAAGTCGTTCTCTTTTAAACTACACCCCAAAAAGGAAATTCCGGAGAGTAGAAAAAAATGGTGGGTAAGGTGAATGAACGTAGACAGCACACCCAGCAGTTTTAGTAACACATTAAGGCTTCGTTTGGGACGACTTTCTTTCTGCTTCTTAAAGCAACTTTCTAGCAAAGCTTTAATTTTTGTACTAGAAAGCTGCTTTAAGAAATAGTAAGAAAGCTGTCCCAAACAAAGTCTAAATTTGTAGTAGAAGAGATTTCTTTTTTGTGTGTGGGGGAAAATTGAGGGACTAGCCCGTTTTTTACGATGATAAAATTGCGAAGGACCTAAGCCTATATGTAAATTTGAAGAACAGATCGTTGAGCAATAAATTAAAAACTTCAGTAACATTAAGCACTGTTTATTTATCAGATCACGTTCTTCTTATTTACTTCCTGATTTTTTTTTTTTTTTTTAAGTTCATAGGAGGGAATAGAAGAACAACCCATATCCCTAGGTTTGCAAAATGACTTCAAACGATTACAACAATTTTCATCTCAAAAATATATTTTTCTTTACAGTTTGGGGCCTTGAAAACAATGGCAGCAAAAGTTACAGCCTCTCTCACATTTCACCATTCGGCTCAAATTCCTTTCACTATTTAGGTTAAGGCAAGATCTGCACGTTATCTTTAAGTGGGTCTTATGAGAGTGATGGGCTCATGCATGACAGCCAAAGCAGCGGATGCTCCTAAAGACAAGCTTTCTTTATGGATTTGGCATGGATGTAAAAGTGGAAAAATAGGACAGCATGGAAAACAAATGAATGGAAAGGACATGAATATGCAGTTGAAGTAGAGAGAAATCTCATAGTCGCGTCACAGGGAGAATAAGATGTAGGGCCTTTCTGCATTACAGCCCAGGGAAGGGTCCATCCCCACCCCCCCCCCCCCCCCCCCCCCCCCCCCCCCCCCCCCCCCCCCAAAAAAAAAAAAAAATAAATAAATAAAAAATTTCTCATAGGTAGAATAGAATAATGAAATTTCATTTAAATTATATAAAAGGCTTCTCCCAGAGCAATATTGATCTCTGCATTTTTTTTTATTTACAATATTGTTAGTGGATTTGAAGCCTTGTCATGTATTTTGGAAGTATAAGGGCAACGCCCATGAGCTACTCTGAATTGCTTCATTTATGTCTTTCAAGTTGGTTCCCATTTATAATGGGCACATCTTAAGGAACTTCAGAAAAGTGGGTTTCTTTGTATAAAGGTGTTAGGCCAGCACCTGAGCCGGCTGGACCGGTCCTGGTCTACACCAGGCGGAAGCCAGGCGAACAGGGAGGGGGGCGGAAAAGCTGAGGGGCCCACTTGGAGTCAATTTCAAATTGTGGGAGGGAAAATTTGAATTAAAAGGGGTATTTAGGTCTTTTGTAATACTCCTTTCATGTTTAATTAGGGAGATGAGGGGGGAATTAGGGTTATCTTGAATTTGAATTTTATTTGGAGATCTAGGTTTTGGTTCTTGGGCTCTTGGCATTGCCAGAGATTGTGGAGAGTCTTCCTTCCTCTCAAATTGAAGGAAAATTGTATCTTTCTTATTGTCTTGCTTCTACTATTGGAATACAATAGATTTGTGTGATTTCTTCTCAGATTTCTAGCGATTCTTCCTGTTTTTTCCCTGTTTCTTGGCTGATTTCTGCTGTGGACAGCAGTTTTACATTAGATCTACTTGGTTTTGGTGAGAAACACTTGGAAATCCAAGTGTTTCCTATCAAAAGGCTACCTACTACACATCTCTTCATTAGTACTTGATGTATGTCTAAATATTGATGACTGCTGATTCAATTCCTCAATTAGTATGACTAATTTGTCTAATTTAATACCATATTCATTAAATATTACCAAATTTATTTCAATGTTTTTTTAATTATGCATGAATAACTATTAAATGAATCATGTCATGATTATTCGACAAGTTTTTGTCCTGATTGTCGACTACCTAACGCAACCCTCCACCTTTCTCATCCAAAACTTGGGACGACCTTGTAAGAAAAAGAGATCGTTTAAATTGTAAAGTTATTCCGAGTAAAAGTTTACGTACCATTAACAAAAATATTTTTGAGCGTCAGATTCTAGATCTTAAGATTTTATCTGTACATGAGAAAGTTAATGTTATGTGGGAAAAAGTAGATAGTCATACTGAGAATGTTGCAAAAGATGTGCTTGGAGTATCAAAGGAAAAAGCTCCTAATAATAAAAACAGTTGGCGGTGAAATCAAAATGTGCAAGAAAAGATAAATAAGAGGATAAAATATAGTTTAGATGTAAAAACTCTGATAATTGAGAAATATATAAAAATGCACGTATGAAGTCTAAGAAAAAAATATGCGATGTAAAGATTTTAGCTATTAATAATTTATATAATAAATTAAGGCGAAAGAAATATGTATAAGTTAACCAAACAAAGAGATAGCAGTAGTAAGAATTTAGTGCAAGTGAAATGCATTAATGATGAAAATCAAAAAGTATTTTTATTCAACAAAGGTGGATGAGACATTTTGTTAAACTTTTCAATGAATAATTGTAAGAATATGATTGACTTTAGTGACCTTAACATCCTAAATGAAAATAAAGATTTTTATTTTTATCGGCGTATTAGTAAAATTGAAGTTAGAGAGGCAATTAAAGAAAATAATGTATGGGAAAAACTGTTAGACCTGATGATATTCCAATAAAGGTGTGAAAATGCTTAGGAGATGAAGGAATTTCTTGGCTTACTAAACTTGAATTCATGCCAACACCGTGGTGTATGAGTGGCATAAGAGAATGAAATGAACAAAATTTGCTGAGTCTGTCCACCATCACTAGAGTCACAGTGAACCCTTCTAATCTAAGTAGTCCTTTGATGAAGTCTCAGACTTTCTCGGTTAATGCTAAAGGCTGTACAAGATCACTTTAAGCCATACCTAAGTATTTGTGCCTCTGGCACACATCACAACTAGCCACCAACTCCTCTCCATCCTTTCGTATTCCCACCCAATATAGCTCTGCTACTAGTCTATGATATGTTTTCTAACCAGGATGGCTATATCCTTGTCCTGCAGTAAGTCTCCTCTGATCTTACTCAGCTCCTCATCCTGCTTGCTCTCACACTTCAAGGCCTCCCAATCCAGCACCGTGGGAACAGATAGAGCCATAACCTGAGAGTCTTCACTACGCCTGGAGAGATCATCTATAGCTTTATTTTTTAGCCCGAACTTGTACTAGATCTCAAAGTCATAACCCAACAACTTGAAAACCATCATTGATGCTCCCCTGTCACCATCCTCTATTCTAACAGGAACTTCTAACTCTTCTAATTGGTCTTGACTATGAAATGTCGCACCAACAAGTAAGGTCTCCTCTTCTGTATTGCCAATACTATCGTCATCAACTCCCTTTCATACATTGATTTCAGCCTGGCCCTCACGATCAACACCTGGCTAAAATAAGCTATGGATCTTTAACTTTGCATGAGAACTGCTCCCAACCCATAGCCCGATGCATCATTCTCCACAACAAATGGCTAATTGAAATCTGGTAGTGCTAACATAGGATACTCGTCATGGCTTTCTTCTGCTGTTCAAATGTCTGGGTTGCTACTTCCCACCATTTGAAACTATCCTTCTTTAATTGCTCTGTCAACGACCATGCTATAGAGTTGTATCCCCTCTTAAACTTTCTGTAATACCTAGTGAGTCCCAAGAACCCCTCAACTCCAAGGTTTTGGGTAATGTCCACTCCAACATAGCATCTATCTTGGAAAGATCTGAAGCTACTCCTGATTTAGACACCACTGCCCTAAATACTACATCCTTTGTTGTGCAAAAAAAAACACTTCAAATTGACATACAGCTAATGCTCCTTCAATGTTACTAACACAATCCTCAAGTGTTCCACATGCTCTGCCTCATACCGGCTATACACCAAAATATCATCAAGAAAACTGATACAAACTTGCAGAGGTAGGGCTAAAATTCCTTGTTCATAAGTGATTGGAAGGTATTTAGGGCGTTGGTAAGCCCAAAAGGCATCACTAAAAACTTGTAGTGACCTTCATGAGTCCTGGAAGCAATCTTGTGGATGTCAGCAGGCCGTATTCTAATATGATGGTATCCTGATTTCAGATCAATCTTGGAGAATATCAATGCTCTATATAACACATCCAACAACTCATCAATGACTAGTGTAGGAGACTTATCCAACGCCGTTTCCTTATTCAAAGCCTAATAATTTACACAAAATCTCCAACTACCGTTTTTCTTCTTTACCAACAGCATAGGACTGGAGAAGGGACTAACACTGGGACGAATGATATGGGCCTTTAAAATCTTCTTGATTAGTCTCTCAATTTCATCCTTCTAAACCTGTGGGTATTGATAGGGTCGAACATTAATAGGGAATACTCCCTCCTTCAAGATAATGGCATGCTCATGCTCCCTTGGGGGAGGTAGTCCCTGAGACAGCTGGAAAATGATAGGAAATACTTGATTTCAAGTATTTCCTAATCACTTTGGCAACAAATCTCAAGAACAACTGCTGTCCACAGCAGGAAAACAGCCCAAAACTGAGAGAAAACAGAGAAAAACTGCAGGAAAAGCGGATAAAAGACTTGTATTTTACTAATAGATGCAAGGAAAATACCAGAGATACAAGGATCCTCTATTCGAGAGGAGGATCGCACTCTCCTAATCTCTAGAATACGATCTAGAGCCCAAACCAACAAGAAGAACAAGAGAAACTACCAGACAAAAACACATAACCCTAAACCTCCTCATTACTCCCTACTTAATGCATACAATTCAAAATAGATGCAAAAGGACCTAATTGCCCTCACTTCCCTTCATTTTGGCTCCAACAAACAACTTGAATTTCAAGTGGACCCCACCTCTAGCCCTCCTGCGGCTTCCGCCTGCTGTCCGCCCGCCCTCTTCTTCAGTAAAATCAAACAGGCCCACTGGATTGGGCCGGCTGGACCGGTCTAACATTACCGCCCTCCCAAAGAACCACCTTGTCCTCAAGGTGGAAGTCAGGAAACTGTTGCTTCATCCGCTCGTATGGCTCCCACGTGGCCTCGTAGTCCGGGAGATTCTTCCATTTGATCAGGACTTCTGTGGTTCCATCTGCTTTTTGGCGAACATGCATGAGCTCCAAAGGTTCCAATATCATTTCCATCTCCTCTGTTAATGTTCCTGGTAACTCAGAACTGGTAGCATAATTTCCAATGACTCTCCTTAGCTGGGATACATGGAAAACTGGATGGATCGTCGCTGTTGGTGGTAACTTCAGACGATATACCACAGCTCCAATTTTCTCTAGTACTTCATAAGGACCGAAGTACATTGGAGCAAGCTTCTCATTCCTCCGATTGGCGATCGTTTTCTGTCGATATGGGCGGAGTTTCAAAAATACCTTCTCGCCCACCTCAAACTGAATATCCTTCTGATGCCCATCAGCCTGTTTCTTCATAATATGTTGAGCCTTCAACAGATGTCTTTTTAACTCTTCCAGTGTCTTATTCCTCTCCTCCAAATACTCCTCTACTGAAGACACGGGTGTGCTGCTACTCCCAAAATGCAACAAGTGGGGTGGATCCCTTCCGTACAACACCTTAAATGGAGTCATCTGAGAGGCTGAATGAAAAGAGGTGTTGTACCAGTACTCGGCCCATGATAGCCATTTAGCCCATAGCTTGGGTGTTTCTGATGCGAAGCATCTCAGATAAGTTTCCAAGCTCCTGTTGACTACTTCTGTTTGGCTATCCGTCTGTGGGTGGTACGCCGTACTTCTCTTTAGCACTGTCCCCTGCAGTCTGTGGCTGAGAAACACCTTATCTCTGTCTGAGACTATCGCTTCTGGTACTCCGTGTAGTCTGACTATCTCCCTGATGAAGGCTGACGCTACTGTCACCGCGGTATATGGGTGGCGTAGAGGAATAAAATGAGCATATTTGCTCAATCTATCCACTACCACCAAAATCACTGTGAATCCCTCAGAGCGGGGTAGCCCATCAATGAAGTCCATAGATACCTCCTCCCAGACTCGTCCTGGTAAAGCCAAAGGCTGCAGTAACCCTCCTGGTGACATAGCTAGATACTTAATTCTTTGGCATATCTCACACCTAGATACCATCTCTTCCACATCTCTGTGCATACCTTTCCAGTACAGCTCTTCCGGTAGTCTCCTATAGGTCTTTAGCAATCCTGAATGACCTCCCATTGCAGTTCCGTGGAATTCCTGGAGCAATTGTGGGATGTGTACTGACGTTTTGGGCAGCACAAATCTCCCCTAATACAACAATCTCTCCCCCTCCAATGAGTACCCTGGATGGCCGCCCTTTTCCTTCACTAACTCAGCTCTGATCTTGCTTAATTCCTCATCTTTAGCACTCTCCTCCTTTATGGCTTCCCAATCTAGCATCATTGGAATTGACACAGCTACTGCCTGCAGTTCACCCATGCACCTGGACAAGGCATTTGCTGCCTTATTTTCTACCCCGGGCCTGTACTGAATTTCAAAATCATACCCGAGCAGTTTTGATAGCCACCTCTGATGCTCCTCTGTCACCATGCGCTACTCCAGCAAATATTTCAGGCTTCATTGGTCGGTCCGGACGATGAAATGCCTTCCAAGTAAGTAAGGACACCACTTTTGGATGGCCAAAACAATTGCCATCAATTTCCTCTCATAGACAGATTTCAGACGAGCTCTGGCAGTCAACACTTGGCTGAAATAAGCAATGGGTTTGTGGCTCTGCATCAGCACTGCTCCTAGCCCGTATCCTGATGCATCTGTCTCCATTATAAAGGCCTGAGTAAAATCCGGTAAAGCTAAGACCGGCACTATGGTCATAGCTTTCTTAAACTGCTCAAATGCTGTCGTAGCTACCTCCCCCCATAAGAAGCCATCTTTCTTCACGATCGCGACAGAACCTTCTTATCCAGGATCTGGCTTTGAAATTTGGTTACTGAACTGAATCTTCCAAAATAATTAACTCGACAGACACACAAACACAGAACAACAGAGCTACTATAAGTCACCAAATGCAGCGGAACAAAACATCTATATTTTCTTTCTTTTCCTCAAAACAATCATCTACAAATACGGTACATGGCTAGCAGAAAATAAACACAGAAGAAAAGCCATGACCGTACAAAAATCAAAAGTAAAACAATACCTATACTGATCAGAACTCAGAAATCTATTCCTGGACTTCCTTCCCTTTCCCAGAACCTGAAAACCACCAGAAAACAAGGGTGAGCTCAACAGCTCAGCAAAGCAACAAACCTCCAATCAAAATTCTCAGAATCCAAAACCAAACTCATCAGACAGAAATCAGATCAGAAATCGGAGCAGAATCGGACAGATATCAAATCGGACATATCAGAACGAAACAGAACAAATCAGAACAGATACGGACAGATCACATCAGAATCAGAAATTGTACACATCAAAATCAGAACGGATTAAATCAACAGAGTCAGAATCGTACAGAAATCAGAAATTCAGATAATATCAGAACAGAACTGTACGGAAACAGAAGTCGTAATACAGAACAGAATCAGACATATCACATCAACAGAATCAGAAATCAGAATTTCAGATCATATCGTATCAGAATTTAATTTGCTTACAGAACAGATACGGAAATCAGATATCAACAGAACAGATACAGAAATCAGAATCAGATAATAGCGGATATCAGATATTTAATTAATAGCTAAGCTAAACTAAACAGAATCACTACGGATTCTGACCCTTATGTCTCCCATGTGCTCTCGGCACCAGAAATTCGCTGAATAATTAATAGCTAACCTAAATGTGCTCACGGCACCAGAATAATCCTCGGATCCGGGACAGAACAGAAATTTCTCCAATTTGAGCTCAACTAAAATTTCCCCAGACACTAACTGAATCTCATAGGATCCAGGCCCCTTATAGCTCCTTTTTTATAGCTTATACACATAGCATTTCAATTCAGAAGAAATCCGGGCAAATCAGAAATCAGACAAAAATCGGGCAGCACAACGGCAGTAGACAAAATTTACACAAAATTTCCTGCAAAGAAAATTTACCAAATTCGCACATAATATAGATAATCACATTCCAGAACACTTATTCTATTGCACAGAGAATTTATGATTTCACATAAAGTTGTAGTCTACGAAAAACTCCGCCGAATCAAAAATACCCGGACAAAAATCTTCGGAAAATAACCAAAATGTGCACACTCGGCACGTCAACAATATACAGAAAGTTACGCGGTAAAAACTGAACCAATCAAAAGATACGGACGAAAAACAGTAACGAAAAAAAAATCCGGACAGAATATACCGCCAAACTCAACGGAACTGAAAATTGAGAAAGGCGGAATGTGCCTTACTTCGCGTACAGCAATATTCTGAACAGTCACTTCGGACGAAAATGGCTCCGCGTCGTCCGAAAATCAACTTTTCTCCAAAATCTCTCGAGTTTCTCTCTCCTCAGAAAATCAGATATTTTTAATTTCTGATTTTCTCTCTCTTCAAAACGACTGATTTCAGCTTTATAATACTCAGATCGGCCCGGTCGATCGTCAGATCGTCCCAGGACGATCAGACCAAAAATCGATCGTCCCGATCGCCCTGGACGATTCCCAGAACTATTCTCAGGCCGATATTTTCTACAGTGCCGATCGGCCAGGACGATGTCCAAATCGGCCTAGACGATATGTACAAAAAATCACCTGGAGCAAAACTGGGCAAAATCTGGAGCAAAAATTACAACTGATCGTCCCAGGACGATCCAGATCGTCCTGGACGATCCTGGAGCAGATTTTTGATATTACAATCTCCCCAACTTCAAAAAAATGTCGTCCTCGACATTATCCAATCCAAACACAGTCAGAACAAGTACGGGTACGACCGTCTCATGTCAGACTCCTTTTCCCAAGTTGCTTCTCGTGCAGTCCGGTGCTTCCACTGGACTTTAACCATCGGAATCTCTTTATTTCTTAACTTTCGGACGTCGTACGCCAAAATCAACTCTGGCTCTTCCTTGTACGCCAGATTTTCCTGAATCTCCACCTCATCAGCTGATACCTTCTTCCCAGAGTCTGATACCCACTTCTTCATAGTGGATACGTGAAACACATTGTGCACATCAGGCATCGAATCAGAAAGCAACAGTCTGTAAGCAGATTTTCCAATTCTTTCCAAAATCTCAAACGGTCCAACGTACCTTGGACTCAGCTTACTCACTTGACCAAATCTGCTCACACCCTTCATCGGGCTGACTTTGACATATACAAAGTCACCAACTTGAAACTCAACAAACCTGTGCTTCTGATTATAATACTTCTGCTGTCGATCCTGAGCCGCTTTCAATCTTTCTTTTATCAAATTGATCTTTTGAGCAGTTTCATCAGCAAAAGTGGCACCCAAAGCCTGTCTATCTTCGATCTCAGTCAAAGTCAAAGGAGTACGGCACTTCCTGCCATACAGAGCCTCGTACGGTGCCATACCAATACTGGACTGAAAATTGTTGTTATTGTAAGCAAATTCAATCAGCGGAATATGATCTTCCCAGCTTCCGCCAAAGTCCAGAACACAAAGCCTCAACAGGTCTTCTAGCACCTGAATGGTCCTCTCAGATTGCCCATCGGTCTGAGGATGAGAGGCTGTACTGAAATGCAGTTTCGTACCCAAGCCTTGCTGAATACCTTTCCAAAGTCTGGAAGTAAACCGTCCATCTCGATCAGAAACAATCACTCGAGGCACACCGTGCAATCTGACTATTTCCTTCACATAAATCTGTGCCAAACGATCCACCGGATCGGTCTGTCTGATCGGAAGAAAATGGGCTGACTTCGTCAATCGATCTACGACTACCCAAATGGCATCATGTCCTTGCCGTGATGATCGAGGAAAACCCATCGCAAAGTCCATCGTCACCTCCTCCCACTTCCACTCAGGGATAGGCAACGACTGCAACAGTCCACCTGGTCGCTGATGCTCTGCCTTCACCAACTGACAGGCTTCGCATCTCGACACAAACTCTGCCACATCTTTTTTTCATCCCAGGCCACCAGAACAAAAGCTTCATATCAGCATACATCTTACCACTGCCTGGATGAACAGTGTAGCCAGAAAAATGAGATTCATACAGAATCTCCCGCCTCAAAATCTCCGAACACAGGTACCCACAACCTGTTCTTACAGAAAATAGCACCAGAATCAGAAATTCGAAGTTCAGGAGTCTTACCAGATCCAATCTGAGCAATCAACTTCGAATAATCAGAATCTGACTTTTGGGCTTCTTGAATCCGTGCTTCTAAAGAAGACTGAATACTCATCTGAGCCAACTCCCAATCACTGGAGGAAATCACCTCCAACTGCAATCGCTCCATATCTCGAATCAGAAAATCATCAAAAGTAAGCTGCAAACCTGATAATCCAGAAGACTTCCTGCTCAGAGCGTCCGCTACCACATTAGCCTTCCCAGGCTGATACTGAATAGTCAGGTCATAGTCCTTGATCAACTCGAGCCATCTTCTCTGTCGAGAAGACTTGGCTCTTATGATCAGTAAAGATCTCACATCTGACGCCATACAGATAATGACGCCAAATCTTCAGAGCAAAAACAACGGCAGCTAACTCCAGATCATGTGTCGGGTAATTCTTCTCATGTGGTTTCAACTGTCTCGAAGCATAAGCAATTACCCTTCCATTTTGCATCAGCACACAACCCAAACCTTTCAGTGAAGCATCACTGAACACCTGAAAACCTTCCGTACCTGACGGAAGTGCCAACACTGGAGCTGAAGTCAAACAATCCTTCAATTTCTGAAAACTAGCTTCACACTCCGGTGTCCAAACAAAAGCTACTGACTTCTGCGTCAGTCTAGTCAAAGGAATCGAAATCTGTGAAAATCCCTTCACAAATTTCCTATAATATCCGGCCATGCCCAAGAAACTACGTACCTCAAATACCGTAGTCGGCCTTGGCCAATCAGCAACCGCCTGAATCTTCTGGGGATCCACAGAAATACCTTCTCCACTCACCACATGCCCCAGAAAAGACATACTCTTCAGCCAAAATTCACACTTGGAGAACTTGGCATACAGCTGATTCCGCCTCAGAGTCTCCAACACAATCCTCAAGTGTCTGGCATGATCATCATCCTCAGAAGCAGAATATACCAGAATATCGTCAATAAAGACGATCACAAACTGATCCAAAAACTCCCTGAATACTCGGTTCATCAGATCCATGAAAATCGCAGGCGCATTGGTTACCCCAAAAGGCATAACCAAAAACTCGTAGTGCCCGTACCGAGTACTGAAAGCAGTCTTCACTACATCCGCTTCCTTCACCTTCACCTGATAATATCCGGATCGCAAGTCAATCTTCGAAAATACTGAAGATCCGGAAAGCTGGTCAAACAAAGTCGTCAATCCGAGGTAAAGGATACTTGTTCTTGATCGTGACCTTGTTCAAATCTCTGTAATCCACACACATACGGAGTGTCCCGTCCTTCTTCTTCACAAACAGAACAGGTGCTCCCCAAGGCGAAACACTAGGACGGACAAAACCTCTGTCAACCAACTCCTGAAGTTGAACTTTCAACTCAGAAAGTTCTTTCGGTGCCATCCTGTACGGAGCTTTTGATATAGGAGCTGTACCCGGAAAAACATCGATAGAGAACTCCACCTCTCTATCCGGAGGTAAACCAACCAACTCCTCAGGAAAAACATCAGCAAACTCCCGTACCACTGGGATCTCAGAAACAGAACCAACCTCCAGGTTCAAATCCCGCACCGAAGCCAAAAACACTGGGCATCCTTTCCTCCACATTCTGCTCACCTCCAACGCAGAAATCAGACTGGAAAGAACACCTCGTAATCCCTGAAATACAACTCTCTCTCCAGCCACAAGCAAACTCACTTGCTTCTTCAGACAGTCAATTTGAGCCTCATACCGACTCAGCCAATCCATTCCCAAAATCACGTCATAAGACGAAATCGGCAACAAAATTAGACTAGCTTTCCACTTCTTGCCAGCAATGTCAATCTCACACAAACAAAATTTCCGAGCAATCAAAGGATTTCCAGCCGGTAAAATCACAGACAAAGAAACCGGTAAAACCATCGAATCCGAATGTAAAGTCTCAAAACACCGCTCGGACAGAAAAGAATGACTCGCTCCAGAGTCAAACAAAACACGACAGGGCTGATCAGAAATGTAAACCGTACCTGTCACAACATCCGGAGCATCACGAGCCTCTTGCTGACTCAGGCTGTAAACTCGTGGCTGAACTGGAGCAGGAGCTGAAGCAACAGAACTACTCTGCTCTCTCTGAACAGTAGGTGGTCTCCGTGGTCCAGAACTAGTACTACCACCTCTACCAGAAAATCCCTCAGGACGAGGAGGAACAGTCCTCGGTCTTCCTGCTGAACTGACAGGTCTAACAGAACCCTCTGATCGGTACTCAGAACGCCGATCAAATCCAGCCTGTGGACATTCTGCAATCCTATGTCCCGGCTGACCACATCTGAAACAAAGACCAGCCATCCTGTAGCACTGGCCATGGTGTCGCCGTCCACAACTCTGGCACACAGGTGCCGTACTGACAGAACCAGAACTCGTCGTACTGGTAGCAGTACCAGACGACCCTCCACTCCTCCTGGAATCGGATCTGTTGACTCCAGGTCCAGAATCAGCTATAAATCTCCTCTTCCCAGAGGAACCACTGCCAGAAGTCTCACCTCCAAATCTCTTCCTACTCGCAGTCCACCGCTGCTGAGTAGCTGTCATGTCATTCTCTATCAGACGAGCTCGCTCCACAAGCTCAGCAAAATCAGTAATCCTGAATGGTATCAGAGGCTGCCTCAAAGTGTCTCGTAGCCCTCTCAGAAATCTGTAGCACCTCTCAGCAGAAGTGCTAACCAGCTGCGGAGCGTACCTGGCTAAGGCAGTAAACTCAGCCTCATACTGCATCACCGTCTTGCTCCCCTGAACCAACCTCAGAAAACTCTCCTGCATCTGCTGTCGTGCAGAAGGGGGAACAAACCACTCTCGAAATACTTCAGTGAACTCTTCCCAGGTAATCAAAGAGTTCAGCCTGCCCTGAAATCTGGCTGCCTGTTGGCCTTCCCACCAGTGCTCAGCCTCTCCATCTACACAGAAAAAAAAGCCAACGGAACCTTCCTGTCTGCAGGACACTGCATCCCGTCAAAAGTCTTTTCCAATCTCCTCAGCCACTCCTCGGCTGCTCTGGGCTCAACAGCGCCCTCAAATCTCGGAGGTTTCAACCTCAAAAATAACTGCAGGTGTCGATCAATGTCCTCAGATCTAACAGTAGAAGCTCTGCTCTGGGTCTCGCTCATCATCTGAGCAACAAGCGTAGCAAACTGAGACAGTGTATCTGCACCGGCCACTGGGGCTGTACTCCCCACTGGTGCTGCCTGACTGGCACTCTGTCCGTCTGTCATGTCTGGATCTGGCTGATCCATACAGAAAAATCTAGAAAATCCGGAAACCTATCACAAAAAACAACACAAAAACAACACAATAAAAAGCCAAACGACCCAAAACTACCCCCAGACAGACTCACTGATCACTTCCTATAGCTCTGTTTTACAATCCAACCAGTTTCCAAAACCAGTGCTCTGATACCACTAAAGTTTGTCACGACCCGACCCGACGGGGACGGATCCCGCCCGAGCCGGATCGTGACAGAACCTTCTTATCCAGGACCTGGCTTTGGAATTTGGTTCTGAACTGAATCTTCCAAAATAATTAACTCAACAGACACACAAACACAGAACAACAGAGCTACTATAAGTCACCAAATGCAGCGGAACAAAACATCTATTTTCTTTCTTTTCCTCAAAACAATCATCTACAAATACGGTACATGGCTAGCAGAAAAAAAACACAGAAGAAAAGCCATGACCGTACAAAAATCAAAAGTAAAACAATACCTATACTGATCGGACTCTGAACTCTAGTCCTGGACTTCCTTCCCTTTCCCAGAACCTGAAAACCACCAGAAAACAAGGGTGAGCTCAACAGCTCAGCAAAGCAACAAACCTCCAATCAAAATTCTCAGAATCCAAAACCAAACTCATCAGACAGAAATCAGATCAGAAATCGGAACAGAATCGGACAGATATCAAATCGGACATATCAGAACGAAACAGAACAAATCAGAACAGATACGGACAGATCACATCAGAATCAGAAATTGTATACATCAGAATCAGAACGGATTAAATCAACAGAGTCAGAATCGTACAGAAATCAGAAATTCAGATAATATCAGAACAGAACTGTACGGAAAGTCGTAATACAGAACAGAATCAGACATATCACATCAACAGAAGCAGAAATCAGAATTTCAGATCATATCGTATCAGAATTTAATTTGCTTACATAACAGATACGGAAATCAGATATCAACAGAACAGATACAGAAATCAGAATCAGATAATAGCGGATATCAGATATTTAATTAATAGCTAAGCTAAACTAAACAGAATCACTACGGATTCTGACCCTTATGTCTCCTATGTGCTCTCGGCACCAGAAATTCACTGAATAATTAATAGCTAAGCTAAATGTGCTCACGGCACCAGAATAATCCTCGGATCCGGGACAGAACAGAAATTTCTCCAACTTGAGCTCAACTAAAATTTCCCCAGACACTAACTGAATCTCATAGGATTCAGGCCCCTTATAGCTCCCTTTTATAGCTTATACACAGAGCATTTCAATTCAGAAGAAATCCGGGCATCAGAAATCAGACAAAAATCGGGCAGCACAACGGCAGTAGACAGAATTTACACAAAATTTCCTGCAAAGAAAATTTACCAAATTCGCACAGAATATAGATAATCACATTCCAGAACTTTTATTCTACTTCACAGAGAATGTACTATTTCACACAAAATTGTAGTCTACAAAAAAACACCGCCGAATCAAAAATACCCGGACAAAAATCTTCGGAAAATAACCAAAATGTGCACACTCGGCACGTCAACAATATACGGAAAGTTACGCGGTAAAAATTGAACCAATCAAAAGATACGGACGAAAAACCGTAACGGAAACAAAATCCGGACAGAATATACCGCCAAACTCGACGGAACTGAAAATTGAGAAAGGCGGAATGTGCCTTACCTCGCGTACATCAATATTCTGAACAGTCACTTCGGACGAAAACGGCTCCGCGTCGTCCGAAAATCAACTTTTTTCTAAAATCTCTCGACTTTCTCTCTCCTCAGAAAATCAGATATTTTTAATTTGATTTTTCTCTCTCTTCAAAACGACTGATTTCAGCTTTATAATACTCAGATCGGCCCGGCCGATCGCCAGATCGTCCCAGGACGATCAGACCAAAATTCGATCGTCCCGATCGCCCTGAATGTGATGGCGTGCTCCTGCTCTCTGGGTGGTGGCAACCCTAGAGGGGGTTGAAAAACCTCCTCGAACTCCTAGATCAAGGGTTGCACAGAGAGGGGTATGTCTCCCCCTTCCTCCCCACTCTCTCCCTCTAAGCTGTGTAATTCCACCAAGTAGCCTTCCCCTTCCTCCTGGATTGTCTTGATTAGGAATTTCAGAGAAACCCCTGCTTTGGTCAGCTCTGCATCCCCTTAAATCACTGTTTTCCTTCCACCCTTCACCAACTCCATCCGCAGTGTGCCCCAATTGATTTTGATTTCCCCCAACGTCTATAACCACTTCATCCCTAAGATGACATCCGTACTCCCCAGTTCCAGGGGAAGGAAGTCTTCCTTCACCTGTATGCCTTGAATCTTTAGCACCACTCCTTTGCAGATTCCTCTTCCCATTTCTACCTTCCCAGTGCCCATCATCACCCAATAGCCTCCAATATCCACTAACTTCATCCCCAACAACTCCACAATTTGGGTGGAAATGAAATTGTGGGTTGCCCCACTATCAATCAACACCACGACCCCATGGTCAGCTATCTCTCCCTTCACCTTCATAGTGTGACTCGGAGTGAATCCCACTACAGAGTTGAGAGAGACTTCTGCCACATCCAGATGCATCTTTTCCTCCTCCATCTCTGAATCGCTTCCCCCACACTCTTCGTCTTCCTCGTCTTCACAAACGAGGAGAACTTGAAGAGTTCGATCCTTGCACTTGTGCCCTGGCATGTATTTCTCATCACATCGGAAACACAGTCCTTTTGTTCTCTTCTCTTGCATTTCTTTGTCAGTGAGCCTCTTAAACTGTCTCCCATTTCCTCCTCCTGTTGCTTTTTCTTTTGGAACTTCTTTCATCCCTCCTGTGGAAGCTCCCTTGGTGGATAGGTGGGTAGTTGCCCACGTATAAGTGCCTCCTGAGCTACTACTACTCCTCGCTCCCTTTTCCAGATTCTTTTGATTTTCGACCAACTGTGCAAGCTTCATGGCCTCCCCTAAGTCCCTGGGCATCAGGACCTTCACCGCTGCACGCACCTCGGCCTTTAACCCCTTCATAAAATTGCCCTCCAGCACCGTTTCAGACAAGCGCTCCACTCTGCTGGCCAAATGCTCAAACCTCTCTCGATAGTCTGCCACAGACCCCTCCTGAAACAGGGCAAAGAACTGCTCGTAGAAGTCTCCTCCCCGATCGGTTTGGAAACGCTCTAACAAACTGTCCTTGAATTCTCCCCAGCTCCTGATAGGTCTCCTCTGATCTCTCCACTGGTACTAAGAGAGTGCCTTCCCTTCCAGACACAAACCCGCTGCCGACAACTTCTCCTCCTCTGTCAATCCGTTAACAGCAAAGTACCTCTCCACTTTGTAGATCCACCCATAGGCATCATCCCCTTCAAAAATTGGCATTTTTAATTTTCTCACCTTCCAATCCCCGCCATTCCCCCTTAATCCTCCATAGTTTCCCCTCTCCCATGTGCCTGTACCCCCCCACGTATCTCGATCTTCCCTTGCTCTGCCCTGTCCCAATCCCTCTTCAAAATCTCCTTTCCGATCTTCAAAAATTGCTTCCCGGCGCCCCTAAAATCCCCCCCGATGTTCCCAACCAGCCCCTCTGGGTTCCCCACCTCCATAGCCTTGTCTTTCCACATACCTTCCTCCTCTCTCCTCTCTCTGGAAAGGCTCCAGATGAGGTCTTCCCCTACTCCCTTCCACGATTTCCACTTCCTCTTCCTCCCGATGGATTTCAGAGTTGGTGTTCTTCGCTGCGGGCCCTTTTGCATCAGACGCCGCCGATTGGGTTTGAAACTCCAACATCTTTTTCATCATATCCCGTAGATCGGCCACTTGTCCTTCCATGGAGGACATTCTTTCTTCTACGGTTTCCTTGATTTGATTTATCTCTCCTTCAATCCTCTCCTCCAAAGCATCCACCTTCTTAGCCGCCATCTCCTACGGCTTGCAATTTAGGAGAAGATCTCAAGATTTGGAAAACATTTCAGCGATTTTCTCCCTTTCCGGTACAATTTCAGCCGCTGAAATTGATTAAAACAGCCCACGATTTATCCCGAGACTTGCTCTGATACCAATTTAATAGGAAATACTTGATTTCAAGTATTTCCTAATCACTTTGGCAACAAATCTCAAGAACAACTGCTGTCCACAGCAGGAAAACAGCCCAAAACTGAGAGAAAACAGAGAAAAACTGCAGGAAAAGCGGATAAAAGACTTGTATTTTACTAATAGATGCAAGAAAAATAGCAAAGATACAAGGATCCTCTATTCAAGAGGAGGATCGCACTCTCCCAATCTCTAGAATACGATCTAGAGCCCAAACCAACAAGAAGAACAAGAGAAACTACCAGACAAAAACACAACCCTAAACCTCCTCATTACTCCCTACTTAATGCATACAATTCAAAATAGATACAAAAGGACCTAATTTCCCTCACTTCCCTTCATTTTGGCTCCAAGAAACAACTTGAATTTCAAGTGGACCCCACCTCTAGCCCTCCTGCGGCTTCCGCCTGCTGTCCGCCCGCCCTCTTCTTCGGTAAAATCGAACCGGCCCACTGAATTGGGCCGGCTGGACCGGTCCAGGGAGGACGGGGTCTAACAGAAAACCTAAATGAATTATTGCATGAGTGGATAGACTATCTCTAAAACTTTCCCCTTTCTCTCCATGCTTCCCGCTCCCTTGAGGCTCTAGAGCTCCACCAAGAATCTCATCCTTGCTCCCTGGATTGCCCCCACCATGGTCTTAAGAGATCCTAGTTTTGGACAGACTAGGACCCCCCCTGATCCTCGCTTCCTCCCTCCCATCATAAATTTCATAGTCAATGCTTTACAGTCCACCTTGGTTTTCCCCAATGTCTGCAACCACTTCATGCTCAAAATTACATCTGTGCTCCCTAACTCCAAGGAAAGAAATCTTCATTCACTTGGATCTCTTGTAATGTCACCATCAACCCTAGACAAATGACTCTACTCTTCTCCATCTTCCCCATTACCATCATCACCCAAACAGCTCGTGTCGATTAGCCTCAGCTCCAATCAATCCACAACAAAGTTGGAGATGAAGTTGTGGGTCGCCCGACTGTCCACCAGAACTATCACTGATTTTCCTATCTATCATCTCACCTTCATGGTGTGATTTGATGGTAAACGCCACCAATGATTTTAGGGTGACCTTCACCATACCTAGGTGCAATGCTCCTCCTCCCCAACCACCTCCTCCTCTAAAATCTCCTCCTCATCGCAGATTGTAAGTACCTGCTGTAGACGATCCTTGCAGCAGTGCCCAGTGCAAACTTTTCATCACAACGAAAACACAATCCCCATACTCACTTCTCCTGAACCTCTTCCTCAGTCGGCCGTTTGAATTTCCTCCGTTTGTGCTCCCAATTACCTATCCTTGGGTACTTCTCTCTGAATGGGCATAGGTTGTACCTTTGGTGCCAAAAAGTAGTTGTGTTCGGTATGAATCTCTAAAATTGTTTCCCTTACTGCTTCTCTCAAGTTAGTATTTGTCCTCCACCAATAGGCTAGCTCCATAGCATCCCCCCAACCCTTGTGGCCTCAATAACCGAATAGTAGCCCTGATCTTTGGCTCCCTTCATGAAATTCTCCTCCAAAAATGTCTCTGATAGCCTCGCAAATCATTTAGAAAAGTACTCAAACCTCTCTCGATAATCCATCAGTGTCCCTTCTTGAACCAGAGCAAAAAACTGCTTGTAGAAGTCTCATTTCTGATTGGTTCAAAAATGTGCTAGTTAACTATCTTTGAACTCCCTCCACAATCAAATTGAATCTTTCATGTCTCTCCACTGATTCCAAGACAATGCCTTCCCCTCCAAGCATAAAGCATCTATCGTGAGTCTCTCCTCCTCCATCATCCAATTCACTGCAAAGTATCTCTCCACCTAATAGATCCACTCATGAGCATCTTCCCTCCAAAAAATGTGCATCTTCAACTTTCTCACTCTCGGATCCCCTCCTCCCTAACTTCCTCTTCCACATCCGGCTCCTCCCATATAGCGCCTCCCATATAGCGCCTCCCATATAGCAATTTTTTTTTTTTTTTTATATAGCGATTATTATGATCTCTTCATTATTCTCTCCCACCCCTCCTTTCATAGATATCCTCTTCCTCAAAATCAACCCTCATTGTTTCTTCCTCCCAACTTCTCCTCATGTTATATCTTTCACCCATTTTCCTCCTGGTCAAGAGGTGACAAATTTTCCCTGTCACCAAGATTTCTACCTCTCACTCATCCCTCGTTGTGCCGATATTAGGGTTTCTCCCACTACCTTGGCCACCCGTCGATGCCCTAGCCTGTGATGTTGTCGGTTGTGTGTGAAGCTATAATATTTTCTCCATCATGTCCTCTAAGGTAGAAAACCTCCTTTCCATGGATGAAATCCTTCCCGCAACTTCAGATTTGAATTGACCAACTTATTCTTCTAGTTTCTCTTCCAAAGCATCCACTTTCTTCAGCATCATAGGTCATGAATCGTGCTCTGATACCAATTTGATAGGAATTTGTCCTCTTCATAGCAAAAACATCAACAACAAGATAAAACATAGCAAAAATCAATGAGTAAGATGTTATTTCAGCACAAAAAATCAAGATACAAGTTGATCTACTATTCGATAGATAGACCGGGTCTCCACAAACCCTAGGTGCCGCTAGGAGCAACTCCAAAGAAAACTACAGCAAACACACATAACATGATAAAATAAAACAACCCTATTAACCCTATATAAACCTTCATACTTCCCTCCTTATTTTAAATTCAAATCAGCCCAAATCCCTTAATAAATGCCCCTTCTTTCCCAAAGAGCTTCCCCTAAAACCTCTTCTCCTATAGACCATAAAGGAGCTCCTAGGCACCACAGGAGAGCCGAAAGGTTCTTGATCTATTGAAAAGTTTGTGGGGCCCACATCAGTTTATCCCTAGATCTTTTTTTTTTTTTTGGGCAATGCAAACTGTTGACAAATATCCTCTGATCAAGTTGGGTCAACTACCTACCCGAACTAGATCAAGGTTCATGGAAACTCAGTATTACAAGAATATGGAATCTTGATCAAGATTACATCATTTCCGACTATATACTCCAAGTTTTGAGTGGCAATCTATTTACCCCCAATCCAAATTATAATAGATTTGTTCATATACAAAGTCATCGCAATAAAAATCATAGTCCCTATGAACTAGTCTTAATAAAAAATTCTCTACCACAATCGCCAAGGAAAATTAAAAATGAGCGCTTGCAAGCATAGAAAATCTCAAATCAAAAATATAAAGTCCTCAATGAGGAAAAAATCTGTAAGTTATGTCATGAAAAATCAACCCAATATCTCTTATATAACAAAGTTGGGTGGGAAATTTCAGAGCTCACAAATTGCAAGCAAAAGATATAAGTTTATTATAAAAACTCACTGCTCTCTTATACACGATACAATCCAATCTTTTTCTAAACAGTAATCCTTAGTTTATTATTTCTCATTGGATTACAAAGAGTCTGATAAGTGGCACCGACTTTATATCCTCCTTGAAATCCCTTGGATTTTTTTAGATGTGTGCAAGATTTTTTATAATTCTAAATAGGCAACTAAAAGGTTTGATAATAATAACACGAAGCCATATTTAGAAATAGATATCTTGAAGTTTATTTAGTTAAAGAATATTCTATATGAATTTGGATATATGGTGCCTCTATGATGCGAAGTGTATCTTCCATCTCAATCTAAGATGATTGTTCACTGTGCATTGTGAAGTTAAATGATGTTGTCCACATACAGTTGAACAAGCTTATATATAGCTTGAACTTGTTGGATATGTAGCAAGTGAACACTCTTTGTAAGTCGGCCGATAATAGCCCACAAAAAGTCATGTCATTACAATAACTTGGGCAATCATATCATGAAGTTCATGCTAATATCTTCCAACTTCCATGTCAACATGAGAAGCAACTAATGTAATCCTTTCAGTTTTTGGTATTTGTCTTTCATAATTTGACATGTCAAACACTTCCTAATGAGTTATTTCAAGTCCTTCAATTTAAACCACTGAAAGAGAACCTTCAACCCTATATACATCTTATCATGTCTAGTATGAATGGTGTGCCTTGAAAGATAAGCTTCTTGAAATAGAATCATCTTCATCTTCTTGTACTCAGCTTGTATACTCGTTTCTTAAACACTAATGCTCTACTCTAGTTAAGAAAGAAAAACGATTAGATTTCTCAATCTCGACTCCAGTCCTTTATGCAGTCTTCTACTTAGGCGTGTTAAATCTTCTCAGCTAATTTAGGATCTTTTTTTTCAAGGTTTCGATAACACGAATTAGCCTGTTGACCTTGATCCTGAGGTTGGCCAATTGGCTTGTAGGTGAGTTAATGATTATATTCTTATTGAGACCGTTACTGTACATCTGCTACTTAGGCGTGTTAAATCTTCTCAGCTAATTTAGGATCTTTTTTTTCAAGGTTTCGATAACACGAATTAGCCTGTTGACCTTGATCCTGAGGTTGGCCAATTGGCTTGTAGGTGAGTTAATGATTATATTCTTATTGAGACCGTTACTGTACATCTGCTCATGTAATGGATTTCAAGGTCATAGTCTATCAGAAACTTTTTTGTCTCAAAATGAGTTATTTTAATTAAATAAATACTTCAAACTTTTATAATCAATGTAGACGTCTGCTTAGAAACTGGTGAGACAACGCCTCCAAATCATGCAAGGGGACGACGGCCCCTTACTCTAACTCGTGCATAAAGAAGTTCTTCTTTGTAGCCTTCACGAGAAGCATAAGTAATTACTAGGCCAACTTGCATAAGGATGCAACCAAGTCCAAGTAATGATGTGTCGCTATAAACTTGAAAGCCTTCTGTTCCAGTTATAGTGCCGGTAATGGTGCTAACGCCAAGCAAATTTGATGTTCTTCTACTATGCTTAACAAGTTGTAAGTCTTATTGCACTCCTGCATCAATTCAAATTTGATGTACATCTAAGCCAATAAAGACAAGCTGAGTGCCACCTTCCAAGTCAAAGCTGCATCAAATCTTCTGTGGTATTTCTTTAGTGCAAAAATGCTCCATGTCTCCATTTTCTAAGTCGATTGAGGTCACTCCATGGTTGCAAGATCTTTTGAGGGTCTATTAAGATCTAAGACATGCCAACTAAATGATCCAGAAAAAAAAAACTACTCAACCAAGAAATTGAACTTCGCATATGGTTAATGTTCTCAAAAAGTTTGCAAAGTGGCATGAAGATGTTGTCTCAACTCTTCTAACTTGTTCGAATATAATAGAATGTCATTGATCAAGATAATGCTAATGTACAAGAAACATCAAAAGTCCAAAAAAGCTACTAGTGTGCCGACAGGACATTGCAAGTACTTGGATGAGTTAATTTGGTTTGATCCAATTCAAATGGATTGGAGCCATGGAATCAATTTAATGCTTGTTGTGTAGTTTTCATGAAAAATAAGTAGTAGAAATGGTTATCAAGTGGATCGAAATCTGTTAGGAAATGACTTCATGAGATCAAATGAATTTCTAAGGTAATTAAACAACTGGAAATGTCAAATAGATTTAATAGGAATATTTGCCAAGTAAGTATGATGGATGTTCATATAAGCAATGGCCACCACCTTATTTAGACATGTTATACGGACTAAACTATATAATGAGACTATTCATGTAAAATTGTAATGGGATAAAAAAGAACCAATAAGAAGTTGCCACATGCCATCACTAATGAAAGGTTTTGGATGAGTGCATCAGCTAATGTTAGGGAAAGGCATTCCCCATATCAAAAAACCTAAAAAAGACTAAGGGTTCATTTGGGATGGCTTTCTTACTGCTTCTTAAAGCAGCTTTCTAGTAGAAAGCTGCTTTAAGAAGCGGTAAGAAAGCCGTCCCAAACGAAGCCTTAGTCATTGATTTCCACTTCCTGGTCGTATAAATCAAAGTGAGGGCATGGATCCCCTAATGAATACAGTACGAGGATTCGAACAAGTAAGCAGATTTGTAAGAGAGATAATCATGATCGAATAATGAAAGCTTGCTCATGATGAATATGTGCTCATAATTTTCCCTTGATCTGTATGAAAACAGTTATGACATGAAGTGAAATGATACTACTACATGGATGAATGTAAGAAAGAATTGTAAGCAAAACATGATAATGTCCGTTAGGCGTAAACATGACTTGAAACTTGGCTGACATGCTCGAGTTAATAATAGCTCTTACAGATGGTGGCAGTTAACATTACAAAGGCGAAAACCTTCTAATGAGAAGATTGATGGATCCTCGAGCTTACAACCGAAATACTTCATGAAAATATTATAAGTGAATAATGATAAAGGAAAAAAATGAACAAAGATACAACTGATATGGTCATGAATATTAGCATTCCAATGTTGTTGCATAAGCCAATGAATACACAGACTAACATTGTTTTTACATTCCTTTAAACTTTTACATGGAATCAGAATAAATGCTACAATGGTGAGACGTATTTTCAAGTATATATCGTAGTCATATTCAGCTAATTAATCTTTTGATTTTAATATGTTTAGAGTCTCCACTAGGTTTATCTCACTATTATTGAATATTGATCTCCATGTGACTTGACATCAGCTCATCATAGAACAAGAGGCTTAGGCTTCGTTTGGGACGGCTTTCTTGTTGCTTCTTAAAGCAGCTTTTTAGTACAAAACTTTTTTTAAAATAAAATTTTATATTAAAAAGCTACTTTTAAAAAGCAATAAGAAAGTTGTCCCAAACAAAGCCTTAGTCGAATGGATTCCGAGAGAATCATGCATAACTAAGCTGACCAAGTATATGACATACTCAGAAGTCAGGTACACTTCTTTTCTATGCATGTAATCGAATGATTTATAATGCCCACAGGTGAATGAGTTTTTGCAATCAACGGCCATGCATAATTAATTTTCATAATTTATATGGCTCTCAAATTTATTAACTGCTAACTAGAAAGTATTGAGTATTTTGATAACTTGCTTACTATGAGTTGTTGGGTGATGGCTACATCTCCAACAACTCAAATTCATGTTGAGCCAAATGGGCTCACCAGGTTTTAGTTCTGCCAAGTTGAGTGAGTTCGATCAAATTCCATCCATCCAGATCCTCTCAAAGGGGATCGTCATGACTTAAACCTAATCAGATTACTTGAGAAGGGGGAGTTCTTTCTTTCTTCATGACTCAACTTAGGTGCCTATCCAATTAATCAATATATGGAAGAAGCATTAGTCAATCCTAATGACATTACAAAAAAATTATAGTGACCATAAAACATCCATAATTACATTACTCGGTAGTCTTCATTTGAATCAGGAATCTATTAGACCGGCCCAAGAGCCAGATGAACCAGTCCAGGAGGGACAGGTGTAATTCCACAGGAGGCGGAAATTCTGAGGGCGGGAGCTTGGATAGGGCGGCATGATGGTTGGGGCCCACAAATTAATGGAGGCTTCATTATGAGGGAAAATTCAAACTATGGGTTGTTCAGGGATGAATGTTTTGTGTTTTGCTTTAAGTAATTCTCTTCTTGCTAGGTTTAGGGTTATCTTGAATCTAAAATCTAAATTTGAGATCTTTGCTTGGGTTTTGGGCTCTAGACTTTGACTAAAGATTTGGAGAGCTGAATCTTCCTCTCGAATTAAAGATTCATTGTATCGGGTTGTTTTTTATTTTTTCTTCTATTATTATATTTCAAGGGCTTTTCTTCCCGTTTCTTCTACAATTTTTTATAAAACTGCACTTTGATTGCTGAATTTCTCTGAAATTCAACAGTTTTATCTTATTTTAGTGATTATTTTCTATCAATTGGTATCAGAGCACATCGATCTAAGGGGTACCAATGGCCGAAAGTAAAGTGGAAGTTTTAGAGGGAGAATTAGGTCAACTAAAATAAGATTTTGAGGATTTTTTTTAGAGCTAATTCGCATCCGTCCATGAAAAGATTGATGGAAGATTCGTCGTTATGGAAGACATCTTAAAAAAATTGCTTGAAGCCAAGCCCAATCCGGCAACATCTGAAGCGACGGAAACCAACGACGGCCATGGGAGAAAGGGAAACCCTAACTGAAGGGAAATTCCATAATTGGAGATTTTGGAGGGAGTCGATGGGATGCCTCCGCTATATAACCGCTTTCTAGGTAGGAAATAAGTGTCAGGTACTAACGAAGGGGTGCTGATTTTTGCGAGAAGAATGCAGGATTATGATCGCCGGGGTGTTGATTTTGAAAGAATGAGAGGGATTTTGAAGAAGGATTTGGGTTTGAGTGCCAAAGAGAAGAGCATGATACTTGGGGAGCACCCCATCTTCGAGAAATGGGTGGCTACAGAGGATTCAGGGGAAATTGGGTGACCCAAGGATAAGGAAGCTGAAGATGCCTCTCTTTGAGGGCAAGGACCCACATGGGTGGGTCTACAAAGTAGAGAGATGTTTTGCAGTCAACAGGTTGACGGAGAAGGAGAAATTGACAGCGGCGGGGATGTGTCTGGAAGGGAAAGCATTGGCTTGGTATCAATGGAGGGACATGAGATGACCCATTCGGAGTTTGCGGGAATTCAAGGATTTTTTACTAGAACGTTTCCAAACCAGTAGGGGAGGAGATTTCTATGAGCAGTTCTTCGCATTAACGCAGGAAGGGGTCCATAACAGAGTTTAGTGACAGGTTTGAGTACCTAGCTAGCAGGTTAGACCGACTTTATGAGATAGCACTAGAGGTGAACTTTATGAAGGGACTTAAACCAGAAATGATGAGGACATCCACCGTACATTTTTACATCGACAGGATCGTAGATCGATGGCTACGATTCATAATTTTATTTATGTGTTTTAGTGCATTTCTTTTATTTAATTTTCAGTTTTCCATTTGTACCCCTATGAGGGATTTGTGTTATGTTGTAGCCTGAGGGCATTTGTGTCTTTTACATTTTGTACTTTGGAGGCCTATATATGAAGGCCTAGTTTTTGTATTATTTTCTAATGTTGATGAATGAAAATTTCACCTTGTTGATCTCTTTGTGAGTTCGTGAAATTTCTCAAGATCCCTTTGTGAGTTCTTGGGGGAGGTAGTATTGTGGATCTCTTTGTGAGTTCTAGTATAGGTGGTTCTTGAGGTGAGTAGCTCCCTAGCTCTTCAAATTTCTTCTCTTATTTTCCTAGAAGTGATTTTCCCCTCCCCATAACCGCCCTTGCCGCCGCCCCTCCTTGGGCCGCCCAAGCCGCCGGTCCCTATCCACCAACCACCCAACTGCCAGCCTCCCTCCCCCATCCTCCCCTCTCCACTTCTCTAGTCGTTGACCCCTCTTGGGATCACGAATTTGAAATTCAAATTTTCCCAAGGGCATTGATGACTTTCCTTAAATAACTCCAAGATTTTAGGCAATCTTCATAATTGAATTTCAAATCAAAAATTCAAACAGATTCTAATTAATTGCCTTAAATTTGGAAACTTCCCCTTCATAAAAAAATCTGAAATTTAATTCAGATTTTCTTTAAATCTTTGATTAGTGTGTGGGCCCCACTTACTTAAATCTCAAACTCCCTCTCTCCCCTCTCTACATGGCCAGCCCCCTTCCCCTTGCTTCTCTCTCTCCAATTGTCATTAATTGCCCTCAATCAAGACTCTCTAATTATCTCTCATAATTCCTCACCTCCCATTAATCCTTTGATTTGAATTTGAATTCAAATTCAAATCCTTCCCTCCAACTTCACTAAATCTGAGAATTAATTTCAGATTTTTGACTTTTCCCCTCCCAATTTAATCTCAATTCCCCCACTAAATCAGCCCAAATCCCCTCCTCCCTTGCCACCCCTAAGTCTTTAATGGATTAATTTGAATTTCAAATTAATTCCCTCAAATTTCACTTAAATCGGAATTTAATTTCATGTTTCTAAATTTTCCTCAAGTGCTTCCCCAATCTAGCCGCTCCCCTCCTATTCCTCAAGCCAGCCCAACACCATCCCCTCCAACCGCCACCTTCTCTCCCTCTTCTCTCCATTGGTGCTCCCTCATCTCCCGGCAAGAATGCATGGCGGATCCGGAAGTTGATCACGGATTTGTTTACGATTCTCAAGAGGAAGTCGACATCATTCAATCACCATTCTTCGATCCCGGATTTGGGTCCGAAGGCACCATCGAATAATACGTGGAGCGTATTCTCTTTACTTTGGCGGACGTCATCGAAGAGCAACAACTTACAGGATTGTGGAAGATCGCAAGATGACCACCTGTCTCTCCAACCCCGGCCAACCCTCCGTTGATCAAAACCTTTGGCATCATCTTTCTTGCCGTGGCATCACTGGGCTTGCTTACTTTTGTCCTCCGCTAAACCTACTTCCAAAGAACGATCAAGAGGGAAACTCTAAGGTGAAAGTTCTAATTGTTAAGTGGTTGATTAATGTTAATCGCATATTTGTTTACTATTTTCTTGTCATTATTTCATATCGCTCTGTTAATCTAACGTGTAACCGCATGCAAGAAGCAAGTCAACAACTACGAAAACTGAAAATCCTAACTTAGTGAATCATTAATGTTATAATTTCATCGCAGAAATAAATTTCTTAATAAGATCCTGCAATTCCGATGGTTTTATCACATCAAGAGATCATAGCAGCTGTCAGAGTGATGAGGCAGCGTGATTTGGGGGAGGTCATGGAGTTAGCACAGTTGGTTGAGGACCAAAAGCATCTGGATAGGGGAGCTAGAGACAGTAGCTCGGGGGATCATACAAACTACCACTTCTTTAGCTCCTAAGGGACCCACATTGGAAGGTCTGCATGAAGCCCCAAAGGAGAAGACTGGAAGAGGGGGAATTTTGGTGTTGGGGGAGGGGGGGAGGGGGAACTTCAAGAGACTCACTGAGGAGTTACATGAGAAGCGGTCAAGGGGTTGTGCTTCAGATGTAATGAGAAGTACATACCGGGGCACAGGTGTAAGGACTGAACTCTTCAGGTTCTCATCGTCTGTAATGATAAGGAAGCTGAGGAGGGAGGTGAGAGAGGACCCGTGGAAGAGGAAGAGGAGAAGTTGCATCTAGATATGGCGGAAATCTCTCTGAACTCAGTGGTGGAATTCACCCCAAATCACACCATGAAAATAAAGGGAGAGATAGCTAATAAGAGGTGGTGGTGCTGATCGACAATGGGGCTACCCACAATCAGATTGTAGATCTGTTGGGGGTGAAATTAATGGACATCGGAGGATATGGAGTGATGATGGGCACTGTGAAGGTGGATATGGGTAGAGGAGTGTGTAAGGGAGTAGTGTTGACTGTTCAGGAAATTCAGGTGAGGGGATGGAGGATTTTCTCCCATTGGAGTTGGGGAGCGCTGATGTCATCCTGGGGATGAAGTGGCTGCAGATCTTGGGAGATACTAAGGTCAATTGGGGAGAACTGAAAATGGAGTTAGTGGTGGCCATGGGGGAAGGAGAATGGTGATCCAGGGCGATGCAAGGCCGGGGTATCTCTCAAATCCATGATCAGGACCATACAGGAGGTGGGAGGAAGAATTTTAGTGGAACTGCAATGCTTGGAAGGCTTCAGATTCGGGGAAGAGGGAGACATTCCTTTGGCAGTACTACTACTCATACAACAGTTCAGTGAGGTCTTCAAGCTGCCTCAAAACTTTCCACCACCCAGAGAGCAAGAGCATGCAATCAATTTGAAGGAGGGGGTATCACTGATTAGAGTACAACCATATCATTACCCCCAAATTCATAAGGATGAGATTGAGAAGCTGATCAGGGAGATTTTAGAGGCAGGAATCATCAGGCCGAGTGTAAGTCCTTTCTCTAGTCCAATCTTATTAGTCAAGAAGAAGGATGGGTGCTGGAGGTTTTGTGTGGATTACAAGGCTTTAAATAAGGAGACAATGTCGAATAAGTTCCCCATTCCAGTGATCAATGAGTTACTGGATAGGCTATATAGAACAATGGTTTTTTCTAAGATGGACTTGAAATTGGGCTACCATCAAATCAGGATGAAAAAGGATGATATTCAGAAGACGGCTTTTAGGCCATACGAGGGGTACTACGAGTTCTTGGTGATGTCATTTGGGCTTACTAACGCCCCTCCTACTTTATAGTCCTGGATGAACAAGGTGTTTTGGCCGTACCTCTAGAGGTTTGTCTTAGTTTTCTTAAGATGACGTACTTGTGTATAACAGGACGGAGGAGGAGCATTTGGAGTCTTGGTGATGCCATTTGGGCTTACTAACGCCCCTCCTACTTTCTAATCCTTGATGAACAGGGTGTTTCGTTCATACCTCCGGATGTTTGCCTTAGTTTTCTTTGATGACATTCTTGTGTATAGCAAGATCGATGAGCATCTGGAGCATTTGAGGGTGGTCTTTGGAGTTCTACAGGAGCATCAATTAAGGGCCAACTTGAAGAAGTGCAGCTTCGGACAGACGAGGGTGTAGTACTTGGGACATGTGGTATCTCAGGAGGGAGTGGCAGCTGACCAAGCCAAAATTGAAGCAATACAAAAGTGGCCTTTACCTAGGAACTTGAGAGAGCTAAGGGGCTTCCAAGGGTTGACGTATTACTACTGAAGGTTCATGAAGGGGTGCAGCAATATAGCTTGGCCTTTGACAGAGCAACTAAAGAATGATAGCTTCTTGAGGGGAGAAGCGGCTACCCAGACTTTTGAGAGATTGAAAAAAACTATGATCACAGTACCAGTTTTGGCCCTACCAAATTTCAGTTGGACCTTTATGGTGGAGATAGATGCTTCAAGATATGGGTTGGGGGCAATGTTGATGCAGAATCATATCCTACTTCAATCAAGTATTGACAGCTAGGACTTGGCTGAAGTATGTATAAGAAAGGGAATTGATGCCCATCGTGTTAGCCATTTAGAAGTAGTGTTCATACATATATTGGGTTGGTACTTCATCATCAAGACATATCAAAGGAGTTTGAAATATCTGCTGAAGCAGAGAATGATGACTGAGGAACATCAGAGGTGGCTATTCAAACTCTTAAAATATGATTTTGAGATCCAGTACAGATCAGGATTGGAGAATAAGACGGCTAACACCTTATCCAATTGTGGAGGAGAGTTCCAGGAGATGGCCAATTCAGTATCCCTGATGGTGGTTGGGGGGCTATCAAGGAAGAAAGTGTGCAATACGAGGAGATGAAGAAGATTCAGAGGGAGTTACTGAAGGATAGGTGCAGCCACCCATGCTACTCCCTCGAGGGATAGAGGCTACTATACCAAGGGAGATTTGTGATGCCACGAACCTCCATCCATATTCTCCATCTATTGCAGGAGCTCCACGGGAGGGCGGTTAGAGGCCATTTGGGGGGTACATAAGACATATAAGGTTGGCTGCCAAATTCTACTGGAAAAGTATGCATAAGGATGTGGAGGATATGGTAGTGAGTGGCGAGGTGTGAGGTGTGCTAGAGAAATAAGTACATGGAAATGGCTACAGAGGATTTACTACAACTGTTGGCACTTCGAAACAGGGCATGGGAGGACGTGTCCATGGATTTTATAGATGGCTCAACCAGGATATGAGGGATTCACAGTGATTATAGTGGTGGTTAACATGCTAAGTAAATATGCACATTTCATTCTCTTTCAAACCCCTACACCACAGTTACAGTAGCTGCAGCATTCATCAGGGAGATGGTAAGATTGCATGAGATTCCATAGTCGATTGTCTCTCACCAAGATAAGGTGTTTCTCAGTCAATTTTGGAGGGAGTTGTTCAGATTGTAGGGTACAGTTCTTAATTGAAGCACCGCCTACCACCCTCAAACGGACGAACAAACAAAGGTAGTCAATAGAAGCTTGGAGACTTATTTGAGGTGTTTTGCTTCTGAAACACCACGGATGTGGACCAAGTGGTTAGCATGGGCCGAAAATTGGTACAATATATCATACCACTCAGCTTCTCAGATGATCCTTTTTAAGGTGTTGTATGGAAGAGAATCACCACACTTTATGCTTTTTGGGAAAAGAAGCACACTGGTCTCGTCAGTTGAGCAATATTTAGAAGAACGGGATGAGGTGTTAGAGGAATTCAAGAGACACCTATTGATGGCACAGTAGATCATGAAGAAGCAGACAGATGCACACAGGAAAGACATCCAATTCGAAGTTAGGGATATGGTGTTCTTAAAACTGTGACCCTACATACAGAAGACAGTGGCCAACATGAGGAATGAGAAATTGGCTCCGAGGTACTTCAGTCCATACGAGATCTTGGAAAAGATTGGAGCAGTGGTATACTGCTTAAAGTTACCCCAGACCGCTATCATACACCCAGTCTTCTATGTGTTACAGTTGAGGAGAGCTATGGGGGAGCATGCAGTTAGTACAGAGTTATCAATGACTCTGACTGAAGAGTTGGAAGTGGTGTTGGAGCCATTGGAGCTAAAAGGGGTGAGATCAAAAAAAGGGAGGAACAAATAAGTGTTAATTAAGTGGAAAGGCCTACTCGACTTCAACGCCACTTGGGAACTATATGAGAGGGTCAAATATCAATTTCTTTCATTTCACCAAGAGGAAAACGTGAGTCTTTGGGAGGTGGTAATGTTAGACCGATCCAGGAGGGGCCAGTTCAAGTTTACAGGAGGCCAAAATCTCGGGGGGGGGGGGGGGGGGGGGGGGGGGGGGGGGGGGGGGGGCGAGAGCCTAGTTGGAGCGGCATGATGGCTGGGGCCCACACATTAATGGAGGCTTTGTTAGGAGGGAAAATTCAAATTAGGGGCTATTTAGGGATTAATGTTGTGCTTTGCTTTAAGTAATTCTCTTATTGCTAGGGATAGGGTTATCTTGAATCTGAAATCTGAATTTGTGATCTTTGCTTGGGTTTTGGGCTCTAGACTTTGGCTAGAGATTTGGAGAGTTGAATCTTCCTCTCGAATTGAAGATTCATTGTATAGGGTGTTCTTTTTCTTCTATTATTAAATTTCAAGTGCTTTCCTTCTCATTTTTTCTACAGATTTTTTTTATAAAACTGCATTGTGCTTGCTGAATTTCAGAAATCCAGTAATTTTCTCTGATTTTGGTGGCTATTTTTCTATCAGATTCTAAATATAGGTGCCAACTTTATTCCTCTTTCTCAACTTCTAATGCGGATGAGATACACTTGACATCTATTAGGCATCAGCATGGAAGAAATACTCTATGTACAACTTAGAATTAATGACAATGTCATTCACGATCAAACTTAGGAGGGGATTATCTCTAATATTTCTAAGTAGAGATCTACGATAACCACAAAAGTTTGATGAATATGAGTTGTTAATATAAGCTCAATTTAAGATATGACGATGACTACCCCCCCCCCACCCACCCCCCCCCCCCCCCCCCCCCCCCCCCCCCCCCCCCCCCCCCCCCCCCCCCCCCCCCCCCCCCCCCCCCCCCCCCCCCCCCCCCCCCCCCCCCCCCCCCCCCCCCCCCCCCCCCCCCCCCACCCCCCCCCCCCCCCCCCCACCCCCCCCCCCCCCCCCCCCCCCCCCCCCCCCCCCCCCCCCCCCCCCCCCCCCCCCCCCACCCCCCGAGTATTACTAACATAAACATTTCATCATTTAATCATACGATACTTTTAAAAACCATTATAAAATATCCAACAGTTCTCATTCATCTCATCAAACGGAAGCAACTAATAATTTTAAATTTCAACATGAGATACTTACATAACCACTATAGAAATCCAAAGTAATACATCACTGGGAAGTTTACATACCTCAAGTTTAGACTTCAAATAAAGATAAATATTAACATAACATAACATATGAAATACATGTCAATTTAATCTGTTATTATCTTCTTCTTTCTCTTTCCTGTAACAACAGACAGTAAGAAATATACTAGTGAGCTATGAGGCTCAATAAATTATACAACTTTAAATAATATTTAAACTTGCATGATAAAAACTTCATAACATTAAAAACATAAATAAAAGTTAAACTACTTGAGAAAACTTCATAAAATCTCAATTGACTAACCTTCATTTTCTCTTAAATCTACACTGAATATAAATTTTTCTCATTAAAAGATTTGACAATTCTTTCATAAACAGATTCAATGGATCACATGTAAACCTGACATTATCGTCATTGAATTACATAAAGGTCCCTTTTTCCTCTTTAAGGGTCATTTTGCACAACCCGCTATGCATGTCTCATTTCTTTGCAGCCCCTTTTGCCCTACTTACAATATAGTCTCATGTTTGGAAACCCTTTTGTCCCAACTACACTTGTAAATCGTACATCATATATAATGTAGACACACAAGAAGAAATTGTTGTAATTGATAGAACTTAAAACAAACTTTATTAAAATAAAAGCAGACAACTAAGACTTGACAAACACAACAAGAAATATTAGGAGAAATAAAGAAAAATAAAAAGACGCTATCCTCAGACAACCGTTAGAGCGGGTTCCTCACATGCATCGAATTGTAGGTTAAATAAGAAAAGTGCATAAGACTAACAAACCGATGGTCCACCACTGCAAGATTGTCCAAATGCTCCCAAATCAACCAAAACACGACACCCTAAAGTTGCTTCACTGTTGAGAAGAAGGATACAGATGGAGTGGCACTTGCGGAGAGATGAAGAGGATAGAAGCCCGAGAAGAAGAAGGGTGGAAAGAGCCCGCAGGATTTCCGGAGGGGATGAGAAAGAAGGGTGGAAAGAGCCCGCAGGATTTCCAAACAAACCCGCAGGTTTAATAGCAAATATGCTCACAAATATCAACTGCCTTCATTCTCAACATCTTCTCTTATTTATAGGCATAGTAAAGGAATGCCAAAGGCCACCTTAGTTAATGTTCACAACATCCCAAGCATCATTTTCATAGGATTTCCAAATGCCACTTCGGAAAACAACCCAGCATAAATCCTGAAGGAAAAGTTACGGGAATCAAAGGTATTTCACGGAACCAAGGAGCCAACATCACGGTAAGCAAGCAGGCCGAGAAATCAAAGCAACACAGCCATGGGAAAAACACCCCAGCACGGAAAAACAGAGGCCGGCTGGACTCCCAAGAGGTAAAGCACAAAAATCAGTAACTCCATCATAAATTCTAATGCATCGAATTCAGCCCCCATTAAATACAAGCCACGGTTTTCCAAGAGACAAGAAGAAGGGGGGAAGGGGAAGGGACAAGGCCACTCCAAAAGTAGTTCTTCTTAATGAGGTACCTTTTAAGAATAAAGAGCTACTAAACTCCAGCTTCAAGCAACTAAAAGAACAAGCTCAATACCATGTGCTCCAAAACAGCCAACCCGTGAACCATCAGCAGCCAAGGACCAATCATGCCAGCAAATCAAAGGTCTACCAAGTCCTATGCACAACCTACCATGATCATTAAATGATTTCCCATCATTGGATAGCTAAGAAGAAAATAAAATAAAATAGAAAATAAAATATATTATTGTTCAAATAAAATTAAAAGTACAGAAATTCTTCATAGCATCAATTCTCTCCTGGTGAAAAATTCTCATCTCCTGATGAGAACGTATCAGCAACTCGTTCATAAAGCTTCAAGTTTTTCTTTTTTAGATCAGCATCATCTATCCAGGTATAATCAGTCAATGGTCGATTGTTCCATTTGACCAGGAACTTTTTATGTTCTCCATGCCTTGTTTTAATAGCTTTCACATCAATAACATCTTCGATTTGAACTTCAGACTTTACCAAAGGAGCAGAGAGTGGTAAAGTTTCAATATCTACAAAATCGTCAGAATCTCCTTCATACAAAGACAAGTCAGAAACATTAAAAATAGAAGAAGTGCCAACAGTATTTGGTAAATCTAGCAGATAGGCATTAGCACCTAATTTTTTAATCACACGAAAAGGGCCAAATTTCTTTCTACTTAACTTTTTAAAAGTGCCAACAGGAAACCTTTGGCGACAAAAGTAAGCCATCACTAAGTCACCTTCATTGAAATTTACTTCTTTTCGATGTTTATCAGCAGCAGACTTATACTTAGCAGTAACCTTCTTAAGTTTTTCAAAAACCTGTTGTTGGACAATTTTTATATGATCAAATGTTTCAAAAGCTTCAGCACTAGTTTTTTTAGGAAGAGAAAGAATTTCTATCCAAAATATGAGGAATAGGTTGCCCATAAATAATTTCAAATGGAGTTTTGCCAGTAGAACGATTAACAGAATTATTGTATGCAAACTCAGCCTGAGGCAACACTATATCCCATTGAGATGGTTTTTCTCCAGCAAGTCATTTTAACAAATTTCCCAATCTTCGATTTACTACTTCAGTTTTCCCATCGGTTTGAGGATGATATGCACTGCTAAATTGAAAAGTAGTTCCAAGTTTCGCCCATAGAGTTCTCCAAAATTGACTTAAAAATCTAATATCCCGATCAGAAGTAAATGTACGAGGGATACCGTGAAGACGAACAATCTCTTTAAAATAACAAACTTTCCAATGAGAGGTTTGAAAATATGATTCATAGTTCTCATAAAAGTACTCGGAGCATTTGAAAGACCAAAAAGCATCACTCAGCATATCAAGCATGTCATCCAGTCTAGGAATTGGAAATCGATATTTAATGGTGATTTTGTTTATTGCTCTACTATCCACACACATCCTCCATGTTCTATCTTTTTTTGGAGTTAGCAAAGCAGGCACAACACAGGGACTCAAACTTTCTTAAGTCAAACTCTTTTTTAACAATTTTGATACTTGTTTAAAAAGTTCAGCATGTTCAGTTGGACTCATCCTATAATGAGGAAGGTTAGGCAAAGAAGCTCCAGGAATCAAGTCAATATGATGTTGAATTTGTCGCATATGAGACAATCCAATTGGCAAATCATCAGAAGTTATATCAGAAAACTCATCCAATAAAGCTTGCATTTTTTTAGGAACAGTATCAGATTCTTTTCTCAAAACCAAATAAGCAACTTCAAAATGTTTCAAATCATTAGCATTTAAAAGCAGTTCAGGAGAAGTAACGGGTGAATCCGGCACATTTTTTTGTGGATGAAGAGTAAACTCTTTATTATTTTGCATCAAAGTATATGTGTTTTTCTCTCCATTGTGAACAGTTTTATTGTCGTACTGTCAAGGTCGTCCTAGCAAAACATGACAAACTTCAAGAGGCACAATATCACAAACAACTTGATCTTTAAATGATCCCCCAATTGATAAATTGACAGTACATTGTTTAGTGATTGGAACCTCACCCCTTTCTTTAAACCAAGAGATCTCATAGGATTTAGCAAGTGGTTTTGATTTGAGTTTAAGTTTGTCAACCAGTTTTTGAGAAACAAAATTTCCAGAACTTCCACTATCAATCATTAAAGTGCAAACTTTTCCTTCAACAGTACAGGTAGTTCTAAAGATGTTTCTCCTGAGTCATTTATCTTTCTTTTCAGTTTGAGCAGTTAAGACTTGCCGAATTACTAACAATGGTTCTCCTTCATCACCTTCTAAATCGAATTTTTCTAATTCAGCTTCATTTTCAGATTCAGTCTTATTTTCTTCCTCTTCTTCAATCTCATTTTCACCTTCTATGAAATTAGTTCGGGGAGGATTACAAGTAGCTGACAAGTGACCATATAACCCACATTTGTAATAAGGTCCAATTTGCTTAGATTGTTCAAACGATTTATTTCCTGCTACCCCTTTTCCTTTTTCTTGATTTTGACTTTCAATAGTTTTAACTTTTACATTCGAAGTTCCCGCAGAAATCTGAGTTTTAGTTCCACTCGTTTGCCTTCGTTTATATGTTTCAGTGATTTTATTGGTTCCCCGCAAATGTTGCTTTTCAATTTTCAAAGACATTCGATAAGCTTCATCTAATTTAACGACATGATGTAAGTTGAGTTGATCTTGAATTATCCATTTTAATCCATTGAGATACCTCGTTACAGTTTTCTCTTCAGACTCATCCAGATCATTTCTGGCATGCAATTTGTAAAAAATTTCAGTGTATTCTTCTACAGTTTGATTACCTTGACGCAAATTGTTAAACTCCTGAAAAATAGTTCTTGAGTGATCAGAAGGTAAAAATTTTCCTTTCATCTTTTCCTTCATTCTATCCCAGGTTTGAATTTTTTCTTTGCCTCTTCTTAATTTGTTGTTTTGTAAGTTTTTCCACCAAGTTAATGCATGTCCCGTTAGTTTCAAACTTGCAAATTTAAATTTTCGATTATCCGGAATTTCTTTACATTCAAAAAATTGATCCATTTTTTCTATCCATTCTATGAATTGTTCATGTTGCAATTTTCCTTCAAAATTATGAACGTCGATTTTAATTCCGTGATCCCAATTTCTTTGTCGCCTATTTCGATTTCTAGGTTCTTCCTCCTCACTCCCAGAAGATATTATGCTAGGATTAACGTTAGCTTGATTGAAATTTAGATTAGCAATGGCCTCAGCTACCGTATTAATTTGATGTTGTAAATCATTTAATTGTTGTATCACTTGTTGTCAATCCCCGTGTTCATTAGCCTTTTTTTTATTTTTTGACGTAAAAGAGAAAGACTCTTATAAACCAAAAAAAAAGACGAACTTGCTCTGATACCAAGTTTGATGTAGACACAAGAAGAAATTGTTGCAATGGATAGAACTTAAAACAAACTTTATTAAAATAAAAGCAGACAACTAAGACTTGACAAACACAACAAGAAATATTAGGAGAAATAAAGAAAAATAAAAAAATACTATCCTCAGACAACCGTCAGAGCGGGTTCCTCACATGCATCAAATTGTAGGTTAAATAAGAAAAGTGCATAAGACTAACAAACCGATGGTCCACCACTGCAAGATTGTCAAAATGCTCCCAAATCAACCAAAACACGACACCCTAAAGTTGCTTCACTGTTGAGAAGAAGGATACAGATGGAGTGGCACTTGCGGAGAGACGAAGAGGTTAGAAGCCCGAGAAGAAGCGTGGAAAGAGCCCGCAGGATTTTCGGAGGGGATGAGAAAGAAGGGTGGAAAGAGCCCGCAGTATTTTCAAACAAACCCGCAGGTTTAATAGCAGATATGCTCACAAATATCAACTGCCTTCATTCTCAACATCTTCTCTTATTTATAGGCATAGTAAAGGAATGTCAAAAGTAACCTTAGTTAATGTTCACAACATCACAAGCATCATTTTTCATAGGATTTCCAAATGTCACTTCGGAAAACAACCCAGCATAAATCCTGAAGGAACAATTACGGGAATCAAAGGTATTTCACGGAACCAAGGAGCCAACATCACGGTAAGCAAGCAGGCCGAGAAATCAAAACAACACAGCCACGGGAAAAACACCCCAGCACGGAAAAAAACAGAGGCCGGCTGGACTCCCAGGAGGTAAAGCACAAAAATCAGTAACTCCATCATAAATTCTAATGCATCGAATTCAGCCCCCATTAAATACAAGCCACGGTTTTCCAAGAGACAAGAAGAAGGGGGGAAGGGGAAGGGACAAGGCCACTCCAAAAGTAGTTCTTCTTAATGAGGTACCTTTTGAGAATAAAGAGCTACTAAACTCCAGCTTCAAGCAACTAAAAGAATAAGCTCAATACCATGTGCTCCAAAACAGCCAACCCGTGAACCATCAGCAGCCAAGGACCAATCATGCCAGCAAATCAAAGGTCTACCAAGTCCTATGCACAACCTACCATGATCATTAGATGCTTTCCCATCATTGGATAGCTAAAAAGAAAATAAAATAAAATAGAAAACAAAATATAATATTGTTCAAATAAAATAAAAAATACAGAAATTCTTGATAGCATCAATATATAGCCAAATTTTACTTTAATTTGATATTCAATTCAATTTATATTTTCATATTTCACATTTTTCGCATGCTTCCATAATAATTCATATCATCATCTATATACTATGAATATGCATATAATAAATAAAGAAAATGATCACTTTCCAAAAAAAATATCAATATGAAAAATATTTAAATGATCCTAATAAACCTTGATTTAAACTCACATAATTAATTTATGTAAGTGGTTAATCATACTTTAAAATTTGTAGGTATATTCATTTTCTAGGCATTTCACAAAAGGTTGATCAAACATATATAATATCGAATAATCTACTTTCGTAACTGCTTTTCCAAAGTGCCATTAAAATCATTGTACATGTTTAATGATAAAATATACTTCTTAAAAAAACACTTGCATTACTTACCTCCATGCCGAGGTGTCTCCTCAAATTCTCTACCTCGTACTATTTTATGATTGTAAGTCACCTCGAAACTTCTTTTCTGCATAAATTCACTTAATTCTTATATCCAAGGTAACAATTGATATAATTATTTCATAAGTCATTATTGTCTTTAAATAAATTCACCATTCAATTAGAAATATATCAAAAGTACTCACCTAACTTCTATGATGCACAGACACGGACACGGCAACACAGATACGACACGACACGGACACGGGACACATTAATTATTGAAAATATAGGACACGGGTTGGACACGATATTATTTTTATATTTAAAAAATAGTGTATAAAAATTAAATAAGTATAATTTTAAAAATAATTTTATAATAATAAGTCATTTAACTAGAATTTGTGCTTAAAATGATTAGTATTAGGATGTCGAGAGTCAGACGTCGATGTCATTAGCAGTCACCGAGAGAGGAGATGGAAATACCTTCACTGCCAAAAAGAAATAAAAATGAGAATATTCGATGATTGGGTATTAAATGCGGGCGTTGATTTGGTGTTATGGATAGGAAATAAGAAATTTAATTTAAATCCCGCCAATACAAGAAATTATATTTAAAAAAAAAATCATAAAATATTTAAGATACGCGTGTCAGACATACGTGTCCAATTTGTATTTAATATTTTTTAATCGGACACGTTTTTAGCATGTCCGTCACGTGTCGGTGGAGTGTCAGACGAGGGTCGTGTTGGATACGGTGTCGGACACTGCACGCCTCTTTGAGAAGAAGTGTCGATGCATCATAGCCTAACTTCCTTCTTATCCTTCCTTCGCTTCACTGATTCCTCAAATAGTTTTTACACTTACAATTCACACCATTTCACATTAAGCAAAACCAATATTTGTTACAGGTTTACCACATTCAAATAACTTCCTTTTTCACTTACCGTAATTGTTGTTTTCCTTTACTACAAAGCCACATGATGTCATGAACTCTTTTCTTCAGCACTAGGCCGATTAGATCTATGCACTGAGCCGAATGGATCTACAGCCCGCAAGTACTCATTTTGCTAAAAATCTCCTTTGCCGAATAATGTTATAGTGATGCATCCACTCTACCGAACTCCACATCCCCAATTCTCCCTGTGCCGCAACCTTCTTTAGGCCAAACAAGGCAGCAATTTAACTCTTCAGAAAATTCTGTACCAAGCCCTTCCTTACTCTTCCTTCACTGAAATCAACAACTTACAAACAGCAATTCACTCAAATCAGTAACTCTCTTACAACAAAATCCCATCCAAAAGTCTGTTTCTTTTTTTTTTTTAATCCAAAAGTCTGTTTCTTAGTTTCACACAAACAATAGAGTTTCACATTGCTGTTTCCTGGACTCATCCGTCTCCTAAGGAGCCGATCCAGAATAGTTGCTCTCAACGGAACCCAAGTTCCCACTCTTACAATAGATTCTTCCTTCATACAATTGAATTCCCACAGTGCCGCCTGTATGATACAGTAATTCCTGCGGCATTGTGCTGAACTTCTCTACAGTCCTACAAGCTTGCGTGAAAAACAACTGCTTGCGGTAAATCAAAACAGATAAAGACTAGGAGGCCCATGCATAACTGCTCTTCAGTCAATGGAAGCATCTGTTCAAAAATTAGGGATTTATTTAACAATAATCATTTTTTTTTTCATAACCACCATTACTTGGATTTTGGATATTACACAGATTGAAGAACATTAGAGAATTCGTCAACAAGTGTATGGTGTGCTAAATTATAAATTTGAATGCTATAACCCAAGCGGATTTCATCATCTGCTGTTGCACTGACATTGAAGTGAGAATACATTGTCATGGATTTCATCCGTTGTTACCACTTGGACATGACATCTTGTGGGTTATAGTCAACTAACTCACTAATAATACTCATTTTCTACCAATCTGACAAGCTCAAACTATAGACCAACTTGCTCAACTATCAACATTATCTAGCTTCTTAGTGCACTAAACACAATCATCACAAATCAAGATGAAAGATTCACTTTGTAAGTGTGGAGACATCATATATTAACATTTATACAAAATATTTTTAAAGATCAAGTGTGTAAAACTACAAGATATATATAATCAAATTTCATTACACATTAATAGTATCAAACTTTTAGCTAGTAGTTTTATAATTATAAAAAAAATCCCTTGGAATTTCATTTGAGTATACAAGATATTTTGTTTTCATATGGAAACAATAAACCTTCATAATCCCTTAGATATTTATCTCACCCATTGATTAATAAAAATTTTCCTAGCACCAGCACACAATCTTCACCATCATGTAATTAGAATAAATGATTTCAAAGTAAAGGACCATTAAATTTGCATATCTTTAAATCATCATGATCAACCATAAACCCCTTGCTTGGAAAATGATATTAAACTACCCTAACAAGTGGATGATAAAAGTTCGTCAAGAGTGTTAGAAGAAGCTAGGTGACCAAAATACCTTTGACTTCCAGGTCTTCAAACCTTGTTTGGAGCTGGATTTCATTATTACTTTGCAATGCCTCGACTGGAACAAGCTTGAAATCTTTAATATTTCCCCTGAATTTTCAGTATAAATCAATGGTTTTGATTACCACTTAGTGATCGTTTGATCAATGACATTTGAATGTCAATATTATATAAATCATAGAGAATACTCAAGCTAAGGACTCTTGAAATTGAAAAAAAAAATGATGAACTAACAAGATGGCATACGTCTTTCATGTTGGGGAGGATGAATTAAGGGGGAGGCGGAGGGGAAGGAATTACTTGATACAGCAATAGTCAACTAAGTTTTTAACCCAATTTGTCAATAGACGACTACTTAGTATTTTTATGTCAACAACTCAACATATTATTAACCATCCAATGTGGGACTAAACAACATTCTATTGAGTGTCTTAATAATCTCCTCCCACTTGAGAGCTTTCCATATCAATTATCACTCCACTCAAATGAAATATTTTCAATACCATTGAGTATCATGCACTAAGGGACCGCTTAACCAAATGGAGGTGTTGTAAAAGTCATAAGCTCTTGAACTATGACCCAACTATGATAGAAGACAACTAATAAGACCCATGGGAGCCACAAACTCAAACTATTCAATCTCGCAGAACCATTCATTTTGATACCAAGTGCCTTAATATTTCATTCTTATAGCCCATATGCCCTGATGGAAATTACCGAGCTTAAACCTTTTTAACAGCTATAAGAGAATCATCCACCACTTCCCTTAATAATAGCACCACAAATCACTACTGGAATAAGCCAACTAGCACATTCACTACCCACCGCAGAAATGATCTCAACCACACACCTACAACAGCAGAACATATTACAGCAAGTGAAGCAAAACAGACCTCTGACACTCAACTGTCTTACCAACTCTTTCTTAACCTTCCTACAATGTAAAAAATGGAAGGTTGTGTACTCATCTGGTTTCTTCATAAATATGTATTGTCTGAATGTATCTTCTGCCACTACTTTTAGGCTACTCATACTTGATATGCGTTTTATCAATGGAAGCTACTCTGTTCATCCAGTTTTTTCATCCCCTGTGCCTTGATGGACTCATATGGAAAAAAATAAGAACTCAATCTAACTCAAATCGTGTATCAAAGTCATCAGAATCATTCACAAAAGAAATGCGAACCATTAGTTTTGATTGGAAGAACCAACAAGGCATAGCACTAACACCCTCACATTCTCAGAAAAAAAAATTATATCAAGACATTTTTATACAAATTATATCAAGATGAGTAAAAAAAATCATCTAATTTTCTTTGATATTAGAGTAATACAAATTCTTCATATATATATTTAATGCTAATCTCAAAATAAATTCAAGGATATTTAATTCATCCTTATAAAATATGTATCAGTATATTATGACACAGTTTCTTTCACATATGCTCAAAAGACTAGGCCTTGGGTGTAACAATCCAAACTCTTAACTATCGAGATATGATCCATTTTGGTATAAAAAACCTCAAGATTTATTCCATTCTTATAACTTCACAAGAGGTTACTCATCCTACGACTGCCCTTATACAAACGCACTTAACTTTAAAGTTTCTAATAAAATTCCAACTATTATATCAAAAGACTCCTCAATTTTTAAGAGTTAAGCTTTATTTTCTTAAGAGCTTTCACAATCTCCACCACTTAGATAATTGATATCATCAATATCCTTAGCCCATAATCATCCACCAGGCATATATGATTTTAAATGAAAAGTTTCCATTTATAACATATCAAACTTTTAAATATTGATATATTGTCCGCTTTTACCTAGCAGTCTCACAATTGTCCCCTTGGTGTGTAACTTCATAGGAGATCATTCATCCTATGACCACTCTTGTACAAGCACACTTAACTTTGGGATTTCTAATGAAATTTCAACCATTACACCTAAAGATACCTCAATTTAAAAATTTAGTTTTATTTTCGCGGGGTATTTTACATTTGATTTGTTGCATGTGAAATACAGTGTAAGTAAAACAGCTTTATTTGATTGATTTAATGGGATTCAAAATTTTAATAAAAAAATAGCAATACAAGCAATTGCTCTTGACCCAATCAAAAAGCCCCACATTCCGGTCTTCTTGAGAGCTAATGTTGGTTAAATAAGAACCCTAGAAGGCTGAAAGAAGACATGAACAGGATGTAAGATATACGCAGCAGCAAATTGCTTTGAAAGCAGAAAAGAAAAGGTAAGCATGCAAAAGAATACTTGTGATTTCCAAGTATTTTAGAAAAGGCGATGTTCCAAGTATTTTAGTAGAGGCGATGTGGATGCCATTACCGCTCCTCGTTCTCTTTAAAATAGAAATCGCACCGGGGCTCCTGCCGAGGTTCAAGATGCAGGCTTGGGGCCGATGGGGTCCATCTAGGGTTTAGTTTTAGGACAGTTTTTTATTTTTTTATATATAAATTTTATGAATTAAAATTTGTTATTACAAAAATATTTTTAAAAATAATAATAAATTATCTTAAATAAATTTTTAATTATAGTTAATTTAATTAATGACAATATTTTTTGGGTATTTTATTTTATCGTCTTCTTTCTTTAATTATTATTTAGATTTAACTAATAATAAATAACTAATATTTTTACTTAGATTTTAATTTTGGGTATTTTTGAATATTTTTACTACCAAAATAAATATTATGTAGATAATACCCAATTTTATCCTTATTAAATTTATCTTAATTTTAACTGTTAATACTATTTAGATGGCTTAATGATATCAAAATTTGGTGATCTTGGGCTCGTTGCATTCGTCTCGTTGATTATAAGAATGTTACGTTTGGTAATCCAAATTATGGCTTGAACCTTCTAAATGTGCTCCGGGTCTTTTATGTGGACTCGTTTGGGCTCGGATTAAGTTGAATTTGGTATCGTTAGGTTCGTATTTTTGAGACGTCCAGCTCAACTATAAGTTTGCTGAAATCGGAGTTTAGTAGTCCCTCCTAACACTAAATAATTAGAGGTTAGCCCTTGTTATTTAACCTCTTATTCAAATAGAACCAGAATAATAAGAGATTCAATGTTTAATTACTCGACTTGATTTTAACCGAATGATATCATAAATATTAAAATTATTTAAATAAGATCTAAATAAAATAATAATGATATAATAATATAATTTTATGACTGAAAATAAGCATAATTCATACACAAAATATTCTATAATATTAAATTTAAATACCGTCTGCCTTTACATTTAATTTTTAATAAAAATTTAGTTTGCATATGAGTATATAATTTAATTTAAATTATTACTAAATTATGTTATATACTTGGATATAATTTATACATATAAATTATATGACAAGTTCGCACTATAAAATAATACATATAAATCATTCATGTGTACGATTAGATATATAAAAATTATTTATTTATAGTGTATAATATATAAAATTTAATTACTATTAACAAAATAAATAAATATTATTCATATCATAAAAAAAATATTTAAAATAAATAATATATATGATCTAAACATTACAACTTTAACGTAATATTTAAAAGAATGTTTGGTTTGATAAATAATAATTATACATATTTAATGCCCATTTTAAAACTTAGAAAATATTCAATGTAAATTAATTTATTAAGTTTAATATTATATTTTTTACTCATTTTATTAAATTTATTTATTTAATTATTTAAATCTAAAAAACACAGTTGAACTAGCTAGTTTAAAAAAATTAGGATTAGTTCAACGACTCATTGGTTGAACACTCAATATTTTTTTATGGGGCAAAAAAGAAGACCAAGAACGTAATATAATTAATCATGAGAAGTGTTATTGGACCTGATGCGTATGGGTTTACATGTTAAGATTACATGCATGCCACTTATAGGATCAAAGATTAGCTTTGAAAATTATGATTTTTTTTAGAATTATGTCATTTATAAGATATATAATAATATATCTTAATATTTAAATATTTAATTAACATACTTTATAGTCAACTATTATTATTACGTGTTCGATATAGTGTATGTTTTACATTTCAGTATAATACAAAAATTCAACACGTACAGATAAAAGTAGTAATACCATAAATTTTTTTATGTAAAAAACTCAAAAAAGGAAAAAAATCATGATGCATAGCTAAGTTGAAAAAATTCACTATAGAATAGGCGATATAAGAATCATCCCTTCCTCACAAGCTAAAGAAGAGGGGATTATTTAAAAATAAATATCTAATTTTTTCTAAGGGGGATTACAAAAATCAAGTGTTCATAGATAGTTAACACCCAACAATAGAGCTTGATTTTTCTTTATTGTTATTACAGAAGAATGGTGTTCACAAGTGCGAACAATTGATTGAAACCTAACAATATAGTTAAAAATATTGACAATATTCTGAAGATGACAGTGATTACTAACGTGATCGCTGGTGACAACGGCGGTGTTAGTGATAATAGTTGCTGGTGGTTGTTGACGATGATATATACAAAATGTAAGATAACTCTCTAGTTCTCTTTAATTTCTTCTCCCCCTAATACGAATAATGAGATTTTATTTATAGACTTTTTAGAATGACATTTTGGTAATTTGAACCATAATCCAAACATGTTTCCCTCGACCATGAAACATTTTTTCAACATTTAAGTGGCTTAAAGATGTCGGAATTGTGTGATCTTGGGCTTGTTGGATTTGTATTGTCGAATCATTTATTTGACTAAGATTTAAAGTTCAAATGAACATTATTATAATCTTAAAAGCTTTTTTAATTTAAAGATTACCTAAAGATTCAAATATGATATGTTATAGAGCCATATGATTTTTTTAAAGCATTAATATCCCCTTGGTGTATGCTTTTTGCTGATGATATTCTTCTTGTTGATAAAGACTAGAGAGGGAGTTCAAGGTAAACTTGAATTATGGAGATCAACCTTAGAGTCTAAAAGGTTTTCACTTGAGTAGATCTAAAACTGAATATATGGAGTGTAATTTTAATAGCAATAAACCTAGTGAGGGGATTGTGACTTTGGGCTATCAAGTCATTAATAAGAGTACACATTTTAGATATCTTAGTTCTATTGTTCAGAGTGATAGTGAAATAAATGGGGATATTATCAGCAGAATTCAAGTTGGATGGTTGAAGTGGATGAATGCATCGGGCTTATTGTGCGATAGAAAAAGTCCACCCTCAAACTTAAGAGAAAATTCTATAAGATGGTGATGAGACATGCAATGCTTTATGGTGTTGAATGTTGGCCATTAAAAGAGAAGCATAATACTAAGTTAAGTGTTGCAGAGATGAGGATGCTTAGGTGGATGAGTGGTTTGACCCTTAGAGATAGGATACAAAATGAGCATATACGTGAAAAGGTTGGAGTAGCTCCAGTGGAAGATAAGATTAGAGAGAGTCGTCTTAGATGGTTTGGTCACATTAAACGGAGGCCTTCCGATGACCCGGTTAGGAAAGTTGATGTATTATATTCAACTTATGTTAAGAAAGGTAGATTATAAACCTAAAAAGACATGGTTAGAAAATATTAGAAATGATATTTTTTAATTAGATTTAAATGAGAATTTGACTTTTAATCGTATACTATGACGGAAAAAGAATTCATGTAGCCAACCCCCACATAGTGAGACAAAAGCTAGGATGATCCCGAGATCGTACTGGACGATATTTGACGTCGGAATTGAGTTTTTAGGGTTTCTTGAAGCTCTCTTTTTAAGCATATCGTACAAAAACGATCCTGCGATCGTCCTAGACAATATTTGATGCCAAAATAGAGTTTTTAGGATTTTCTGAAACGCTCTTTTTAAGCACACGTACATGACGATCATGGGCGATATTATTTGTTGTTGTTGTTGTTATATTATTATTGATAAAAATCAACAATATGATAGGTTGTAAATTATTATTAACTATTTGCTAAATTTACACAAATATAAGAAAGATCATTTAAAAAAATATTTATTTGAATAAGATACACATATCATTTCACCCATACTTTTAATCAATTTAACTCCCAAGAAGATCTCATTACCTAATAATTATTACCAACCGCACAGTAATGGAAGGTAAGGCCCAAGCTCGAAACAATCATTTGCATTAAGGAATCAAGAGATCCGGCGTGTGCATCGTGCCACGTGTGTACCCAAATCGACCGTCGGATTAAGATCAACCGGCAGCCAGCTCTCCGAACCGATATCACCGACTCGTGAGAGCGGCACGTGCCTCCTAATCCAAATTGGTCTTCGGCGAGCCATTTCTTTATTTATTTGTACAGTGAGCGAGAGAGTTGGGGAAGGCATCGGTGGTCGTCACTTTCACCACCTCTGCCTACGATTATTATAGCATTTTCTTATTCTCAGGCTATTATCAATAAATCTAGGGCATTTCTCATGGGTTTCTTTCGATGTCTCAAAAATTTCCCTTCGCAGGTAGTCAATCTTCTCTTCGTTTTATTCGGTGTTTTAAGGTAAAGTCCGTGGGATCTTTGAGGATTCTGGCTCCCAATCCAGTCGCTTACGTTTTCTCCACCGTGAAAGATCAGTTTTTTTTATTCTTGTTTCTTGCGATTGTTTTGACTCGGTGTATGTGTGGTGCATGCCTTGGCAAAAGATTCCTGGTTCAATATATTTGTTATGAAGTAGACCGTAGGCTGATTTAGTTTATTTTTTATATCTGGAATAGTGGTGTTTGCATCAATTTCTGCTGGGAAGTTTTCATGGGAGAGATTACCTGATAATTTGGGCGATCTTCCAGCACTTTATTGTACTAAGGTGTTGCATATACATTTAAGAGCAGGGAATAATGATGTTTTTTTTTTTCACGTTTGTGTTTTCCTATCATTTTTAAGTGATAGGGGAAAAAAAAAATCATGTTTTTGCAGAATTTTGTGATTCTCTTTATGATACATGCTTATTGGCTGGCAGATTTTCTTCTTTCTTTTGAGATTTCTAGCACCTTAATAAAGCTTTTTGTGATTGACATTTAATGACTCCGACCTTATATTGATATTTACATTCTTTAGTTATCATTCTTGCACAGTATATGCAATTAACACCCAGATTCATTGTGATCTAAGCACATATTTTGGTCTATAACTTAGTTTCTTATATGCTTCAGTAATTGCACAGCACTGTTGTTGTCCCAAAAAAATTTTCCCAGTTTTTAGATGCAATTTAAAACATATCATTGTAACAATAAAATCTGTTTTTGTTCTTACACATCGTATTTACCAATCAGTTAGTTTATTATGACACTGTTCTTAAACTGTTATATATATATAAAAAAAACCTTTTGCTAAGTTTGGATGAAGGGAAAACATTGTAAAGGACGTGAATATTTTGTTTAAGAAATTTGCTTTTATCAGCTGTTTATTTTTCCACTTCAATGGAAGTTAGTAGCCAGAAAAATTGTTGTTGTATGATGTTTATGAGCTGTCAACTTTCCATCCTTATAATAGATGGAATTAAAATTCTGCTGTGATTAATGGATATTTATTCATAATTGGTACTATTTCAACTGTGTATTTTGCTGGGTTACATTATCTTTTGGTGCTGATTGACATTTTTTTCAGTTTTGTTAGGTACTCCTGTTATTTGGGATTGTTGATGTGCATGTGATAGTTGGTTTCAAACAACCCCCAAGTTTTTCTCTCAAAGGAATTTATCAGTTTTTATCTGAATTACGTAAAATAGCTAAGACGGGTGCTCTTTGTTGCGTGGCCGCTGGGCCACATGAGGCAAAATCTAACTCAGTTGGTAGGGAAATTTCTATGCATTCTAGTGAACCCCATTGGAGAGTTAACTCAAGCTTCTCACCTCCATTATCAAGGAGATGGGATTGCAGGGATCAGTCAGATGGATTATCACAGGAAATGCCTACTGCTCCTTTATATGGATCATCACTATCTTCTCATAGCAAAAGAAGTAGAAGTGTGATGAGCAGTGATCAATATGCTAATCATCATCATTCCGCATCTGATGGAGCACTTTCTTATTTTGAGAGCCCTTCCAACAATTTTACAAGCATCTAGGTGGACGCCACCTGCGCAAAGATATGATCTTAGTGAATTCTCCACAGCTGCCGCAGGTATGATCCATTAATTTTTTTCTCCATTTTTTTTGCATTCAAAGTTAGTGTAGATTGTCTATAAAAAATATGACTATTTAACGTGGATAGATGTTTGTTTATGTAGCCTCTTATTTGCGATAAGGTTGACTTTATGGTAAGCCAAATTAGATAAACTTTTTAGCAATCAAATGCAATGAGAATTCAGATGGACAATTCTCAGAAACGACAATGCTATGGTTTGGTTTCATAGCTATTGTGTAAAATAATATTTTACTGCTATTTTGCATTATCTATTTTAATCATTTATTGGCTTTTAGTTCCACATGCTCATCTGTTATATATTAAGAAATGCTGACTATTGCTAGTTTTAGTCCACCAATAATGTCTCCGCTTTAGTGCTAAGTTTGTGATGACTTCACAAGCTTGAGAAGTTAGAGTTCTACTTTTCATCTTGTGCAGCGGGAAACTAATTTTTTGGTTATTGTATGGGCAATTTGTAGGCCAATAAATAGGTTAAGATGGATCAAATATCCACCGGTGACAAGGAGGCCATAGTGCTGCTCCATTTGTTCTTTTATAATTTTGCATTTCATCTATTTGTTTGGTATGCTATGTCTCATGATTGGGGTTAATTCACCTTCGCCATGTCATTCTTTTCGAAAACTAATAGATAATAGAACATTTGATCAAATTAAATGGTGTTAATGACATATTTCTCCGCTTTCATGTTTTATCTCCACATAATTTATCATTTGTTATTTGATTGTTGAGATGTATACTTTTGATAAAAGTGTAAAAAATATGAAGATGTAATTGGTAGTTAGCAAAGCTGGGCTATATCTTTTAATTGTTAAATGGTATCAATAAAAGCTGAACACATTATTTTACATTTTTATTTAATGAGGATTTTATCGTAGGAAGATCTCGCATGGAGGCAATTTCTTGTTAAGGAAAGTCATAAAAAAGGTTAAGAGTATCTAATGGACCTTGCACTACAGGAAAACCATCTATTTGTGGCGGCCAAATCCGGCACAAAATCCGAGAAATCCATCGCAAATCTTGTTTTTGTAGAACGGATATTGTTCCAATGCTAAAATGATTTTCACAAACATAGTTGCAACGGACAAAATCCATCGAAAAGTTTTTGCGGTGGATTTGTGACGGAATAAAACGACGACTTCGTTTTTGTGGTCAGTCGCATATTCCGTCACAAATTGCGGCGAAATTTGCGGATAATTCGATGCAATTTGTGATGGATAAGTCCACCACAAACTTCTATACCAGAACGTCGTATCAGCATTTGCGCTAGATTTTACATTGCAAATCCACCGCAACCTGTAGCATAACAAATAAAAAAGCTCTTACTATCATTATTTGGGCTTTCTAACATTCACAATCCAAGCATTTATAAAAAATAGTTATGCAAAGTAAATATAATCAAAGAGTACTATGCAAATTACGCAAATTAATGAACAAACAATAATAGTCAATAACATTATTACGATTTCAACATAACTTATACATCAAATGTATCAAAAGCCATCTCAAGCGATAATCTAATCGGAATCTGCATGCTCGCTGTCCAGCTCGGCCGATGGGGGCGCCGTTTGAGATCCGCTAATTCGCTTGCTCAATCTTCTAAGCTCCTCCAATATCTAAGTGTTCATGTCCACTTGAGTTTTTCAGACATTTTTTAACCTGCTTCTAAGTTAGCCACCTGCTGGCCAACTAAACTTCCTGGCTGCCTATGGAGTGGCTGGTGGCAGAAGAGGACTGTCCCTCGTATACAAAGGCCTGCGAGCCTAATCCATAAATTCGCCCCTTCTGCATTTCGCCTACCGCCTATGTCCAAGTGTAGTTGTCAGAAACCTCTGCAGAACATGTAGAGAATCCTTCTCTAGTTGCCGCCTGGCTCTCTTAAAGCCGTGTATACTTATCCTACGAACAAAATATAAAATAAAATTAATTATTATATAATCGTTGCTTATAATATTTTTGTAAGTATAATATTCTTATACACTTACATATGCCCTCCTGGCTCGCTCATCTCACCCGCTGGCCCTGCTGACGCTTATGAGTGTGACTGTGTAACTCAATCGCAGTGGATTCTCTACCAAGCATCTCTTTCTGCAATATACTTAGATTAGAATGTATATACAAAGAAATTATTAAAATTTATTAATTTTCTTACCAATCATCGTCTATGTTTAGTGTTTGGAACTGAGCCCCCCAGTATGTAGGAGAGCTTCCCAGGCCTCTGACGTTAGAAGCACTATCTGCTTGTTTTGCTCCATACTCGTTGTGTAGTCTGGGCTACACCAAGCACTTTTGAGCTCAACCTATACACACTCGCCAATCCAAAGCAGACGTTTGCTGTATAGTCTGGGCTACCCCAAGCAATCAACAAATTCTGATTTAGATATAATAAAGAAAAGTCATTTTTAATATTTTATAACCAAGCCTTTTTAGGTTTATCTCTACATTTCTTAACATAGGTCAAATATAATATATCTACTCTCCTAACCGGTTCATCGGAAGGCTGCCGTTTTATGTGACTAAATCATATAAGGTGACTCTCTCTAATCTTATCTTCCACTGGAGCTACTCCAACCTTTTCGCGTATATGTTCATTTCATATCCTGTCTCTAAGAGTAAAGCTACTCATCCACCTGAGCATCCTCATCTATGCAACACTTAACTTAATATCATGCTTCTTTTTTAATGACCAACATTCTGCGCCATAAAGTATTGCAAGTCTAACCACCATCTTATATAATTTTCCCTTAAGTTTGGGTGGTGCTTTTCTAACACACAACAAGCCCGATGCATTCCTCCACTTCAACCATCCAACTTGAATTTTTACTAATAATATCCCCATCTATGTCATCATCACTCTGAACAATAGACCCAAGATATCTAAAATGTGTACTCTTATTAATGACTTGATCGCTCAAAGTCACAAAACCCGCCACTAGATGTATCACTACTAAAATTACAATCTTTGTATTCGGTTTTAGATCTACTCAAACGAAAACCTTTAGTCTCTAAGGTTGACCTCCATAATTCAAGTTTACCTTCTAGTTTTATCAACAAGAAGAATATCGTCAGGGAAAAAGCATACACCAGCGATCATCATTTTACAAATCTCTAGTAAGAACATCCATTACTAAAGCAAAAAGATAAGGGCTTAAGGCTGATGCTTGATGTAATCCAACATAAATTGGAAAATACTTAGGTCAAGTTACCTTCATAGTGAGCGAGCTCTGGTTGTTACTTCTGATCCACTGACAAAACCTTTGTTTCCCTCTTTTTGCACTAAACCCCATATTTAGTAAACCTTTAGTTCGGCCAGATTTAAGGGATTTGGCGGAAGAAGCTTGCGAAAGGGAGAAAGTTATTTATCACAACAAGTGAGCTCCTGTTGTTGCTTCAAATCTCGATCCAATAGGAAGGACGTCGTAGAAGGAGTGAAGTCAAATAGCGAACGGTCACGTCGGTGAGGACTCGCGAGCAAGGAATGTCAGCAAGGGGCTAGTTGTTGCGAGCGCGCGGGGGCGGAAGAACAAACAAAGTTGAGAGCGAATGAAAGAAATGAGCTGGATATCGATTTAGATAAACTTATTTGTGGCGCAATTGCGGCGGAAAATCCGTCACAAATCCGCCGTAAATTCCGTCACAAATTTTTGTGTTGCAAATTTTCCGCTACAAATCTGCCGCAATTTTGTCGAAAAATTTTTTCTGTTCTCAAAGCCCGCCGGAAATCACTGATTTTTCTTTAGCGTTTGTATGATTTTCATTGATCTTGATGCATATGATTAAGTATCACAAATTATTTTGGTATGTGTTTAGAAGAAAAATTGTTTTAAAGATATGTTGAGGTTGTTAGTATAGATATAAAAATTGTTTTAATTTTTTTTAATTTAGCGCTGATTAGTATTGAAAATAGTAGTAGAGCATTGTATAAGTAGTAATGGAGTGACCAAGTGCTTGCAATCTAAGCAAGATAAAATTTAGGATGAATTTTATTTTTATTTGTTTGTATTGGTTTTGTAGATTTTTTCTAAATATTTTTATTGTTATGTACCTTGACCTATATTATTTATAAATTACAAAGTGTTGTGATGTAGGACATCTTACTGGTAATTTAGAATAATGCCCGAGAAAATGAGTAGATATGTAGTTAAGTGGATGTGAAATTGATGATCAAGTGATAATTATGAGTGTGATATTTAAGTTTTTTTGATTTTATTATACAAGCTAATAAAGGCATGAATGAGTGCATGAAATTTTATAGAAAAAGTAGGTTATTTGAAATGAAAAAAAAGGTTTTTAAAGAGTGTCATGTGCTAAGAGAATGCCATATTAATTTAAAGACGAATTTTGAAAATCACTCTTTAATTGATAATACCAGATGAGAATTTAAATGTTAAACAAAAAGTAGTTGATAGTGAAGTAGTGTTTTAAGGTGAGTTTGTGCTAAAGCTAAGAAGGATATTGTTAGGCATAATACTATTGAATAGATGGTGAGAATAATATGGATTGAATATAAGGTTATTTGAAAATAGAGTTGTGGAGTGGCCAAATAGTTTTTTTAGCCGCAATAAAGGTACATCAGTAAATTGGCATTATATTTATATATATATTATTTTATATATATATATATATATATATTATTTATATTTATATAAGCAATATATATATATATATATAATTTTCATTTGTTAAAGCAAAGCTTAAGAATGATATTTAAAGGGAGATATAATCCATTCTATATACCCCCAATATAGTTCTAATATAACTACTCAATCAAATGAAAAAATTAGGACTATAGAGGAATACTTCAAAAAGATAAGCATCCGAAGATTAATAGATGAAAGATTGATAACATGATAGATAGTTTAATTGGCGTAAAACTAATAAGTATTAGTCAATAATAATTGAAGATTAAGTTATATCTATGTGTGATTTCTTGGATCCTATTATTGAAAGAGCGGGAATATAAAGTAAGATTTAGCTTTTAGAATTACATTGGAGAAGTGTCTTAAATATTATAAAAAGTGATAATACCACTGAGACATTGATGCATTTTAATAAATTATAGTTTGATTAGTTATTCTATATAAATGTAAGTGTTTTAATAATTATTAAATTTTTGACAATCAAGTTGAATGGTAAACACGAGAAGTTGAAGTTAATGCGTGGTAAACTTTAGAAATAATCGAATTGGAAATGATCATGTTAGATGGACTTTGAGAGTAATATAAATGGAGGAATAAGTTGTAGAAATTAGTTATGTTACATCCATTACCTATATGGTAATATTATGATGTATAAAATAAAATTATCATATTTTCACACAAAAATATTAATTAATCACACAGATAATATGCATGAGCTATATAATAAAAATCTAAGAATATTTCTAAAGGTTTAATAGGGGAAACAAAACCAAATGAAGACTTAGGTAGGTTGGGCAATGAATGGAGATTGGAGAGCAAAAAGATGCACCAATAAGTGATTAATTGGAATTAGCAAGAAAGGATTACTAAGACAAATTTATTCCAAAAGTATCATACCTAAAATTGTGCAAAGATTTGCGCATTAATGCCATGTCTTAGTACTCAGCAAAAATGGATGGAGAGAATTCATAAAGCTAACCCAAGTAATTAGGATAATGCTAATGATGATAATGAGTTCTTTGTTGAAACTCTTGAAAATTTTAAATTTTGGTTATCATTTTTATGGATAGAAATTGGAACTTATTTTTGGAAATGAGTCTTCATTGCTAGATTTAGGATGATATAGATTTTAGGTTCTAGGGTTTTCAAATGCAACTATGTGATATGATGTACAAAATAATATATACAAAATCAAAATTTGTTGTTCTCAAACTATCTACGTAAAAAAATAATCCACTTTTGATGAAACAAGAATGAGCCACACAATTCAAGCAAATAATAATAATAATGATTTCTTAATGATTTGCTAATGTTATGTGGGAAAAAGTGGCTAGTGATATTAAGAATATTGTAAAAGATGTGCTTTGAGTATCAAAGGTAAAAGCTCCTAATAGTAAAAAATAGTTGGTGGTGGAATCCTAAATGTGCAAGAAAAGATTAAGAATAAGAAAATTTGTTATAAAATTTGGTTTAATTTTAAAAATTTCGATATTTGGGAAAGATATAAAGAGGCTCGTAAGAAATCTAAAAAAAGCAATATGCGATGTAAAGACCCTTAGCTTTTAGTGATTTATATAATAGATTAGATACTAAGGAGGGAGGAAGATATATGTATAAGTTAGCCAAGCAAAGAGATAGGAGTAGTAAGGATTTAGTTCAAGTGAAGTGTATTTAAGGATGAAGATAAAAAAATACTTTTATTAGAAGATGATATTCAACAAAAGTGGATGAGATATTTTGCTAAACTTTTTAATGAAAATTGTGAAAATAAGATTGACTATAGTGACCTTAGCACCCACCCTAAATGTAAAATAAAGATTTTTGTTTTTATCGGCGTATTAGTAAAACCGAAGTTAGAGAGGCTTTAAAGAAAATGAAGGGTGGAAAAGCTGTTGGACCTGATGATATTCCAATAGAGGTGTGGAAATGCTTAGGAGACGAAGGAATTTCTTGGCTCACTACTAAACTTTTTAATACTATTTTGAAGACTAAAAAGATGTCAGATGAGTGGAGAATGAGTGTGCTAATTCCTATTTTTAAGAATAAAGGTGATGCACAAGATTGTGCGAATTATAGAGAAATTAAGTTAATGTGTCATACTTTAAAACTTTGGGAGCGAGTTATGGAGCATAGGTTGCGGCATGATACTAATGTTTCTCAAAATCAATTTGGATTCATGCCGGGTAGGTCGACTATGGAAAGCCATACATTTATTAAGAGGTTTGATGGAGAAGTAAAGACAAAATAAGGAGGATCTACATATGATATTTATTGATTTATAAAAAGCATATGATAAAGTTCAAAGAGAAGTGCTATGGAGAGTTCTTGAAAAGAAATGAGTTAATAATGCTTATATTCAAATCATTAAAGATATGTATGCAGGAGCTATTACTTGTGTTCAAACACAAGGTGGTTTGACCAAGTATTTCCCTATTTCGGTTGGGTTACATCAAGGATCAGCCTTAAGTCCATATCTTTTTTCTTTAGTCATGGATGTTCTCACTAGACATTTGCAAGAGGATGTCTTGGTGTATGCTTTTTGCTGATGATATTCTTCTTGTTGATAAGACTAGAGAGGGAGTTGAAAGTGAAACTTGAATTATGGAGGTCAACATTAGAGACTAAAGGTTTTCGCTTGAGTAGATCTAAAACGGAATATATGGAGTGTAATTTTTAGTAGTAATAGACCTAGTGAGGGGATTGTGACTTTGGGCGATCAAGTCATTAATAAGAGTACACGTTTTAGATATCTTGGATCTATTGTTCAGAGTGATGGTGAAATAGATGGGGATATTATCAGCATAATTCAAGTTGGATGGTTGAAGTGGAGGAATGCATTTGGCTTGTTGTGTGATAAAAAAGTACCCCTCAAACTTAAGGGAAAATTCTATAAGATGGTAGTGAGGCCTGCAATGCTTTATGGTGCTGAATGTTGGCCATTAAAAGAGAAGCATAATACTAAGTTAAGTGTGGCAGAGATGAGGATGCTCAGGTGGATGAGTGGCTTTACCCTTAGAAATAGGATACGAAATGAGCATATACGTGAAAAGGTTGAAGTAGCTCCAGTAGAAGATAAGATTAGAGAGAGTCTCCTTAGATGGTTTGGTCACATAAAACGGCGGCCTTACAATGACCCAGTTAGGAGAGTAGAGGTATTAGATTTGACTTATGTTAAGAAAGGTAGAGGCAGCCCTAAAAAGACTTGGTTAGAAAATATTAGGAATGACCTTTCTTTATAGATTTAAACGAGAATTTGACCTTTAATAGGACACAATGGAAGAAAAAAGGATTCATGTAATCGACCCCACTGTAGTGGATAAAAGGGATAAAGGCTTGATGTTGTTGTTGTTCGGAATTCAAGATCAAGAAAAAATTACACATCAATTGTAATATTGTAATATGAAAGTCTAAACTATATGAAATTTGATTAAATTCACTAGCACAGGTGGTCATCCAATCATTAAAAATATCAAAGAGAAAAGTTTAAGGAAAGCAATTATAAAAAATATCGTTATAAGCCTCATGCTGATATAAAGAGATAACTTCCACTGGAAATTGATAATTACTACTGGCATTATGTTAGAAAGATTTGCATCCAATCAACACTCAAACACAATGAGGTAGCAAAATACTCTTATGGAAAAATTACATTGAAAATTGATCTTTATATGTCTAAGGTAGGTATACCATGTTTTGTGATGGCGGAATCCTTATCAAATAACAAAAAATATTTGAATAGACCGCAGTTTGAAACCAAAATTTTTTTTTCTAAAATCTCTTTACCATTTCCTTTAGATAAGCAAATAGATAGCAGGCAGGTAGGCAAATATCCGAATGGTTAACATGAGGAGCAAAGACTTTCCTGACCACAAATCAATCATCCAATATCCCATTTCAAGTTACAGACCAATAAAGACTTCTGGTGTAACACCCCATCGTACCCCTTAACAGTACAAATAATATTACTAACATAAACCTTTCATTATTTGATCATACGATACTTTTGAACATTTGATAATCTTTATAAAACATCCAACAATTCAGTTCTCATACATCTCATCAAACGGAAGCAATTAATAAACTTTAAATTTCAATATAAGATACTTACAGAGTCACTATGGAAATTCAAAGTAATACATCACTGGGAAATTTGCATACCTCAATTTTAAACTTCAAACAAAGATAAATATTAATATAACATAACATATGAAATACTTTTCAATTTAATATGCTATGATATTCTCCTTTCTCTTTCCTATAACAACTAGTAAGAAAAATAATCATGAGCTATGAGGCTTAGTAAGTTATGCAAATTTAATAACAATTTAAAATATAATAACATAATGAATGACAATATTGAGCTAATTATTGGATCAATTTATTATTAATTATAAAATATCATAAAATCATACTGGACATCATCCTTTAGGCCATTTGAGATATATAGTTGATACTGAATATTTAGTCTTTTCAAAAGATTAAAATATCTTTTCATAAACATATTTAAAGGAGCACAGGTAGACCTGTCATTATTGCCCAATGAATTTCATAGATGTCTCTTTTGCCTCTTTAGGGGTCCCTTTTTGTCTCATCTGCTATACATATATCACTTTCCTTGGGATCCTTTTTGCCTCATCTATATTACATGTTTCATATTGGATCAATTTTTGTCAACTTGATAATATATATATCATAATATATAATAGTCAATATTTATTAAATAAATATTCAGGAACCCTAATATTCATAATTCATAACTGTCATTATTTATATAATCATACAAGTGTTGCAAGAAACTTAACATGGTGCATTACCAAAAATAATGAAACTTCTTTCTTTAACATATGATCAAAAGATTGAAACACATACTTGATCACATATCAACTTCAAATTTTTTCACATAACATATAATTGCTTATACATGATTTATTTCAACGTTATCAGTCATTATATTGCTATACATGATTATTTCAATGATATAATATACAATTATTCATAATGCATTGAATTTCTCAAACAATTTAAAAATACATGATAAATATACCTGAATTCAATAAATTAACTTTACATAACTTACTTTCTTGATGAGTTGATTCTTCCAGTTCTTCACTTCTTATTCTTCTTCTATTATAAGTGACCTCAAAACTTTCTCTTTGCGCAAGACTAGATAAATCTATTACACCTTAAATTACAATTTATGTAAGAACTTTAATGAATTGAAATAGTATAAAATATAAGTGAGGATATTAGAATTCTTACCTTTCTTTTTAAATCTTCTTTTCTTCTATTTATTTCTCCACATCCTTCCAAAGTTTACTGTTCATTATTTTCAATTCAATTTATATACATATCAAACTATAATTTGCCATATAAATCTAAATCAAACATAGAAATATTTATTACATTCTTCAAATAACTTCCATTTTTACATACCGTTATTATTGTTTCCTTTCCTCTCTATCTGCAACAAGAAAATTCCTTCAGCACTCTATGCCAAAATCTGCACTATTTCCCTATGTGCTACAGTACATCGGTTACTATTGCGAAACTTGCTACAGTAATTTTATGCACTATGCCGCGCTTCTATTGGCCTTACATGAATTTCTGCTGCACTGTCGAAATCTCCTAGGCATTTTTCTGAATCATGATATAGGATTTTTTTTAAAGTCTTTTTCATAGAATTATAGTCGAAGAAATCCTTTTCTCTGGCTTACGTGCAAACTAAGTGGAAGAGGCCCATAAGAAATAATTGCTATTCAAGGCTGATACCAATCCCAACACTTCTTTTAATGTTTTTTAGTCTAATTGCTTGTGTGAATTTTACCCTGAAGGAAAGAATACTAGAGGTCCCACTCTTATAACTACCACGTTAAGCTTTATATCCAAAGCAAGCATCTATTCAGAAATTAACAATTTACATTAAGTTACTATAATATATTAATTATTACTAATAAAGAGATTTTCTTAACATGAATAAACTGCTTAGTAAATAATATTTTACTTAACATATTACTTTTAAAAGTATTTTTTAAAACTATTTAAACTTTAAAAGAAAAATAGTTTATAAAAAAATTTTTTCATTATATGAAAATTTGAATATTACAAATTATTACATTTTAATTGTTATTGAATTTGCATAGCTTATTGAGCTTCATAGCTCATCAGTATTTTTCTTATTGGTTGTTGTTACAGGAAAGGAAAAAGAAGAAGATCATAGCAAATTAAATTGACAAATATTCCATATGTTATAGTTATGTTTATATTAGTATTTATCTTTTTTTTTTGAAGTTTAAACTTGAGGTATGTAAACTTCCCAGCAAATGTATTACTTTGGATTTTTGTAGTGGCTCTATATAAGTATCTTATGTTAAAATTTAAAGTTATTAGTTGCTTCTGATTGATGAGATGTATGAGAACTGAATTATTAGATTTTTTATAAAGATTATCAAATGTTCAAAAGTATCATATAATCAAATAATGAAATATTCTATGTTAGTAATACTCATTGTACTGTTAAGGGGTACTATGAGGTGTTGCAAAAGTGGTATCAGAGCAAAAATTTAAGGATTTCTGAGGATTCAATTATGGAAGTATAAGTAAAGTGAATTTGTCTAAGAGGATACAAAATTGGATCTAATAGAATCTTATAGAGCCTAGGAGAGTGTAGTAGTTCTAAGATAGTAATGAGTCTAATTTCAATTGATTTATACATGTTTAATTTCAATCTGGCTTGCAATATAAGCATATGAAAATAATATCTAAATAGAAGTACATGATTATGTTCATACATAAACTTTTGATGTAATGCATTACATATATAATGACTGAAAGAATTAAACTAAAAGAGATGAGGGTTAGCCATCTCAACTTATTAGGAATATTCTGAAGATCCTAAAATGAAATACCACATGGAACAGAGGGGGGGGGGAACAATGTAAGTAGAGTAAACAATGCACTAGTAGTGCTTGATTCTACCTATATGATGTCAGGGAATATGATGCAACTACAAATGTAAATATGATGATGCAGATGAATGAAAAAGATGCATGTCTATGGTGGGATCTGCAACACCTGGTATTCCACCTGTGGTTACGCCTGTCACTCCCTATCACTCCTAGTGAGTTGTGTAAATGTTGAGGTAGGTGCTCTGGTGGGTGTTGATAGTGGATACATATCTAAAGTTTTTTCAGAGGTTTTTAAAACCTCTATTGTTTTTAAAGGAGGAGTTTATGCCAGAAGTGCTGAAGACTGAATCATAGGATAGAGAAAATCTTAAAGGGAATGAGATGTCCTGAAAATCGATGGGTATCTCTGGCTATCTTTATGTTAGAAGGTGAAGTAGAAAGGTGGTGGAGGGGACAACATCTGGTACAAAAATTCAAAGGTAGAGTAGATAATCAAATTACTCAGGAGGGGATTTGAGTAAATCTTCAAAGAGGTGGTATGTTTCTCCATCAGTGAAGGCAAGCAATGCATGAGAACTTTGTAAATATAAAGTAAGGAGCAAAAGTTGTTATTCAGTATGAAGTAGAATTTACATTTTTGTCATAGATATGCTCCCTAACTTATTAGTACTTCGGAGGAAAAGTGTTACATATTTTTAAAATGGATTGATTGAGGGATTCTTTTGAGACAACCATTAATTTCTCTTCGTATAAAAGATTTTGCTGAATTAGTGGAAAGTGCCAGACTATTAGAGAATGATATAGAAGTGGTTAACATAAATGGGAGACTTGAAGGTATAAAGAAACAAAGTGTGATTACAGAGGTGGATCATCCAAAAAGCAATTTACATCAAAATTAATATCAGCAGTCTATGAGATTACTTGTAATACCAGTTTGTGCAAGTTGTCGAAAAATCTCATCCAGGAAGATGTCTGATGAATTCAGGGAAAGTATTATCTATGTGGAGAATTAGGTCATATCAGAGAGAAAGAGAAACTGCCCTAAAAATATTCGAGTAGAGAATTTAGAGGCAGTCAGAGGACATGTCAGTTCAGAGGTGTTAGACCACATATGAATCAACCTGGCTTTGAAGATAAAAGGAGAAACCTCAGGTAAAGCAGTCACGATCATAGCACTAGCTCGAGTATTCGTCTTGACTTCTCAAGAGGTCATTGGGGGCTCTCCTGAGGTGGTTACATGTACTTTTAATTATCTTAGATAGTTACCTGCTAGAGAATACTTTTTTGATTTCTGGTGCTTCACATTCTTTTTGTATCTGAGATATATTTTGTCTGAATTTGTCAATGTGAAACCTATCAATGATTTACTTGGGTTGAGTAAGATTTACCTAGATTACCTAAACGGGTAACTATTTACATGCAAGTACAAAATGTTCAATAAATTTTGTGATAGCACGTAGAAAGTTTTCAAGTAGATTTGTATAGGTACTTCCATTGGTAGAGTTTGAAAGTAATTTTGGGAATGGATTGGTTGTTCATAATATTTTGTCACTTAATAGATAGTTGGAAGAAAAATGTCAGATTTTGATTTACCTGGGGAAGACTGGTATTTTACTTTCAATGTGAAAGGGGAATAATTTCCTCATTGTTTCTTGTTTCTTTTAGTTCAAGTACATAAAAGTCTAAAGGTGAGTGAATTTGATTTTCTTAGCAAAGTTTAGATGCAACCAAAGATACGATATGTAGATATGATAGATATAAAATTTATTCCTGTAGTAATGTGATGAATTGGTAGATGTATTCTCAGAGGAATGAAATGAATTAGCCTCCTGAGAGGTGAAATTTTCAATAAATCTTCCATTTGGAACAAATCCAATAGTGAAATCACCTTTACAGAATGGAAAACACCAAGTAATAACAAGAGTTAAAAAGACAGTTAGACTGCACTAATCTTGAAATAAATTTTTATCATACCCAATTCATCCCTTGGAGTGTATCGGTTGTTTATTTGTTAAAAGAGAAATGATGGTATCTTCGAGACTGATAGTAGATTATAAAAAATTAAATGATGTGACCGATAAATAATACAAATCCATTAATCTATAATATGATGATCTATTTGATCCGGTTGGCAGATGCTTCTATAAGTTACAGGATTGCGAAAGATGTTCAGGCTAGGGTAGTACAGAATGCGATATTGGCAAAGACTATTTTTGGCAATAGCTATGAGCTGTACGCATTTTTGGCTATGCCAATATAGGTATTAACCAATGCTCTCATATAGTGAAGACATATGAATATGATGAACATATCTTATCAGACCTTATTGTTTGATCAATTGATTATTGAGAATGTTGATAACATTTTAATATACTTAAGTATAGGTATCGGATCCATGCATAATTCATTTGAAGCATTGTGCTAAACACTAATTGAAGAAAACATAAAATGTTTATGTCAAATATTCCAAATGTGACGTGTTAGTTGAAGAAAAATTTATTATTTGAGACACACATTTTTCAGTGAGAGTAAGGAAATAATCAGTATGAAAACCAGAACACGAAACACCAACAAATAGTTTGAATAGCTAAGACCAATAAACAGTAACTACCGAGACTAATAGGTTATCTTGGGTATATTACATGGTATACAGCGGTTAGTACAAAGATTTGTTCAAATTGCTTTGCCTTATCAAATTGCGACTAGGAAGGACCAACCAATGCAGAATTTGCTAGCGCGCCAAGATATAAAGACATTGAAAAAAAAAACAAAAAAAAAAAAAAAAAAAAAAAAAAAAAAAAAAAAAAAACAATAAATAAATAATAAAAAAAAAAAAAAAAAAAAAAAGAAAAAAAAAAAAAAACAAACAAAATAAAAAAAAATAAAACAAACCAAAAAAAAAAAAAAAAAAAACAATGTTTTAAAAGCAAATGCACTAGTATTAGACAAAAATATCTTATGAAACACTGAGGGCTTTCAGCTTAGTCTTAGATGATATGCTATCCACAGAAAGGGATTACGCGGTGAGCTGTTGATTACCAAATAAAAATATTTGATTGCCTAATGTCTACCTATAAAGGCCTTAAAGCTCCATGAAAAAGACTTATTCAACCCATAGACCTAAAGCACTTCTACGGGCACATCAGTTGCTTCTTTGCAATTAGAGAAATTTGGAAACATAACTTGAATGGGATAAGATGTTGAGATCTTTACTGATCAAAAGAGGCTTGTCAAAAATATTTTCACTCAAAAAGAATTAAACTCGAGGCAAAGAAGATGGCTAGAATTGATAAAAGATTATGATCTTGACATCCAGTACTGTCCGGATACAACTAATGTAGTTGTTGATGCATTAAGAAGAAAGACCCAAACACAATTGAATTATATATTAACTAGTGAAGAAAGATTGATTAGAAAAATGAAAAACTTACAATTGGGAAGTTAGAGTTCAAGAAGATCAAGATTCACTTGGCCTTAATCAGATGACAGTTCATCCTTCGTTGGAGGAAAGAATCAAAGAAGCTCAGAAGAATTTTACTGAATATCAGAAGTTTATGGAGCAAGTACAATTAGGATCAAGAAAGGATCTCAGTGTTGATGAACAAGGCAGAATCAGGAGTAATATGCATTTGTGGATACCAAAGGAATTAGAATTGATTCCGAAAATTTTTATATGAAGCACATAATTCAGGTTATTCAATTCACCCTGGAAGCACGAAAGATGTATAAGGATTTGAAGACCTTATTTTGGTGGTCAGGAATGAAAAGAGATGTAGCAGAATATGTGACTAAATGTGAAAAATGTCAAGTTGTTAAAGCTGAATATTAGAAACCCAATGACTTGTTGCATATCTATCAATTCCAGAATGGAAGTTGGAGGAGATAACTATGGGCTTTGTTATAGGATTTCTCTGGTCAAGGTAAGGACATGATAGTATATGGGTTGTGATTGACAGACTAACAAAGTCAAATCATTTTCTACCTATCTGTCAAACTGATTCTGTTGAGAAATTGTCAGTTATTTTTGAAGGAAATTATCCGATTCCATGAAATCTTAGAGTATTGTATTGATCGAGATGGGACGTTTTTACATCCAAGCTATGGAAAATATTATGAAATTTTTGGGCATTCTAAATTGAAGTTCAGTACTGTTTTTTTATCCACAGAAGATGGTCAATCAGAACGACTGATCATGTAATGGACGATTTGTTAAGATTGTGTATTTGGATTTGGAGGTAGCTGAGCAAGATCTTATTCCCTTAATAGAATTCACTTCCAATAATAGCTATCAATTTGTATCAAGTTGGTCATATGAAGCTTTTATTTGATCAAAAATGCATGTTATCTTGAGTTGGTGAAAGGCCATTAATGTCGTCCACAATTTTGTAGACCAATAGCTACGAAAAATTGTCGTTTATCAGAAACAGATAAAGCAGCTCAGACCGCCAACAGAAAATCGTATGATCCCAAACATAAAATGATTAATTTGGAAGTGAGATTTTGTATTTTTGATAAGTGTTACAAATGAAAGATGTTTCTAGATTGATCAAAGAATGGAAAATCCAGTCTTAGATTTATTGACCCATTTGATATCTTTGAAGAGTAGAACAGTGGTCTTAAAATTAGCATTACCTGGAGAAAATCTTAAAGGGAATGATATGTCCTGAAAATCGATGGGATATCTCTGGCTATCTTTATGTTAGAAGGTGAAGTAGAAAGGTGGTGGAGGGGACAACATCTTGAAAAATTCAAAGGTAGAGTAGATAATCAAATTACTCAGGAGGAATTTGAGTAAATCTTCAAAGAGGGGTATGTTTTCTCCATCAGCAAGGCAAGCAATGCATGAGAACTTTGTAAATATAAAGTAAGGAGCAAAAGTTGTTATTCAGTATGAAGTAGAATTTACATTTCTGTCAAGATATGCTCCCTAACTTATTAGTACTTCGGAGGAAAAGTGTTACATATTTTTAAAATGATTGAGGGATTCATTGAGACAACCATTAATTTCTCTTCGTATAAAAAGATTTTGCTGAATTAGTGGAAAGTGCCAGACTATTAGAGAATGATAATAGAAGTGGTTAAACATAAATGGGAGACTTAAGGTATAAAGAAACAAAGTGATTACAGAGGTGGATCATCCACGAAAGCAATTTCATCAAAATTAATATCAGCATTCTATGAGATTACTTGTAATAACCAGTTTGTGCAAGTTGTGAAAAATCTCATCCAGGAAGATGTCTGATGAATTCAGGAAAGTATTATCTATGTGGAGAATTAGGTCATATCAAGAGAAACTGCCCTAAAAATATTCGAGTAGAGAATTTAGAGGCAGTCAGAGGACATGTCAGTTCAGAGGTGTTAGACCACATATGAATCAACCTGCTTTGAAGATAAAAGGAGAAACCTCAGGTAAAGCAGTCAGATCAGCACTAGCTCGAGTATTCGTCTTGACTTCTCAAGAGGTCAAGGGCTCTCTGAGGTGTTTACTGAGGTGGTTACATGTACTTTAATTATCTTAGATTTACCTGCTAGAATACTTTTTGATTCTGGTGCTTCACATTCTTTTGTATCTGAGATATTTTGTCTGAATTTGTATGTGAAACCTATCAATTTTACTTGGGTTGAGTATTAGATTACCTACGGGTAACTATTTACATGCAAGTACAAAATGTTCAATAAATTTTGTGATAGCTCGTAGAAAGTTTCAAGTAGAATTTGATAGTACTTCCATTGGTAGAGTTTGAAGTTAATTTTTGGGAATGGATTGGTTGTTCAAATATTTTGTCACTATAGAATGTTGGAAGAAAAATGTCAGATTTGATTTACCTGGGGAAGAGGTATTTTACTTTCAATGTGAAAGGGGAATAATTTTCCTCATTGATTGTTTCTAGTCAAGTACATAAAAAGTCTAAAAGGTGAGTGAATTGATTTTCTTAGCAAAGTTAGAAGCAACCAAAGAGAAATTCGGGGTGTATGATATAAAATTTATTCCTGTAGTAAATGAATTGGTAGATGTATTCTCAGAGGAATGAAATGAATTACCTCCTGAGAGGTGAAATTTTCAATAAATCTTTAGTTGGAACAAATCCAATTGTGAAATCACCTTACAGAATGGAAACCAAGTAATTACAAGAGTTAAAAAAGACAGTTGACTGAACTAATTGAAAAAAGTTTTATCATACCCAATTCATCTCCTTGGAGTGTATCAGTGTTATTTGTTAAAAAGAATGATGGTTCTTCGAGACTGTATAGATTATATAAAAAATTAAATGATGGTGACGATAAAAAATGACTATCCTTTTCTAATAATTGATGATCTATTTGATCCGTTGGCAGATGCTTCTATATTTTCCAGGATTGACTTGAGATCAGGTTAGGGTGAAAGAATGCGATATTGAGAAGACTATTTTTGGCACTAGATATGAGCAGTACGAATTTTTTGGCTATGCCATTTGGTTTAACCAATGCTCATGTAGTATTCATGAATATGATGAACATAATTTTCAGACCTTATTTGGATCAATTTATAATTGTGTTTGTTGATAACATTTTAATATATTCCAAGGATAGTAAGGATCATGCAAATCATTTGAAGATTGTGCTAGAACTATTGAGACAACATAAACTGTTTGTCAAATATTCCAAATGTGAGTTTTCGTTGAAGAAAATTTCATTTTTTGAGACACATTTTCAGTGGAGAAGGAATATCAGTAGATCCAAAAAAGATAAAAACAAATAGTTGATTAGCTAAGACCAATAAATGTAACCGAGATAAGAAGTTTCTTGGGATTTACATGTTACTACAGAGGGTTTGTTAAATGTTTTTTCCAAATTGCTTGCCTTATCCAAATTGACTAGGAAGGACATTAAATTTGAATGAACTTATGATTGCGAGCAAAGTTTTAAAGAATTGAAACAATGTTTAACAACTGCACTAGTATTGACAATATACTTCTGAAACTGAGGGATTTCAGCTGTTTAGTGATGCTTCCCTGAAAGGATTAGGTTGTGTGTTGATACAAAATAAATATGTGATTGCATATGCTTCTAGATGGCTTAAGCCTCATGAAAAGAATTATTCAACCCATGATCTAGAGTCGGCAACAGTTGTATTTGCATTGAAAATTTGGAAACATTACTTGTATGGGATAAGATGTGAGATCTTTACTGATCATAAGAGTTTAAAATATATTTTCACTCAAAAAGAATTAAACTCGAGGCAAAGAAGATGGCTAGAATTGATAAAAGATTATGATCTTGACATCCAGTACTGTCCGGATACAAACTAATGTAGTTGTTGATGCATTAAGAAGAAAGACCCAAACACAATTGAATTATATATTAACTAGTGAAGAAAGATTGATTAGAAAAATGAAAAACTTTACAATTGGAAGTTAGAGTTCAAGAAGATCAAGATTCACTTGGCCTTAATCAGATGACAGTTCATCCTTCGTTGGAGGAAAGAATCAAAGAAGCTCAGAAGAATTTTACTGAATATCAGAAGTTTATGGAGCAAGTACAATTAGGATCAAGAAAGGATCTCAGTGTTGATGAACAAGGTAGAATTAGGAGTAACATGCATTTGTGGATACCAAAGGAATTAGAATTGATTCCGAAAATTTTATATGAAGCACATAATTCAGGTTATTCAATTCACCCTGGAAGCACGAAGATGTATAAGGATTTGAAGACCTTATTTTGGTGTGTCAGGAATGAAAAGAGATGTAGCAGAATATGTGACTAAATGTGAAAAATGTCAAGTTGTTAAAGCTGAATATTAGAAACCCAATGACTTGTTGCATCTCTATCAATTCTAGAATGGAAGTGGGAGGAGATAACTATGGGCTTTGTTATAGGATTTCTCTGGTCAAGGTAAGGACATGATAGTATATGGGTTGTGATTGACAGACTAACAAAGTCAAATCATCATTTTCTACCTATCTGTCAAACTGATTCTGTTGAGAAATTGTCCAAGTTATTTTTGAAGGAAAATTATCCGATTCCATGAAATTCTTAGAGCTATTGTATTAGATCGAGATGGACGTTTTACATCCAAGCTATGGAAAAATATTTATGAAATTTTGGGGCACTAAATTGAAGTTCAATATTGTTTTTTATCCACAGACAGATGGTCAATCAGAAAGACTGATTCATGTAATGGAAGATTTGTTAAGATTGTGTATTTTGGATTTTGGATGTAGCTGAGAAGATCATATTCCCTTAATAGAATTCACTTACAATAATAGCTATCAATCTAGTATCAAGATGGCTCCATATAAAGCTTTATATGACAAAAAATGCATGACTATCTTGAGTTGGTGAAAGGCAATTAATGTGTCCACAGTTTTGTAGACCAAGCTACGAAAAAAGTTCCGTTTAATCAGAAACAGATTAAAAGCAGCTCAAGACCGCCAACAAAAATATTATGATCCCAAACATAAAATGATATAATTTGAAGTGGGAGATTTTGTATTTTTGAAAGTGTTACAAATGAAGATGTTTCTAGATTTGATCAAAGTGGAAAATCCAGTCTTAGATATATTGACCCATTTGATATCTTTGAAAGAGTAGAACAAGTGGCTTACAAATTAGCATTACCTGCATATATGTCTGATGTACACATTATTTTTCATATATCAATGCTTATAAAAGTGGGTGACAGATGAAGGTCAAAGGGTTTCTCGAAATGACATTAAACTTCAGAAGGATTTGACTTATATTGAAGAACCTCAAAAGATCTTAGAAAAGGATGTTCGTAAATTAAGAAGCAGAATAATTCATGAAGTGAAAGTTCAGTGGAAGCACAAATCAGTGAAGGATGTTACATGAGAAAAAGAGGCCGACATGAGACAGAAGTTTTCTCACATATTTGATGATGTATGAAAAGTTGAATTTCGAGGGAAGATTTATAATATTCAATTTTTCGGGTAATGAAATTTGAGAGAAATGTAAGAATTCTAATATCCTCCCTTATATTTTATACTATTTTAATTCATTAAAGTTCTTACACAAATTGTAAATTTAGGGTGTTATAGATTTATCTAGTCTTATACAAAGTGGAAGGTTTTGAGGTGACTTATAATATAAAGAAGAATAAAAAGTGATGGATTGGAAGAGTCAACTCATTAAGAAAGTAAGTTATGTAAAGTTAATTTATTGAATTCAAGTATATTTATCATGTATTTTAAATGATTTGAGAAATTTAATGCATTATGAATAATTGGATAGCAGTCATAAGAATACATTAAAAATAATCATGTATAAGAAATTATATGTTATGTGAAAAAATTGAAGTTGAAGTTGTATGTTTTAATCTTTTGATCATATGTTAAAAAATAAGTTTCATTATTACGGTAATGCAGGTCAAGTTCTTATTGCAACATTTGTATGGTTATATGAATGATGACATCTATGAATTATAAATATGAGGGTTACTGAATATTTATTTTATAAAGATTTACTATTTTATGTTATGATATTTGCATTATCAGGTTGGTAAAAGGGACTCAATATGAAATCTAATGTAGATGGGGGCAAAAGTACCCCAAGTGATACCTACATAGCAGGTGGGGCAAAATGAACCTCTAAGGAGGCAAAAAAGACCCTCTATGAAATTCAATGACGATAATGCCAGGTCTACCTGGACTCTATTGAATATGTTTATGAAAAGATAAACATAATCTTTTAAAAAACTAAATATTCATTTTCTACCTCAAATGATCTAAAGGATGATGTCCAGTATGATTTTATGATATTTTATAATTAATGATAAATTAATTCAATAATTTGCTCATTGTTGTTATTCATTATGTTTTTACATTTTAATTGTTATTGAATTTGTATAGCTTACTGAACCTCATAACTCATCAAAATTTTTCTTACTAGTTGTTGTTACATGAAAGAGAAAGGAGAAGATCATAGCAGATTAAATTGACAAGGATTTTCATATGTTATTTTATGTTATGTTATGTTATTGTTTATCTTTGTTTGAAGTTTAAACTTGAGATATGTACACTTCACAGTGATGTATTACTTTGGATTTCTGTAGTGGCTCTGTAAGTATCTTATATTGAAATTTTAAGTTATTAGTTGCTTCCGTTTGATGAGATGTATGAGAACTGAACTGTTGAATGTTTTATAAAAGATTATCAAATGTTCAAAAGTATCATATGATCAAATAATGAAAGGTCTATGTTAGTAATACTCCTTGTACCATTAAGGAGTATTATGGGGTGTTATATTTGGCTAAACAAAGCTTCTAGTTCAACATCAACAAACAAGCCATCCATACTGAGAACTTTAGTCTTCTTCCAGTCGAACAATTATGCACCTAAGCAAGTCTCATTTCACAACGCAATTAAAAACCCTAAACTAATAGAACAAAGGTTGAATCAATAGAGAATCACACTTGGGAAGAGAATCAAACCTTAGGGGAATAAGGTTGGAGCAACAAAGAATACAATTGTACCCATGGTTATTATCACAAGGTTGTTTAAAGTTACTAAAATTAACACTGAAAATTCTAAAAAATCATAGAAACCATTAATATAGCATCAACTAAAGTAAATTAATGATATCATTTTGCTTCAAATCTATGCGGATTGAAAAAAAAAAAAGCTATGATGGATTGAACATTTTTTGATATTTATTCAAGCAAATTGGGGGCATAATTGTTACGCTTGTTGTAGAGTATACAAGTAATTCATGAATTATCATAAGCTGTTTTATCATTTTAATGCACTACTCCATTAATATCTGACATCAATTGGAGAGAATTAGAATGTTTCATTCCTACATCTGTGTAATATTTATTTAATCTTAGGAGAACTTCTAGTAAGAAAAATAGAAAATTAGGGAATAATAATTACAATCATTGACATATTGATGAGTTGATAGAATAATAATTGAAGAAAAATTATATTAGTCCACATATTGATGGATAGGCAGTAGTTATCCCATGAATAAATGAGGTGACAAAGGAAGATGAAGTAAAGAGGGTAGAAGTCTTGGTGAGTGCGAGTCCCAACTAATAGAAATTAAGCAAGTGTTTCACACTCCTCGAGTGAATGAATGGATTAACTTTTTGAAAGCATACCTTGTGATGTTGGGGGGGGGGGGGGGGGGGGGGGGGGGGGCTGTCAAAAACAAGTTGGGTTTTAATTTTTGTAAGTTTCTACTTGAGTCAGCTCATTAATGAGCTTCTTCTAATGTTTTAGGGCTTTAATTAAGTTCATTCCCCCTCTATTTGCCCTTGGTTCTTCCCCCCTTGGCTACCTTTTCCTTCCCCCCCTTCCCTGTGCCCCTTCGGTTCCTCCCTTGGTGCTGTTTTCGTGGATGGTTCTTCTCCCTTTGCTGGCTGTTGATTTCGGTTCCCTTTCTGACTTTTTGGTTTGCTCCCTGGCTGCTTTCCCGTGGCTCCTCTACCTGGTTCATGTTCTGCCTTTTCGGTTTGCTCCCTGGCTGCTTTCCTGGTTGTTTTACCCGGTTCCTGTGCTGCCTTTTGGGTTGCTTCCCTGGCCGTTTTACCCCGTTCCTGTGCTGCCTTTTGGGCTGCTTTACCCGGTTCCTATGCTGTCTTTTTGGGTGCTGTTTTGAAATACATGTAAGGCTCTTTGGGTGCTGTTTTTTGGGGTTTTTATGTGGCTGTTTGGCTTCCCTCTTTGGTCCTATAAATATGTGATGTTTAGTGAATAAAGAGAGTTTTTTTTAGAGAGATGATATATGGCTGATTTTTGGACAGGTTTTTGGAAAAGATTAAGAGCTTGTTCCACTCCTTTTACTTCTTGGGAAGGCTTGCGAGCTTCTCCTATCTTTGTCTTGGACTTCTTACCTCTTTCTTATCTCCGCAAGTTCGACGTCACTTGTATCCTTCTTCTCGATGATTGGCAAGCAACTTTAGGTGTTGTTTATTTCATATGTTTGTAAGTGTCAAGAGTTGTAAGTGTCGTTTTATAATATTAAAGTTTGTTGTTTGTCGTATAAGTCGTATTTTGTCTAGTTTTGAGAACTTTATGTATTTTCTTATATTTTTATCCTAGGAAGTCTGTAATCTTTTTGCTTGCAAAAATTATGAGAAATTCCTAATTTTTGCTTGCATCAGATTGTTAATAAGTTGCCCACTTGTCATTACAAACGGAGTATAGATTAGTCCATTGTTGAGTTTCGATTTCAATATGCATTATACGATCATGGTGCTTGGGATTATATGCGATATTGATGTCTGACTTGGTATCACAGTAGAGTCTCATATGACTTTATCATTCAATATATAAGGTGTTTAGGATAATTTTTAGGCATAGGAATTTGTAGATTCTCACACCATATATTAAATTCAGCTTATGCATTAAATCTTGATATCATGCTTATTTTTTTAAATCTCCAAGTCATGAGATTTTTTTTTATATAGAAATGTGATATCTTGAAATTGATCTCCAATTAATCATACAACCTATAGAATTTGTATCTGTTTATGCTTAGGGAGTCAAATCCTCTCCTTTTTTGAATAAAATTTCTATGCATGAGGTTACCTTCACATATTGTAGAATTCTATATGATTCCCTAATGTGTGATTCTTTACGATTATGTATGAATTGATTCATTACATTAATAATGTACGCAATGTCAGGTCTACTACATGATAAGTAGACAAGTCTTGACAATAAGAGTTTTTTTTTCTACTATTTTGTCTTTTGGACCATCACGAAATTTATTACTAAATTTCATGGGTCTCTTCACTTGTTTGGATCCTAACTTACCCTATTTCTTTCAACAAGTCTATTATTTATTTTTGTTTTTTAATATAAATATTTCATGTGGAGAGGTGCAACTTCAATGCCAAGTACTTTAACTCGCCTACTTTTGACTTTAAATTACTGGAGCAATCTTTTCTTCAAATTGTCTAAGGCTTCCAAGTACTATTTGTCATGATAATATTGTCAAAATAAGTTTGTAGTATGGAGACTCCCTATAAAGTTGTGTGTTTTACAAAGAATAAATATTCTTTTTTAATTTTATTTGTATCTCATGTTGAGCATTGCCTTTGCTAACTTGGGCTACAAAATGAGCAGAGCTAAGCGGCGTTGAGCTGAGCATGTACATGTTCTTGTTTGAGCTCGTTTATTATCAACTTGTTTGAGCTTGATTCAAGTTTTTTTATTTATTTTCAAACTTTATTTAAAATGGTTGATATTCATGTTTTAATTTGTGTTCGGTTTATGTTTGGTTTGTATCGTGCTTAACTAGTTTTAAACGATTGGTTTGTCTAAAATAATATATGAGCTTTATTGAGCTATCAATGAGTTTTACATTCAAGATATTTGTTAGCTTAATAGATGAATCTTATTGAGTCTACTAACGAACAATTATATTGAGCCTTATCGATTTTGTTAACAAACATATCTATCGAGCTTTCTTGAGCTCTTAAACGAGTTAGCTTATCAAGCTTTCTTAAGCCCATAAACGAGTAGCTTTTCGACCTTAGAAAATGATACTTGTAATGAACAAGCTTCTTAACAAATACTCAGAACAAACAATCTATCAAACATGAACAAGTACTTCTTGATCACGAACAAATTCAATCTAATGATTAATGAAAGAATATAACATAACTAATGAATTTATGTTGTTTTATAAAATAAAAAACATTATTACAATAAATTGCAAATAACTAAAATACTAAGTTGATGTGAAGTACCAAAGATTCAAATAATTAAATAACTATTAAAATAATAAAAAAAACAACCAATTAATTCAAAATGACAAAACATAATAATTAATGCTATAATGTTTAGTAGATATTTATAATTTTTGTTCTAATTAATAGATGTTGTAATGTTTAATTAGTTTTAAAAAAGTATCAATCAATGATTAATATGTTATTAAATTATAATAAAAATAAAACATTTATATTAGGTTCATCATTTTCATAACGAGACTTAATCGAGCTCCATATCAAATATTAATTGAATTTCTTAAAGTACTTGTTCATGAGCTCTGTGCCGAACAATAATTGAGCTTTTTAAGGAGCTTTATATCAAGCTAGTTCACGAGTTTTAAATGAGATTGTTCATGAACATAAGCAAATCAAATAAAAAGTTGTTTATTTAATCATCGAGTATTTTAAAAAAAAAAAAATTAAGCTTGTTTGATTACTTAATCAAATGATTACGAATTAGCTATAATCTAGTTGAGCCATGAGTAGCTTGTCAAACCCTCAATTTGTTTGCAGCCCTATTGCTAAACTTCTGAATCACGTCATTGGAGATTCCTTCAACCTATATAATGCTTTTTTTAACTTGCTGCTTTTTGTTCTGTATTTAAGCAAAATTTTGATGGGGCCTCCAAATATTCTCTCTCCTCCATTTCACTATATAAGAAGTTATTTTCACATCAAATTGTTGTATCTTCTAGTCCTTGTTAGCTGCTAAATATAAAAGAATTCTAATAGTGTTTATTTTAGCAATTGGACCAAATATTTTATGATAATCAATCCCATATATTTGAGTTTAGCCTTTGACCAATAGCTTGGCTGCATATCTTTCTACTGAACAATCATATTTGTATTTTACAATAAAGGCCCATTTATATCCCACAAAATTTTTTTTTTTTCATTTTAATAATTTTCGTAATTCTCATGCTTTGTTTTTTTTTTGAAGGGTTTCCATTCCTTCTCTTATAACATTATTCTAATTTATATTATGTAAAGCCTTTTAGACATTTTTTAAGGATATAAATAATATGCATGCTAGTAAGAAAGGATTGTTGGCTATAAGAAAGATTATTGTATGATAAAATTAAATGCAAGGGATATTTAATGAAAGTTTTTGTACTTTTATTTTTAGGCTTGATGGCTACCTTAGCAGATTTAGTGATAGAGATTAATTCGATTGATTGGACTGACATAGATAGAAATGCCTTTCTTATTGAGTAAATCTATAATGGTTGAGTATGAAGTTATTTTGGTATAGGCTTATTTTGGGTAGGAGTGACTGGTTGTCTAATACAATTGTTTGCTAGGATGAGGGGCAAAGAAGGGCAATTTAGGAGAAAAAAATGATTATGATATTTCTTCCTCAGGGTAAGTAGTGACTTTTTTCGTTGAAAGTTTCATCAACAAACACATTCCTTTCTCGTTGGGGGATGGTAGCATTTTCACCTTTTTTGTGTGGAAAAATAATCAATAAAATCGCATTTAATTGTTTAAGGATCAAGTTTTCTTTTATTTGGGAAATGTGTATAGAAAAAGGCAATTCTTTTAATATTTTGACAACAGCATTGTTTGGTGTGTTGAAATGAGGATAAAATTTGTATAGTATTTGCATATGACTTTTGAACCTAATGACCTTTATAGTTAATCTGTTTATGATGTCGGTGGTTGTTAAAAGAGCTTCCCTCAATATTGTTTTGGGATATTTTTTGAAGAGTTTGGGCTATTGTGTAGCAAATAGGTGGTCATTCTTTGATTTAACCACTTTGTTTTGTTGGGGTGTTATTTTTTTCTTTGTATGGGGAGAGAACTGTTAAATTAGTGTTTAACATTGTTATATTTAACTCTTTTAATTTTAACACCAAATTGATTTTTGATCATGTTGAAGAAGGCATAAAAGATGGTATTTACATCACTTTTGGCTTTTAGTTAAATGATCCATGGCACACGGATGCAATCATCAATAAAATACATGAACTGCTGAGTCCTAGAGATGTTAAGTGTAGAGAATGATCTCTAAATGCCACTATGCATGAGAGAAAAAGGAATAAATTATTGTGTCAATCATTAAAAAATTGGCATGCAACTTTTTTTTTTTTTAAATTTCGTAAGCATCATAATGAAATTCTCTGCTATTTATTTATTTTTAATAATGGTGGAAATATGATTTTGAGAATAATTAATGCCAAGATTTAGGTGATATGGTACAAAATTTCTTTATTGGATATGAGGGTTTTTGAGAGAGGAGATAATATTGCAAGTTGTATGGAGTTTTCTTAATTAATAAATTCCTCAAGTTGGTTGAGACCATCCTTTTCTTTATCAAGCTAATTATTACATAAAGCACAATACTACACTTGGAATCTTCAGCTTGCTTTTGAATAAATTCCTGGTTGGCAACTAATTTTGGTACATGGATGATATTTTAGAGTGTGGGTGATTTGTTTATAAGAATATCTCCTTCATTGGTTATGCTGTTCAAGCATCCACTGGCCATGTTTATTTTTTTAGTTGCCAGAAAAATGTTCAAGCATCCAAAAAAGGAGGACAACAGGTATTTTTGTTTTAGATTGATGCTTATCCTGTGCGTTACATGCTAAGATGTTGGTGCCGTGTGGGTTCATCAGGCAAAATGTTCTCTTTCTTTCTACATTTTGATGATATAATGCGTTTCAAACAAATATTCCGTTCCCATTTGCTCTTGATCTTCTTTTGCTTCTTTGTGTTAATAAAGGTCATCCTTGGTCATCTTTTTTTTTTTTTATGGTTCCTTTCCTAGCTTTAGCACACCATGAAAAAGTCCCCAAGTAAGATGGTGGAGAATGAATGTTCTTAGTTCATATCTTGTACAGCTTGATTTGGAACACATTCAAAGTTTTGTTGGCTTATCTTTTTGAGAAAAATTTCCGTAAGATTCACTATGTTGACTTGACCATTAGGGGCCTCTTCAAATTGTTGAACTTTTTGCCATATGTTGCTTAGCTTGATCTAGGAGTGTGTTTTGAGGTTTTTTTTACTGCTTCTGTGCGGGAATCTCTTCTCAAGCTCATCATAAAGTTTGTGCGGGAATCTCTTCTCAAGCTCATCATTAGTAGTTATGATCTGAAACACCAATTCAGTGTTGTATTCATGGAGGCAATCTGGAATCTCATGAGTTTCCACGGCATAGTGTTTTTATAGCCTTTCTTCTTCATCAAAGTCGTGCTCCTATGGTGTATTTTTTCTTGTTTAACGAAGAAACTATTTCTTGTTAAACTGAAATAGTTCTATGCATGTTGTTTACATCTCTTGAAGATAGTATTTTGCCTCCAGCAAATAAGAATCGTTTGTAAAGAAGCATCTGAGTTTTGTGATGTTTCTAGAGTGTTTGACAGTTCAGATTAACCGTTCATCTTAATTAAGTCCCATCAAATTTTCAGGAGCAAGGATTGATTCTTCGGCGTCCCCTCAGAGCAGCGAAGTAATGGCTCCATTCTTCTGCATTAACATGGATTTAAATTACTATATTCTTGAAGTTTCATAGTTCGTCTTGGTACTTAAACATTTCTTTTCATGGTTGCAGCGGCAATTCACTGGTAGAGTTTCCTCTACCTCCCATAGTCTTTTCTCTCCATCTCCCTTTGCAGAATCCAGTAGATGGGCATCCTCAGGCAAACAGCCTGCCTTTCCTCCTCGAAATTTTCCAGGAAGGCGCTCGTTCATGTCGACACCTGTTTATCCTCTAGTCTTCCACAATCCTGTTTCGGATGGCGAATCGAGTGGGATTGCCGGCACAAGTTCAAGCCGCAGGATGATTCCTAGTGATCATTCCAGAAACTCTCCTCCATGGCCTGAGAGCACTTTTAACCCTGATCTCAAGTTTCATAAAACTCTGTCAGATTTCCAGAAGGTTGGAGTTTCTCCCGACACCGATACAAACTCAAGGAGGGAAGGAACTAGATGGAGTGATGGAAGTAGCTACGACATTGCTTTTGATGGGGATGCCATTGACATTGCTGAGAACATCAATATTGAGAACCCAAGATCTCCAAACACTTCTGTTAGGCACCAGAAGTGCGGGCTCTGCTACCGGTTTCTATGGCTAAAATCTCCATGGAGTTCACACCGAATCATTAAAAACAGTGACCTGCCAATCACTGGAGTTCTTCCCTGTGGTCATGTCTTCCATGCCGACTGCTTAGAGGAGACGACTCCAAAGACTCAGCTTCAAGAACCTCCGTGCCCACTATGTTTGAATTTGGTAAGCCATGAAGGGTCCTCTTCTTTATCCGAGCCTCTGCAGGTAGCTTTTAAAAATCCTCGCAGAATTATGCGATCCGGTACTGTTGGAAGCAGTAGCAACCGAAATGATATTGATCTGAGGCGAAACCTTTCTCAGCCATTGAGGGGAAGTTCTTCAATAAGAAGCCGTCTCAGGAAACGGTTATCATTCAAAGGTAAGTTTAACAGAGATCTTTTTGGAGCAAAAATATTCAGGAAGATCTGATCATCTTTATAACAATCAGAACCAAAGCGTCCGTTTGTAATTGCTGCAGTAACTTTCATTGTTTAGGGTTTCTGAGCAAACTTTTATCAGTTCTCTTTACAGCATATATTTTGGGTTTGGCAGCCATGATATAGGGAGCCCAATGTACAGCATCAGATGTAGAACCAGGAAACCCTTTGGTGTAGGGCAGCAGATTGCTTAAGCTGAAAAGTGCTTAGATTTTCATTGTTAGGGGTCTATTATGCAGATTTGTTTGTATAATATGTTTTGTGTTACATTCCTTCCATTTTGTTTCAGAAACCTGATTAGTTTTGTGTTAGCTATTTTATGTTGTAGGTAACATGCTTTATAATAATTTTAGAACAACTTTTTTGCTTATTGAACCAGTAAGAAAAAATTCGCAAATGAAACCTAAGTTGTATCGGGTGGGCCTTAGCAGATTTTCTGCAACTAGGAAGGGAGGCAAGAGCTGTTGAAAGTGCTTGGCCTGATGAGTATGGTGAGCTTAGTTGATAACTTTCATAGTCAATACAACGAGAAATTATTTTGTGCGGAGGACGGACGCAGAACACTATTCGAAGATCAATTAGAATGTATCATATCAGCGGTAGCGAGAAGAACCGAGTAGTACTGAGTTGCGGTACTGAGTGAAGGGGTGATGTGCATTCTAGTTGGCCTTCGAATTACGTTCGGTATCCGCACAGAATATTTAATACAAAATAACAGGCTTTTTCCTCGAGAAGATAAAAGCCTTCATGAGATTGAGTAATTGTGTTTATTTTATTTTGCTCTGTCAACTTATTTCCTACTTTGAAATGCTTTCTTTTATCTAATAGTCTTCATATTACTCCTTTGTTGGTTCATTCTTTGTAAGTGCAATATTACATATTTTCTTGATTTCTGGTCGTTTTTTTTTTCTTTCTTTTAGAGCTTATTCAGTCGCTTTTAAATGAAAAATGTGTTTTACAAATAACTATGTTATATTTTAGTATTTAGTTATATATATATATAAAACTTGCAGCCGATCAAAAGTTTAACAAATCAAGCGGATAAATGCACATTAATCTTTATAAACTATTAATAATTGCGCTTCCGTGCTCATCAATAAAGTCTAACAGGAACTTAGAAATAAAACAGATAGAATCATGATAAACAGTTAAATGCCTGCTTTGCTGGAACAATTATTAAGTCCTCCGACCGGACGTTGTTGGAGGCCAAATCGTGTCAAAAAATGAGAAATACCGAGCAATATCAAACAATAACGAGGAATACCATCACGTGAAGACCCAATACCAAGCAATATCGAGTTATACAGAAGTTGTACCGAGTTTTTCCTAGAAAAAACTCATTACAACTCGGTATTGCTCGGTATAACTCGGTATTTGTCTTCACAGAGCGGTATTCCTCGGTATTATCAAATAATACCTAGCAATACGGAGCAAATATTGAGTTTTTTGGCGGGATTTTGCCTCCGACCGAACGTTCATCTACGTCCTTACACCGGACCTAATAAAAGTTCGCTTTGCTGAGTCTAAACATGCTCTTTCTTCTCTGGATTAATTCAAGGAATGTGGATAAAAAAAGCCCTCTGGCAAAAATGCTATGTAATGATAAATAGTAAATAAAAAAAAAAGCCAGCCTTCGTACTGTTGGGGGTGTGTTTTAGGTTTCATTTGGAATGACTTTCTTACTGTTCCTTAAAGTAGTTTTTTAGTATATAAATTTATAATTTTTATATTAAAATTTTGCTTTAAGACGCATTAAGAAATCTGTTCCGAATAAAATCAAGCGCAAATAAGTTTAAGCTCATAAATCAGATCAAACAACTCATTTCTGATACCTGTTAAGTTAAACAATTTGAAGTCTGTAACTCATCTGGGCATGAGGCTTAGGTTGATTAAAAGATAAATGAGTTGGATAATGAGCTTGACGGCAATAGTTAAATAAATTTAAATTAAAGTGAAATGGGAATTCATAGAATAACTTCAATCATAATTACTTTATAATCATACCTTAATTTTTTTAATTCCAAGTTTAATATAATTTTTCTTAGTTTTTCATGGCCTTAATTTTCAAAATGATTAAGCTTAATGTTTATAAAAACAAATTTAATCTTCATTGTGGAAGTAAGTTTAAGCCCAAAAAAAAAAAAAAAAAAAAAAAAAAAAATTCTCATAATGTAGCCTTATTTTTTCACACTTGTCAAACGATTTATTTCCACTAAAAAAAAGTTCATTATCACCTGACTTATCTTATAATTATTTTAATGATTCCTTACAGAAAATATGAATCTTTATCCTTGCCACAAAACATATCAAATTTCTATAATAATTTAGTATAATAAGCTCATTCTAATTAACTATTTAGATAATATATTTCCTCCTCAGTTTTTGCCTTTTTTGCTTCCTTCCTAGAAGTTGCAAGCTAGCCAGAAGATAGAAAAATAAAAATAAAAGAATGATATCAGATTTTTCAGCACTGTGACACAAAAAACCATTGGAAACAGAGACTGATACGTTATGGGATGAGAATCCAAGACAAGAAAATTTAAATTTTTTAAAAAATATTATCATGTCGGAGTTGAACTGTTTGAGAGATCGTTATTGATATTTTAAAATTTTTGTAAAAAAATTAATCATTTTATTATTTATTAATACAAAAATCGTAAAGAATTTAGATAAAAAAATAAGCTGATCATCAACTTGTTATATCCTTCTTTAAGAAAAGGACAAACAAACTCTGCACTGATTCAATCATAGATCATTTGTAGAGATATTTGTGCTAAAAGTAAAGTATTCAGTTGAGCTTTTATATATACATATAAGTGGTTGTTTATATCATGATTGAATAAAATTGAAGATTGCGGGACAAGTTAAGTTGTGGGGTTTTATATTTTGCCCTAAAATAAATATGTTTCAAATGAATCTTGTCGGACCACCGCCGGACCACCGCAGGAACCTCGCCGGACCACCACAGGACTTCGCCGGACCACCACCTTAAGGCCCGACGTTCAGTCCCTACGTCCTTCCAAAGACCCGACGTCTCGTTTAAGGCCCGACACCCAGTCCCTACTTCCTGCCAAAGACCCGACGTCTTGTTCAAGGCCCAACATTCAGCCCCTACGCTCTACTGAAGACCCGACGTCCTACTCAGGACCCGACATTCGGTCCCTACGTCCTACCGAGGACTCGACGTCTTACTTAAGTAATTAATTGTAATCTGTTCCCCCCTGGAGGTGATCCAGTCCTTTGTAACCAATTCAAAATCTAGTGGAATCATTTTCAACAGGGCTAGGCCTCGTGGTTTTTTCCCTTTTAAGGGTTTTCCACGTAAAAAATCTTTGTGTTCTCTGTGTGTGCTAGTTATACGTACAACGCTAAGACGTAGAATCAAATCTCTATCGCCGCGTAATTTCTAGCCCGCAACAGAGATAAAATGAAGCATTATAATATTAGCAAAATTATTGAGATCCACATGAAAGAAAAGCAAAAAAGTTATCATAGCAAACTTTAATTAAGGGTTGAGTCCTATGATTAAATGTTTATTATTAAATTGTGCAAGTTGATTGTGACCATCCACTATAGCTCTTATTTATGAGTAGTGTAGTATGTTTTCTTATTATTATAAGAAATCCTTTCACGTTCATACATAGCTTTTGCAGTTTCTACTGAAAAATATTTCCATAACACCTAACATTTTTTATTAACAATATTAACCCTTAAAATTAAAAAAAAAACTGTTTATTACAAAATATTTACCTGCATAGACTGAATATGCATGAGATTTTAACATATATCCTTATTTCCATAAAACTCTTGTTTCTTGCTCCATTTGATTTTCATAAATATAAATGTAAATATTAAAAAAAACATTTCTCATTTATTTAGTGTCCAAAATTAAATTTATTATATTTGAGAAAATTTATTAAAAGATTCGATAAAAAGTACAAAATAATCTACATTTTTTTTCATAATTTCTAAATCAAAAACAACACTGACAATTGCAACTTGCAAATTAGTTTATACACATTAATAAAAATAAAAAGAAATTTCTTTTATAAATAACAATATAATAACATAATAACATTATCTATCATAATTAAAGTTATCAAAAATCTTTAAATAAAATTTATGCCAAAATAGGCTTTATTGCAAGATCAAATGGAAGCACATGGCACTCACTATCAAGCCTACAATTCAATGAAGCTACCCTCCTTATATAAATGAGCTCCTTCTTCACATATTCAATTAAGTAATTTCATTTTATTAAATAAAATTTTCATGCCATTTTCAAAATATAGAATAATTATTTTTCTTTTTTCATAAATAAATTGAAGAATTTAATTTGTTATAAAAAGAAAAAAAAACGAAATTACATTTCTACCAATGCTTGTTGGGTCTGTGTCATGAAAGGAGAAAGATTGGACACATTATTATCTGATTATGAAATATATAAAAATGTTTTGAGATAGAAAAATGGCAGAGAACATTAGCCATTGTTTTGTTGTATGTAGGAGAGCTCAGAGAGCAACTAAGCCCTATCTTCCTTACAAGTTGGCCATGTGAGACCATGTGAGCCTAAGCTTTTCTTTATTAAGACCTGATGGTCATTGACAGGCGCCAGCTTTCTTTTTATTTTTATTTTTATCTCGGCATATAAATATAAATATTATATATATATATATATGTATATTCTTTTAATATTATTGGCCTATGCTTCACGTACAATCCTCTCCAAAAAGACAAAAAAAAAAAAAAAAATCAGATGTCCAAAATCAAATGGACAACAAATGTATAACAATTTTATTAGAATATAAAATTAGTCATGCAACATATAAGCATCTTCTTCTTTTATTTTAGGAGAAATTATTCTGTGGGGACATTGAATCGTTCAGAGACGAATCAGAGCGCGTCATATCATTATGTATATAACAGGTACTAAGCCGCCGTATATTACAGAGGGGTGATATGACGCGCTTTGATTCACTCCCGGGCGATATCCGGTGTCAGCAGAGAATAATTTTTATTATTTTAGAGTTTCAGAAAAAAGAATTCCTCTAATCATAATTAATAATATTTATATAATTTGATTTTGTTCTTCCATCCGTTATCTGCGGCTCAAAACATTTCGATTATTCTTTGAAAATAAAATATTTTTATGATATCTCATTTGAAAATTCGTATCAGTACGAAAGCATTTTATTTTATTTTTCTATTTAATTAAATACTTTGCGGTTGGTTGTTTCCGGCCAGTGAGTTAAGGACGGGTGGTTGGAGACCGAGCTGAGCTTCATTAAATTGTACTTCTTGGAATTTACAGAACGTAGAAAGGTGACAAGCTGTGGGGTATAAATATAAATATTTATTTACAGTCGCCTTGGGAAGGAAACAAGAGGTCATTCCGAGAAGATGGTCAAAGATTGGACAAATGGCATTGGGGGGTTGTTAAAAGCTTTTTTTTATTAAAAAAAAAACAAATTTATACTTCTATCCCTCTGGATTTAAATAAATGCTATATATAATTAAAAATTTAATATTTATATTTTAGAAATTTTAATTATGCGTGCCACTAGTGATATATGCAAATAAAATTTTTATGGGTATTTGTTAGTCCTTAATTATCTTTATGCTTGATGGGAAGATTGCTGTTTTCGACCAACATATTTATTGTTAGAAGATTTTCCCGTTAGAATGAATATTTAAATTATACTTTTTGATGTAAAATGTTTTAATATGATGTCATTAACATTTATTTTTTAACTTATAAAAGTTATCATTAATAGAGAGAATATATGGTGATTAAAATTATTAATTATGACACAACCAATAAAAATATTTTCTAAGATTAAATATTAATAAATCATAAAGGTAAAAATAAGCCATTTATTATGATGTAATGAAGGTCTTATAAAAAATTTAATCAATATAGAATAATAAATTAGACTTTGTTTGAGACAAATTTATTACTACTTTCTAAAATAGTTTCAAAGTCCGAAATTTCATAAGATAAAAGCTTCCAACAATATTGACTAGGACAATTTTGATTCTCTCTTTTAATTTTCTATATAAATGTGCTAATATTCCACCTCCTAGTCAGCAATGTGAGAATAATCCTATGTCCTTTAATATTGAAGCTACTAAAGATGTAGTTCGCATATGTAAGAATCTCGCATGAGGAAGCATCATATCAAAAATAACATGTATATATGAATATGTCAAATTAGTTCAATCTCAATTAGCTCTACGTATGAATTTCTACTGAACATCAACCTATGCATCTTAGTCGTGACATGCATTATTATGCTTTGTTATTGGCCCAATTAAAATATTGATGACCTATTTGAATCATTTGGGTGATCATACCATATCTCTCTCTTTCTCTCTGACTTCTTAATAGTCAAAGTACACAAAGAATTGAAAATACTCATAGTAAAATATATATGAAAATAACAAGTATAACAACTAAATCAATAAAAAACGACATAAATAAACATACAAATTGTGAAATTCCTTAAGTAAAAAGAAGTTAAACTCTTAAATATCAAGGTGCATTTAGTTTAACGGTTGAAATTTCATTAAGATATAATGCAATTAAGCGCGCTCATCTCTGAGAAATTCTGGGGTTGGTGACCTCCATGGAAGTTACACCAACTGAACAAAATTATGAGAAACTTAAGCCAAAGTAGATAATATCATGATAGTTAAGAATTTGAGTTGTTACAAATAGTATCAAAGTAATACATCAATAGGAAGATGTGAACTAAGAGTTATACAAGACATAGTGGTACGCCACGGAAGCCACATGTTGAACCCCATATAGGATAAAATGTTACAAGGCGGGAGTAATCATTTTTACTTGCAAGCAAGGTTGTGAAAATCAGACCGGACAATGAACCAGAAGAGGGAGAGGTTCACGGTTCGACCGGTTGAACGGGGGTCGAACTGGATGACATAATAAATAATAATAATATTTACTATGTTTAAAAACAAAATTATATTAGTGCAAATTTAAAAACAAAATTGGTTAAGGAGATGAACCAATAATATGAATGTACAATTTACTATTAAGCATAATTGAATTAATCTACTCCACACAATGATCTTAGAAAATTTATAATTTTCACTGCATATGACAATCAAATTCAAGCAATTAAGTAAATGTTAAAGCAAATAAATCTGAGCTATAAAGAGAATTTTGTGATTAAGCACCAACTGACCCACATCCTAACATATTTCACATAGGTCTGATCAGTAGGATTCCATAACCAGACTTACAGTTGCAAATCTTTACACCATATATACTATGTTTTCATGTTTTATTATACTGATAAAGGTAAATTGTCTTATTAATGTGTCCAAAAGCATTTCTCATACTATAATATTACTATAATCCCCCCATTGTTTAAGTTTCTTCTCAAGCTATGAAACCAAATAATTATAATTATCAAACACAATTAAAATGATGAAGATTTTTCTAAATTCTAACGTAGGTTTTATTTGGGGTGACTTTTTTATTAATTCTTAAAGCATCTTTTTAGTACAAAAATTAAAGAAAATCTTCCCAAACGATACCGCAGTTTGTGATGGAGGTTGCTAAAGCTGTAAAGGCTTGAGACATTGAGGAATATTACAGATAAACGATTTCCAATGACAGAAGAAATCTCATTACTTCAATTTACAAGAGATGATATGCTTAAAAGATACTTCTAATCTCCCAACTTTTTACAGAATAATATCATTCTCCCCTTCAGAGCTCTCCCACCAACTTCTGCATGGCTTCCCATAGCTCATATCGCCATGTGGTAAACAGTGGCATGCGGTGTATGAATGCATGGGTGGGATCAGGATGGCTTAATTTTTTAATTAATTATTTTTCACGTGTATGGCACTGAATGCGAGTCATTAACTAAATCCTAAAACGGAGGTTAAGAAGAATAGTTTATCGAACTCCTAAATAACAATTTTTAAATGGTTAGATGTCTCTGAAAGTCAAGACATCAGTTAAAATAGGAGAAAAGCCAATTAAGTATGTATTTAGTCTCCGCTTAAAGCCAAACCACACGCCTTAGCCCATGTGATTAGCAGCACTAAACACATATTAAACTAATCAAATCTGACTATTTAAAGGTTGCTTTTAGCAAAATGAGTACTTGTAAAGCTTTAGTTGAGTAATTAATTAGTTTAAGAGGTCCTGAGCTGAGATTCTCTTCATCAAAACAACTAAGCATTCGAAAGTTCTTAATTGTTTGCTTGCTGAAGCAAAAAAACAGTAGGAGATTTGTATATTTTTGTGATGTTAAACTTTATAATTAAGTGTAATAATTCATTTTATTTAATAAATTATGGAAATTATCTTAAATGTTGATGTATAGATTAGGATTTCTTAATATCCTTTTAAATATATTGGAGTTTCTAAAATTTTGTTAAGTATAATGTATGTATTTATTGAAATTATGTTGAATTAAAATGTTTTTTAGTTTTATTATGAATATGATATCATCTTAAACATACTTCATACACTTGTCATTGTTGATGGTAGCTTAGCTAGCTGAGTTATTTTTTATGTTATATTGAGTGATACAGTATAAAGATCATTTTGATGTATTTTGGTTGAGAGTTTTGGATATAAAGCTCCCAACTAAGAGGTTTGAAATTTGAAGCTTGCGTGTGTGATATGTGCATGTTTTTGTCCTATTGACTCAAAAGTCTCAAAAAAATGCTATTGTAGGCTTCGTTTGGGATAACTTTCTTACTGCTTCTTAAAACAACTTTAAAAAGCAATAAGAAATCCATCCCAAATGAAGGCGTAATGTAGACATGATTCATTTTTTGTTTCTTCACAACAAGAGCTCAAATGTGTAGTAGAACAACTTTAATTATGACTAAAAAAATAGAAAAAAAAAATCATAATATCCTAATCAAAATTAGGTCAAGATAAATTTTATTGTCATTGAATTGCATTGAGATTATATATATATTATAAAAAAATATAAACTATAGTAATAAAGGTTTTCTTAGGGATAAACTATAAAGTTTTTGTTTATATGTCTAAAATCAATAAAAATATGTGACCATGTGCTCAAAGGTGCAATATAATTCCTCTTTTGACGTCATTATATTCAGCATCTCAGAAAGAACCGACCAAAACGACAAATCACTAACTGAGAAGTTTGCCTTCATGCAATTCTATCTTCTTTCATCTCCTCTGCTTTTCGCTTCCAAAAAAAGAGAGGTGCTCACCTTTTTACATCAGCTTGTTGTGATATTATCTAAGAGGATAAGATCTTTATTATATTTTAAATAATGTAAATGATTTTTTTATATCTCTAATTCCAAAGTAATTTTGCAAATAATTTTTTTTTATTTAAGTGATTTACTGATTCATAAGTCCTATATAACTTTGTAACTTGAATCCTTAATTGAAAGTCTCTACCTTCATTTGAGACGATTTTTTTATTGATTCTTAAAATAATTTTTTGATAATAAATTAAGTAATAAAGCTATTTTAGGCTTCAATTGGGACTACCTTCCTAAAATGAGTTTTTAGTGCAAAAATTTCAATTTAAAGAAATTTTTGTACTAGAAAGCAAGAATAAAATATTTTTTTATTATTTTTTTACTAAAATTCTGTTTTAAGAAAAAATAAAAGTCATCGCAAACAAAAACTTAATTTCAATTATTCAGAAAGATTCAGAATAAGTTGGTTTTAGTTATAAAAAGAATAGGCTGGGCATCATTCAATTACCTTTAAAAAAAAAAAAAAAAAACTCATTCCTTTGTTTGTTTGGTTAGTACAGCATTATTCTTTCTACTGCTTGACATTCCAAATAAATCTTAGCTGGTGCAATTAAAGCTTGAAGCCGCATGTGATTTGCTTTCCCTCGACAGTTCCACTTTTGGTTTCTTCTCTGTTTAATTGCAGTTAACTGTTTAGAAGCTCTTCTTCTACTGGCCCAGTTGCTGAAAGAAAAAATTATTTACAGCCTATTTTATAAAAGAAATTTTTTTTCCTATAAAAATATAGCCTTTCTCGCACATTTATTAATTTGAGATATTATATTCCTTGCTTCTTCCCCCCCCCCCATCACTTCCCTAGCTCCATTCACTTCTATAAATGCACCTCTCCTTCCACATGGTTTCCTCACCTTTCTCCTTTCAACCTTTCCTGGGCAGGCTTTCATTTGAAAAGCCTCTGTAAGTATAGAATCTCCTTCCTTTTAGACAAAGTCCTGAAGCCAGCCTTTAACATTCTCGCCTTGTTCTTTTGCAGGGAAATGGAGTCTCATACTTTCATTATCATCTCTGTTCTTTCAATCCTCAGAGCTGTTCATGGAGGAGGAGAAGGATGGATAAATGCTCATGCCACCTTCTATGGCGGTGGAGATGCCTCTGGAACTATGGGTAAGTAAGATCAGATAAGAACAGATATCTCACTGATATCAAAAATGGATTCTGAAATGAGAAATTGCTGTAATTTGCAGGAGGAGCTTGTGGCTATGGAAATCTGTAAATGGTGGTTGGTGTAATCCTCCATTGGAGCATTTTGATCTCTCTCAGCCTGTTTTTCAGCGTATTGCTCAGTATAAAGCTGGAATTGTTCCTGTTCAGTATAGAAGGTAAAGATAAAAAATATAATTTGTTAAACGTTAATGATTCGGCTTTCCTTTGGACGAATTTTTAACTGTTTTTGAAAGCAGTTTTCTTATATAAAAATTTCAAATTTAAAATTAAAATAAATTGCTAAACAACAAAATAAAGATGAAAAAGAGGAAAAGTAGGAAGAGGATGATGAATAAAAAAAATTTTGGCCTTGGATTACATGCAGGATCATTATCAGTTTCTCTACGGATCCTAAATTAACAGTCTTATTCAATTTGTCAGAAATTCAAGAAAATTTCCGCAACTCATTTGTTGGAATTTGAAGAAGAAAAATAAAAAATATATAATGAAAATGAAAATTACAAAGAAATATTTTTTCTTAATTTGTTGAAAAATTAAAATTTTATTTCTTCACATGAGTCATAATCTCTTTTTTATATTTTTAATTTAAGTTTGATAGAAAATTATCAATAAAAAATATATGTATTTGCTATTTTCATAATTCTTAAGTAAATACAAATAAATTGAAACTAAATATCTAAAATAAAATTATAAAGAAAATACATTTACCGTTATTCTCTCTTAGCTACTGAGCTACTGAAAGTCTCTTTAGCTACTTATCTTTTTACCAAATGTTGGGTTTGCTTAAATCGCAGGGTCCCCTGTGTTAAGAAGGGAGGTATCCGGTTCACCATCAACGGTCACTCCTACTTCAACCTTGTTCTCATCACCAACGTCGCCGGAGCCGGTGATGTGGTGGCTGTGTCCATTAAAGGTTCGAACACCGGTTGGCAGTCAATGAGCCGAAACTGGGGTCAAAACTGGCAGAGCAACAGCTACCTTAACAGTCAATCTCTATCTTTCAAAGTCACGACAAGCGATGGTCGCTGTGTTACCTCCATGAACGTTGCTCCTTCCTCCTGGAGCTTCGGCCAGACTTTCTCAGGTGGCCAGTTCTGAGAAGCCAATATTCATTATTCTATCTTACTCTGTCTCTCTAACTCTACCATTACTAATAGTCTCAAGGATTTTTGTGTCATGATGAAATTGCCGCTTTGAAATGGCAATCGATCTATGACCTTTATCTTACTAAGTTAAGTCCTTCTTGTTCTCTCCATCTTGCCTTATATATAGTGGCAGAGGAGGGCGCCACATTATAGAGTGGTGAAAGAAGTCATTTTTATTAGGTTTTGATTTTAATGGCGTGGTGGTGAGGATTGGAATGGCTGAGGTGAACTGTTTGTCACCCGCCCATGACATCGATCTACTTCTGTTGTATGTACTGGTTATTTGTAATGTAATATGCGTTTTCTGGGATGATTAATATATTAAATTCTTAAGAGCTTCAAGATATTTGGTGGTTTTTTTTGTCATATTTAGCAGCAGAGGTCTTAATTAAAAAAAAAAAAAAGAGGAGTTGTAGAGGTCTTTCCCTGCTCCTTCAAGACTTTGGGCAATCTGATGTGAAAAGACAAGCCACAAATAACCTGATGTGAAAAGATCTTGTTTTTTTTTTTTTTGGAAAATTAGAGTCAAAGCCCATTCATTAACCAAAGAATGAACAAGGAAAAAAATTACAGATAAGAGAAAGAAAGCAAAGGAGCAAATTAATGATGCTTAGAAAAAAATTGAGCAAAGGCTCAAAAGAAACACCCCAACGACTGTTTCACAAAATTACATCAAGAAATATGTGAGAAAATGGAGAAACAAAAGCAAAATAAAAAAGCCAGGACTTAGGTTCAAATAGTGATCAACATAAGATAAAATTGACACCCTTGGTTGCTCGAAGACCGACTAAAGGGAGACCAGGATGGATAAACATCATCGTCCATAGCATCAAAAGACCTATCTATAAAGACGAAATTAAGACCGATATTAGCGAATCGAAGGCAACACAATCCATAGACAAAATCCCATTCAAAACATAAACTTGTAACCTCTGGGTAGTGAACCACACCAACAGCAGCAATAAGCAAACATGTCAATGGTAACCAAGCCCACCACCATAAAAACATCCAATAAACCAAATAGGCAGCAACAGAAAGTCAATAAACCATCCACTACTTGAAAGCAAACCGACAACACAACCAGAGCAACTAGCAAACACACTAAGAGAGTAAGAGGAGCCATTAAGCATATCTTTAAATTTTCTCATTCTTCAAGCTAGCAATTTTAAGACTAATAGCCTTAATGATAAAAATATGAGCAGTGGCTTTTCTACTGAATTTGTTTCCAAAATTTTTTGCATTCCTCTCCCTCCATAAGTGATAGACATAACACCAAAGCATAAGCTGGTAGAAGGAAGACTTGTCCGACATTGAAATATTCACATCACCAAAAAAATTAGCTATATGATATAAATTTGGGTGCAAAAGAAATGATTTTAGGCAAGGGATAAGATCATTGATAATAGAGTAAGTGAAATCACATTAAAAAATAGGTGTGATGAATTTTCAAGTTTAGCATAACATAAGCAGCATATAGGGTCCATTGAAATGTTCCTCTTGATCAACACATTAGAAGTTTTGGGCCCACCAACCCAGCTCAGCAAACCATAAATAGAAAATCGAGTGGCTACATGCCTATGCTAAACAATTATGTGCTAAGAAACCTCTCTCTCATCGAATAGAAATCCTGCAAGAATTCACCAAAACAACCAATCCTCTTATTTTTTCATAACATACATGCAACATCAATATGAATGGGAACATAGAGAATAATGCTAAGGATGGGTTCTTGAACAATCACTAGAATCTTCCACCCATTAGAATCCAAAATAACAGAGAGGTGAGAATCAGAAGAGAAGGCATTAATGACAGAAGAGTTATGTGGGAGTTCAGATAAGCACACCCCATTAAACCATTGATCCCACATAAGAGAGATAGGAGAATTATAATTCACATTAAAGACAAAACTCCCTTTCACATTGATAGTAGTATCACATATATTTTTTCACATAGGAGAAGCCAAGGATTGAGCAGGTTTCTAAGGAGAGCAATACTTGTGGGAGAACTAGGTAAGAAGAGGGGAATGATAATTATACATCATAGAAATAATAGAACAATTAAAGGCAAATCAAATGGAATTAATAGAAGGTTGCCCCAACCCCCAGCCTTTTTTAGGTTTGCAAGAGTTTTTCCAAGACATGAGATATAATTTCCTTGACATAGTGTCTCTAGAATATAAAAACTTAGCAGCAAGTTCATCAATTTGCTTACAACAACTCTTAAGTATAATACTATAATTGCACCTTAAATCCAATAGGCTATGGTGTTCCATATAGTGTATCATGAAAATTGTAATATTCTTGTAAAAGAAGGTAATTTTGCTTTCTAGTCGGAAAGTTTGTTAGCAATAACATCCAAGAGAGGTGAGAAATTAGAAAGATAGGCTTTCTTGATAGATATATGAATCCCTAGATAAGTGATTTTGGTTTGGTTATAAGGGATGTCGAGAACAGAACATATATCATTGGAGCGAGAGACGTTAGGCTGAATGATAAGGGAGCTTTTCTCCATATTGACAACAAGGCTCGAAGAGTCAGCAAACTTGTTAAGCACATTTTTCAAGGCTTGCTATTCCGGATAGACACATTCCCGAAGACCAACACATCATCGTCATATAAGAGATGTGATAGTCTAAAGTCTTTAATATTGATTGGCTCAAAAACAACCCCATCCACATAAGAGTCAAGAAGGTTGAAGAAAGCATCCATAGCAAAAAAAGAATAGATAGGGACTCAAGGGGCAACCTTGTCTAAGGCTAGCAGAGGAGTGAAAGAAACCTTCCAAAAGTCCCATCCACACAAATGGAAAAGTAGACATTCATAATGCAAGACTTGACCCACCCAATAAACTAGGTGGAATCCCTTTTTGAGCCATTCTTCCAAGAATAAATTCCCTAGAAACATAATCAAAGGCTTTCTTGATGTCAAGCTTTGCACACATATAATTGGCTCGATTGCACTTTTTAAAAAGTCCCAAATTTTCAGTAGCAAGAATCACATTGTCCATTGATATCCTCTTGTTAATATAGCTAACTTGGGAGGGATTAATAATGATAGGCATAATGTGCCTAAGCCTAGTGGCTAAATTTTTTGCAATAATCTTATAAAGGGTGTTACATAAAAAGATCGGCCTCAAATCAAAGATAGATCCAGCATGACGACATTTAGGAATTAAAGCAATGACAATAAGCTTAACACTTCTAGTGATGATCTACCCTTTTTGAAAGAAAGATTGAATAACTTTGCAAAAATGGGGCCCAATTATATGCCAACAAGACTTAAAGAAGTAAAAATTTAACTCATCCGGCCATGGAGAGGAATTAGAAGAGCCAGAAAAAACAGCCATTTTAATTTCACCAGTAGTAATCGGGTCAAAGAGGATAGATAAGAGATGAGAAAGAACATTGGAGCCAAAGGCGAAGAAATTAAGATCCAAGGTTAAGATAGCATGAGGATTGTCGATGTTTTGGAAATGTTGAATTACATATCAGAATTTCTGCAAAAAGTTAATTAATATTTAGTTAACAAAGATCATAGATAAGATAAGACTCCAATATGATTTTCTGCCTTAAGAAATGAGAAGCGCATAATTTCATTCAGTGCTCATTAATTTGATAACAGAAAATTTGCAACAGATTACACCTTAATTCGGATGTTAAAACTTGAACTGATAGTTTCAACTTTGATGGCATAGATGCTTTTGCAGATGTATTATAGCTTTGTCATAAACCTTTTGATCTAAGAGTTTCATCTGTTGTGAGAATTTGAAGGGAAATGAAAAATGTCTGTAAAAATTAGGGTGGATGCATCTTTTTAAGCGAGAGGAAGATGAATTTACATGCCTGGTGGAGGATTAATTATTCTGTGTCGACGCCGAACGCCGTCCAGAGACCAACCAGAATGCACCACATCATCACCCCTTCGCTCGATACCACTACGTGGCTGCACCTGATTGGCCTCCAGACATAGAGCCAGGAGAATAGGATCAGGAACTAAGAAAATTCAAGTAAATTCTTTGACAGTGTAGGGGAGACAATTAAGTGTAGTCTCCAGGATGCTTTTCACCAGTTAACTAAAATTCTTTTAGTGATTGATAATTACTGTACTGATAGCCTATTAAGACGAGAAAATATTAGTGAGAGCATCATATCTGTGGAATTATTATAAATAATTTGAGCAACCTAACTTGAGCAACACTGAAATAATGACCTCATTTCTATACAGAACTAGATCTAACATCTGCCTTTTAATATTCAGAACCATTGTGGTTTCCGTTGCCCCCTTGCCATATAAAATATAGAAGTTTTCACCTTCTCTTTGCATCTTTATCAACATGGGCTCCCATTTTTCATCACTTTTACTTAATTCCTTCACTGAATATCATGTAGATTTTCCCTTTTCAATTGATGTTTAATTATGAGTTAAATATGTATAAGTGAAGCTCAAGAATCGTTCTATTAGCTCTCATTTGTCGGCAGTTTTCTATTATTCTCTCAATCTTATGTAAGGTTTCAAATTTCTCTTGATTTGGTTTGTAAGTTCTGTGGGAGCTAATATGGCAAAATTGGTTTTGAAATATAGCTTTATACTGATAATACATTTAGTAGAATTCCTATACAGATAAATAGCTAGATATTGGATCTATGACTGATATGTATAGATTTTTGTGAGTAATTTTTAAGATTGATGAAAGGTTTAGAATAATTTGTAGATATGTATGTAGATATGTATATTTACAGTATTCTGCAATCTTGATATAGGTTCTAGAATCATTTTCTTATTTGCTATGTTTTTTAACTTTGGTCAATGACTTTAGTATTCTTTTTCTAATTCAATGCTATGGATCAATGGCTTGCATGTTCTTTCTATAATTCAACAATGAGATATTTTTGATATTTAAATCAGTAAATTGACAACAAGTTGAAAAACTAACTTTATTCCTCTGCTATGGAAGAAAGCAAGCTGTATAAAAGATCTAACAAACATATGAAAAGCAAAATGTAGTTTCCATACATATAAATTGCATTGTCGTGTTTAAATAAAATTTAAAATTTTTTTCATTTCTATGTGAGCCATAGTTTTATAAACAAATTAAGAAAATCATGTCATGAATAGTTAGAACTATGATATTAGGCTTGATATATAGAGGGCTGGTTAAGTTTAAGGTTTCGTTTGGGACAGCTTTCTTATTGCTTCTTAAAACAGTAAGAAAGTCATCCCAAACGAAGCCTAAGAATCTAATTTTGTTATGTCGCATAGAAAATATTTGTTCAAGCCAAACAAAACATTGAACGAGAGGCATGCAACATAGACATGTGATTGAGAATATAAAAGTATGATCTTCAAAAAGAACGAAGAAAATAATGATGCGGATGATGATATGTTGTATTCGAAGATTCATTACCTCTTTTTATTTATAATACAGAGTTTTTAAGAACAAATATATAAAGAGAATAAACATCAGACCATAGATTACTGATATAACTATGGTAGCTCAGTAAGGAGAAAAAAGAAAAAAAAAAGTAAATAAAATGTTTAAAGAAAAAAAAAAAAAAAAAATGTTTGAATCACTAGCGCCTTAGGGGAGATTATGTAGGATGAAAAATTGCTTGAAGGAACTAGATCGAACTGATAAAGGAAGCATTGATCAAAATAGTATTAAAGAGATGTTTGAATCAACGATTCTACGCAATTGAGTATACATTAAATAAAAAAAGATTAAATGAATAAATAAAGCGATGAATTCTCTTTACGATTTGTTGGAGCAATTGCTTAAAGATTATAGTATTTTAAAAGTTTTAGATGGGATAATTGTCTAAAAACTCTTACAAAAAGACTAAATAATAGATAGAAGGGTATAAATAATGAAAAGAACTATATCATAAAGTTTTTTTTTTAATCCCCCCCAAGGGGTTCTGGCCCTAATCATACTCTTAAATTTGTGGTTTATTTAAATGAAAATTAGTGAAAAGAAGTTTTTGTGATGCTATTCCTGAGCTTATTAAGATTAATCTCAAGCTTATATTAAAGTGATTGACATGATCATAAAAAGTCCAAAATATCCCTATGAAAAATTTTACAATACTAATTTTCATTTAAAAACAAAACATCAAAGTTGATGATAAGATCAAATCAGTTCAAATTTGATCATTTAAGCTTCATTTTAGACGATTTTTTACTACTTAAAACAGCTTTTTAATTTAAAAATTTATACTTAAAACTGCTTTAAGAAGCAGTAAAAAACCTGTCCAATGAAACCTTACTTCAAGGCTTCATTTAGGACGATTTTTTTACTGCTTCTTAAAACAATTTTCTCGTACAAAAGTTTAAATTTTTATGCTAAAAAATCGCTTTAAGAAGCAGTAAGAAAACCATCCCAGACGAAGCCTTAATATAAACATGGAATTACATTGAAGTGTCGTATTGGGTGGATTGTTGGGTTTGAAGTAAAATATATTCTTAAAATTTAAAGCATGATAGTGATTTTCTTTTTTTAAAGATTCAGCACGTGAATTAGACCAAAACACAGTATTTTCTCTTCGTCTTCCTCTTTCTTCCAACAATAGAATCAAGTGATATCTTTTAGCTTTAAGCTGTCATTTCATGATTCAGCATCTTCGTTGTATTTTTTGTCCATTTTTTCTGCTATTTTTTGTCCTCTTAGACAAAAAATAAAGAAACGATATCTTATTACATCGGTAAGTGCTAATGCTTTTAATAATTCAAAGTATTTATCTTTATTTATAGTCTTTCAAATTTCAATTGTTTTTATCAGTTCCTTCCATTTTTGACTGCTTATTTTTTGTCGGACGATTACAATTATTTGTCTCTTTGCATGCTTATGCTCTTTTTTGTCTTAGCAGTTAATACTATTTGATAAATTTTTATTTTTTTTTCTCTATTGATTGCTTTGCTATTTTATAATTTTCGCTGTTTTTAGCATTATCTGTAGTTAGATAATACTAAATTGTTACGGGTAGTGACTATTTCATGATTCCATCTACTTTTATTTTATATATTTTTTAATAAATTTGAAGGTTATTTGAAATTAGATTGGACTGATCTTATGCTGATGATATTTATGATAGAGTAAAAAATTTCTTCTAATTTTGAATATTGAGTGAGAAAATAATATATGGATTTATGATTTTTTCATATAATATGATTAAGGCAACATAAGGTTTGGGATGTTTGCAATTTTGTGTAAAATGATTATAAAACTATGGGGGGGATTTTTTTTTTAAAAGCTCATGTAAAAAATTATCATTGAGATTTCGTTTGGGATGATTTTTCTTAATGCTTTTTAGAGCAGCTTTTTATTACAAATATTTTTAAATAAAAAAATTTGTACTATAAAATTACTTTAGAAAGCAGTAAGAAAGATATCCCAAACGAAGCCAGATTTTTTTTTTCAAAGTAGCAAAAAAAATAATTGTCAAATAGAAACTATTATTGTAGTATGAATAACAAAATAGTAAGAAAGTTGTCCTAAATAGATCTTTAATTTCAATAGAAGTTATCTCCCTATCTATAATCACCTTAGGTTTATATTTCTACTTTGATAATTCCTTAAATTAAATTTATTCAACATAACTTATTATTGGCTTTTGATATTATTTAAATTTAACACAATTAAAATTGATTTATGATCAACAAATTATAGTTAATCATATATTTTATTTGAAAAAATGAAATAACATATATAACTTTGTTGCGTGCTAGAATATACGCGGCAGTAGAGTTAGAAAATATTCGTTTTAGCGTTGCACGAGTATTCCGCACACAAACAGAAAAGAGAAATGAACACCAGAGTTTTACGAGGAAAACCCAAAAAGGGAAAAAACCACGGGGCCTCGCCCATTTATAAAGTGCCACTAGTGTTTTTATGAAGTACAAAGGTTGATCCGTCTTACAAATCATGACGATCAGTTTACAATCAACTTCTCACAAAGTTACAAAGTTATGCAAATTCCCAGTGTTTCCCGAAAATTCAACAGAGTTCCGGCGTCTTCAGGTGGTAGGAAGAGCTCTGGCGGTGGACGAGGAGGAGCTTCTTCCTTCTCCTCCTTCTTCTCTTCTTCTTCTCTCTCTTCACTTGAGTCCCCTTTGTGTAGAATGAGGGCTCTATTTATAGTTTTTCTGGAGTGGCATAGTCCGTAAATAGGCGTGAGATCAGGGGCGAATTGGGAGTGGTTTGAATGGACGGCCGATATCGAATCCTTTGATCATATCGTTGGACATTTGAAGGCCTTAATAATGTCGGAATTCGGTGATCTTGGGCTCGTTGGATTTGTCTCGTCGAGCCGCTCGATTCGAGTATAAGCTCGTTAAAATCGAAGACTGTTTGATAACTCAAATTGCGGTTTAAACCTTCCAACAGCGCTTTGGGTCCTTGATCCGGACTCATTTGGGCTCGGATTGGGTTGAACTTGGTGTCGTTGGGTTCGTATTTCCGAGACGCTCAGTTTGACTGTAGGCTCGCTGAAATCGGAGTTCTGATGCTTCCGAATTTGATTCTTGAAGTTTCCAACCAGCTTTTTGCATCGAGATTCGTGCCCGATCAAGGTAATTTTCTGATGCCGTATCAAACTTATTGATTTTTTTGAGTTATTTAATTATTATACTATCATTTGAATATTAATTCTCTTATTTAATATTTATATAAAAAACATAAGTTGGGCCATCTTGTTTGAAGCTCTAATTGAGAAATAGATGAAACGTATATATAAACAAATGAATAAAATAATAAAAATAGAAAAGAAAATTTATATGTAAAAACACATAAAAAGTTTACAGTAAATTCTTTTAATTAATAGATATATTATATTGCTGTTGTTGTAATTTTTTTTAAACCAAAATTTATTGCAACAAAAAAGGAGGTTACAACATACTTAAAGAAGGGACAAGAAAAAAAAAAAAAAAAAAAACTACAGAGATACCAAAACAAGGAGGGTTTACAACTCAATAGGCTCAGTATTTGGCAGAGGCTTCAAACTGTTCTGAAGCCAGGCTTGGGCCATCCGATTTGGAGTGGAGCGGAGACGCACCAAGGACCAAACGAGCAAGACACGCACTACCAAAGGTTGCCACGAGCCATGACATCAGATAAGTGCACCCTAGCCATATCATTGTCCATAAACCAACAATCACATCCTCGAAATTTAAACCAAGCTCCAGCAAAATAACAACCACCACAATTAAAAAATAATTCAAAATAGCTACGAAGTAAAGCATCAACCCAAAGGAGAGAGATCAACGAAAATCATCTCCGACCCCTACCATGTCTACCCCTCCCACAAGAGGAAACTGGCACAACAGGTCGGTCAGGCTGCACAGCAAATTCATCCACAGACTTTTCATCTCCACTAGCCTCCGAAGAGGAATCTGAAGAACATTGAAGCCAGTCAATTTGCAATCTCACACTCTCCCCCGAATTGACACCCACTTGAGAAACCAATGCGTCCGGTAAAATTAAATAAACAGGAACATCAACAAATGGGCCATACACAGGAACAGTAGGCGTCACAGGTTAGAGACAGAAGGTGAGGAAAAATGTTCAATAGCCGGCAAAGCAGGAGGAATCGATGACCCAGAATGCACAAACACCACACTAGGTGAAGCAACCTCAGCCAAAATACACGGGGCAGCCACAATACCCACACGAGACAAAGGAATTGTGGAGTTAATACCACCACCAGCTTCGCTTGCACATTTACGGGACACCAAGACAACTCGATCCAGAGTCCGACATAGGAGACATAAAAGCAGGAGAAACAACATCCATCACCTCACCAGAATGCACCAAATCCCCAGAACTAGCAAGGGATATAATAGGATTAGGATCGTCGAGCACACCAACATTAGAAATGGTGGGACAAACCAAACCGGCTTCTGAATCAACCAAAATAGGGGATACCCCAACAGCCTGCTCAAAAGATTGCCCCACAGGCTAAAAAAAAAAAAACTAATTCATCTCGAATAGGCACAGGCAAAACAAGAGCACAAATAGCATCAGCTAAACCAACATTATCATTATTCACGGCTAAACCAACATTATCATTAATCAAAATCGCAGGAGCCACAGGAGGCAAGAAAACAAGTAAATCACTAACCATACTAGCTGGAGCCACCTCAGCGATAGGAGAAACAACCACGATTAGACGGGGGATGGAGAAGAGGGCATTCAAGCTTTGAGTGACCCAAAGATTTACAGTGAGCGTAGTAGGATGGAAAAGGGTCTATAACAACTGATTGTATATAGCCTGAGCCCTCGGAGCCAACCCAAATCTTATCTGAATACACCTTTGTTACATCCAGTTCCATCAGCACGTGAGCAACCGACGGCCGCCTCCCAGAGGAAGTAGCTTGATCAAATTTAAGGGGTGTACCAAACATGGAACCGAGCCCCTGTAGAATCCTCGGGTCAAAGAGGTGTGGTCTCAGACTAGGAAAAGAAACCCAAATTGGGATAGAAGGAGATTCAATATCAACATCAAATGTAGGGGACCATTTGAAAATTTTCATGAAATAGTTGTTCACAAAATAGGAGCGATGGGTAAAAGCACGGCAGTAATCCATATCATTCTCAAGCTTGATAAGAACATGCTTAAGGTTTAGAATAGTGACAGAGAAGACACCATGGAGTTTAAGATTGAAAAACAAATTGCGAATCACTTCAAGCAAAGTTCTATGGGTCGGAAATTTACCAACTAGAGCAAACTCAAAGGGAGCTGCACTCATCCGAAATCCAAAGCGATGGCAACCCCCGAAAAGACGAGATCTTAAGATCAGGGAAAGTAGAGTTCGAACAATGAGAGGAACCAGCTAAAGCCTCATGAAAAGATCGAGAAGAGGGATTTCCCATCAAAAAATCAAGATTCAGAAGTCGTTTACCCTCCATAAAAACAGAAAATCAACGGAAACAAAAAAAATTAGGGTGGGAAACTTCCCTGAGAAGCCCAAAGAAGAACGCAGCGATGAAGGAGACGACATGAACAAGAAACCCTAGAAGAGCTCATTTGAATTCAACTTTGAGGCTAACTATCAACCCCATATGAATTTCATAATTACAACATACATGAGAGACCATTCTGATTAATTTTTTTTATAATCGAGGGACTAAGTTAGAGGAACATAAACTCCTAGGGATTATTTTGAGACTGTTATTGTAAATTTTATTATAGTTGATTAGGAAGAGAATTATAATTCTATTTTTTAGAAAACACATAAAAAAATGCTCTCCTTTTTTTTATAAGGAGAAAAATTGAGGGTCGAAGTTATAAGGTCAAAATAATCAAAATTTATGGAGAAGTTGTTTTTAGGTTTTATTTGGGTGTTTTTCTTACTTCTTCTTAAATTAGTTTTCAAATACAAAAACTTACATTTTTATATTAAAAAATTATTTTAAGAAGCATTAAAGAAGCCGTCCCAAACAAAATCTTAGGCTTCGTTTGGGACGGCTTTTTTATTGCTTTCTAAAACGGAGTTTTAGTACAAAATTAAAAAAATTTGAACTAAAACTCCGTTTTTGAAAGCAATAAAAAAGCCGTCCCAAACGAGGCCTTAGTCTAACACCTTGCTTTCTCTGTGCTATATATGGGACAGCCAAATGCTAATTTCGATTATTTTGCTGGTTGCTTCCTTTCAATTTCAAGCGACAGCACCATTTTGCATTTTTTGGAAAAATATATGTGCACTACTTCTGCTAATACACCTTTTTTTTTAATAATTCACCATTACACTTCTTTTTTAATAATGATTGATTAATTAGACTAAAAAAATGCTTTATTGGAACAAAAATGATCCGGGGATTAGCTATTTTGGGGGTGTCCATTTGAGCTCACAATTAGATTTTGTTGATTTGGAAATATTTCCAAATCTAGATTAGCCTTAATTTGAAAAGTTTTGATGGCTCGTATTGTAATTGATTATAGAGTTGATTTTAGATCGAGCTGTTGTAAGCAAAAGAGAGAGCTAGAGATCTTATTGTAATCCTATTTTCTCAAACATAGTGAAATCATCATATTCTCTCCGTGGATGTAGGCATCTTCATCGAACCACGTAAATCATTGTGTTCTTTGTATTGTTGGTTGTGTGATTTCTAATTTGATTTTTCGCTGTGTTTGCACACCATATATGAATTTCATCCGAAAATGGCTCGACATAATATTTTAACATGAATCTATGCTATTTATTAAATGGGTTGAAAATCTCAGGTCAAATAAATTTTATCAAATCCGAACACAGCCTGACATGATATGAAAAACACTCAAAAATGATTTCAAATTAGTGTCAACATAGTTTGGCAGGGACAAAATTACTCAATTTGAATTCAATTATCTACTTTGGACACATCATCTAAAAAATAATAAAATATTATAATTTAATAGTGGTTCTTATCAAAAAAATATAAAAGAAGCATCAAATAGTTAAGTCATAACTTTTGAGTTAATCCAATGCTTAGAATGTATATATTTTTAATTTCTTAGGTTGATCCAAATCTAACTCGAATCTTCTTTGAGTGTAGTATATGTTCTTATCAGTTTAATATCTGGTATGTGGGCCATCGGTCCATAAAGACAGTGAAAGAGAAAATGATTTTCTTATTATCAAAAGAGAAGTACAGCAGACTATTTATAATAACTCCTATGTCCTAAGTGGACATTCTAGATAACAGGTATTGTACAGGTACATAAATGAATACAGGTTATTACGCCCCCTCAAGATGACGGGCATCTTGCACAGTCAGCTTGTCTCTTAAAAGATGGAACCGGGGAGTGGAAAGAGGCTTGGTGAAGATGTCGGCGAGTTGATCTTTAGTAGAAATTGGAAGAATTCGGATGGTGTTGTCTTGAATGTGATCTCTAATAAAGTAGTGATCAATTTCAATGTGCTTGGTTCTAGCATGAAACACTGGGTTGTTTGCTAGAGCTATCGCAGAACAGGGATGGAGTTTCCGGAAACTGAGCCTGCTCTGATACCATAAAGACAGTGAAAGAGAAAATGATTTTCTTATTATCAAAAGAGAAGTACAACAGACTATTTATAATAACTCCTATGTCATAAGTGGACATTCTAGATAACAGGTATTGTACAGGTACATAAATGAATACAGGTTATTAGTCCACTATGATATTAAATTAATTTTTGTTAGGGGAGAGCCCATCTCAGTAGCTTGCTAATGGGACTCTTAGGTGTCGCGCTACTGCATGAGCCTGACACACCCCAAAAAATTATTAGGTGCGGAGTGTGCACCGTCCGCACAAGTACTGGGTACCTAGCGGTACCCAGCGATACTCAACGGTACCAAGTGCCGGTATCTAGCTGGGTATAGTGCTTGTGCAGACGTTTCTTCCCGTCCGCACTTCGCACCTAATAATCTCTCGGCACACTCCTGCATATATATATATATATATATATATATATATATATATATATATATATATATATATATATATATATATATATATATATATATATATATATATATATATATATAAAACTTCTTGGAGTTCAGGCCAGGGGCGGAACCCCTTGGTAGTCATTCCAAACAAAGCTTGTATCTCTATCAAAATGACGATTAGGAAAATATAATAAAAGATAGTATTCATGTATATTTGAAAAAAAAATGTGAAACTCCACTGAATAACAGTTCAAACTAAACATTTAAATATACTTTTTTACCCCCCCCAAAAAAAAAAAATTTTTTTTAAATCGATTATATGAACTTTTTAGGTAATTTATATATTTTTACACGGGTTTCATTTTTTTTAGCTTTTATTACAAGGGTTTTTAGCCAATTGCCCCCCCCCCCCCCCCCCCCCCCCCCCCACCATAAAAAATTTAAATACTATGGTCGTTAGGTAATTCGTAATTGCCCCCAACAAATAGTAAAGAGAATTCATCATTGAATTCCAAAAATATTCTTCGAGCCAAAATTTGTTCCGTGGGCGCTGCCCCTTGACCCCGTGACCTAACCGGGCAAGTCGAATCCCGCCAGGGGGCGTTGCCCCCTTGGACCACCGACATATATGCCTTATAAATTTGCAACCCCCCTGGTTCGGCCCCTGGTTCAGGCAAACCCTAAATTCTCATGACTAGCTCAAATTAGATTTTTGTGTGTCTATATAGCACAATGTTGGCACTCCTAAGATACAATATATTAATATAAGAGAACATGCGTGCCATCACCACCCCTAAACCCTAAACCCTAAACTTAGGCTTCGTTTGGAACAACTTTCTATCACAAAAATTTTATAAAATCAATAAAATAATAGTGACAAAAAATTGTACCAACGAACGAGCCGCTCACGTAAACATGATGTCAAAAGTGACAAAAAATTGTACCAAAAATAAGCCGCTCACGTAAACAATTCAAAAATTAAAGCCAACTCAAACCACTTTATTGTCTTTTTACATATCTTATTTGATGTCTTTGTGTTCCTAAGACAAAAATGCTGAGAGGTACTTATTAAAACACATCAACTATATAATTGGATTGAATCAGTCTTAATTAGCAGCTCCAACGGGTTATGTGGTTTGTTAGCGCTAATGTTTCAATGATTCTCACGTAGTTTTCAATCGGTGTAATTCACAACATTTGGTTTAATTTCCACTGTTTTTTCCTTTTATTTTATTCTTAATGTTTGACTTCAAATTTTAATGAAATATATATTCTTAATCACTATATAAGCACCTTCTTATTTTGGCTAAACTCACAGACAAATGTAATCGCATCATTCTATGTCATTTTGTTGCCTAGCAAAGAATATTGCCGGGTAAACTTTTTTTTTTTGGTCAAACTCACAGAAGAGGCTGACGCGTTGATAAAAAAAGAAGGTTACAAGTTCTTATAGAATCAATTGCCCTCTAAAATACAATAATTGAAATAAAACGTATAGACCGTTGATTCAAACTATACAAAACCAAGCAATTGAAAAGAAAAGCAAACTACGAAGAGTCTCTCCGGACGAAGTCAACGACCAATCCACCAGAAGCCAAGAGAGATAAACCTATAAAATTTAATTACGTATATGATAGGTTGGGTGGACATTATTGTAAAAATGAGATATAAAATGGCCTGAGTCAAAAAAGAAAAAAAATGCTATTAGTTTAAGATTTTTTTAAATGACTTTAAAAAAATAATAAAAAACAATATTATTAATATCTTATGGGAGAGGCAAAAATAAATTTAGTTAATTTGTGCATGTTTAACAAAGAGAAGAAAATGCATAAATAAAAAAGAGATTTAATGAAAAAGGATTAAAAAGTAAATATTAAACATTAAATAATTTACAAAAATACAATATTATCAGTATATCTTATGTGGCATTTCTTAGTAAATTTTAATTAAAGAGGATTTATGAAGGTGATTAATTATTCTTATAAGTTTCATATAGTTTATTTTACAAGTTTCAAAACAATAAAGAGATAAATAATAATATAAAGGTGATTAGTTATGCTTCTATTAAAAATAAATAATAATGATAATAATAATAATAATAATAATAATAATAATAATAATAACCCCCTCTTGATGAAGTCAGTATTGTTGAAAATAGGGGTGTCAATATTTGACACGAATACCGCGTGACCGCGTGACCGCTGCCCAGCATGACCGGCTGACCGACTGCCCCGCGTGACCGACGTTCAGGCGTTGTGTCCCGAGGAGGCGAGGACCGCTTTCCGCGTGAGATGCGTGAGTCGTGTGGCGCTGTGTCCCGACTCCCGAGGTCCGCCGTCCGCACCGCGTGTGTCGTGTGGCGCTGCGTCCCGATGCGTGCAGGCTAGCCCAGCTTGCCGCGTCCAGCCAGGCAGCCATCCAGGTTCGCATCACCTCGTCCCCGCATCGGCTCGTGTCGGCCTGCTCCAACCATTTAGGTCTGCACCCGCGCCCATGTCCGGCACCCGATTTCGGGTCGTGTCGGGTTGACCCGAACCCAAAGCGGGCCGGGTTCGGGTCCTGAAAACCGACCTGTTTGTAAAAACGGGTCGGGTTCGGGTTGACCCGAACAGTGTTGGGTCAGTTTCGGGTTCGACCCGAACCCGACCCGTGACCCGAAATTGACACCCCTAGTTGAAAATATTAAATTAACTGATGATTTAGGTTTGTCATTAACAATTTTTTTAGTTAAACTTTCTTTGATTAGGCCAGTTTTAACTGAGGCGAATTCCCCTATTTTATTGTCAGATTAATTAATATTCTGAAGAAATGACGTTAAGTTTTTGTCTTCTTGGAATGTTGAGAACCTCAAGTTTGCATAAAAAATTAAAAATAATTATAATTATTGTTAAAGTTAAATCATAAATAAGATATATTTGGTGACTTAGCCTGATCCATTAGAAAACAAAGGTGTTACAACAGAGAGACTCTTATTGTAAAATAACAGGAGATCAAAAAACGAATCTGAGAGGATTTTGTCTTTTTGACTTTCTCTCTGATTGCATGAATTTTTTTTTTTGTGAAAATTAGAACTCTGCATTAATTATTTCTCAAAAAAGAATTCTATATTCTGATTGGTTTCAGTTGTGAAAGAAATATGTTGCTAATGTGTATACAATGAAATATGGGATGCCTAGATATGATGGTTGTGAGTTTTGGCTATCAACTAAATTTTATTTGGAATTACTTTTTTACTGTTTCATAAAATAATTTTTTAGTACAAAGAATAAAATTTTTGTACTAGAAAACTGCTTTAAGAAGCAGTAGGAAAGCCGTCCCAAACAAGGCCTAAGAGGTCTTGAATTTAATTTTTGCGTATGTGATGTACGTGTGAATTTGTCTTAATTGACCAAAATATATCTCTTCGCAAAAAAAAAATGATAGGATCCTAAACATCTTAACCGATGTGATTAGTTTTAATCATTATTTCTAATGGTGATTAATTACATGATTTGGGTTAGTGTGACAAAGTGCCAATCTAGCTTGTTTAACATGCCAAAATTTTAACTATTGAGATATTTTATATATTGGCCTAAGAGCCTCACAATTTTGTCCTGTTTGATGTAACTTTCTAGTAGATCACCCATCCAAGAATTGCTCTCATCCCATCTTAGAATTGCTCTGGGATGAGCACGCTTAACTGTGAAGTTTTTTAAGAAAATTCATGCCATTACACCAAAAGGCTCATCGATGTTTAGAGTTTAACTTTGTTTTGCTTAAGGGATTTCACAATCTCTCCCACTTAAAAAATTGACGCTAGTCAACATATCTATCCCATAATCATCCACCAGGCAGATAGAACTCTAGAGGTGGCCCCTACAAGTTCAAGTGGTGGCTCACTTCATGTAGCACTTTGTCTCATATAGGATTCAAGAGGTGGCTCCCATGATATAACACTTTGTCTTGTATAACATTTAGCTCCCATCTTCTGACTGTGTAATTCTTTGATACAATTTGTAATAGCCCAAACTCTTAACTATCAAAATATTATTCGCTTTTGCTTAAGAGCCTCACGATCTTGTCCTGTTGGTGTAACTTCCTAAGGTCACTCACCCCAGAATTGCTCTATCTGGGATGAGCATGCTTAACTATGGAGCTTATTACGAAAATTCCAACCATTACACCAAAATGCGCCTAAATGTTTAGAGTTTATAAGCTTTCTTTTACTTAAGGAGTTTCACAGCTTAACTTGTCCACGTATGGAGTACACAACATTTGTATGAAAAAAGTAGGTCAAGGTTTGTTAATGATTCAATTTTATTTATTTATATATACATATATTTTTAATTTTGAGTCAATTAAGCTAAATTTTAAACCAAAGATGTCTTGATTATAGCTAAAGCTCCAACCAATCGACAAAGGTTAGTTGCATTAAATTTTAATTAGAATGTGCTCCATAAATATAAAACATGTAATTTGGGATATATATATATATATATCATAAAATTTTGATTTATTTATTTAGTTATTATTTAAATAATTATGTTTATTAATATATCACGTTAATGTTAAATTATATCAAAATATATTTTTTATTTTGAATAAGTTAAAATTAATGATATTTTTAATATGATTTATCAATTTAGGTTTTGTTTTATTAAATAAAAAAAGTGTTAGAGATATAAATTAATAAAAATTTTAGTCTATTTCTATAAATCTCTCAATATATATTTATCATTTTATGTGGCATGAAAATGTATAATAAATAACATTAAACATCTCAAAAAATTATTTATCTTTATATATTTTGTTATTCATCATATATTTAATAAAAACTATCATTATGAATTTATATTTATCTGTAACATTTATCTTTCAAATTCTATAATAATTATATATATATATATATATATATATATATATATATATATATATATATATATATATATATATATATATATATATATATATATATATAATGCATCTTAATATTTTATTATTTTATCACATATTTTAGATGAAATATATATTATTATTTATAATAATATAATTCATAATATTTAAATATAACAAAAAGGACCATATTTTAATTTAAAAAGCCTATTCCTAAAAGATTTAAGTCATATTCTAATATATTCTTAAGAAAAACATTTTTATATTAGAATATGCCGATATAATTTATATTAAAATTAAATTTGTTTTAAAGCTTAACGTTATATATAAAATGTTTATATCACACTATTTTAAAAATAAATTTAATAATTCGAAAAACTATCACAATATAATTATATTATGTTATATCACATAATTTTTTCTTACATTTTTAATGCTTCTCCCATTTTATAGCTAAATCATTAATTATATATTTTAAAAAATCCTTAGAAGCCTAAATCCACACTACCCTTATCAAAAAACCACCTCATTTTTTTATTATATATGATCACGCGTCGATCAATATTTTTATATATATACGACTCCTTTTTTAGATTTTTTCATGCAGAAAATGCTTTCTTCTGCTTTCTCTTTTGCTTGATAATGACATATACGCGTAGATTAATTAAAAATTAGCAATATTTTATATCTAAATACTTTTGAAAAATTATATATATGGACACACATTTTAGGTTTCGTTTGCAACAATTTTTTTACTGCTTTTTAAAATAATTTTTTAAAAAAATCGTCTCAAATGAAGTCTTCGGTTTCATTTTGTACGGGTTTTTTATTGCTTTTCAAAGTAATTTTTTAATGCAAAAAATTTAATTTTTTACTTAAAAAACTGTTTTAAGAAATAGCCAAAATCCGTCCCGAAGAAAGCCAAAGTTTTTACAAATGTTAAAATTACTAAAAAAGAAAGAGACTTTCTTTGCATTCTTAATTAATTCAACGCATGTATATTTTTATAAATATATCGTGGCATTCTGTCTTATTTCATGAATAATTCAAAAAAAAAAAAAAAAAAAAAGGTCTTCACAAAAGACAATCAAACGTAGCTTGAAGAAGTTGATGAAGAGGATCTAATAGAAGCAAACGCCCAAACGAAAGCATCTTCAAACCTGCATGGGGCTGATAATTGTTTATATAAATAGGACATAATTGTCTATATACGTAGTACATATTCTATACCGATTTTATTTATTTTATATTCTTTTTATTATGAAAAATATTTTATGCACCAAAAAATAGAAAATGGCATTAGATGGTCATTAAACTTATTGATGGTGACCAACTATTATTGTTGCAGGCTAGAATATACTCGGCGGTAGAGTCATAATTTTATGTCTCAACATTGTACGAATATCCATCACCCAAACAGTTAACATAAGATTTTCCACGTGGAAAACCCTAAAAAAAAGAAAAAAAAAAAAAAAAAAAATACAACTATGGGGTGACGCCTAGTTGAAATGACTCCACTGGTGTTTGAGTAGATTATGGTTGACTGAATCATCCTTGAGGGCGATCATATTACAATAATCAACCGTCTGGTTAAAATCTAGTGACAAACAGAAGTCAGGTGCAGGTCCGATGATGTTTGGTCGGGTGGAAGCCCGGCGTTAGTTGGTGGTCCTGCGGAAGTCTTCGGTGGAAGTCCATGGGTCAAGCGGTGGTCCTAGGGAAGTCAGATGGTGGTCGAGGAGGAGCTAGGTGACAAGAGAGATCTCATATATATATTGCATCCTTGCTTGGGCCTCCCTTTTATGAAAAATGAGGGATCTATTTATAGATTTCTTAGAGTGACATGTCTAATAAATACGAGGAAAATCAAGGGTAAATTGGAAGTCGTTTGTATGGACGGCTGATGTTGATTTCCTTGATCTTGGACTATTTAGTTGATTTTTGAATGTCTTAATTATATAAGAATTTAGTGATCCTGGGCTCATTGGATTCTTCTCATGGAGACGCTCGATTTGAATATAAGCATGTCATGTTTAAAAACCATTTGGTAATCCAAATTATAGCTTGAACCTTCCAAATGTGCTTCGGGTCTTTGATTTGGACTCATTTGAGCTTGTATTGAGTCAAATTTGGTGTCATTGGGTTCGTATTTTCTAGACGTTCAGTTTGACTATAAATTTGTAGAAATCATAGTTCAGATGATCCTGGAGTTAATTTTTTGAAGTTTCTAACTTGATTTTACCTTGAGATTCGTTCTTGATCAAGATAATTTTTTGATGATATATCAATTATAGTTGAGAAAAGATTTACATTTGGTTCTCATGATTAATCAATTAGAATGTTTTTATTTTAAATTATTGAATTTATTTAAATAAAAATATAATATTTTTATAATTAATTAAATTTTATATTACAGTCATCTTGAATATATTTGATATTTTTGAAATATATTCTAATTAAAAATTTGACCACATATATATATATATATATATATATATATATATATATATATATCATGTCAAGAAGATGTCATTTATCTCTTTGATAATGACCAATTAATATAAATAATAGAAGCCTAATCAAATATATTCCTTAGAATAGTAATATTTTTTTGTCCATAGGCTTGGCTATCTATATTTCTTTGACTTAATTATTTCATAATGGCAAAGTTGATGGCAATCTTTTCTTAAAATATTTTGTGCTCTTCTTCAAATCAATAACTGTTGATCTCTTACTTTCCTGATGACATCTAACTAACAAATGGAACCAAAGCTTATTCCTTTAATATCAACTTTTTATTTGTGAGAATTTGATACATTTCAAGAAAAATGAGTAATTGAATTACAATAAGCTTTTAAATTAAGGCATTGGAGTCTATGCCTTTGAATATTAGATGATTACAATGTATGTTTTGAATATATATATATATATATATATATATATATATATATATATAATATATATATATATATATATATATATATATATATATATATATATATATTGTGTACTAAACAATCAATTAAGTCAATTAAATCAATTTGTTGACTCAATGAGGAATAAAGATGAGCTATATGATTTAATTCCCTATGAATCAAATAGCTAGATGACAAGCATATTCCTCTTTGAATAATTGAAACAACTTTTTTATTTTTTTTCAAAATATGTTGAAGGGGTGATATATCATAAAAAATTTATCTTGACCGGGCATGAATTTTGAGATAAAATTTAATAATTGAAAACTTTCAAAATTAAATTAGGGACCATCCAAACTCTGGTTTAAGCAAACTTATAGTTGAACTAAACGCCTTGAAAAGACGAACCCAACGATACCAAAATTAATCAAATTCAAGCCTAAATGAGGCCAAATTAAGGGCCCAAAGTATATTTGGAGGGTTCAAAGCATAATTTCAATTACCAAACAAATTCCAAATGTGACATGCTTATAGTCAAATCGAGCGGCTCAATGAGACGAATCGAACGAGTTTAAGAACACCAAATTCAGATATCATTAAGACATTCAATTGATCAATAAACGGTCCACGATCAAGGGGATCAATTTTGACCGTCCATTCAAACCACTCCCATCTGACATTGATCATCCCCATTTTACAAGCCATGCTACTCTAAAAAAATTATAAATAAACCCCCATTCTTCACATGAAGAGGAAGGGAGAGGAAGAGAAGGAAAGAATTTGGGAGCTTACTGCCGACCACCGTTAGAATTCTTCCGGACCACCCCCAGAGTTCTTCCCAACCACCGTCAGAGTTCTCCTTGACCAACGTCGGAGTTCTTCCAGACCAACGCTGAATTTCTACCTTTTCCTTAACTACCTATGGACTTTTGCTCGTTCATCGAACACCGTCGGAGTTCTTCCCAACCACCATCGGCCTTCCGCCTGTCTGTCGCCCTACTATGGTCCTTCCGACCACCATCGCCCAACTATGATCCTTCTGACCACCGTCACCCAACTATGGTCCTTCTGAATTCCTTCTCCTGTCGACTACGGTCTTTTCGATCACCTTTGTCAACCAACTATGGTCCTTCCGATCACCATCGCCCAATTACGTTCTTCTCGACACCGTCGCATGACTACGATCCTTTCGACCATAGATGCCTAACTATGGTCCTCCCGACCTCTGTCGCCGCAGACTAAAGTTCTTGTGACCTCAGTTTCCCACCGACTTAGGTCCTTCCAACCTCCATCGTGCGACTACAGTTCTTCCAACCATCGTCACCCGCTGATTATGGTCATTTCGACCACCTTCACCCACCGACTATGGTCCTTCTGACTACCGTCACCGGCTTACTACGGTCCTTCCAACCACCATCGCCCAACTGCGGTCCTCACGACCTCCGTCGCTCGCCGACTACGGTCCTTCCTATCACAGTCATCTGACTACTATTCTTCAAACATACATTTCTCGTGGACTTTGGCCCTACCGCCTAAACAAACATATCAATAATGATTCTTCTAATTCCCATCATATAATGCACTCTATATGATGTATATTTACTACGTCGAGCCAAGACCTTCCTGCTAAGAAAAGGCCTCATTTATCATCAATTACAAACACTAGTGGATTTATTCAAAGTGGGCCATGCCCCGTGGCTTTTCTTTCTTTAAGGGGTTTTCATTTAAAAATTATGATGTCTCTTATAAACGCTATAATCATACTCTCTTATATGTTTGTATATTGGATATTCATACAAAACTAAGACGTTAAACTATATCACTCATATCGCTGCGAATATTTCAGATGCAACAAGGAGCTTTGAATACAATTATCCCTAAGCTTTAATTTTCAAAGCTAGTTGAGAGTACTTTGTATATCAAATAAGTTTTCAGGATATTGTCTCTTTGATGACCAAAATTTTATTAGTTCAAATTGTGGCAACTCATACGAATATAGAATTATTATTATGTATAGCAATTTTCATGATGTCTTATATTAATGAAAACCTCATATATTGAGTATTTATTTCCTTCACTAATTAAAATTTTACATTGGAGCTTAAATTAACCATATTAATTTGTGAGATTTACAAAAATATCGTAATTTTATTAGGTATTTACGGATCTAACATATAAAAAAAAGATAAAATAATACTATATCAGATATTTAAAAGACTAAAACCACTAAAAACTGTTAGTAAGTCGGTCTTCTTTTCAAGAAAAGAGGGACGCTAATATCTGTTTATATTTTATAAGCTATAAACCAGATAGTTTGTTTTTCTCGGTTGACTATTCTTTGCCTATTAAAATAATTAATTAACATCAATTTGCATTAATGAATTAATTAGAACGGGCAATCTGAGCTCATTAGAAAATGTCAAACAAAAAAAGTGACTCAACAAAAAAGAAAAGAAGAGAAAGAGAGGAACTTTTATTACGTCCTCTGACCGGACGTAGCTATACGTTCGGTCAGATGATTGTTACTCAGTTTTTGCTCTGTATTTGGTCGGTATTACTAGGTATTGTTTGATAATAATGAGGAATACCACTCTGTGAAGACCAATACTGAGTAATACCGAGTAATACGGAGCAATACCGAGTAATCCCAAAAAATACCGAGTTTTTCTTGAAAAAACTCGGTATTTTTTGGGATTACTCGGTATTGCTCGGTATTTTGTCTTCACATAATGATATTTCTCGTTATTGTTGGTATTGCTCGGTATTTCTCGTTTTGTGCCTGCGATCTTAGTGACGGCCGAACGTAGCTCTACGTACGTTCATCGGACCAGATAAAAGTAAAAAAAAAAAAAACGACCAAATAAAAGTGAGAGAGAGAGAGAACAAATCTAAGGTGCTTAAGAAGAATGTATTTGCGTTATTTTACCATTCTTCCAAAATTAAATATGACAATTTAAGAGTTCAACAAACTCAAAACTGAAAATTAATTGGTCAACTTAACGTCAACGGAAAAATAGTTTGGTAGGCATACTGCCATAGGCTTCTTTTACTAATTTATTTGTTAATAGATTTTTTTTAAGAGATGATTGACTCCCTCTCTCTCTCTCTTTCTCTCTTTCTCTCTCTCTATATATATTCAAAATTTTTATTTGATCATTATTTTTTTTATTCTTTAAAAAAATTGTACTATAGGAAATTATTCTCTAGAATAGTTTAAAAAAGTCACATTCACTATAGCTATTTTAAAAGCTGTAAAAAAGATGTCTCAAATGAAGTCTAAGATGCTTTGTTAGGTGAAAATTATAAAATGCTATAATAATTTGAAATAAGTTGAAAATTTTATTTCATTAATGGATAATTCTATTTTGATATTTATATATATGAGTTGATTTATTATTAGAAGATAGTAATTATGAATATTAATATGATAATGATTAAATTTTCTTTAATAGAGATTAGAATTATTTGATTCTAAAGTTATTTAATTATGAAAAATGATGAGTTTATGAATAGATAAGCATCATTATGATTAAAATTATAATTAATTTTTTTGCTTTAATTAAATCTTTTTACATTATAAAAATGATAAACTTGATCATTTATAAAAGTTGAACTTATAAAAAATTAGTGCTAAATTTAATGATGATTAAGTAGTATTTAAGTATTGTGATAAATGAGTTTAGTCGTTTAAGATTAAGCTCAGCATGCACTTAACTAATCTTTTGATTTGATTTTAGTCCTAAGTCGAGAAAAATTAGACATAAAAATTGCCTAGCTTAAGAGATGTCAAAACAAATTGTTTGATCACATAGAAAAGCTTAACATGACTCGAACTTACTGCCGCGTTCTAATGTATAAAGCCTACTGTAAAACTATACGGAAAAAGAAATTTTTTTGAGGAGGCCGCGCGCCCTAGAGCCCTTCATGAGCTCGATCAACAAAATTGAGGTATGTGTAAATAATACAACTCAATTGATCGATACGTACATTCATATTCAACACAGAACAATCTAATGAATTTGAAGATTATTAATAGACGTAAGGAATTAAGTTTCCAATAACTTGTAATGACCATTATGCAATCCCTAAACTTTTAAATTAAAGGTGTTTATATATCTATTGGGATTTGATACCGGGTTGCAATTAATCACACCTCTCGGCCAAACAACTCTGCCAAGGTTTTCCCATAGCTCTCCTCTCGATGGCGCTGGCCGCGCACTTTATGTCAGTGTCGCTTTTAGGGAAGCTTTCTCTATCCCTCCACACCTTTTTCGTAAAATTTGTGGGATTTTTCATCTTTTATTCGATTCGTCCATCTCTGGCCCTTCACGGCTGGAATGACAGTGAATAGTTTAAACGATCATAGATTTTTTGATGGATCGAAAAAATTGCGTTCATTTCTTGATGCCCTCTTTGGTAATTCTTCCGCTACAAGTTTTCTTGAGCTGAAATTTACCACCTTATGTGGTTTACCTTCACAATGGATATCGGAAGAGGGATCCTTGCTCTTGCAACACCTCTCGAATATGCATTGGTTGATAAATTTTCTGATCGCAGGCCCTAAACTCTTTCCGATTTTTTTTTTCAATCTCAAGCTCATTGAAGATTATTCAGTTACTTTTTTGAATCATTCACATGTATTGATTAAGTTAGTTAATTATTTGGACTATAGCAGAGTTTTTTCCCATTATTTGACATTGGGTTGGAATCTTCTGTTGTCCCCATTTGGATTTCATTCTCAAATTTGTGGCCACATCTCTTCTTCCACCGTTTCCTTCATGGTCTGGGATGTTTGTTTGGTCGTCCGTTAAAAATTTACAATTCTGCCTCTATAGGCTCACGACCCTCTGTTGCATGTGTTTTGATTGAGCCTGACATTACCAAAACACTATCATTGTAAATTTCTCAAGTTCGAAGGATGACTATCATATTCTTCATCCCCATTTTACTGTGGTTCTCTAGCCATCTTCTAACCCGATGACTATAACTGTCATTGATACTAATCCTGCTATCATTGATGGGAATGCATCTTGTGTTATGAAAACTTTGGATAATATAGCTATCACTATTTTGACTCTTATTATGCTGATTATTGAGTTGGTGATTCATGGGGATACTATCAATGCTACTATTGATGTTGTGTAAAACTTAAATATTGCGGTTGCAAATTCTTTGAATCCCATTTTACCGGCTGCTACCTCTGTGGAGTTGTTCTTTTTCTTGCATGTCATTAGTGGTTGTTCGGTCGCTGCAGTTATCCATCTTCAATTGGATGTGCTAACTTCTTCGTGATATTTGTTTTTGATTTTTGTTGTCTTATATTTTCGATATAACTCTTTGAGCAGTAGTGGCTCTAGCTCCCGTTAAGGACTTGCATCCCTTTTTTATTTTATTTTAATTTGTAGACTCGTTATAAATTTTATCATATTTATATATAAATAGGGATCAACATCCTCCTATCAAAATCTTTCTCCAATGCAACGGAAGATAATAGCTTGACTCCTACCAACTATTTGTGCTGACATAGTGACTTGACAAGCAGCTGTAAGTATGCTCATTTGTCCCATATGTAACGTGTGGGTTATTGTGAGCTATTATTATTTCGTTGATGTCAACCTATTTAATCAATAAGTATTTCAGTCAAATATTCAGCGGGGAGCAATTAAAGAACTCTCGTCTTATTTGCTGAGATTGCATGAATTTTTCGGCGACTTTCTCAGCCAAATAAACCTTTGGGTTTTGCCACTAAGGAGCTTTTTGGAATGATTTTTTTATTGTTTTTTAAGGTAAATTTTTAGTATAAAAATTTAAATTTTTATAATAAAAAATTGACTTAAAGAAGCAGTAAAAATGTCTTCCCAAATGAAGCCTACGGCTTCGTTTGGGACGGCTTTCTTTATGCTTCTTAAAGCAGCTTCTTTGTACAAAAATTTTAATTTTTATACTAGGAAGCTGCTTTAAAAAGCAATAAAAAAACCGTCCCAAACAAAACCTAAGTAATGATTCCGGAAGCTACTTTTGATGGGTGTTCTTTTGGCAGCTGCTTTTTCGTTGGCTTCAATAAATATTTATTTTAAAAAGTTATTATATAGCATATAAGAAAATTATTTCAAACAAAATTTAAAGTTTTATTTTAGACAGCTTTTTTACTGTTTTCTAAATTAAATTTTTAGTACAAATTATTTTTTGAACAAAAAAAATTTTATTAAAACAAAACTGGTTTAGAAAAAGTAAGAAAGTTGTCTAAAATAAATCAAATAAAATCTAAGTGAAACATATGAGCCTTGCAAAGTTTTCCTACCTAAGTCTACATAGGTAGAAAAAATGTTTTTTATTTTAAAATTTTATAATTATATTCATAATTTATGAGGTAAGTTTAAAAGTTTTATAATTAAAATTAAAATTTTATTATCAAAACAAAATAATAAGTTTAAATGTTCATTGTCAAGAAATAATAGTTAGATGATAGAAGTCTAACGATAGAGATTGTTAATCACTACTAAAAAAATGATACTAACGCAGCATTTTTAGCAGCATTTTTAATATTGTTGTAATAGACCTGATACGGTAGCAGTCTTAAAACGCTTCTTTGCGCAAACAAAAATTAGCCGTGAATCTTTAGGCGGGAATGGTAGAAAAGCTGCGAAAACCTTCTAAAATTAATAAGCGCAAATAAAGCCTTAGCTCTATTCTCCTTCGGACTTCTTGCCTTCTCCGAGCATGAGCCGTCTCCTCCCCCATCTGTCTCCCTCCCATCGGAAACAAACGCCGAAACCCACACCGACGCAGAAGCACACATTGACAGCGACGCTGAAGCCGCTTCTTCCCATTCTAACAAAAACTTCAACGGCGTTCCGTCGAACCCCACACCGACCCCGCGACCTACTCCGCGCGCGACCTCCCTCCTCTCCAACTGACGATGACGCCAGCGCTGCCGCTGAAGCCGACGTTGATGCAGACACTGACGCCGACGCCACTGCTTCCATTCGTTGCGGTCGTTCGCACATTCTTCTCCTTCTTGAATCCTATAGTAGCGGTTTTGAAAGCGCTGCTAAAGCCTTCCTACAGCAGCGCTTTCAAAACCGCTGCTAAAGCCTTACCAGCGAATGCAGATGCGGCGGATGTGCAGCAAATTTTTAAACCATTGTAAATAATTTTGTAGGTGTTTAAATCGCTACTGTAAGTTAGAAAAAGTGCTGCGAAAGCCTGATTTATTAATAGTAGTTGATGGTGATTGTTGGCAGAGACCACTGAAAAATATAAATATAAGTTTTTAGCTCTCTCAACTCATGAATCTCCCTCCCACAAAAAATGAGGCCTTTATTTATAAATTTTTAAGAGATACATTGTTGTGAATTTTGCTATAATCTACAATACTAAAACAAATTGCCATTTTGATCCCCTTTAACATATATTGCTTATTCAATATTTGAGTATCTTAATGATGTCTAAATCAAATAATCTTAGGCTCGTTGGATTCGTTTAATTGAGTCACTCAATTTGATCATAAATACATAAGAAGGTTAATTGGTTGTAAAAATATATATATTTTTAAATCTCACGGAAGAGGCCTGCGTTAATAACAAAATATGGTTTCAAGTCCTTAAATGTTCCAAAGCCCTGTAAAATACAACAATTGAATCAAAACCTATGAGCAATTGAAACCAACTAATTACAAAAAAAAAAAAAAACATGTAACAGAAGCTCCAAAGCCACCAAAAATCAGTCCCTGCATCCTACAAAGCAGTTCCTGCAAAAAAATAAAAAAAGGAGGTAGAGAAAGACATAAACGTGCAAGCATAATAAAAGTCTAAAAGACATATACCACACAACCAAAACCACCATAAATCCAACGGAGAACAAATCCCAAAGCCGAGCAAAAAAAAAAAAAAAACCTCAGCACCCATCCAACCAACCAGAAGAAGATTACCTCTTCCTCGATTTTCGCCTACTTCGCTTACTTCCACCATGAGAGAAGCTTTTTTGAATTTTACTACTCATATTTAAACTATATAAGTCATGAAACTCCTCTGACTCATCCAAACCCTCTCTAGCTTCCCCACAAGGCCCATCTAGCCAATCTGATTGGTCCACACTATTTTCAATCACATTTGAAGACAGTTTGGCCTTCAATTCATAAGAAGAAATAAGCACAATTGGCACATCGACAAAAGGCACCTTCTCCATCCCCCTCAAGTTACCAGTCAAACTCACTGCAGCAACAACATTATCATCACATTCCACATGCACATCAGAAACCATAGCAGCCATAGAACCAGCAAAGTTGTAAGCCACAGGATCAGAAGAAAAATAATTACCACCAGAATTCATAATAGCAGCATATTCATTTCCAACATCAGACAAATGGGACTAGAACTGACGTTTAGCAAACAATTATCAACTTCCAATACATCTGTAACACTCACCTGAATCACACAATTAGTACTTAGTAGTCATAGACATGATCAATTGATCGGCCCCAACAACAGCTGACAAATCATCCCCACAATAGGAACCACATCAATTCCAGAATGAGTAGAGACCGCACAATCCTCTCCACTAGTGCCTAGCGGATCACCAATACCCCCCAAAAGTGCATAAGTCATCAACTCGTTAACATCATTAACATATTCCACCACCAAATTATTAACAGACAAAGCAAGAGTAGAATTAGGAATAATAACATTAAGCAGATTATCCTTCACAACAATAGCTTTCCCATCAGAATTGTTAAGAGAATTAATAATAAGAGGAACATCAACCTTATTTCCACCTAAGATATCCTTATTCAAGAGAACAGATGCATTTCCAACAACATTCTCCTCAATCTTAGAAGGATTAGAAGTAATAGATGGAACAATTGGCAGGACAATAGACTGGGTACGGCATTCATCCTTAATATATATGCCCAATATGTTTACAAGAATCACAAAAGGATGGAAACTCCTCCATCTCAACTATTTGAACATTCCCCAAAATTTTCGGTCTTAACCAAACTTTGTCACTAAACTTTTTGGTAATATCAACATCCACAAATTTTAGGGTTTTATATATTTAACACATAAATTTTACTATTTGCATCATCAAGCACTATATTATTAATGAAGTTAATAGATCTTACTAGACACTTGTTGGACATGAGGAGGGATCCAAGAGGTCGGTTACTTCCATTGGCCAAGTTCATGTCAGCGGTGGTTTGCCGGATCTAGTGGAAGCAGCGACTAGAGGCAAGAACATGAACATGATTGAGGAATTGTGATGGGAGATTAGGGTGCAGGACTGGCAAATAATCTTAGCAGAATTATTAACTAAAAATTCCTTTAAATACCAAATTAATCAGTCAACTGGTTGAAACAGCAATGGATCAATTGATACAGAATCTGAATAAAATCTACGAACTTTGTATTGGTTCAAGGCTCATTCACTTGCCAGTTTACTTAGAAAATATATTTCAAAAAAAAAAAAAAAAAGATGATTTGTTATTATATCCACATAAAATAACTTTGTGTTTAAATGCTTGAAATAAGATGCGTCAAGATGCTGAATATGAAGAGTAAGATATCATTTTAAATTGAAATTTTATTGAAGATATTTTTTTTTCCTCGAAAAAAAGCCAAAGGATCGATAGATTCCTGCAACAGGAACCTGTGAAAAAAGGACCCTTATAAGGCTTGGATTATTGAAAGTTTCTTACAACTCGAACTTGCCTTACTCTCTCTCACATGAACAGAAAAAGCATCACACCTGTCTTTTGTTTGCTTTTGAAGCAACAAAGAACATTTTTCTATTTTGCTCCAACACCTAAGAAATCAATGAAGGGCAACTTAATCTTCTTCTTCTTATGATCTGTGTTCTTGAGGAAGAAGTTGTTTATATTCTGATTGATCATTGGTTCTGTTAACGAGGACTCAAATTCTGGATCAGAATTGTCAGAATGATCAGTTCTTCCAGCCACCAGTTTTCCATCAGAACCTACAAATGTTCAATGATAAAGCATTAAGATCAAATAAAGCCTTACAAATATAGTTCACTATCAACTATTAAAGAAGAAAAACAAAGATCAGAGAGAAATACTTATAACGGGAGATCATACCAATGAGATATTCAATTGGGTTCTTATAACTGTACTGGTGGAAACTAGTACTGGTGAAAGAGGAACTGAGGGAGAGGTCAGTGCAAGCAGCGACAAACTCATCCTTATTACTGGTAATGGTTGAACCAGAAATGCAAGAGCTTTTTATACAGCTCGAATTTGACTGCTTTCTCCTTCTATAAGCATCAGATTTCACCCTTTGCCTCCTGGCCATAATAACATGCCAGTGATTCTTCACAGCGTTATCAGTCCTCCAAGGGAAAAGTCTAGCTATGAGAGCCCACTTGTTTCCATAGCATTTATGAGCTGAAAGAAGCCTTTGTTCTTCCTCTTTAGTAAAGGCGTTCCTGTTAATCCTCGGGTCTAATTGATTGTACCATCTCAGCCTGCAGCTCTTGCCTGCAATCAAAATGTTGGAAGCCATTAGAATTCATCTCAAAAGAGATAAAAAAAAGAGTTTTTTTTTTGTTTGATAAAGACCTGATCTTCCTTCTAGCTTTTCAGCAATAAGATTCCAGTTTTGAGGGCCGTAAAGAGCGACAAGTTTCTTAAGCTCGGCATCCTCAGCTGGTCTCCAGTGTCCTCTGGAACATAGTTTGGAAAGTCTAGTTTCGTGTTCTCTACTTTCCAGCTCCGTACTGGGGAAGTTCTTCTTGCTAACAAAGGAGACTTCTCCACTAAAAAATCCATCTTGCTGCTCTAATGGCTCACAGGCCATCTTAATTCTACTATTCTTCTCAATAGAGGAAAAGAGAGGAGGGGGTGAAGCGAGAGAAAGTCCCATGGTTTTGAAAGGGGGAGAGGAAGGGGAGATCCAAGCATCACTATGGAGGAAGCTCTGATATTTATATTAAGAGTTCACACGGAAATATAGAGAATGTTTCAGAAAATATAATTATATAAAATTGATGCGATAAATTCAATTGCATATAATTTGCGTTCCATTAAATTATTTCAAGTTAAAATATATATTTTATTGAATAATATTCTTTTAGAATTTATTATTAAGCTATAGCCTATATGCAACTTAAAAAATTGATACATCATAAAAATGGGGCATGAATATCAATTACAGTGGAATTAAAAAAAAATTAAAATTAAATTTAGGCTTCGTTTGAGACTTCTTTTTTATTGCTTTCTAAAACAGAGTTTTAGTACAATTTTTTTTATTTTTGTCAAGGTTTTGAAAATCGGACCGGACAACGAACCGGAACAAGGAGAGGTTCACGGTTCGACCGGTCTAACCAAGGTCGAATCGGATGACGTAATAAATAATAAGTATTATTTAAATTTAATGCAATTAACATAAAAATAATGTTATCATTCAAAGCATGAGATAAAAAATTAAATTAAAAAAAACTATGAACATAAAAACTTATATAATTAAGTAAAATAATTATTTTAAATCTCACATAAAAGCAAAAAAAAATTTAAATATCATAATTATAAGAATTTACATTCATAAAAAAATGATAATTTTAAATTTGAATATTTTTCAAATTTTAAATTTAATTTATATATAACCATATAATTTAATATATATTATTATTAATTTATGTTACATATTTAATATACATTTAATTCTAACATAAGTTTATAAATTTAATATAAATTATTTTTTATTTTATATTATATGATTAAATATATTTTACATGTTTATGATATATTGTATACAAAAGTTATTTTATAAATTTATATCTAAAATCATTAATAAATAAATAAAATTATTAATGATAAATTATTTTTTATTATGTATAAATAAATAAATTTTTATTGTTAACTAATAAATAATTATCACTCACATAAAAAATAATTAATTAAAAACATCTGTTTAAAAATAGGTTTTATACCCATTATATATGCTATGAACTCATACACTCCTCATCTCTTTTCTTTAGTCTCACATCCCTTAGAAACGCTTTCTTGTTATTGTTTATATAGCATATTTAGATTCCTTGCACAAAGAGAGTACATGAGAGGTCATGTGAAGATGTTTCACGATGCTTTGAGGACAAACTTACTTATTATATAAAATGTATTTAACTTTAATTAAATATTTTTAATATATATTAATTGGCTTGAGGTTGATTTGAGGTTAGAGGCTTGAATAGTTTCAAAGCCTCACAGGACATTAAATCATTACCTGATACCATCGTCGAACCACTGCATGTTTGCCTTTGTTAAACCATTGATTGATCGCAACCATCGGACCCTTTCTCTAGACTGCCATCATCAAGCCATTGCTTGGCTACTGCCAAACTGTCCACAAATCTATAGTTTTTCGTACCACCACCATACGACCACTATCATCAGATTGCCAACACGTGGCAGATATTATTGGACTATCACCTCCCGATCATTGATGTTAGACTTTCATTTAACCACCGCCTTTTGATCACAAACATTTAATAACTAAAGTTGGACCACCACTGTCCGAACATAATCATCGTATGGTTACCCCTCTACTAGAAGGACTCAGACTTGAAATTGGTTGGAGAACTAAAAACCTATAGAGTTCTGCCTATATTTTTAGGCTAACGATCACCATCCATAGTCATCATCATTTAATCATTATTATCTGATGCCATCACTTTTACACCCTTATTTGATCGCCATTTTCTGATCGTCATCACCAATACACAATTGTACAACAATCATTGTGTAATATCCGATGTTGCAAAATCTAGGTAATTAAGGCTAATCAAACTAAATGTTTATTCCATTTTGATAATAATATAATTATCATCCTTAGATCGAGTGCTTGAGGAGGCCTTAAGTACAAGAAGTGGGTTAGATAAGTGAAATACCAAAGAATCAAATTTTCTCTGTGAGCACCACAATGCTATGGGTAGCGCCATTGCATTGAGCTCTCGGGTGGATGGGGAAAATGACCATGCACTATGGCGCTAGATGATGCTGATGTGATGCTAAGTCTCAAATGAAGAGATTTTAGGAGAATCTGAAATATTCTTTGGGAGAACTATGGCGCTGCAGAGTTGAGCGTTGTGGCGTTAGGGACTCAAGTGCCGTGGTAGGCCAGATTAAAATAATAAAATATCTAAAATCATATGCTTAAATCATCTCACCCAATCATTGTCGGAGAAGAAGAGAATAAAAGAGGAAAGAGAAGGAAAGGGAAGGATTTTAGAGGTCAAAGCTTAAGATTCTCCTGTTATATATGTTCAAGATATTATAAAACACGAGATAGAATTATGAACCTTTGTCAGTTATTTCAATTCCTGTGATTTTATAAAAAAATATGAATAAAAATGTATTTTTCTAATGTTTCATGATGCTTTCACTGCATAAATTTTAAGATGTTATCGCACGCTTTATTCTAAACATTATGATTATATGAATTAAAATTTTATTGGTTGATTTTTTCTACGCAAATTTTTGAGTATATGACTGAATTTAAACTTTTATAGTAATTGCAATAGTTGTATTAAAAAAGTCTTAAAATATTCATATGAGTATCACTCGAAAGTTAGAAATTGAGCAAGAAAAGATTATGTATTATCTAAGTACCGCATCAAAATTATAATTTAATTACTATTACATTTACATTTGCACTATTAATGTCATGGCATTAGAGATGTTTTGAGATGTGAAATAGTATACTCTCTAATATGCTACAATGGCCTTATATGTTTTATTTTTATCCCATTTGCCTAGTGTGGTGTGAAAGGGATTTATGCCTGAGTTACTAAAAGTGGGTATGGGAGGTCATGTGGCACTATTCTGTTTTGATTATGTCCCCATTTACTATAAGTGGATACAAGAGGTTAAAGAGAGGCATAAGTGGAAGTAGAGTTACAAGGAGATATCATAATATGTGTATTATAATCATTGCATTGCATGTGCAATGATTATAATATGGATATTGATATTTATGATAGGTTGGGGAAGGAAGTCTACTAAGTTGATTGTGCTCATTGCGTTCTTTCTAATAATTCAGAAAAAGGAAAGGGCCCAGTAGAAAAGAAAAGTATAGAAGCAGAATCTTATGAGTTCTAGTAACTTGAGGTATTATTTTTTTTTGTAATCCAATTTTTTATTTACTATGATATATATGGATTTGGAATAATTGAAAGTGTAATATGTTTTGATGAAATGAAATGAAAAATATTCGTATTTCTTTGTTATTTGGATTTTATAGTAGCTTTGGTTGTCTCTTTTGGTGACTGAGTTGTATAATTATAGATTTAGGATTTTAATCATTCCATTAGATCCTAGGGCATCACACATCGCTTGAATATCGTATATCATTCTCCATCATTTCACCAAGATCATTTAATTAGCATAGTCCAATTACCCTCATCTAATCGCTGATTATCATCATCATCCTTCACTATTTCTTCAATATTCTCAACTACAACTATAAAAGACCAAGCTTGTATTTTCAACTTTGTATTTCTTCTCATGGGAAAGATCAGACCTTTACAATTTTTACTTACATACTGAATCACCTCATTTGGGCTAAGCCCATTGCTTTTCTCCCCAAAAATTTTTGATATCAAAATTTTGGTGCCTTTTGTGAATTTTATTTTTATTTTTATAAGTGTAGGATATTTATGTAATGCTAAGACATAAAGACTTTCCTTTTTTATCATTATACAATTTTATAACACAATAGCTTGACTATTCATTTATGAGAAATGCTTATAGGATATAAACAATCTGAGCTATAACCTTGAAGGTCATTCACATCAATATCCCAGATGCAACAAACTTGGGTTACCTTTTTCCCATTCCCCGGTTTATCCTAAAAGAAGTCAACATATTTGGGACCCTAAATGTAGCCTTGAAAGGATGTTTATGTTAACATCCTAGGCAGGGTTATAGTCAGCAAATTATTTTATCCATTAATTTTTTAAAGGAAAGCTCGTCGGCTCACCAACATGTACAGACTAATCAATCTCCAACCAATGGGTCAACCAGTCTTCATTTTTCTTTTACACGCACATTATTATCACAGTACTATAATAGTAATCACAATCATATATCCATATTTATTTTCAATGCATTGCAGCAAATAAAACATAATTTAGAAAATGTCAAAATGTTATAATAGTAGATAAAAAATCATATTGATAAAAAATTCTCATTTTTTAGATTTTAACCAAATTATCAAATATTACCTAAAATAACATTCTAAAGCTTTAGTTGAACTAAATCAGTTTTTTTAGATATCAAAATAAATTTCTAGGTAGGAAAAAATCACTTTGTTTTTAAAATTACCTCGTGAAAAATCTCAAATAAATACTCAGAACATTCATAATCTCAATCTCTATAACATACAAAAATTGCACAGTGAAAGTTTTACAAATATAAAATTTTTCAAGTATTTCGGTAATGAAAACAAAAATTTAATCAGAAAAATATCAATAACATAAAATCTTTGAAATAAAAAATAATGTAAATGACCTTACAACAACGAGCAATTCTCTCAACTGGGTCGATTGAAAAAAATCACTATGCGGCCTTTAAATCCAAGATTTTCTTCTCTCTACTAACATTTTCTTCTAAATTTCCCTAAATTGTCTCTGTTGCCGAAAATTAAAAGGAAAAAGGTTTTTAAAACTTTATGAAGTAGGATATTTTTATTAAAATAATAATTTAATATTATATTATATTATTTAATCAATTTATTTTAGTATAAATTCAAATAAATCATTTCAAGACTTATATAAAATATTCACAAAATAAATCATTTTATTTAAAAAAATATTAGTGAAATCGATTTGCAAGACGGACACCTGACGGTCCCAAAATCCTCACTTGTACTGACAGGTACCAATTTCTTAAGGATTTTCACCTTTGCCCAAAAAATACGAAAAATTTCATGTAAGTAAAATACTACAATAACAACACTATGGCAAAGACGGTTTATGAGTTAGAATTATATTGACTCTTAAAAAAGATATTTATTTTGGTCAAAATATGAGTTATTAGTAGGGGTGTCAATTTCGGGTCACGGGTCGGGTTCGGGTCGGACCCGGAACTGACCCGGGTTCAATCGGGTCAACTCTAACCCGACCCGGATAGGTAAACAGTTCGAAAATGCGAACCCGAACCCGACCCGGGAAGGCTTGTGCGCGCGGGGCAGGTTCGTGCCGGGTAGGTTCGCGAGGGGCGCACGGGGCGAGTGGTGCACGCGGTGCGACGCGGGCAGGGCTTCAAACAGGTTTCCGGGTTGACCCGACAACCCGCCGGGTCAACCCGAACCCACCCATTTTTTAAACTGGTCGAATCCGGGAACCCGACCCGTTTTGAAACGGGTCGAGTCTAACCCGAAAATTTCGGGTCGCGTCCATGTCGGGTTTTCGTGTCGTGTCAAATATTGACACCCCTAGTTATTAGTTATTATAGAATAAACCCTAGAAGATACATATATTTATTCATTTAAAAATTTTAGAAGGCGCCATATTTCATTCATTTAAAAATCTTATAAGGCATAAGCCTTAATTATACAAAATCATTATTCATATTAAGAATATATGCTGATCTTTATTACAAATTCTTCTATACCCAAAATATAGAAATATTTGATTTGAATTAAAATGGGCGTAAATTATTTCAAAAACAGCGGTTTCAAAAATATTAATATTTGGTTTGAAGTCAAATAAATAGAGAGTTAAAAAATTAAGTATTTGGAACTCACATTCTAGTTCAATTTTTAGTATTTGAAAATCATTAGATTTAACATGTTTTCAAATACACTATAACTTCTTTGATATTGCCTCCATGACAGAAAATTATCTTGATCATGCACAAATCTTGAAGCAAAATTGAATTAGAAACTTCAAAGATTAAATTAAGGACCATCTGAACTCCGATTTCAGCGAGCTTATAGTCAAACTGAGCGTCTCGGAAACACGAACCCAATGACACCAAACTCAACCCAACCTGAGCCCAAATGAGTCTGAATCAAAGACCCAAAGCGCTGTTGGGAGATTCAAACCACAATTTGAGTTACCAAACGGTCTCCGATTTTCACGAGCTTATACTCGAATCGAACGTATCGACGAGACAAATCCAACGAGCCCAAGATCGTCAAATTTCGATGTCATCAAGGCCTTCAAATGTCCAATGAACGGTTCATGATCAAAGGATTCAACATCAGCCGTCCATCCAACCACTCCCAACTTACCCTTGATCCTTCATATATTTACAAGTCATGCCACTCTCAAAAAAAACTATAAATAGCCCCCCCCTCTTCTCATGAGAGGAGGAAGAAGAGGGGAAGGAATGGAGGAATTTGGGAGCTCTCTTATCCCCGACCACCGCCGGAGTTCCGCCGACCACCACCGGAGTTCCCGCCGACCACCGCCGGAGTTCCAGCCGACCACCGCCGGATTTCCCGCCGACCACTACCGAGGTTCCCGCCGACCACCGACGGACTTTCATGCCGTCGACCGCGACTGGACTTCCAACAGTTCGCCTACCACCGCTGGACTTTTGCCTCCACCACTGACGAACTTCCACCCTTCGACGACCGCCGCCAGACTTCCTCCAGTTCGCCTACCACCGACGGACTTCTGCCAGTTCGTCGACCGTAGCCGGACATATACCAGTTTGCCGACCGCCGCCAGACTTTCGTCCGTCCGCCGACCGCCGTCGGACTTCAACCAGTTCGCCAACCATCGTCAGACTTCTGCTCGTCCACCGATCATCACTGGATTTCTTCCTGACTTTATTCAGAGTTCATCCGCCAATCCACCGAACACCGCAGGACTTCCGCCAGTCCGCAACCTACAGTCCTCCAAACCACTATCATCTGACTACGTTCATCTCGACCTCCGTCGCATGCCGACTACAATCTTTCAGACCTTTGTCATCCGCCTACAACGGTCATTCTGACCTAATCGTCTGCTGACAACAGTCCTTCTGACCTCCGTCATCTATCGACTACAGTCCTTCAGACATCTGCTACCTGCCGACTACACTCTCCATCGACTACGATCCTTCTAACCTCCGTCATCCGCCGACTATGGTTCTTTGGACCTACATCGCTCACTGACTATGATTCTGCCGCCCCAAACAAACATGTCAACACTAATTCTTCCAACTCCTACTATACAATACACTCTATATGATGTATATTTGCTACTTTGATTCAAGGCCTTCCTCCTAAGGAAGGGCCTCATTTGTAATTAATTGCAAGCACTAGTGGATTCATTCAAACTGGGCCAGGCCCCGTGGTTTTTTCCCCCTTTTAGGGGTTTCCACGTAAAAACTCTGGTGTCTCTTATGAACGCTACACCCTCATCTCTTTGATCTGCTTGTGTTCTGGATCTTCGTACAAAGCTAAGGCATTAATCTTTATATTTCTCTACCGCCGCGCGATTTTCCAGGACCCAACAGTTTGGCGCCGTCTGTGGGAAATGATTCCTGGCTGGGGGGGCAAAAACTTATGCAAGTTTCTCTCGCCCCTCAGGTATCAACCAATGATGTATCAATTTCATTGGAATCTTTTGTAAACTGGGGGGCAACCTTGGCTGCAGTCGTGACCATAAAAATTCCTCCAAATCTTCCAACATCCACGATAGTATATTTGGAAACTATTTTTTATAAAGCTACTATCAAACGCAAGGATGCTTCCATTAAATTTCAAGCTTCTTACAGTCTCTAGCTGGACTTCTCCTCCTTGGGCAATGTCAAAAATCTTGACCTCAAAAAGACATAATCGATCCCAGGGGGATTCGATTCGACCTCTTCCATACAGGTTAACGTCATCGAGTGAAGCTCTGACAAACAACCTCGAATAGGTCAAACATCCTTAGTGGATTTCGTCGACCTCTTCCATAAAGGTTAACGTCATCGAGTGAAGCTCTGACAAACAACCTCGGATAGGTCAAACATCCTTAGTGGATTTCGTCGACCTCTTCCATACAGGTTAACGTCATCGAGTGAAGCTCTGACAAACAACCTCAGATAGGTCAAACATCCTTAGAGGATTTCATCGACCTCTTCCATACAGGTTAACGTCATCGAGTGAAGATCTGACAAACAACCTCGGATAGGTCAAACATCCTTTGTGGATTTCCTTGACCTCTTCCATACTGGTTAACGTCATCGAGTAAAGCTCTGACAAACAACAACCTCGGATAGGTCAAACATCCTTAGTGGATTTCCTTGATCTCTTACATACAGGTTAACGTCATTGAGTGAAACTCTGACAAACAACCTAGGATAGGTCATTCATCCTTGATGGATTTTCTCATCATTTTTCATACAAGTTAACGTCATCAAGCAACGCTTCAACAACAACCTTGGATAGATAAACAATTCTTGGTGGCTTTCCTGGACCTCTTCACATAGTTAAACACATCTTTGATGGATCCCATCAATCTCTTCCATGAAGCATTTCGAAGCACTTCTTGGTTCCTTCAAAGAAGGATTGAATCCTTGATAGGCCTCCACTAGCATCATCAGACGGTTGTGTTTGACACAATATTTGACCCCCACCATCAAATTGTCAGTTATATGCCCCCGTCATCATGCATACCTTCTATCTTCAACAAAATGCAACTTAATCATTGTCATCAGCTCATCGTCTATTCTCTAACGTCGGAATACCACCTAACCACTTCCAAGAGGGCAATGCTTTGATCATCGTCGGCACCCTCCGATCTACCAATCCATAAAAGGACCGGCACAAGAGGGCAAAGCTTTGATCACCACCAACATTCTCCGAGCTACCAATCCAAGTAAAAAACTTGGACCGGCACAAGAGAACCAGGCTTTGATCGCCGCCAATGTTCGCTTTGATCGCCACCTATGCTCCCCGAGCTACCAATCCAAGTAAAAAACTTGGACCGGCACAAGAGAACTAGGCTTTGATCGCCGCCAATGTTCGCTTTGATCGCCACCTATGCTCCCCGAGCTACCAATCCAGAGAAATGCTTGGACCGGCACAAGAGAGCAAGGTTTTGATCGCCGCTGACAATCTCCGAGCTATCAATCCAAGAGGAGGACTTGGAATGACACAAGAGATTGTGTTTTTCTCCTTACCCTTAAGGGGGTATTTATAGTTGCATGAAAGGGAGATGAAAAGTTTTCATTAAAGAATAATAATAATAAGAATAAGAATTTTAAGAGATAAGAATTCATTATCCTCATAAATAGATATAAGAATTCAAATAGTCATTTCATAATTCTTATTATTATTTGGGGATTTAAAAAGTCAAAAAATATACTATAATTATGTTACACATTTAATAATAAAATTTTCAATTTATCCAAAGGTGGAGGCGGAAGGCCAAATTAAATTTATAACTGTTATCATTTAATAGCAAATTATGATAAGTAAAACTGACCTCAAATAATTCATTGGTACGTTGCCAAACCAAATCATATAATATGTGATAATGGATAGGTTATACTAAGGCTGCAATAGTTTATAAAAGTATAAGTAATTTTAAGCCGGATCTCCACCATTAACTACTATATCGCATTATGAAGATTTCAATTAAAATATAATTGATATTAATTAAATATTAAATGTTTAACGAAGCAATTAAACTTTTCAATTTATTATCAAAAATATATCTTTTAAGTAATAAAGATATATCGGTATAAATTATGTTTCATTGGCTGAAAATTATTTTAACTAGCAAGCCCAATACACGTTGATTTTATAATAACATTTTAAATCATATACATATTGGTTTAAATGTCAGCAGATATTTGATATAGTATATTTTTATACGTAATTTAATCATCCAATTGTTAATATCATGCAAATAAATAAAAATAGAATTTCGCAAAGTTTAAATAATAACTTTGTTCTTTAAATCTTATATAGCAAAGTTGATGGACAATTTATAAATAATATGTAAATTCACATAAAACTAATAATCATATACGGACAAAAATTCATGAGAACATATAAATATATATTTTTTCGGACTTTGTAAGCTTCGACATCCGAAAATAGGGGGGGCAACTGATACGTCATAAGAAAATTATCTTGATCATGCACAAATCTTGAAGCAAAATTGAATTAGAAACTTCAAAGATTAAATTCAGGACCATATGGACTCCAATTTTAGCGAGCTTATAGTCAAACTGAGCGTCTCGGAAACACGAACCCAATGACACCAAACTCAACCCAACCTGAGCCCAAATGAGTCTGAATCAAAGACCCAAAGCGCTGTTGGGAGATTCAAACCACAATTTGAGTTACCAAACGGTCTCCGATTTTCACGAGCTTATACTCGAATCGAACGTATCGACGAGACAAATCCAACGAGCCCAAGATCGTCAAATTTCGATGTCATCAAGGCCTTCAAATGTCCAATGAACGGTTCATGATCAAAGGATTCAACATCAGCCGTCCATCCAACCACTCCCAACTTACCCTTGATCCTTCATATATTTACAAGTCATGCCACTCTCAAAAAACTATAAATAGCCCCCCCACTCTTCTCATGAGAGGAGGAAGAAGAGGGGAAGGAATGGAGGAATTTGGGAGCTCTCTTGCCACCGACCACCGCCGGAGTTCCCGCCGACCACCGCCGGAGTTCCTGCCGACCACCGCCGGAGTTCCAGCCGACCACCGCCGGAGTTCCCGCCGACCACTACCGAGGTTCATGCCGACCACCGACGGACTTCCAACAGTTCGTCGACCGCAGCTGGACTTCCCCAGTTCGCCTACCACCGCTGGACTTTTGCCAGTCCGCCGACCACTGACGAACTTCCACCAATTCGACGACCGCCGCCTGGACTTCCTCCAGTTTCGCCTACCACCGACGGACTTCTGCCAGTTCGTCGACCGTAGCCGACATATACCAGTTTGCCGACCGCCGCCAGACTTTCGTCCGTCCGCCGACCGCCGTCGGACTTCAACCAGTTCGCCAACCATCGTCAGACTTCTGCTCGTCCACCGATCATCACTGGATTTCTTCCTGACTTTATTCAGAGTTCATCCGCCAATCCACCGAACACCGCAGGACTTCCGCCAGTCCGCAACCTACAGTCCTCCAAACCACTATCATCTGACTACGTTCATCCCGACCTCCGTCGCATGCCGACTACAATCTTTCAGACCTTTGTCATCCGCCTACAACGGTCATTCTGACCTAATCGTCTGCTGACACAACAGTCCTTCCGACCTCCGTCATCTATCGACTACAGTCCTTCAGACATCTGCTACCTGCCGACTACACTCTCCATCGACTACGATCCTTCTAACCTCCGTCATCCGCCGACTATGGTTCTTTGGACCTACATCGCTCACTGACTATGATTCTGCCGCCCCAAACAAACATGTCAACACTAATTCTTCCAACTCCTACTATACAATACACTCTATATGATGTATATTTGCTACTTTGATTCAAGGCCTTCCTCCTAAGGAAGGGCCTCATTTGTAATTAATTGCAAGCACTAGTGGATTCATTCAAACTGGGCCAGGCCCCGTGGTTTTTTCCCCTTTTAGGGGTTTCCACGTAAAAACTCTGGTGTCTCTTATGAACGCTACACCCTCATCTCTTTGATCTGCTTGTGTTCTGAATCTTCGTACAAAGCTAAGGCATTAATCTTTATATTTCTCTACCGCCGCGAATTTTCCAGGACGCAACAAACATCACTTCTAATAATTTAGGCTTTGCTTGGGATGATTTTCTTACTACTTTTTAAAGCAACTTTTTATCATAAAAATTAAAAATTTTGAACTAAAAAGCTATTTTAAGAAGCAATAAGAAAGTCAGTTCCAAACAAAGCCTTGAGCTCCATCTTTAGGCTTCGTTTGGAATGACTTTATTATTGCTTTTTAAAACAGTTCTCTACTAAAAAAATTAATTTTTGTACTAAACAGTTGCTTTAAGAAGCCATAAGAAAGCTGTCACAAATGAAATCTTATTGATACTAGAAATTAAAAAAAAAAAAAACATATAAAATTAGCTTAACGATTATGAGAAAAGAAGATAGAAAAAATATTTAACAAAAAAATTATGAATGCATGCAGATCATTGATAGAATTGTTTTTTCAAAGAAAAAAAAAAGCTTGAAAATACACTCGTCTAATATCTCAAAGAAAATTTTGCAATGATTATGTAGTGCAAGAATTTGCAAGAAAAACCGCACCATGAAAAATTTTAAACCTTTCGTGAAAAAATTAAATATAAAGGGGTTTAGAGACCTTGACTTGAAATTAGAGATATGAAAAACTCTTGAGTAGGGGTGTCAATATTTGACACGACACGAAAATCCGACCCGGACCCGACCCGGAAAATCCGGTTGAACCCGACCCGATTTCAAAACGGGTCGGGTTCGGGTTTCAGAAATCGACCCGTTTCAAAAAACGGGTCGGGTCCGGCAACCTCGGGTCAACCCGCCAACCCGTTTAATTCGAAAAAATTCAAATCCCGCCTCTGCACGCTGCCCGCCCGCGCCCGCTGCCCGCGCGCGCCTGCCCGCGCTGCCCGCCGCGCGCTGCCCGCCGCCCGCGTGCCCGCGCCCGCCGCGCTCCCCCCAGCGCGCCCGCGTGCCCGCGTGCCCGCAACTGCTCGCGCGCCCCGACCGCGCCCGACCGCGCCCCCGCCGGACCGCGCCCGCTCCCGACCGCGCCCGCCTCGCGCCCGCGTGCCCGCGACTGCCCGCGCCCGACCGTGCCCCGCCCGCGCCCGCCCGCGCCGGACCGCGCCCGCGCCCGACCGCGCGCGCCCGCCTCGCGCCCGCGTGCCCGCGCCCGACCGCGCGCCCGCGCTGTCGCGCTCGCGTCCGCCCGTCGCGCTCGCGTCCGCTGCCGTCGTCGGCCGCCGCGGTTCCGGCGCCGGCCACCCAAACCGTGTCGGGTCGTGTCAACCCGGCAACCCGCCGGGTCGGGTCCGGGTTCGGTTTTTCGACCCGTTTGTCTACCCGGGTCGGGTTAGGGTTGACCCGTTTGAACTCGGATCAGTTCGGGTTCGACCCGAACCCGACCCGTGACCCGAAATTGACACCCCTACTCTTGAGCATTACTTACTATTCGATGTTAATGATCATTGCTAGCTAGCAAATAGCATCACCCAACTATCATTATTCGTTTGATGTCGCCAATTTGCCGTTGCTCGTTATCATCACTTGATTGTTATTGTCATAATTTTATCAAATTACCAACATCTAATCATTATCATCTGATTATGATCTCCTAACCACCATTACTAGGCAATGGTCTCCTGACCACCTTCTTGTATTGACTTTATTGCTCATAATGTTGACGCATACTATCATTTATATGATAAATACATGTTGTTCAAACAAACATCAATGCCCACCAACTTTAGTGAGCACCATCAATAATGTCAATGTATGTGATAACATATAAGGCTAACATGTTCTATTAACACAAATGTTGATACACATCAACTTCGTTGCCCACCGTCTTGAACATTGTCGATATATATCTCATTACCTGTGAGACCGATGCAAACCTTCAACACAAATTTTGACATCCACCGACTTTGTTGCCTATCATAAGTCATAACAAACATCATCAAATTGCTTATAAAAATGATGTGCAATATCAACACAAATAGTACTAATGCCTATGTCATCGTTGAAATTGATGCACATCATCGATGCAAATGTTAATGTATGCCTACTTCATTACTCGTCGCACCATTAACATCAATGCCGTTATAATTGATGCATATCATCAATAGTTCAATATAAATGTCAATACCCATTAACTATGTCACCCACCATTAAACGTTGGCTCTTTCCATTGCTTATAAGGTCGATAAACGTTGTTGACGTTGTCATTAACGAACATCATGCCTTAGCATTGGCTATCACCAATAACTTTTACGGATGCCATCGCCATTTTTTAAATTTCATAATCAATGTTTGAATTAAATTATTTTGAAACAATAAGAGATAATCACAAACTCTGGCACACACCATGCATAATATATTATAACTTGAATTCAAAACCTTATGGGCTAAGGTGGGCTCACATTTGAATTAAATTTGACCTATTTGCTAATACTATAATACTCAAACAATTTTATATTTTTAAAAAGCGAATTTTTTGACTCATTTTTAGATTTCTCAATGTAAATATTTTCCTTGAAATCATCTTTCATTATTTAAAGTACTAATCATTAAATATGAAGGAAAATCATAATATCATATTAGTAGCTGGTCAACTCTGACTTAGTGCAGAAAAAGACAATTGAATTCCTCCATTGAATTCGCTCTCCTCCATTTCAATTTTGCATCGTATTCATCATTAGTCCTTCTCCAACGAAAAAACTCATTTTACACTCCAAAATACAATACTATTTTAAAATACAGCAAATCATTTCGAACCGAATTCTATTTCATAACATACAAAAGAATATACCGAATATAGTCTTTATATATCCAACCGAAAAAAATGACAAAAAAACTTGGTTGGTGAACAATCACCTCGCCCAAAATTTCGCAGAATCTGGCATTCCGTTGGAGCTCGTGGCAACTACAAATATTTGTTTGACGTTCGGCTGAAGATGCTCTTACCATTATGTAAAATGTTTTCCATTTTGTTCTTTGGTCTTATTTACAATAGTCTCTTAATTATTTTAATTAAATTTTATAACCTTTCAAAATGTTAGATTCATAATTATATTTCTCTCTCTCTCTCGCCTGATTACGTGTGGGGGCTCAGTCAATTTATAACAGTTAATACTTTACAGACTCATTCACAAGCCATGCAATGTCATCTAAGAATTTTTTAATAATATTTATATCTCTTTGTGAGATAATAATATAAAATTTAATAAAAAATTGTAAAATTTAATATAAATTTATTAGAAATGTACAAATTCGAGGACAGTGGACCTACGCATTTTTGTTTTATTTTCACCTTTTTTATGGGTGATATTTTAAGTATATATCAGAAAATATTTTTATAGTACAACCCATAACTATCATGGAAGGTTCTTTCAGATGCATTTGACCGGAATGTTGAACAGCAATTAGTTAAGCCATGTTGGGAATCGTTTTCTATTTTTATTTTTTTCCTAATTAGTTTTTAAAATTGACAAAGAAGAATTTTTTTAACTATTTTTGTGTTTATTTTTAAAAATAAATTAATTTTCTTAGAACAATACTATATAAGTGTTAGATTTATTTTAATTATCGAAACTAATTCGGCCTTACTCCACTTTACCACGGCTTTTTCGCTTCCGATTATGATTAGGACTCTATAGCTATTGTCTTAATATAAATTTTAGGCTTTGTTTGAAATGACTTTTTTATTGCTTATTAAAACGGATTTTGTTTCAAGAAGTAATAAAAAATCGTCCCAAATGAAGTCTTAGATTTATTTATTACTTTCTATAGTATCTTTTTAGCACAAATATTTTTGAAATTAATAAAAAAACAGGCTTAAATGATGATTTAACATTATCTTAAGAAAATAATTTATTTTCTTATTGTTAAATACTTATATATAAACCAAGCTATCATTAATTAAAGCCTTAATCAAGAAACAATATTTGTCTAGCTTAACTTTTTCTTTTTCTGTTGTTACTTATAACTTATAAGTAAACCAAATTATTCTTAACTTAAGCCTTGTAAGTAGCTTAAAAAAAACCCTTAATATTCTTACCACCGTTAATTTTGATGCGATTATAAGGTTATAGTTAAGACATTTTGTTAATATGAAATCTTTGTCAAGTTTTTGTTTTCTTTAAATAAAGATTAGGTAAATAATATGAATTATAAATTAAGCTTAGTATTTAAATAGCTTGACTTGTATTTATAATGAATTACAATAATAATATAATTGAAATTGATGGAGAGTTGTTATGGTGGGGGAAAAATGATTAAATTTTATCCAATTTATGAAAATTAAAGTTAGTGATGGCATTAATTAAAAAACAGATTTTAAGCCTAAAAATATTAATTATTACCTTTAATAAAAGATCTTAAAGTTGCAACAAAAAAATTATTAGCATAACCAATTGGTGTGAAAATTCAATAGAATATAGAATCGAATGAGAAGGTTTATAATTGGTTTTCACTATAAGAACACATTGATCTACTTGATAAATTACAATGAGTTTTATTATTATTCCATTGCTATTCATATTCTTGGAAAATAGCTGGCAAGAATTTGTTATTTGATAGGCAGAACTTTTGGCTTTCAGGTTATTTTAAAGGATTACGTGCGTATCAAATTTAGTGGAATTAATCTTTTCACTTGGAGAGACCCCATAGTTTTTCCTTATTCGAATTTTCCACGTAAAAAAGATTGGATGTTTTACTTCTATTTATTTGTTGGATATCCGTGTATCGCTAAGACGAAAAGTTTATTTAGTTTACCGTCGCGAATATTCCAGGACGCAACAATATTATTGGAAATAGCTGGCAAGGATTTTGTTATTTGATAGGCAGAACTTTTGGCTTTCAGGTTATTTTAAAGCTAGAAGTTTGCTGGTCATTGTAATCTGATATGTGATCCTTAGTAGAATTTTTTACTATTATTATTTATCTTATAGCTTATAATGGTATTATAAAGCTTGTTACTTTTCAATATTTTGATGCTTTTCCCAACCATAAAACAAAAATCCATTATGCTGTAGCCTGAATCAGCTTGCTGAAGATTTCATTCCTGCCGTTATAGTATTCATCTTGTTGAATAATGCATTCCTGAACTCCGATCCAATACTACATCAACTTGTTGAAAATCTGTATGACTGTATTGCGCTTACATTATTCACCTCGTCGATTACTGAAAAGTGGACCATATGCATTTTGAATTGAATTCTTACTAGATATTTTGCATCAGTAGCTTGGAATGATGGTTTGTTAACCATCTCCGAAAGTGCGTTTGGCGGCCTGGCTAATCCTCAGTTGATCTAGAAGAGGCACCTACTCTAAGAACTATCTGGCTCGCACTTGATTGGGCCTCACTTAAGAGGCGCTGTCGCTCGAGGGAAATCGAGCACCGGTTGCGGGGTTCCCAACCGTACTCGCCCACCAACCAAGCTAAGCATTGGTGGGTGTTTGGAATAGTTTTAGACCACTAGCATTTTTCCTGCTTTTAAAAGATTTTTATACTTAAAAACAGCTTTACCTACAAAGCATTAATAAGAAAGTCATCTCAAACAAAATCTAAATCTCTATATGACAATCATTAATACTCTGTATCTTGGTTGTTGGTGTGAGGTGGGTAACTTCCATCAGCTAGCTCTTCTTGAAGTAACTTGAAGCAGATAAGGTTTGGAGTAATTTCATTAGTAAGTTTCAGGTATCTTTCCATTAACGATGAGTAAAATTATATCAGAATCCGTGGTTCATATTGCATGAGCTTGGAAACTATTAGGTAAAATGTTGTGTAAGAAATTTTGCCTTCTTAGTAAAGGTTCTTTCTGAGATGACAAAGATTTATATCATCTGAGAAACTAAGATTTAGCCTTGCACATAGTTCATAATTTAAAAATCGAGAAATATATTACTACTGAAACTACTCTATAAATAGAATGCTGAAGTACTATACAAGAAATAAAAAATAATGTAGCAAAAGACGAAGAAACACACAACTCTCCTTGGCCTATTGGTTGAGAGCTTAGACTTCCAACTAAAAGGTCCAGAGTTCGAGTCTATGTGTATGCGTTGTGTGTGTGAGTTTGCCTTAAATGGCCTAAATGTCCCAAAAAAAAAAGACGAAGAAACACAAATCTTCTACAGCAGTTGTTGCTACTTCCTCAAAGCTTGAACCTACAGAAGAATTTTTTGAAAAAAAAAAAAAAAGTGTAAAGCTGTCCCAAATGATCATCTATAACATAAATATGAAGGCAGCCGTTTTAGCCATAATGGAAGAAACTAACTAAGAGCTCAACCAGTGAGCATGCTGAGCCATAGAGAGTTGACAGTGTGTATGTGAAAATTCTCTTCAGAAGAACGATGAAGAGCGCAGTAGCTCGAACAAGCATGAAGATCCTTTTCTGAATCTTAAATTCTTAATCTTTGACAGGCGACCTCTTCGAGAAGCTTTCCATCTCCTTAATTACTACTTCAAGAAAAGCTATTTTAATATTATAACATTTAGTAAATAATCGAATCAGTTTAAGTAAAATATAATTTTATACACTAAAAATTTTAAATTTTAATTACAAATCTTATCAAAATTTTCTTGAGTTCTTATTTTGTATAATTTTTTTTTATTGTGCTATCATTATTTGTCTTGCAACGAAACTATAATCTCACTCAATAAATACTTAAAATAGAAATGATATATCATCATAAAATTATCTTGATCAAGCACGAATCTTGAGGAAAATCAGGTTGGAAGTTTCAAAAAATTAAATTTGGGACCATCTGAACTCCGATTTCATCAAACTTATAGTCGAATTGAACATCTCAGAAATACGAACCAATTGACACTAAATTCAACTCAATCTGAGCACAAATGGGTCCAAATCGAAGACTCGAAGCACTATTGGAAGGTTCAAACCACAATTTGAATTAACAAACGGTTTCCAAACATGACATGTTTATAGTCAAATCGAGCGGCTCGACGATACGAATACAACGAGAAAGATTGCCGAATTCCGATATCATTAAGACATTTAAATATCTGACAAACGGCCCACAATCAAGGGATTCAATGTCGACAGTCCATCCAAATCACTCCCAATTTTCCCTTGATCCTCCTCTGATTTACAGGTTATGATAATCTCAAAAAACTATAAATAACATCTCATTTCTCTTAAGAGGGGACCCAAGTAAGAAGAAAAGAAGAGAAAGAGGGAATAAGCTCTTCCTTGACCATCGCCGGAGTTCCACCCGACTTTCAAGTGACGCTAGAGTTCTGCCCGAATTTCAAGTGACGTCAGAATTCCGCCCTACTTTCAAGTGACGTCAGAATTCCGCCCGACTTTTAAGTGACGTCGGAGTTCCGCCCGACTTCCAAGTAACGCCGGAGTTAATGCACTACAGGAAAAATGGCAAATACCGGCGGTTTGCACCGGAGGTTTATGTGACGTTGTAGTTCCGCCCGACTTTCAAGTGATGCCAGAGTTCCGCCAAACTTTTAAGTGACGTCGGAGTTCCATCTATCCGACCTCCAAGTAACATTAGAACTCTCTCCGACAAACAACAGACACAAGTTTTCTGATACCAGCATTCTGATATCCATGTACAACTGAATTTTAACCCATGAGTTGATTATTGTAATCTGATTGTCCTAAATTTTATGGACGAGTCAGCCTTTTGTAACTCAAGCAAACATTAGTGAAATTTTTTCAACTGGGTGTGGCCCCGCGGTTTGTCCTTTTCCAGGGCTTTACACAAAAATCCTTGTGTTTTATATCTTTTTTGTTTGTGTGCTGGATATCCGTACAAGGCTGATATGAAAAATCCTAACTCTATCATCTTGTAAATTCTAGACTGCAACAAGAAACAATATAAAATTTTAGATTATTATCGTTGGATCCAAATATGTTCGCCGGTGATTCTCAGACTTTACTTTTATGATTTAATAGGCTCACGACGTAACATTAGATAGAAAAAGAAAGAGTGTTAAAGAGTGAGAAATAGAGATTCTCAAAAATTAATCCAGCTCGAAATCTTACCAAGACCTGAACCAAAAAATTTCAGGTTCTGGTTAACCTGTTTACCAAACTGGGCGAGTTCAGATTCCATTTTCTAACTTGTTTATAAAATCAAGTTTGGTTTGGGTTGACTCGGAAACTTGAACTCAACGTGGGTTGACCCGAAAACTTGCACCATCCCGCTCAGTTGCTCACCTCGTCGTGCTCGCTCAGTCGCTCATGTGACTCGCGCTCACAGTAGCCTCACCGTGAGGCCCTAACATCCGATCTTGACTCCGTCTGCACAGTAGCACGTCGCACATAAGTCCGCTCACCCGCCCTTACCTGCACAGTGTTGTCTGCGGATGTTGTTCTCGCCTCACGTAGTCTCTCCCTAACAGCGATAGTTGTCACCTACATACCACGCCGAGCCATTGGCCGCAGTTGCACTCGAGCGTTTTGAATCAAATTGGTCCATGGGTTGGGTCGGGTTCGAATTGGGTCAACTAGTGTCTGGTCAGTTCCGGGTTGGTCCCATACCCAACTCATAACCCGATTTTGACAACCCTAATTACTAGTCCATCAAATATTATAAAAAATATGTAGCAATTAAAAATTAAAAATAGGGCTAGACAATTAACACATAAACTATTATTGATCAAGTGTGACCACTATAGATCTGAGAGATCAGTACTATATATCCGCTGAGTGTCGAGTGATCCTTAATCCTTGATCATTAAACTTCGCTCTTCGATTAGTGCACTTTTAATCTTCCTCATCACAAGATATAATGATCTTGAGACCGTTGGCATGTTCGAATATTCAAATACATAAATATAATCTCTGAAATTATTAAAATATAGTAATTTAATTTTTTCCTTGCATTATAAATATTTTATTGCAAAGTATTAATTCTCGCTCGTTTTCTTTTGTGATGCTTTCGACGTCGTTTAGTTTACATGCAAAAACTTATTATTACTTGTTCTCTTCGAACAAGTTCACACAAATTTCCAAAAAGTTAGCTATTAACAAAATTAGAAAAGCTGCTTCACCACAAAATAATTATTTTGTGTAAATATTAATTTACAAAAAAGTCTTCTTTATAAACTAAAGATATAGTAATTTTCGAATGCAGCATATTTATATTATTTTCGTCTTTTATAGAGCATAAGTAAATTATTTATTACTTAGTACATTAGTTTTGAAGTTATAAAATTCAATTCAGTGCATTCCAGCTATTATTATTAGGACGTTTACTAACCCTATTGGGCTAAGCTGCGCAATATTCTTCATTAGAAAGATATTTAAAGCAAATTGGAAAAAAAAAACTATTTATTTAATTCGACTAAAAGACAATTTTTGCAATTTTATGTAGTGAAAGAACCCTTTATAAAATATTGAATTCTCATTGCTTTGTTTTACAGACAATTTTTTTAATTGTTTTGTATTTTAGATCGCAATCATATTTTTGTTTCATTAACTATATATATTTTTATTGCTTTTCAGAAATTTTTACGATGGAGTACTATTTTTTTGCAACCAGAGTTACTTTCATTGAGCTCTGCTCTCAAACTTTCTATTGAGTTGAGCTTGAGTTAACTCACCGAAAAAATTCGGCTAACTTACACTTCTATATTTGAGCAACTTCATTTAGATACTATATTACAGATATTATTGAGATTCAAATACTCACAAAAGACGTTAATTTACAAGTTTACTTTAAAAGATATTTGTCCTTATAAGATTAAAAGATAGCCATATAAGATGAAAGAATTTGCCTGCAATATATAGAGTATATATATATGTTGGGATGAAAGTTAAAGCACGTGACGAAATAAACAAAAAAAGTAGAAGAAAAAGAAATGCAGCAGAAAGAAAAGAACATAAGAATTTATCGTGAAAAAACTCGAAATTGAGAAAACACAACGGAGTCACACCATACCAAGAAATCAATTAAAAATAATGAGAAATAAGTACAGATTTCTCTGCTCTCTCGCTCACTCTTTGCTTGTCTTCTCTCATAGAAAGTCAAGTAAATAACACGAGGGGTGGATCCAACTTCATATTTGAGGGTGGGCAAACTCCATATATATATATATAATAATAATAATAATAATAATAATAATGTTAAAATTTTCTCTAGAATGGTGTGCTAAATCTAAAGCCTGGTTTGATTGAGCATTTATTTTTCTCATTTTTCAACTGCGAAAAATAATCGTCCTTAAGCCTAGGAGTTCAAATACATGTATGTAAAAAGCATTTACCAGTTAAATTTTGTATGGAAGCTTCAGATTTTTGTTGATCGAAACTCGGTTTATTGGCAAACATAAAATTCGTCATAAAATACATAATTTTTGCCTGCCGGAATTGAGTTCCTGTATAACAGACAGACATCATTAAAAAGTTCAATTCAACAAAACCCCATCTCAACACCAAGTGTCCAGGTCAACATCTCATATCCTTAAAAGTAGGGGTGTCAATTTGGATCGACGGGTCGAGTTCGGGTTGAACCTGAGTTGGCCTGGCTCTAAACGGGTCAACCCGAATCCGACCCATTTTTACAAACGGGTTGGCTTTCTCAACCTAGATCTGACCCGCGCAGGTTGCCGGGTTGATATGATCCGACCCAGATTTTTTGAAATTAAATCTCAGACGCGCATCGACCAAGCGATGGTAGCAGCGGCGACAGCGGCGAAGTGGCAGGCAGCAACAGCAGCAGCATGCGAAGCGAAGCAGCGGCAACACCTGAAGCTGTAGTAGCGGCGCACGCGAAGAGAAGCATCGACCGAGCAACGCGAGTCACGCGACTGCGACTAGTCTCGACGCTTCGGGCAGCTCGAAGTGACTGCGACTCGACGCTTTGGGCAACACAGGCTGGCAGCCGGGCACTCGACGTATCGGGCAGCTGATTTCGGGTCATTTTCGGGTTGCCGGGTTAACCCGAACTCGACCCAATTTTTGAAACGGATCGGTTTGTTAAACTCGTACCCGACCTGTTTCACAAACGGGTCGACCTGAACCCGGATTTTTCGGGATCGGATTTCGGGTCATGTCAAAAATTGACAGCCCTACTTAAAAGCTTGATTAAGAATTGTCATTCAGCCGAAATTAATCTTTTGTTGAAAATTTAATCTTTGGCATGATTTGTCGAAAATTACAAACCTGGCTAGTTTGAAGTATTTCAGATAATCAGTGTTTCTATTTAGTTCTGAAAGGGAAAAAAATTATCTTTAGATGAAGATAATACCTTCTAAGAATCTTAACTATTTCCAAATTCAAATATGCTCAGTGAAAAAACCAGAGAATCATGAAGCTTTAGAATTTAAGGCTTTGTTTGAGACGGCTTTTTTATTGCTTTCTAAAACGGAGTTTTAGTACAAAAATAAAAAATTTTGTACTAAAACTCCATTTTAGAAAACAGTAAAAAAGCCGTCCCAAACGAAGCATAAATAAGCTTTTAAAAATATTTTTTTAAATAAGCTTTAGAATCATAAACATAGCATTTTCCATTGATTCTCAGTCTTCTTTTGCCTTAAACATTGCATCAATCTAGTTCCTTCAATTTTGACAAAAACCAGCGATTTGGTTGATTCAAAAAAATAAACCATTTCCAATGCCAACTAAAAAAAAAGTTCTTCAACAATGGTGTAAATAGAAAAAAAAAACATTAAAAACAGATCATAAAAAAAATAGATAAAAGTTGCCTCTGGGGCATGCGAGAATGGCGACCTCTTCAAACCACCGAGAAGGTTGCGACTGTGACTGTGAAGAAGTGAAGAACCGACTGCGACTGCGAAAATGAGGGTTGTGAAAAGGCCGCGAAGACGGACAACTGGGAGACACGATTCGCGACAAGTTCGGATGGCGGGTTGGGAAGGCACGCAGAGGATTGATAAAATTAAGGCAAATTATTTTTGAGGGGGGGTGCAAAATTCTAAAAGTATTCCTCTAATACAATTTTTTTTAGGATGAGCATTTGTCAACCCTGACTATAGCGTGGATCCACCCATGAATAACATCAAGAGATGTCACCCTTTAGGAAAAAACGAGAAAGAAAATTATTTATTCTTCCTTGAAGTGTTGCGATATCACACGGTGCTGCAGCACTGAATCTATAGCGCTGCGGCACTTTGCTTTATGTCGTTTCTCCTAGCAAATTCTGCAGCACTGAGGCGCTTGAGAACACAATATAACTTGATTGATCAACACAATCAAATTCCACACAAAACTAACTGAATGCCAGTTGATTACTATCAGAATTGGATTTGAGATATCTTTAGTCATCATTTTTTCCATTAAAATTCACGGTATCATATATATCAACTCTCCTTATAATAGTTGATATGATATAAAATAAATTAAATAAATAATGCCACTTGCTTGTCATCTGTGGACTCCTTGTTATAACTTTACATGCAAAAAAAAAGTAAATATATTCCTGATTTAAATTCTTTAGTTTTGTTTCAAGCTAGAATATATGCGGCAGTAAAGTGGGGGTGTTTTTCATCTTAGTGTTACACGAATATCTAGCACACAAGCATAAAAGATAAAACACCAAGGTTTTTAATGAGGAAACCCCAAAAAAGGGAAAAAAATCATGGGGCTTGACCCAGTTCTAATGATTACAATACTATATGAATGAATTACAAAGCTTAATCCATCATACAATTCTAAGATGGTGAAATTACAATAGTAGAGAGAGTTAGGTGGAAGTATGGTGTCAATTGGTGGTCGGGAAGAAGTTCGTCGTTGATCTATGGCCGAACAGAAGTCATTCGTCGGTTGGTGGCCAAGCGGAAGTCCAACATCAATTGGTGGCCATGAAGAAGTCCTGCAATAGTTGGTGGTCTGGCGATGGTTGGTGGTCAGATGGAAGTCTAGCATCGATCAGCGGTCGGGCGAAAGTCCCACGACAGTTGGTGGTCTAGTGACGGTCGGTGGTAGGGTGGAAGTCTAGCCTTAGTCGGTGGCAGGTGGAGGTCATGAGTCTGTCGATGGCTGGGCGAAAGTCTTGCAATAGTTGGTGGGCGGGCGTTGGTCCGACGACGATCGGTGGTTAGACGAAAGTCTGGCATTAGTCGGTGGTCGGGTGAAAGTTCGGTGTTAGCCGGTGACGAAGGTCCGTCCACAGTTGGTGGTCCAGCGATCCTAGGTTGTCCGATGGTTGTCTGGTAGTGGTCCAACGATCACCGAGGAGGAGCTTGGTGGCAAGATAGATATCATATTTCTCTTTCTTTTTCCTCTTCCTTCTCTTTTTTTTTTTTTTTGTCTTTCTTTCTTGTGAAGAATGGGAGAGTCTATTTATAGTTTTTTTTAGAGTGGCATGGCCAGTAAATAGTGAGAATATCAAGAGTAAGTTGAAGTATTTCGAATGGACAACAAATATTGATTCACTTGATCATGAACTGTTTATTTCATATTTGAGTGTTTTACTAATGTGGAATACATAGATCTTGGGCTCGTTGGATTCGTCTTGTCGGGCTGCTTGATTTGACTATAAGCATGTCACATTTGAAAATCATTTGGTCATTCAACTTATGCTTTGAAACTTCTAAATGTGCTTCAGGCCATCTATTTGAGCTCTTTTGGGTTCGAATCAGATCAAATTTGGTGTCGTTAGATTCATCTTTTCGAGATGTTCAGATCGATTATAAGCTTGTATGGTCTCGGAATTAGTTTCATAAGTTTCCGTTTCAATTTTACCTCGAAAATCGTGCCTGGTCAAGATAAATTTTTTATGATATATCGAGTTTATTAATGTAAAATCAATATTTTTGTAAATCAATCAATATTTTTTGTAAATTAATGTATTTTCATGCAAAAGTAAGATATTTCCTTTGAATATAAATATGATATTTTAGGACGGTGGAATTGTTGTTAGATTTGAAAAAAAGGAATTAATGCATAATAAAATAAATTATAAAGGTAATGTAATTTATTTGAAAGCAAATTTTATTGTTTGGCTTGTTTTAAAATAAATGTAGTGTAAAGCGGAATATTGATAGTGTTATGTGATTGCCTGTGGTGGTGGAAGGCTATGGGTGATAGCTGGTTGGCGGGGCTGGCGGTGAATGATGGCGAGTACGGACGGTGGCGAGTAGCAATGGTAGCCAACGAATTAGGGGTATAATTTAAAATTTCATCATTTTATGATCATTTAAATAAGCTTTTTTTGTATATATCTACAAATAATCAAAGAACAGTTAATTCCATTTCAACAATGACAATATGGCTATAATCAGGAACCCTGCAATTTAAACTAAATTGAGAATTATAGCTCAAAATTAACCAAAATATCGCTTCATAGAAGCTCATATTGTGAGCACCACTCAAGCTTTCTAAATTAGGAAGAAAAATAGCAATAAACTCGGTCAAGTGTCCATCCCTCACCTCTCAATTTTCCAGCTCTCTTTCTCCAAAAATAGAAACCAAAGACAACCACACAGACCTAACAAATCCCCCTTTTTATAAACCAGAATCCATGCCCTTTCTCCATCTAAGAAGGGGTCGGGAAGGTAAATCAATCAAAATAAAGAGAAAGAAGAAAGGCAGAAAAGTCGATCATGGCGATGACAAAGTTCGAACTCATCGGCACCCTCTGCCTCATTTCTTCTATTGCCTTAGTCTCCTCCAGTGACACCTTCTCCGTTCAAGGCCGTGTCTATTGCGATACTTGCCGTGTTGGCTTTGAAACTAACATCACCGAATACGTCTCAGGTACTCACATATATGTAATCAACTAAAAGACATATCAATTGATCGAGTAATGAGTAATTGAGCATTATAGATATATGGTGTTTATGATGGCAGGTGCTAAAGTTAAGGTCGAGTGCACGCATTTTACTACAAATAAGGTTGAACATCATAACGAAGGTGTAACAGATTCCACCGGCTCCTACAAGATTAATGTGGTAGATGATCATGAAAATGAGATTTGTGAGGTCGTGCTCGTCGAAAGCTCCCTCGAAAATTGCAAGGAGATCGAGATTGGCAGAGATAGGGCGCAAGTATTGCTCGCGAATGATGGTGGCATAAGTGGCAAGACAAGGCATGCAAACTCTCTTGGCTTCCTGAGGAATGAGCCTCTTCCTACCTGTGCAAAGCTTCTTAAAGAGTACTATGGCCTGGGAGAGGAAGAGTAGTTAAAGCAAGTTATAATAAAGAATTTTGGGCTAATGCGTTCTCATTTCTATTTACAACATCTCTTCTAAGCCATTTGTACTCGTTTCTACATTTTTTCTGTTCTTCATGAGACTAACGTTTGCAGTATTATGGATTTGCAGCAAATAGTTGATATAATTAATTTGCTTTGACATATAATGGAACAAAGCATTGAAATGTAATAGAAGTTACAGATCCTTATAACTTATTGAGCAAACAAAATTTTTGTTGACATGCTATTTGAATCAAATTTATGCTTTGTATTGATTATGATTGAAATAGGTTAAGAAAGTGCATGATTTTCGAGTAGTTGTTGAACCCCGCTATACATACACACATACAGCTATGTATGTCTATACATTCATACATACGAATTGAAACAAATTGGGTTGGGTTAGATTCATATCAATTTGAAAATAATGATTTGATAATTTGATTTATTTTAATGGGAAATTCAAATTAGATTGTTACTTTGAGTCGTTTTTATTGAGATGTATGTATCAATGGGTGTCAATATTTGACACAACATGAAAACCCGGCTTGAAACTGACCTGATTTCAAAATGGGTTAGATTCGGGTTTCGGGATTCGAACCGTTTGGAAAAATGGGTCCGGTTCGAGTTGACCCATCAACCCGAACTGAACCCGGGTTAACCCTGAGAAAATGCTCAAACGAGTCACGTCAGCATTGAGTTTGAGCCCCGCACATCTTCGCATAAAGCGTCCTAGGTTTACAAAATTGTGTCGGTCAGGTCAACCCAGTAACCTAACGGGTCAGGTACGGATTCGTGTTTTCGACCTATTTGTAAAATAGGGTTGGGTTCGGATCAACCTATTTGAACCTAGTTCAGTTCCGGATTCGACCCCAATCCTACCCGAAACTCAAAATTGACACCCCTATATGTATGCAAATTAGGTAATTATGTTCATTTTGGGATGTATAGATGCTAATTTGTCATATTAAATATATATTTTTTATCTTTTCGGGTTAGGCATGGGTTGAGATTTTTCGCTGAGAAAGTTTCATATTGATTATATTCGTATTTGATTATTTTTTGATCAAATTTGAATCTTACTATGAATCTAACTTGGCACCCTTATTTTGATATGTATTTGCATGTATCAAATGGCCCTCAATTTATTATTATTGTTGACTTTGTATATATCTTATTCACATAAATTATCATAAAAAATCTTTGAAATACCATATTTTATTTTTATATCTATTCATTTTTATCATATAATTGTCTTTCTTTTTCTACTTAATAAATGTAAGATTAACTCAGGGCATCTCCAACCGATAACTTCATTTTTCACGGCAAAGTAACACAAAACTCCAAAATGGCGTGGTGACGCTCCAATCGAACGCCATTTTAGGTGTTTCTAGGAAGGTAGCGATCGCTCTCCCTTTCGAGCGTTTTTCCGATTGAGAGCAGAAAATGGCGTGAGTGAACAGTGCGTCGCACTGTTCACCTGCAATTAAATGGCGGAAATTTTCGCGCTCGGTTGGAGCGACGGAACGACTCCATACACTCGTTTAGCGTTCGGTTGGAGATTAACTCATGTGAATGAACTCATTTAGCCACCCAATCTGACTTGAGCTAGAACGAGTGATTTGAGCTGTACAATTCTGGCTTTTAATTTTGATATAAATAATTTATAAGACTTGACATTGATCCTTCTCCCTTTATAAGACACAGAACCAATAAAAAGTATTTAAATACAAAAAGTAAAACTCAAAAGTAAATCCGTTGTAGTCTAGTTGGTTAGGATACTCGGCTCTCACCCGAGAGACCCGGGTTCGAGTCCCGGCAACGGAAATCGTTTTTATACGCCACCAAAATTTTTTCAAAAGAAACGTCTTTCCATTGCGGTGTGGGATTTATCGTTTTTTCATGCAGTGGAAATAAACTTCCTAAAATGAAACCTTCGAGCAGCTGCTCGTTTCTTCTCGCATCTCGATCTTAGCTTATTTTTTACAACAAGTTTTAGATTATCTTCTACTGAATAAACAACGTTGAATGAATAATTTCTTAACTAATTATCATTAGAATGATTAATCACAGCAGAAAGGGTTTATATAAACTTTTTCTTTACATCATTATTACATGGCATTGGAATGGTCTATCAGATTCATATTGCGTCTGTAACTCTATAAGATATTGCTTGTTCGGTTGAACTCCTTTAAAGATGGAGACTTGAGACTTAGTAAACAATTGTCTACCATAATATTTGCTTGTTTGTTTAGGGTTAAACTCCTTTAAAAAGGGGTGACTATTGACTAAGAAGTCAACAATAAGTCTTGGCACTCGTATTGGTGTGGACGGTGTATAATGATCTTATACATTGATTAACGTTGATCATTGTTGTGTTCTGGAATATTTGCGGTGGTAGAGAAATATAAAATTTAGCGTCTTAATTTTATATGAAGATTCAACACGCATACAGATAAAAGAGCACGGGTACAATATTCGTAAAAGACACTAGAGTTTTTTATGTGGAAACCCCTAAAAAGGGGAGAAATTGCAGGGTCTTGCCCAATTTAAATGAATTCACAATTGTTTGCAGTTGATTACAAATGAGACCCTTTCTTTGGGGGAAGGTCTTGGCTCGATATAGAAAATATACATAAAATATTGTGCATTACATGGTGGGAATTGAAAGAAAAAGTGTTGACATGTTCGTTTGGTCGGCAGGACCATAGTCGGCGAGTCATGTCGGTTGAAAGTACCAAAGTCGGAGGACGATGGTCGAAAAGATCATAGTCATGTGATGGTTGGAAGGGTCATAGTTTGCGAGAGGCGAAGGTCGGAAAGACCATAATTAGGTGATGGTGGTCGGAAGGATAGTAGTAATGTGACAACAGCCAAGGAGACCGTAGTCGAGAGATGATGGTCAGATAGACCAAAGTTGGCGAGTGACAGAAGTCAGAAATCGTAGTCGGGTGACGGGTGACGGTGGTCGAAAGGAACGTAGTTGGTGGGCGTCAGAGATCGGAAAGATCATAGTCGGGTGACAGTAATAGCAATGACCGTAGACGTTGGGAGAAAGAGGTCAAAAAGATCATAGTTAGTGACGGGGGTTAGATGAACCGTAGTCGGTGGGCGAGAAAGGTTGAAAAGACCGCTGGCTGGCGATGGCGATGGCGATGGAGAGGAAATACTACAATAAATGGTGGCAGGCATAAGTCCGACGACACTTGGAGGTCAAGCGGAAGACCGACAATAATTGGTGGTTGGGCGTAAATCCATCATCAATTGGTAACTAGGCATAAATTCAGCATTAGTTAGTGGCTGAGCGTAATTCTGGCCACAGTTGGTGGTCAGGCGAAAGTCCACCAACAGTCGGTCGCCGGACGTAAATCTAACGTCAGTTGTTGGCCGGGTGAAAATCTGGCCACAATCGGTGGCCTGTGGTAAGTCGTCGATGGTCGGACAGTTGTTGAGAAGCAGCTTGGTGGCAAAAGAGATATCAAATTTCTCTTCCTCGCTTCTCTTCTTCCCTCTCTCGCTTTCATCCGGTCCCTCCTTTCTTCCTCCACCCTCATGTGAAGAATGATGGGCTATTTATAATTTTTTGCGAATTACATGGCTAGTAAATATGGAGAAGATTAAGGGCAAGTTGGGAGTGTTTTGAACAGACGGACGATATCGACTCCCTTGATAGTATAGTGTTTATCGAGTATTTAAGTATCGATCTTAATGATATCGACATGCAGCAATGTTAGACTCGTTGAGTTTGTTTCGTTGATCCGTCACATTTGGAAATCGTTTAGTCATCCAATTTATGGTTTGAACCTTTCAAATGCACTTCGGGTCTTCAATTTGGACTCATTCGGGCTTGGTTTGGGTTGAATTTGGTGTCGTTGGATTCGTCTTCTCGAGATGCTCATTTTGACTATAATTTTGCTGAAATCGGAGTTCGAATGATCCCAGATTTTAATTTGAAAGTTTTCAACTTAATTTTTCCTTGAGATTCACGATTGATCCTGCTTAATTTTTGATGATATATGAATCATCAACTTTACAAACACAGGCTTTGTTTGATGAGACACTGCAGCTGAATTTTTTATATTTACTGAATCAGCTTGTAATTAGCTTTCAAATAACATAAATGCCTGCTCTACATTCACAATTATCCATATTCATAGCGGTAACTTCACAGATTAATTTGGTTACACACTTCAAACGCTTCCAAAAAAAAAAAAAAGACAGTAGGTTTTCACCATAAACATACGCATACTTTCTGCTGAAATATGTATAGCATTTATATACTTCATCATTAATAAATTAAGAAGCTTGTTCAAGTAAGCTTTTGAACTCCTTGAATCCAATCCTTCCATCTCCATCCAAGTCAAAGTTGCGAATCATTCCTTTACACTCCTCCAATCCAATCCCTTCTTTAAACCCCAATCTCTTCAACACATTCCTAAGCTCATTAGCACTTATAACTCCATCACCATCCTCATCAAACACAGCAAAAGCTTCCTCCAACTCCTCCAAGCTCGCCTCCTTCTCCTCCAGCAACCTATAAGCTCCTTCCAAAACTCCGGCATCCTCGCAGTATTTATCTCCTCTCCACAATCCAAGCTTCCTCATCACCACCAAAGCATCACTTGCTGTAATGAAACTTCTTCTGCTCTCGTCTGCTCCGTCTTCATCCTTTTTCGAAGGAAATAAGCTTGTTGAGAGTGTATTGAACTTGGTAATGATTATGAAGGGGATTGTGTTCATAAATGGAGATTTGGATTTAAGAAAGTGATGGAGAAAGAAGAAGAAGAAATAAACGGTGGTGAAAGTTACAAGAATTGAAATGTAGGCAACGAAGAGGTTCATGTCCCGTCTTATTTGATGAAAAGAAACGGGTCGAGTGAGCTGGGTTCGGTCTGCATGGAGATACTGAATGATTGTTTTATAGGTGGAGATTATAAATGGATCTTAATGGTGCAGGCGAATGGAAATTGCTTGGAAAATGGCTATGAAGTTTCCACCGCAGTGTTTAATTTTTCTGATTTATTGCTTTCACTCTTTACTCTCCATCAAGTTTCTTTTCTATGGCTTCTTTTTAGGAGCACTGAGCTAGTTAAGTTGCCTTTCAGTTTCAGCCGGAGCTGAGTGACGCCGGAGCGTCGCCAAACATGCTATTTTGTGTTACTTGTGATTAAGTCTTTGTTTTAGTATTTTCCTGTAGCTTTTCCTATTGCTTTCTTCTGCTCTCTGTTCTTTAAATAGACCCTGTTGATTAATAATAAAGGATTGGATTGTGATCAATTTTCTGTGTTTTGCCTGAGTTGGCGTTTGTCTGTATCCGGATTCCTTTGAGTCCGGTGGTGGTTCCCGTTCCAATTCTCTCCACAGAGAGTGTTACTGTAACTCATCCCGTCGTGAAGAAGATCCAGTTTTGTCCAGCAATACTTGGCGTCTTCAGGCGGGGTCAGAATTGGTATCAGAGCTTAGCAAGATGCCGCCCCGAAGAAACCCGCAAAGGTCGGTGCAAGAAATTCTCGTTGAAGATCTTCAACGAGAGATTCAGCAGTTGCAACAGCGTTTGGCAGAGTATGAGCAAAATGGAGCTACAGAACGTCAAGAAGGAGAAGAGGAATTTAATCCATTAGCTCCAGATCACTTTAGTGATGAAGAAGGACCTAGACGTTATCAAGAACCTTTCAGGAGGGGATCTCGAGATACTTGCGGCGTCAAGATAGATCTTCCCGAATTCGATGGCCGATTGGATCCCGATGAGTTCTTGAATTGGCTTCATACCGTCGAGCGAATTATAGAATTCCGGGAAATACCAGCTGATCGCATTGTGAAATTGATTGCCATTAAACTCAAAAAGAATGCCTCACTATGGTGGGAAAATGTCAAACGAACTAGAAGCAGAGAAGGTAAAAGAAAAATTACTGAATGGTCCAAGATGAAAAAGGAGCTCCAGCGAAAATACCTTCCAGATCATTATAAACATGATCTTTTCTTGAAATTTCATCGAATTCAACAGAACCAATTGACGGTGGAGGAATATGTCGCTGAATTTGAGCAACTATCTCTCAAATGTGACCTTATGGAGCCCGAAGAAAACACTATTGTGCGATTTCTGGGAGGTTTGCAACCTTCCATCGCCAATGTGGTCCAATTACAGCCTTATTGGACAATGCAAGATGTCATCAGTTTGGCCATCAAAGTTGAGAAACAACAACGTCTGGGAAAACCTGCATCAATCCGATCTTTTAATCGAGAGGTTATAGAAGAAAAGAATGAAGCCAGGAAAAATTTTTCCACCCCAACGACAAACCAAAAAGAACCTGGAAATCAAGCAACTAGCAGCAGGTTTCAGGCAGGGGCCGGTGGACTTGCCGCTAGAAAGTGTTTCAAATGCCAAGGATTTGGCCATATTGCGTCTGGCTGCCCCAATCGCCGGGTTGTCAGCCTGATTGAAGAACAAGATCCTAAAGCTGATGAGCAACTGGAACCAGAAATTCAATGTTCAAGTGAAAATATATCAGCAACGACAGTCATTCCTCCGGATGATGGTCCTCTGCTTGTTCTTCGCCGGTTGCTGAATTCACAGAAAGAAGAACCGTTACAGCGTCACAATATCTTTAAGACCCGCTGCACAGTTAATGGTCGGGTATGTCAGTTAATCATTGATAGCGGTAGCTGTGAAAATGTTGCTTCTACAACTTTGATAGAACGCCTGAGCTTACCCACAAAAGATCATCCCAGTCCTTACAAATTATCCTGGATTCAAAAGGGGAATGAAGTAGAGGTAACCAAACGATGTTTGATTAATTTTTCCATTGGAAAATATAAGGAACAAGTTTGGTGCGATGTTGTTCCAATGGATGCATGCCATCTGTTATTAGGCAGACCTTGGCAGTATGATCGCAGAACAACCCATAATGGCGTTGAAAACACGTACTCGTTTACTCAGGAAGGTGAGCAATTTACTTTACTTCCGTTAAAAGAAGTGCAAGCCGAGCCCCTCAATGGATTAGTTCTGCTTAAACAATCCACATTCTTGAGAGAATTACAAGAAGAAAAGAACGGGTATATGTTGGTTCTGATAGAAGCCAATGAGAATAAGCTTGAAGTTCCTGAAAGTGTTCAGACTTTACTCCAGGAATTCAGAGATATTGTGGTCGAGGACATTCCAGCCGGTCTACCACCTCCGAGAGAAATTCAGCATGCTATTGATTTGGTGCCCGGAGCTACCATTCCCAACAGGCCCCCTTACCGTCTCCGGCCTGATGAGCACGAAGAATTAAAACGACAGATAGAAATGCTAATGGCCAAAGGTTTTGTGCGACCTAGCGTCAGCCCAAGTGCTGTCCCTGCACTCTTAGTTCCGAAGAAAGATGGCACTTATAGGATGTGTATTGATAGCCGAGCTATCAATAAGATAACGACCAAATATCGCTTCCCAATTCCTCGCTTGGATGATATTTTTGATCAGCTGCATGGTGCTCAAATTTTTTCAAAAATTGATTTAAGAAGTGGCTATCACCAAATCCGCATGAGGATCGGAGACGAATGGAAAACTGCGTTTAAAACGCGTGATGGTCTTTATGAATGGACCGTAATGCCGTTCGGGTTGTCCAATGCACCAAGTACGTTCATGAGGCTTATGAATCATGTGTTCCAACCATTTTTATACAAGTTTGTGGTTGTATATTTCGATGACATATTAATATATAGTCATCAGGCTTCTGATCATTTACAGCATTTGCACCAAGTGTTTACAGTACTTCGAGATCAGCAGTTGTTTGTAAACTTGGATAAATGTCAGTTCTTTACTCACCGAATCTCCTTCTTGGGATATATAATTTCAGCTAATGGAATTGAAGCAGATCACAACAAAATAGAAGCAATAATGAACTGGCCAACGCCTCAGTCGTTTACAGATGTCCGACGTTTTCATGGGCTTGCATCCTTTTACAGACGGTTCATACGCAATTTCAGTACTATTGCTGCGCCTATTACAGATGTGTTACGAAAAGACCAATTTGTTTGGAACGAAGCTGCCCAAGCTAGTTTTGAATTGCTGAAACAAACTGTTTCGTCAGCCCCTGTTTTAGCATTACCGAATTTTCATCAAGTTTTTCAAGTAGAATGCGATGCTTCCAACGTCGGTATTGGGGCTGTTTTAAGCCAAGAAGGGCACCCAATCGCTTTCTTTAGCGAAAAGTTGAATGATGCAAGGCAAAAATATTCCACTTATGATAAAGAATTTTATGCCATTGTAAGGGCATTACTCCATTGGAGCCATTATTTACTGCCTCGTGAGTTTCTGCTCTTTTCTGACCATGAAGCATTAAAATATCTGAACAACCAAAAGAAGCTCAAGAGCAGACATGCATCCTGGATTGAATCATTGGCCGCTTATCATTATGTGCTGAAATACAAAGCCGGACAACAAAATAAAATTGCTGATGCTCTGAGTCGCCGACCTGTACTCCTGCAGGTATTACATTCTAAGGTTGTTGGGCTTGAAGTTTTAAAAGAATTATATTTAACTGATGCAGATTTTTAAAAAATTATGGGAGCTTTGTCAAACGGGCCCTCATCAATTATTCTATCAGAAAGATGGGTTCCTTTTCCGCAACAGCCAGCTATGTGTTCCTCAGTGTTCACTGCGACTGGCCTTCATCGCTGAATGTCACGCCGGAGGACTGGCGGGTCATTTTGGCAGAGACAAAACGCTAGCCTTACTCAAAGAAAATTTTTTCTGGCCAACTATCAAGCGGGATGTAGAACGGTACATTAGAAGTTGCCGCACTTGTCGAGTTGCCAAAACTCAAGGATCGAATGCAGGATTATACATGCCTCTACCTGTACCGGACACGCCGTGGGTGGATATCAGCATCGATTTTGTCCTAGGATTACCTCGCACGCAAAGAAGCAAGGATTCCATTATGGTAGTAGTTGACCGTTTTTCAAAAATGGCGCACTTTGTGCCTTGTGCAAAAACTTTAGATGCTACTCATGTTGCGGACTTATTTTTTCGTGAGATAGTTCGTCTACATGGAATTCCTAGGACTATTACATCCGATCGCGATGTAAAGTTTTTAAGTCATTTTTGGAAGACTTTGTGGAGCAAGTTGGGCACTCGTTTACAGTTCAGTTCGGCCGCCCACCCCCAAACTGATGGGCAAACGGAGACGGTGAACCGCAGCTTGGGAAACTTATTACGATGTTTTGTTGGCAAAAACATCCGGCAATGGGATCTGGTTCTACCTCAAATTGAGTTTGCTTTTAATCGATCAACAAACCAAGCTACTAACAGGAGTCCGTTTGAAGTTGCATATGGCTGTAATCCACTGTCTCCTATTGATTTGCTTCCGATTAATCAGCCGGCCACTTTCAATCCCGATGGAGCTAAACGTGTAGAAGAAATTCAGAAATTACACAAGCAAGTTAAGGAAGCTATTATTAAGCAGAACCTACAGTATCAATCTAAGGCCAACAAAAATCGCAGAAAAGTGGTGTTCCGTGAAGGTGATCATGTATGGATCCGTCTACGTAAGGAGAGGTTTCCCCAAGGAGCTTTTGGCAAGCTAAAACCACGTGCAGACGGACCTTTTCGCATCAAAAAGAAGATCAACGACAACGCATATCAGCTTGATCTTCCAGGAGATTATCAGGTCTCTGCTACGTTTAATGTCGCTGACCTTTCTCCGTTCTATGAGGAAGAAACTCTTCCTACCCTGGGGGAATGACGCCGGAGCGTCGCCAAACATGCTATTTTGTGTTACTTGTGATTAAGTCTTTGTTTTAGTATTTTCCTGTAGCTTTTCCTATTGCTTTCTTCTGCTCTCTGTTCTTTAAATAGACCCTGTTGATTAATAATAAAGGATTGGATTGTGATCAATTTTCTGTGTTTTGCCTGAGTTGGCGTTTGTCTGTATCCGGATTCCTTTGAGTCCGGTGGTGGTTCCCGTTCCAATTCTCTCCACAGAGAGTGTTACTGTAACTCATCCCGTCGTGAAGAAGATCCAGTTTTGTCCAGCAATACTTGGCGTCTTCAGGCGGGGTCACTGAGCCCTGAGGGATAGGACAGTTTCCTGATGAAAAAATACAGCATTTTGGAATTTATCCTGTACAGCATATTGTGTCAAGGAAAGCTCGTTTTCTATAATGGTATTAATATGAGTCATTATCCTTCTGGAGGAAAAATTATTAGGTGCCAAGTGCGTACCATTCGTACAAATACTGGGTACCGAGTGCGGGTACTGCTAGGTACCCAATGCTTGTGCGGACGGTTCTCCCCGTCAGCACTCCGCACCTAATAATCTCTCCCTTCTTGAGGGCCTCACAGTATTGCAATTCGAAATTCCAAATTTTAGATTTGTTTTTTTGGAACGGGATATTCACGCGCTGTCACCCCCGAAAGGGCGCTTGGCGGTGTGACTAATCCTCGGTTGACCTAGAAAAGGCACATATCCTAGAAACCTCCTAGCCTGCACTTTATTGGGCCCTCCTTTAGAGGCACAGCCACTCGAGGGGAATGAAACACGGGTTGGGGGGTTTCCAATCATACTCGCCCACCAACCATGCTAAACAACGGTGGATAAATTTTTAGAATTTAATTAACAGGATCTTAAAAAGTAGGGGTTAAATCAGCCTCTCTTTTGATCCTTAAACACGTGATTGATGCTTGAATAAATTTAGAGGTAAAATGAAAAAAAAAAAAAGAATTTTGAGTAAACTTATTTTTGAGTAGAACAAACAATTTATAATTTATATTAAAGGGAAATTTTTTTCCTTAAGATGGGTCAAAGAAGTGATGACGGACACTGTTCTTGATGAACGTAGGTGATGCGGTGGCTCTTGATCAAGGTAGCGAAGCTTTCGAGATGTCTCTTTTTTTTTTTTTGGCCAATTTTTTGTGAAATTGGACTATAATGGAGATTGTTAGAATTTGGTACAATTTCATGTTAGCTATAGTTATATTTTCTTTAGGCATTTCTTTGTGTAGTCTTGTATAGCCATTAGTTAGAGTCTTTCATAAGTTTGTTTTTAAATAATTGCAAAATAATGTAATAGCTTTACAAGCCAAGCAATAATATTCAAATTCTATTTGCTCTCCCCTTCTCTCCCTCTACATTCAAGAAGCTCTCTCTTCCTCCAAGAGTCCAAACAGATATTAAGATGATTCATTATCCTTCTTGAGAGCCTCTCATTATTGCAATTTGAAATTTCGAAGTTTAGAATTTCATTAAGGGGATCTTAAAAGGTAGGGGCTAAGATTTCATTTAGGATGATTTTTTTGCTGCTTCTTAAAATAGTTTCTAAGAAAAAAAAAATTAATTTTTGTACTAAAAAAAAAATTAAAAATAATAAAAAGGTCGTCCCAAACGACGCCTAAATCAGCCTCTCTTTTGATCCTGAATAACATGTGATTGATATGTGCATAAATTTAGAGGTAAAAAAAAAAAAAAGAATTGAGTAAACATATTTATTGAGCAGAACAAATATTTAAAACTTTTATTAAAAGATTTTTTTTAAGATGAGTAATTATTCAGCTTGAGCTCTATGCAGATTTGTCCCTGCTAAGAACACAAGAAGATTAGGGGTGTCAATTTTTGACACGACCCGAATCCGATCAGGAAAAATTCGGATTTGGGTCAACCCAAACCCCACCCGAAACGGGTCGGGTTTTGGTTCAATAAATCAACAAGTTTTAAAAATCGGGTCGGGTTCGGGTTGACCCAACAACCCGAAATTGACCCGAAAGTGACACGAAAACTCATATTTGACCTGAAAACCCGAGATTGAACGTTTTTGACCCGAAAACGAAGATTGAACCGATTTTGACCCGAAAACTAACAATTTTGGGTCAACCCCAGGTCATAAGTGTCGGGTCGGGTTCGGGTCCGAAAACCTGACCCGTTTTTAAAAATGGGTCGGGTTCGGGTTGACCTGAATAGTGTCGGGTCAGTTCCGAATTCGACCTGAATCCAATCTATTGACCCGAATTGACACCCCTAAAAAAGATGACGAGAAACTCCATTAGGAGGTATATTTAACCACCGGAGGATTCGTTGGGAGTAATTACGCGAGGACTTGGTGAGGGTTGACTATCGTCAGACGATAGTTTTTAAAAGTATTAGAACCCAGCAATGTAGTTTCTTTTTTGGGGAATTGCAATGTAGTTTCTTGATAGAAAAAGTACATGATTAGCAGCTTTCTGGCGTGGTTTTCTATTTATGTAAGTTTGGGCAACTAATATATCGTTGTTTATCCAAATAGCCAGAAAGGCTGGAGGATTATTTTATCGGAAGTTTACAATCAGATTTATTAAGCAAGGAAGGTCGGAACTCGGAACCAGTCTTAATTTTCAGATGCACAAATTTATAAGTAAAAGTGTATTTTTTTTTTCATAAATATTTTTATATTCAAAATTTGTTCTGGGGGCGCTGCAGATATGCTGGGGTACGCTTCGCCAATATGTCGAGGTCCTGCGGGGGTTTTTTGGGGACAACGTCCCCGGAACAAATTTTGATTGTAAGAATATTCTTGAATTTTCTTTACTACTTCTCTTCGTAAAGATATTTCTCTTTGTATTTATGATTGTAAAGATATTTTTGGATTTTCTTTACAAATTTTAGTTGTAAGAATAATTTTGGTTCCCTAACAATAACATCTCTACATTATGTGCTTAATTGTGTTGGGATAATTGCCTAAAGATCATGGTATTTTAAAAATTTTAGGGGAGACAATTGCCTAAAAACTCTTGAAATAAAAACTAAAAAATAGATGAAGGGGGACAAATTACCTAAGGAATCATATAATATATTATTTTTAAAATTTTTGAGAGGGGGACAATTACCCCCGGGCTTATAGTGGATGTGCCTTAGAAAGCAAGTCAATCAACAATATCTTAGTTTTTTGTGGAATATAATTGTATCAATTAATCGGGTTATAATCTTGATGCAAATCTCAAATATATTAGTTGAATTTAATACTTAATTTCGTCAGTCATATTTGTTGGAGGGTTGCAGGTGTGTCTCTCTTCTTGGGGTCAGAGTTCTTGTTCCTTAAACTTTTTTTATATATAGTTGTACAATGTCACAATGTTGTACATTAGAGCATTGTAGCATTGTACACTTGTGCATTGCAGCGCTGTAGGAGGCAGTGCAACAGTGTTGTAGTCTTGACTTAGAGATAGAGAGTAGAGTGTTGTAGTGCTCAAGAGCCAATGTTGTGGCGCTGTGAGTTGTGATAGAAATAGAAAGTGGGGCACTGCGTACTCCAAGCCTGATTCGTGGCACTGCAAGCAGGTTGGACAGTTTTCTTTCTAATTTTTCTTGCTTAACTTGAAGGTTATGTGTCCCTTGCTGTTGTTTAAGTTAGTATATTTTTCTATTATATGTTTAGAATGAACTGTGAATGAAGATACATAATAAGAGAGTAAAAGAGAAAAAAGATTTTTTTACGAGGCCTAATTAAATGTGTACTTTTTTATATAAAAATTTTTTAAAAGCAGAAAAATGTAGTGGCCAAAAGCTACCCCAAATGAAGCCTTAATAAAAATAGATTTTGTAGAATGACTACCTTTAATTTTGTTTTTTTATCCGCCACTTAACCAAAGCTTTACGCTTGAGATAACTCCGCAATGTTTTATAACATATTCAAATTGATTAAGAAGTTATTTGATTTGAAGTAAAAAAATGGGTAAAATTTAGGAATTTTGAAAAGATTGATATTTGATGAAAAATAAAGTAAATGCATAGTAGCATTGCTAAATATACACATCACCAAAAAAATTCATATAACTGATCTTGATGCATGCATGTAAAATAGAGACTTTAAGGATGAACTAGGCATCCAAACTTAAACTCAAAACACTTGTAATTAAAATGAGTGTCTTCATGATGGGAGTCCAACGTGCCCAAGGCCACTCAAATTTCAATGTCATTAAGACACCTAATCATCTCAAGAATGCTTTATGATCAATTGTGATAAATATGGGTCGTCTCATGAAGTATTTGATTTTAATAAAAATAATTGAAATGTCATAGACCTTTTTTTTATTTAAAACTTACGGAGGGACCTACGCGTTAATAAAAAGGAAAATTACAGGTCCTTAAAGAAACTTCAACTCTTAAAAATACAACAATTGATTATTCTATCTATTACAAAAATAGAAAAAAAAAAACAATAAAAAAAGGCACACAATAACAAGGAATAACACCACATCAAACGGAAGAAAAACTGACCAAGAAGGAAATCAAATGAGCCAGCAAGGATGTGTTGTCCACAACACCAGAAGCAGAACACTTGCAAGAGGAAAGCAGAAAATAATCCAACAACCAACAAAAGACCAGTCCCAAACCACCAAAATATGCCCCACAGGATCACATGCAAGCTCCAAAACCATCAAAAACAACCCCAACACAGATAAGGGACAAAATAGCCACAGACAAAAAACAACACACCACACACAACACAGCCAAATTGAAGCCAAAGGAGAAACAACAGCACAAAAAGAAGAACAAAAAACCAAAGCAATAACATTATTTCCTAGACTTTCTCCCACGCCTCTTTCCTCCACCACGAGAAATCTCATCAATAGGATCAACTAACTCATCTCCATCCCCGCCACACAGAGAGGAAACATACCCCTCTAACCAATAAGTGATCAACACCAGTACCGTTCACATTTAAGCCCAATTGAGCAAACAATATCTTTTGAAAATAAGAGAACCAATAAGTGATCAACACCAGTACCGTTCACATTTAAGCCCAATTGAGCTAACAATATCTTTTGAAAATAAGAGAAATAGATACATCGAGAACATGCAAGTTAGCATCATTAACCTTAACTCCATCCTACATAGGAATAAGATGTGTAATTTGGGGGAGCTTAGAATTCTAACAAATGCTAGAACTCTACCCATTAATCAATACTGATAATCATCATCAATATTTCTCGAGTACTTTCCAAAATTTTTAGAGGAGATCGAGCTCAAAATCTAGACCTTATAATCTTGTCTTGTTCAATTAAGCGGAAGGGTGAACTTCTATACTTCTAAATTTAGATTATTTTAAATAGGTGCGAACTATGTTTTCCCCTTTCTAAATTTTCTATGTAAAATTTGTGTGTTTCTAATAATTTCTTTTTTATATATGTATTTGTGAATCTTTATGAAGTCAGCGCATTTACATCATGAAGAACGTTGAGGGTTGGCTGAACTTTCTTACAGTTGCGGGTGTTTGTTGAGCAAACCTGACGTCCGCAAATTGACGTACGTAGAAGAGGCTTGGCTTATTTAATAAAGACCCGACCCGTACCCCGGTCAAGTAGGGTCAATATTTGACACGACACGAAAATCCGACCCGGACCTGACCCGGAAAATCCGGGTTGGACCCGACCCGATTTCAAAACGGGTCGGGTTCGGGTTCCAGAAATTGACCCGTTTAAAAAACGGGTCTGGTTCGGGTTGACCCGGCGGGTCAACCCGCCAACCCGTTTAATTTAAAAAAAAATCAAATTCCAGCTCTCTGCCCGCTGCCCCGTCGCCACGCGTGCTGCTGCGCTGCCGCGCTCGCGCTCGCGCTGCCGCGTGCCGTGCCGCGCTCGAGCTCGCGCTCGCTGCGCTGCCGCGTGCTCGCCCGTGCCGCGCCCCCGCCAGCTGCCGCGCTCGCCCGCTGCCGCGGTCGCTGCCGTGCCGCGCTCGCCCATTGCCGCGGTCGGGTTCTCTGCTTCGCGGGTCGTGTCGGGTCAACCCGGCAACCCACCGGGTCGGGTCCGGGTTCGGTTTTTCGACCCGTTTCTCTACTCGGGTCGGGTTAGGATTGACCCGTTTTTCACCCGGGTCAGTTCGGGTTCGAACCGAACCCGACCCGTGACCCTAAATTGACACGACTACGGTCAAGTCTCCTGCAAAATAAATTTAGGAAAAACAATTAGATATAAATATTCTAAATGGAATTTAGTAATTTACAAGTAAATTTTTTAAATTTATTTTAAGATAACAATAATTTAATTTTTGATTAATTAATTATGTATTGATATATCATAAAAAATTATTTAAAGCAGACACGAACCTTGATGCTCATTTAAAATAGAAGATTCTAGAAATAAATTTCGGATATCCAAATCTTGATTTCGGCAAACTTATAGTTAAACTGATTGGCTCGATATGATAAACCAATGACTTCAAAAATTTATAACTAAAAAAATTATTCGATTCAAGTCTAAGCATAGTCTAAAATTTCGTGATAATAAATAGAAAACTAAATGATCTCCAATGAGGTAATAATTGCACATAAATCTAATGAGCCTAATATCTAGTAATTATAAGATACGTAATTGTTGAATGAACGATCTCATATCAAAAGAATAAATACAAGCAGTTTCCGAATTTTCTCTATATTTATAGATCAATATGTTTTATAATCATCCTAAAAAAATAAATTTAGAAGGCTCATAGCTATCAAATTTGCTCTAAATTTCTCAATAAATATACAATTGGCGATGATATTTCATTGCTTTGACAGCAAGTCATTAATATAATGATTGATACGCATTCGTTTGAGATTGTTTTCTGACTACTTTCTAAAACGATTTTTTTGTACAAAAATTTCTAATTCAAGAATTTTCTATACTAAAGAATTATTTTAGAAAGAAGCAAAAAAGTCGTCCCAAACGAACCCTTCATCTGGGATGATTTTCTTACTACTTAAATCAGTTTTTTTCTAAGTTGCATCTATATGGTCATGTATAACTAATAATTATCCCTCAATTATGTACTTAAAATTTTTAAATTCAAAATTAATAAATCATTAAAAATTAATTTTATTGGGTAAGAATATCAATAATTAAAATTTTTTAGAATTAAATTCAGGACAAAATGACTCATATTTTCATGGAACTTATAATTGAACTAAGTTTATTCACAAGATGAACCCAACAAAACAAAAGAAGATCTGATACGACTCCAAATGAGCCCAAATCAATTTTTTTATGCATAATTAAAAAAAATGAGAAAATAATTAGAGCACCAAACAATCTCTAAATCTTGCATGGTTATAATCAAATTGATTGTCACGATAAGACAAATCCAATGAGTAAAAAGTTGTCTAATTTCGATATCATTAAAATAACTAAATCTTATATGACCTATCTATGATCAAGGAAATAATGTAGTTTGTTCGATGGTGTGTTCTAATTTTTTGTTATATTTATAGATCATTTCAATTAAAAAAATTATGAATAAACCCTCAATCTCAACATAAAGTGGGGCATGGGTCCTTAGCTCAACCAAAAAGCCTTACATGCTTAAAAGACTCAAAGAGCTTCATCATACTATCATTCGAGTGCATCTATTGAACCACTACCAACCAATGTCTATTAATAGACCACCTTTATTCAATCATCGCCATCCTACCATCATCATTGGACCACTACAATTCGACCATTGATATCCAATCACCATCGTTGTTTGATGACAGTCAATTTTTTTTTTAAAGAAACATATATTAATAACAAGAAAAAACGGTTACAATAAGATTGAGCAAGGAAAAAAGAAACAAGAAAAATTACAATAAACCGCAGGCTCAGTAAGTGGTTGAGGCATCTAGCACCACCGACACCCCACCAGGACCGTCCAAAAGGTGGAAAAATCAACCAACCCGAACCAACCCGAAAATTCCACAGCAATGGTTGCCACCAGCGAAGTACAATGATGCGAGCCCCAACCCATCATTGTCCAATCTTCGACAAACCAGCAAGCCGCACATAAAAAAACAATATAGAAAGACAAGACAGGAACAGAGGACAAGCAAAATACACTATCGCCTACGGCGACCCCTGCCTATACCACGAGTTCTACCCCGAGTCCCAACATAAGAAGTGGGTCTAACATTAACAAGAGTGAAATCAAATCCCGGGTCAGAACTACCACAGAACTCCAACGACGCCAAACCAGAACCATCAGAAAATTCAGAATCTAGCTCACCCTCGGACGAATCTAACCAATTTATATGGTTCCTAATATCCAGGCCAGAACTGACGCCTAAGGAATTGCCCACAAATCGCGTATCAACCAAATTTATAGGAACCTCAATGAAATTATTAGAAACTGGAGTGCATGTTTGAGACACTTACATATTTAGACCCGGAGAGATTGCCCCAGGCTGAACCTCAACAGGGTCACCCACAGAAATATCCGGCAAATCCTAAACACAATTAGACGGTAAATTAGGTGGAAAAAAGGTACAACATTAGGAGATAAGGCAAAATTAACATCAAAACCATTCTCAAGCCTTTCACCAACATCCCTAGCATTCACTGTAGATTTACCAAATCCCTCGCGCGCAACATCGACGGAAGTTGGGACGATAACATTAACATTATTTTGATCCACATCAACACAATTTGAAACAGCAGCATTAGGAGAAACTAAAGCCTGATCAAAACCCCCCACATCCATACCAGAAAGCACACACGCATCAGGCGAACAAACCCGACAATCAACATCAGGCAAGATCTCACCCTCCACACCAGCTGTCTGATAATAAACAAGAGTTTCACAATCTAAAACATATCGCTCTAAAATAATCACAACCCGGAGAAATAATCAGAACTTCGGTAGAAACATGAACAAGAGGAATGTCCTGGGAGGCAGAGTTAACAACCGGGGAGGATTTGGAACCAAGTTTAGGACATTCCAATTTCTTATGACCTAAAGCTTTGCAAAATAAACAAAAATTTGGCATGCCCTCAAAAATGACTTTCTGGACATACCACAATTTCTCCGGACCCAACCAAACAGAATCGGGAAATGATTTGGTTACATCAATTTCAACAAGAATACGAGCAACTAATGGACGGGATCCAGAAGCCGTAGCATTGTCTGTGTGAATCGGCCTACCAATGACCGAACCCAACCCAAAAAGTATACGGGAGGAAAAGAGATGGGGACGTAATCCCGGAAAAGAAAGCCACACAGGGACGATCAGAGATTCCTCCGACAAATCAAGAACCGGTGACCACTTTATAACTTTCATAAAACAGTCATAGACAAAGTAAGATCTGTGAGCAAAAACCCTAGCATAATCCATATCATTAGCAAGCTTGATTAAAACATTAGCTTGATCCAACAAAGTCACCGAAAAATCCCCAAATAATTTTAGGTTAAAGAAAAACCTACGGATTGAATCTAAAGATGGTCGTTTAAGGGGAAATTTCCCCACCAACGCAAACTCAAAAGGCTTAGCTAGATACAAAAATTCCTCTTCCGAAAACCACAGTGATGGCATACCTCGATTCGAAGAAATACGAAAATCCGGAAAACCATTCGATTCAACGGAACCAGATAAAGCATCCTTAAAGGATTTAGGTTGCTTACCCGCAAGGAAACCAGGATCAAGCAATTTTTTCGCCATTAAAAACGTACCGCCGGCAAGGAGACGGCAAGAGCAGAGACGCAAGGGCAAAAGCCCTAAAAGGGCGAAAACCCTAGCAGACGAGACAGAGGCATGTGCTCGATTTTTTATGACAGTCATTGATTCTACACCCTTTGATATCTAGCTATGGTACTCCAACCATCGTTACTATAGTACGATTGCAAGACCAACATAGTTTAAGCATAGTTTTTGATTGTTGTCTTCTAACTATGGTTCTACAACCAAAGTTACTCAGTTACGATTTCCTGACTTAAATCCTCTAACTGTCTTGCTTGATGAAGGTCGCCCAACTATCATCACCCAACTTCGATCCTCCAGCAACTACTCCAAACACCCCCCCATCCCCCCCCCCCCCCCCCCCCCCCCAATCATCAAAAGCGTCGATAAACGCCATCACCTATAAGGTTTATGGATGTTGTGGACGCCAACTCTAACTTTTAAGGTCAACAGTAAGATTTATATTATTGTCCATCTTTTCTAGTTATTTCTACTCAAACAATATGAACAAACAAATAAGAAATTATTTCCTAAACATAACTCTCATGCCACAAAGCTCTTCCATCTTCTAACACGGAATCCATTCTATATAACTTGTGTCTATTATATTGTATTAATTGTTTCTCTATTTTTTTCTTTTTCGTAATACCATACAACATTGCAATGATGTATTGTCTGATTGGAGGTAGACAGAGAGCAGAGAGCTACAACGCTCCAAACCTGCTGTTGCGAGGCAGGCTAAGAAGTTTTTTTCCTCATATTTCATGAAAGGGTGCGCCCCTTGGTGAATTTTTTTTTTGTATCTCTTTGTTTGTTCAAGAATGAGAACGATTCTAGTGAAAAAAGAGCAATAAAAGTGTGAGAGATAAGAGAGATATGTATTATTTCTCTGAAATTTTCATAGTGAATTTTTTGGTGTGGTTAGACTCCATGGTTTCTTCCCGATTTTAGGTTTTTCCATGATAAATCCCGGCATTCTTTCTTTTCGTTGTAGTTTTCTCTTTTTTGTTTGTGTTCATTGTGTCTCTTTACTTCCCCAACATCTTTCTCATTTTTTTCATGATTCACTTGAAAGGTTGCAATCTTTGATGTATTGAAAAGTGTATCAATGTCTCTTTTGAGTGGAGAACAAAGAAATAAGTGAGGAGAGACAAATAGAGAGAGAGAGAGAGAGAGAGAGAGAGAGAGAGTGTGTGTGTGTGTATGTGCGTGAAGAGAGATTTGTACAATTTCTCTCAATTTTCATAATGAATTTTTTTTTTGTAGTGTGGATATGTAATTCTTTTCTAATTTCGGGTTTCTTTCATGTTAAATCCTTCTTGTGTCCTTGAATATTAATGACTATAGAGAAATAAAGAGATTAACATCATAGTTTTGAGCGATGATCCATCACATATATATATATATATATATATATATATATAAAGAGAGGGGTGCAAGAATCTTAAGAGACACAAAAAATTTTATGTGAAAAACCTGAAAAAGAGAAAAGCCACATGACCTGATCTAGTTAAAATGATTCTACTAGTGCTTGTAGTCGATTACAAATGATGCCTTTCCTTGGGGGAAGGTGTTTGCTTAATTTAGCAAATAAACATCATATAGCGCACATTACATGGTGGGAGTTGGAAGAATCCAGCGATATGACAGTTGTTCTTAAAAGAACATTGGTCTGTTCGTTTGTTTCGGTATGGTTGTTGTCGGATGATGATAGACGGAGAGGCCATAGTAGGGAGACTGAGGTGGAGGGGATTATTGCCAGGTGATAGAGTTTGGAGGGACTGTAGATGGAGGGTGACAATGGTCAGAGGGATGTTAGTTAGTGACCGAAGGATTTGGAGGGAGGGCAACAAAGGTCGAAGGTACGTACTATAATTGGTGAGCGACGGTGGTCGTAGAAAGTGTAGTCGGCGGGCAACGATGGTCGAAGGGACTGTAGTATGCAGACGATAGTGGCCAGAGGTAAGGGTGTAAGTGAGGCTAGCCAGCTCGATCAGACTCAACTCGTTAACAGCTCGAGCTTATCAAACTTCGAGTTCGAGCTCGAGCTTGTAATCAAGCTCATTTAATAAAAGGGCTTGGGTTCGAGCTCAACCTAGCTCAACTCAAAAGCCTATTTAGCTACTCGATTATATTAACTATATTATTTTTCAAGTTTTAGATTATATTATTCAATTTAAGGAAAGAAAACCCTATCCCCCGCACACCCAAATCATTTCACAAATCAAGCATCATGCATGGCGGCACCAGGTGAGTGGCAAGTGGTGACTGTGAGTGACCTTGTCTTCGTGTTCCTGCGACTGCGGCTATGTCTTCGCCATTGGTCTGAAGAGCCTAGGTTGTCAAAATCGGGTCATGGGTCGGGTTCGGTCCAACCCGACACTATTCAACCCGACCCGAACCCGAACCCGAACCCGACCTGTTTTTGCAAACAGGTCGGTTTTCCGAACCCGAAACCGACCCGCTTCGGGTCCGGGTCAACCCGAACCCGACCCGATTCGGGTATATTTTATTAAATTTTTTTATTTAATTCAATTTATTTAAATCTAAATCAAATTAAGGTAAGATTTACTTCAATTAATTTAAAATAAATCAAGATTAATTTAATTTGAGCAATAATGTTTATAATTTTTTGAAATATCATTTACTTATTTCATAAAAATCCATTAAAACCTTCCTAAATTAATAAAAAACGGGTCAAACCAGGTTGATTTCAGGTTTCCGGGTCAACCCGAACCCGACCTGGTTTTACAAATGGGTCGAAATTTTCGGGTCGGGTCAAATATTGACACCCCTACCTGGACATAGTTTCTTGCCAGATCACGACTTCGGCTCTTCCCTTTCGTGCATTAAGTTTCCCTCCGTTGCTCGCTTTTTAGACAACTGTAATTTCGAGATATTCTTCTTCTTCTTTGGATTTCATCCTTACTTGATTTAAGGTAATCGTTCATGGAAAAGAAAAATCCCACAACTTTTTTTTCGCTTCATGTTCTCTACATTTCCTTCCTTTTGTGAGTTTGTAGTAGCGTTTAATGGGGTTTTGTGAGCTTTTGTTGTTTCGATTTTTTCTGCTTGTTTTTCCAAGTTGCGATTCTCTCTTCCCCTGTTTTGTACTTGATGACTCTACTCTGTTGATTTTTTTTTCAAATTTATTTTGCTTTATATTTTCCTCTTCCATATACTGGATAGCATGGTTGATGGTTCAAGTTAGAGATTGGTGATAGAAACTTTGGTTGAATCTTGATTCTCATTATTTTTCTCTCTTTGTTACCTCAATGGAATCATCGTTGGAATCCTCTCGGGTTAAGTATTTTCTTGATTTTCTTTCTTGAAATGATATATGTATGCTTATTTAGCTTCAATTGTTTAAAATAAGTCTAGGCTATATCTATCTACTTATAAATTATATTATGATTATTCAGTTTGTGGAGATTGGTGTTCAATAATGTTTTTGTGAAGTTGTTGATATTCTTTAGGTAAGTATGGTAGATTGATATGTGGTGCACATATTTTATGTTATGTGAGGACTGAGGCAGATGAGGTTATGTGCTAAATATTTTAAATGTGAATCGAGTAACAATTATTTTTTAAATGCATCTTCCTTTAAAAATAAAAAAAATTAAGTTGGGGTTGATCTTTTATCTTCTTTTATTTGGAATAGTTCTATGGAATGTTAACACCTTTAAGAGCATCTCCAACCGAACGTCAAACATGCGTATAGCGTTATTCAGTCGCTCCAGCCGAATGCCAAATCTTTCGTCATTTACTTGTGGGTGAACAGTGCAACGTCAATATTTGGCGTTGCATTGTTCACCCATGCTATTTTGCTCTCTCAACCGGATTTGGCGAAAAAATGCGCGAAAGGGGAGAAGGATCGTTACCTTCGCAGAAGCACCTAAAATGGAGTTCTATTGAAGCAGAATTACGGCATTTTGGAGTTTTGCTGTATTTTGCGGTGAAAAATCGCATTCTCAGTTGGAGATGCTCTAAGCCTAAAAGCAGATAACAGTGATGAGCAACATCATTCTTATCTTGCGGGTGAACTTGTGAATGTGAATGAAATAACTAATAATAACAAAGACATTGATGATGAAGTTGAAAGATGGACTAATGAAGATCAAGTTAATGAATGACAAAGTAAGTGAAAGCATCTAGAACTTTATGCTGCTAAGATTCGAGCCCTGAAAAAATAGAAAATATTACATCTCCAACCTAGAAATAGTGATAGCTTTTCTGCCCAGATAGGTCAAGATGGAGGCTTGTTAACAACTTTTAAATATGAGCATGACAAAGTAAGAGAGATGATTGCTCGCTACATATTAATTAATGAGATGTGAGATTTTTCTTTATTTCGTAGGAAAAAGATGAAGACGAAGAGGTGAAGATTTCTTTGCCTATTATATGATTTTTTAAAAGGCTGGAAAAAACTCATTTATTTAGCAACCATGCTTCTAAATCTTCCCAGCACCATTTTACTTGTTTCATCATCACATTTTATTAGTTAATTATAGCAAACTTAGATTTCGTTTGAGACGATTTTTTTGTTGCTTCTTAAAACAATTTTTTAGTATAAAAAATTTAATTTTTGTACTAAAATAAAAAGATATTTTAAAAAGCAACACAAAAGAAATTGAAATTTTTGTACTTGAAAGCCGGTTTAAGAAGCAGCAAAAAAGCCGTCCCAAACAAAGTCTTAATCTCTTGGACTGCTAAACATCTTATTTGTATTTTGGAGTTTGTTAGAAGCTTCGGTTGAGTTGAATTTCCAGAAGGATCATAGCCAAATATATTAATCAGTAAGAACAAAAATTACAAAACAGTGACAAAGAAAAAAATGAAGACAGCTCATTTTCTTTTATGGGCCTTGTTGGCCCTAAGCGTTATCAAGTCTTCAATGAATATTAAACTAAATGAAAGCCCATGACCCATCAAGGCCCATGAAAGCCCTCTACTCCCAAAAAAACACCATTATACGAAAGATGCATTTTTTGAACTCCAAAAATCTGACTTTAGGCTAAGCTAAGTTAATAACTTGTAGGCTTTGAATTATAGACAGATTAAAACCACTTGATTAATCAAAAACATATTAGTTATAATTTAGTTACTAAGTGAGAAGGTTTTTTTTTTTTATTTTTTATTTTTACTAAGTGAGAAGGTTAATTAAAAGAATTACTAGTTATTTATACGTACTAATCAGCGATGAATTGCTCATTGATTGCACCATATAGCGATTATGATAATTGATCAAACGGCCACGGATTATCGAGCCGGGTTTGACTTGAAATTGAGTTGACCCGAATCCGATCTATTTAATAATAGGTGAAAATGGTGATCGAAACCTAACTTGCTAGCCACCCAAATGACTCGAACTCGATCAAATAATTTATTTTGATTAAAAATTTATAATTTGTTAAAGATAGATTTTAAGTTAATTAATCAAAAATAAGATGATTATACATACAAATAAAAAAAAAATTAAGGAAAAAGATATTAATCAAGTTACTTTCATAGTTTTATATATAAATTGAGTTTGCAGGTCAAATTAAATCTGACCTATTTAATAAACAGATAGGGGTCAAGATCCAAACCAAACTTTTATTAAAAGGGTCCACCTAAATCCCAAGTTTATAGATAATTTTTCAATTAGAGAAATGATTCATCATGACTAATAGGAGAAGAGGATGACTTAAATGATGGTTAGAGAGGAAAATTATTTTTCATCTAGAATGAAAAATAATTACATCAGAATATCTTGATACAATAGTATTAAAAATAGCTTTAAAATCTTTAAATATATTTTGAGATTTATACAATATTAATTTTAAAATAAATCTTTTTTTTTTTAAGCTTGTGTTAATATAATTTTTTTTTTTAATCCAGAAGTTTTTAAAATAGATTCTTATAATGAGAATTAAAGTAAAATAATCAAGGTGCTATTTGTAATTTTGGACGGTTGGCTGTTTTTTCCACCTTTTGGACGATCCTGGTGGGGTGTCGGTGGTGCTGGAAGCCTCAACCACTTACTGAGCCCGCGGTTTATTGTAATTTTTCTTCTTTCTTTTTTCCTTGCTCTATCTTATTGTAACCGTTTTTTCTTGTTATTAATATATGTTTCTTTAAAAAAAAAAATCAAGGTGCTATTTGATTTGAAGTAATTTGCGTGACGCAGAAAAAATATATTTATATCGTAACTAAGATTTGGAGCTTTGGCTTTGATTTAGTTAATAGGAACTTAGGCTTCATTAGGAATAGATTTCTTACAGTCTAATTTGTTTTTTAGATGACAATCATAATTTTTTTGTTGCTTTACTTTTTTTTTACTATAAATATGCTTTCTACATATGTTTTAAAAGTTACTTTCTCTACAACAGCTTTAGAAAGCAATAAAAAAGCTGTCATAAACAAAACCTTAAGCTTCATTTGGGACGACTTTCTTATCGCTTTTTAAATCAGATTTCTAGTAAGAAGTTTCTTAAACTATAAATTTTTATACTAAAAATTTATTTTAGAAAACAGTAAAAAATCCGTCCCATATGAAGTTTAAGGCTTCGTTTGGGACAGTTTTTCTGCTGCTTTCTAAAATAGCATTCTAATACAAAAAAATCTTTAATTAAATTTTTTTTTACTAAAAAATCATTTTAGAAAGCAATAAGAAAGCTATAGAATGAAGCTCATTATATTCGTTAGATGATGACTATTATGAGAAGATTATATTATTGTTGTCCCCAAGTACTCTCTTAGGACTTTACCGAATTGTCTTTCTATAGAATTGTTTTGTATTTATAAGCAGCATAAATATTTTGTAGAGAATTAATTAGAACAGTATAGAAAATGAAAAAGCTTTTTGCAGACTTCTAGACAGTCCCAAAAGTAGTAACAAAGAAGTGTTAAGGCACATAGAAAAGGTGATGAGATCTAGGGTGAGTGAGGCACAAAGAGCTACTTGATGAGTAAGCAAATGAGCGGCGGTGTGACGACTTGCGAATGATCAGAAAAAAATGAATGATTTTAAGTGATTAATCAAATTTATAAGTAACTGTTGGTATTGTCTTCAATTTAGCTCAACCATTCACTACAAAAAAATGGGTCAATAGATACCCCTATTTGTTCATATCCTTTATTGTTGTACGCTTCATAGATATATCGGAGGTCCAAAGGGGCAGTGCCCCCTGACGGGATTCGACTTGGGGGAAATTGCCAAAAGATCATAGTATTTTAAAACTTTTAGGGCCGGAGGGTGTGTGGCAATAGCCTAAAAATCCTTATAATAATGACTAAAAAATAATAGAGAACAAATTACCAAAAAAATTATATATATATATATATATGATGAAATTTTTTTAGATGGGGCAATTACCCTCATGACCTAAAGGAGGTTCCACCCTACGAGAGGACAAATTATTACGTCCGGTTAGGGGTGTCAATTTCGGGTCACGGGTCGGGTTCGGGTCGAACCCGAACTGACCCGGGTGCGAAACGGGTCGACCCTAACCCGGACCCGACCCGGCGGGTTGCCGGGTTGACACAACCCGACCCGGTTTGGGTGGCCGGCGCCGGAACGGCGGCGGCCGACGGCGGCGGACGCGAGAGCGCGGTGGGCGGACGCGAGCGCGGGACAGCGGGCGAGGTCGGGCGGGGGGCGGGGGACGCGGGCGAGCGGCGGGCATGCGCGCGGGCAGACGCGCGCGGCGGGTAGCTCGGGCGATCGCGCGTCGGCGGGCAGCGCGGGCAGGCGCGCGGCGGGCAGCGGGCAGAGGCGGGATTCAAAATTTTTCGAATTAAACGGGTTGGCAACCTCCGGCAACCCGCCGGGTCAACCAGAACCCGACCCGTTTTTGAAACGGGTCAATTTCTGGAACCCGAACCCGACCCGTTTTGAAATCGGGTCGGGTTCAACCCGGATTTTCCGGGTCGAGTCCGGGTCGGGTTTTCGTGTCGTGTCAAATATTGACACCCCTACGTCCGGTGTTCAAATTCGTCCGGATACCAATCCAGATGTGCCACATCACCAAAATACACCAGGTCTCAGTGTATTTGGGTGACGTGGCGCGTCTGAATTAGATGTCCGGACATCTGGACGTAATAATTCGCCCTACGAGAGACATATGCAGAAGTGATGAGGGCAAAATAAAATTAGGGCACACTGGGATATATTTATTAGAGGTTTGAGTTTGATTTTGATATTTGATCACAAAAAATAGTAACATTTGTGCACAATATTTTTTTTTTTAATATTTGTGCACAATATTTTTCACACTTTGACAACAGCAGGGGTTTCACAATAATTGCTACGAGGTCAAATGAAGAATACTTAAATCTTGTGTTTTTTTTTTTTTTTTTACTTAAATCTTGTGTTAGTTCTTCAATTCATACCACAATTTCTTCTTTTCTAAATTATAAAATAAAAAAGAAAATTACTTATTCATCTGATTCTCCCCAATCAAATAAATTGGATACATTAAATATAATTTTAATTAATTTATTTATTTTTTAATAATTAAGTTGAGGGTTTTTTCTTATTTATTTTTTAATAATTAAGTTTTTCTAACGTCTACTGCCCGGCTCTTGATCTCTAGAACCGGAGAAAAATCTCGTCGCTGAAATAAGCGCGGATTAGAAGACAATTGCTTTCCAAGAAATCTGCAGTCAACTCTGATGGCTTCTGCTCTATTGAGATTCTATGACAAAAAAAAAGTCAAACGCCTTTTTTTTTCTTTTTTTTTTCACGTATAGAATTCTTCATCCTTATCATCGATAATGGTATATAATTTCAGGGGAGAAAATTAGGCGATTTTATTTTATTTAAAATTTAATTAAAATGACTTTTTTTTAAAAAAAATTAGGGGTGTTAATATATGGCATGATTCAAAAATATGATTTGAATTCGATCCGAAAATTCTGAGTGCTTTTTTCAGACCTGTTATAATATCATATCAGTTTGGGTTTATCTCTTAATCCGAAATCAACTTGTACTTGAACTAACTTGCCAAACAAAAATTTAACTATATATTTCAGGTCGTTTACAGATGACTTTAGCATTCAAAATAAATATATATATACGAGAAGAGTCCAATGAGCTAAAGATCGTCAAATTCTGACATCATTAATGCACTCAACTACTTGATAAATGGTCCGTAATCAAGGGAGACGATATCGATTGTCCATTCAAAATACTCCCAAAATGCCCTCGATCTTTTCCCCATTTACTGGTTGTGTCACTCCCAAAAAACTATAAATAAACCTCTCATTCTTTATTGAGGAGGTACTATACTAGGAAGAGAAAGAAGAGAGGAGAGGAAGAGAAATCTAAGATCTCTCTTGCCACCAAGCTCCTCTTTGACTAGCACTCGGCCACCGACTATCATCGGACTTTTGCTAAACTTTCGCATGCCCACCAAATGTCGTTGGACTTACTCCAGACCACTAATTGTCGTTAGGCTTCCACACGATATCAATCTAATGTTGGATTTACGTCAGGCCAGCAATTATTGTCAGACTTTTGCTCTGCCCGGTCACCGACCGTCGCCTGACTATAGACATTCCGACCATTGTCACTGGAATACGGTCCTTCTGACCACCATCGTCCGACTACAATCTTTCCAACCTCAATCTCCTGATAACGATCCTTCTGACTACCGTTGCCCGACTACAGTCCTTGCAACCTACATCACTCGCAAACTATGATCATGTCAACCAAACAAATATGCCAACACTAATTCTTCCAACTCCTACCATGTAATGTACTCTATATGATGCATATTTGTTACATTGAGCAAATGCCTCCTTAAGGAAGTGCCTAATTTGTAATCAAATACAAATACGAGTTGATTCATTTAAACTATGCAAATCCCCATGGTTTTCCTTCTTTTCAAGAGTTTGCATGTAAAAACTCTAGCATCTCTTATGAACAAAACACCATTTTCTTTTACCTGTATGCATATTAGATCTTGGTACAAAACTAAGATGCTAAACTATATATTTTTTCAACACCATGAATATTTTACGACGCAACAATATATATTATATTTTACTCATTTATATAAACAAAACAGGGTACGAGATACATTGAATTAATAGGTGTTTGGATTATTTGTTTTATATTAAAATATGCATTGAAAAAACATGATAGGCATGAGGAGGCTTGAAAGTTGGACCGAAAGTCTCTACGCGGTCAATCAACTCATGCACCAATTGTTCATTGGAACTAATACTTTCCATTTGTTCATGTTAAAGAAATAATTTTTTAATCTAATTTATTAACGTGATACATTAATACGTGTGTATGGTATATATTTTATTCAAAAATAAAAAAATATGGACCATTTGTGAATTCATGCATGTCATCCTTTCATCCTTAGGCAGGGGCCAGGGGCTATGTTAATTTTTTCTATTTCATTCCAATTTTATCGGATGTTTTCGAAGAGGCTAAAAATCAAAATATATTATTTAAAATAAAATTATTTTAATACATTTTATTTTTATTTGCTAAAAATTAGATATTTAATGTTTATTTTTTTAATATTAGATTGTTTTAAATAAAGTATGTAAAAATATAATGCATTATTTTTAAATATATCATAATCATGTGTCATGAACAATGGTGAAGCCATAATAAAAAAATTTATTCCCTCAATTTTTTTCATGAGGGCTTGGGATCAACATAAGTAGTTTTTCAATTTTTTTTTCAATTTATTATTTAAACAAAAAATATTATTTTTTTTAAACACATTTTATTGCATCATAAAAAGGAGTACATCAAGCAGATAAACAGAACAATTGAAAGGCTACAAAAGGTACAAAGGGATAACAACCCATCAGGCTCAGTATTTGGCAGAGGCTTCCAACTAGTCCGAAGCCAGACACGGGCCATCCAGTTTGGAAAGTTCGTCGACAGTCTTGATCAATCTCCATTCCTGCTCCCATGCTCAGACTTAAAATTGTTAACCACATATAATGAGCTTCAAAAAGACCAGCAGGTCACAAAAAACCTACAACTGAAATCAAAGCACGGTACTGGAAACAATATGCATGTCAGTCAATCAAATCCATAATAGTCTATTTCACATGATCAATGAATATATGCAAATACGGAAATCAAATCAGTAGTCAATGCAGCGGTAGAAGAATCAATAAATAGTAGGAAATCAGTCAATCAGTCAAATCAATCGTATCAAATCGAATCAATCAAAACAATACTATATGGTCAATTAAATCAATCGGTATGAAATCATAAAATCAATACAATAAAGCCTAGTCTATATTAGCAATGAATCACATGCAGCAGTTCAATACAGTGTAGAAGCAATAGTATCAATGAATCAAGAGATGAATTCATAGTATCCATAACCATAACATCAATGAATCAATTACAGTATCTATATCCATACAATATCTATAACAGTAGCAATGCGCAGAGACAGAATATAAATATCAATGAAGTCGTATGATAACAGTAAGTCCGTAAATCCGTTAGTAAATCCAAATCAATAAAGCAATAAATCCATCACGAGTCAATGTCGTACACATGCATTTCAATACAATAGTCTTACTGAACAAGTACGATCACTGGCTATTCGATAATTCATAGTGCTGTTGTAGAAATCCATCCGTTGGTTCCATAAGAGTCGTCACTCTGTGCCCGTCGGCATATTAAACTTCTTATGACTCCCAATCGTTATATCAATGATCAATAGTTTAAAGGAAAGCCCGTCGGCCCACCATCCTGTACACGTCAAGTTAATCTTCAACCAACGATTCAACCAGGCTCCACTTGTCTTTCGGTATTCAGTATTATAACAGTATAACAATCATATTCACATTCATATGCATATCAATTCAAATCATCAATTTCAGAAAATAGGAAATCGTACGAAAAATCAGCGGCATAACGGCAGTGCACGGAATTTACACAAAAATTCCTAAAAATCACAATTTACCAAATTAATACAGAACATGCACGACAACATTATAAGACTTATATTCTACTGAAGCAACATCAATCAACAACCTGATATTTATCTATTCGATCAAAATCGCACAGAACCCAAAATAACCGGTATAATCGTTACAGAAAATACTCAAAACGTGTAGAAAAATCATATCAATAACATATCAAAAGTTGTGCGGTGAAAGTTTCGTCAATACAAAATGGTGTGCGTTTTTCGATAACGAAAACACAATTTTGTGCCCAAAAATACCAAAACTCAACATCTTCGAAAACAGAAATAGGATTCGGAGTCCTTACAACGAGATAAATAATCCTTCCAACAACGACGACGGACAAAAAGTGCTCCGCGGCCTCTGAAATCCAGCTTTTCCTTTGCTTTCATTCTCTTTCTCTCTCCTCAGATATTTTGATTTTAAAAAAAGATTTTTCTCTCTCATCAAAACGAGCTGATTTCCTTTTAAAACAAACCTGATCGGCCCGGCCGATCGCCATATCGTCCAGGACGATGTGAACAAAATCCAATCATCCAGGACGATATCTCAGAACGATAATTAATTTTCTCAGACGATAAAAACCCTTGCTCATTGACTTTTTCCATGCACTGATCGTCCCAGGACGATCCAAAATCGGCCCGGACGATCCTGGAAGGAAAATCAGACCTTGGAAGGCAAATCAAAGGAACAAGCTCTCACATGAATAACCCAAATCTCCACCACCGCTATGAAACCAACAAGCATAGAGAAGAACCAAAGGCAACCAGAACCAGCAACACATTCACAAAATTATTTCCTATCACGTTTACCCCTCCCAAGAGAGGAAACAAAAACAACAGAACGGTCATTCTATAAAGCAAAATCATCCTCAGGTTCATCATCCTCACTTGCCTCCGAAGAGGAATAGGATAAGCATTCAAGCCAATCTATTTGCATCCTCACACTCTCCCTTGAATTAGCACCCACATGTGAAACCAAAGCCTCAGGTGATATTAGATTAACATGAACCTCAACAAAATGGCTTGATGCTTGAACAGTAGGAGTCACCAGGGAAAGAATTATAGGGACAACAACACGAGCAGAGACATCACCGATAGGGTGAACAAACACAGCCAATGCATCAAAATTTAGGTGAGAGATAGAATAAGCCGAGCCAGAAGACTCCTGGGCAACAACCCGATTCAACGCATAGGAAACAAAATCCTCTCCCTTCGAATGAACAGGCCACGACCAAATGGGTTGAAATAACAGCAGGGGAACGAATGGTACCCAAATTATTAGAATTCAAAACAACATCACAACTCATCGGGTCAGCCAAAACATGAGATGAAGAGACAGTCCCAACCGACAAGACCACAACAGAAACAAGGGGAGGCAACTCAACTAATTGATCCCCAATAGCAACAACATCCACATCACTATTCCCAACAGCACCAACAACAGGACTACAAGCATGATTAACTTAAACTTTATCCTTACTACAAGTAATGGGGTCCGACAATAAAACCAAATCATTAACAGCAGGAGAGTTAACCACATAGACAACACCAAGCTAAGGCACATCAACTGCCTCCCCCTGTTCAAAATCCAAAATAGAAGAAGATTGCTTAAAAGGTACAGTAAGAGGGACACCATTTTTAGACTTACATTCCCCCCTAGCATGGTCGATAGACTGACATTGAGCACAAAAAGGGGGGGGGGGGGGGGGGAAGGGGACCTCCATTTCGACCTTTTGGATATAGTCAAGCTTCTCAAGGCCAATCCATACATTGTCCAGATAATTTTTTTTGATATAAATCTCAACCAAAACTCTCGTAATAGACAACCTAGATCCCAACGAAGTGGCAGAATCTATCCTAAGCGGGTGACCAAAGATCGACCTTAAGGCATGAAGAATCCTTGGGTTAAAGAGATAAGGATGGAAACCAAGAAAAGAGATCCAAATAGAAATAATCAGGCATTCAACAGTGATATCCAAAGGAGTCCATTTCATTAATTGCATATAGCAATTATAAAATTACACTCCATATATTCCGTTTTAGATCTACTCAAGCGAAAACCTTTCGTCTCTAATGTTGACCTACATAATTCAAGTTTACTTTCAACTCCCTCTCTAGTCTTATCAACAAGAAGAATATCATCAGCAAAAAGCATACACCAAGGTACATCCTCTTGCAAATGTCTAGTGAGAACATCGATCCATGACTAAAGCAAAAAGATATGGGCTTAAAGTTGATCCTTGATGTAACCCAACCGAAATAGGGAAATACTTGGTCAAACCACCTTGTGTTTGAATACAAGTAATAGCTCCTGCATACATATCTTTAATGATTTGAATATAAGCATTATTAACTCCTTTCTTTTTAGGAACTATAATTGATATTGACCCATCCCAATAAGAACTGTTTGATACTCTAATACTATGATTTTATATTATGAATGTTACTATGCAATTTTGTTATGTTTATTTGAAATGCATTGTTTCCCAAGATATTTAATTCATATGTGCACTAATCAGAAAATGAAATTATGATTTGGTTGATATGATTGGTGATCAATTATGTTCTATTTATTGATGTTATGTAGTAGAAATATTGAGAATGATATTTTTTGGAGTAAAGATTGTAATAATCTAAAATTTTAAAATAAATTTATTTTAAACATAAGAAAATCTGATAAGGCATGTAGTGTAGCAGTGCCATGAATTACTAATGAGGTAGTGAGTTGTCTATTCTATAGTAACTTTAGGGTAATATGCAATGTAACAACACTAGATCTTATGCACCGCAGTTCTGGGCAGTAAAATAAATTTTTAATATAAACTTCCTTGCCATCCACTATTCCCCCATCCCTCATTTCATTGGCTTGGGAAAAAGGAAATAAAAGAGAAGGGAGAGAGAAGACATAGAAAGCTCTTCGGGGCTTTTTCGTCCATCGGTTATGCTATATAAAGTATTATGATCATTGTAAAAGACCTCTACTCTACTTTTACTTTCAATAATTTTGAGTTTAGTATATTCTTTCTCTTGAATTTAGAAAAAATGGTAATATTTGTGGTTTTAATGAAAATTCATTGTGTAACTTTTTATATGCAATTGAAATCATTATTTTGAATATTTTGACTTGTTTATATAGAAATTTTATTTGCTAGTTTTATTTGTATGTTATTTTATTTGAAATGAGTTGGATTGATAGGGTGTAAAAATGATCATGAGTAAATATACTAAATTTGGATATAAGATACATGATATGCATATGGTTATTCTTTTGGCATGACATATATTTTGGCATAATATTTGCATATTTATGAGCACAATGTATATATATACTTTTTAAAAAATTTATATGTGAATGAATGCATTTTTTATGTTTATGAATGGATTTTTTTTAATACAAATATTGTGAATGACTATATGCATGTGCTTGAGTAATAACTGATCGCTAGTACTTTAAAAAAATGAAATATTAATATGTGTGAAAAATAATGAAAAGATTGATTTTATTGACATTTGATGGAGAATGGTTGACATGTATATGATGGTGGATCAACAGACTTTCATTTAATAATATGATTTAGTGTTATACTCTACTGATTCATATGATACTGATTTGGAGTTATAAAGAATTATTACTATGCCGACAGACAAATGAGTGATGTCTCTGTTTATTGAGCCAATAGTTATTGACTACGGATTACTAATACTTGAAAATATCGATTAAGTCAGTACATCTTACAAGATTAATATGATTACTAAAATGAATATTATTGATTCATTATTATTATACAGCTTTACTATTCATTTTTTACTAATTTATTATCATTGTATGAATTTACTATTACTGGTGCGAGTTTACTAATACTGATATTATCACTAATAATGATATTTATGCTACTACTAGTATATTGATACTATTATTACTAGAGTTATTGATTTAATGTATTATTTACTAATTGATTGATTATGTGACTTCCTTAGCATCTGAATATCATACTGCACTGATATTGATATAAAATATGATTATTATTATTAGCTTATTGTATTGATATTAATCCTCCTGATTTACTGCATTGACATGATTTATGGTAGTCTTTTATCGATACTTTAATTTTACTGATCTATACAATTCATTTATTTATGGCGGTCACTAACTGATAGTACTTGATACAACAATAATTTTATAGTTTCGACACTTATACTAATTCATTGGTTTTTATAATGTACTATTTTTAGTATTTTTCATATTGTATTATTTTACTTTTTATCGCCTATACTGCTATTGTGTGTTAGTTTTATTATTTCTGTACTGATTCATGATTATATGACTAATACTGGTATTGATTGGCGACATGCATACAACTTCTTTTATAGTGCTTTGAATTCAGTTATAGGATTTTAATAACCTTCTACTCTGTTTAGTTTATTACATGTAGTTTAAATAATTTCACGTCAGGGCAAGGAAGCAAGAGTGTGAGATTGATCAGGATTTCTAATTGGATTCTTTTTATTTTTATTTTAGTTATTTTTTTGTACTCATGAATAAAAGGATGTGTTGTAATTTTATAATTATCGAGTATTGTATATGATTTTGGAGAAATGAATAGAGATGCATATGGATGTTTTGATCAATAAAATTTGCTTTTGGTGATATTTGATTTCATTACTAATAAATGAAATTAAATAGCTCTGATTGTAGTATATTAAAAGATAAAAAAATGAATTCTTTCAAATTAGATTCATTAGCATCACATGAAGAATTTGACCTCTTTTACTTTTTTTTTTCAATTTATTGTTCTCCTTACAAACCTAACCTTATATATCAATCAGGTCAAAAAATTCAACTTGAACTTGACATGTTTATTAAACGGGTTGACTTGTACCCAAAATTTTTGGGCCGGTCTGAGAGTTAGATTTTGGGGGTGTGTCATATATTGACACCCCTGCATTTATCGAACTATCTAAGCTCATTGGAATTTGAATTAGATTTGTAGCATCATTAGAATTATCTCAATGAAATAGCTATTTTGATCATAACCATACAAAAATTGAAGATCATTGGCAAGAAATTAATTGATGAAATTTTGAGTTACATTTTTTAAAAAAATATTTCAACTTTGTATCATAAAGATAGAATTGTTTAAAACATACCAATAATGCATTTTTAAAAATAGTTAAAATAATTATATTTTCATACATATACATATACATATATATATATATATATATATATATATATATATATATATATATATATATATATATATATATATATATATATATATATATATATATATATTTTTAAAATAGTTGCACCAATTATTATATATAATACTAGAAATTCCTAAAGAAATAACAAATCAAAGTACTTCTCTTATTCAAAGAGCAGTAGACCTTCCGCCATCCATATGTTTTTCCTCTCGTCTTCCCTCGCCAATTCAAAAGACTGTAATAAGCTCTTCTTCTAAACTTCTGCAACACCAAATCTCTCTCTCTCTTTCTCTCTCCCTCTCTCTCTCTCTAGTTCCTTGTTAACAATGCTTTCATAATTAATTACCTACTCTTCCTCAACTCTTCCCTCCCTCTATGGCTCCCGAACAACCTCTCCTCATCTCCTCCCCGCGCTCTTCTGATCAGCCCTACGACTTCTCCACCATAAACGTAACAGCTCCCGCCACCGAGCCCCCTCCCACCTTCTCTTCCTCTTCCTCCTCCCTGCACAACCCCAGCCGTCTACTCCCCACCACCGAAAACCAATCAAAACCTCATCTTCCACCTCTTCCCCGTCGATACAGCTCGCGCCGCTCCTTCAATTCCTCCCAAAAACTATCCGAACTCAACGAATCAAACGCCCGCTTCGTTTACATCAACGACCCAACACGCAGCAATTCCCCTCACCAACACCCCTCTAACTCAATCCACACCACTAAATACTCACCCCTCACCTTCCTCCCCAAAAACCTCTTCGAACAATTCCACCGCATAGCCTACATCTACTTCTTCATCCTCATCTGCATCAACCAAATCCCCCAACTTGGCGTCCTCAGCCCTGCCGCCTCCATCCTCCCCCTCGCCTTTGTCCTCTCCGTCACCGCCCTCAAAGACGCTTATGAAGACTACCGCCGCCGCCTCTCCGACCGCTCCGAAAACTCGCGCCTTGCTTCTATCTTCTCTCCCACTTCCTCCTCCTTCGAATACAAACCGTGGAACCAAATCCGCGTCGGCGAGCTCGTACGCGTCGCAGACGGAGACCCCCACATTCCCTGCGACCTCGTCCTCCTCTGCACCAGCGATCCCACGGGGGTCGCCTACGTCCAGACCATTAATCTCGACGGCGAGTCAAATCTCAAGACCCGTTACGCCAAGCAAGAGACTCTAGATAAGCCGCCGGAGACCCTCTCTGGCTCAGTAATCTGCTGCGAGAAGCCCAACCGCAACATCTACGGCTTCCACGCCAACCTCAACGACTACATTTCTCTCGGCCCCTCCAACGTTGTTCTCCGTGGCTGCGAGTTAAAGAACACAGCTTGGGTCGTTGGCGTCGCTGTCTACACCGGAAAGGAGACCAAAGTTATGTTAAACAGTTCCAGTGCGCCATCAAAGCGGAGTAGACTTGAGACGCATATGAACAGGGAAACCGTTCTTCTTGCCGTCGGACTGTTCGCGCTTTGCGCAATCACGACGGTGCTCGGTGGCGCATGGCTCGGGAGGCATAAGGGGGAGCTTGATGTGCTGCCGTATTATAGAAAGAGGGATTTTTCAGGGAAATACGTGGGGAAGTACGAGTATTATGGGATCGGGTGGGAGATAGTGTTTACCTTTTTTATGGCGGTGATTCTGTTTCAGGTTTTGATTCCGATTGCTCTATACATTTCGATGGAGTTGGTGAGATTGGGGCAGGCGTTTTTTATGATACAGGATGATAATATGTTCGATAAGGAGAGAGGGAAGAGGTTTCAGTGTCGGGCTCTGAATATAAATGAGGATTTGGGGCAGATTAGGTATGTTTTTTCGGACAAAACAGGGACTTTGACGGAGAACAAGATGGATTTCCGTTGTGCTAGCGTCGGAGGACGGGACTACAGCGGCGGCGCCAGCGCCGGCGAAGAAGAAGAAGGAGATGGCGTCTCTGTTATTGGTAAGATATCTATTATTTTCGGACTAAGATTATGTGATCGAGCAAAATGTGTCATCAATTAACAACCGACAAAATTTTTTAATAAGATATTAATCAGTCAATAATTTTGGTCTGTTAGAGAACATAAATCTACTTGTACTTTGATTTTTTTTTTTAAATTTATTTATATTGTTCCATTGCATGATTATTTATTAAGAAGTTTAATATATTTGTAAAATTTTTATTGATAACTGCCACTAAGAACTTAATTTATTAATAAAAAATAGTCACATTTTGGATCAAAAGTGATGCTAAATATTTAAAGTTTCAATATAATTTAAATAAAATAAATGAGACAAAAAATATTTAACTGCATTTCTTTAATAATCTATTATTACAATTACGGATGCAAGTGAGTCAAATTTTTCGCTAACGAGCTGGTTCATTAATCCAATGACCAACATGTAAATGAATCTAGTTGTTTGTGTTTTTATTTTCCTGTGAGCAGTGGAGGGGAAGCTGTGCAAGCCAAAGATGAAGGTGAAGACTGATCCTAAGCTAGTCGATGTGTTGAGGAACGGGAAAGGGACAGAGGAGGGAGATAGAGCTCAAAAATTCTTCTTGGCTTTGGCCACATGCAATACCATTGTGCCCATTTTTGCAGAGACGAGTGATACAACAGAGAAGCTAATAGACTACCAGGGCGAGTCGCCGGACGAGCAGGCGCTACTCTACGCAGCCGCTGCATACGGGTTCGTGCTGGTTGAGCGCACCTCCGGCCACATTGTCGTCGACGTCTCCGGCCAAAGACAAAGGTGCGTACGTACTCTTCCATCTCTTTTATATTTGAAATTTAACTGTATTTCTTCCTTTTATCTATGCTTGCTAGCTTGCCAAGAATTTTATTTATTTATAAATTATAAAGAAAACATTTGAAAAAAAAAATATAAAGACATTTATATAAGATATACAAAACATCATATAGTATACTATATAAGATATCAATTTTGACAAAAAAGTCATCATAAGCCGATTATTTTGTTGTCGCCGACCACCCCCAATCACCATTGCCTTCCCTCGAGAGTCAGCCTCAATTGCAGAACTTAGGCATCCACCATCGACCTTCATTATTGAGACATTGACTGTCATCCACAAACACGTATCATTAATTACCGTTATAATTATTATTTTACTTTATATCATATTTATTTTATTTTAAATAAAATAAAAAATCTTCTATATTTTTTCACACTCATTTAAATAGCTTTAATATTATAATTTTTTTTTTTGTGCTATGTTTGTTTTACCTGCATTTATTTTTTTGAACAAACGAAAAACCCCCGTTATCGGAATAGAAATGTATTAAATAGCGGTCAAAGGGACGGCTCCATCTTGAGAAATCTTGACTGGCGATTATGTTTACGAACAATAGAAATACACAAGTGCGGGACTTAACGCAGTTTGCTTGAGAATTCCAATTCCTTCGTGCTATTCATGTTTCTGACGCTGTTGGACTATCCCTCCGTTTCTACATAGAAAATTTTCTATTCGCTTTTGTCCACATAGGAAAACTTAGATCCTGAGAATTCCTCAAATGTACCAAAGAGACAAGAACTTCATCTTCCACACGAAATCTGCCGATGGCAATTACCATCAGATGTCCCGTCGCACGCCGGCGAGCCGCCGTGAACAAGAAAGCAGAGGCATTTCGGCTCTCGTTGCAAACCTGCTTCGGCCTCCAGGTTTTTTGAATGAGAAAGCAAAGGCGCTTGAGCGTTTCAGTTCCCCAGTCGTGTGAAGCCTAGCCTCGTTCGTTTGGTTCGGTCTGTCCGCGTGAAAGGAGGCAAAGTAAGCAGCGGAAATTGTAGAACCAAAAAAAAAAAAAAAAACTAAAATTTGTTTTTAATTGTAATTAAGTAGTCATAAATGAATTTAATTAAGCATTAATTATAAAGTCAGTTGGGGCTATGCCCCAAGGCCCCCATGATAAATCCGCCCCTATTTGGGGAACAATTATTACGTCCTCCGACCGGATGCAGAGGAACATTCGGTCGTAGGCAAAATGCCGCCTATACCGAGGTGTACCGAGTTTTTTGGTGTGTACCGAGTTTTTCCAAAAAACTCGGTACACCTCGGTATAGGCGGCATTTTGCCTACGACCGAATGTTCCTCTGCATCCTTACACCGGACCAAATAAAAGTTCCTATTTGGGACAATTTTTTTTATTGCTCTTAATTTTAATTTTTATATTTCAAAATTATTTTAAATAGTAAAAAATTCTTCCTAAACAAAGCTGAATTTATTCATTCCAACGGCCACATAAATCAGCGACGTTGCATGATTAATGCTGAAAATATGAGCATTCAGGTGTAGTTGGCTGCCTACTTTGAATCTTTTCCCGATTTATCACTTGACGGATAGAAAGTGGGATTTTTTTGCTAATTGCTTGCATTTAAGGTCCTCCAACATTTTAAAATTGCAGATTTACCATACAGTAAAAGGAACTCAGATTTTGAATTATATATCACTAGAGCTTGTTCATATTAATTTCCTAGAAGCTAATTTGAAGTGAAGGCGTTGATGTTGATTGTGGCGATGCATAATGGTGGTTGACATACCTGGAGGAGATTTTGGAGCAATTTATGCAAGAGGTCTTTATCCTCACTCTCCTATTATGTCGATGTAGGCGCAGACTAACTTACACTAATTTTCTTTCTCATTCTCTGAAGCTCATCCAGTGTTAAATGTGAATGTCAACTTGTGATTTTTGGACATGTTATAGCTGTGCTGTTAAGTTAGCCGCATGTTGACCATACAAACTCTCCTTGCTGTCTGCATAGTAACTGGAGGCACAAGAGGTCTATCCCTCATATGCATAGGCATGCCATCATAATCCAAAAATGTGTACCTTTTGCATTTCACCGACTACATGCGACCAAGTGCGGTAATTAGAAATATCAGCTGAACGCATAGTTTCACCACCTGTAGACTGGCTCTCTCGAAGCCATGTATACACATCCTATAAAACGAAACATAAAATAAATCATTGTTTAATCGTCACTTATAATATTCTCTAAGTATTGTAGCATTATATATTTATATAGGCCCACCTTGCTTACTTATCCACCCATTACTGGTCTTCCTAGGGCTTGTGTGTGTGACTGTTTAACTCAATAGCAGTGGTTTTTCTATCTAGCATCTTTTTCTGTAATACACTTAGATTAGCATGCATAACTAAATAAATTATTAAAATCTGTTAGAATTCTTATCAATCATTTCATGTGCTTAGTGTGTGGAACTGAGCCTAAACTATGGAGGGAGCTACCCAGGCCACAGACCTTAAAAGCTCAATTCTGTTTATTTTGCTCCCTCCTCTTTATATAATATGCATTTTTCCAAGCACTATTGAGGTTGGCCCATACATATGTTTCAATCTAGGGCAGTCACTCGCATGTCCTCCTAATGCATGTGGACATAACTCATAGGTGAGTTTATCTACATTTCTCAAAATTCATTCTAATGTTATACCATGGTCTGGCAACCAATAAAAATCTCATTATATATAACAAATTAGAATTAAAATTATTATTTATCAACATAATAAAAGATGGACATATGTTATGAATACTGCAACTTACTAACCCGAACTCCCTAAATCACATGTTTCTCACCTCCTTCAAAATTTTCTTCCGAGAAACATATAGAGCATCAAATTTATTTCGTATGATATCATATATCTTGTGTGTGTTGGCAGCTTTGATGGATAAAACCTACAAAAAATATTTCGTTAAAAATATTACTTCTTAAATATGTAAGTAAGGTAAAGCATTCATTACATATGTGTCACCCTTGGGTTGAACCAACATGCGTCCATCAGTGGTTGGTACTGTTGTAGTCTGCGTGGTAGATTTCTTAGTGTAGTGTGACTTCGTGCTTTTTTTTTATTTCATGTTTTTCTACGTTAAATCTTGGTATCATTTAATTTTTGTTGCATTTCTATTTTTGTTGTTTGTTTCGTTGTTATTATTTGTGCAATCTAATTGCATTGATCAATATGGTTATTCTGTTGTCTCGTACCTTAAAATTTGTCGTGTTCGCTAGGGGGTGAGAGGGGTTTACCCCCCTACTTGGGTTCAGGGTGCTTTGAATTTTTTTCTTCGTACAACGCCTCAGATCTATCTACCCGAATGCCTTGGCGTTGTGTTCCAGAGCACCCCAGCACTGAACGATAGAGAGGAGAGCACCGCAGCGACCTAGATATGATATGGAAAATTTATTTTGTGTAAACACCGAACGTCGTTAGGAGACCAACCAGAATGCGCAACGTCATCCTAAGCTTGGCTCAGTACCATGGCTCGGTACCGCTGATGTGGTGCATTCTTTTTGATCTCCAGATGAAGTTCTGCGTCCGGTCCTCCACATAGAATAATTTTCCTAGATATGGCGGTGCAACGATGCAAGATAGAGGCTTGAGCGCCACAACATTGTGATAATGATTGAACGGTTTATTTCTTGTTTTTCTGAAGGGTTGTGTACCTTGGGGTTATTTTAATTTCTTTCTCTTGTATTTTGAATAGTTAAACATTAAGAACGATATATGAGATAAGGGAAGCATTGAGAGAGTGAGAGAGAAGAGTGATATGTACCTATGTTTTCTAATTTTCATAGTTGATTTTCTCTTGAACCCCCAACAGTTGCGGTGTTTAACTTTTTTTTTTCATATTGACTTTTACCAAGAAAAAAAAAGTCGACCCAAATGTTAGACCGTAGCTTCTTGGTCCAGTTGAACCGGGATAATTGTGTGTCTGCTCCATTAGAAGAATCTAGAGTGGTTGTCGATCCATCGTGCCATCGTGGTGACCGCGCCTCAGTCTTTGAGTTGGTCAAACATTATTTAGGAAGGAAACATAACTAAAAAAGCGAGAGCAAAAATAGCAAGACCGTTGGAGGTAATGGACAGGCGGTGCGTGGTTGAATGTTGACCACATCAGACCGCACGATACAATCTCCGGACGACATTCTTGCTTCGATCGATATGAACCCGGTTTAGTTGGAAGGCCCGCCGAGCCAAGTATTTATTCCAAAACGATTCGGTTATATTGTATGCATAAATTTAGAATGTGCGAGAATGCGTCACATCAGTGGTATCGAATCGCAGTACCGAGCCGCAATACTTAGCATATGGATGACATGGTGCATTCTGATTGGCCTCCGGATGGCGTTCGGCATTCGCACAGAATCATTTTTCAGAATTAGAGTTATATGTGCAGAGACCGGACACAGAACGTTATCCGGAGACTAAGCAGAATGTGCCACATCAATAGTACCGAGCCATGGTACCGAGCAGTACTAAGCCACAATATTAAGAACATGGGTGTCATGACACATTCTAATTGGTCTATGGACGGCATTCGGCGTCCGAACAGAATAATTTTTCAAAATTAGAGAAATTATTTTATGCGGAAACCGGACACAGATCGTTGTCCGGAGACCAACTAGAATGCATCATATCAATGGTATTCAGCCGCGGTACCAAGCAGTATCGAGCACATGAGTGACATGACGCATTCTTATTAATCTCCGGACGACATTCGGCGTTCGCACAAAATCATTTTTTTCCTAGAATTACTCTTGTAAGATTCGCGGCCACGAAAAAGAAGTCCCCAAGGTTAGTCCAACGTGAAAGACGAGCAATTATTGCATCCGGTGTATGAATGCGTTCAGAGACCAATAACCGCGCGCCACGTCACCTAAAACTCGGTATTGCTCGGTATACATTCAGACCGTTTGATTTTTGACCGGATGTAATAATTTCTCGTGAAAGACAGGCTAAAAGCCTCTTGGCAAAATTTCATACAAATATTTTATGAATATTTTGTACAGTTATTTGAAGCGATCAATAGCAATTAATGTTAGTAAAAAAATTGCAAGCCGGTTAAGCAGAAGTCCTCTTCCTTGTCCTTTCTGTTGCCTGATTTTTCATGTTTTCAAACACTTGCATCTCATTACTTAATTATTGGTTGGGATTATTAATTAAGCTTCTCAAATCACAATCCAAATCAGGACAAATAAAAAATAATTTCTACTTCTCACAATCATGGGAGTTCATCTTGATTAACGGGTCGAGTTTTAGTCTAATTTAAAATTTATTTGGCCCGAATATATTTGATTGGAATTCGATCTATTTATTACACAAGTCAAGATATTTGATCTGAATCCCACTTGAAACGAACCTGCCTATGATGAACCTGACTCGTTTATTATATAGAAAATATTAGTTTTAGATCAACATGACTCATTTGACCTAACAATGTCTCATTTAACCCAAAACTCATCATATTTATTATTAACCGAAATGATAAGACCTCAATTTGGAGTCAATTCGGCATTTCGAGCAATCCGATCCAAACCTGATTTTTAATCGGTTCAGTCATTCACAATCCTAAATACCATGCCATTGAAATTGTGGGATATTGATCTAGATTTCGGCTAGTTTCTCTTTTATACTTTCTTAAATTTTCTTGTATGACTTATATTGTCATTGGTATAGTCATTGTTGTCTATAAATAAGAGCAATAGAATGTAATAAGAAGCATGATTAAACAATAAAAATTCTAATTTTTGTTCTCTTGCTCAGTCCCTCTTCCCTTCTATCGCTCTCTCTCCCAAGAAGCTCAAAAAGAAGAATTTCTTCCTCGTTCAAGATCCTAAGGGCATCTCCAACTGAAACTCTCATTTTTCACTGCAAAATGCAGTAAAATCAAAAAGTGCCGTGATTCATCTCCAGTGGAACGTCATTTTGCCCCGAAATCAACGTCGTTTCTTTCGCGCCTTTCTCAGACTGAGTTCGGTAGAGAGAAAGAAATTGCGAAAGTACGTGAACAGACTGAATGCCGGCAAAAATGGAGTTCAGTTGCGACATCTGAGGCTCTCCATTTGTCTATTTGCCGAACGGCTGGAGAAGCTCTAACAAAAATAATTTTGGTTGGAGAAAGTGTTTTTACTTCATTTGGCATTTGTCATTTTCTTCATAGTTATTTTTTCTTCAAATTTCCCATACCTTATCAAGGATTGATTTAGCGTAATGTATGTATTTTATTTTGTCTTATTTTTTGACTGATATATTTGCAATTGCCTGTTTGCATCTTTTATAGTATAACTGGATAGAATATTTTAATTACAAGGATGCTGTAATTACCAATGCATCCCATCTGTGATGGTTTGCATATCGACACCTGGAATTGAATCAAATTACATGGCTTAATATAGATTGCACGTATGAGCCAAAAGTGACATCAAACATAATTTTGCCGTCTAATGCAAGGTTTAAGGGGTGACTGCAATATTTTATAAATTATTTTGTAAATAATAATTTTAATTACAAAGAATAGATTTCTATTATATAGATTTTGAAAAGAAGTGAGAAAGAGACAAAATAATAATAATCAAATGAAATTGTAATTGCTATTTGAAAAAATAAAGCAGTGAAATAGTTATTTGAAATAGGTCCTTAAAAATGATTTGAGCTTAATTTATAATTTATAATATTTTTCTCAGAATTAAATTTTGAGATTATACTTATTGGCTTTTATATAGTCATATTTGATATATCATCAAAAATTTATCTTGATCGGGCACGAATATCGATGCAAAATTGAGTTGAAAACTTCCAAAATTAAATCGGAGACCATCTGAATTCTGATTTCAGCAAATTTATAGTTGAACTAAGTGTCTCGGAAACACAAACCCAACGACACCAAAATCGACCCAATCCAAGCCCAAATGAGTCCAAATCAAATACTTGAAGCACTTTTGGAAGGATAAAACCATAATTTGGGTTACCAAACAATCTTCAATCATGACATGCTTATAATCGAATCAAGCGGATCGACGAGACGAATCCAACGAGCCCAAGATCATCAAATTCTGATATCATTAAGATAGTCAAATATCAATTGAATGGTGCATGATTGTAGGAATCAAGATCGGTCGTCATCCGAATCACTCCCAATTTACCCTTGATCATCAACTTATTTACAAGTTATGCCACTCAAGAATTCTATAAATTGAACCTCATTTTCTCTTGAAAAGGGGGGAGAAGCGAAGAGAGAAGTTGGAAGAGAAGGAAGAAAGCTCCAGCCACCTAGCTCCTCCTCAACCACCGCCGGGGATCTGCTGCACCATCGCCAGACCACCAAGGGACGTCGAGTTTCTGCTGCACCACCGTCAGAGTTCTTCCGGACCACCGCTGGACCACCAAGGGACGTAGAGGTTCTGCCGCACCACCGTCGGAATTCTACCGCACCATCGTCAGACCACCAAGGGACGTCGGGGTTCTGCCGCACCATCGCCGGCCACCAACGAATGCCAGGGTTCTGCCGCACCACCGTCGAACCACCAAGGGACGTCGGAGTTGTATCAAACCACCATCAGACCATTAAAGGACATTAAAGTGCTACCCGAAGCTGGAGTACCCCCTGACTCTGAAGTGTCATTGCTGGACCACTGCCTGACACCAGAGTGCTGCTGGACCACCACCTGACGTCGGAGTGACGCTGGACTTTTGCGAAACTTTCAGTTTACATTTGTAATCTTGTCGTCTTCAAGGACGAGTCAGACCATTGTATTTTACTCAAATTCTAGTGGAATCATTTTTAACTGGGCTAGGCCCCGTGGTTTTTTACCTTTCATGGATTTTCCACGTAAAAAATATTGTGTTCTGTGCGTGAGCTGGATATTCGTGCAACGCTAAGACGTAGAATTATAACTCTATCGTTGTGTATGTTATAGTCTGCAGCAATATTAATAGAGAGAGTATAAGGATTCATTTGGGATAGTTTTATTACTGTTTTGTTTTTTAGAATACAATCACAATTTTTGTTTTGCCATTACTTTTTCATTGCTTTTAAAATGTTTTGTTAGTGGACATCAAACATTTGTCAAGCTAGGAAAGATTACGAGAACATCGAGATGGTCATCTATTCTTAATGAATTTTCCAGATATGAAAAAGTTTGTATGATTTTGAAGTTCAACTTTAGATACGGAATAAAATTAAGATTTAATTATAGATTTTGAAAAGAACAACTTAATGTTTATTTGAAATTATATAATTGATATGTCACCAAAAAATGTCTTGATATAACACAAATATCAAGGGATATCTTAGTTAACTACTTCCAAAATTAAATTCGGGATCAATCAAATACCAATTTCAGCAAACTTACAATTAAAGTAAACATCTCAGTATGATGAACCTAACAAAATCGATCTAGGCTCAAATAAAGGATTAAAGTATATTGGAAAGTTTTAGATCATTAATTGGATGATAAAATGATATTCAAATATAACACGTTTATGATCGGATCGAGCTGCTTGATGAGACGAATCCAACGAGCCCATCTCTTAAATCTCACTTCATTGCATTACTTAAATGATGAACAAACCTGAAACCCACCATGATCGAGGGGATCAATATGGATCATTCAATTGACCACTATGAATTTATCCTGGATCTTCTCCATAATTACAAGGCATGTCACTCTCAAGATTTACCCTAGAGACTTAAGAGTATTCTGAGGCTTGAAGAATCTCAAAGCTCCACTATGGAACCAAGATCGGTGAACCTGTGCCACCAGGGCGCCACTGCTGAATCTTTGCCCGACCATCATCATCAAACCTGCGTCTCGTAACCACCACCAGGCATTCCTCCGACCACCGTCATTTTTCAAGTACGATCCCTTCGACCACTATTTCCTGGTGATTATGATCCCTCCGCCATCTGTTGCCCACCGATTATGGTCCCTCTGACCACCTTCAAATGCCATCTAGGTCCCTCCGACCTTTGTCACTAGCCAACTACAGTACCTCCAACCTTTGTCCCTCGTCAAATACGATCCATCTGAACACCGATGCTCACTAACTATTTATATGGTCCCTCTAATCTATGTCGCATATCGACTACATCCTTTAAGACCTCTATTGCCCACCGACGACGATCCCTCCATCCTCCATCTGCGAACCAGAATCCCTGCAACCTCGATCAATCGTTGACTATGGTCTCTTCAACCTTGGTCACCAGCTAACTACGACCTCTTTAACCTCGATCACCTAACAACGATCCTTCAACCTTTGTTGCCTACCAACAATAGTCTCTCTCGACCTCTATCACCCGACAACGATCCCTTCGACCACTGTCGCCCACCTATAGCCTTTTCAATCTTCGTCACTTGCCCACTATGGTCCCTCCGATCTATGTCACCCAAATAAAATCCTACCAATTAAATAAACAAGCTAACACAATCTTGAGAAAATTTCTCATGACATTAGATTATCCTAGCCCCAATCATGTAAAATGATCCATATGATGTATATTTGCAACACTGAGTCAGCGCATTCCCCTAAGGAAAGGCATCATTTGTAATCAACTACAAACACTAATATAATCATTTTGATGGATCAAGCCCTATAATTTTTCTTCTTTTAAGAAAAATTCACATAAAATTTTTGGTGCTTCTTAAAACTCTTGCACCTCTCTCATATATTTGTGTCCTGGATCTTCGTATAAAGATAGGACACTAAATTCTATATATTTCTATTGTCGTAAATATTCCATGATGCAACAACAATAGTATTAATATATTTTTCGTCAACAACAAAGATATTAGATTTTAACACATATGTAAAAAATAATCAGATAATGATGCTACTAAGTCACATAATTTAATAACACAAAACAACATCAAAATAGTTATAAGATTTATTTAAATAAATATGAAATATTTAGTTTCAAAATATAAATTTGATTAGATTAGATAATTTTCCAAGTAAGTAAAATTGTACCAAAAAAACAAAAAATAAATAAATATTTTCTTGCTAAACTTTACCATTTTCCATTCAAAAATTTCCTTCTTTTTTAGGGGGAAGAGGGATTTAGCTAGGAATATCTTATTCCCCTCAAATTCTTAAGCAGTTCGATTCAGCCCCCGCATTTATAGGCATTTTAATCCATCCCACTTCGGTCTCTCTCTCTCTCTCTCTCTCTCTCTCTCTCTCTCTCTCTCAGATTAAAATTCTTGTTTCCGCAGTAAAAATCCGGCCCCGGAAGATCCAAATCCAATCATCCAAATAGTTTCTAGTTTTACGGCCCCCCCACGCTCTATCTCTCTCTCTTTCTCTTGCAAATGGAGCTCGTTCACCGACTCACCACTGGCGGATTTCCTGCTAACTACCCACAACCTCTTTGTCCTCTTAGAAATTCCTAATTTTCTTTTATTACCCTCACTTCACCGCTCTTCTTCCAGTCCATTATCATAATCCCTAAACCCTTTATCAATTCAAATCGGCCAATCCATGATCGCCCTCCCACGCCTTTGACCTTCTCCTTCTCCTCTTTTACCAATTCTTTCATCTCACCAGTCTTCTTCCGTTCTGTTGACCCCTAAAAACGCAATCTTGATCCAATCCCCAATTTATTCCATGCCCTTCTTCTTCCTCTAGCTGCGGCCATGGCTACAGAGCGGCCCCTCCTCGACCTCTCCCCTCGCCCCCCAAACCCTGCAGCTGATATCCTCAAACCCATCCCTTCCTCCCGTAGCTCCAGACGCTCCCGCGGCTCCCGCGGCTCTCTTGACCGCATCACTTTCGCTCCCCCACCAACGGTTATTCGTTACGGCTCCCGTGCGGAATCTGATCGTGCAAACGCCTCGCAGAAAGATATACCTGACGAGGACGCGCGCCTCGTGCGTATCAACGACCCAACTGGCACCAACGAGCACTTCGAGTTCTCCGGCAACTCCATCCGCACCGCAAAATACTCAATCCTCACCTTCCTCCCACGCAACCTCTTTGAGCAGTTCCACCGCGTTGCTTACATCTATTTCCTCGTCATCGCCATCCTTAACCAGCTCCCTCAGCTCGCCGTTTTCGGTCGCGGGGCTTCCATCCTCCCCCTTGCTTTTGTTCTTTTCGTCACCGCCATCAAAGACGCCTACGAAGACTATCGTCGCCACCGTTCCGACCTCATCGAGAACAACCGCACCGCCCAAGTCCTCACGGCCGGCGATTTCCGCCCTAAACGATGGAAGGATATCCGCGTCGGGGAGATCATTAAGGTCCAATCGAACGAAACCCTGCCCTGTGACATTGTCCTCCTATCCACCAGCGATCCGACCGGCGTCGCCTATGTACAGACAATAAATCTCGACGGCGAGTCAAATCTCAAGACCCGGTATGCCAAGCAGGAGACACTTTTCCGAAACTCCGGAGAAACAAGGGCTCACTGGGTTGATCCGTTGCGAAAACCCTAATAGGAACATCTATGGCTTCTATGCCAATATGGAAATTGATGGCAAGCGAGTCTCTCTCGGCCCCTCGAATATAATTCTTCGAGGATGTGAGCTCAAGAATACTTCTTGGGCTGTTGGGGTTGCTGTTTATGCTGGTAGAGAGACGAAAGTGATGCTAAACAGCTCAGGATCCCCATCCAAAAGGAGCCGGCTTGAGACGCATATGAACAGGGAGACCTTTCTTCTATCTGCTCTTCTGATTGTACTGTGTACTTTGGTGGCTGTTTTTACTGGGGTATGGTTGGCAATTCATAAGAGTGAATTGGAGTTGGCTCAGTTCTTCAGGAAGAAGAACTACTCCAACCATAAAGGAGACAATTATAATTACTATGGGATAGGCATGGAGGTGTTTATTAGGTTCCTCATGGCAGTGATCGTGTTTCAGATCATGATCCCCATTTCTCTCTATATTTCTATGGAGCTTGTACGGCTTGGACAAGCCTATTTTATGATTCAGGATTCTAATTTGTATGATGAGACATCGCATTCGCGATTCCAGTGTCGAGCTTTGAACATAAATGAGGATTTGGGTCAGATAAAGTACGTGTTCTCAGACAAAACAGGTACTTTGACAGAGAATAAGATGGAGTTCCAGTGCGCTAGTATTAGTGGAATTGATTACAGTAATGGGAAAGCTTCGGTTCCTGATGATCGCGGAGTCTATTCGGTCATAGGTATTGTGTCCTTCATGTCCTTTTTTTCAGAGTCGATGTCTGTCAATTGCTGGTTTGATTCTTGGATAGCATCTTTACTTCTGTTGTGTTTCATAACAGTTGGGGGATCAGTATTGGAGGCCGAAGATGGCAGTAAAAACTGATCCTGAGCTACTGAAGCTTTTGAGAAACAGGAGGAATACGGAGGAAGGAAGAAGTGCTAGTAATTTCTTCTTTGCTTTGTCTGCTTGCAATACTATAGTGCCTTTGGTTGTGGATACACCAGACCCAGCGCAGAAGTTGATAGATTATCAAGGGGAATCCCCTGATGAACAGGCGCTGGTCTATGCAGCTGCTGCATATGGCTTTGTACTAATTGAACGAACTTCTGGACATATAATAATTGATGTTCTTGGAGATAGACAGAGGTATAGTGCTTCACATGGTATATTTTGCGCTTATATTGATTCATTTTTCTAGCTTTAGTACTTTAGAGGTGTTGGGGTGAGCCATTAGGGCATCTCCAACCGAACTCCAAATGCTTGAATGGCGTTGCTCGCGAGCTCCAGCCGAATGGTAAAACTTCCTCTATTTGGTTGCGGGTGAACAATGTTATTTTTCTGTCTTTACCGAACTTGCCAAAGAAACGTGCCAAAGAAGAAAATGACCGTTACCTTCGCAAAAGGGGGCAAAATGGAGTTTGGTTGGAGATGAATCACGACATTTTTTAGTTTCACAGCATTTTGGAGTGAAAAATGAGATTTTCTGTTGGAGATGCCCGTAGCATCTATTTCCCATTGTTTTTTTTGTTGTGGTAGCTATCTTCTTAGAAAATGTGGTTTGCTTCTTGACATCAGCGTTGGTATTGGTTCTGGTATGTTAGCCTTTTTATTTCTGGGTTGGTTCTATATTGTTAAAAATATATCTTTAAGGAGTAGTTGTAGCTTTTTTTGGCCGTGGGGGTGGTTGTTTTCTTGTCTGCTTTCTCTTAGTTGTAGCTGGAAATGTACAAACTTGATTGAGTTTATATTAACAATTAAAAGGTATATGACCACTGTCATGATTATAATCTAGTTGTTAATTCATTTATCATTGATGTTTTTTTAATCTTGTTTTGTTCTACCCTAGCATATACGTGAAAAGGTTGGAGTAGCTCCAGTAGAAGGTAAGATTAGAGAGAGTCGCCTTAGATGGATGGTTTGGTCACATAAAACGACGGCTTTCCGATGACTCGATTAGGAAAGTAGAGGTATTAGATTTGACTTATGTTAAGAAAGGTAGAGGCAGACTTAAAAAGACTTGGTTAGAAAATATTAGAAATGATCTTTCTCTATTAGATTTAAATGAGAATTTGACTTTTAATAGGATACAATGAAGAAAAAGAATTCATGTATCCGACCCCACGTAGTGGGATAAAGGCTTGATGTTGTTGATGTTGTTGTTTTTTTTTCTACCCATAATACTAGTTATACTCTAGTTTTAATTCTTGTGAATTCAATGTCATGGCATGTACAGGTTTGATATATTGGGTCTTCATGAGTTTGACAGTGAGAGGAAGAGGATGTCAGTTATAGTTGGCTTTCCTGATAAAACAGTGAAGATTTTTGTTAAAGGTGCAGACAGTTCCATGTTTGGTGTTATGGAAAAAAATTTGAATGCGAACATAATTCAGGCAACTGAGTCACACCTTAAAACCTACTCATCAGTGGGTCTGAGAACATTGGTGATTGGTATGCGAGAGATGAATAGGATGGAATTTGAGGAATGGCATTCTTCCTACGAGAAAGCAAGCACAGCATTGTTTGGGAGGGGAAGTTTACTAAAAGCAGTTGCAGCCAACATAGAAAGCAATCTCAGCATATTAGGGGCCTCTGGAATTGAAGATAAGCTGCAGCAAGGTGTTCCTGAAGCTATTGAATCTTTGAGGCAAGCTGGGATCAAGGTCTGGGTATTGACCGGCGACAAGCAAGAGACTGCGATTTCAATTGGTTATTCTTGTAAGCTCCTGACCGGAGAAATGATCCAGATTATAATAAATAGCAATTCTAAGGAGTCATGTAAAAAGAGTTTAGAGGAAGCCCTTGCCACAACCACCAAACTAGCATCAATGCCTCCAGCAGCAGAAACTACTGCAACAGGATTAGGTGCTGGTAGGACTCTTGCTCTGATTATTGATGGGAAAAGTCTTCTCTATATTCTTGAGACAGAATTAGAAGGGGAGGTATGATATCATGAAACTTCAAAATGTTTTCCAAACTATTAATTTCAACCTTTTTTCAACATTATAAAAAGCTATTTTTTGTTCATGTTCGTTTTATGTAGCTTTTCAAAGTAGCAACATCGTGTCATGTTGTTTTATGCTGTCGAGTGGCTCCATTGCAGAAGGCTGGGATAGTTGCTCTAATCAAGAAGAGAACAGATGATATGACCCTTGCAATTGGAGATGGTAATGATGACATCTACATTTAGGAATTGTTGATTTGTTTGAGTTTGTTGGTTCCAGATTTTGATCTCCTTATGCTATGCAGGTGCAAATGATGTTTCGATGATCCAGATGGCTGATGTCGGGATAGGAATAAGTGGGCAAGAGGGCCGACAGGCGGTGATGGCCTCAGACTTTGCTATGGGCCAGTTCAGATTCTTAGTTCCCCTTTTATTTGTTCATGGCCACTGGAATTACCAAAGAATGGCATATATGATATTGTACAATTTCTACAGGAATTCAATTTTTGTATTTGTACTTTTCTGGTAAGTAGTTAGATTTGCTGATAACTTCTCTCAATTTCATTTATTTACTTTCTTAGTAGTTTTTAATTACAATAGCCTCACATTAATTTATTTTGCATTAATGTTTTTTTTTTTTAAATTTGAATCACTTAATTTTTACCTTTTGGAATTATTTACCTGACTCCAAATTATGTTTTGATAATTAGTTAGGTTAAGTTTAATTCTTTACCAGTGGTTTTATGCATAAAAGAGGTTAGCTAGAAATCACAAAAGTAGAAATCTATTTAGATAAATAAAATCAGTTTAACTTCTCTACAATATCGCAGTGAGCATAATTCTTGCGCAGTGTGACCCTTTTGTATTTTCAATTGTAATTTTTGCTTGAACATTGGTTACTTTTGTAACATATTTACCTCTTATAGCAATTGAATTGTATTACCTCATAGAAGGGGATATTAAAATTAGTGAAAAATTCTTGGAAAGGCATCCACGCTCATTAGATTCGGCCCTACAGGACTAGCGGTCAATTGACGTTGTTTTATGAGCCATGCTACCCACTAAAAAATTCAGCACCAAATCAACACAACAATGCAAAAAAAACTTGAAGTGGATGGGCATTCAATTTTTGGTGAAGCATCATGATACAGAAAGGGAAGGTGGGACCAACAGGGGGCGATAGGGTAAGGAATTCAGGCCCTCATGTGGGGCCCATTAAACCTATTATTACATATGTGAGAAGACGAATTAAGGAAGAGATTAATTTTGAAGAATTTTCTAATTGAAATTCAAATTGGAGAGGCAAATATATTAAGAAAGGGGGTTGATTTAGGAAGGGATTAATTATGAAGGACTTCCTAATTGAAATTCATATTTGAGAGGGAAATAATTATTTGGGGGGGGGGGGGGGGGGTGTAATGATATAAGAGGAAAATAGGAGAAGCTTATTCAAGGTTGAGTTTAGGGTGTATTTTGCTTTATGCAGAATTTGTTTTGAGAGTGCTGCAGTTTTCTTTAATTGAGGGGTCCTAGCGGGGTCTAGGATTTGGGAGAAAAGATCTTTTTTCTCGAAAGAGGATCATTATATCTTGCTTTGTTCGTATTTGATTTTCTATTAATAAAAATCTGTTTTTGTATATATATATATATATATATATATATATATATATATATATATAATCTGTTTTGTATTGAATCTCTTAGAGTTTGTTGATGTTCTTTATACCTAGGCACATTACATCACTATTATTTTTATGACGGATAAGCAAACGATAAAGTTCTCTGGAGGACTTCAATTTCAATTTAGTAGGCATGCTCAATCCTTGTATGAAGACCATCATGCTTCCTATATCTGGTAGATATGTATTATTGTTTTAGCTCCCATCACATCAATTATTGACTTTTCTTAGTAATAGAGCACAATTTAAGTGCTTCTTTTGTTACCAATTTTTTTCCAAAAGTAATAAAACTATGGGAGAGAGTTATTGAGAATAGGTTATAACGTGATGCTAATGTTTCTCAAAATCAGTTTGGATTCATGCCATGTAGGTCTACTATGAGAGCTATACATTTATTTAGAGGTTTGATGGAGAAGTATTGAAAGAATAAAGAATATCTATATATGATATTTATTGATTTAGACAAAGCATATGAAAAACTCTAAGAAAAATGCTCTGGAGAGTTCTAGAAAATGAGCTAATAATGCTTATATTCATGTTATTAAAGGATATGTATGTATGAGCTATTACTTGTGTTCAAATAAAAGGTGGTTTGTCCAAGTATTTTCCTATTTCAGATAGATTACAACAAGAATTAATTTTAACCTATATCTTTTTTCTTTTGTCATTTTTTCTTTTGTCATTTTTTCTTTAGTCGTGGATATTCTTACTTGATATTTATAAGAGGATGTACCATGGTGTATGCTTTTTTCTGATGATATTCTACTTATGATAACATTAGAGAGGGAGTTGAAAGAAAACTTGAATTAATGAGGTCAAACTTAGAGTCTAAAGGTTTTCATTTGAGTAGATCTAAAATCGAATACGTGGAGTGTAATTTTTGTAGTAATAGATCTTGAGTCTATTGTTCAAAGTGATGGTGAAATAGATGGGGATATTATTAGTAGAATTCAAGTTGAACGGTTGAAGTGGAGGAATTCATTAGGCCTATTGTGTGATAGAAAAGTACCCCTCAAACTTAAGGGAAAATTCTATAAGATGGTCATGAAAAGTGTTGCAGAGATGAGGATGCTCGGATGGATTAGTGGCTTCACTCTTAGAGGCAAAATGCTAAACGACTATATACATGAAAAGGTTAGAGTAGCTCTAGTGGCAGATAAGTTTAGAAAGAGTCGTCTTAGATGGCTTGAACACACAAAAAGTCGGACTTCCGATGACCCAGTTAGGAGAGTAGATTTATTGAATTTGCCCTATGTTAAGAAGTGTAGAGGTGGACCTAAAAAGACTTGGTTAGAAAATATTAGAAATAATATTTTTTTTATTAAATTTAAATGAGAATTTGACTCCTAACATGACAAAATGAAGAAAAAAGATTCATGTAGTCATCCCCACATAGTGGGATAAAAGCTTGATGTTGGTGTTGTATGTTGCAACCAGTTAATTTATTCATGGCCATCATAAAGGGGATGAAATCGAGCAACCATTTTATAGTTATATGACATTAGTCCTATATTTGGCCCACTTTGATAAGACTATCTGATGACTTGGAGACTCCAGCTACAGTATTGAAAGCATGTTTTTGACATCCATGCTGCTTGGAAGAGGAATAGAAGCAAGTCAGTCTCTTTATCTTATTGTAGAATATATTTATGCAGAGGATAATTAGAACGATTAAATTGAACGGCTCCAATGCAGCACACAAGAACATTATTTGATACCTTAATTCTCTTGCGGTTTTTCTTTTTCTTTGAGGCTTCAGAAAAGGGTGGTCATGACTCGGATATTGATTTTTTTTAATAGTATTAAGCAATACCACCTCTAAGAAACACTGCATTCTCATCCATGACTTGAAGCTGATTCCTGGCAGATTTATGATTTAGGCTTCGCTTGGGACGGTTTTTTTACTGCTTCTTAAAGTAACTTCTTAGTACAAAAGTTTTAAATTTTTGTGCTATAAAGCTACTTTAAGAAGCAGTAGGAAAGCCGTCCCAAACAAAACGTTAATGTAGGGGAAATTGGTTTTCATTGCATCTTGTTGCGTTTTGCAAGTTGCTGTTCCAATCTTTATCCATATTTTGTTTTCACTTCTCTTTTTCACTCACCTTCCAACTAATGTAGCTGTCCCTGTTTGTGCAGGTATGTACTATATACAGCTTTTAGTTTAACAACTGCAATCACAGAATGGAGTAGTGTCTTGTACTCAGTTATCTATACTGCTCTCCCTACCATAGTTATTGGAATTCTTGACAAGGATTTGAGTAGGAAAACGCTTCTGAAGTATCCACAACTCTACGGTTCCGGCCAAAGAGAAGAAAGATACAACCTAAAGCTCTTTATTCTTACTATGATGGATTCTATTTGGCAAAGTTTAGCCATCTTCTTCATTCCATATCTTGCTTATCGGCACAGTACAGTGGATGGATCCAGCATTGGTGACCTCTGGACCCTCGCAGTAGTTATTATGGTGAATATTCACTTGGGTATGGATGTTTTCAGGTGGAATTGGGTTACACATGTATCCATATGGGGCTGCATTGTTGCAACATTCATTTGCGTCATCATCATAGATGTGTTGCCCATTCTTCCAGGATTCTGGTAATTCTCTCTTTCACTTCGTCTCTTAGTTTCTTCCACAAACTAGAAATAATTTTTCTTGCAGTATTGTTTGCATATTTATCCTTGTTAGTGGCATTATATGAACAAGTTTGTGAACTATAGAAAGAAACATTTCAAGAGGAAGAAGATATTCAAGTTGAGTAGATAGAAATTGATTCCATCCCTACTCAAAGGGGCAGAACCAATCATAATTTTCAAGGGGGGCAAACTTATAAGTACCTGTTGGCAGATATGTCGGGGGTCCAACCAAGGGGGCAGAGCCCCCTGGCAGGGTGAACAAATTTTGATTAACTATTTCTCTTTGTATTTGGTTCATCATTCCCTAACAATAACACCTCTACATAATGTATTTAATTATATTGTGGGCAATTGTCTAAAGATCATAGTATTTTAAAAACTTTTAGGGGGGGGGGGGGGGGGATTGCCTAAAAACCTTTGTAATAAAGACTAAAAAAATAGATTGAGGGGGACAAATTATCTAAATAATTGTATAATGAAAAAAAAAAAAAAAAACAAAATTTGGGGGGGGGGGGGGGGGGGGGGGGGGGGGGGGGGGGGGGGGGGGGGGGGGGGGGGGGGGGGGGGGGGGGGGGGGGGGGGGGGGGAATTACCCCTCGGGATCAAAGGGGTTCCGCCCCCGCCTACTCATGCACATTTCTAGCATGCTCATGATTTGCTGAACTTTCATCTCTATTCTATATACAATAATACATGTATTTGAAACCTTTCATCCATGATTGTTCCTGTTCAGAGCTCAAATCATCTTCTCGTTTCATTTGTCAGGGCAATCTTTCATGTCATGGCGACATGGGTATTCTGGTTTTGCTTGGCTGCCATCCTTGTGGCAGGGATGATTCCTCGATTTACAATGAAGGCTTTTTCCGAGTTCTTCTTTCCGAGCGATATCCAGGTTGCCAGAGAACTAGAGAAGTTTGGAAACATAAATGAGAACCGAGTTTCTGAAGTTGCAATGAGCACTTTCTCAAACAACCAACAACAGAGCATACTGTAGATTTTTGTTATCTTTCAATTCTTCCAATTTCATCTTTTTTTTATGTTTCTTTGTGTATATAAGCAATTCTTTGAGCTGTTGATGCGGTTTAAGGTCGCATGCAAGCTGCTTGTTAGCCTATTCAAAGGGTTAGATTTGTAGTTCATCTTCTTCTGTATTTATAACATTTTGTTTTTCTTTACTAATATCTCAAATGCAAATTAGAGTTATACACATTATACGTTAGATTTCTTCTTCTACCCTCCTCCGGCTCTTGTTTTATTTTGATGATATTTTAGAGAAGAAATGATTTTGTTCTTGCATTAGGTTTCATTTAGGACGGCTTTCTTACTGTTTTTTAAAACAATTTTATAGTGGAAAAATTCTTTGAACTAAAATTTTTGTGTTAAATGTTATTTTAGAAAGCAGTAAGAAAGTCTTCCCAAACGAAATCTTAAATGTAAAGGTTACAACATCAAAATCTAATTATATTGAGGATTATATTGCAACATTAAGAAGAAATTATTATCCTTTTAGAAGGATTTGAACATTTACCCTCACATTATACCATGCATTTATATCCTTGAATAATTGAAATAAGTTGTTATCATGCCATTAAAAATGTCAAGAATAGATGACTAGTTCAAATCTCTAACATTTAAAGATGTAGATGGATGATATAAGATGTATAAAAGTTTGTATCTTTCTAAAAAGGCTTTCCCTTTATCTTTCTCATTACATATGTGAGCTTACTTAGATTTGATCACTACCTTGCTTAGTTGAAGTTCAATTTAATTTACATTTTGGTTGAAAAAATTCAGCACTAATTGAAACATTTATCTGAGAGATTGTTTGGTTGCAAGTAAAATAGATGATGGCATTTCTTTAGCATGAGGGGAAGAAATTAAGGAGTTAGATTGGATGCTCAGGACAAATTCATTTTAAGTCTTCTCCAAGTTGCGGACCAAGTTGATTTTTTTTTCAAAAATAATGTTAAGCGTAGTAAACGCAAATCCAAAAAGAAATGATTTATCTTTTTTGGATTTTTTTTGGATTGCTGGTTAATCTTGAATTTGATTTTATTGCTGCATCTTTATTGGGTCAGGACAATGATGAAGTAGGTTTCCTGCATGTTTCTTAGACGGCCATGGCTTGGTTGGCAACTTAGGTGGTTCTTTGGTTTCTCATCTATTATCATTTTCCATCATTGGATAGTCCCAAGCTTGGCAACTAGGGGCAATCTGAGTCCAATTGGTTGGGGGGATTTATGTTGATTTCATTTAGATTGCTTGGCCCGGTCGTTTATTGTAATTTTCTGGCTGTAATTTCATCTATGTGGAAAAAAAAAAAAATTGTTTGGTTGCAAGTATTCCCTTTCTTTGAGTCTAGCGTGTCTCTGCTAGGGTTTTATCATCTGGCGTGTCGTGCTCTCGAGGAAGCCTCTGCCTTCTCCTTTTGGTTTTATTTTGGTGTGGTTTTCTCATTTTGTTTTCTGTTTCATCCACCTCCGGCCCTTGTGGAGGAATGTTAGTGAAACCTAGGGTCGACCTTAGTTTTTTTGAGAGGTCAACTAAATCTTGTTCTTTTGTAGATGCATTATCTAGTCTTTCCTCTGATGCTTGTTTTTCTGATCTCAAACCTTTGACTTTTTTTGGTTTGCCTTCCCTTTGAATTTTGGATGAAGAGGTTCTCGCGCTTGCGGCTCCTTTGCATTCCACATTGGTTGATTTTTTCCCTCTCGGCATCCGAGTCTCGATGTTTTTTGGAAGTTTTTCTTTGTTCTTAAGCTTAATGATGATTTCCTTATAACTTTGTTTAATCATTCGCATGTGTTGACTAAGTTGGTGAATGACCTAGACTAGAACAGAATTTTCTCTCATAGATCCTACTTTGTTAGCAGATGTTATATGAAGTTGACTAAATTGTCTCCTGTCATACCTATTTGGATATCGTTTTGCAACCACTTTTTTTTCGCCCCACATTCTTCACGGACTAGGTTCATTATTTGGTCGTCCGCTTAAGGTGGAACATGCGACCTCTGTTGGCTCATGTCCCTTTGTTGCGTGTGTCAGTTGAGCTTGACATTACTAAAAATATATTCTAATAAAGTTTGGATTGGTCCTGAAAAATTTGGTTATATTCAGCATGTTGTGATAGAGGAATTTCCCCATTTTTGTGCACAATGTAAATCGATTGTTCATTTATCTGATGAATGTCATTCTTCTATTCTGGTGATTGATTCAGATAATCATAATACTTTTGAAGAAAATGCTAATGCTGTGGTAGAAACTGTGGCTATTGCTGATCCTGTGGATAATGGTTGGTGTGTTTATTAAGGGAAATATCATTGATAAAACTTAGGTTGCTGGTCTTATTGAGGGGACAACTCATCTATTGTCTGTTTCTCCTTTGGCTTCTTCTTGTGGAATCAACGAGGGTGTTGTTAAGGCTTCTAAGCCTAACCCTTGCTTAGTCAATTTGGTAGCTAGTCTTAATGCTTATTCTAATTCTAATGTTGATGTCGGCAATGATTTTGTCCCTTTGGACCTTGTGGACCGAGAGATTGTTAGCCCTGTTGGTGGGCTTGTGCTTGTTGTGAGTGGTGAGTTTGGTAATGCTTTGGATATTCACACTCATCTTAGTGCTTCTTTTCCTGATGGTATTGAACATATGGCTAAAAATGTTGATGTGCATATATTTGTTATTTCCAATGATGCTTTGTTAGATCATATTGCTTGTAAATCGTGGGATAATGAGGTTATGCATGGTGACTGGTTAGATGAAGAAAATTCTTCACCTGGTGGGGAGGAAATTAATGAGAAAGAATTAGATTTTTTGGATAACTTTGATTTAAATATTATTAAAATTGCTGAGAATTATTTTTTTTAATAAGATTGGTAAGCGTAGACGTCTTCAATGCAAAAAAGAAATGATTTTTTCTTGTTGGATTTGTCCTTCTTTAAGCTATTGAGGTCTGCTTGGTTGGGGTTGGCTTGTTTCTTTTGAATTTTTGTGGGTGATGCTCTCTGTTTTGATGAGTGGGCCATTTTGGGGGTTTGCTTGTTGTTGGGGGCTTGTTTTGCAGTTGTTGTTTTCTTTTTGTGGCCCGGGTAGTGATGAGGCAGCTTTCTGCTCACCATCTGGATAGCCGTAGCTTGATGGCAATCACTGGTGGTGCTTCCTCTTATTCTGATTGGTGGCCTTTGTGTGGGATGTGATATTATGCTTGTCCCTTTTGCGCCTTCATTGTGTGGGATGTTGCTTGCTTCCTCCTTTGGATGGTCCTTACCTAGCTTCTAGGTAGTTGTAGAAAGCTTCTTGCCAATGACCGAGCCCGGCTGGCTTTTGCCTTCTTCAATGTTTGTTTTCTCTTCTTTACTGTTTATATCATTGTAATTTTTGTATTGTCCTTTGTTGAACTTGCTTGTATCCTCCTTTTATTAATAGAATTTAATATCTTTAAAAAAAATGTTTGGTTGCTTGTATAAATTATATCAAGTAAAGAAAGTTCGAGAGTTTTAAAATTTTTTATGTTTAGTTGGAAGAGAAATAAAAATGGAGCAAGTTTTGAGGATATTTGAAATTATATATCTAATATATTTTTAATGTATTTCAAATTCAACCGATCTAAATGAATTTTAAATAAACTGTGTATATGAAATGAGGTTGGCGCCAATTTATCACTATATGATGTCTGCCACCTCAGTACCCCCTCAGTTCATTACCACCAGATCATATCTGAATTAATTTATTTAAATCAATCAAAAAATAATAATATCCTAATTTCATAAAATAATTTAAAAATATTTTCAGTACACTATATTATTTTTTACTTCATAAAACTGACGGGCCCTTAATAACTTATCACAAGTGTACTCTGTGCGGTTGATGGGCTGGGCCTGGTTTTTCAGCTGAATTCATCAAATTTCAGGCATGTCTTCATGAGAAGCATAAAGTTTGCTAAGGCCTATATGATTGCCCGAAATTATAAATTATATATTAAAAAATAATGAATATTTTAAATTTATCATTTAACTTAATGAAATTTGATTGCATATTAATATTAATTTTAAACTCCAAAAACTTCCTAAAAACTCTCTCAAAAAATGAGAATTATAATTTCATATTTAAAATGAATATAAATAAAATCATTATTTTCTAAAATATATTTTTTCTCAAAAAATAAACAAATAACGCTCTAAAAATGTTCTTGCAAAATAAATAATTAGTTTTGAATAGTTGAATTGAAACAAAATTTATAAATTAACTTTTAATCACTTGTAATTACTCATTTCTAAACAAAATAGCCAAAGGAGAGACGATCACTTGAGTTTGATAACAAACTTTTTTATGTAAACAAGAGACAATAAAAAATAATTATAATATATAAAATATTAGATTTAGTATGAGAATCTTTAATCTTTATTTAACTTAGGCTTCATTTGGGAAGACTTTCTTAATTTTGCTTCTTAAATCAACTTTCTAATATAAAAATTTTAATTTTGTATTAAAAAACTGCTTTAAGAAGCATTAAGAAAATCGTCCAAAATGAAGCCTTAATTTGTTTAATGACTTAAGAAATAATAATCTTAGAGTAAGAGTCTATTTGAGGAGAAATTATTACATATAGAGTCTGAATGTAGCTTGTGTTCTTACTCCAATGAAATCAAGCCACATTGTTTGTAGATAGGGCGTACCTTGCGTACAAGTTGTACAGAAGGTATGTACAAGTCACTTAGCTTGATTTCATTTGAGTCCAGACGTGTTCGGACTCCGCTCTCTTGTTTGACACAACTTTCTCATTGCTTTTGCTAATTTTAATGCAATTTCAATGACTTTAAAATTCTTAAAAAGAATTGAAAACAATTGTCGATCAAAATTAAAATCCTTAGATCTGCTTTTAGATGAGTGCAATATAAATTCATTATATAGTGTACTCATCTTTAAGCAGATACAAAGATTTTAAATCTGATCTTGATAATTTTTTTAGTTTTGAGTCTAAGGATTCGTTTGAGATAATTTTTTATTATTTTCTATAATTATTATCGAAAAATTAACTTTTTAAAAACTGATGTGGAAAGTAAATTTTAACTGTAAAAATATTTTGAAAAAAAAAATTAAAAAGAAATTATTATTGTGATCCGAAAATGAATTCAATTTTTTTGGAAGAAAACTTATTAAAAAGCTATCCTCTTTAACTATATGAGCATATAAAACAAACAATATGCCAAATATTAGTTTTCCTGTTCACATAAATAAAATAATATTCAGAATTCAACTAAAGAAAGAATCACGTCCACAAATAGACTGCCCTAAGTGACAAAAAATCTTGAAAATATTTTTCTATTTTATTTTCTTGAAGATTAAGGCCACAAAATTTATACATATTAATAAATATTCAGCTGCTTCCACTGCATAGTCCAGTATTTTTTTTTTTTTTTGGGAAAAATTGGGGCACAGCCCTTTGATATATCAAAAAATGATTACAAGTAAAGCCATAACAGAGCTATAACTCCAATTCTCAGAAAAAGGAGAAATGAAGTTCTAAATAAACCAAAATTACAATTGAAAAAAACAGAGAAAAAGAAGAATGGCTCAGGAGCCAAAAGGACTCAGGTAGTTCTGCCAAATCACGAAAAGGGTCAGTTCACGAACGGGTCTGGGCAGAACAAATACCCCTGGTTGCCATAAGACCATCCAAGGGGTTGCTAAGATCTTAGCAATCATCATTGTCCTATCAAAAAAATCACCCAGGCAACCTATAATAGGGACAAAATTTACAGGCACCTCAAAAGAGAAAACAGCAAAATCTTTAACAGCAGATTTCTTCCTCGGGCTGCAAACAGCCTCCAGCCCAACACTTTTGACCGTGTTTCTAGTCGGAATAGAAATAAGACTAGTCTTCCCTCCAGTAATTTCTCCAAAGGCTAGGTGCAGGTAATATAAAGCTTTCCAGAGATAATCCATCCCTTGACATGTAATATTTCCGGTGATATCAATCCAGCAGGCAATCGTGTATAACAACAGCACGTGAATGTAGTTGAACCTCAAACCCATAGAATATCTTAGTAACACAAATGCAGCTTTTGCTTTACCTCGTTTCCTTTTTTCCATTTATTTAACTTCAAAAAGACAGCCCGTATAACTTTACGCTTTAAAGAGGTAACACACAAAGCATTGTCGTTAAATTTTCTTGAATTACGTTCAATCCAGAGAAAATAGACAGCAGCATGGAGAATGAGAAGAGTGGCGTTTCTTACATCTTTATCATTGTAGAGACCATGGATAAAGTGAAGAGCTTGAATAATATTAGGTCTCAAGTAGAAATTACTGAATTGAGGAATGAGCATTTTAATAAGCTGAAATGAGTAGTCACACTCAAACAAAATGTGAGAGGTATTCTCCAAATAGTTATGGCATAGAGGGCAAGACGTGTCCCTCAATGGTGATATTCCTGTAAGCCAAAGCTGCAGCAGTTTTCAATCCATTGTTTAAAGCTATCCACGTATAAGAGGAATACCTAATGGAATGGTTTTTGTGCCAAACTAATTTATACCAGTCCACATCAAAATCAGAGAAGTATTCCTTATAAAAAGTCCTTAAAGGTGGCATTCTCATTATTTTCCCAGGTTATGTGATAACAACTGCTATGAGTAATGGGAATTGTGCTAATGAGATTTTTAATAGCAGGACTAAGGGAGAATGGTAGAGCCCAAGCACCGTCAATTATCCAGCTTGCCAAAATTCCGTTAGCCCCAAAATCCAGAGTAGGAGCTTGCCCAGTAAGCATAGAGGAAAGATTCTCATTTAAAACCCAATGATCCCAAAGACAGTCAATAGGACTGTTAGAACATACCTTAAAACAGAAATTCCTTCTCAACAATTCAGCAGTGCTACATAAATTTTTCCAGTAACCCGAACTGTAGGATGGGCAGGGTTTCCAAGGTGAACTATATCTAGTTTTTAACCAACTGGAAAGAGGAGACTGAGTGTTGTAAAGTCTGAGAATAGTCTTACAGTTATAAGCTAACTTAAGAGCTTGAAGAGAAGCAATACCCAAACCACCTTTAGAGATAGGCTTAGAAGTGGAATTCCAAGATATGAGATGCATCTTTTTGGACTGAGGATCTCCCTGATATAAGAACTTGGCACAAGCTTTGTTAATTGATTTCAAGACAGATTTTGGGATATTGGAACCCCCCGAATCCAATACGCCACCAAATTGGAAATTGTGTATTTTAAGTACTGCAACCTACCTGCAAAAGAAAGAAGCTTTGCTTTCCAACCGGAAAGCAGGTTAGTAACTTTTTCGATCAAGGAGGAGAAATCAGAAATCTTGAGCCTACCTAAGGAAATAGGTAGACCCAAGTAGGAAATGTTGGTGGAGCAATTAGAAATTTGGAGGGCTTGTGAGATAGAGGTGATAGAATTAACATTAGAAGGAAAAAGAAGAAAGCTTTTGTTGAGATTGAGGTGAAGGCCCGAGACAGAAGAAAAATGCTCCAAAATTCTTCCCAGATTTTCACAATTTTTAGTGTCAGCCTTCCCAAATACCACTAGATCATCAGCATATGTAAGATGGGACAATTGGAAACTATCCAATTTAAAACCTTCAAAGGAATCCATATGAGAAGTGTCATCAATAAGACAAGAGAGAGCATCCATAATGATACAAAAGAGGTACGGACTTAATGGACAACCTTGTCTCAAACCAGATGAGGATTTAAAAAAACCATGAAGGCCACCATCAATGCATATTGAAAAATGGGTATTATTAATACAAGCTTTTATCCAGTTGATGAAGGTGGGAGGAAACCCCTTTTGAGCCATTCTAGCAAATAGGAAATCCCTTGAAACAGTGTCAAATGCCTTCCGAATATCCAATTTAGCACAAAAGAATTTTCCCCTATTCCTTTTGTTAACAAAGCCAACAATTTCAGCCGCCAGAATACAGTTTTCATTGGATAGTCTATTGGAAATGAAAGCTGCCTGACTTCTATGAATGATATCATCCATGTAAGGTTTCATTCTATTGGCAAGTATCTTGGCAATAATTTTATGAAAAACATTACACAATGAAATAGGCCTGTAATCTTGAATGGTATCAGCATGTGTTCTCTTAGGAATGAGGGCTAAAGAAGTGGCCTTCGCTCTGCTCGGAAGGTAATTTTTTTATGAAAAAAGACTTAACCGCATTGCAAACAGTAGGTCCAGTAATGGACCAAGTGGCTTTGTAGAATGCAAATTTAAACCCATCAGGTCCTGGTGCAGAAGAATTACAACCAGACTTAATAGCATTATGGATTTCAACATTTGTAACCGGAGAAGTAAGGGCAGAAGTAGCCTCATCTTGTAGAGTGTTCCCATAAGGAATATTGCTCAAATCAGCGTAAGGAGGTCTGGGAGAATTGTAAAGAGCTTTGAAGTGATTAATAATACCTTGAATGTTGGAAGCTTGAGGTGCATCATTGCTGCAAACTGAGGAGTGAAGAATGTTAAGGTTTTGAGATTTCCTCCTTTGAATCCTTGAAAACAGGAATTTTAAGTCTTCTTCCCCATTTGTTAACCACTTTACTTTTGATCTTTGAATGATCCAATTGGCTCTTAAAGAGTTATAGAAAGCATACTCCATGTTTATCTTTTTGAGTTGACCACAAAGAGTGGCATTTAGAGGATCCAAATTAACCTGATGCTGGAGTTGTTTTTGCTGGGAGGAGAGATCAGAACACTTAGAGTCTAAGTGAGTAGAGTTAACCCATCTTTTGAGTTTGATTTCCTTCTTCAATAAGTAGAGCTTGTTATATAGTGAAATAATGGGATTCCCATTAGGAGGAGAAGCAAATATCGAAATCAAAATGTCCCAAAATTCAGGGATTTTGCACCAGAAGTTTTTGAACATGAATCTCTTACTAGCGGATCTTTCCACCTTCGATTGGAGAATGAGAGGTGTGTGATCAGAGACCAGACTATTGCTTACATTATAAAAAGAAGTTGGATAAGCAGAGATCCAAAAATCATTCACAAGCACCCGGTCCAACTTGAGATGAATTGGGTTATCAGTCCTTTGGTTATACCAAGTGAAGTAATTGCCAGTGGAAGGAAGATCCTCAAGATGTGCTTCAAAGATGAAAGAGTTGAAAGGAGCCAACTTAGTAGAATTCAGAACATTGCCACCAGACTTTTCGGAAGGAAAACGACAGCAATTAAAATCCCCAAAAACTGCCCAAGGCAGTCCACCATTTGGAAATTGAAGCCTTAACTCTTCCCAAAGAGTGTTTCTTTCCACATAATCATTAGAAGCATAGACAACAGAAATCAGAAATGGTGGCAGATTCCCCTCACTAACCATGCCAGAAATAACTTGCTTAGAAATGAAGGTGGGGGAGAAAGAGACCTTATTAGCGTTCCATTTAATCCATATCCGGCCCGGAGAAGCAGCTTGAAAGTTGTGACAACTCAACTCGTTGTCAAAAATTTTGTGAGTGGAACAAAACCATGGGTCTTGGAGGTTGTGATGGAGGATACGATTTTCAAGTAGACAAATAATGTCAATGTCGTGGTCCTGAACCACTTTCTTACAGCACAAAACTTTATCAGGGTTGTTAAAACCCCTGATATTCCATACCACAATATTAGGATGGGTCATGGGAAACTATTTAGATTTAGAACCTTTCTTGACGCCCTTCCCCCTTGTATTTCTAAGGGGTTGAGAATGAGAGGAATTATTAGGTTTTGAGGAGTTGGGTTTAGAACTAGAGGGAGGAGAGAATTTTCCCTGTTCATTTGGCAGTTGAGAGGCAGTAGAAGCATTTTCTGGCTCAATAATGGAAGTAGAATCAGAGTCTGAGAGATTTTGCAGTAAGGAAAATTTATTAGGTGAAGACGTGTTCAAAGGAGCTTGATTGATAAGGGTAGCAGGGAGATCAGAGGAAGAAGAGGTTTGTTGAGTAGGAGAATTTAGGTTTGGAATTATCACCGAGTCTGTTTGTATACAAGAGACATCCAATGTGATATGAGTGTCAGCTTCCTGGGCCTTCTCCTTGAGTTCGGTGGTACCATTATTAAGGGAATAGAGTGCTGGTTCTGTGGGGGCAGAGATTTCGTGATAGTTGGGCTGTATCGAAGTGGTGGCGACTTGATTATCTGGTATTTCAGGGCGAGGCTCCGTAGAGGACCTGGGAGTAGGAAGAATACCCTTTGGATTTTTTGAAGGTGGTCTTGGGCGTCGACTGGTACTTCTTCCTCGGGGGCCAACAGGAGGGAGAGAAGGTTTGGGATTTGGGTTTGAAGGGCAAGCATCGGTTAAATGGTTGAAAGATTTGCACAGATCGCAAACAGAGGGGCGCCATTCATACTGGATTTTAAGGTTGAAGAGTTTACCTTCCACTGTAATAGGAATGGAAGCAGGATAAGTAGCAGAAGAGTCAATCTGGACACACACTCTAGCGTATGTGAGTCTCGATTTAGATGCTGTGAGAGCATCGACAGCAAGTGGGATACCAACTTTGGTGGCGATCTTGGAAATGCCTATCGGGGTCCAGCAGCAGAGCGGTAAATCGTGGATTTTGAACCAAATGGGGATATTGGTGTACTCAATTCTTTCAGGGCTGAAGTGAGAAGACCATTTTTTGAAAATGAATGGTCTACCAAAGATAAACCAAGCACCTTTTGTCCATACCATTTCATAATCCTCAGCACAAGAGAATTTAAAGAGGAAAAAAACCTTCACTTAGTGAAATCAGTTTGATAGTACCTTTGAGCTTCCAAAGATTAGTAACAGCTTTGAGCAAAGCTTCATAGTATGGCCTTTTACCGAGAGAGTAGCCGACCAAAGCAAGGTTGTATTCCTCAACAGCTTCAGCTATATCTTCAGTAGGGAAATCAATGATTTCTTCAGGGGTTGGAAGAGCCGAAATATTGAACTCACTGGCTACCGGAGGATCCGAGAAGACTCTGTCCCAAGGAAGAGGGCACGATGTACCTGGGTTAGGAAGTGGTGAAGAAGAGTTGGGTAGGGGAGGAAAGGAAGTGGAGTAAACGGAGGGATCCATAGGATCCCCCCAGCGGAGGCGGCGGAGGGACACAAAGTGCGGAGGAGGCGCCGGGAGAAAAAAATCGCCAAACCCTAGCGCAGCTCACAAGGCATTCGGAAAATCTATCTAACTATCTTCTCTCTCTCATATACGTGCATGTCGTGGAAGATCTTCCTATCAGTCCTGTATGGAAATAAAATATTTAAGAGAAAAGCCGTTACGGCATTTGTATGCTGAAGATATCATAAATCATAACGGTTGATTACAGGCCATCGTTATATTGTTAATCTGAGATTAAAAATAGAAAATTGGTATTTCTTTAGATTCTTTGTCAATAAATGATCTAATCCGTCAACTTGATTAAAAGAAATTTAGGCTGAGGTTGACATGTGAACTCATTTTTTTACTTTAAAATAATATGTTTAATATTTTTTTTCTTGTGGGTATAATTTTTTTACTTTTAATCAAATTTCTTAAATTTTATGGTTAATAAATTATAACTTTTTAAATCAAAATATGTTATCATATTAGGTTTAGGTCATTCGAGTTGCTAGCATGTAGGCCCTATAAGAAAAGAAGTGTATAACATACCGGCGGAAAAATTCGGCCCAAGAAGGCCATATTTCGTCCCTGACGGTCGCCCTCTAAATTTAATAAAAATTTCTCACCTAAAGATCTCTCTCAACCTCATGTTAACCTCTTTTCTTGATTGTTTTGCTCCATTTCTTCAATATTTGAAAGGCAAATGCTTATCTCTTTTATCATTTTCATTTTTTTTTTTAATTTCATCAGTTAGATTTTGTTTTTTTTTTCCTATAGGCTAAATTGCCCATAATCATCCATTAGATTTTGTTAAAAATGAATTTTAGATATTTTATATTATTGAGATTCTATGTTGAGAGACTTTAGAATTTGATCTATGCTTAATAAAATTATATATCATAAATATTATAGAATATATAGTACTATTCTAGTAATCATATTTTACCTTAAATGATTAATACATAGCTTTTAAAGTTAAGGGTGAATGATTAATTAATACTAAGAAGTGATTAAGTTTGAAGTTTATTATCATTAAATGAAGTTTAGAATTTTAACTTTCTAGTCACTTGGTTGGATTTTAAAAAGTATAGTTTAACCCCTATATTTTCGTCTATCCAATTTGTTTTATATTTAAATTTGTTAGATCAAGTTATACTTGAAAATTTGAAGTCAGATGTCGTGGATGTATAATAGATTATTACTTGGAAAAAAGTCACTAACAGATGAATTTGTCGTAGGAGTTGAATTTTTATTCGCATGACATATCAACTGCTTTCATTTTTATAAGATGGGAGGTTTAATTATATGTCATTTCTCAAAGAAAAAAAAAAATCAAATCTACCTTACACCTGATGAGGTTACACCCGATTTATATCATAGACAATTAACCTTAGGGTATTGATTTTGGATTTACATTAAGAATAGGAAACAATTTTTGACTCTCAATAAGATCCCTCCACAACTTTCACAATAGTAGAGGATGAGAATATAATGGACGTATGAAGAAATTATTTTTAATGTAGCAGGTCCACAATTTAAAGGACATATAGAGGAGTCACCTAAAAATCTGTCGGAAATTCATCATAGTTTTGGTTGAATTTTTTAGTTAAATATTGGTCGTTAGTAATTAGAACATTTTTCTATCAGAATTCCGCCGATGGAATTTCTTTGATTTCCAATGGATTTTTCGTCGGAAATCCGGGAGATTTGGATCAAGTCAATGTCTAGTCAAACATGTCAACTTGTTTTGACACTCATATTACAAACTATCGTTCCTTTAATTCACAATATCGATTGTCTAATAAAACTAACCAATTAATCAATTAACCATTAAGTTTTAATGAACTATTTATCAAACAATAAATGATTATAATAAAAAAATATAAATGAACAAGCAAACCAATATATTTAAACTTATTCATTTAAATATAAAATTTAGAATATTCAATTATCGAAATAAATAAATAAATAAATATAAAAAAATATCAAATTATTTATCTAAATAATTTTTAAGATTCCAACATGATAGATGCATCACATGACATGATGAATATAATAGCATAGTTAGGTATTCGATGTCTGCATAATGCTGCTCATAACCAAAATATATATATATATATATATATATATATATATATACAGTAAAACAGAGATATGATGTGACATGAATTTGTTATATTATCTATTAGAAGAGAAGAGAAGAGAAAGGAGACAAAAATGGTTGCGAAGGAAGGCGCAGTTAAGAGCTGTGACAAGACGGCAATGCTCGCCGATTTCTTAAACCAACCACCATTTCCGTCTCCTCATCCTCTTGCAGCCTTCCTCTTATCGAACTTAATCGGGCCAATAAAATATTTTCTTTGACTTATCCTTCTAAGAAAAATAAAATATTGGATGGATGAAGATATTTTAAGCTCAATTTAATAGTTTTGGATAAGCAAGATATATTTCTATTCTATAAGATACTTTAAATATTAAAAAAAATTGCTTCAATATATTTAATTTTTTTTTTAACTATCTGCTGCCACTTGAAAGGGAGCGCTTGGTGGCGTAACAAATCTCTTAGCGGAACCTAACAAGGCCACACACTGGCATCGCGCTCACACTTGCTTTGGCTCAGATGAGGCGAGGCCATACGTAGTAGAGGGGATTTGAACCCGGGATGAAGGGATCCCAACTATGCTCGCCCACCATGCAACCTCGATCCCTAAGGGCATCTCCAACCGAAAACTTCATTTTTCACTGCAAAGTAACGCAAAACTCTAAAATGGTGCGGTGATGCTCCAATCGAACGTCATTTTAGGAGTTTTTGAGAAGGTAACGATCGCTCTCCCTTTCGCGTGTTTTTCCGGTTGAGAGCAAAAAATTGCGTGAGTGAACAGTGCGACGCCAATATTGGCGTCGCACTGTTCACCTGCGATTAAATGGCGGAAATTTTAGCGTTCGGTTGGAGCGACGGAACGACTCCATACGCTCGTTTAGCGTTCGGTTGGAGATGCCCTAAGCCTCTAGCTTTTCATTACTATATTTTTCTGCTTTTAATAAATTTTTATATATAAAGTTATTATAGGAAATAATTTGAAGTAGTGAAAAAATAATGATTAAAAAATTTTTCAAATGAAATCTTAATCTTCTTTAAATTTTAAAATATAATATTTTCTTTGTCCCCCATGCATGTTTTCTACATTACCTTTTGCTTCTACCCTATCTGCATGTTGACATTAATAAATTATTTTGGCCTAACTAGCAGGACTTAATTACCTTCATGTCAAAATATTAAAAAAAGGCGAAGATATTGACCAAATTATAGCTATAATGAGTTTAATTTTTTTTTTTTGAATTTATCTTAAGATGAGTATAATATTAAAATGTTGCTTGATTATCTATGTATAATATTATCTTAAATTCACCGTAACAAATGCTATGCTAATAGGAGTTTTATCCGTTATTTTAATTTTTGTAATAAGTGATATTGAAAATTTAACCAAATTTTATTTTACATACAATTAACCTTAATGTATGAAAAAGGTTAGAGTACTCCAGTGGAAGATAAGATTAGAGAGTCGCCTTAGATGATTTGGTCACACAAAATGGCGGCCTTCTGATGACCCGATTAGGAAAATAAATGTATTGATTTGGCTTATGTTAAGACTAATAGAGGTAGACTTAAAAAGATCATATTGTAAAATAATAGAAATAATCTTTATTTATTTGATTTAAATGAGAATTTAATTCTTCATGGGACAAAATGTAGAAAAAGAATTCATATAGTCAACTCTAAGTTGTGGAATAAAGACTTGATGTTATTTGTATACAATTAATCACATACATATATGATTAAACTTTTTATTATTTTCCAAAAACTTATGATGAAATTTTTTTTTTTTTTTTTGATAAAATCTATGATAATGAGATAACAGTAATAAAACATAAATTTTATTTTCGTATAACATAATATAATAATTTAATAATAATATGTAGGTACAATTACATGCATCTTAAATGAGCCAAAAATTTTAATAGTAAAAAAGCTGTATTATTCGATTAATATAACATGCACGTCATTTGGAAGTTTTATTTGGTCCGGTCGACCGAATGAGAGAAACATTCGGTCGCAGGCAAAATCCCGATGTACCGAGGTGTATCGAGTTTTTCGAAAAAAACTCGGTACACCTCTGTATAGCGGGATTTTGCCTGCGACCGGATGTTTCTCAGCATCCATCCGGTCGGAGGACGTAATAATTGTTCCGTCATTTGACCTATAGCTTAGAAAGATGAGGGAAGGCAGCTTGGCTTTGTATAGAAAGAGTGGGGCCCATAAGCCGAGAATCACATGCCCTACTGCCTCCCAGGCTTCCCTCTTTTTTGGCTTCATCTCCGCATGTTGTCTTCTTCGTATTAATGGTGCCACCAAAAACCCTAACGATATCATAAAATAAGAAACATTTATGAGATGAGTACTATATTGATAAGATTCAAGGTTGATACCATATAATAATAATAATAATAATAATAATGTTTAATTAGTGATGCTTAAAAAATTAGAAAAATGATTTATGAAATGATTTTTTTTCAAAATTAAGACTTCAATTGAGTCAATTTTCTTATTACTTTTTAAAACATTTTTTTAGCAAACAATTTTTATACTAAAAAATTGTTTTAAAAAGCAACAATAAATATAGAATTAGGCATTCACATAAAATTTTTCTTAAAATTAAGAAACTCATTGTCTAGAAAGTAAAGTATTTTGTTGGAATATAGTAATTTTGTTCAATAGAAATTGGATGAACCTACTTGGGCATGCTGGTGATCTTGATGATGGGAGATGAGGTCAATTGGCTTATAGTGAATGTTGAACTTGCTTCGAGAAAGGAGGTTGCTTGCCTTGAAATTGTAGTAGAATACACTTTTATCTTAATATTCTATGAATCTATTATAAGAAAGAGACTTTCTCATATTCATACAACTAAGTAGCATATGAGGGTGTTCTCATCTTCCTCAGATTCATCAACAAACTTTGTGCGAAGATTCTTTTCTTTTGTAACGAGTCTAGGAAACTCCCCCTCTTGGTGCACTTTTGTTTGGCACAAGTTTCATGCTCTACGTTTCTCTACATATTGTTGGTTGGATATTAAGGGTATGTGGTTTAAAAACCACAGATGCTCTTTCAAAAAGAAACATTTCGGTTGATCCTCTTTACACTCTTTGTTATTTAGCCCCGAAAAAGCACCCATCATCTGTTCTTCGAATGCAATTTCTTCTTTACTATGATGAGTGTGTTAGTCGTTCCTGGTGTTAAAGATCTTTTGTTTAGGCCAAGCATTCTTCCAATTTTCAAATTTATAAATGATGTGGGTACGTCTGTCAAAAATATGAAGAGGACTTATTTGATCATCACTACTGCTGCTATTTACTATTTGTGGAGTGAGAGAAATAATAATATGTTTAGCTCCACTTCATCCTCTTCTACTTCTCGTTGTCATATTATTAAAAATGTCGTTTTCCTTAAAATCTCAAAGTGGAAAAACAATGTCATATTGTTGGACGTACATGCTAAAATTTAGTTGGGAGTTTTTAATTCACCTTATTCTTCTTTTGCTGGGGTGGATCTGGTAGATTGTATATTACTTCATTTACATATCTATTTGACAATTTCATATAAGGTTTGGTTGCATGTGTATTGCTGTTGGTTGATTCATTTACCATCAATGTTTTTTTGCTTCTACTGTTGGCTTATTGATCGATATTCTTTTATCATCCAGTTTCCTGTCAAGAATTCATCTACGTTCTTACTAGTTGCCTCATCACTTCTTACGAGATTATATGATGCTTCAAATGCTGTTTGGGACCTAGAGAGATTTGTTTTCCCGTTGCTTCATGCCCTGGACGATGATGAAAGCCATGTTGTTTACAGGTCCGCCCCATGGAAGGCCAACGAGAAACTAAGGGCTACGAGCTTATATTTCTATAATTAGATTTTTGCTTATCAAACGCTTCCTAAGTCCAGGCTTTCTTCCTTATTAGGGGGTTTGGCTTTTCTAGTTTAAAATGTCTTTATACTCCATTCTTTTTTGTTACGGGGGATTTTTTGTGCATGCTCTTTTTCACAATTTTGCTTTTTATTTTTTTAAGCACCTTGAGGCCTCCCACTTGTAATCCTATTTTACTTGTAATTTATTTTTCATTTTTATGAATGGGAAAATTAACTTTACCCAAAACAAAATACAAAATTTTCCTTAGGCAGAGCTTTAGATAGGAATCATTGAGGACTTGAGCTTTCAATGAACAATATATTAGTTTTTTGCTTCAATCCCATCAGGTGATCATATTCAATTATCTTTATGCTGAGGCATTGCAACAAAGTTGCCCATTTTTGTGTTTATTTTAGTTTGGCTTGTTATTTTGTATGGAAAAAGGACAACACAATAAAAATCTTCCTTTTTAAAAAAATTTTGCTGAAAGAAGTTATAGATAATTTTGTGTACACTTAATTGAATTTTTTGTTATATTGTTAAAAGAAATACAACCTGTACTTTCGAAAAAAAATAATAATAAAAGGTAGCATGCTTCACTAAAAAATGATATTGTTGAGGGTTCATTGGATCTAATACAAAGCCACTTCGACCATCTAGTCAAGTTAGTTGGGTGTTTTGTAGTAACTATCACCCTATGGAGGAAACAAGTAATTAGCATTTTATTATTAGATTTTTTTTTTTTTTTTGTTATTTATAAGAGAAGTTGAGATCTTCATGATAAGACGAGAAACAAAAAAAATTAACAATATATGGTCTAGATATTCTAATATCTCTATAATAGTATGTGGGGCCTATTGAGAATGTAGTGCCTCATAGAAGGTTGGCTCCTTTTGGAAGCTCAAGTTTTTCAAATTTGTTTATAGAGTACCACTTGTCTAGTACTAGTAACTAAGTACACATGAGCAAGTAGTAGCGGGCATTTTTTCTATGTTGATTACTCTCATAGGTTTTAACTTGCTTCTAATTTGAGCAACTTGTGCGTGTTGATTGCTCTTCTATTACTCCTTGCATAGGAGTTATTTCAATGAGTTAGTACATAAAAGCTTGTCACGACCCGACCCGACGGGGACGGATCCCGCCCGAGCCGGATCGCGACGAGAGACCTTTCTTAACCAGGATCTGGCTTTGGATTAGGTTACTGAACTGATCTTTCAAATTCTTAACTCAACAGAAGCACACAGAACAACAGAGCTACTAAAAACATCAAATGCAGCGGAACAAAACATCTATCTTTTCATTTCCTCAAAATAATCATCTACAGAACAGTACATGGCTTTCAACAGAAAGAAAGACAGAACAGAAAAGCCATGACTGTACAAAAATCAAAAGTACAAAAGTACCTAATCTGATCAGACTCTGAAACCTAGTCCTGAACTTCCTTGCCCTTCCCAGAACCTGAAAACCACCAGAAAGCAAGGGTGAGCTCAACAGCTCAGCAAAGCAACAAACCACCAATCTAAATTCTCAGAAAACAAAACCAAATTCATCGGACAGAAATCAGATCAGAAATCGGAACAGAATCGGAAATCAAAACTTACGGACATATATCAAATCACATCAGAGTCGTACAGATCGTATCAGAACAGAACAAATCAACAGAGTCAGAATCAGAAATCAGAATCATACGGATCATATCATATCATAATCACAATTTCGTACAGAACAGAACAGATACAGAAAATAGTACAGATGCATATAGCTAAATGCCCTGACACTGACGGAATCTCTATGGATTCCGGCCCCTTATGCCTCCCTTCCCAGACACTGACTGAATCTCATAGGATCCAGGCCCCTTATGTCTCCCTTTGTGCTCACGGCACCAAAACAGATGTGCTTATAGCACCAAAACAGAATTCATCGGATCCGGAACAGAACAGACATCAGATTTGATCTCATTGCAGATTTCCCGTTTCACTAACTGAATCTCATAGGATTCAGGCCCCTTATAACTCCCTTTGTATAGCTTATACACATAGCATTTCAATTCAGAAGAAATACGGACAATTCAGAAATTACCCAAAAATCGGGCAGCACAACGGCAGTATACGGAATTTACACAAAAAATTCCTGCAAAGAAAATTTACCGAATTCGCACATAATACAGATATCAACATTTCAGAACCTTTATTCTACTGCACAGATAAATTCCAATTTCACAGAAAAATCTGGTCGACTAAAAACACAGTCGAATCAAAAATACCCGGACGAAAATCTTCTTCAAAAAATAAGTCAAAACGTGCACACCGGCACGGCAACGATATCCAAAAAGTTACGCGGTAAAAACTGAGTCAATCAACAGATACGGACAAAAATCATTAACGAAAACGAAATCCGGACAGAATATACCGCCAAACACGACGGTTCTGAAAATTGAGAAAGGCGGAATGTGCCTTACCTCGAGCACAACAATTTCCTCAACAGCCACTTCGGGCGAAAACGACTCCGCGTCGTCCGAAAATCCGCTTTTCCACTTTTTCCTTCGTTTTTCTCTCTCCTCAGCTTTTTCTCTCTCTTCAAAATATCTCATTTCTATATATATCCAGACTGATCGTCCTGGACGATCGAGCTTCGTACCGGACGATCCATGAAGAGAGGAATTTCGTCCAGACGAAAAACGACATATCGTCCCAGGCGAAGGGTTCACGGGAGAATTTTCGTCCAGACGATCCTGATTTCGTCCAGACGAACCATACAACCAAAACTGATTTTCTGCACAACCTGTACCGATCGTCCCGGACGATCCAACTTCGTCCCGGACGAACCTGGAGCAAAAACTGATATTACAATCTCCCCAACTTAAAAAAAAATGTCGTCCTCGACATTATCCAATCCCACCTCCGTCAAAACAAGTACGGGTACGACCGTCTCATATCAGACTCCTTCTCCCAAGTTGCTTCCCGTGCAGTCCGGTGCTTCCACTGGACTTTAACCATCGGAATCTCTTTATTTCTTAACTTTCGGACGTCGTACGCCAAAATAAGCTCTGGCTCTTCCTTGTACGCCAGATTCTCCTGAATCTCCACCTCATCAGCTGACAACTTCTTCCCAGAGTCTGAAACCCACTTCCTCAGAGTGGATACGTGAAACACATTATGCACGTCAGGCATAGAATCAGAAAGCAATAGGCGATAAGCAGATTTTCCAATTCTTTCCAAAATCTCAAATGGTCCAACATACCTTGGACTAAGCTTACTCACCTGACCAAATCTGCTCACACCTTTCATCGGGCTGACTTTGACATACACACAAAGTCACCGACCTGAAATTCAACAAATCTGTGCTTCTGATTGTAATACTTCTGCTGACGATCTTGAGCGGCTTTCAATCTTTCTCTTATCAAATTGATCTTCTGAGCAGTTTCATCAGCAAAAGTGGCCCCCAAAGCCTGTCTATCTCCGACCTCCGTTAGAGTCAAAGGAGTACGACACTTCCTGCCATACAAAGCCTCGTACGGTGCCATACCGATACTGGACTGAAAACTGTTGTTATAGGCAAACTCAATCAGCGGAATATGATCCTCCCAACTTCCGCTAAAGTCCAGAACACAAAGCCTCAACAGATCTTCCAGTACCTGAATCGTCCTCTCAGACTGTCCGTCGGTCTGAGGATGAAAGGCTGTACTGAAATGCAGTTTCGTACCCAAGCCTTGCTGAATGCCTTTCCAAAGTCTGGAAGTAAAGCGTCCATCTCGATCAGATACGATCACACGAGGCACACCGTGCAATCTGACTATTTCCTTCACATAAATCTGTGCCAAGCGATCAACTGAATCCGTCTGTCTGATCGGAAGAAAATGGGCTGACTTCGTCAATCGATCTACAACCACCCAAATGGCATCATGTCCTTGTCTAGATCGAGGAAAACCCATCGCAAAATCCATCGTTACCTCCTCCCATTTCCACTCAGGGATAGGCAACGACTGCAACAATCCACCTGGTCGCTGATGCTCTGCCTTCACCAACTGACAGGCTTCGCATCTCGACACAAACTCTGCCACATCCTTCTTCATCCCAGGCCACCAAAACAAAAGCTTCATATCAGCGTACATCTTACCACTGCCTGGATGAACAGTATAGCCAGAATGATGAGATTCGTACAGAATCTCCTGCCTCAAGTCTCCAAATACAGGTACCCACAACCTGTTCTTACAGAAAATAACACCAGAATCAGAAATTCGAAGTTCAGGAGTCTTACCAGATCCAATCTGAGCTATCAACTTCGAATAATCAGAATCTGACTTCTGGGCTTCTTGAATCCGTGCTTCCAAAGAAGACTGAATACTCATCTGAGCCAACTCCAAATCATTGGAGGAAACCACCTCCAACTGCAATCTCTCCAAATCACGAATCAGAAAGTCATCACAGGTAAGCTGAATACCTGAGAATCCAGAAGACTTTCTGCTCAGAGCGTCCGCTACCACATTCGCCTTCCCAGGCTGATACTGAATAGTCAAATCGTAGTCCTTGATCAACTCGAGCCACCTCCTCTGTCTCAGATTCAGATCCTTCTGAGTAAAAATATACTTCAGGCTCTTATGATCAGTAAAGATCTCACACCTGACGCCATACAAGTAATGACGCCAAATCTTCAAAGCAAAAACTACTGCAGCTAATTCCAAATCATGTGTCGGGTAATTCTTCTCATGTGGTTTCAACTGTCTCGAAGCATAAGCAATTACCTGACCATACTGCATCAGAACACAACCCAATCCTTTCAGTGAAGCATCACTGAACACCTGGAAACCCTCCGTACCTGACGGAAGTGCCAACACTGGAGCTGAAGTCAAACACTCCTTCAATCTCTGAAAACTAGCTTCACACTCCGGTGTCCAAACAAAAGGTACTGACTTCTGAGTCAGTCTCGTCAGAGGAGTCGAAATCTGTGAAAATCCTTTCACAAACTTCCTATAATACCCGGCCATGCCCAAGAAAACTACGTACCTCAAATACCGTAGTCGGCCTTGGCCAATCAGCAACAGCCTGAATCTTCTGGGGATCTACAGAAATGCCTTTTCCGCTAATCACATGCCCCAGAAAAGAAATGCTCTTCAGCCAGAATTCACACTTAGAGAACTTGGCATACAGCTGATGCCTCCTCAAAGTCTCCAACACAATCCTCAAATGTCTGGCATGCTCATCCTCAGATGCAGAATATACCAGAATATCATCAATGAAGACGATCACAAACTGATCCAAATACTCCCTGAATACTCGGTTCATCAGATCCATGAAAATCGCGGGCGCATTGGTTACCCCAAAAGGCATAACCAAAAACTCGTAGTGCCCATACCGAGTACTGAAAGCAGTCTTCACCACATCAGCTTCCTTCACCTTCACCTGATAATATCCGGATCTCAAATCAATCTTTGAAAATACCGAAGATCCGGAAAGCTGATCAAACAAGTCGTCTATCCGAGGCAAAGGATACTTGTTCTTGATCGTGACCTTGTTCAAATCTCTGTAATCGATACACATACGGAGTGTACCGTCCTTCTTCTTCACAAACAGAACAGGTGCTCCCCCCCAGGCGAAACACTAGGGCGTACAAAACCTCTGTCAACCAACTCCTGAATCTGAACTTTCAACTCAGAAAGTTCTTTCGGTGCCATCCTGTACGGAGCTTTCGATATAGGAGCTGTACCCGGAAAAACATCGATAGAGAACTCCACATCTCTATCCGGAGGTAAACCGACCAACTCCTCAGGAAAAACATCGGCAAATTCCCGTACCACAGGGATCTCAGAAACAGAACCAACATCCAGGTTCAGATCCCGCACCGAAGCTAAAAATACCGGACATCCTTTCTTCCACATCCTGCTCACCTCCAACACAGAAACCAGACTGGAGAGAACACCTCGTAATCCCTGAAATACAACTCTCTCTCCAGCCACAAGCAAACTCACTTGCTTCTTCAGACAGTCTATCTGAGCCTCATACTGACTCAGCCAATCCATGCCCAGAATCACATCATACGAAGAAATCGGTAATCGAATCAAACTCGATTTCCACTTCTTGCCAGAAATCTCGATCTCACACAAACAAAACTGTCGAGCAATCAATGGATTCCCAGCCGTAAAATCACAGACAAAGAAACCGGTAAAACCATCGAATCCAAATGTAAAATCTCAAAACAATGCTCGGACAGAAAAGAATGACTCGCTCCAGAGTCAAACAAAACACGACATGGCTGATCAGAAATGTAAACCGTACCTGTCACAACATCCGGAGCATCACGAGCCTCCTGCTGAACTCAGACTGTAAACTCGTGGCTGAACTGGAACAGGAGCTGAAGCAACAGAACTACTCTGCTCCCTCTGAATCGTAGGTGGTCTCCGCGGTGCAGAACTAGAACCACCACCTCTACCAGCAAATCCCTCAGGGCGAGGAGGAACAGTCCTCGGTCTTCCTGCTGCTGAACCAACAGGTCTGACAAAGCCCTCAGATCGCTGCTCAGAACGCTGATCAAATCCCATCTGCGGACATTCTGCAATCCTATGTCCCGGCTGACCACATCTGAAACAAAGACCAGCTATCCTGTAGCACTGGCCATGGTGTCGCCGTCCACAACTCTGGCACACAGGTGCCGAACTGACAGATCCAGAACTAGTCGTACTGGTAGCAGTACCAGACGATCCTCCGCTCTTCCTGGAATCTCCAGATCCAGATCCAGGAACAAATCTCCTCTTCCCAGAGGAACCACTGCCAGATGTCTCTCCTCCAAACCTCTTCCTACTCGCAGTCCACCGCTGCTGAGTAGCCGTCATGTCATTCTCAATCAGACGAGCTCGCTCCACAAGCTCAGAGAAATCAGTAATCCGGAACGGTATCAGAGGCTGCCTCAAAGTGTCTCGTAAGCCTCTCAGAAATCTGTAGCACCTCTCAGTAGACGTGCTAACCAGCTGCGGAGCGTACCTGGCTAATGCAGTAAACTCAGCCTCGTACTGCATCACCGTCTTGCTCCCCTGAACAAGTCTCAGAAAACTCTCCTGCATCTGCTGTCGTGCAGAAGGGGGAACAAACCAGTCCCGAAATACTTCGGTGAACTCCTCCCAAGTAATCAAAGAGTTCAATCTGCCCTGAAATCTGGCTGCTTGCTGGCCATCCCACCAGTGCTCAGCCTCACCGTCCAACAGAAAAACAGCTAACGGAACTTTCCTGTCTGCAGGACACTGCATCCCGTCAAAAGTCTTCTCCAATCTCCTCAGCCACTCCTCGGCTGCTCTGGGCTCAACAGCGCCCTCAAACCTTGGAGGTTTCAACCTCAAAAATAATTGCAGGTGTCGATCAATGTCCTCAGATCTAACAGTCGAAGCTCTGCTCTGAGTCTCGCTCATCATCTGAGCAACAAGTGAAGCAAACTGTGAAAGCGTATCAGCACCGACCACTGGGGCTGTACTCCCCACTGGTGCTGCCTGATCGTCACTCTGACCGTCTGTCATGTCTGGGTCTGGCTGATCCATACAGAAAAATCCAGAAAATCCGGAAAACTATCACAAAACAACACAAAATAACACAATAAAAAGCCAAACGACCCAAAACTACCTCCCAGACAGACTCACTAATCACTTCCTAGAGCTCTGTTTTACAATCCAACCTGTTTCCAAAACCAGTGCTCTGATACCACAAAAAAAAAGCTTTGTCACGACCCGACCCGACGGGGACGGATCCCGCCCGAGCCGGATCGCGACGAGAGACCTTTCTTAACCAGGATCTGGCTTTGGATTAGGTTACTGAACTGATCTTTCAAATTCTTAACTCAACAGAAGCACACAGAACAACAGAGCTACTAAAAACATCAAATGCAGCGGAACAAAACATCTATCTTTTCATTTCCTCAAAATAATCATCTACAGAATAGTACATGGCTTTCAACAGAAAGAAAGACAGAACAGAAAAGCCATGACTGTACAAAAATCAAAAGTACAAAAGTACCTAATCTGATCAGACTCTGAAACCTAGTCCTGAACTTCCTTGCCCTTCCCAGAACCTGAAAACCACCAGAAAGCAAGGGGTGAGCTCAACAGCTCAGCAAAGCAACAAACCACCAATCTAAATTCTCAGAAAACAAAACCAAATTCATCGGACAGAAATCAGATCAGAAATCGGAACAGAATCGGAAATCAAAACTTACGGACAGATATCAAATCACATCAGAGTCGTACAGATCGTATCAGAACAGAACAAATCAACAGAGTCAGAATCAGAAATCAGAATCATACGGATCATATCATATCATAATCACAATTTCGTAACAGAACAGAACAGATACAGAAAATAGTACAGATGCATATAGCTAAATGCCCTGACACTGACGGAATCTCTATGGATTCCGGCCCCTTATGCCTCCCTTCCCAGACACTGACTGAATCTCATAGGATCCAGGCCCCTTATGTCTCCCTTTGTGCTCACGGCACCAAAACAGATGTGCTTATAGCACCAAAACAGAATTCATCGGATCCGGAACAGAACAGACATCAGATTTGATCTCATTGCAGATTTCCTGTTTCACTAACTGAATCTCATAGGATTCAGGCCCCTTATAACTCCCTTTGTATAGCTTATACACATAGCATTTCAATTCAGAAGAAATACGGACAATTCAGAAATTACCCAAAAATCGGGCAGCACAACGGCAGTATACGGAATTTACACAAAAAATTCCTGCAAAGAAAATTTACCGAATTCGCACATAATACAGATATCAACATTTCAGAACCTTTATTCTACTGCACAGATAAATTCCAATTTCACCGAAAAATCTGGTCGACTAAAAACACAGTCGAATCAAAAATACCCGGACGAAAATCTTCAAAATATAGTCAAAACGTGCACACCCGGCACGGCAACGATATCCAAAAAGTTACGCGGTAAAAACTGAGTCAATCAACAGATACGGACAAAAATCATTAACGAAAACGAAATCCGGACAGAATATACCGCCAAACACGACGGTTCTGAAAATTGAGAAAGGCGGAATGTGCCTTACCTCGAGCACAACAATTTCCTCAACAGCCACTTCGGGCGAAAACGGCTCCGCGTCGTCCGAAAATCCGCTTTTCCACTTTTTCCTTCGTTTTTCTCTCTCCTCAGCTTTTTCTCTCTCTTCAAAATATCTCATTTCTATATATATCCAGACTGATCGTCCTGGACGATCGAGCTTCGTACCGGACGATCCATGAAGAGAGGAATTTCGTCCAGACGAAAAACGACATATCGTCCCAGGCGAAGGGTTCACGGGAGAATTTTCGTCCAGACGATCCTGATTTCGTCCAGACGAACCATACAACCAAAACTGATTTTCTGCACAACCTGTACCGATCGTCCCGGACGATCCAACTTCGTCCCGGACGAACCTGGAGCAAAAACTGATATTACAGTTAGTTTGCTTAGTGACACCGGATCAGACAAGAAGGCGAAGTGAGCTATCGGAATCAGGCAGCTCAAACAAAACCCAAGAACATGCTTCTTAGGATCAGGACAACACCATCTGAATAATTAGGATACAAAACCCATAAACTGAACTAAATCACAAATCTTATTCATCTTCCCCTCCTTTACAAGGCAACATCGACCTTTATTTATAATCATTTGTAAAATACATAAAGGGCCATTGTGAGACCTCGTTCCCTTACTGTTCCTCTCTGACTTGGATTTTCCTCCCAGGATCGTCCGGGACGATAGTGAGATCGTCCAGGCCGATCTGTACTGTTCAAAATACCGTCCTGAGAATAGTTCTGGGAACCGTCCAGGACGATCGGGACAATCGATTTTGGTCTGATCGTCTCGGGACGATTTGATGATCGGCCGGGCCGATCAGCTTAATGATATAAGAAAATCAGCTCGTTTTGAGGAGAGAGAAAATTATTTTTAAAATATCAGATATTTTGAAGAGAGAGAAAGAGAGGAAAAGTAAAGGAAAAGCTTGGTTTTCGAGGCCGCGGAGTACTTTTCGTCCGACGCCGCTGTTGGGAAAAGTGAAGATCTCGTGGTAAGGACTCCGAATCCTATTTCTTTTTTCAGAGATATTGAGTTTTGATCGAGTTGTGCACTGTTTTGTGTTTTCGTAGTCGAACTTTTGACCCGGTTTTGTATTGACCCAACTTTCACCGCACAACTTTTAGTATGTTATAGATATGACTATTGTACACGATTTGACTATTTTCTACGAAGATTTTACCGGTCGGAATTGATTATACGCAATTTTAATCGAATAGAAAAATATCAGGACTTGATTTGATTTGGATTCTATAGAATAATAGTCTTGTATTGATGTCGTGGATATTCTACTGTAATTTGGAGAGATTTGGAATTTGTGCCTTTTTGCAGGATTTTTGTGTAAATTTGACAGACTGCCGTTACTCTGCCCGATTTTCGTACGATTTCTGATTTTCCCGGATTTGTTCGATTGAATTGATATACGTATGAATATTGATATGATTGTTCTAGATTTCTTTCATATTGCTTATTGCATCGATTATTGCATTGACTATTGATTGAATTGATTGTTACTGAAAGACAAGTGGAAACCTGATTGAACGTTGGTTGGAGATAGAACTTGACCTGTACAGGATGGTGGGCCGACGGGCTTTCCTTTAAATATCGATCATGGATTTCTACAACAGCACTATTGATGGGAGTCATAAGGAGTTTTATATGCCGACGGGCAAAAGAGTGACGACTCTTCTTGATTGAAACCAACGTACGGATATCTACAACAGCAATATGGATTTCTACAACAGCACTATGGATTTCTACAACAGCACTATTGATCATAGCTAGTGTTTGTGCTTGTCGAGTAAGACCATTGTATGGAATTGCATGTATACGATATTGCATCGTATGGATTTCCTGATATGCATCAATTTATTGATTTCTGATTGATTTATTGATATTGATGGATTTATTGAATTGATTTATTATTGAACGAATTTATTGATTTATAGTATTGATTTCCGATTGATATTATCGACTTGATTAATTCATAGATACCGGCACCGATATTGATATGAATTCTGTGTATTGATTCATAGATATTGACACTGATATTGATATAGATTGTACCGATTGATAGATACCGACATCGACATTGATATAGATATGATATTGACATATGGATACTATTGATACGACAGATCCTGACATGCTATTGATATATTGATACATTGATTCGTCGTACCGATTATCGATTGATCGATTGAATGGATTGTTGCCGTATGGATTTAATTTATCGTAAAATAGATTTCTTTATGAAGCTGATTGTATTGATTTGATTTCAATTGATCTTTGTATTGATTTGATTTCAATTGATCTTTGTATTGATTTGATTTCAATTGATCTTTCGCCGTATTGATTTGATCTTTTATTGAGATTTTGAGCCGATTGGTACTATTGACTGGCAGAATTGATTGATACGATTTCACTGTTGTAGCATCGTTTGTGGTCGTCAATAGATGGTTCTTTTTATGGATATGGATACATACACTACCGTATTGATAAGAAGTAAGTGAGATTGAACGATAAATTGATTTGCAAGTATATGTTCCGATACGATTCCACTCTATTGATTTGACTGATGTGATACGATAAGTAAGACGACTAGACGATTGTATTGATGTAATTGATGTTATCGATTGCTATGATAGAGATTGTAGAGAATGGATTGACGTATTGATTTTGAGCTTTATGGATTTCCTACTAGTTATTGATTTTATTGATTTCTGTTCCGTATTGATTTCTGTATTGCATTGACTCATTGATCATGTACGACTGATTGATTTGACTTGATTTGATTAACTTGCATATTGTTTTCAGTGTCGTGCTTTGATTTCAGTTGTAGGCTTTGGTGACCTGCTGGGCTTTGTAAGCTCATTATATGTGGTTAATAATTTCTGGTGCAGGGCCTTCAGCTTGAAGATCTTTCTGCCGAGTTCTGTAGTTTTTTCTTTTGTAGCCTTGGTAGGCTTTTTTTTGTAGCCTGTACCGCTAGTGTAAATTTCTCTTTTGACTGTACTCTGACTGTTGTACTATATGTGAATTATAGTATCCGCTGCTGTTTCTTTTCTGTAATGTAATTATCTCTGGCTCTGGATATATGTATGTATGGATTGATATGAACAACAGATGAGGAAACCGATAGAAAAGAAGAAAAAAAAAAGAGAGAGGCAATAGAACGATCAGATGAATCCTTTCGCTACACGGATCTTGGGGTCGTTACAGCCATAGTCTAAATTATGACAAAAAACCTAGCAATAGCTCCGACGTCACTTAGCTCAATTTTTTTTCTCTTTAAAACTATATAACAACAAGATGTTTCTTTTAATTATAAACATGCAAAAAATGTAAATCAATTATCTTCAAATAATTAAAAAACTAATTTTCTTCTAAGTCTTTGCATAATCATCTTGATGAGCCGATAATTTTGACTAAGAGGATGCCAAATTAGAGATCAAATGTTTTCAAACCTAATTTTTGAAATTTTAACTATATAAGATTTTTTTTTTTAAGATTTTAAACGTACATCAAAAGATGAAATCCATGACAAAATTCACAGGAAATATAAAGTCAAATATATGTATTAAACACGCATAAGTTAGTGAATTTGATTCATGATTTCTCCTTCAACAACATGGTAGCTATAAATACTTCCAACTCATGTCATTTGTTTACATATCCTCTACATGTCGCTATCACTCTAGTCCTCTTCTTCTCCATCGATTCTTCCTTGTCCTCATATCCTCTCCTCTCCTCTCCTTTGACTTCAACACTCTATCCTTCTGCCCCCTTCAACCTACCAAACAACCCATCCATGGACAATAACAAACCCCCAGAATCCACCGCCAGTACCACTAACCCTTGTACCAGTGAGTCGCCGGCAAGCCGCACCGCCGTCTCCGACCCCATCCGATCACGATGGACGCCGAAACCCGAACAAATCCTTATACTGGAGTCCATCTTCAACAGCGGCATGGTTAACCCTCCTAGAGAAGAAACGGTCAGAATCCGAAAACTTCTTGAAAAGTTTGGCTCGGTTGGCGATGCCAACGTCTTCTACTGGTTCCAAAACCGTCGGTCGAGGTCTCGTCGTCGACAGAGGCAACTGCAGGCTAGTCTGGCTGCTACGACTAGCGGCGCACAAGCTGGTGTTGCAACTTCCGCATCTTGCTCGTCATCGAGCTTAGATGCTTCGTCGTTGGCATCTTCATTTGGTTCTTCATCTTCTTCGTCTTCTTCTTCCTCATCGGCGTCGGTTGGTTCAGTTTGGTGTGAAAGTGCTGATGATCTCTTCTCCATTTCACAACAAATGGGTTTTGGGGATAGTACTTCACCTTCCATGAGGTTCTATGAGCATCAGCCTGGTAGGTGATAGTTTTCTTGTGATAGAGGATTTGTGAATACAAATTAAATTATAAAATTAGCTGTTTTAAAGGATTTAGATAAGTTATTTCACTTAACTGATCATGAGCAAACTTTAACTTTTACTTGTTGATACTTAGAAGTAAAAGCTGATTTTGCAACTTATTCCCAGCCCTCCTTTATCAGATTCTGTCTTTTAAATTAAACTAAGTATATTAGATTTTTTTTTTTAATCTGTTTTTTGTTCAGTTCTCCTCCTCGGCTTGTTTTTTGGTCCTTCGTTGATGATTGAAGTTATCTTTTTGAATGAGCACAAATTTTCTCACCTAAAAGGCTGCAACTAACCACCATTTGTTGACTATATTGAAAGAGAGAGAAAGAGAGAGAGAGAGGTTTTTCAAATTTTATGTTGTGAAGATTCTTATATAACATTATCTTTAGCATACTTTTGATACAAAAAAATATATTATATCAAAATATTGTCTGTTTAACCACATAAAAACAATACCAGGCGAAGCCATTTTGTAAAGAATCTTAACAAATTTCATCAGCAAACTTATATGAACTTGATGAAGATGACGACAAAACTTTGCATGATTTTTTGCAACATTAAACTCACCACACAAAATTACAATGCAGGCACTGTAAATGTTTTCATTAATGGGATACTTACAGAGGTTCCAAGAGGACCAATTGACATGAGAAGTATGTTCGGCCATGATTTGCTAATGGTACATTCATCTGGGGAGGTTCTTCCAGTTAATGAGTATGGGGTTCTATTGCAAAGCTTACAGATGGGTGAAAGTTATTACTTGGTATGATTTCTTCACACAATATCATTATATTCTGTTATTCATATCATAAAATCAACCCATTTTCATGAACATAAATGAACAAAATCAACAGATAGAAATGTGATGAACTAACATATTACTTTCATATCATACAATTTCATGCCAGATAAATGGTTCAAATTTCAACTTAGACTTTGTCTGGGACGACTTTCTTGTTGATTCTCAAAGCAGCTTTTTAGTATAAAAAATTTAATTTCTGTACTAAAAAACTGCTTTAAGAAGCAACAATAAAGTTTTCCCGAAAGAAGCCTTAATTTCACTGATTTTTATTTGGAATTCACTCAAAATGTTTTGAACCAAAGAAATTAACATATTTTAATTAGAAATGATGTTGAAAATATCTCAATATTAACATATAAAAAACAGCCTTGAATGTTTTTTTTTTATAAATCTTCCTCTCTCTTTCTCTCTCTATAATTATATATATAGAGGAAGCTAACTACTCATAATGACTAACTTGTTTTGTCTACAGATTGCTAGGCCTAATTAACTATAATGTATTGAGAAAAGGGAGCAAGCCTCAATATTTCCTTAAAGAAATGGGTATGATGAGCTGGTGATGATTAAACTATGTGAAGATTACAATTAGCTGCAGTGCTTAATTGAAAGCAAGAGAGGAGCACAAATGTCTTCCCAATATGTCATGATATGTGCACATGCAGAGCTACAGATTATGTAATTTTAATATGATTGTATTCAGCTCATGATGATGATATATAAACGAGTATGAAATGGTGTGTTTGGCTAGACAAAAAAATGTTCTTTATTATGGAATATTTCTTGTGCATATGTAATATGCTACATTTTAAAATTGAAGCCGTTGTAACCACTGAAATTAGTTGGATCTGTTGTTAATGTGTCATGATATCATCCATTTGAGAAGCCTTTTGTAGGTATTAGTATTAATATGATAGATAAGAAATGTGATTATGTAAAAATATTGATGATTGTTTTATTAGTTTAATGATTGATATATTTGATGTAGGTTTGATCATTTGGTAATTCATGTTTGACAACAAAAACATCAAAACAATATAAGAAATATATGCATGATGAACTTTTCAAAACAGGAGGTTTTGTTTGGTTGTCTGAAAAAGGAATGCAATGTAAAAGAAATGTATATTATAGAGTTGTTTGAATTAATATAAAATAAAAACATAAGATTTTTTTTTTTTCGGTTTGACATAAAATGAGTATAATGTACTATCTAAAGAGGATAGCATTCGATGGTGGTGAGTGGCGGACCACAAAATAGTACTTGAGATTATTTTTTATTAATTATTGTTGACTTTGTATGATTATGTATATTACTTATGAATGTGGAGGTATTGCATACACGTTTACAGTTTTTTTTTTTAAATAAAAAAGCAATTGAATAGTTTGTTTAAGTCAGACAAGAATTAATGATTATGGAGTGGAAGTTAAAAGAGTATGATTAATATCAAAATTAGGTTTGAATATTAAAAGTTGAGCTTAGTATTAAGAAGTTTGTTTGATTATCTAGTTGTGTGGAGGAATAATTATATATTTTTTCCGGTGAAAATTTTATCATTTTTTGTGATATTTCTTATTATTTTGTCAAAAGGTTCCGCCGGTATCTCAATACAAAAATCATTTTATAGACTTCTGACATAAAATTTATCGGAAATCCACTGAAAACCTATATCACAGATAAAAAAAACCAATCCTCTCAAATATTTTACATTATAGTTCAAAACTAATAGTCAACAGTTAAAACAGTGTAATAGTTCTACAAATATAAAAATGTTTTGAAACACTGCAATAATTATACATTATCGTACAATTCCTAAACATTAAAAAATCAATAAAATATTTACAATCACAAACAATCTAATATGAATCCATACCCTCACTCTACTCGATGATGGAACTATTTTCCACTAAACTGTTCCATAATTCTCTGAAGTTCCTCCAGTACTTGACTTTATTACATTTGCATGTTTGCTTGTAATTTTCTAACTTATTCTAGTTCTGCTGTTAGGGCATCCATCTGTTGGTTAACGTAACCAAGCCCTCCTAGATGTCTGCTGAGAAGCTTGAGGAACAAGAGGACTATCCCTCAAATGCATAAACATGCAAGCTTAATTCATAAACCAGTGGTGTCAACATCTGACCCGACCTAAAACACAACTCGGACCCGCCCAAAAAATCCCGGGTTCGGGTCAACCCGTTTTCAATACAGGTCAGGTTATGGTTCAGTAATCCAACCTATTTTTACAATTGGGTTAGCTTTGGGTTGACCTAGAAACCTGACGCTGATTTGATTATAACCCGCATCTTTTTTAGTTTAGGGTTTTAAAGAAATATTGGTTTGTGTGTGGCGTACTGCTCAACTATTCTCCATTTCGACATTTCTGATTTCTCGTCTCGACTCTTGACTCGCATTCTAGGCTTCTGTCATTCTCTCTTCTTCCCTTCTCGAGCTCCTCTGTTCTCGAATCTCGACCTCGTATGTATTGTTTCTCTTATCGATGCCTACAGTCTCCGAGCTGCGCGCACCTTTCAGGCCAAACCAATTTTTTATTTATTTATATCTCTTTGCCTATTTAATATTTTAGGGTTATGCCTATTTTGTGTTAATGATTTTGGAAGTTATTGGGATTCGTTGATTCAAGTTCTTTCACGATTTCATGTCATGCATTAAGATTTAGAGATTTAGGGTTTTTCAAATTAAGGTTTTTTTTTTTTTTTTACCAATTTTACTGTTCATACTTCTGGTTATGCTCGTAGGAGGAAATCTTTTGGATTATCTCATATTATGTTGTTTAGACTTTAGGGTAAATAGTGAATGATTCTCCGACTCTCTATTGTCTATCTGTGCTCATCTATGTTGATGGCTGATTATGATTAGTGAGAGATATTGTAATATTGTGTACTTGTTGTACTGTTGTTGTTGCAATTCTGATTGCTAAAAATTGAAGGGGAACAACCGAACAGGTAAATGCATGGATTCTTTTAGGGTAAACCGTAAATGCAACTTGTTGTCATTGTTGTTCTACAGGTTGTTGTTGTGGTTACTGGAGCCGGTTGTTGTTGTTGTTGTTATGATTGGTGGGTTCGGGTAAATGCAAGTATGCAACCAGTTGTTGTGGTTGTTGGAACCGATTGTTGTTGTTGTTGTTGTTATTGGGTTTGGGTAAATGCAAATATGCAACAAGTTGTTGTGGTTGCTGTTCTAGCTAGCTATTGTTGTTGTTGTCGTCGTTATCTTTATTTTGATGATTCTTTTTAGAGCAATGATGAGAAACCTCCTAAAGTAATGCTATGGATTCTTTTGGAGTAATACAACGAGGTGATTTTGTGTTCTCTTAGAATATAAATGTAATTAAATAGATACTACTATCTAAGATAACACAAAATGCCATCTTGGATGTTACGCCCTAAATATTCTTCACTCATTTATATTTTATTGAGCTTAGTACTTAATGACTGATTTGGAAGTTTAACTTGAGCTCTAGTTTACATTACATTTATACTGTTTCAGCATTTGGAATTTGCCATTTTTTTTTTAGGCTTATAAATATTTAACTGTTTTAATTTTTTCCTCTTTTTGTAGTTTTGCAGATGGATCTCAATATCTCATCTCGAGTTCTCCAATATCAAGAAGATTAGTTAGAGACATAGGGTTCGTTTGGGACGGCTTTTTTATTGCTTTCTAAAACGGAGTTTTAGTACAAAATTTTTGTACTAAAACTCCGTTTTAGAAAGCAATAAAAAAGCCGTCCCAAACGAAGCCTTAGAGGGGGTGCAAATTAGATTAAATAGAATTTGTGTTTATAAAATAATATAAATGTAATTTGTATTTTTTATTTGCTTAACAATTTAAATCAGTAAATTTACTGTACATTTTTAGTATTTTGTTAGCATTTTATTAATATTCAAACAAATTAAATTATTATTAGTATTTTGTTAATATAATTGGTTATTTGTGTTCATTTTGTCATTTATAGTTGCCCAAAGCCTCAAGTAAACAAATAATTATTTTTAATTGATTAAAGAAATAATTGAGAATAAACAAATAAATAAATAATTATGATGAGGATGTATTTCAGTTTATTGGATTTTATATTTTTAAGACTTAAAATCTTAAATAACTCTAAAATAAAAAATGGGAAAATTTGAGAGCAAAATGGGTTATATCAGGTCAATTCATGTTGACCCAAACCCAAACCAGATTGGGTTCGGGTTCAGATTCCCAACCCATTTATATATCCGAGTTGGGTTTGGGTAGGGTCAACTAAGAGCATGTCAAGTTTGGGTTGGACCCGAACTCGACCCGATGACCCATTTTGACATCCCAAATCATAAATTCTTCTCTTATGCATTCAGACACCTCAACCTACCGCCTGTGATCATATACGGTAGTCTGAATAAACTTGAGTGATCCTTGATCAATCTAATTAACCTATATAAATATGAATGTGCATTTGATACGGATCACACTGCTGTAATGACAATCATAATATTATTCTCAAATGAACCTCTAAGAGAAGAAACCTTTGAGAATATGTATAAGTTTCAATTGCATACTTCATTGACACCTCGATAGATGGATGCTTTAAATAATAAAGTCTTCATAGAATATTTACTGTCAAAAAATGAAAGCGTTTTAAGAGAAATTTCAAATAAGATGGCCAATTCTCACAATTAAGAGAACTTTGAATGTACTTTTAATATAATAAAAAATAGAAAATAATGTTAGTGATCCTCCGACAATCGTTTTATTTTCTAAATTGAAGAATAGAGATGTTTGCACTTTCCATATCTTGAATCAAGTGTAATAGTTCACACATTTATTTAGTTCCAAAAAGAAAAAAAAATACTGTAAAATACTTTCTTCAAAAGTAGGTAAGGAAAAAAAAAGATTAAGTACAGATTACAAGCAAAAATATGTGAACTAGTAGGATGAAGCCCCAACGACAAGAGGCCTTTAGTGTTTTACAACAGGACTTTTAAGTAGGGGTGTCAATTTCGGGTCAAACTCGAAATTGACCCGGTACTATTCAGGTCAACCTGAACCCGACCCGTTTTTATATACAGGTTGGTTTTGCGGACCAGACCCGACCCGCTTTGGATTCGAAGCGGGACGCCGGGTCACACTTCAGCGTTCGGCTCGATTACGGGACGCGTGATCACAGACTCGGCGGACCGCTGGATGCGCGGTAGACTCGGCGAACTCTACTGCGGGACGCATGGCGGACTCAACTGCGGGATGCGCGGTAGACTCGGCGGACTCGACCGCGGGACGCGGGTTCGTGGGACCGCGCCTGGGGCTGGATGGCGTCACGCGACTGGGCAGAATGACGCGGGCAGAGCGGGCAGCCAGGTCATCCGAGTCATTTCCGGGTTCCTGGGTCAACCCGAACCCGACCCATTTTTTGAAACGGGTCAAAAACCTAAACCCGAACCCGACCCGCTTCGGGTTCGGGTCAACACGAACCCAAAATTTTTGGGTCGGGTCAAATATTAACACCCATACTTTTAAGATATTTCAAATGTTGTAGACCAACTGAATAAAACCAAGATGTGTGCTTGTAAACATAAATAAAGTATATTGAGTGATCCTCTAAGTTTCTACGATTTTAATTTGCCAAAATCCTTGAACTCTGAATTAATTAAAATTCATGAGGTTATAGAAATATTTTTGGACCCAAAAATTTGGAATCTTAAGCAAATTTAAAATCACGAGGATGTGGATTTACTTCCAATGAAACATGGATCCATTATCAATTTCTACATGGTTATCTCTTCAAACTCCTAAGCTCTTAAAAAAAAAAACAACTACTACATAAAATGCTCATGATCCACCACCAAAAAAAGTTATAGCCATTTCAAATCTAAAATCTAAATCCATAGTGACCCATCATTCACCATTTTAAGTATGCTAACACCCCCAAAACATATGTTGTACTAACAAACCATGAGATATCAAGAGGGTTGTAATGATTTTTAGTTAATATGTGAGAGTGTATTTGAGTTTATGGTGTGATGGTGTGGTTTTGAGGCGTATGAAGAAAACAATGGCAAGATTACTTCAATTCAATATAAGTTAGATCGCTTTAGAGAAACTTACCACAAAAACTAAAAACCAACAGAGACTCGCCGAGAAGATCGAGCGGAGGAATGCAATGCGAACGAACAAACGGAGTAATGATCTCGGTCGAGCTATGGATAACGACAATGATCTTGACATAACTATGAAGAATGAAAATGATGTTGATGGAGGCCAAGGAATCACAACACGAGTTGGGGGGACGGAGGGACACCAATCAGAGTCGGTTTCGCCTAAGAATAGATTGGAAGACCTATTTTGCATGAAATGGCGAATGAATGGACACAACAATGAAAATAGGGCCTTAATAGGCAGAAATTTATGCTGGAAATTCCATCTATGAAAACCAACGGCTATACTGCCTGTGACGATCAATATTCCGCCGAAAAATCCATTGAAAATAGCAAGATTTCCTTTAATGATTGCATATATCAGCTTTGGTTGAAGGAAGATGTAAATAGTCAAGTGATTACAACTAGTGATGTTGTTTGATAGAAGATGACGATGGTCATCGATGTCGGCCGATAAGTCAACCCTGAGAAAATGATTATGATCACTGGATAGCCTTGATCAGTGGGCAAAGCTATAGAAATCTTCAAATTTGAAAACCTTATGCTTTGCAAACCCCTTCAAGTGTGAAAAGAACTATTTATAGATTTTTTTCCTAAAATTTTGAATTGTTTTGTAAAATTTCCTCTAAAAAGAACTTAAAAATTGATGCTTTTTTAGTATTTAAGTATCTTATTGACACCTAAATTAGATGATCTTGGACTCATATATTCATCTCATTGAGATGTATATTTTAACTATAAATTCACTAAAAATGGGGTTCATACAATCCCAAATTTACTTATGTAAGTTTTTTAATTCAAATGCTTATTTCAAGATCCATACTTCTGATGAATTTTTTTAATAATGTACTAAATATCTCAAGCCCATAGTGATAAACATAATAATTCCTTACCATCAGCCTTGCTTTATAAAATATAATAAAAAATAGCATCATAGTAAGATTTAAAACTTCATGTTAATGTCCTCACCAAGGACAAGGACAAGGGCAGTATAGATCATCACATCATGTAAAAAATTTGTAAAACCTCTATCTAATTTGAATTTTGTCCCAAACGAAGTCTAAAAAAGAATGCAACATAATCCATTAATTGGTTCAATGAGAATCTCCAACACATATAATCAGATTATAATCATGCTTATTTCAAGATCCATATCAACATAATCCATATCGACAACCATCAATTCAAGTCTTGGTTGGCAATTTTCTCTTAAGGAAAAACAATGCTTAATTCTTATTCAATTCAGCAGTTGAGAGAGACTCTAATAGAGCCTCATACAACATATTTGTAGGAAAAATTAGGAGATGAAAAAATTCTAACCCAAATCTAAACTAAAACTTATATATGGATCAAATATTAACAACTATTAATCTATGATCATCCCATTAGATATGATACGTCATCAAAAAATTATTTTGATCGAGCACGAATCTCGATGCAAAATCAAGTTGGAAACTTCTGAAATTAGAATTGGGACCATTGGAACTCCAATTTCAAAAAACTTAAAGTCAAACTGAACGTCTCAAAAATACGAACCCAACGACACCAAATTCGACTCAATCCGAGCCCAAATGAGTCCAAATTAAGGACCTGAAGCATTGTTGGAAGGTTCGAACCACAATTTGGATTAACAAATAGTTTTCAAACATAACATGCTTATAGTTGAATCGAGCGGCACGACGAGAAGAATCCAAGGAGCCGAAGATCACCGAATTCCGACATCACTACGACATTCAAAATGTCCATCAAACGGTCCATGATCAAAAGATTCAACATCGGCCTTTCATCCAACCACTTCCCCTTTACCCTTGATCTCTCACCTATTTGCGTGTCATGCCCCTCCAGAAATCTATAAATAGACCTCCCATTTCTCTTGAAAGGGTACCCAAACAAGAAGAGAAGGAAGAAGCTTCTCCTCGACCACTGCCTAAGTTCCGCTGGACCACCGCCTGTCATTGTTGCTCCGCCAGACCACCACCTAAGGCCCTCACCCTCATCGGACCACCGCCAAAGGCCCTCACCTCCGCCGGACCACCGCTTGATGTCGGAGTTTTGCCAGACCACCGCTTGAAGCCCTCACCTCCACCGGACCATCGCTTGACATCATTGCTTCGACGGACCATCACTTAATTAAGGCCCTCACCTCTGCCAGAGCACCGCCTAACATCCTTGCTCTGCCGGACCACCACTTAAGGCCCTGTGCTCGACCAGACCACCACCTGCGGCCCGAACTTCCATCGGACCACCACTTGAGGCCCTGTGCTCCACCAGGCCACCACTTGACGCCCGGACTTATACCGGACCATCACCTGAGGCCCAAACTTTTGTCGGATCACCAATTGAGGCCTTGTGCTCCACCATGCCACCACCTGACGCCCAGAATTCTGTCGGACCACCATTTGAGGCCTTGAGCTCCACCAGGCCACCATCTGACGCCCAAACGACTTCTTACGGGCCATCACTTAACACCCAGGGTTCTCCCAAAGTACTTTCCTTCTACCATGGTCTTTTTGACCTCGGTTTCCTGCCTACTACAGTCTTTCAGACTCATGTCTCCTGCCGACTATGGTCCTTCTGACCTCCATCACCAGACAATGGTCTTTCTGACCTCAGTCTCCTACCTACTACATACGGTCTTTCGGACCCCTGTCTCCTGCCAATTATGGTCCTTTAGACCTCCATCACCATACAACAATCTTTTTGACCCCGGTCTCTTGCCAACTACGGTCTCTCAGGCCCATGTCTCGTGCTAACTATGGCCCTTCCAACCTAACAAATGTGTCTATGTTGATTATTGTAACTCCCACCATATAATGCGTTATATATGATGTACATTTATAACATCAAGCCGCACTACAGGAAAACCAGTTAATACCGGCGGACAACATCCGCCGGTAAACATAGATAATCCGACGGAATAATGAGTTTTCGTCGGACTTTTCGGCGGAATTTCATACGCCGGTTTCGGCCGCGTCGATAAATTATTAGTATATAAGAGTAAAAAATTAATGAATTTATATATATATCTAATTAGTATATCCAAGATGAACACTCACAAACTCGGCTGGGCTCGATTCATTTGCATTTGAACACAAGTAAAAACTTCTACATACATAACCTTAAAAACTTAAATATAGGTATTAAAAATTTAAATATAGGTATTATACATAAACTTAAAAACTTATAGAGTATACAAACAAAGAATAAATAAATAGCGCCCCACAAAACATAGCATGGAGGTATCTATAAGAGGGTTGGTGACCATGTCTTCATCATAATGGAACTAACTCATGTCTCATCATAATGAAAATGTTCGCTATCCTTCCTTTCACTCACTCTTTGTAGAGCTCTCCTCATGAAAAGAACAAGTGGTCACACTCACTTGGAAAATCTATAATTTGTTCTTAACTAATGAGGCATAGAGTGCCATCAACTAGATCTAAAAAATTAACTTCAACTCACTTTAACTAGCCTAAAACAAGTCTATCAAAGTAAACTATTAAAGAGTCACTCCTAAACTAGGGACATATGCTAGTCTTCAATAACAATAATAGATTAGATGCAAAGAATTTAATGTATAAAGAAAATTGCATAGCCACTTCAAGAAGGTACACAAGAAAAAAAAGTCGAGTAAAGATAATATATAACTCGTCGAAATGTAAATGTTCAAAAAATATTATTGAATAGAATATTTTTACATTTATCAATTACATAATGTAAAATATATGAACATGTGATCTAATAATGACTTAGAAGTAGCACTCCCCTCTCCACTAAGAGCTATAGGATAAAGTGATTGCATACTAGGAACTAACTTGATCATGCTGACTCAAGAATATTAAAAGCCACAAGTCTATCATGCTAACTTGATCATGCTGACTCAAGAATATTAAGAGTCACTCCTAAACTAAAGTGATTGCATAAAGTGATTGCATAATATAGCAAAAAGATATGGACTAAAGGCTAATCTATATGTAATCCAACCGAAATCTCAAAAAAATTTGAAAACATATACCTTCGGTTCCTCGACGGCGCGCGACTAGGAAGCACAGAGGGCGGGACGAGCGACTAGGAAGGAGGCTCGGCGAAGTCCGGTGATCGTCGACGGCGATGTCCGGTGACCGTCGGCGACGTCTAACCACGGCGAGCGACGAACGGCGACGGAGGGCGACGAGCGAAGCAATGGAAGTGAGAGAAAGAAAGGAAAAGAATGACGGCCAGAGGGGTTCGGGTTCGCGAAATAGGGCTTCTACCGGCGGAAGGTCCGCCGGTAATTTTAATATTGCCGTCGGTATAATTTCCGACGTATACTCCGCCTTTTTTGTTTCGTTGAGTTTAAATAAGGCGGCGTACTATCCGCCGGAACCATAAGCCGGAATAGTTCCGCCGTAACATGCGACGGAAATGGTTCAGGCATCCCTATACCGTCGGGTTTTCCGGCGGACACGGCGTCGGTGAATCGCCGACGTATGTTCCACCGGTAATGTTGACGCAAGCCTTACGTCGAACAAATCCGTCGGTGAGTACGCCGTTTATTACCGTCTAAAAAAATCCGCCGGTATTCACGTGTTTTCCCGTAGTGCCAAGGCCTTCTCCCTAAGAAGGACCTCATTTGTAATCGACTGCAAATATTAGTTGATTCATTCAAACTAGGTCAGGCCCCGTGGTTTTTCCCCCTTTTCAGGGGTTTCCACATAAAAACTATGGTGTCTCTTTTTAATGCTACACCCTCTCTCTTATCTACTTGTGTGCTGAATCTTCGTACAATGCTAAGATGTTAAACTATATATTTTTCTACCGCCGCAAATATTCTTGGACGCAACAAACTATATCTTCAACCTCCATGGCCTCTACACATAATTGAATGAAAGAGAGAACGAGTGATGTCTTACTTTCAAAGTTTTTTTGTCATTATATAAAGCAAAATGAGGTATTAGATATAAAGGATTAGTTTTTTATTTTTTTGGTAAGATATTGAGCTTAGGAGCCACCAATTTAAAAAATCAGAATAAAATATTAAAAAAAAAATTAAGATCAATTTGACTGACAAAAAAAATAAACACCACTTAATTCTTTATTTTTGTAGAACTAATTTTTGTTCACTCCAACTTGCACACCCAATCATTTATAAATGACGCCGAAGCTGAGCCATTAATTGTATTAACTTCTGGATAGTTTCATTCCAGTTGGTAGTTGTATGGCTACATAGGATTACTTCTTGTTTATGTTTGGTGTAGCCTATTATATTGCCACTATTGTCTATAAATAGGTAGACATTGATTGTATTAGGAGATCTAGAAGATGAATAATATTTGAGTAGTTTTACTCTTTTTGGGTTTCTGTATCCCGAAGGATTTCAAGTGGTGATCCCTCTCCCAATGAGTTCTTGGTCACGTTCACCGGATTGTCGACGTGGATTCGTCGAGCCCCCTCCGGTCCGGTGTCAATAAATCTAAGTAAATTCATATAATTCATGATCCAAAGAGTGCATTTAGACACTTTAGAACAATCTTTTCGCAGCTTTATTTTTCAAATAAATATCATATTTCTAGTTGACCATTCTTTTATAATTTTTTCAAAAAGTTTTATTAAAAAACTAACTTACTATAATCAAATTTATTTGTGTAGCTATTAGAAAATTGCAGCAGATAAAAAAAAATCTATAATACTTCCAACTCTAAAAAATATTTAAATTTTTCATTACAATTCTAAAACTAATATTACAATCCATTTGATGCAACTACTGCACTACATCTGCCTGTAAAAATAGTTTTGATATTTTATAGAAAAATAGATTTTCCTAAAACTGTATTGTAAATCTTTTTTCCTCTCATAAAATATCAGTACAATAATTTCCTTATAATTCTACTCTTAACAGATCTGATTGTACAAAAATTTCTGGTAACAAAATTTTTTAAAAAGCACTGAAGATAACTATAACCAAACAAAAATATTGCAATGGTAGAAAGCACAACTGCTAAAAAAACTATCCAAATAAATCCTTCGAAAAATCTGAGACCTCTAGCAACTTGAAGAGTAGTAGTAATGTTATCATATTGCTTTAGGTTGTTGGAGTTGCTGGGAAGAAAAGGTAAGAGGAGGATTAAGGGTTCGATTGGGATAGCTATATTACCGCTTTTTGTAGTAACTTTCTAGTACAAAAATTAAAATTTGTATACCAATATGCTACTTTAAGAAGCAGTAAGAAAGCCATTCCAAACAAAGCCAAAGAAAGAGAGAGACTTTAATTGGATTAAAGTAAAAATATTTGGAGTGCACAAATAAATCTTTGCAGTTCATCTCTGAACTAAAGAATTTATCTCTATGTGATCATCAATATAATTGAAATTCATTAAATCATATAAATCTGTGTGTCCTACTTTTATGATGAATTCTTTGCAAATAATAATAATTATTATTGCTCTGAACAAGAATTTCTCACAACATTGTCATCCCATTCCAGGACGTGGCAGCCAACAAATAACTATGTTTGATATAGAAGCTATAACTTACAATTTTTTTTAATATGTACAGCACAATCACAGAGATCATATCAAGCCTTATATTCGAAGCAGCTTTGGTGGAATGAACTAACAGTCTCTACAATAATCTCTCTGTGAAATCATCAGCATCCATAATAACAAAAGAAACGCTCTGCCTTATTGGAGCTGCAAGACTGAAAGCTCTCAAACTACTAGCAACTTACGTAGTGGTCTCCTGAAATGATTGAGAACGAGAAAAGGCTGCTGGATTGGCATGCAGAAGTTGTGCGGCATCTGCAGCTTCCCCCTTCTGAGATTTGGATGGGAAAGCTTTGAACAAACAACCTTCATCAAGTTTAATTCCAAGAGTAGCAAAAATTGAACTCTTTGCAGCCTCATCTATATCATCAATCCTCAGAGTTTTAGGAACCCATAAGGACTTCTCTGTGTTCTCCTCACCAATCGAAGTGGCATCCCTACAATGCTTACCCAAGGTTGGAGACCCATTGCCTGAACAGTTGCTGTTGCTTGTAGATGATGATGGCGACAATCTATTGTTGTTTCCTACCAAAGGTAGATTCCAAGGTCCACCAGTCCAGCTAGGTATGCAACTCCAAAAGGAAGTAGGTACTAATGGAAATGGAAATGTAGGAGCACAGAAAGGAGCAGTCACCATTGGTGGTCGACTCCATGAGATCGGTGTAGGAATACCATTTTCTTGTCTCGGTAGAGGCTCCGGCGAGCGCCCCGCTGCTGCCATGGCGGCAGCAGCAGCAATGTTGCTCCATCCTGGATTCCAGGCATAAGCCCAAGGAGACACCGGGTAACATTGCAAGTGATGCAATGGTGCGAGTCCATTTTGATATCCATGCAAGGCTTTTTGTTCTGCATCTTCAGGGAAACCATTTTCTGCATGTTTAGAAACTTTAGCAGATGATGAACATGAGGGCTCCTCTTTATTTTCCCGATGAGTTGTGAAGCCCAACTCAGAAGCTCTCTTCTGGTCTCCAAGTTTGAGCACAGAGGTCATAGACTCGCAAAGCGGAGCTTCTGGTCCAAATTTTAGAACAGTGCCATTACACTTTAAGGGTAACCTCGTAGAGGTACTAGAGCCACAAGGAGAAGCTTCATGATGGCTTAGATCAGAACCATCTACTTGAACTGATGCCAATGCATCTGGCATAACCACCGTATGCCGGTAGGTTGAGGAAGAATGCTTATTTTTACGCCTTCCAGCACCCACAGGGACATTCCTCATTGTTCCTCCAGCAGTCCAATATCTTTGGCAGTTCTTACAAAAGTGCCTTGGTTGGTTAACATTGTAATTGTTATAATAACAGAACTTGGTGTCCATACTGTTGCAGCGTGGACATTGAAGAACCTTATCAGGCTTCTTCAGAACTTTATCTTCACCTGAAGTTCCACTCTCTTTGTTATCCTGTTCAGACTTTGGCTCTTCAGCATCTTTTGCAATCTCAGTTGCAGTTTTCTGGTTTTCTTCAATACCATGGCACAAGCCAGAAGAGCTGAGTGATTCATTTTGGTCCAAATTCTCTGGGGCATCCAACATTGCATCAACCTTAGTGTTTGCTTTTTCTTTGCATGTATCCTAAGAACAAAAAAATAACAATCAGTTCAGCAGCATATTGCATGTATATCATTTGTACTTAACTGGTTAAATTGATTTCAGAATAATTTTCATAAGCATGAAATCACGGTATTCATGCAAGCTACCATTGATACGGTTCCAGCACTAAATAAGACTTGCGTTCTATTTTTATTCCTACCATGCTTTACTATATGCAACATTGGGGTGTTGGACAGCACTGCAAACCTAATTTCTCCAACTCCAACAAGAGGGGTCAATCACAAGATTAAACATGTGCAGAACACTAACTTGATTTCTAATTGTATCAAAGACAACTTTTTTTAGAGCAAATCTATCTAGAAAAGAAATCTACTATATATTGAAAGTAGTAAGCCGACATATTAACGTCTAATTTTTCATTTTTATTATTACTGCTAATATTGCCACAGCAATTCTTTGAAGATGGATATTAATGCCATCAATCACATTCAAAATATAAACAGACAACTAGACAAGGAACACATGCTCTAACTACGAGCTTAAAGTCTTCCAGAAGGTTCGTTTTTACTGCTCTCAAAATATTACTGTACAAGGTATGTATACAATAACTAAGAGCATAAAAGGAAAACTTCTCAACCGTTCATTTTTTTAAGACTAACCTAAAATGAGATAGATTTTATTGTGCTAAATAAAGTAGCTTACAATCCTTACAAAATTACATCTCTTGAAAAGAAAACTTCTAGCAAACCCTATTAAAACAAAAATTTTCCATCTCCCGCATGACTGACATTACAGTATTGATGGCTAAAAATGTCATGCCCTCCAAAAAAGAGAGCCAAATGCAAGCAAACTTACATCTACAACTCACTACAATGTGTTCTATAGCTTTGAAGCATTTTAATTCATATATATAGCTTGCAAAAATAAAAAAAAAAAAGGTTTATATTTACTCTAAAAAAGGGATCTCGTATGATTTTTCTCCTTAAATCTCAACTTTTGTCCAATAGATATTTCAGTATCAGCCTTATCCAGACTATTTGGGTCGATCTCACGAGTTTTCTTTACTTCATTTTGTTTAGTACTATATGTGAATGTAACTCCATATTAGGTAAATTTCATTTCACAATTACTAGCCATTTTGATTTTGCTCGATCACCTTTTATCCTATACCTTTTATTATTATTGAAAACCTATACGGGTGTGAATCAACACTTGCCTGTAGTCAACTGGTCAAAAGTCAAAACTAAGGAACTCCATCAAAAGATCATATATTCTATACAGTTCATGGCAAACTAAAGAGAATTTTACCTCTTGTTTATTTAATTAAAAGCATTTTGTTAGTTTCTGCAACTTCATTTTGATACCCACATGAGATTCGTGGTTTTTTAAAAATTATTGAGATTGATCACCGTTCACTCCCAAATGTCTTTAAATTTTCAATAGCAAACTTCATGATGTGACGTCAAACCTATATATATATATATATATATATATATATATATATATATATACACACACACTCTTTGAGTGGCTAATATTTGAAGTGGATTTCTACTTTTTAAATATGACATTAACTTCAAAAAAGAGGATGATCTACTTTATAAATCAACAATTCAAATGGGTTAATGAATTATAATGTATAAGAATTGTTGCTCATATCCTTCTGAAAGGTCAATAAATCACACCCTCACGAGTCATTGAAGCCACCAACATGAGCCCGACTCAGTGACACGAGCACTTGTATGTCCAACAAGGATAAGAGCCCCTTATTGCCATTAGATTTGATAAAAGGTCACCATGCCAATTTAGATATTTTTCCAAGCCACCCCTACTGATTTTGTTATAAGCCCCTCCATACTTTTTCCAAGCCACCCCTACCGCTTTTGTTGTGAGCCTGATCCGATAGGGGGCCCCACAACCAGGAAGGGGAGTTGTTTAGGAGGTTCCTAATCAAGAGAGAGTTGTTGGGAAAGTTCCTAATTAAGGGAAATTATTTAGGAAGGTTCATAATCAAGGCGGGATTGTTTAGGAAAGTTTCCTAATTGTATTTATGCTATTTAAGAAGTATTTAATTGTTTAGAAAGGTTTCCTAAAATATGTTTAATTGTTTAGAAAGGTTTTCTAAATCATGTTTAATTGTTTAGGAAGATTTACTAAATCATATTTAATTATTCAGAAAGGTTTCCTAAATCATGTTTAATTATTTAGGAATGTTTCCTAAATTATATTTATGTTGATTATGAAGATTCTATTAATTTATAAAGGTATCCTAAATTATGTTTATGCTGATTATGAAGGTTCTAATAGTGTTATTGTGTTCTAGGCTATTTAAGGGATGTATGTTTATGATTTAGGGTAGGTTATTGCTGAGTTTTATGTTTTGCTATAGTTCTTTTCTTTGAGGGATACCTACCGGCGTCTTGGTTATTTGGGAGAGTCGATCTACCTCTCTAACAGTAGATCACATGTATCTTGTATTTTCCTTCATATATAATCCAATAAAAAGTGTTTTGGAGTGTTCTTCATCGTTTACTTGTTACTAATTTTTGTTTTGCTGAAATTGAATATTCAACCGGGTTTTCTTCAAGTTCTACATCTATGTCGTATCAAATTGGTATCAGAGCGAGATTTTGGAGAGATGACCATCAAAGAGGGTAGATGCGTTGGAAGCAAAAATGATGCAATTCAAATCCAGCATGAAAGAAAAATTTTTAACCATGGAAGGAAGGTTTTCATCCATAGAAGGAAGGTTTTCATTCATGAAAAACCGATTGAGAATGATGGAGGAGATGATGAGGAAACTCTTGGAGATGCAATCAAAAATTTCATTGGTGGTTCCAATGGCTAACTCTAATCAAGAATTGACTGGGATTCCCATGGCTAAATCGAAGGGAAAGAAGATCGGACAGGGGTTCAATGAGAAGAGTTTCTTCCATCAAGAGCGATCTCCTAGGGCTCCGATAAAGGGTGGATCAAGGTTTCCGGAAGGGGGGGACAGCAAGGAGGGAATTTTGTGGTAGAGGTGGTGAGATGGCCAACCATTATGGAAGGCTTTCGGGCAAGAGTGGGTGATCGAAGATGGAGGGGGTCAAACTAAACCATGGGATCAGGTCATGCAAGAATAGATGGAAGAAAGGCGGGATTTCCAACCTCGATATACAAAAGAAACATGGAGGGATCACGACGACCATTACACTGAAGGTGGAAGAAACTATTGGGGCTGTGGCTATCCTCGGGTGGCAATCCTAGGGTCACTGCATCCTAGTCTTGATGTGAAACAAGCAGAATATTTTGCAGCAAGAGCTGCACCTATTCATCCTGGTTCTCAAGAATTTAGAACATATGGTGGAAGAATGGATGTAAACCCACATATTTTACCCATTCCTAGATAGTTCATGACTTTTATGCAATCCAAAGATACTAGAGAGCTCTTTTACAGCTTCCATCAATATGATGTCCCAATTGAGTTTGTTATGCATAAGTGCGTCATACATTTTATTCCCCTTAACAAAAAGCTGTCAATTCTTTCTCAACATAATGGATTTATTGTTCACAAGGTACTTATCAAGTGGAAGGATTTGTCGGAGCATGAAACCATATGGAAACCTTTTACGAGCTAATCAGAAGATAGTTCACATCCATCCACCTTGAGAACAATGTGCATTTTTTGGGAAGGGAGTACTAATACGTTGGGCAGGCCAACAGCCAGGAAGGAAGAGCTGTTTAGAAAAGTTCCTAATCAAGAGCGAGTTGTGTTTAGGAAAGTTCCTAATAAAGGAAAATCATTTAGAAATTTTCTAATCAAGGGAGAGTTGTTTAGGACAATTTCTAAATTGCATTTATGCTATTTAGGAACTGCTTAATTGTTTAAGAATGTTTCCTAAAATATTTTTAATTATTTAGAAAGGTTTCCTAAAATATTCTATTTATTTTATATATATATATATATATATATATATTCATATTTTAGTTATTTAAGGTTTACTCAATTATGTTTATGCTGATTATGAAGGTTTTAATTGTATTATTGTGCTCTAGGGCTATTTAAGGGGGAGTTTGTCTATGGTTTAGGGTAGGCAATTGCTGAGTTTTATGTTTTGTTGCAGTTCTTTTCTTTGAGGGCTTCCTAGCGGCATCTAGTTTGTTTGGGAGAGCCAATCTACCTCTTTAATTGTAGATCACATATATTTTGTCTTTTCCTTTGTATATAATCCAATAAAAAGTGTTATGGAGTGTTATTCTTCATCGTTTACTTGTTACCAATTTCTGTGTTGTTGGAATTGAATATTAAGCCAAGATTTTCTTCAAGTTCTGCATCTACGTCGTATCAAAGCCCCTCCCTATTGTTTCATACAGTTGCTCTGCTGAAATTCTCTAATGGTTACAACGAATGTGGCAGCATGATAACTGCCACCTTCACCTCCATACGTGTGATAGCTTGGGAGGAGCACCAAATGGCTGAATCAACTAATTTTGGTTTTAGGCCAAAGATGGATAGTAAACTTTTGCAAAATTTAACATGGATGGCCAAGGGTTCTAACATCACATGCATACAAATTGCTTAGGAAAGATAACTCCTAATCCCTTGTGTGTGGGAGTTGTATCGAGTGTTTTTTCACCAAAGAATATTGGATATATTGTTGACCAAAAATTACCTAATGTTGTTGTAGGCTCCGAAAAAATTCCATTTTATGGGGATGTGTGATCCCAGGGGAATTTTCAGAAGGCAGATTGGGTTTTAGATAAGACACTACCCAGAGATTTCGCCCTCATTTGGTGAGGACTTTTTGATCTGAGTTCTGGTTTCCTATAGGCGCAAGCCCCTATAGTTAATTACCCCTCCCAATAATAGGAGAGAACTTTCGATTAAGGCTAGTCATTAAAAGGGGTCGAATAGGTTATAAACCTATCGTATAATAGCAACAAATTTAGGGTTTGATATTATGATTTGAATTTTGAAGTTTAGAATTTAAAGCTTATCACCATAAACTTAAAACTGATGGTTGGGGGAATGAAGACGAGCCCGATCAAGATCCCATGGTTCCGTCGTCCCGGGCTGTCATGATCCCTGGTCTACTTAGTCAGAGGAGGTAGTCGACCCAACCTGACAGAAGGCACCTTGTCGGCAGCCATGGGTTGCTTCGTCCAAGAATACCTCGTAGACCTGGGTTGATGTTTGTCTAAAGGGATATATATGAATCCACCTTAGCTGACAGAGGGCTTTATGCCTATAGAATATACCCTATGATCCATCGCTCAAGGGTTTGACGCCTTTAGGGAACATACGGGCTTTGGCCGTGATCGTAATATAATGGTGCCATTTCGCGGCGAAACCACCCGACCAGAGGGCACGTGCCACGTCCCTGTTGGCAAGAGACTGTTTGAGGATGAATCGTAGTGATACACCCGACATGCATTCGCTCTTTGTGAGCTGAGGTTAATTTCAGATTTATCACTCCCGACAAATAATTGCGGGAGGTGGATGATTTTTAGTTTTGAGTTTTCAGTTGATAGATTTTATTTCAAGAATTTAGATTTTTATTAGATTTGAGATTTGACATTTGAGATTTGAAATTTGACCCCTCCGGTTGAGATTTTCGATCAACACGGCCATCATCGGGGTGACATTGAGGCCACTTTTATTTTTGTAAGAATTTGGTAGGAATGATATTTGAAAAATATTTGTGAATGGACCCCTCCGGTTGATATCTTCGTTCAACACGGCCATCATCGGGGTGAAGTTGAGGTCGCTTGTATTTTTGTAGAATTTTGGGATGCATTTTGTTATTCAAGTCGTGTCGACTCCAGTCCTTTAGAGGAGGAGGATGAAACTTGAATATTTAACCCGCGCAGCATTCTCAGATCGTTGGATTTGACATTCATATTTGACGATCGGAGCACATGCGGGTTGTGGCATTTAACCCTGCACAGCATTCTCGACTATTTATATTTGTAACTTTAATAGTTCTATCGGAGCACATGCAGAGCAATTTAGTTTAAGGGTCATATTTAATACATAAGGGGCATTTTAAAATATTTAAATATGATCCATTATATAAGAGTGATTTTATTTAGGAAATGCCCAAAATTTCACTTAAGGGCCTACGAACGCCTTCTGTCCGCTTGCACACATGTTGCGGATCCGGTGGCGTTGTTCCAATTTAGGTTTCATTTATAGCACATAAAAGATATCCCTTTGTTATTAGAAATCCCACTCAACATAGCTCATAGGGAATGCTTATTCAATAGATATTAGGAGATTGTGCTAATGTATATAGGAAAAATTATCTTGCTTGCTACAAATTCCCCTATTCTCCCTTGTAGGTGGATTGATTTATTTGTTACAAGCTCTTTGTCCTTGCTTGCAAACTAGTTGTTGGGGGCACTACAAATTCCCTAATCCTCCTCATAGGTGAATTGTAGTATAATTGCAATAGGCATTATAAATCCTTTGCTCCCATTTATAGGTGAATTGTAATATGCTTGTAGTGGGCAGGATGAGTCTTCAACAGTGGCTCGCAGGAGCTTGTTGTGATTATGACGAATCTTCTATCACCGCCAACAGGTGTTCATGTCTACGACAGTTATTCTTATATATTCTTGTAGAAATTATGTTGGATGCATAATAGGTCTACTATAGCAATCTGTAGGTGGACTGATTTGTTACCATCCACCTATAAGAATATTTCTTGAACATGAGATTTTGTTTCTTGCACATTTTTTTTTTTTTTTTTATCAATTGTAGTTGGAGTCAAAGTCAATACCCATATGTCGAAGCTCAATATACTACTTTTCCATTTCTCTTATTCTTCGATCATTTATATGTGCGAATATTATATAGTTGAATGAGAATGTGTGCTTTGGAGATTAATCCTTGGACTCATAAAAGTGAATCTAACACAAGGAAAAGCATGCATATGATTAAAACTTCTTACACTATCATCCTTATTTTTGCTTTCCTTTGCGAACCAAGTCTATGAAAATCTCTTCACCTTACGCATCAAGATTTTCTCCAAATAAGCTTTCATTGCAAATTCTTCTTCTCCTTCACATTACAACATTCATTGTTGTCTTCACCTACCATGATATGGATCAACCTCACCTTTTCCTTAACATAGCTTGGGTTCCTTTAGTGTTTACTTTCAATCAAGATTATTTTAAGAATAGAATTGACGGATAAAAGGGATTCTTCCATTAATACCCATTTGTATTTCATTTAGACCTTGTAATTTTGTAATCTATAATTTCAATTTAAACATTATGTCATACTCATTGTATAATGTTACAATTCAGATCTAAATCAAGTCTTTTATATTGATTAATTTGAATTCAAATATGAGTTCGATTCGAGTTTAAGTCCAATTCGAATTTAAATTCAATATTATTTGATCGAATTTGAATTTTAATTTGATTCTATGTTCGAATCGAATTTGAATTTTAATTTCATTTTTATATTTGAATTGAGTTCAAATTAATTTTTTTAATTTTTAGTCCAAGTCCTTTATTGTTCAATGAAAAATTCGGCAGCCTCCCGGCGTCTCCTCCCCACCGAGGGAGAAATCGGGGCGGCATTTGCCGAAATTCTTCCCGCCCGGATCAAAGATCGACGGCGCGAGGTCTTCAATTTTAAACCATCCTACCAGGATCAAAGATCAACTGCGTAGGGTCTTCGATTTTAAACCATCCCACCAGGATCAAAGATCGACTGCGTGAGGTCTTCAATTTTGGAACCATCCGCCCAGATCTAAGATCGATGGCGCGGGTCTTTCAACACCTGTTTTAAAAAAAAATCATTTATTTCTCTCTATCTCTCTTTCTCTCTTTTTTTTTTTTTTTACTTTATTTTATTTATATCTTATATCACATATCTTATATAATATATAATATATATATTATATAAATATCTTATATAACATAATATAATATATATCATATAAATATCTTATATAATATATATTATATAATAGATATAAGAGAGGGAGAGGGATAGCAGATCGGGAGAGAGAGCCCTATCGGGCAAGGAGGCGGATCGGAGGGGTCACGCACGCCGCGATGGGGTCGGCGTCGGCGTCGGCGGCTTCAGCGTCGACGGGAAGGGGCGGCGTCGGCGTCGGCGGTGAGTCTGGCCGGTGGCGGCTAGGGCACGGCGGCAGAAGGTCGACGGCGAGGTCGGGCTTGGACGGTCGGGAGAAGAGGGTAAGTTTTTTCTAAAACCCTTTTTTTTCTCTTCTCTGTGCGTCTCTCTTGAGTGTGCGTTAGAGTTGAATGAGAGGGAGATTTCGTTTTTTTATTTCGTGAGTGAGGCGGTGAATGAGCCGATGCGTCGTTTGGGTATGTCGGTGAGGGAGTCGGGAGCGGTTTTTGTCGTGCGCTGAGGTGGAGTGAACGGTTACAGTCAACAAATGCCCCCCAACAAATATGATATGCGCTCTATAGCATATCATGTTTGTTGTAAACTGGTTGACCCTACAAATCTCTAAAATTTGATTTTAGATGTCATATAGATGGTCTTTTAGATATCCCTGATTTATCCTTTTGATTTGTGAGGAATTAACATTTCTTCTGCCCTAGCTTTGTGCTTTCATGGGCTTGATGAAGAATTTATATTGACGACCTAAATTCTTTAGAATGATATTAGGTCGATGGTAAATAGTCATCTGTCCAAAGCGTTTTGCATAACGGACTTTGATGATGATAATATTCCTTCAGTTTAGCCTATAGCTTTATAAGAACTGTGGGATAATTTTCTTCGGTCCTGAACTTTGTGCTTTGTCGGACATATTGAAGACGTGAAGCTCCTTCGATCTTAGCTTTGTGCTTGATAGATTTATTGAAGGATAATGCTTCCAAATTTGATAGGAGTTTTTATTGTGGCTTGGTGCCTTTGAGTTGATTGAGATTTTTCTGAATTTTGCCTTAATCCATTTGTTAGTTGAGAAAAAAAAAATTTTTTTTGTTTGAATCTGAACTGCTTTGATTTGCTATATTAGACAAATATCAAACTTGATAGTATTTGTCATCGGGCTAACAAAACAGGTACTTTCCTACTACGGCCTCTTATAATGGCTTGTTGAGTAAGTAAAGCTATCAGTGGCTCAGCCACATATAGGCTTGTTGAGACTGATATCATACATGTTTGAGCACTGGACTTGTACTATGATAGTTCATACTTATCTAATTTGATTTGTTGAAGTTGTTAGATCAAAATTTCTTCTCAATCTGAACTTCGAGATTTTGGCAAAAATTTTGCGATGATCTTATATTTGCTTGCTTGAAGGCACCAGCTTCTGCCCCGTATTTATACTGTGATAGCTTCACGAATAATTTTAAATATTTATTTGGGGTTCGATGATATCCCAAATAAATATTTAAAATGCCCTCTGCCTTGAAGGAAAATTTCATCCGTCATCAGATTTTTTTTTTTTTTTTTTTTGGCATTTTTAAATTTAAAAATGCCCCCTGTCTTATGGGAGAATTTATAAGACATCTTAGAATTATTATCTCCCTTTACAAGGGAATAGTCTTTAACTTACTTCTTTAAGAATAATACTTCTTTAAGTATCTCCCATTGATCGGGGGCATAGGTCGTCGACCTTCCAAATCGATGAGTTGATAGGCTCCTCCCTGGTACACCTTTTCGATAACAAAAGGGCCTTCCCAATTTGGTTCGAATTTACCACCAATCCTTCGGTGTGGGATAATGGGTCTTCTCAGCACTAGGACCAATTCTCCTTCTTGAAATGCTCGAGGGCGTACCATACGGTCAAAAGATTTCACCATCCTTGCTCGATAAATCTCTAAATTTTGTTGAGCCTGGAGTCGGACTTCATCCAACGCATCAAGCTCTTCCATTCGTAGGCGAGCATTTTGTTCTTCTGTGAGATCATACTGAATAGCTACCCGAAGTGACGGCAACTCAACTTCGAGTGGCAACACAGCTTCAGCTCCAAATACCAATGCATAAGGAGTTGATTTCGTTGGTGTTTTGTATGTAGTACGATATGCCCATAATGCTTCTGCCAATTTAATATGCCATTCCCTTTTATTCTTAGTAAGAATTTTCCTTAGCAGCTTAACGAGCGTTTTATTGAAGGCTTCTGCTAATCCATTTGCCCTTGGATTATAGATTGATGAATATCGCCAATCAATTTTTATGTTGCTCAATGAATTTGTAAATCTTGGTATTTTTGAAAGCTGAACCATTATCTGAGATGATGCGACGGGGTACACCAAATCTGTAGACAACGTTATGAGTAAAGAAGTTAATTACATGATGAGCAGTGACTTCTTTGAATGGAACTGCTTCAGCCCATTTAGAAAAATAGTCTGTTGCTGCTAATATAAAGCGATGTCCAGCAGATGATGGTGGATCAATGGGCCCTATTACATCTGTCCCCCAACATTCGAATGGCCATGATGCTATTGTGGGGTGTAAAGGATTTGGGGGTTGATGTATGATATATTGCCATGAATTTGGCATTCATGACATATATCTGCATGATTGGTACAGTCCTTTACCATTGATGGCCAGTAATAACCCATTCGTTTAATCTTAATGGCCATTTTAGGACCTGATTGATGTGCACCACATAATCCTTCATGAATTTCAGAAATAACTTTATCAGCTTCATCTTTTCCTAAAGCATCGTAGCCACATTTGTTCAAATGACCTTCGATATAGCGTATTGTTGACAAACGCATATCGCAATGCTCTCTTCTTGATCTGTGTAGCTAATGATTTATCTTCGGGGAATTTGTTTTCTCTGAAATAGTTGATAAAAGGCTGTCTCCAGTCATTTTGCTCTTCAACTTCTAGGCATTCAAGCCAAGATTCAGAGGTTCTACCAAATTTTCTTCCTGTGAACATCTGAGGTTTATCCTGTTGATTTTTAGGAATAATCTGTTGGGGAGATTGAGGAATAACCGAAGTTATATCCTCCTGACTTGGATTTGATGACCCCTCTTCCTGCGGGGAATACAGAATTGCTGGTTCTAGTACTCGACGTGTATTAACACTGATTAGTACTGGCTCGTCATTCATGCTCGCCATTTCTTTAGCAAGTTTTGCTAAAGAGTCTGCTTTACTGTTATGAGCTCGAGATACTTGGATTAATGTAATATTTGTAATTTGCTTCATGAGCTTGAGGACTCGCCTATGATAGTGAATCAATCCGATTCTGCCAATTTTATAAATACCCATTACTTGATTTATAATGAGTTGAGAATCACCAAAAACTTTGAGATTTTGAATTTCCATTGAAATAGCGATCTCAAGACCCGCTATTAAAGCTTCATATTCTGCTTCATTGTTAGTTCTGGGTTCGGTTAAACCAAATGAGAATCTCATTATCCCTCCGTTCGGTGCTATGAAAATAAGACCGATACCAGCTCGAGCTTTGGGGAGGTTTGGAGGTTGGGCAGGTTTAATTGATGATGCACCATCAAAATACATTTCCCACATTTGTGATTTCTCTTTTTCTAGAATAACTAGAATTTGTTCATCTGGCAGATCGTCATTGAGCGACGAGTCAGCAGGAACGGGATGTGCGGCAAGAAAATCTGCTAAAACTTGCCCTTTCACTGCTTTTTGAGGGACATACGTGATATCAAACTGCAGAAGTATCACTGCCCACCTGGCTAGGCGACCTGTCAATGCTGGTCTTGTCATCAAGAATTTCAGCGGATCGATCTTTGATATCAGTGTTATTTTATGGGACAAGCATATAGTGGCGGAGCTTTTGGACAGCAAATATCAATGCCAGACATTGCTTCTCAATTGGAGAGTAGCGTATTTCTGCTCCGATCAATCTTCGACTGATATAGTATAGTGCATTTTCTTTGCCTTCTTCATTGTGTTGAGCTAACAATGCTCCAAGGGACTCTTCCAATGCTGCAGTGTATAGGATAAGAGGCTTCCCTGGAATTGGTGCTGCAAGGATGGGCGGGCTTAACAGATATCTCTTGATACTGTCAAAAGCTTCTTGGCATTCATCATCCCATTTAAAACGAACGTCTTTCTTCATCAGCTTTGAAAATGGTTGACATCTGCCTGATAAATTTGAGATGAACCGTCGTATAAATGCAAGTTGTCCTTGTAAAGAACGAAGTTGACGGAGACTTTTCGGAGGCGGCATTTCTATGATTGCCTTGACTTTGTTAGGATCCACTTCAATTCCTCGGTGCCGTACAACGTACCCAAGAAATTTTCCTGAGGAAACTCCGAAAGCACATTTGAGGGGATTCATTTTGAGATTGAATTTTCTGATTCTTTCAAATACAATTCTCAAATCTTGGAGGTGATCTTTTCGATCTATACTTTTCACAACAAGATCATCCACATAACATTCAACTTTCTGGTGGATAAGCTCATCAAATATATGTGTCATGGCTCTTTGGTATGTAGCTCCCGCATTCTTCAAGCCAAAGGGCATGACTGTGTAGCAGAATATGCCGATAGGAGTCCTGAAAGATGTATGCTTTTCATCTTCATGTGCCATTTTGATTTGGTTATATCCCGACGACCCATCCATAAATGAGAATATATCATAATTAGATGTATTGTCAACCAATAGTTCTGATATTGGAAGTGGAAAGTCGTCTTTTGGACACGCCTTGTTAAGATCTCGAAAATCGATGCATATGCGAATTTGTCCATTCTTCTTTTTCACCGGGACAATGTTGGCGATCCAATCAGCATATTTTTCTTCTCGAATGAAACCTGCTTCGATGAGCTTCTTGGTTTCTGCAATCACTTGCTCTTCAATCTCCAACCTCATTCGCCTTGGAGCTTGCTTAACAGTACTACTGCACCTGGTTTGATTGCTAATTTGTGAACAGCTATATCAGGGGATAAGCCTGGCATTTCATCGTATGTCCAAGCAAAGCAATCCTTGAATTCACTGAGTAATGCTTTCATCTTTTCAACTTTATTCTTGGAGAGAAGAGCACTAATAAAGGTTGGGCGAGGATCCTCATCAGTTCCCAAATTTATTTCTGTCAGTTCATCCATGGTAGCGGCCTGTCCTCCATCTTCAAGTTCTTCTGGTGCAGGTTTAGCTTCCACATCTTTCTCTTTATTTATATCCATGTTTTCAGTAACAGGATATTTATTATTTATGGCATAACATACATTTTGCTCAGCATGTTCTGCTGCCACAAATCCCAAGCCTTTTGTATCACGATTACCCATTTTAGATAATTCGTGACACCACATTCTTTGAAAGAAAAGTGCTCGTCGTCGAGTGACCATATTATGAACTCCAGCTTTTCGTATCATTTGCTGAATTCTTTTGGGACAATATCTAGGCATCTCTGTAGGAATTATCTCTTCATCTTCATCGAAATTTCCAAGCTCATTGATATTATCTTCTTGATACTCTCCAAATTTATAGAATAAAGCTTCCGGTCCACTACTTCCACGTAAGGGAGGTACATAAAATGTTTTAAGCTCTTCAACACTATGAACTTCACGGGATACGATTTCTCTAAAATGTTGTGGAGGGATCAGTGTAACTACAAAAATATTCTCCCTTGGCTTTGCTTTGATCAAAGGCTTGTAGGTTTCAGAGATATCATCATCTTCCTCCGTGTCACTTCCTAAGTGGAGTACAACTTTATTTGATTTAGGTAATGTGTTAGCCCCTTTAGGAAAATTTTGCGACTTTCTTCTCGTATCTTTTTCTTCAATTCCTTTGGATTGTTTTGTACTCGTCGTGTGGTAGATGCTTTACTTGCAGAAGATTTCATCGGTTTTACTTTATTTGGAATGAAGTATTTTGCATCATCATAAATTTTCACTTCGTGGACTGCGAAGGGTTGTATATCTCCAGAAATTCGGAACTCTTCCCCATCCTTCAGATATTTCATACATTGGTGCATAGTTGATGGAACAAGACCATTCTCATGGAGCCAAGGTCTACCTAAGAGTGCCTTGAACGAAGTGTCTGCATCGATGATATGAAATTTGGCTTCCGTGTACAGTTCTCCAAATTTCAGGGGAAGAACAAACGAACCTACAGTTTTTTGTCCTTTCTCGTTAAAGCCATGCACCATAAGTTTATCTGAACCTAGATGTTGAATATCTAGGGATAAGGACCTTAGTGTGCGCAAGCTCATGAGATTTATTGAAGACCCAGGATCAACTAGGATTCGCCTTATTATGATGCCATCACTTTCTGCCGTGACATATAAAGGGCGATTATGTTCTGTAGTCCCCAACATGAGATCTTCTTCAGAGAATGTTATAACAGGTTCATTTCTGGCATGAAGAACTTCGCTCAAACATCTTTTTCTGCGAAATATGCTTCATATTTCTCTGGATTTTTGAGAGCCTGTATCAAAGTTTCTCGAAGATCTTTTGACATCAGAAGAGCTTCATAGATGCTGAGCTGTGCTGGGATTTTCCTCAAATGGGAAATGATATTATATTCTATCCCTTTATTTGTATCATATTTTTTCTTATGATCTTTAGGGATCATTTCTTCGTTGACGACTATATCTTTTCCCTTGTCTTTGCTTGATAACCCCTTTTTTAGCGGCGGTGGTGGCAGTACTTTACCACTTCTTAATTGTACTTGAGCCACTTCGTTCGATTCAACATCATCTGATGTAGTTTTTGTTGAATGTTCAGAGTCTTCATTTAGCTTCACACGCTCCATTCGTGAAGCTATTTGCTGATCTGACTCATCGTCACTTGGAAAACACAACTCTTCTTCTGAGTTATAGCCTGTCTGCAGTACCATCAGACATGACGCAGACGTCATTTTATTAGTCACTTTTGTATGAGACATTGCTATATGACCCCTATCATGATCTTTTACAAAATCTCTTTGGGCTGCACTCAATGTCGTTGAGATGACTCGACATGTCTCAACATGGAGTGAATCTTCATCTTCTTGTTCATCATCTTCCACTTCTGATTGGTCTATTTGAAGCTTAGACATAAAGTCTGCAAGTGTTATCGGCCGCCTTGATGGTTGGTGATAATCCTCCAAATTGTTGATGATCTTTTGAAGTGTTGTTGTTTTCTTCTTCTGCTTGATGCGCCTATTTGAATTATTGGACTTCTTGGATGATGTCTTATAGAAACCGCTTCGTATTAGGACGTCTCCAAGTTAATGATCTGGAAGTGGATGCACCTGAATTTGGATTTCCTTTTAATTCAAGCACTGGTTCTGTAGGGGATTTCCATTTGATGCTAGGAACTCCTTCCAGCTGTTTGATCATCTTCATTGTCTTCTTGGGATATATTGCGGTCTGCCATTCATCTTTTTCTGGCATTATTTTTCCTTTCATTTTATCTCCTTCCTTAATCAGAGGTATAGGAGAAGACATAATCACCTTCACAGACTCCTTTTTTGGGTGAACTAAAACACTATTTGATAGCGTGAATTCACCATTTTTGTACTTTCTTTCCAGCCAATCTTTGAAGACATAACAATCTTCAATAGGGTGGCTGATAATTCGGTGATATGGGCAATAACTTGGATCATCTTTTTGATCAGCTTCTTCGGGTCTTTTACACTCCGGTAATTCGAGACCAGCTTTAAGCGCTTGTTTGAATAGTTTTGCCACACTTTCTCTTTTTTAAAAGAATACTCTCTATTCATTTTCTCTTTAAGGGATGTGATTCGATCACCAGTTCTTGGCTTCGAACGTTCTCCTCCATTACGAACAGTATGAAACTTATCGTTTCCTCCCAATAGTAGTTTTGGTTTGGGATTTGGTATGCTGCTTCCCATTATCATCTTTAGGAGTAAATTGTTTCTCTTTGTCAATCCTTAAAGATGATGTGGAATAAATTTCATCTCTTCTATTATCTACAGCTTTATTCTTTCGGGGTCTATCTGAATGATATTCAGATTTAGACAAGTTCAACTTTTCAAACTTAGCTACTCTGTCCAGTAGCTCCTGATAAGTGCTGATGGAGGCCATGCATAAAAATGGTAACATCTTATCATCGATGTTTCCCATTAGCAGTTGAACGGCATGCTCCTCTTCCAATTGTTGTTCGCATTTCATACTCATGTTGCGCCAACGGGTGATGTACTTTGTCACCGACTCGCCCTTTTTTCGTTTCTCTAAGGCAAGGTCAGCGATAGTAGTCTTCTCGGTAGCACTAGCGAACCTTTTCACGAACATATTTTCTAATTCTGCAAATGTCTTGACAGAATCATTAGGAAGCTCGGTGTACCATTCAAAAGCAGTCGCAGTCAGACTACTAATGAATTGGCGGAAGAGTAGAGCATCAACACCCCCAGTATTTCCACAGGTTGCTTTAAACTGAGCCAAGTGTTGTTTTGGATTGCCGGTGCCATTAAAAGTATTGAACTTAGGCACTGAGTAACCCTTAGGGTAGGGCACCTGATCGTACTCGACTGGATATGGGCGACCCTTGCTCACAAATTTCTCAACATGTTCTGAGGCAATGACAGCTTTAATCTTTTCATTGATGATTGATTCTAGCTGCTGAGTCATCATCGGCTCAGATGTACTTGTAATATTTTGATGAGTTTGTGGATGAACAGGTTGATCAGCCTCATTTCCTTCTTCATTTCTGGTTCGTATTCCGGACACCTTGGGTATTGGATCGGTTGGCATATTAGTAGGAATACTACTTGATATCTGCTGATTAACTGGTTGATTTTGACGATCAACTGGCTGAGCAAGTGCAGGAGTAGTAAGGACGTTCTTTTGCATTAACTAACTGCATCAATCGCAGTCATCTGTGCCATCATTTCTGTCATCTTGCTATTCAGCTCTGATATCTCCTTATCTTTTTCCTTCATTTGATGTTTCAAACGCCTTTGTGCTTGTGCCAATGTTTCAGCAAGTACTTCTTCTTCCTGATCATCATTTTGTCCATCATCTGAAGGGACTTTTTCTTCTTCTAACTGCTCGTACTGAACTTGATCTTCTTGAGAGGTTGTTTTAGAAGAAGTGGGCACTGTTTCATTGCGTCGTCTATAGCCACGTGTTTGATGTGGCTCATCACCATATCCCACCATGTAGACCACCTCAACCTCCATGGTGTCTTTATCATCATCATTTTTTCTTGTACAGAAATCTCAGAGCGACGTTTCCAATAGATTTCTGGCTCTTCATGTGGTACATGAACTTCTTCGATTGAAGGGATGCGGTCAAAATTAACCTTTCTTTGAGAGGATGAGGTTGGTTGGCAATAGGATTCCTTGGAAGATTTTTCAAGGTGTCCGACTATTGCGAATGTCAGTAACAGGCACCTTTTCCTTAGGTACCCATTGTTGACGATTTTTTATGAAAGGCAGATCTCTGGGAAGCTGCACCAGATGTCACGCCCATATTAGTTATTTTTTTCTTTTCTTTCTTCTTCTGCGAGGCTTTGGCCTCCAGATTTCTTTTTCTTTGCGCTGGGACCTTTCGACGACGGATCCCTGAACCCAAAGTTCAGGTGTCACGCCCCGATGCTCACCGTGCGGAGTATAGTTTCTTTTCTTTCTCTCCGCCGCAAGGGATAGGCGTTCCCTTGGCAGAGTTCTTCTGGCTTCAATTATCAGGGGCTGCTGATATCTTTTCTTCTTCAGACCTTTCTCTTTCACAGTCTTTAGAACTCGATATACCCGAGCTGAGAGAGTCTCAGGTTCTTTCTTCCTTGGAGGGATTGGGGCTTCAGACCGTTGATCCCAGAAAGATTGCTTTAGCTCCCCAGTAGAGCTGTTTTTTTTAACCCATTTCAAATTTGCAAACCCATTCCGGGTTGGAATGGTAGCTTCAAGTTCTTGGGCTGGCAGGTTGGAGGGATGAGTTGGCACTAGTTGCTGCTGAGCTCGGAGTTCAGCATTCTTCTTCCTTATTTGCCTCCTTGTGAGCCTTCCTCCAGATGAGGAGGCTTCAGCATCGTCTTTCCCAGGTGCAGATAACCCGGTCGGCAGAGTGGTACCCCTGGTAGGTATCACAGATATTCTTCCTCCAACTACGACTCTCTCAGTGGCTGAGGCCTTAGGCTGTGATAGCCTTTCGAATACTGAGGTTCTATTTTGTTGAACTGCCTTTGCAGTAGCAGTTTTGTCAGCTCGTGGTTGTTGCACGGAATAAGCACGTCGTGCATTAGTATCAGCAGGATTAGGCTTCGCATGATGGCCTTGAACAGTCAAGCCGTGAATAGGTACGGCAGCAGCCTTTGCAGTAGCTGCAGAAAACTCTAAGCTACCAAATCGGATGGTGGCTTCAGAGTCTCCAGTGTTGATGACGACGGCGTTAGCTAGCTGAATGCTAGCTCCTCGTCCCAGTTGGACGGTGAAGGGTGTATTCTGTAGTTCCATTCTGCACAATTGAAAGGAAAGGGTTAGTATGCAGAGTTGATACATTACCCTACACTTTCAAAGTGCAGAGACTAGACAGAATAAAAATATATACAGAAAATTTTTATTTGATTGCATATTTTTAAACCCTGAATTTAATAACTTTATTTTAAAAAAAAAAATTTCATTTCACTTCTTTTTTTTTTTATTGCTATTACGATTTATATAAACTAGCCAAAGATGGAAAGAGAAACCATCCCCAGTGGAGTCGCCAGAAATCTGTAGGCTCCGAAAAAATTCCATTTTATGGGGATGTGTGATCCCAGGGGAATTTTCAGAAGGCAGATTGGGTTTTAGATAAGACACTACCCAGAGATTTCGCCCTCATTTGGTGAGGACTTTTTTGATCTGAGTTCTGGTTTCCTATAGGCGCAAGCCCCTATAGTTAATTTACCCCTCCCAATAATAGGAGAGAACTTTCGATTAAGGCTAGTCATTAAAAGGGGTCGAATAGGTTATAAACCTATCGTATAATAGCAACAAATTTAGGGTTTGATATTATGATTTGAATTTTGAAGTTTTTAGAATTTAAAGCTTATCACCATAAACTTAAAACTGATGGTTGGGGGAATGAAGACGAGCCCGATCAAGATCCCATGGTTCCGTCGTCCCGGGCTGTCATGATCCCTGGTCTACTTAGTCAGAGGAGGTAGTCGACCCAACCTGACAGAAGGCACCTTGTCGGCAGCCATGGGTTGCTTCGTCCAAGAATACCTTATAGACCCGGGTTGATGTTTGTCTAAAGGGGATATATATGAATCCACCTTAGCTGACAGAGGGCTTTATGCCTATAGAATATACCCTATGATCCATCGCTCAAGGGTTTGACGCCTTTAGGGAACATACGGGCTTTGGCCGTGATCGTAAAATATAATGGTGCCATTTCGCGGCAAAACCACCCGATCAGAGGGCACGTGCCACGTCCCTGTTGGCAAGAGACTGTTTGAGGATGAATCGTAGTGATACACCCGACATGCATTCGCTCTTTGTGAGCTGAGGTTAATTTCAAATTTATCACCCCCGACAAATAATTGCGGGAGGTGGATGATTTTTGGTTTTGTTTTTAATGATGATTTTTTCATTTCAAGATTTGGATTTTATTTTATTTGAATTTTGAGATTTTTTTGAGATTTGATTTTGAGATTTGACATTTGAGATTTGAAATTTGACCCCTCCGGGTTGAGATTTTCGATCAACACGAGATTTTCTGTCCGGCATCATCGGGGTGACATTGAGGCCACTTTTATTTTTGTAAGAATTTGGTAGGAATGATATTTGAAAAATATTTGTGAATGGACCCCTCCGGTTGATATCTTCGTTCAACACGGCCATCATCGGGGGTGAAGTTGAGGTCGCTTGTATTTTTGTAGAATTTTGGGATGCATTTTTGTTATTCAAGTCGTGTCGACTCCAGTCCTTTAGAGGAGGAGGATGAAACTTGAATATTTAACCCGCGCAGCATTCTCAGATCGTTTTGGATTTGACATTCATATTTGACGATCGGAGCACATGCGGGTTGTGGCATTTAACCCTGCACAGCATTCTCGACTATTTATATTTGTAACTTTAATAGTTCTATCGGAGCACATGCAGAGCAATTTAGTTTTAAGGGTCATATTTAATACATAAGGGGCATTTTAAAATATTTAAATATGATCCATTATATAAGAGTGATTTTATTTAGGAAATGCCCAAAATTTCACTTAAGGGCCTACGAACGCCTTCTGTCCGCTTGCACACATGTTGTGGATCCGGTGGCGTTGTTCCAATTTAGGTTTCATTTTATAGCACATAAAAGATATCCCTTTGTTATTAGAAATCCCACTCAACATAGCTCATAGGGAATGCTTATTCAATAGATATTAGGAGATTGTGCTAATGTATATAGGAAAAAATTATCTTGCTTGCTACAAATTTCCCCTATTCTCCCTTGTAGGTGGATTGATTTATTTGTTACAAGCTCTTTGTCCTTGCTTGCAAACTAGTTGTTGGGGGCACTACAAATTCCCTAATCCTCCTCATAGGTGAATTGTAGTATAATTGCAATAGGCATTATAAATCCTTTGCTCCCATTTATAGGTGAATTGTAATATGCTTGTAGTGGGCAGGATGAGTCTTCAACAGTGGCTCGCAGGAGCTTGTTGTGATTATGACGAATCTTCTATCACCCGCCAACAGGTGTTCATGTCTACGACAGTTATTCTTATATATTCTTGTAGAAATTATGTTGGATGCATAATAGGTCTACTATAGCAATCTGTAGGTGGACTGATTTGTTACCATCCACCTATAAGAATATTTTCTTGAACATGAGATTTTGTTTCTTGCACATTTTTTTTTTTTTTTTATCAATTGTAGTTGGAGTCAAAGTCAATACCCATATGTCGAAGCTCAATATACTACTTTTCCATTTCTCTTATTCTTCGATCATTTATATGTGCGAATATTATATAGTTTTGAATGAGAATGTGTGCTTTGGAGATTAATCCTTGGACTCATAAAAGTGAATCTAACACAAGGAAAAGCATGCATATGATTAAAACTTCTTACACTATCATCCTTATTTTTTGCTTTCCTTTGCGAACCAAGTCTATGAAAATCTCTTCACCTTACGCATCAAGATTTTCTCCAAATAAGCTTTCATTGCAAATTCTTCTTCTCCTTCACATTACAACATTCATTGTTGTCTTCACCTACCATGATATGGATCAACCTCACCTTTTCCTTAACATAGCTTGGGTTCCCTTTAGTGTTTACTTTCAATCAAGATTATTTTAAGAATAGAATTGACGGATAAAAGGGATTCTTCCATTAATACCCATTTGTATTTTTCATTTAGACCTTGTAATTTTGTAATCTATAATTTCAATTTAAACATTATGTCATACTCATTGTATAATGTTACAATTCAGATCTAAATCAAGTCTTTTATATAATGATTAATTTGAATTCAAATATGAGTTCGATTCGAGTTTAAGTCCAATTTGAATTTAAATTCAATATTATTTGATCGAATTTTGAATTTTTAATTTGATTCTATGTTCGAATCGAATTTGAATTTTAATTTCATTTTTATATTTGAATTGAGTTCAAATTAATTTTTTAATTTTTAGTCCAAGTCCTTTATTGTTCAATGAAAAATTCGGCAGCAGCCTCCCGGCGTCTCCTCCCCACCGAGGGAGAAATCGGGGCGGCATTTGCCGAAATTCTTCCCGCCCGGATCAAAGATCGACGGCGCGAGGTCTTCAATTTTAAACCATCCTACCAGGATCAAAGATCAACTGCGTAGGGTCTTCGATTTTTAAAACCATCCCACCAGGATCAAAGATCGACTGCGTGAGGTCTTCAATTTTGGAACCATCCGCCCAGATCTAAGATCGATGGCGCGGGTCTTCAACACCTGTTTTAAAAAAAAAATCAATTTATTTCTCTCTATCTCTCTTTCTCTCTTTTTTTTTTTTTTTTACTTTATTTTATTTATATCTTATATCACATATCTATATATATATATATAATATATATATATAAATATATCTTATATAACATAATATATATCATATAAATATCTTATATAATATATATTATATAAATAGATATAAGAGGAGAGGGATAGCAGATCGGGAGAGAGAGAGAGCCCTATCGGGCAAGGAGGCGGATCGGAGGGGTCACGCACGCCGCGATGGGGTCGGCGTCGGCGTCGGCGGCTTCAGCGTCGTCGACGGGAAGGGGCGGCGTCGGGCGTCGGCGGTGAGAGTCTGGCCGGTGGCGGCTAGGGCACGGCGGCAGAAGGTCGACGGCGAGGTCGGGCTTGGACGGTCGAGAGAAGAGGTAAGTTTTCTAAAACCCTTTTTTTTCTCTTCTCTGTGCGTCTCTCTTGAGTGTGCGTTAGAGTTGAATGAGAGGGAGATTTTGTTTTTTTATTTCGTGAGTGAGGCGGTGAATGAGCCGATGCGTCGTTTGGGTATGTCGGTGAGGGAGTCGGGAGCGGTTTTGTCGTGCGCTGAGGTGGAGTGAACGGTTACAGTCAACAGTTGTGTTAGATTTTATTTAGATTTGATCTCCAAGGCATTTTATCCATGTAAACCTTCATGGTTAATTACGCTCCCACCTAAGAGAGCACATTCAATTAAGTAGGTCAATTGACTAAACAATTTAAAGGCTGATTAGGTTGCGCTGCTTGGGAACTCGCGTGAGTAAGCAATGTTTATTCTTATCAAATTCTCATCGTTCCTACAAGAGCTTCCTAAGGACTGGAGGTTAAAGGTATTATTATTAAATGAATGAGCGTTAATTCACTCAAGAAATTTTGGAAACATGGTACCCTGGCTCTAGGCTGACAGCCATGACTCAAGTCCTACCAGTCTGTGTGAAGCATTAGCTATAGTGGGTCAGGTTTAGCTTACTAGAAGCGTTTGTGCCCAAGCAACAGTTTTAAAGTATTGATTGGCTCTGAAATCTTGGCACTATAAATATGTAGCTCTATTTTGTCAGAAAAATCAGAATCTCTAAATATTAATATTTGAGGCCTTTGACATTATATAGTCTTTAAACAGCTTGTTGAAGCAAGGTTTGGTTAGAGTAGAGCCTAAGGCCAATCTGAAAATTTTTAGTACATGAAGGTTTCGCTCCAGAGTGACATAACGATATATTAATCAATTTATTCATGTTGAAGCCTTAACTAGAGGTTTGAAACAGCTTGCTGGAGTTTAAGCAGGATATTCAAAGCAAAGTCTAAGCCGGCACTGAAGGTGGTTTTAGCAACATGAAATCTTGTCTCCAGACTAACAGAAGAGGACTTCACTGGAGATTTGCAACAACTTACTGAAGCTGCAACATGATTATTAGAGTATTGTGTTAAGATATATAAGAGTGTAGGGTTTAGTCTCACATCAAATAGGTGAAAAATATATAGTGTCTGGTTTTACTAATTAATCAACTCATTGAATCCAATCTGAGTTCAATCTACGCTGAAAACGACAAGAATTTCAAGTGATGCTCAAACTTTAAATCAAATTCACATTTCTAGGTGTTAGTACTAAGATACTGGGAAGCGTGAAATAGCAAACTCCTGCTTTGTCATGCTATTTAAAGCGCTGAAACCACACTGGATCCCTTGGTAACAGCAAGCATATGGAACACTGCTTTGGCATGTCTTCACCAACTGGGACCAGAGTCTGTGTGATTTCCAGAGCAACAAGTCTACAATAAATCTTAGGGACTTGAGTTATGTTTCAGCACCACTTATCATTTCCATAAAGATAGATTATAAGAACAAACCATTCAAACACTGAAGGATATACTGAGAACATGTGTTTTAAATCTTGGAGGAAATTGTGGTGCATCCTTGGCTAAGCTCGCCTGTCACAACCACTATAAAGATGGCTCCCTAAAAAGTTTTATACTATAGGTATCAATCCTCAAACAGCTGGGCAGAATTCAAGAAAAGAAAATTATTGGGACCTAAATGTCAGAAAACTAAAAATGCTAAAGGAATTCCAAAAACGATTCTTAACATTCCAAAGCAGGCAGAAAAGCTAAGAAAACTAAAAGCTAAAGGATAACACTTAAAATAATGACCATGTATTTCTAAAGGTATCATCTAAAATAATTTCTAGCTTTGAAGTAAAAATATAAAATAAAAGATATATTGGATCGTTCAAAATATTAAAAAAGATTTTATCAACAGCTTATAATCTTGCCCTCCCATTAGATCTGGCAAACATTCACAATGTATTTCATTTTTCTATTTCCAGCCCCGTTTGCAGCAGTTTTTTTTTTTTCCTTTTTTCAAAAATGTTAATTTTTTTTTAAAATTGTTTGACTGCACAGCAATCTTAAAAATGCTTTCCATGAAACTCCTTTTTAATGCCATTTTGAAAAGCTAATTTTCTTCAGCTTTTATAACTGTGGTCCGTGATTTTTGCCAAAGAAAATGTCAAAATACCCCTAAAAATGCATGATCTCCAAAATCTCTCACTTCCATATCCTCCCCATCAAAACATCTCTTCTACCCACATTGCCCAGATACCCTCTACTTCGCTGCTCATTGTCTTGCCCCGCCTTGATGTTCAGCGACTTCCCCAGCTGCATTCTACTGCTTTTGCCTAGATAAGAACTTGTCAATTAGAATTTTGATGTTATAAATCAAATTAAATTAATTATATTTAATTATTTTATGAAATTTTGAGGAATATCTTTTTTTGAGAAAAAAAGTTAACTACCATAATACCCTTCTGATATAAGACTATATCAGAATGAGATATTTTATACACTTTATTGTAGTTTAAAAAAATATCATAATTTTTTTATACAGTACAATATACATGTGAGGGCATCTATGTAATTTATTTTTTAGCAACTTTCAGGAGCTATTGTTTGTTGTCTTCCATCCCCATATAATAATTTTTAGATATATCAATGAAATCTGATCAAGACCCTCATTTTCCACCAAAAAAAAAAGCAACTTCATTTTTAATTTTCCAAATAACGGTTGCTACTTTAGCAACAACAATTTAAGAATTTTTTTTTTTTTTTTGAACAACAGTTTTATAACAAACTTTGTGGAAAGCTAAAGCCAACCCAAACGAGCCCTACATAAGGTATGCCCCAGGCCTTGTTTACATCATATAATATGAAGCTAGCGGGGTACATCCCAGTTTTCCAATGAAGAAAAGCTCCAAAAGACCCTATATTGTGAGAAGATCCTAAGGCGAGACATTCCAACATGATAGTTCTTTGGAAAAAAATAAGACATAAAAAAAATATTGAATTTATAATATCTAATTTTCGCACATGAGATGTTAACAAACTGTTTAGTCAATATTATTAGAAGATAGCTCACACATATATGTAATAAGTTTTAAGTATATTTGAATTTATTATATAGAACAGCATTAAGATATAGATGCAAATGAAATTTTAAGTGCCAAAGCTGTTCAATTAAAATATAGAAAATGCCTAAAGAGTATTATATAATAAGAGAATACTATGGGAGACTTAAAAATAAATTTTATGTAAAACTGCAATTAAGTCATCAATGAAGTATTAATTCTTTAGTGTTAGACAATAAAATAGTAGTTAATAACTAAGTTGAAAAACTAGAAATGAAAATATTTAAGAGTGTCATGTGGAAAACTAGAAAAAATATAATATCTAATGATTATATTTAAAAAATGGCTAGAATAACATCTATTGGAGATAAGTGAAAATAAATTTTAGGAAGTTTTGACATATAAGACAAAGGATTAAAAAAATTATAAATTATACGAGTAATAAAATTAGTATTGAAAGATTACAAAAAACTAGAAAAAGTTATTATAGATAGAAGTCATATTCAAAACGGGGGGGGGGTGGGTGGGGGGGGGGGGGGGGGGGGGGGGGGGGGGGGGGGGGGGGGGGGGGGGGGGGTGGGGGGGGGGGGGGGGGGGGGGTGGGGGGGGGGGGGGTGGGGGGGGGGGGGGGGGGGGGGGGGGGGGGGGGGGGGGGGGGGGGGGGGGGGGGGGGGGGGGGGGGGGGTGGGGGGTTTCATTTTTAACCCTCAGGGGGGGGGTGGGGGGGGGGGGGGGTTGTGGGGGGGGGGGGGTTTTGGGGGGGTGGTGGGGGGGGGGGGGGGGGGTGGGGGGGGGGGGGGGGGGTGGGGTGGGGGGGGGGTTGGTGGGGGGGGGGGGGGGGGGGGGGGGGGGGGGTAAGGGGGGGGGGGGGGGGTGTTGGGGGGGGGGGGGGGGGGGGGGTTTGGGGGGGGGGGGGGGGGGGGGGGGGGGGGGGGGGGGGGGGGGTGGGGGGGGGGGGTGGGGGGGGGGGGGGTGGGGGTGGGGGGGGGGGGGGGGTTTGGGGGGGTTTTTGGTGGGGGTGGGGGGGGGGGGTGTTTTGGGGGGGGGGGTCACTTTTTGGGGGGGGGGGGGGTTTTGGGTTGGGATGGGTGGGGGGGGGGGGGTGTTTATGGTTGGGGGGAGGGGTGGGGGGTGGGGGGGGGGGGGGGGGGGGGGTGGGGGGGTTTTTTTTTTGGGGGGGGGGGGGGTGGGGGTAAGTTATTTTGGAGTTTTTTATTTTGGGGGGGTTGGGGGGGGGGGGTTTTTTTTATTTTGTTTGGGTGGGTGGTTTGGGGGGGGGTGGGTTTTTTTTAAAATGTTGGGGTTTTTCGGTTTGGGGGGGGGGTTTGGGGTTTTTTTGGGGGGGGTGGGGGGGTGGGGGGGGGGGGTGAATTTGTGGGGTTTTTTAGGGGGGTATTTTTGGTGGGGTTTTGTTGTTACTTGTGTTTCCTAGTTATTTTTTCTTTTATTTTTTGGGGGGTTTTAGTTTTTAATTTTGATATGCAGGGGGGTGTTGGGGTTTAAATTTTGTTTTAATTTATTATGTGGGGGGTATGGTTTTTTTTAAGTTTTATGGTTTGGTGGGGTTTGGCCTTACATTATTTGGGTGGATTTTAATAGCTATGGGATTGTTGTGTGTTTGTGGGGTGGGTTTTTTTGGGGGGGGTGGGGGTTTTTTTTTTGGTTTTTTTTTTATTTTATTTTTTTTTTTTATATGGTTTTTTTTTTTTTTTATTTTTTTGGTTTACTATGGGGGTTTAACTTTATTTTTTTTAAAATTATAAAGAATTTTATTTTTTTTTGTTATTTTTTGGTTTTGATTTTTTTTGTGGTTTTTTCCAAATTTTTGTGTTTTTTCCTTATTTTTTTTTTTAAATAATTTTTATTTTTTTTTAATTTTTTTAATTTTATTCTTGGTCTGTTTTTTGGTAAATTATTTTTATTCAGATTTTAATATGGGGGGTTGTTGCAGGGGTTTTTGTTGTTTTATTTTTTTTTTTTCATTTTTTATTTTTTTTGTTTAATTTTAATTTTTCCTTTTTTATTTTTCTTCTATATTTTTTTTTAATTTTATTTTTTTTTAGCTAATTTTAATGTTTTTTTTTCTTATTTTTTTTTTTTTTGTTTTTTAAGTTTTATTGCATTTTTATTTTAACTAAACTTTTTTTTTTTTTTTTTACCTTTTTTTTTCTTAATCAAATCTTATAAAGGCATTACCCAGCCTTTTTTTTTAATATTATTTCTTGATTTCAGCTTTATAAACAATATCTTATTTATCGCATTTTTTAAAAGCTATAAAAACAATGGGTTATCATTAATTTTTTCCTTTTGTTAAAAATTCATATTTTTTTTTTCTCCAAAAAATATTTTATTAAGGCTTAACTTTTGCTTCCAAATTTTTTTTTTGATTTTTTTTTTTTTTATTTTATTTTTTTTTCCCTTTTTTTTTTTTATTTTTTTTTTTTTTTTTTTATTTTAAAATTTTTTAGGCAACAGCTTATTTGCTTTTTTTTTTTTTTTTTAATTTTTGTGGGGAATAATGGCTAAAAAAACTTTTTTTTTAAGAATAAATCAAAAAGATTACAATACAATCATAAGTATATCAACAAAGGAAATTTTCTAAATGCAACCAAATTGATTTTAAAATAATAATTTTTAGGCCAGTAGCATTTTTTATTTTTTATTTTAATTTTTTAATTTATTAAATGATTTCTTGGAAATTTTTAGCTTTTTTTTTTTATGTTTTTCTGTTTTTTTTTTAAATAAAAACCTAGTTTTTTTTTGCCAAAAAATTATAAAAAAAAAATGGACCATGACACTATAAAAATCTCTTGATAATGTTTTATAATAAATAATAAATAAAAATAATTTGTTTGTTACATCCTCTTTTAATTAAATATTAAAAAAAAAAACATCTGGTGGGATACGTGACCTATCCCGTAATTATATATGTTAAAAAAGAAGCCTATCATCAGCATGCAACATTAAAAAAAAATAAAAATATATCAAAAAGAGGTTCTTAGTGTGTTTTTATTCATTTATATGCAAGCTTTTTATTCAGATCGTTATTTTTTTTTATTTGAAACTTTTTTGTTTCTACTAATTTATACAATTTTTTGCGATACGGAGAACATTTGAATTCCACTCCCATCATATAAAAGCCACAAATTACCATGACATATGAAAAACCTCTTTTTGCAATAATATTTCTTAATATAATTATATAACCCAAAGATTTTTTAAAGAAAAAAAAATCAAAATAATTGATTATTTATGCGCTACTCCTCAAAAAATTATCGTTTCTTATACTAGCTATCCTCTTAAAATATAAGTTCCCAATTTCTGAATAAACCATGTTTCTTGTTTTTATATATTAAAAAAATTGCAAAAAGCCAATTCAAATAAAATTAAAACATTAAAAAAAAAAAAAAAAAAAAATGAAAATGGAAACAAAAAAAAAAAAAAAAAAAGGTTGGAAAAATTTAAAAAAAAAAAAAGGGATCTATATTTACTATGACTTTAAAATAATAGTTGTATGATTCCCTATTCATGTGGAAATTGGAATTCATTAAAAAAAAAAAGTTCTGCAAAAACAAATTTAATTTGTTTCAAAAAAAAGGTAAAATCGAGTCCAAAAATTTTTATCCAAAAAAAATTATTAAACAGATGGCTTAATTTAGAGCTTTTCTTTGAATAACAATCTCAAAATTAATTGTGAAAAAAACAAAAAAAAAAAGCTATTTTATTTCAAATATTAAAAAAAAAAAAAAAAAATTGTTTGTGTAACATAATAAAACAACAAAAAGAAAAAGCCTTTACCTCACTACATGGTCGGCTATATAAAAAATTTTTTTTTCCATTATAACATCCTAAAGAGTTAAAAAAAATTTAAATCTAAAAAAAAAAAAAAAAATTTGGTGAAATACAAAACCAAAAAAAAAAAAGGTCAAACCTTCTACCATTCTCAAATAGTAAATAAAAAAATAAAACCTTTAATCTTTGTTAAAAATAAAAGGTCTACCTCTGCTAATCGAAAGTCATCACAAAAAAACGAAGTTTTATATGTACAAACAACAACCTAAAAACTCTCTAATCTTATCTACCATTTGAGCTACTCCAACCTCAAAAAAAAAAATATAGCTCATTTAGCATTTTATCTCTAGAAAACCCACCAAGGATCCATCCACTTCAACATCCTCATCTCTGCAATAATATATAAGCTATTTTAATTTAATATATATATTAACGTATTTTTAAAAAAATTGCATTTTTAAAAATGAGGATGTAATGGTCCTTACTACAAATACAAAACAAAACCAAAACACACAAAAAAAACACTTTCTGATATGATTTTTCCAAACATTAATAACAGCTTCAACCATGGCCAGCTTCTCAATTAACTTTACCAACCACAAATAGTCACCCCAAATAACCCTCAATTAAGAAAAATATGCATAAAAATAAGGTAAATTCTACCAACTGATATCTCTAAAATCTATGATGTGAGACTAGAATTCTGTCTTGCATCACACGTTTTCCTGCCAATTGCAAGAGAGGAAAAAGGGTTTAGAATAGGCCAGCTCAAAACCGTGTTATATACTTTTTAATTATAATAGGCTTAATTTTTATTTAATCTTAAGTATTCTCATTTAAATTATTAATAAAAAACTAAGGTCTTTTTTTTTAGGTTTACCTATTCCCTTTTCTTAACATAGGCCAAATTTAATATTTCTACTTTTTTCCTAAGCGGGCTCATCACTGGATGATCGACATTTTATGTGACCAAACCAACTAAGGAAGCTCCTCTTAATCTTATTTCTACCACTGGAGCTACTCCCAACCTTTGCAGATTTTGCATTCCTATCTCTAAGTATAAAAGCCACACTAATCCACCTGAGCATTATCCTCATCTCTACAACACTTTTTATTTTTATGCTTCCCTTTTAATGGACCAACATTCTTCTACCCATAAAGCATTGTAAGTTCTCTCCATCATCTTATAAATTTTTTCCTTTTTTGAGGATATACATTTTCTATCACACAACAGGCCTTGATGCATTCCTCCACTTCAACCATCCCCACGTTGAATTCTACTAATTATATTCTTCACCATATTCACTTTAGTGAACAAAAGACTTGAGATATCTAAAACAAAATGCACTCTATTTAATGACTTGGTCACCCAATGTCACAATCACCACCACTAGATCTGTTATCACTGAAAATTACACACTCATGTATTCAATTTTAGATCAACTCAAACAAAAACCATTTATAAACTCTAAGAATGACCCTCCAATAATTCAAGTTTTACTTCAACTCCCCTTCTCTAGTTTATCAACTAAAAATGAATATTATCAGCAAAAAGCACATACACCCAGGGTACATCCTCTTTGCATATGTATAATACAAGACAATCCATTATTAAAGAGCAAAAAAGATATGAGCTTAAAAACTAATTCATTGATGTAATCCAACTGAAATAGGAAAATACTTGATCAAATCACCTTTGTGTTTTGAACACATAGTACCAACCTCCGAACATGTATAACACAATTATCCTAAATAAGTTAAATATAAGCATTATTTGAACACAAGTTTTATTTTTGCAATGCATTCAAAAATATACAAATATCCGTAGGAAATTTTTTCTCATATTCCCCTCATATAAAAATGATTGTGGTATCAGATGAGTAAAGATTATATAATGGACTATTGGTTTGACCCCTATCTAACTTGGGAACTTGGCTTTGGGTCACCACGCTCGCTACTCTTTTTGAATATATGACCCTTCCCTTCAAATACTGAGTTGCGTGCTCAAACATTGACCTCAAACCCACACTTATTTTTTTTATTTCAACACTCTACTTTTCTAGATATTCTATTGTAGATCACTCGCACACAAATCTCTAAAAATGAAAAAAAAAAGCTCCTTCCAGTTCCAAAAAAGCTCCATAAAAAAGCATACAATTAGATCGTGCAAACCAACGTCCAATAAATAAGAAAAGCACTAATCTTTTGTGTCTAATTCTTTTTTGACGTAATTCTAATTTTATTCTTAAATCACAGCATCAAAATTATAATAAGGTTAACTCACCTGTGTTACTGAGAAAGGGAAGGTTATTAAAAATCACGTTTCAGAAAATAAAAAATACTAAACAGGAAGGCAGCAAGTATAAACATTTCTAAGAAGAAAATCAAATCAAGTTCATGAAATATGATCTACGAGTTTTCACTCAACCGAAGAACATAAGCTTCTGAGACAACATTTTACAGGAAAAAGCAGGATCCAGAAATTAATCAATCTAAAACAGAAAAAATCTACGTCAAAACAAGTAGCCACGTTAGGTATATGCTGCAGAACGTTTGGGGTCGGCAGGGTGGAAACGCCCTAAATTCGACTATTTAATAGAAAAAATTCAACGCAAACAAAATTAAAAAAATAAATAAATAGTAGAAAAGACTAACTTCTCAAATCAAGTCCCAGTGTTTGTAAAAGCAAGAAATCAACTGCAACTGGAAGTAATACTACTGACAAACTTTCTAATATGATTAGCTAAACTGACTTGTACACGTAATCCGAACTTGGCTAACTAGTGAATTCAAATAGAATATATCCTCTTCACTTTACAAATCAAATTAGGGAAGAAAATCATAAAGTTTATACCAAAATCCACCAAATTCGAAAGTAAACCACTCCATCTATGCACAAACCCCGAACTAATAACAGCAGATTAGATAAGTTTAATTTGCAACTCAAACAAAAAAAAGCGATTTTTGAATGCAAAAAAACAGCAATCATTTCCAAAACGTTTCCATACTCTCCAATCTAAAAACCAAACCTTAGATAATCAATAAAGTGAAACAGCGTCTGATTGAATCTGCTCTCACCTTCTCCCCCACCTTCAGCGGCAACATCGCCTGAGCCAAATCCGCGACTCCCCCTTCCCCTCAGCCAGTGGCTGCTCCTCCAGCAACGATATCTTCCTCCCAAATAGCTTGGATCGCTGGATCTCTGACCTCAGACATTCCTCCACTGTCAACCCTAGCCATATTATCACATCCACTTCCCAAAGCGAAACCCCAGGGACAGAAAACGCCGGCAAAGAAAAAAATCCGAGCCAAAAAAAAATACCAAAAGGCTGTGACTCTGAGAGAGAGAGAGAGACCGAGAGAGAGAGGGAAAACAGCCTTTGTAACCGGGAAGCGCCGGTCCGATTCAGGCCTGGTGCCAGCTGGCATCCTAGTCAGCGTTTGAGAACATTTTCAGCCACGAGTTCTCGTGGCTGTGGATCGCGAAATGACGTCAGCATCGAAAAGACGACAGGGCACCGCGAAAAAGAGTCTGGAAAAGGGCAAAGAAAATTACAGTAAGATAAGGGCAACATTCGTGTCTTTTTTCTGAAATTACGAGATTGCCACCATTGAATTTACGGGATTGCCGCTACAGTGCGGATGCGTAACTAGGTAGCGGTAGTCGCCTTAGAATATCTCTCGACATATTCAGCCTTTTTTTTTTTTTTAAGATTGTTATAAAATTATTTTGTAAAATAATTTTTTAATTATTATAACATATAATTTTTAATATTAATTTTTTTTAATAATAAAAAATAGTAATCAAAATAAAATTTATGATAAAAGTTTTTCAGAATAAATTCTAACACTTCTATTTAAAATAACTATGTCGGAGCAAAAATGAGATATTATTTGTATTTATTTTGATATCTTCAATATATCTTCTAATAATAATTCAATTTAAAAAAGAATATAGCCTCCATAAAATGTAAATATGCTTGGTGAGCTTTGTGCAAACAAAATCTTCATGAGAGTCTCCATCTGTCAATATAACATTTGCTTACATGTATGCAACAAGAAGAGAAATACAAGAGTAAAGCTCGTTACATCTTTTAATGATATAAAATATAAAACTTATTTTTAATGGCCATCCTATATTAAGGGTGTCACATTATAATGACTTAAAAAGTTTTATAAAATATACATCAAAACATTGAAGTACTTAGAATCTATCAATACCAGTTGAACTTTATTCTCGGATGAGCCTATCATTCGCATGTACTCAGGTTACATAACTAGAATTATTTCAAAACTACATAGTTGTAAGTTTTGCTCTCAAGCTTTTTTATTTATAAAAATGCTCAAACAAAATAGCATCCTCCACTCAATTAAAAACAATTTATATTATCTACATTTAGTTGTGTTGAAAAAAAAACTAAGCCTCTTGATCATTGATGATAAACTCTCAACGATATATCTATCCTAAATCTTGTTTTTTTTAAATGTTGCACTAAGTCAATGTTGTAGCTTCATGAGCACCTCTTAACTCATTTATTCATTTACACACAAACTCCTTGACACCATGTTCCCTTATCGCCTTCTCCTTTTCGAGCTTCACCACTAAACGCTTATTCATTTTGGGTATTTGATCGCAAATCAATAAGGTTTGTTGGTATCTCTAAAGATGATGCTCCAAAGAAATGATTGTTTGAGAGCATAGCTATCAAGAGAGGGCAAAAAATATAGGTATCCTAAAGACAGGATCATCATGCACTATACGAAAGGTGAAGCCTAAGGTAATATGAGTCCAAATTGAATGACATAATATGAAATTAAGTGGATATAACATTAAGAGGCACATTATAGAAGATTGGATGATATTGTTATCATTTTAAGCACCTTAAAAGAGCATTTATATTTCTTACCTTGCTTACAAGAAAAAAAGTCTTCATTGCCATCTTTGTAGTTAGAATGAATCCAAGTATTGAAAGCCCTATTAATAGCTAAGAGATTGTCTCCATCTTTATAAATGGGATACACATATGCTTATAAATCAACCTTAATTATGATAATGAAAAAATTGATAAAATATTTTAAAGGATGAATATTAAAAAGGATTATTTAGCTAAAACATTAATAAAATAATATAAGAAGGAGATTTCATCAACATGCTTCTAAATCAATCGACTACGATCCCTTCGACAATCATCACCCACCAACTATGGTCCCTTCGACAACTGTCACCAGTCTACTACAGACCACTTCGACCTCCAGTCACCAGCTGGCTAAGAGACAACTCCAACCTCAGTCTCCTACCGACCACTGTCCACATATGCCACTTCCAACCTTCGTCGCCCACTGACTAATGGCCCCACCTCCAACCTCTAGTCACTCGCCATCTAATTCCCTCCGATCTTCATTGCCCGCCGAGTTGAAAGTCCCTCTGACCTCCGTCGAGTTTGTTACCCGTTTGACTACACTAATCCCTTTAACCTCGATCACACATCGTCCAGACTATGACCCCACCGGTCCAACCTCCATCACTTGCCGACTATGGTAACGTCCCACAACCTCAGTCACTGGACAACTACAATCCCTCTTGACCTTCGTTGCACGCCAACTATGATCCCTCTAACCACCATCATCTGCCGACAACAGCCCACTATAAACCCTTCGTCGCCCAACAACTAAAGGTCTCTTCGACCTTCATCGTCCACAAGAGTATGGTCCCTCCGACCACCATTGCTCGTCGACTATGGTCCACTCATAAACACCATCGCCAGCCGACTATGATCCACTCCCAAAACACCGTCTCTCCACTAACTAACTGGTCTACTCCCCAAACACTATCGCCCCCCCCCCCCCCCCCCCCCCCCCCCCCCCCCACTAAGGTCCCTCAAACCATCGTCATATGCTGGATACGGTCCACTCCGAACACCATTGCCTCGCGATAATGTTTCCTCTGACCTTGAAATACGATCCCTTCGATCACACTGTCGCCCCCGATTTAGATCTTAACTTACCAACCAAATGAGCAGGTCAACACTCTCTTGAGAATAACTCTC